>JAUAME010000011.1:35607954-36910871 GCA_030820535.1 Quercus parvula
TAGCCTTGGCTGCCACTTCAACCCAGCCTCTGCAGTTGTCTTTAACCTCCTGGATCCTTGTCTCAAGCTGGATCCTCGTCTTGTCCATCTCTGTTGCTTGCCTGAATGCTACAATGAACTTTGACATTGCCTAAAGTAAAAAATTAAAAAAAAAAAAAATTTAGACAAGAAAAGTGTAAAGTAACAAGATGAGGCAAAAGCAAAGTTACATATCTTGAAGAGATCATGAACATTAGAATGTTCAAATTCCTTCAAGGACATGTCATAGCATGCAGCCACATCCTCATCAGTCATGGCCTTTTGAAACTGTTCCCAAGCCAAATCTTCATTTTCAACAAGATTCATAGGAACCCTTTAAGAAGGCTGAGACGAGGTAGGTGCAGTGGTCTTGGACATGCGCACAGATGAGTCTACAACATGGACTTAGATGGACGGCTAAGATGTAGGAGGAATAGGAAGGCAAAACTTGATAACCCCAGGCTTAGACAACCTATGCTTCGCCTTCTTGTTTCCTCGACGACTGGGAAGATTTCCCAAATCCAGCGTCTTGGATAAACTTTTCGTTTCATCTCCAACAGAAGGACAAGGCTAAGATTAAGCCTCTGGCCTGGTTACCTCGTCCACTACCTCCTTTCCCTTATTTTCTTTCATGGTTGCCATCCTTGAAATGAAAAATTTTAGAATTATATGAGTTGTAAATTCGTGGGCTAAAGCTTTAGGAGATGGCTCAGGACCAAGTCTCCAAGTCGCAAGACAATGAAGGGTGACCAATGAATGGAAACTCCTGTCAGCGTATAGACAAGCTCTTTGGATGCGTTCAAGATAGAATCTACTCAAAGACAGTCGTCTAACAGCTATTAAAAAAAAAGGGTTAGACGATTATAAACAAATATATATATATTAAAAAAAAAAAAAAACTTTCAAGACGAAGGTTCCCTAACTCTCTAGTGTAGGAGGCAAATGGATCCCTACCAACCTCAACAGGGTGTCCAGCCCAAAAACCAGAGACGAAGAAAAACTCCATCTTCTAGTTTCTATCAAATGTTACAAGTAATTTTATTAGTCTACAATCTTTGCCCCTGACTGTGAATTGATAAGCTAAGGGACTAGTTAATCTCTGAGGGTTTGTAGTAGTAGCGGAACTCGCCCATAGTGAGAGGATGATCCCCTTCAAACATTTCCCTCCATAAAACTTGCATAGAGATCACTAACCTCCATGCATTAGGATTAAATTGACATACTCCTAAACCTAACCTGGTAAGTAACTCCCTAGCGAAGGCATTAAAGGGTAACCTAAGTCCCCTTAAAAGGTAAGCTTCATAAATACCTACGCCAAAATGAAGTTGACAACGCCATTCCCCATGAATGGCTAACCTAGGGTTAAGGTCGTCTAGAATTTGGTACCAACTCCTAAGGGAAGTAAGTCTCTTTTCATCCATCTTGGAATGGACTCCTACAGCACAACTGTATACTATCTTAACCTTGTCTAAAGGAATGGACGAAGGAACACTCGTTGAGGTACCTAGAAGCTGCCTTCGTCCTAAGCTATTCCTAAAAAACCTCTAAAGGAATCCTAAGAACACCAGACGTGTATTTCTTGTCTGTGGTGTTCCCCCCACTACTACTGTTACTACTACTACTACTAGCATTGCTGGAACCACTATAACTAATAGTGTCATGGTATTTGTCTATTGCCTTATCAACACTATTATTAGACGAAGAAATGGCAATCTTAGAGATAAGAAATTTGAAGGAAAACCTAAGAACGAGGATGAAGAGAATACCTAGCTCTAGACGAAGGAAGACTAAAGACGCAAAAATACTTCTAGACAAGGCTCTAGACGACGAATGTCAAGGGAGAAAATTTAGGAAATGTGAAGGGTAGGAGAGGAATTCTACTATTTATAGATAGTGAAATTTAGCATTTGAAATGACGCGACTAACCAGAGAATGCCACGTGGTATATTCCCCGAAAAGTTAAATCGATGCGACTAGTCACCAATGAGGTCATGACACGTGGCACGACATCTAACCACTGACATAAAGACACACGTCCAAAGAACAGCACTAAATTCTACAATGCTTTGGATGACCCTTGGACAAGGGGGCAACTGATGGCGAACTAAAAATTGAATCAACTCCAATTTGTCCATGAGAGTTGTTTAGGTCAGAAAGATAGGAATTATCATCCCTAGTAGGACGGCTGTCCAGGGGCATAAGGGTCGTCCATTAGGATAGCGCCTAGATGACCCCCAACACTTAGAAAATTTCCAGAAAGATTTACCTACAAAAGCTAGTGAATCGAACCACGTGTTACTATTTTGAAACATGCGCAAGATCCTGATTGATTGCTATAACTTCCTACTAAGTACTTAACTTCCAATGACAGTTGTAGAAGATAAGATTGAACATTCTAACTCCTATAGCGGTTGTAGAAGTTAAGTTTGAACCTTCTAATTTCCTTAAATATTGGGGAAGTTATGAGGCAAGTAACCACTCCAAAGCATACTATATAAGCACTCATCCACATCAAATGGAAGTAAGTTCTCACTACTCTCAAAGTTGGAATTCTAACACTCCAGTGGAAAAACTAACTTAAGCATCGGAGGGTTCTTGGCCGGTTCATTCCGGTCACCTTTGATTTTTTGTCTTTTTCTTTTTAGGCCTCCCAAACAATCATTAGTCCATTGAAGCCCAGAGCATTCAGCCTATTGATTTTCTTTGTATCATCAGGTTTCATTAAAAAAATTATACTACTTGTAGGGAAAATTAACGAAAAGTAGAGTTTTACAGGGTAGGGCGGGGCTTCGCAGGGCCCCAAGGGGCGGGGATGGGATGAGAAAGTTTTCCTCGTCATGCGGGGCGCAACAGGGATGGGGCAAGACAAAACCATGCGTGGCGGGAACAAAGAGCCTATCCTTCAGCACCGTCCTGCCCCATTGCCATCCCTTGACGAAAATAATAATATTGTTTTAAACCGGATTTATATACATTACATAATCAAAGTACAACTACAAAATGGTCTAGCCTCTGTAGTTGTAGACTGGGATTATATACAGCGGACACTAGACACACATAATCAATGCGAGATAAACATCCCTATTTTCTTTTTTTGAGTAAACAGTAATACCTATTAGAATACACACAAAAATAATAATAGCATTTAAAACTAGGTTTATAATACATTACATAACCAAAGTACAACTACAAAAGGGCCTAACTTTTGTAATTACTGTTACAGTCTACCAAACGTGCCCTTAATGTTTTTGAATATTTGGTAATAGAGTTTTACTTCGAGCAACTTTGCGAATTACGTTAATTCTAGTATTGTGTACCACATGACATAAGGAGGGAAAAAAAAAAGAGATTGTCTACGTACTTGGCACAACCGTAGTATATATGACACAACCTTTATTATATATAATATATGATACGATATAATATGATATAATTAGGACATTACATGAGTTTATGTAATAATATTAATTTTACCATGACTATTTTGATAACAAATACCAAATGACTGATATTGTACCATAGCCCTTATAATTTCACATGGAAGATTTTTATTTTTTATTTTTTTATATTTTGATAATTTTTAATAATAATGGATAAGAATTTCTACTAGTTTTAGTTAATAGTAGCTCATTGAGGCAGTGGTATAAAAAGATTAAAAACTTTATACTTTTACACTTTTAAAAACCAGAATTTAGTTTGAAATCAAACTAAATTATATGGAATTATTATATCAAGTTCTTTAATGAAGAGTAGCCATTTGGCATAAAGACAATGTGGCTATTTGGTCAAGACAATGATTTTTAAGACCAAAATTTTATTATATTGTACATGATATTATATAAATTTTCAAATTATTTCACCAGCTTCACGGTTGATCTCTCGTGTATTACATGATCACATTTGTTCTGAGTGTCTGAACTCTGAAGCAGCATCCTATTCTCTGACCTCTTAATTTGAATACAATCGAACCATAGCACGGACATCTTATTTTGCTTTATTACGAGGCTTATGAGAAGATAGAATCACAAAACAAAACTTCTATTGCAATTAAAAGAGCTTATGCCTAACTTGCTAATAAAAAAAGTGGAGCATTCTTTCTCCTTTCTTTAGGAAATAAATGATGCTATAAACCAGGACCGTTGGTAGTAGTGGTGTGGGGTAAAAAAGTTATCATTTAAGGGCTCAAATTAAAATGTGATAGATTCGATTTTTTTATTTCTTTTTACATATTATATATTTTGGTATATATATAATGGTATAAAAAAAATTATGAAGATACTTCAAGATATAAATGAAATATTTTACAATCAACAGATGTTGAACAAAAAGCGTTTATCAACCTTAATAAATATGTGCTAAGAGAAGGTACTAGCCAGGTATCTTTAATTAATTATCATGATGTTACTAAGTAGGTATAAACAGAAATACAAATTAAAAAAATTATTAAATATGTCCAATATTAAACTTGTATTTAATACTCATTTAGAAATTTAAAATAAGGAAAATGTTTAACTTCAAATAGGTTTGGAGCCTTAGGTTCCAATCACCAATAGTATATATGTCATATTATGGGTGTGTTTGAATTGAACTTATTGTTGCTAAAAACTGAAAACTGAAAACTGAAAACTGAAAACACTATAGCAAAATAATTTTTAAATGTGTAAATAGTATCGTGGGACCCATTTTTAATATTTTTTAATACATAAACAGTGATGAACAGTGCGTGAACAGTGCGTGAACAGTGAACCCATGTGAGGTTACTGTTCACGTGCAGAAAAAAAAAAAAAAAAAAAAAAAAGAAAAAAGAAAACGTGGACGTGAGAAAACGCGTGTTTCAGCGCAAGCCAAACGGTCACTATGTGTAATTTACATGATTCACTTAGTTGATTGGGTTAAATGACTCATGACATGAACTAATTAATGTCATCTCTTGTTATTGAAGCCCAAGACTTCAAACATGGTTAGAGCCTAACTTTGTCCTTATTAGGTACTAAATATGTATGCCATGGGTTTTGTAACTTAATTGACTCCTCTTGATGTTTGTAATGGAAACGTCCATAGTTAAAATTCTACTCCCATGACATAGTCAAATATGTATATTAAGTTCTTAGCAATTTTCTTTTTAATATAAACAACTAATAAATTATTTACAATAAAACTTGTCCTTGGAGATCCTTAAGATGTTCTTTGGGAATTGAAGTTTCAAATGTTTTCTAAATTGTCAATGTCTTTATTTTAAATAACGTATCAATACTTCTTAATTTGCGTATACTTACAATAAGGATAATTAATAGTGAAATATCCAAATTAAAGGAATTATTAGTGGCTTTAAATTTAATTATCATCAGCAAAGATAATATTATTTGTACTTTATAAATCAATATGACTATATATTTTAATTAAATTAAGGAACTTAATGCATTGTACCTAAATTTTTTGCTCATGAAAAACTCCAAGCTTAGTCGGGCCCAGGGCATGGCCGCTTGGCCCCTTAAGCCACTGATCAGGAAAAATTACACACAAAAGTGTGTGTAATTCTGACTGGGCTGCATAAAAATGAAGGTACAACCATTAGTTTATGAAAAAGATTTAAGGGGACATACTTTGTCACAATTTACACGTGTATTAAGCGGTGATTGAATTACTTTTTATTAAGTACCAATAATGGAATCCATGTATAAGTGTTATAATTAAATCACAAGTTGACATATAGGGTCTGTTTGGATAGAACTTATTTTGCTGAAACTGAAAATTGAAAACTAAAAACACTGTAGTAAAATAATTTTTAAATATGTGAATAGTGCGAGACCCATTTTTAATAAAAAAGTTGTTGAAAAATGGAATTTGTGGGTCCGTAAACAGTGCACAAATGCACTGTTCACGGTGGAAAAATCAACATTTGCTGTTACTGTTTAATGAACAGTGCATAAACAATAGCCACATTACGCCAAAACGCATGAAAAAAAAAGGAAGAACGAAAACGCAGCTTCAGTGGAATCCAAACAGACACATATACACACAAGTTATGGTAAAATGTATGGCTCTAGAACAGTCGTTAGTATAATGGAAAAGTGTGTATGATTTCAAATCATAAATTAAATAACAAGCCTGTTTTATGAAAGGTGATGAGAATATAGTTTGGTTCTTTCTCATTCATAGTTTCATCAAACTTGAGTCGTAAAACAAGTTAGTAGTGCACAAAAGTGTGAGCATTTGATTCCAGACTTGTTATATGAATAAAGTAATGAAGACTCTTAAATGCTTCAAGGTAACGTTTTCATGTTCAGTTAGCAGATATAAAGCTTACTATTTGATCAATGTTATCATAGCAATAGTTATCTTATTTTGGAAAACACTGACGATGGCCGGAATGGAGCATATAATTTCCATGGAGGAGATGATCCATTCGAGAAAAGTTGAAAGAAAAGAAGTTGGTGAAGGCCATGATTAACCTGTCATTGTCTCTAGTATTGCAATCCATGGTGAGACAGGTTCCGAGGAAGAGAATTTTATGAAATTAAAGGAGGCGCGTGTCAAAGGGACGAATCGATGGACATCAAAGCCAAAGATACAAAAGGTTGTGTTTGTGCATTTGATCAAAATATAATAATTGTTTTATTGAAGTAGTCCTATATATATCCTAGCAAAAATAATAATAAAAAATGCTGCTTTTCACAAAATTTACTATGAAACTTTTGATTGCATTAAGTTAGAATAGTTGCAAAATATTTATACCCACTATCTCAGTATCTTGTGATTTATTTCACCATTATCTTGTGATTTATTTCACCATTATCTTGTGATTTAATTCCTTATTTTATTTGTAATTAACCTGTAACTATTTTAACTTTATATAAAGAGTCTTAACACTCTTGATGCTTGTACACCGGCTCCAAGCTTAGGTCACTTAGACCTTTGCCTAAGGCCCTCACTAGATAAAGGTTGCAAAACTGTAGATTTATCAATAATAAAAAAATGGGTGAGTTGTGTGCTCTCTCCACCACCTAAGAAGGTTCTCAAAATTGTGGATTAGTAAAAATCCAATCCAATTGAAACTTTAAGTTGTAGCTCAAAAAAAAATAATAATAATAATTTATAAGCATACCGATTCATCGTTGATTATGAATTTCATCTAACGGTGTAAGGTTTCAATTTTAGTAAGTATTATTATTATTATTAGTTCCATCCAATATTTTTGTTAAATTTTACACCTAAACCTTGGAATTTGATTTTCTATATTGATTTAATTGATACTAATTCATTAAGTTATGTGTTGATTTCATCTTTACTCAGGCATCTTGAAGCTGTTGGGTGATTTAATTGTTAGATGAGATACTACTTACTAATTCGTTAAGTTATGTGTTGAATTCATCTCCACACTTTAAAATTTATGTATCCTCGTAATATTATAATTTTATATTATAGATTTCTTTTTTTTAATTCTACTATAAAATATCAAATTGGATCTCTTGATCATATCGCACTTTACTAACAAAACTTGATATTTAAAATTTTAGAGAGAGAGAGATTAAAATTTGAAATTTTTTACTAATATAAAAAATATATATGAAAATCCCACAAATGAATATGAAATTCATCAAAATAATATTAAAATATTTTGAAATATTATACAAAAAAATAACAATAAAAATTATTGTAATAATGTTAAAACATGTAATGTCATAATTATTGACTACATAAAAAGATTAGATTTTTTACCCAAATGTATTTATCGCTTGTAGAATTTTATTGACAAAAATTGTTACATTTTCTTTTGTAAATAAATTTATTAAAATTAAAACTAATAAAATCATACTTAAGATTGACTATTTCACAAGAAGATAAAAGTACATATGAGATATATTATCAACTAAATAATTGAGATCTTAGCTTAACCTGAATGCAGGAACTAAATTAGAGTCGTTTTTGTATTGTTAGGATTTTAAGTCCTGGTTGTGAAGCAATTAATCAATTCTTAGCCAAGTAATTAATTAGATTAATTATGTTTCAGATATGAATTGATAAACATCACATAAACATGGATCACAGATAAGCAACCAAAATGATGGCTCAAAAAAACTAATGAAACAAAGTGTTTTGCAATAAAAACTTGGGGGGATTTCTTAAGGTAAAAAAATCCACTAGAATAGAATGAGAGTTTATATAGTATACTTAACCCTATATTTATTTCTACCTCATGTAATACTTACTCACGTGACCACACGTATCTCCTAATAAATGGACTATTCTGTTCTAGATTTGTTTCACGTGAACTTTCACTCGCGACTCCAAAAATACCTCCCAAAGATTTGGACCAGCAACTTGGATGTAAATTGGATGCAGCAACTTCACTTGATCACCAGATCTTTGGTATGAACTAGTTCTCCAGTTGATACTTTAAGAGAGCTTGGAAAATTCTAGATCTATGTGCAATAAACTATTGTTCCATAGACTTGGAAAATATGCTTTAGGTTGCCTATATAGTAGACTTGAAGTGAAAGTAACCCTAGATCATTCGCCTAATTAAGAAAACAAGACTTCTAGATCTATTATGTACGATTCTTGATTGGTCAAGCTCTTCAATTCAACTAGTTGAATTAAGTAAATCTCAACATATCAAGCTGGTGTTGAAAACCAGAATAATGGTAATCCAGTTTCTATTTTTCTTGAGTCTATCATTACTTGAATCTTCACTTGTCTTGTACTAGAACTTGTTTACAATTGAGAACCAAGATTAACTAAGATTCTAAGTGGTACAATTGTTCACGGTTTGCCAACCTAATTCTATGGACCTAACATGTATCTCAAAAAGCAAGAAGATTGGATTTAAAAAATTTTTTTAAGAAAAAACTTATAATATTAAACGTTAATATTTAAATATAGAAAAATTTCAACTTAAAGTTTTTGCCTTAAGTCTCAAACTGTATTGGGCCATCACAACCTGCAAAAATTGTAAAAGAAATAAATTAGGAAAGATGTAGAGATTGGAGGGTACTTCTTTGATATTATATTATGGGGGAAAATATGGGGTAATTATAGGTTAATACATTGTGCTAGCAATATAAATCTTACATTGTAGATTAAACAAGAATTTTCCAAAAATATGTTTCTTTAGTGAAATTTTTTCTGTTTGGTATGGTGTAGACTATAGACTCATGTATCTTTTATTTATTTTTACTTTATGAATATGCTGAGGTTAATGAGTTTGTGATCTAAGTACAATAGGGTTTTTTTTTTTTTTTTTTTTTTTTTTTTTAAGGATTTTTTTTGGTGCTGAAACTCAATACACTAGTTGAGATACATGTATTTTTTTTTTTATAAAAATAGTTTCAACCTATGGCGCCTGCTCTTAATAATATTTTTTATCGTCAGATCAAAATACCAATTGGTTTTTTGTGTAAGCAGATATTGAATCTCAGATCTCTTATTTGATCACAAAATATTTTACTAATTAAGCTAATTGGAACCCAATGAGATACAAGTTAAATGTTCAACACATGTGGTGGTGTGAATGCCTTAAGTTATATGTCGAGGATAATTATAGTTTATTAATCTTACTATTATAAATTGGAAGTGTTTTGACTTCAAATATGTTTGGAGTCTTGGACTTTAACCATCAATAAGAAGATGAAATGCATTTTGATTGCATATGATTCACTTGGATTGTTAAGTGAGTTGCACTTGACAAGTATTAATATTATGTTAGTTTCATATTGGTAGTTGGAGCCAAACTTTGTCCAAATAAATTTATTAACATGTATCATTGAAATCATAAGTGAAAAAACATATTATTTATTGTAAATTTATTATACTGTTGTCAATTATCTTAATTTCTAAACTGCATGAACCATCAGGTTCTATTGCTTCGAGGTCACAAAGATTTCCAAAAGTACTGTGAGCCGAGGGTGGTATCAATCGGTCCTATCCATCATGGTAAGCCAAAGTATCGATTAGCAGAGGAATACAAGCTTACATTGGCAGAAAACTTCATTGAAGAAAGTGGCAAGACTGATAAAGAATTGTATATGGTGATTAAGAACAACATCAAGGAACTAAGGAAGTGTTTCGATGAGAAGGTGATTCACAATTATAATGATGAAGCCCTTTCATGGATGTTGTTTGTGGATGGTTGTGCAACACTGAAATTCATAGACTCTGTTGCTGATAATAATGTCAAAAGGTTCCAAATTAAAAACGGTCAAGTGGCCTTTGTGCGACAAGATTTATTCTTGTTGGAGAATCAACTTCCTTATCAAATTCTCGACGATTTAATCAAAAACAGTAAAGAGGGTGATAAATTGAGGAAGTCGGTCCAAAGTTTCATCGATGAGCAAAGTATGACAGAAAAAACAAAGGAAAAGCCAACCAAAAATAATAAAGAGGGTGAAAAAACAGAGGAAACGCCACCCAATAAAGAACCAGTTCATCTTCTGGATCTACTGCGGAACAGACTTCTAGGCTGCACTTCCACAAGTCCTAATAATAAAGAGGGTGAAAAAACAGAGGAAACGCCACCCAATAAACAACCAATTCATCTTCTGGTTCTACTGCGGAACATACTTCTAGGCTGCACTTCCACAAGTCCTAAAAATAACTCTAACCAGGAAGATTGGAATTCATTTCGCAACGTGCAGGAGCTTAAAGCAGTAGGAATTAATTTGAAGTCCAGCAACAATAGATGCTTGGGAAACATAACCTTCACCCAGAAATATTGGAAATTCTATGGCGGAACCCTTAGTCTGCCTCCAATAATAGTGGATGACTCAACCGGACCCAAGTTCTTCAACTTGATAGCTTACGAGATGTGTCCGGATTTTGAAAATGACTATGGAGTCTCGTCTTACATATCCTTCCTCGATTCACTCATCGACGAATCCAAAGACGTTATAGACCTCAGGAATGCAGGCATACTCCGCAATTTCCTTGGCAGCGATAAAGAGGTGGCTCGAGTCTTCAACGAGATAGGCATCGACTTGGTTCCTAACCCTGACATATATAAATATGTCAAATGCCAAATCCAGCAATACTACGACAAGGGGAGGATGCTCTGGATAACTCAAGTCATTCACGACCATTTCAGCAGCCCGTGGACGGTAGTGGCTTTCATTGCCGGATTATTTGTACTCATTCTCAGTGTCTTACAGACCGTGTACTCTATGTTGGGTTATTATCATCCAAAATGAGACCAGAGGTATTGAAAATTTGTTATAGATTCTCTCTGGTACATCCTATGTATGGCTATGTCATTCCGTTTGTTTACTTTCCTTTTGTCGAACTCCCATGTTCGTTTAAATAAGTCAGTTTAGACAATGTACTTGATTCTTAATTTAATGTAATGTGTGTTTGAGATAAACATGATATTTATCTGCCAGAATTTCATGTATGAGGAGGGTTGAGAGTATTATGTAATAAAATTTGAAGATGAATAATTGATCCAATATATTACCCTATTTTATTATTTTGTTTTGTATTTAAACTGTTAGAGCATGAATTCTCATATCAGGTGTGTATATGCTTGAATATGAATTTATATATCAATATGCATTTTTTCATCTATAATCTTTTGGATTATAGACTGTATTTGAAACCACAATTTATGTAGTCATTGATTTGATATTTTTCCCAATGCCTATGGACGAAAATAGGATGAAATCATTCACAAGTTTTTACCATGTGCTATCAACTTCTTAGTCCATTCCTTGGAGAATTGAGTCAATCCAACATGTGGTCCTCTCCTAACCAACACAAATAAATAATTGTGGTTTCACATACTGTCTGAACTCTTTAAAATCAGGTTTTGAAAAAGAAATAACTTTTGTTTTTTGTTTTTAAATTGTTAAGAGAACCACGTTGTTAAATTCTAACCCTAGTACACCTATAAGTAATTCAATTGATTCTTGTAGCTTCAAATGCATGCTTAGCAAAACATGAACATTATGTTACACACTAGAATTAATATAATAAAAATAGAAAGAAAAAAAATCTATTTTTGGGGTATCCACTATTCACTCATAAACTTTAAAATTGAGCAATTTCCCCCTTTAAGTATTGGAAATGAAAAAAATACCCCCTTGCTGTTAAATTATGATTTAAATGCTAACGAAGTCTTTTATTGCACTAGAAAAGGTTTGAAGGAGAATTGTTATAAGTTTTGAATGGAAGCCCTAGTAAACAATGATAGTAACCCTAATTGTCCTAATGTAGTGAAATTCTTTGTCACATAAGCAGTAACCTGCATGAATATTCTATTATGTAATTTCCGACATGGACTCAATTTGATTTTTGTAATATTCTATAACATATTGTCTAAAATAACCCAAACTAAATATCAAAATCTCAAATATACCATATACCATATACCAAAAATAAAAATAAAAAATAAAAAAGTAAACTTTTTTGGGATAAACTTCCAAAGAGTTGTGAATGGTGACATTTTAAATCTTGGAAGTAGATAAGAGTTTTTTTAAGTGAAGAACCTGTTGCTACACCATGTATTGGAGAAATGTATATATGCACAAGTAGATAAGAGTTTTTTTTTCAAGTCAGTGTTTATTGCGCACACTTTTTTTTTTTAGCCAAAAAAAAAAGTGTATGCAATAAACACTGACTTAAAAAAAATGTTAATTTTGATTAAAAAGTGCCATGAATGCTCCTATACCACCTAACTTTTTCACTCCTTTTTCATGTCAGAGTTGTTTTTTCGTGTAAGTTGGGATTACTTTTTGGTTTTTTCTTAGTTAATAAGAAGAGACAGAGTAATTGAAAGGATATATATATACCACTTAAGATTTGTTGTGAAAATATTGTGAATATATATTTTTTTTCTCTCTCTCTCTCTATATATATATATAAACACGCGTATTATACGGTTACTTAGGCCTCATTTGGTACACTCACTCAAACAAATGTTTTCAGTTTTTAAACAACGTTACACCTATTTTCACACATTTTTTCACCCACACATGTTTTCAAACACATATTTTCAATTTTTAAGTGCATATACCAAACACCCCATTGGCCTTTTTTAGGAGTACTTTGCCTCTTCCAACAAGTGTCTGATTTTGGGGATCTGTCCAACTTGTGTGACTCCCGTGCACTACTGTAACTAGAGCACTAGAGCCGAGCATTATCCAAATCCTATAGATAATACCCAAACAAATTAAATTATAATCCCCATACAGATACATATCAGGTGATCGTTATTCATGTGGGTCAAAAAGGTTTATGCTATTTCACCAAAAAAAAAAAAAAAGGTTTATGCTATACCAGTGAAAAAAGTGTACGGTGACCAATAGAAATAAACATAATAATACAATTATGCTGGCGTAGCTGCCAAGTAGTATTGAAAAAAATAAAAAAAGTTAAAAAAAGCGAAAGAGAATTTTGCTATATGATATCCTGGAGAGATTTAACTTATGAATAAAAAGGGAAAGCAGTAGCATCACCAAATAGCATGCTTTAGAAAAGGACGTGTTGCATAATTCATCTGTAAGATATAATCTTTAGGGACTTATTCTAAGCTGGAATTTCAAGCTTAATTTTAGTATTGTAGGTTTTTTTTTTTTTAATAATAAATGGACGTAATATAATAACACTCAATATGTCATCTTTTATAATTTTTAACGTATTAAAACTCTTTATCTATTGGTTTGCAAATGGGAGCAACAATTTCAAACACCTTATCATTGTAATTTAACAAACTTTCTAGACACTAAACTCTTTTCACTTAAACATCTTTATCGTAAAAGCTCTACCACTAAAGCTCTAATTATTATAGCAATACCAAATGAAATCTCAGAAAATTACCTAGTTTAAAGCTTTAAGTAAGCTAATCATAGTTCCATCCCATGATATGCTGGTTATTGTCGTAAAATTAAGGGTAGCCACTTGAGGAGAGTGCAACTACTTGGCACAGCAAAAAACTAGTCACTTGATAGATAAAAAGTAAATTTTATTATATAGTACTAATAGTCCAATATCATGCTTGTGCACAAATTATTCAAGTATTATGTATAAAATGTAGGAATTATTTCAATGAATATATAGAAAAATAAAATAGACAGTAAAAATAAAAGAAAAAATTGCTTTATATTACATGTCAAATGCGCCTCATGTAAGTGTAAATTTTTCATTAAAAAAAATGATATTAGACTAGAAAATTCTTGAAAGTGTTGAAGAGTTTTGGTTGAAGTTTTGACTTTTTTTAAACATTGGAAATAAATTTTCACTTAAACTAAATTATTTTAATGTCACATGATGAAATTATGTTTTACAACTGATGAAACTTATATTAATGATTAAGCTTAAATTTTTCTAATAATTGGTAATTTATCATGGAATTAGAGTATGAAATCCTAAATATGATCTCTGTATCCATTCTGCTTAAGCTGCTGGGATTGACAATCAATCATTTATCAGCATTTAAGTTTTTTGAACTTGGTAACTTGGTACGGGGGTAACGTCCCTGGACCCTTATCCACTGGTTGGTAGGCGGAATCATAGCAAAACTTTACAAAAGTAGCTAGATATACATATATAATACCAACCCTGCTGCATAAAGATAAAGGTACAATCACCATCAGTTTATTGAAAAAGTACGTAAAATCTCAAATTCTAACAACCTTTTTTTTGTAAAAGGTGAAAATAGTTTTGTTCGTTCTCATGAAACTTGTCGTAAAACAAGTTACTAGTGCACAAAAGTGTATGCATTTGATTCCAGACTTGACATATGAATAAAGTTAAAAGACTAACGCTTCAAGCTAACGTTTCCATTTTCACTTAGCATATATAATTAATGTTTAGTATTTGATCAATGCGGTTATCATAGTAATAGTTACCTTGTTTTGGTAAACACTAAACACTCACCAAAGCCATAATGGAGCACGTAATTTCCATGGAGGAGTTTCATTCAAGAAAAGTTGAAAGAAGAGAAACTGTTGAAGCAAGCAGAGGCCATGATCAACCTGTCAGTGTTGTTGTTGCCAACGAGGAGCTGAGTATTACAATCCATGAGAATGAGATATATAGTACCAGTTTCGAGAAAGAGAACTTTAAGAAATTAAAGGAGGCGCAAGTCAAAGGGAAGAATCGATGGACTACAAAACCAAAGATACAAAAGGTGGTGTTAATTTGTGCATTTAATCAAAATATAATAATTTTTTTATTAAACTAGTTCTATATCCTATCAAAAAAATTGCATGTTGTCACAAAATATTATACCCACTATCTTGTGATTTATTTCAGCATTAGTTTGTCATTTAATTCCTTATTTGATTTATTTGTAATTAACCTATTTATATAAAAGAGTCTTGACATTCTTGGTGCATGTATACCAGCTCCAAGTATTGGTCACTTAGGCTTTTTCCTAAGGCAGACATGGCAAATAGGTCGGGTCAGGTCGGGGTTCAGGTCAAAAAAGGTTTCGAGTTGAAAACAGCTCGTCATAATTAGCAGGTTAGAAAACGGGTTAAGTTGAGTTTAGGTAGATCCGTATTTTTTCACTTAAAAAAAAAAATTAGAAAACATATATATGCCACTTGGTAATATATTTAAACCATAAATATACTAGTATTATTATTGTAGTGAACATAAACTTTTTTCCTCAAAGAAGCAATTTAATTTGGCCCTTGATACTCCCGGATTTGTGTCCCTCACTTGTGTCTTGTCTTACTAGCTATCACATATATAATCACAATATGTGACGACGTAACACATTGCAAGCCTTCAGCATTTTCTAACCACAATCTTACATGTTGATAATATATATATATATATATATTATCAACACATTGCAAGCCTCCAGCAATTTCTAACCACAATCTTACACTTCAATTTCAGAAAAAAAAAAAAAAAAATTTATCAACACTCTTTAAATCCAAAAGCCCACCTATTTATTGTGAAATAAGTATCATTTTCGTTCCTATGAATAAAATAAAAGTTCCCACCATAGGGGTAAAAGGAAAAGTAGGACAAAGTTATGAAGAAAAAGAGAAGATTTTACTATGAACAATTTATATTAGTCGAAAGCTAAATTATATTACAGGAGAATGAAAATAGATAGATGTTGGAATACAAAGGTAGAGGAGAATAAAAATAGATAAATATACTTGTTCTCTTGCAACTACTTTGATGTCAAAAGCAATAGCTTTGGTCAAGGTCCACATAAATACTTCCACAATCATTATACAACTTCTAGAAAAGCAGATAAGAAAAGAACCCAAATACTCTCACTCTTTATAGAGTGAACCAAATGATAACAGTTTCATATAAGAAGCTTAGCTAAGTCCAAATTTAATAATCGTCCATCCTGGCGCCTTCTCTTTTAAGAAAAGAAAAAAGAAAAAGGTTGACCCAAAAAAAAAAAAAAAAAGGATTGGGTTACAAGTTAATTAGGTTGGGTAAGGTCACGAGTCTACTTGTTTTTGCTTTGAGTAAAAAATTCAGGTTCAAGTCAAATCCAATTTCACCACGTCTAGCCTAAGGCCCCCACTAGATAAAGCTCCCAAAACTGTAGTTTTTTATCACTATAAAATATATGAGTTATGTGCTCTCTCCACCACTCAAGAAGGTTCCCAAAATTGTGGCTCAGTAGAAATCCAATTAATTTGAAACTCTAAGTTGTAGCAATATATATTGTAAGCATGTCAAATGATCATTGATTATCACTTGCATCTAACATTTTTTAGGTTTCAATTTTTGTAAGCCAAAGTCCCACAAGTTATATTGTCAATATAAGAAACAAAATCTCTCATATGGTCACACACCAAACAATCACTCTATTTTTCATTACAAAAACCAAAGCTGGGAATTAGATTTCAACTTTCCTTCATCATGCATTGCCTTACCTAAGGTAATGAATATTTTTTTTTTTTTGAAATAGATAACAATAATAATTTTCGTCTCTTTTTGTTAAATTTTATACCTGAATGGTGTACTTTTAATTATTCTCTATCTAAAATTAATATTGGCTTAATTGGTACTAATTCATTAAGTTATGTGTTGACTCGCCTTTACTTAGGCATCTTGAGGCCATTAGGTGATTCCATTTTTAGGTGAGAAAATAGTGCCTTTAATATATTAGAATATATTTTTCAATGCTTTAAAATTTATTTATCATTGTCATATTATAATTTTATATTGTAGATAGTGTTTCTTTTATTATGTATTCTTTTTCTACTAGAAAAATAATCACAACAATGTTGAGACATGAAATGTCATAATTATTGGCTATATAAAAATATTAGATTTTTTCCCCAAATGTATCTATTGCTTGTAGAATTTTACTTACAAAACTTCTTACGGTTGTTTTGTAAAGATTTAAAAAAAAAAAAAATTTGATACAATCGTACTTAAAATTACTATTTCACAACAAGATTAAGTAGATCAATTAGAAAGATTATCAACTAAAAATACAAAAACTGAATTATAAATTTTTTGCATCTCAAAGGGCAAGAATTTATGGAATTTAAATTTATATATATAATATTAAAAGTTAAGATTCAAATATAGAAAAATTCTAACTTAAAGTTGTTGCCTTGAGCGGGAAGCTATATGGAGCCATCCCAACATACATAAAATGTAAAAGAAATAAAAGAAGAAAGACATAAAGAGTTGGTAATTCCTGTATATTATATATATTGTGGGGAAATTTTCTTTTTCTTTATTGAAACTTTTGTTGTTTGGTGTAGTGTAGACTCATGTAGCTTATTTTATTTTTATTTTCTGGAATCAGGCTCTTGTAGATTTACTATATTGTTGACAATTATTACTTCGTTCATTTCTAAACTGCGGGAACCATCAGGTACTATTGTTGCGAGATCACAAACACTTCGAAAAGTACTGTGAGCCGCGGGTGGTATCAATCGGCCCTATCCATCATGGTAAGCCAAAGTATCGATTAGCAGAGGAATACAAGCTTACATTGGCAGAAAACTTCATTGAAGAAAGTGGCAAGACTGATAAAGAATTGTATATGGTGATTAAGAACAACATCGAGCAACTAAGGAAGTATTTCGATGAGGAGGTGATTCACAATTATAATGATGAAGCCCTTTCATGGATGTTGTTTGTGGATGGTTGTGCAACACTGAAATTCATAGACTCTGTTGTTGATAATAATGTCAAAAGGTTCCAAATTAAAAACGGTCAAGTGGCCTTTGTGCAACAGGATTTATTCTTGTTGGAGAATCAACTTCCTTATCGAATTCTCGACGATTTAATCAAAAATAGTAAAGAGGGTAAAAAATTGAAGGAGTCGGTCCAAAGTTTCATCGATACGCAAAGTATGACAAAAAAAACAGAGGAACTGCCGCCCAATAAAGAACCAGTTCATCTTCTGGATCTACTGCGGAACAGACTTCTAGGCTGCACTCATGACATAAGTCCTAAATCTAATGAGAAAGAATGGCAATCATATCGCAATGTTCAGGAGCTTAGAGCAGTAGGAATCCATTTAAAATCCAGCGACAGTAGTTGCTTGGGAAAGATAAACTTCACCAGAAACTGGATTTCCTTGTATGGCGCAATCCTTTCGCTGCCTCCAATATTAGTGGATGACTCAACCGGACCCAAGTTCTTCAACTTGATAGCTTACGAGATGTGCCCAGATTTTGAAAATGACTATGGGGTCACCTCTTACATATCCTTCCTCGATTCACTCATTGATGAAGCCAAAGATGTTATAGACCTCAGGAAAGAGGGCATACTCCGCAACTTACTTGGCAGCGATGAAGAAGTGGCTCTAGTCTTCAATGAGATAGGCACTGACTTGGTTCCTAACCCCGAAATATATAGAGACGTCAGGTCCAAAATCCAGAAGTACCATGAGAAGAAGAGGATGACCTATATAAATGAAGTCATTCACAACCATTTCAGCAGCCCGTGGACAGTAGTGGCTTTCACTGCCGCATTATTCGCCCTTATTCTCAGTATCGCACAGACGGTGTACTCTATCTTGGCATATTATCAATGACACCCAGAGGTATTAAAAATTTGTTTGCTTTATTCCCTTTTCAACTGCATCTAAATACACTGATTCTATCAATTTTCAGATTGTTATTCAAATAAAAGTATCTGTATGAGTTCTGTGCCTGTCAGGATTTCACATATATAGATCCTCTCTGATCTGTCCTATATGGCTATGTCATTCCGTTTGTTTACTTTCTTTTTTGTCGAACTCCCATGTTCGTTTAAATAAGTCAGTGTGGAAAATGTACTTGATTCTTTATTTGATGTAATGTGTGTTTGAGATAAACAAGATATTATCTGCCAGAATTTTATGTGTGAGAAGGGTTGAGTGTATTATTATGTAATAAAATTTGAAGATGAACAATTGATCCAATATATTACCCTATTTTATGATTTAGTTTTTGTAGTTAAACTGTTAAAGCATGAACTCTCATATTATGTGTTTACTTGGTTCTGAATTTTGATTAATATGCATTTTTTTCATCTGTAAACTTTTGGATTAGAGACTATGTATTTGAAACCAAAATTTTAATTTTATAAATAAATAAACCACAAATTTTTGTAATCCTTCTTGATTTGATATTTGCCCAACGCCTATGGACAAAAATAATGTGAAATCATTTACTATGTGCTACTATCAACATCTTCGTCCATCAATAAGAAGAACATGAGGGATTGGATAATGGATAGTAACATCAGTAAAGGTTTTTGGTTTGTGATGTTGTTCTTGGATCGGGTGACCATGGGGTAAGTTGGTTGAGTAGGCACATCTGGTTGTGAGGTGTGAGAAGTTTGTATCGGTGAAGAAGAAAGGAGAGTCAAGTGATGTATCAAGTGGAAGACATCATGGGTTTATTTTATTTTTTTTGGTCTAATCCTTTTATGCTATTACACTATTCTCCTGCTGCAATTCCCACAAAACCCATTCGTTTCTTCAAAACAAAGCTCTACAAGAACCAAAAATCATAGAAAATGAACTCAAACTTAATGGCGAGACACATATAAAGCCTATTCAGACACTCGAATCAGTCCATCAACTCCACGTATTTCGGGCATCGTTACCTTCCACATAAACTCCAACAATGGAGGGGGATCAGAGTGAAGGTCTGAGACGGGAACCTAGAGCAAGCACTAACATGGATACAGCAGAAAATGCAGTCAAGTGGGATCGAACGTCTAATAAGGATGCAATAGACCCACCACATTAAAAACTCCGAGAAGCTCATTTTGGCCCAAAAGATCCTCGAGCGTAAGATTAAATCCCAGGACCTCGCTAGAAAACTCAAGACCATTCTTGTCAAGAAAGTCAGGTAATTACTATTTATTCACCTCCAAATTCTTTAATTTATGGTACCCTTTTGTTTTTTAAATGGTTTTAATGTGATTTAACTTTGTGGTGTCCATTTCATAATGATTTCTTTTTACTGTAGGAACAAAATACCTCCTTTTTTTTTTTTTTTTTAATAATGTAAATGGGATTTGAACCCATGTTGTTTATTCGAAGACAAGAGAGAAATTGATTTTTAATGTTAATGCGTTTAATTAGACAATAAAATATTTTACCAGTTGAGCTAATGAAACTCATGATTACTGTTTAGTTGGTTGTTACTAAATAGTTTAAATTTGATTTTTGGTAAAGCCAAGAACCAATCTTTACTATGCAAAACTAATAATCTATGGTGTTTCATTCTATTGTAATTACATATGGCCAATGCTTATGCATGGAGATTGAACAAAAGACATGGAATACTCATAGTAATCTTGTACTTGGTGCTGCATTTTTCTTTTTTCTTTTTTTGGTGTGTTTGTGGGATTTTTTTTTTTTTTTTTTTTTTTTTTTTAACAATAGGGAGGGGAATTTGAACCCTTGACCATCTGTTTGTCGGTTTTTGTGCGTTTTATAATGTTTTTGCTAATATTCTACCTCGACTAGTATGAAATCTGAATGATTAAGAGAATGATTTCATTAATTAGAAAAAAATTATATCTAGCTATTTATAGCTGGGAAAAAGAAGAATCTAGATCTAACCAACTAACTGAAAAATAGAAAAAGAAATCCTATTCTAACTGCACTAACACGTGTGCATAACAAAATCTTACACATGCTTCTCATTGTCATTTAAATACACTGCTAAAAATACTTGTAGATTTACATTTACACATCTAAACTACTTGTCGTTTTTAACTGAAATGACTTTCTTGCTTTGCTTTGTGTCTCTGCTAGTATCTTTCTTCGTCTTCTTCACTTTGATGGCTTGTTATGCTTGATTAGTAGAGCTCTGCTCTTCATTACTACTAATTAGACCTTTGAGAGCTTGATACTCCCCCTTAAGATGAAGCTTATTGTGTATGTTAATAAGGTTCATCTTAGACAAAAGAAAACTGAACTGCTGAGCACTAAGTGCTTTGGTAAGTAAATCTGCTAGCTGTGACTTAGTTCTAACATGAAAAGGCTTTATAACACCTTCCATCACCTTATCTCTAACAATGTGACAATCAATTTCAATATGCTTAGTCCTCTCATGAAAGACAGGATTGGCTCCTATGTGCAGGGCTTCTTGACTATCACAGAACAGTAGAGCTACTCTAGGATGTTCTACTTGAAAATCTCGAAGAAGATAGAGTATCCAAATCACCTCACACACTGCCACTGCCATAGACCTATATTTTGCTTCAGTTGATGATCTAGAAACAGTTTGTTGTTTCTTGCATTTCCTTGAAATTAGAGAATCTCCTTGAAAAACACAAAAACCTGTCACTGATCTTCTAGTATCAGGGCATGAAGCCCAATTTGCATCTGCAAAGGCTTTGATATGCAATTTTGAAGTGGTTGAGTACAAAATTCCTTGACTTGGTGTAGCTATCAAGTACTGCAGAATCCTATTTTCTACAAGAAGGTGAGGCTTTCTTGGTTGAGACATGAATTGACTCAACCTATGCACAACATAGGTGATATCTGGTCTGGTGATAGTAAGGTACAACAACTTCCCAATTAACCTTCTATATGAGCTGGGATCATCTAACTTCTACCTTTCATACTTGCTAAGTCTTAGATTTTGCTCCATAGGTGTCTTCACAAGCTTACTGCCAAGCACACCAGTGTCACTTAACAACTCTAATATGTACTTCATTAGGCAAAGATTAATGCCTTGAGTTGATCTGGCCACTTCCAACCCCAAGAAATATTTCAACTCACCAAGGTCTTTCAATTTGAACTTCTAGTCCAGCATCACTTTCAACTCATCCACAGCTGCCTTGTTGTCACTTTCTATAAGAATATCATCTACATAAACTAACAAGGCGATGAAAGCACCTTTTGTCTTCTTAGTGCATAGTGAATAATCAGATTTAGACTATTGAAAACCCAATTGAAAAATCAAGGCAATGGAAAATTTAGAAAACCACTGCCTAGAAGCTTGTTTTAAACCATAAAAGGGGTTTATTTAACTTACAAACCAACTCCCTCTTGTTGTGAAAGCCTGGGGGAAGAGCCATGTAAACCTCTTCCTTAAGATCACCATGCAAAAAGGCATTGTTGACATCCATTTGGCATAAAAACTTGCCTTTCACAGCAGCCACAGCAAGAACACACTTAATTGAGACCATTTTGGACACTGGAGAAAAAGTTTCTATATAGTCCAAACCTTCCTTTTGTGTGAAACCTTTGGCAACCAACCTTGCTTTATACCTCTCCACTAAATCATCAGACCTATGCTTGATTTTATATACCCATTTGCACCCAATGGGCTTCTTGTGAGAAGGCAGAGGTGTCAAAGTCCAAGTGTGATGGGCTTCCAAGGTTGCAATCTCAGCAGTCATGGCATCCCTCCACCTAGGATCTAGAACAGCTTGGCCATATGACTTAGGTTCAACAGCAGTAAAGATCATATCGCAAAAGTGTTTATGACTAGGAGACAACTTATCATAAGATAGGAAGGAAGAAAAAGGATAAGGAGTACCTGAGGTGGATGAGGCAGCAGGTGAAGGCATATGGACTTGATTGCAATGGTAAGAAGTAAGGTAAGAAGGCTTGTGGGAAGGTCTAGAAGACCTCCTAAAAGGATTAACCTGGTCAAGGATGGGAGCATGAACAAGTGCAGGTAAGGGTGCATCAGGTGCAAAGGCAGATTAAAGGATGGCTTCTACAGGAGGTTCTATAGGAATAAGGGCATCAACAGAAACAATAGTTTCTGTTGGATTGGATATATCAACATTGGACTCTGCATAAGTAGGAACAACAACAGGAGTAGTAGAATTGTTAACAAGAGTAGTGGTTATAGGAATGGAGTAATCATGAAAATCAAAATTACTAGAAGGGAAGAGAATTGAAGGAGGTAGAGAATCAAATTTTGAAAAAGTGAGAGAGAAAGGAAAATTTTGTTCATAAAAAATGACATCCCTAGAGATAGAAATAGCTCTAGTTTTGAGATTAAGGACCTTATAACCCTTTGTATTAAAAGGATAACCTAGAAACACACAGTGAGAAGCTCTAAGATCAATTTTTGGCCTGTTAGGAGCTATAGTGGATGTATAGCAGAGGCAACCAAATACCCTCAAATGATTATAGGTAAGAGGTTTGTTGAAAAGTTTTTCAAAGGGAGTCAAATTATTGAGTAAAGGGATGGTAGCCTATTGATTAGGTAAATTGCAGTGAGTATGCACTCACCCTAGTAGGCAATAGGAATGTGGGATTGAATCTTTAGAGCTCTGGCCATAGCTAAGATATGTTAATGCTTTCTCTCCACAACAAAATTCTATTGTGGAGTGTAAGCACAACTCTTTTGATGAATTATGCCATTAGCACTAAAGAAGTCAACAATACAAAACTCAAATGCATTATCAAAACGTAGTGCCTTAAAACTATCACTAAAATGAGTAAGAATCATTTTATGAAAGGAGATAATGAGAGGTCTAACTTTAGATTTAGACTTCATCAAGAAAGCCCAAACTGATCTAGTTGTATCATCCACTATAGTTAAAAAATATTTATAAGCATCATGAATAGGAATAGAATATGGTCCCCATACATCCACATGAATCAAATCAAATGCAGAAGAAAACATGTTATTATTGAAAGGAAAAGATAAACGTTTCTGTTTTGCCAAATGACAAACATTAGTGCATACACCAGAGAAAGAATGTAAAACACTCTTAAGGGGTAACATCTTATTGAATGAGGGGTGACCTACCCTAAAATGCCAGATAGTAGATATATCTAGAGTAGAAGCTTTAGTTGAGAAAACATTGGTATGTTTAGACTGAGTAAGACATTCATGGAGAGAAGGGGGCAACCTTGCTGATGCAGAAGAAGGATGCTACAGCAAGTAGAGTCCATTGCTCACTTCACCCACTCCAATCGTCCGTCCTCCAACAAGTAAGGTCCTGGATAAAACAGTATTGAGCCAAGAAATCTAATTCACAATTTTGGTAGCAAAAACCAAATGTTTAATACCAAAATTAGGTTGAGAGAAGATACCTACCAAAGGGGTGGTCTGTTGTGGAGGAAGGGAAACATTGTTAGCCATTCCTAGAAAGGTTGAAGGTGCTTCCTGTCCACCGATCATTGCAAGTAACTTTTGGCACTACTCTAGTGTGAATGGGAATTGGAATTGATTCTGCACAAGAACTTGAGATTAATTCCTAACTTGAGGAAATTATGGTTGACATCCAAACTGAACTCAGGATTATGCACAAGAATCAAACCCAAGATCAATGTTTGACACTTTATTAGCCAAAGCATTCTTTGATTTGGACTTATACCCTAGTGGATAGCCATGAATCTTGTAGCATCTGTCCACAGTGTGTCTAATCACACTATAGTGACTGCAGACGGGTCTCTCTTTGCCTTTCTTCTGATTCTTGTAACCACCATTTAAGGAAGATCCAGGTCCAGAATTGACCTTTGTAATAAGAGTTGTAAACTCAACAAAAGGTCCATTGGAGTTTCCAATGCCAATTGACGTTTGTTTCTCCTCTTGAATCAACAAGGAGTAAACCTTATTGAGTGAAAGCAAAGGATCCATCAGTAGAATCTGCCCTTGAACTTGGGCAAAAGATTCATTAAGTCTTATCAGCAATTGCATGACTAAATCCTTATGTTGAAGACTTGCAATCTTTCCATTGACATTGCATGTGCATTTACCACATGAGCAACAAGGAAAAGGACTAAAATTTTGGATATCATCCGAAAGAATTGTTGACTAAGTGAAATAATCACTAACGATGGTATCACCGTGAAATGCTAGCAAGATCTTTTTGCAACTGAAAAACCCTAGGTCCATTGCCTTGAGAGAATCTCTCTCAAAGGTTATTCCAAACATCTAGAGCAGTGTTGTGATATGTCACACTTATAGCAATTCTTCGTGATACACAATTAAGGATCCAAGTGACAACAATATTGTTGTAGCAAGTCCATGCTTGAGCAACCAGAAGCTCCTTTGCCATGGAAGGAGTAAGAATTGTTGTTCCATCAATAAAACCAAACTTGTTCTTAACACTGAGTGCTCTCTCCATTAATCTTACCCGAGTAATTTTCGCTTCCAATCAAAGGCTGTGAAATCAAAACTGTGCCTGGACTTTTAGCATGGTGAAGAAAGAAAGGTTGAGATACATCAATGGTGCTTAAGGAAGCAGAAGCAGAGGAATCAGTGGAAGCCATTGAAGAAGCTTCAAAAGCTTTGGAATTGAAAAATCCAGGGATTGAAGAACAAGAAAGAGGGAAAATGAAGAACCCTAAGCAAAAGCAATTTTCTGCTCTGATACCATATGAAATCTGAATGATTGAGATAATGATTTCATTAATTAGAAACTAATTACATCTAGCTATTTAGAGCTGGGAGAAAGAAGAATCTAGAGTCTAAAGGGTTGTTTGGATTTTTATTTTTCATCACTCATCATTCCTCACTTAATTTTCGTCACTCATCACCCATTACTCATTACTTATCACTCATCACTTAAAATACCCCATCACTCTACACAAAGTCTGTTTGGCACCATCACTCAACTTATCATCACTCAATATTTTTCAACTATTTGTGAGCCCCATACCTATCACTTGGTGCAGCTTTTACTTCTTTTTTTTTCTTCAACCCCCAATACCCAAACTCACCGAACCTAGTGAAAAAAAAAAAAAAAAACTCAAACTCACCATCAATTGCAAACCATGGCAAGCTTCAATTTTGTGTACTTCCTTTCTGTAGTATTCTCTGTGTTCATCTCCACCGGATGTGTTATAGTATCACATCCATTGGTCAAAGCTAGTTATTATCCTTCATGGGCATTAGATAATCTCCCACCTTCAGCTATAAACACATCATATTTCACTCACATCATCTACGCTTTTCTTGTTCCTAGCAACATTACCTTTAAGTTCAACATATCAAGTTCAGAAGCTACCCAATGAATAAATAAATAAATAAATAAAAAATCGAACCCAGTGAAAGAAGAAGAAGAAGAAACAACAAACCACTACAAGAAATTTGGGTTTAGGCAGCGTTTTTTTAGCGACGTTTTTTTAATTCGCCGCTATAAGTGGTAAACTGTGACATTTCTGAAAAACGCCGCTAAAGAGTGAGCATTTAGCGATGTTTGTCTGGTTTACAGCGACGTTTTCTAAAAACGTCGCTGTAGGTATTGAAGAATTACTGCCAGCAAAGTCCAAAAGAAAAAAACTCTTGCCCCCCATTTTTGACTTTTCCGCACAAAAACTTTTGCCCCCCCCCCCCCCCCCCCAAGTTTTGACTTTTCCACACAAACTTTTGCCAACATTTCATTTCCCACACTTTTTTTCCCTCTTTTTTTTTTTTTTTTTTTTGGTTTCCACTTTGTTTTTCTTTATTTTCTTTTGTTCACCATGTCCCACACTCTCACTTCTCTTCTTCTTCTTCTTTTTTTTTTTTTTTTTTTTTTCCTCCGCTTTGTTTTTCTTTCTTTTTCTTTTGTTCACTTCGTGTCCCACACTCTCAGTTCTCTTAGTTCTACAGTCTTTCTTCTCCCACTTCTCTAATCTCCAAAGCAACCACACCTCTTCTCCCTCAAGCCGCCACACTCTTCTCTACTCCCTTGCCACCCTTAGCCACTGTTGGCCCACCGTTTTTTTAGAGTGTAAGGTTTTTGGCTAGTGGGTTTGTTTTGATTTGGTTTTTCTCTAATGGGTTATGGAGTTTTTGTGCTAATTTTTTCTCTTTTTTTTGTTTTGGTTGGAAATTGGTACAGAAAGCTCTTATTTAGATTTGGCTTTTTGGGCAAAAGGACCTGAGGATCAAGGGCTGAATGATTTTGTAAGTTTATGTATAAGTTTGTAAATGTTGTTGTAAGGTCTCGGTTTTCAGACCGGGCCCGTTACAATGAATTTGTAGAGAATGGGTCCAAAAGTTGGGCTCTGATGAGGCGACAGCTTGTTTTGGGGGTGAACAACACACAAAATCAGGCGGCCCAACGTCCCAGGGAGAAGGGACCCCTCGCCCGAGGACGGGAATCCCCAACTCCTCTCACACCCCAGGAGCCTCTCTCCTTTCTCTTGGCCTCCTTCTTCTTGGCCGTCCCCCCTGCTTTGGGTGATCTCTGTTATTATATATTCCTCTCTTCCGTTCATCCTCCTCCTACACTTGTCAGTCATCCATGCCTATCCTCAAGTGCACGTCCCATCGGCCACTCTTTCTGGCGCTTTGTGAGCTGCTGTGGCCCCCATCACCCTATCCAGGAGTCACATCCACATTAATGGGGTCAGGGTGTTAGCTGTGGGTATTAAATACTAAGGTGAGAGCTTCTCCTGGGGTTGCTTCTCCACCATGTGCCTATGGCTAGCCCATAGGGCTTGGAATCTCTTTTGCGATCCTCGAGGGGATTGCCTCGAGCGACGTGGCGCCTTTCTCTCCTATGATTTTCGCCTGCTGAGGACAGGGTCGTCCTCAGCAGTACAATCTAGCAGTCTGGATTCCCTTCATTTGTCCTCAGGCACTTCTTCCTCCTCGGCGTGGGCCTTAGGCTTGATATTAAATAGGCCAGAGTTCCCAGATCCTTTGGCCCCACAATAGCCCCTCAAAATCCTGCTGTCCGGCTCCTCAGACGGGGATGAGGATTTTGACGTTCTTGGGCCCACATCATGGCCGGTTGAGTCTTGTTTCCCTATGGGTGCCAGGGTTTCTTCGTCTACCCATGGCACACTCCTGGCACTTCGGCGTGCGAGGTGCATTGTCATCAATGCTTTCTTTTTCGGGGATAACGCGGATCGCTTCGGTTTTCAGAATATGTATTCAATGGCGCCTTTACGAGGCGGTGCGGATTTGGAAGTTGAAGATTCCCTTGGGAATTGGGCAAAATTTATCTTGCTTGACATTCCTTCTTTAAGCTTCGTGTGCTGTGAGTCCCCCAAATTTCGCCTTCTATATAAGGCACCCTGAGAGGACCATCTTCCACACCCACCAGCCTTGGAACTCTGCAGAAGTTTCAAGTTTTTCCATTTTCCTTGAACAAAAAAGATGCCGCCTGAGTCATGGGCGTTGCAGCTGAGGCAAAGAAAGCGGAGGCTAAGGATCCTCCTATTCTTCATCAGGACAAGAAAGAGCACTCTCCTCCTTCGACCAGGGACCGTAGCTAGTGCAGATTATGTCAGGTTCCTGATTATCCTCTAAACGCCAATCAAGAACGTGCAGGAGTTGGCTACAAAGGAAGGGGAAGAAAGTGAAGCGAAGTTGAGGGGAGCAATTGAGATATCAGAGGGAGCCGTCACCACCATTGTAGGCAGCTGGCTAGACCCATGGAGGGCGACTTCCTAGGAGTACTGATATTATATTGGGGGTCAGAGTTCGCTTCAGGACAGCCTCAGCAGATGCAAACCAATTCAGGCGCTGCCACCTCTTCTTCTTCCTCACCACCTGTGCCAAGCATATGGGCTTGGAGGCTGCTTAAGCGAGACTGTGAATCCTCCATCACCACCAGCCTTCTCCCTTTTATTAGCTAGCTTTGCTGCCAGCACGCCTCGGTTATCCTGTAGTTAGTTTTAAATCGAGCCTTCCTCGGCTATTTTGTAATTGATGTGAAATGAGCCTTCCTCGGCTGTTCTATAGTTAGTTGTAAATCGAGCCTTTCTTAGCTATTTTGTAATTGATGTTGCCATCATTTTGTTTAATAGAAAAATGGACTTGTGACCTTTACTTGGTAGAACCTTCTTTGCTTGGTGAAAAGGAATACTTTTTTTTTTTTTTTTTTTACTTATTTTCGTTATGCATATTTTTTTTTTGCACTGCCTCCGCCTTTCCTAGGACAGCCGAGCATATAATGATGCGCTTCATGTTGCGAACCATGCGACCATTTAGAAAATGCTAGTTTTAGAACAAATGATCCGAAGAGGTCATGGCGCGTCATGGTTCTGTCTGAGACTCGTGGGGATGCCAAAGCATCTATCACTCCCTGTTGTATGGTCCGAGGACCTGGGTGAAGCTACGGTTGTACTTAATGCTCAGCGGGAATAAACTTTGGTTTTTTCTAGTACCCAGATAGTTGTCATAAGTTACTAGTTTTCCCATATGTTTGAGTCTGAGGACCATGCAAGACCTTGATTTTGTCTAACACTCAGATAGTTGTCATAAGTTACTAGTTTTCCCATAGGTTTGAGTCTGAGGACTATGTAAGACCTTGGTTCTGTCTAACACCCAGATAGTTGTCGCAAGTTATTAGTTTCCCCATAGGTTTGAGTCCGAAGACCATGCAAGACCTTGGTTTAGCCTAACACTTAGACACTTGTCAAGAGTTATTAGTTTTTCCATAGGTTTGAGTCTGAGGACTATGTAAGACCTTGGTTCTACCTAGCACTTAGATACTTGTTAAGAGTTATTAGTTTTCCCACAGGTTTGAGTTCGAGGATTGTGTAAGACCTTGGTTCTGCCTAGCACTTAGATACTTGTCAAGAGTTATTAGTTTTTCCATAGGTTTGAGTCCGAGGACTGTGCAGAACCTTGGTTCTGCTTTCCGAGGACTCGCCATTACTAAAGCCCCACTCAACTGCTCCAGTGGGTCAAAAGACACAAATGTCAATCTTCCAGAACTAGTCCCGCCACGGAGCCCCCTGAAAGTGCTTCGCGCAGCCACCGCCTTCCTCAATAGGGGCCCAAAGGGGTCGGCCTTGAGATTCACGGGGGTCTGACCCATGGTAGGGGCGAGGGCCACGCACATGGTGCTAGAGGTCCGCTGAGCTGTAAACCACCTGGCAGTTCTCCTCTTGTGGCACAGTAGACTAGCTACCATAGTTTCCTTTAGGGAATTTGGCCCTGCCTTAACATATTGCACTCATCATCACACGAGCAACTTTCCCACAGATGGCGCCAATTGTAGGGTCTCGGTTTTTGGACCGAGCCCATTACAATGAATTTGTAGAGAGTGGGTCCAAAAGTTGGGCTCTGATAAGGCGACGGCTTGTTTTGGGAGTGAAAAACACACAAAATCGGGTGGCCCAATGTCCTAGGGAGAAGGGACCCCTCGCCCGAGGACAGGAATCCCCAACTCCTCTCGCACCCCAGAAGCCTCTCTCTTTTCTCTGGGCCTCCTTCTTCTTGGCCGTCCCCCCTTCTTTGTGAAATCTCTATTGTTATATATTCCTCTCTTCCGCTCATCCTCCTCCTACACTTGTCAGTCATCCATGCCTATCATCGAGTGCACGTTCCATCGGCCACTCTTTTTGGCGCTCTGTGAGCTGCTGTGGCCCCCATCACCCTGTCCAGGGGTCACATCCACATTAATGGGATCAGGGTGTTAGCTATGGGTATTTAATATGGAGGTGAGAGCTTCTCCTGGGGTTGCTTCTCCACTATGCGCCTATGGCTAGCCCATAGGGCTTAGAATCTCTTTTGCGATCCTTGAGGGGATTGCCTCCGGCGACGTGATGCCTTTCTCTCCTATGATTTTGGCCTGTCGAGGACAGGGTCGTCCTCGACAGTACAATCTGGCAGTCTAGATTCCCTTCATTCGTCCTCGGGCACTTCTTCGTCCTTGGCATGGGCCTTGGGCTTGATATTAAATGGGCCGGAGTCCCCAGATCCTTTGGCCCCACAGTTGTATTTTTTTTATTTCTACTTAATTTTTCTATAGTTAGTAGATTTCAATTTTTTTTTTTTTTTTTGGTTATTGGTTTTGTAGTTTAGCTAGCTTGAGATTAATTTTTAAAAAAAAACCCACTGCCCACTAATGTCTACAAGGAGATTCTTCCATTAGATGAGGATTTTTGTTTAAAAATTATATCTTCAATGTGTTATCATTATTCAACATATATGTGTGTGTGTGTATGCTTGCTTTAGTTTTGAATTTTTAATTAAATGCAGTAAAAGGCTGTTTGTGACTGTATATGGAATTGATTTGGAGCACCTGTTTCAGTTGAGACATTTAGGCATAATGGGTAAGTTTTCTCATGTGTACCAAATGACAAAGTTTGGATACAATTAAATTTCAAATATTATTTGCAAAGTAGTCTTTAATTTTTCTGCCTAATTGTACCAAGTCCCGACTCATTAAATTTTTTTGCAATGGCACCCTTACTTGCTTTCCACATCATTTAAGTGTCCTCTCTTATTTTGTAGGTTAACCACTCACTTATTGTGATAAGTTTAGAATTTTTATTTTTGGAAAGGTGCATGCTTAGCTTGAGCATAGAAAGTAATTTTTGCTTAAAGATTTGTATTTGAGATGTTGATGATTGTGTTTGGGTGGATTGTTGAGTTGGAGCAAGCGGGTGGCTTGTATGGTGCTATAAGGCGGTTTACATTCATATTGGGAGTGTTTATTATTTTATGAAAAATTGGACTTCAATACTTGTAAGCATTCTATATTTGTGATTATGATAATTGTATTGGGTGGATTGTTGTGTTGGAGCAAGCGGGTGGCTTGCATGGTATTATAAGGTCATTGCAATTGATATTGGAAGTGTTTATTAAATTTGGAAATTTGGGTGGATATAGTTGTTGAGTTATGTTTGTTGATTACTTTTTGGACTTCAATACTTGTAAGCATTCTATTGATAATTGTTTTGTGGTGGATTGTTGTTTGATTATTTCATTTCTTTCACATGTCGAACATGCAAACTAAATGACAATTATCAAGAGATATTGATTAGTTACCAAATGTGTTAATAAATTACTTTGTGGTTTTGAATATGTTGTACATTATATTTAAGTGGATGTCTAATTCTACTTCCATGATTTTTGCTTAAATTTGTAGAGATTCAAGACCTAGTCCATTTGTGTAAATGAGGATATAGATAGACTTGATATGGTTTGTTTATTATATTTAAGATTATGTGTAATCTTATTTGCATGTTTATGAAACTAAGTGGTTTTGAATTTGTTGTGTAAATGAAGATATGAATAGAAATGGATAAAAATAGACTTGATATGGTTTGTTTAGAATATTTAAGATTATGTTTAATCCTATTTGCATGTTTATGAAATTATGTGGTTTTGAATATGTTGTGTACTTTAAGTGTACGTGCAATTCTACTTCCATGGTTGTTACTTAAGTTTGTAGAGTTTTAAGACTTAGTCCATTTGTGTGAATGAGGACATAGATAGAATTGATATGGTTTGTTTAGTATATTTAAGATTATGTTTAATCCTATTTGCATTTTATGAAACTAAATGGTTTTGAATATGTTGTGCACAATATTTAAGTGTGTATGTAATTCTACTTCCATAGTTTTTACTTAAGTTTGTAAAATTTTAAAACTTAGTCAATTTGTGTGAATGAGGATATTGATAGACTTGATTGGTTTGTTTAGTATATTTAAAATTATGTTTAATCCTATTTGCATGTTTATGTTTAAGTGTATATGTAATTCTACTTCCATGGTTTTTACTTAAATTTGTAAAATTTTAAAACTTATTCCATTTGTGTGAATGAGAATATTGATAGAAATGGATATAAATCTTTTTTTGTTTATTTTAGTTCTTGAAGGTATAAACGAAAATGAGAGGTTTAGTTATACATGACGTTTCGTTAAGGTCGTCACAACAAGCCTCTAATGAACTAGTTTGCTTTGCATCTCTGCTAGTATCTTTCTTCTTCTTCATCACTTTGATGGCTTGCTGTGCTTGAGTAGTAGAGCTCTACTCTTCATTACTGCTATTCAGACCTTTGACAGCTTGATAACTAGTAAATAAGATAGAAGACCTTCCTTTAGGGAACGAAAACAATAATGATTGACCCACTCTGAATGTGAGGAAGTGATTAGGAAAGCTTGGGAGTAAAGTGTGAGTTGCTCAAATGCCTTTATACCAGTAAATAAGATACATGCAATCAGGCAGAAATTGTTACTCAGGAACAGAGAAGTGTTTGGAGTGTTTAAGTTTGAAGGAGAAGCTGAAAAGGAAAAACTCAAATTCATTCAATCCAATATTAGCTCGGTGGATAACGTGTTGTTAGAAAGGAAATTCAGTGAGGATTTGGAGGATTTACTAAGGAAAACAGAGATTATATGGGCCCAAAATGCAGATGGGACCAAACGGGACCCTGACAGCTTTCTTCCATTCTTTCTAGAGATATACTGGTATAAGCATGCTCAAACAAATTCAAGACTACAAATGGAGATTGGTCAAGTGCAAATGTGGAAGATTACTTACCCAAATGAGAAATCCTATTGTTGGTGGAGGGCAAAAGAAAGAAACAGGCAAACCAAGGGGGAAAAGATTTTCTGCAAGACTGATTGGGAAACAAATTATTTGCAGGATGCTATAGCAGAGTATTTGGTAGCAAGCTTCAAGAATCATAGCACTCATAAAAGCTTTGAAGAAAGGAGCTGAGATAGGTTACAGAAATCTGATTATGTTGACACACAGAACAATTTAAAGAATGCTGCATAGATGAGGGAAGCGGTTGTGAGGCTGCTGTTAAGCTGCATTACTAATCGGTAATCACCAATAGAGCATAGATGTGGATGAAATTAGTTGAAACTGCAAGAACTAAAATTTGTAGCTAGTGCAACCTGAAGCTTAGCGTAGGGATTCATCATCTTGGATTGATAATGTATAAAGCTTGCTGATGCTTGGCTAGAATTGGAAATCAAGGGTACTATGTGAAGTAACCACTAAGTGAATTTGTTGTTTGATGGGTCTTAGGTGGATCATTTGTTGCATATTGGGTGTAAACGGATTGTTGAAGATGGTTTTATCACATCAATATGGGAAATAGTTCAGCTTTTTGCCTTTCCTTGGGATTTGATTTTCTATAAATGCAAAGGCATTTTTTTTATCTTGGTAGTTTAGATATTGAAAAGGTTCTGCTTCCCCTAGGGATTTGATGCTTGGGATTGGTGCTCATTGGACTACCATTTAATCTTCCTCGAGTGGGGGTAAAAGTAATAATATCATGGATTAATGGCAAAAAACGTGTCAGTTTTTTCTTACTTGTATGCCAACTTGGAGAGGTAGGTAATGGTTCAAGAGTTTGGTTGCTTTGTTTAAGCACACACTGGGAATTTGGATAGGGATTTCCTGCCAAGAGGGGTGCTATCTTGTTAAAGCATTATGGTGGGACTATCATTTGCATATATATATATATATATATATATATATATATATATATATATATATATATATATATTTTTTTTTTTTTGTCATTTTTCATGTTCTCTTTGTTATCTTCTCTTTCTTGAGCTACTCTCATTTGTTGTTTGCTTTCTCATGTTGATATTTAAATCTCTGAAATTCTTTATTTATTTTTGCTCACGAGCACTGATATGCTTGATTGAATTTTGCAGGGGTCTATGAGATATCTTCAGAAGAGTTACTTGATAGATAGAGGACATCATGAGTATGCTTTTTAATTTGTAGGCATATGCATATCTTTCTTTCACAAGCATATTCTCTTTCTGGGGACTCGATGCTTTCTTCAAAGATTTCATAAATTCATTCTCTTTCCAAATCAAACCAAAGCCCATAATTTGTTCAAAAGAGTAGAGCTAGTTGGGCAATACACTTGGTATGGTAGCCACCAAAATATATTTTTCGCGCGGCGGTCGAGGTCCATTTTTAGTACTTTGGGCCTTTGGTAGTGGGCTTTGGGTCTTTCATTGAGTGGAAGACAAAAATGGGGTATTCCGGCTATTGCTATTGCCACCTACCACTAAGGGAAATTTTGGAATAAAACTTATTTAAAAAAAAAAATTGGGTCTAATTGATCCAATTAAATTCAATTTCTTAAATAAAAATATAAAATTTTATAAAATTTGGACTAATTTTTGTTACAAATGCCTTAGCTTTCAATTTTGTAGGATTTGGGCCCAAAAAAAATAGTTATCAATCTTATAATAAAATTTCTCTATCTTTACTTCAAATTTCTCAATGACATAGGCCACCCCAAAGCGACAAGGGATGAAATTGAAGGCATTATTGTAAAGGTATTATCCACGTCAAATATAACAACTTCGTCCTCCTTGGAATTATTTTGAAGTGGAAATTTCAGGTTTGGGAGGGACAGGAGTCTTTAGGCATTGCTTGGCTTCATTATGGGTTGCATGCTATGAAAGATAAAGCAATAGGAGATTACAATTTCAAATTCATTATTAAAGCCTTTTATTTTTTAATCTCCAAATGATCTTTATCTTTATCCATGGGTAATGACTTTTTGATATATTAGGTGTATCCACTATCCAATCCCTGTTTACATACATTATTTTTGTACTAGCTTAATTGATTTAGTTTTTACTTGGCAAAAAGGACATTTAGAATGGCCTTGTTGCCTCCTCAATATTTAGACAAGGTTTTTCAATTCCATTGGTTAGCTTTACAACCCCAAAAAAAAAAGAAAAAAAAAAAAGGGAGAATGGGCAATAGGTAAACCATTTAAAATTGGACTTGGACTTATTAACTTGCTTGAACATATAATTAAAAAAATATGTACAAATAGATGATTTTTATAATAAAAGGATCAAACTTATAAACTCGAGAAAAAAAAGTGTCAACTCGTACTTGGGCCAGTAGAATGATAGGTTGGGTCATGTTTACCCTTTTTTTTTTTTTTGCTTTTCATTCTGAATATAATTTTTTTTGTAAAACAAAAACTCATCATCTTCAATTTGAATTTTAAGGCAAAATTCAATCTATCTATAGAAAAATTATAGATATAAAATTTAATGTTTAGCCCTTTTGCGTTGTATACTAAATTTTATGACCCAATTCTATATTATACATTAAAAAACTTATGACATTACCCTCTAATTAAGTTGAGGTGAAATTATTAAATATGAAAATATTTTCAACATTGAATCTACTATTATCATTGTGTAGTAATATTTCTTAGGTTTAGATATTTTCTTTTTACAATTTACTTAAACTTTTTTACTTAACATGTTATATTTTATTTTCAAAACTCCATATATTTAGTTAATTTTAGATTTAATTTAATTTAATTTCATATTTTACACACAACAAGTGATTTAATAATAGGATATTGGGTCACTTGAAATCTATGTAACAAATTTGCTAAGACCTTAATTTTTAAAACAACTTACCTGCATGGCAAACTATAAGTAGTAGAGTAAAAATGGTGAATCCATGTGGATTTACAACTCCACCACTCAAAACTCGTCGTGTAGACAAGTTGTGATAATTTTTTTTTTTTTTTTAAATGAGCAAGTTGTGGTAAAGTTATGTTAAAAGCTGTGGTATATGATGTTTCTACAACTTTTAGTTAATAGTATCCACATTGTGGGAGTGGCATGAAAAGATTAAAATATTTATACTTTTACTCTTTTTAAAATCCAGAATTTAATTTGAAATCACATTAGTTATATGGAATTATGTAGTTTATCAAGTTCTTTAATGAAGGGTAGCCATTTGGCATAAAGACAGTGTGGGTATTTGGTCATGACCATGATTTTTAAGACCAAAATTTTATTATATTATACCTGATTTTTCATCATTCCACCAGCTTCACGGTTGATCTCTCGTGTATTACATTTGTTCTCAGTGTCTGAAATCTGAAGCAGCATCCTATATCTTTACCTCTTTTTGAGAAAAGATAACCGTGACTTCTATTTTAAGTACAATCGAACAAAACTTTTATTGCAAAAGAGCTTATGCCAAACTTAATAATAAAAAAAGTGGAACATGCTTTCTCCTTTCTTTAGGAGATGCTGCTGTAAACCATGCCCGTTGGTAGTAGTGGTGTGTGACTGTGGAGTAAAAAATTTACCATACAAGGACTCAAATTAAAATGTGATGAATTAGATATTTTTATTTCTTTATATATATATATATATATATATATAAATAAAGTATGGAGATAGTTCAAGATAAATGAAATATTTTACAAATCAGCAGATGTTGAACAAAAAGCGTTTATCAATCTTAATAAATATGTGCTAAGATGTATCGTTAATCAATTATTATGATGTTACTAAGTAGGTATAAAAGGAAATAAAAATTTAAAAAATTAATAAATTAAATATCTCCAATTAAACTTGTAATTAAAACTCTTTTAGAGAATTAAAATAATCAAGTATCAATATATATATTAAGAGTTTTGTAGCTCAACTGGCACCTCTCGGCATTTTGAATGTCTATGATCCAAGTTTATCTCCACCATTATAACTATTAAATTTATCATCAACCAAAAAAAAAAAATAACAGAGTATCAAATATGTATATAAAGTGTTTAGCAATTTTCTTTTTAATGTAAACAACTAAATTATTACAATAGAACTTGTCCTTGGAGATCCTTAAGATGTTCTTAGAAAAATGAAGTTTCATAAAGAGCATCCATAGGTGTTATGTTTTCTAAATTGTCAACATCATTATTTTAAATAAAGTATTAATAGTTCTTAATTTGCACATGCTTAAATTATAAAATTAAAATTAAAATATGGATAAATAATAGCAAAACATCCAAATTCTTGGTAAAATTAATTGCATTGAATTAATTATCCATAGTAAAGATAAAAGATAAAAGATCATGTGTTTGAATTTAATTAAGGAACTCCATGTACTATGCCTAAGTTTTTTTCTCATAAAAAAATTTCAAGCTTAGTCGTGGCTGAATACGAATTTTGACGTTTTTTAAATATTTTTCTCCAATTGGCTTCTTTTCTTAATTGATTAGGCTTCTCCACATCTTGTAGGTCTCTAAGTTTGAGTTGGGTTCAACCTACTTAAGTTAGAGTTTATCCATATCCCTTAGATAAAACTCATTAGCATGTAAAACTTTTTTTTTACCTATAAAACAAAGATAATTCATAATCAGTCACAAAATAACATAAAAGTAAAACTAAATATGCAAATATGAGAGTACTTTATTTTATATATTTTATGCATATTAGTGGCATGACCACTTGGTCACTTAGCCACTGGTCCATAGGAGGAAACATAACAAATAAAAGTGAATGTATATCAAATATTAATAACAACCAGCCAGCTGCATAAAAATGAAGGTACAACCATTAGTTTATGAAAATGTTTAAGAACACACTTTTTCGTAGCTTGTGTATGCATTAAGTGGTGATTGGACATTCACAAAAATATTCTAACATAGTGTAGATACTTTTCACCTAGTACCAGTGATGGAACCCATATGTAAGTGTTATAATCCTATTTTAAATTTATATATGTGTAAGTTGTGACAAAATGTACGAGTCTCTAGAAAAATTGTTAGCTTATTGGAAAAGTGCACAATTTCAAATTCGTAAATCAAATAACAAGCTTGTTTTGTAAAAGAAGAGAAAATAGCTTTTTTCGTTCTCATACACAGCTTCAACAAACTTGAGTCGTTAAAGAAGGTTTTTCTTTTTGATAAACTCGTTAAAGAAGTTATTAGTGCACAAAAGTGTATGCATTTGATTCCATACTTGGTATATGAATAAAGTTAAGACTCTAAATGCTTCAAGCTAACGTTTCCATGTTCACTTGGCCAATATAATGCTTAGTATTTGATCAATAGGTTAATCATACCAATTATAAGCTACCTTGTTTTTGTAAACACTCACCAAGGCCGGAATGGAGCACGTAATTTCCATGGAGGAGCTTCATTCGAGAAAAGTTGAAAGAAATAAAGAAGCTGGTGAATCAAGCAGAGACAATGATCAACCTGTCATTGTCGCTGGAGAAACCCATAAGCTGACTATTACAATCCAAGATAGTACCAGTTCCAAGGAAGAGAAGTTTAAGAAATTAGAGGAGGCGCAAGCCAAAGTGCAACTCGGAACAACACCAAAGATACAAAAGGTTGTGTTAATGCATTATAATAAAAGTAAAATAGTCCTTTATTAATTTAGTGCCATTCATGTTTCTCAAAAAAAATAAAAAAGTCCTATTCGGTTATTCATTTCATATCCCATTAAGTCAGAATAGTTGTTACAAAATATTTATATCCACTAGTTATGATTTATTTCTCCATTCTCTAGTGATTTAATTCCTTATTTGTAACTAAGTATTTTAACTGTATATAAAAAATTCTATACGTTTTTATGATGTGTATATACATAGTAGGGCCATCCACGGGTCGGTCCGAGTTGGGTTTGTGCCTAACCTAGAACCAACTAGACTCTATCGGGGTGACAGATGGGAGAGCCCGCCGTCGACTGAAACGGTAATCAGATTGGTTTGAATTGAGTTGGTTTCGGTTGAAACTAAGAAGGCAATGGTGCTAGGAGGGATCTCATCAGAATCTTTAGATCTCCGACAAGATCACTAGATCTCAGCAAGATCTAGGTGGAGATTACGAGATCTTGGCCAGATCTCGCCAGAGTTCAGGGTAGAGAGATCACTGTATTTTCTCCAAATCTAGGCCAAACATTTGGTAGAAATGGAGGATTCTAATGAGTGTTCTGAGATTTTTGGGTGGAGGGACTGTCAAGTCGGTTTAAATCGGGTTTTAGAGGGAACACTTGACACTTGACCTACTCCCGTCAGGTTCTGGAGGAGATCACACGCCGTTGACCGCCACAGGTATCAGTTCAGGCGGTGGTCAGTTTGGTTTTAGGCGAGTGAAGCGAGTGGATCAAGTGATCAGATCTACTATACACCCCTAATACATTGAATTGGCTCTAAGTTTAGCCGTTTAGATAAAAGCTCCAAAATTGTGAGTAAAGTCAAATAATCATTGATGATTAATTTCCTCTAATAGCTAGAGTTCTTAAGTTTTGTAACAAATCTCCCATAGGTTACATTATCAACATAAGCCACAAAATCTCACACATGACCACGCACCAAAACAATCTCTCTATCCCTCAACACCAAAATCGAAGTTGGAAATTAGATATTTCAATTTTCTTGGACTTGCTTCATCTTCCTCAAGGTACTAGAAAACTTTTTTCTTTTTTTTTAAAAGTAAAATTCTTCATTTATTTTATTAAATTTTATGCCAAACTTATGATATTGTATTATCCACATGAAATTGATTTTGATTTAGTTAGGATTAGTTATGTTTTGAATTCATTTTTATTTGGCACAGGTTAAGGCCATTGAATCATTATTTTTTTTTTTTTTTGATACGGGAATCATTATATTGTTAAGTGAAAGAATAGTGCATTCATAAATTAGATTCTATTTTTATATGTTGTAACGTTTATCTTATCCTTATTTTATTATAATTTTATATTGAGTTAGTGTTTATTTAACTTTTAAATATTTTTTTTAATTATAATTGTTTGCTAAAACTATCAAGAATAAATTACAAAATTGGTCCCTATCCTTTACACCATATCTCAATTTAGTCCTTATTATTTCAATTGTGTCAATTTAGTCTCCAACCTTTTCAGGATTGTGTCAATATAATTCCTATCATTATCTCTTAGATAGAAAAAGCTAATGTGTTAAACGGAACAATAAAAAATTGTTTTCTATGCCACATCATTTGCTAATTATACCTCCATGTCAAATTTTAAAAAAAAAATTTAAAATTAAAATTTAGAGACGTCATCACCAAAATCTCTAAAATCATCAACTCATCTGTCTCTTCTCCCTCTCTCTTGTTGGTGGTGGAAGATCTTCCTCCTGGCAAGGAACCTTGCTGCCCCAACAACCATGCTAAGAGTAGACTCTTCCATCACTGTTTCTAAGAAAGGAGTGTAATCTTCTTGTGTTGGATTAACAACACATCCTATAGCTAGAGTATTCACAAGTGCACCTACTCCATAAATGCACTTCCACTTCAATCTCAGAATTGGGACTCCAATTAACTAGGAGAAACTGGCCAATTCTCATAAGCATTTAGAAAACTAACCAAGAAGAATATTAAAATAAGAACCAATTTTGATAAGCTTATTTAATTCTCTCTCTGTGTTGTACCACCAACAAACAAAACCGGTAGAACCAAAGACCCAAAACCACCAAGAATCTCACATCACGACACGACAACACCACCAAATACCCAGCCAGCCACCATTTAGTCGAACCAAAGATCCATCCTACCACCATGGCATGGCATCATCAAAGACCAAAAAAAAAAAAAAACTCTCGCCTAAACCACCACAATGACACCACCAAAGATAATAAAACCCAAACACAACCATATCAATCACCTAAATCCAACGTCAAACCCATATTTCATTCATGTGGGTTGAAGAAGACTCATTTATTAGGCAGAGCTTCGATTCACACTCCAAGGTTGAGGAAAGAAAAGGTTTCGAGATTGAGCTAAGCGACAGTTCCAAGAACAATCTAGGCGACAATGGTGGTGGTGGTGGTTCAAGAGAGTTTTTTTTTATTTCTTTTTTTTTTTTTTTTTTTGGTGTTGTGGGTGCTTGCTCTGTTGTGGCAAGGAATATGTTTCCCGGTGGTGGCTAACGAGAGCCGGAGGGAGGGGGGGGGGAGTTAATGATTTTAGGAATTCTGGTGTGTACGTGTCTAAGTTTTAATTTAATTTTTTTATTTAAAAAAACTGACATGACAGTACAGTTGGAAGATGACATGACATGCATGGAAAATAATTTTTTATTATTCCATTTGACACATTAGCTTTTTCCATCTAAGTGATAACAGTAAGGACTAAATTGATACAACACTAAAAATGTTGGGGACCAAATTAACATTATTGAAAAATTAGGGATCAAATTGAGATCTGGTGTAAAGAATAGAGACCAACTTTGTAATTTACCCAAGTATCAATTTGAAGAGAAAGAGAGTTGATTTGAAATAAATATTTTTTAAAATCAATATAAAAATTTAGATGATCTCATACATGAAAAATAGATAAATTAAAAATATATAAAATATTGAAATTGAATCAATACACCAAAAAATAACATGTAATAATCATAATGAATTAGGCATGTGATACCACAATTAATGATTATATAAAAAGACTAGATTCTTTACTAAATGTATGTATTGCTTATAGAATTTTATTAACAACACTTATTATAGTTGTTTCTGTATAAAGAAGTTTTTCAAGATTAACATTGATAAAATCCTAGTTATGATTGATTATTCATATAAGTGATTGAAAATGAGATGTTAGCATAACCTAAATTCAAGAATTTATTAGAAATTTTGCATCTCAAAAAGCACAAAGAATCGATAAAAAAAATTATATATATATATATAATATTATTCAATTGATATTTAAATATAGAAAATTTCAATTTAAAATTGTTGCCTTAGGTCTCAAACAGTATCTAGTAAACCCATCATATATAAAATGTAAAAGAAATAAATGAGGATTGTTATGGTGCATAAACACATGTTAAAATTGGGTTGTATCAATATAATTGTGTTAGAGTTAAGTCTAGGTTAGAAGTAGATCAAAGATGAAAAACTTTTGATCACTCAAAGATTATGTCTTATTGATCTTTTGGCTTTTGCCCGTATCTTTTGCGCTATTATGAATTTCTAAGCAAAACTTGTTTCTTTGGGAAGTAGATATTTGGAGCCTTAAAACATACACATATTTGACTATAACTTAAGTGAAAAATTTGTCCCTTCAATAAAATTGTTGTGACCCATACTTCTAATTCTACTAGAAAAAAGATTATTGCTCAATTTTAATTTTACTTTGTGCCCCTATATAAAGTATGAGCAACTTGTTTCACATTTTTAGAGGCAAGAAAGGCAATTATACCAAAGTAGAAACCTTCAAATCTTGAAGCATTCTTCCAGAGCCTATATAGAAAAAAAAAAAAAAAAAAAAAAAAAAAAAAAAAAAAAAAAAAAAAACTTCCTTGTGCTGAGAGCAAAAACAAGAAATAGAAATGTGTGATGATCGATGATAATACCTTGTGCCTTAAACCTTTCTTTGAAACCACAGTGAGTTCATCACTGCAGCAAATATTCAATGAGGTTCATTGGAGTGTGCTAGAGGTTCTAGTTTGTGTAGATAAGGAGTTCGTGAAGGAAATCACCATTGAAAGATTCTAGAGGATCTTGGGGCCTGTGTGGTAAGAAGGCCAATGAAGCATTTGCAGAGGTTAAAATTAAGAGTCTAGTTATACAAATTTTCGCAAGTCGACAGTTGTAACCCTTTTTTTATATTCGATTTTCTAAGGGATTTGGCCTTAAATTGTTTTTCCGCTAAAGATGTTTTCGTTGATTTTCTGCTTTATTATTAAATTTGTTTGTGCTTTTACTAATTTTTTATTATTATTATTATTATTATTGCCTTAGAATTGGTATTTTGATATGTTGGTTAATAGATTTGCCTATGTATGGAATTGATAATAAACTTGTTGAATTAATCTATTCATTTGACTGCATAGAACACAAAGGTGTTAACCAAGATTTTTCAAGGAAAGACATTGTGGGCAAAAAATTACTTCTTTAGTGGATGTTGTATGCTAAGATTAATAAGTCACTGTACTTGTTACATTGGTTGAGTCTTGAGACATATGATAAATATTTAATCTGTGATGTGAAAGCCTAAAAGGAGCGAGATATTCATAGTACTTGGTCAAGCTAGCTATATGGACACGATATTTATATCTTATTATTATAAATTATTATATATATATATATATATATAGGATTTCAATGTGTTGAAAAAACATATTATTTTCACCCAAAAAAAAGAAAAAACATATTATTTATTGTCAATTTATTTTATTTTGTGTCTGTTATTGATGGTGTTAATTTCTAAATTGCGGAACCATCAGGTTTTATTGCTGCGAGGTCACAAGCATTACCAAAAGTACTGTGAGCCGAGAGTGGTATCACTCGGTCCTATCCATCATGGTAAGCCTAAATATCAGCTAACAGAGGAGTACAAGCTTATGTTGGCAGACGAATTCATTGGAAAAACTGGCAGGACTGTTGAAGAATTGTACGGTATTATTGAGGATAAAATCAAACAACTGAGGGAGTACTATGATGAGAAAGTGACACAGAAATATAGTGATGAGAACCTTGCTTGGATGTTGTTTGTGGACGGCTGTGCAACATTGCAGTTCATAGACTTGGGGTGAGTTTGGTTCAGCTTTTTTAAAAAGTGCATAATGAAAAAAGTGGAGTTTTGTAAAAGTGCATAATGAAAAAGTGGAGTTTTAAAAAGCTGAGTGTTTGGTAAAAGCTGTTAAAAAGTGCATAATGAAAAAGCTGAGTGTTTGGCTAGCACTTATAAAAGTGACTTTTTGAGGGGTAAATGACCAAAAAGGACAATATATATATAAGGGAATTTATTTCATACTTTTTTTTTTATGTGAGTTTGTTTCATACTTAAATCAATTACTTCATCATACTTAAATCAATTTTTCTCCTTCTAAAAAAATTATTTTTTTCTTACCAATATTAGCTAATAATAACCTACCACTTAAGATTTATTGTGAAAGTATTATAAAAATATTGTGATAAAAATTGATAGTAATTTTAATTTTAACATACTATTAAAATTATTTTTTTCTCTTTCTAAAAAAATTATTTTTTTCTCACCAATATTAGCTAATAATAGCCTACCTTAAAATTTATTGTAAAAATATTGTGAAAATATTATAATATAATTTTTTTTCTCCCTTTTTTTTTTCTCTCCACACACGTGGCTCTACTGCCTTTTTCTTTTCTTTTTTTTTTTTCTCCTCTTTTTTTCTCATCCACCCACGTAGCCACACCCTTTTCTTTTCTTTTTTCCTTCTTTCCTCTACCATGTTCAGTCCAGAACATTCCCACTTCCCAACTCTCTTTCTTTTCTTTTCTTTTTTGCCTCTTAGCACTTTGGTCCAGAACGCTCTGCTTCTTCTTTTTTTTTTTTTTTTCCTCTTAGCACTTTGGTCCAGAACGCTCTGCTTCTTCTTTTTTTTTTTTTTTCCTCTTAGCACTTCGGTCCAGAACACAGCTCTGCTTCTTCCTCTTTTTTTTTTTTTTTTTTTTTCCTCTTAGCACTTCGGTCCAGAACACAGCTCTGCTTCTTCTTCTTTTTTGATGATGATGATGATGATGATGATGATGAAGATGAAGATGATTGAAACGTAAGGATTTTGGGATTTTGGGTTTTTTTTTTCTATGGATTTTGGGTTGATTTTGAGTTGGGTTTGGGATGGGTTTTCCGGATTTAAGTTGATTTTGAGTTGTTTTTGTGTTGATTTTGAGTTATTTTTGGTTTGGTTTTGTTGATTCTGTGTTTGGAATATCAAAGGTTGAAATGGGTTTTGTTGATTGTGTGGTAGACCAGTGAAGAAGCAGAGGAAGACGAAGAGGAAGAAGACGAAGAAAGAAGACATAGATGAGAGATGAGGGCTTGAGAGAACTGATGAGTTTGTGAGTCTGTGTGAGTCTGTGTGAGGGAGATTTTCGTAAATGAACATACCAACGGTAATAATCCAAAACGTGCAGCAGCGCGTTTTCATTTATGGACCTCTGAGGTCCATAAATGAAGCGCGTTTTGGACGTGTATTTTGCCTGAGCCCAAAACGCAATTTTTTTAAAAAAGTTGCGTTTTGGACTCAGCCAAACGCATTTTATTTCCAACTTTTTTATTTATGCGCGTTTTGGGCTTAAAAAAGTCCAAACAAACGCACACTTGGTTGCTCATGAGAAGGTCAAAGATTTCAAAATTAAAGACGATCAAGTGGCCTTTGTGGAACAAGATTTGTTCTTGTTGGAGAATCAACTTCCTTATCAACTCCTTGACAATTTGATGAAAAATACTCAAAATAATGAAGATAGAGAAAGGTTGAAGACGTCGATCCAAAGTTTCATCAATATGCACAGCATGCTAGATGAAGATACAAAACCCTCATCTGATGAAAATGCCATCCATCTTCTTGATCTTCTGCGGAAAAGACTTCTAGGTACTGAGAAGGATAAATCTGGCGAGAAACTCCCAAGTACGACTGTGAATACTGAACCTAACAAGAAAGATGAAAAATCTGAGAAAACTGTACCTAACAAAAATGGTAAAAAAGATAAAGACTGGCATTCATTTCGCAATGTGCAGGAGCTTAGAGAGGTAGGAATCCGTTTGGAGACCAGAGAAAGTAGCCACTTGGGAGAGATAGATTTCAAAAAAAAATGGAATTTCTACCCGGGAATCCTTTCGATGCCTAAAATAACAGTGGATGACTCAACTGGACCAAAGTTCTTCAACTTAATAGCCTACGAGATGTGTCCTGATTTCGAGAATGACTTTGGGATCACCTCTTACATATCCTTCCTTGATTCACTTATTGATGAACCCAAAGACGTTATTGACCTCAGAAAAGCCGGCATACTCCGCAACCTCCTTGGCAGCGACGAAGAAGTGGCTCTAGTCTTCAATGAGATAGGCACTGACCTGGTGCCTAACCCCGTAATATATAGAGAAGTCAGAGTTCAAATCCAGAATTATTTTGAAATGAAGTCAATGACTTGGATATCTCAAGTTATTCATACCCATTTCGACAGCCCCTGGACGGTCATTGCCTTCCTTGCCGCATTCTTTGTACTTGGTCTCAGTGTCGTACAAACGGTGTACTCTATCTTGGCATATTATAAAGGGTAAAAAGAAACACCACCCCTAATATAAATAACCATAACCACACTGATTCTATGTCTTTTCAGATTGTTGTTCAATAAAAGTACTTGTAAGAGTTCTGTACCTGTCAGGATTTCACATGGGCCTCTCTCCCTCTCGGGTACACATCCTCTATGGCTACTTTGTCATTCCATTTGTTTACTTTCCTTTTCTCGAACTCCCTTGTTCGTTTAAATAAGTCAGTGTGGACAATGTACTTGATTCTTAATTATTTGATGTAATGTGTTTTTGAGATAAAAACATGATATTTATCTGCCAGAATTTTATGTGTGAGGAGGTTTGAGTGTATTATTATGTAATAAAATTTGAAGATGAATGATTGATTTAATATATTACCCTATTATATGATTTAGTTTTGTTGTTGAACTATTAAAGCATGAACTTTCAAATAAGGTGTATGCTTGGATATGAATTTATATATATGTCGATATGCATTTTTTTCATCTGTAAATTTTTGAATTAAAGACTGTATTTGAAACCACAATTTATGTAATCCTTCTTGATTTGATATTTGCCGTACGCCTATGGACGAAGATAGGGTGAAATCAGTCACAAGTTGTTACCATGTGCTACTATCAACTTCTAAGTTCATTTGTTGGAGAATTTACTCAATCCTACATGTGGTCCTCCTAACCAACACAAATAATTATGGTTCCACTTATTTTCTCAAAACTCTAAACTCTTTAAAATCAGGTGTTGATTCAAAAAAAAAAAAATGGTTAGAGAACCACGTTGTTAAATGCTAACCCTAGTACACTTTGCAAATTTCTTTAAAATATTAATATTCATTATCTATTTTCCACTCTCCTATAAGTAATTCAGGTGATTCTTGTAGCTTCAATTGCATGCTTAGCAGAACATGAACAATATGTTACACTCTAGAATTAATATAATAAAAAGGGAAAAAGTATTTTCTCTGTTTGAGTTTTTGGGTAGTTCACAATTCGCTCATAAAACTTGAAAATTGAGCAATCCCCCCCCCCCCCCCCCCCCGGCTTAAGTATTGGAAACTAACAAATACTCCCTTACCATTAAATTTATCATTTAAATTCTAATGGAATCTTTTATTGCCTAGTCCTAGAAGGTTGGAAAAAGAAAGTGTTATGAGTTTTGAAGATAAGTCCTAGTAAACAATGATAGTAACTATAATTGTCCCAAGGTAGTGAAATTCTTTATCATATAAGTAGTGACCTACACGAGCAGTGTACGACTACCCCATTATCTTTGCCATGGACCCAATTTGATTTCTAAAATATTCTATTACGTAATGTCTAAAATAACTCCCAATAAATATTAAAATCTCAAAAATACTCTATGCCAAAAAAAAAGGGTAAATTTTTGGGATAAACTTTCAAAGTGTGGTGAATAGTGACATGCTAAATTTTGGGAGAAGATAATTAAAAGTTTTTTTAAGTGAAAAACCTGTTTCCTATGATGTATTTGGGCAATGTGTATTTGCACTAGTGTATGCAATAAACACTAGCCTTTTTGTTTTAAACAATTGTGTCAAAGTTTTTTTTTTTTTTCTTGTGTAAGATGGTAGGATTGTTTTTCGGATTTTTCTCAGGAGGCAAAGCAATTAAGAGGTTTTATATACGGTACTCATTAATATTTTGAGGAGTAACCCCTGACTTTGCCTCTACCGACAAGTATTCGATTTTTACTACATGTCCAAATCGTGTGGCTCCCAAGCACTAGAGCACTAAAAGCCGAGCATTATCCGAATCTCATAGATATGCCCAAAACTAAATTATAATCCCCATTCAAATATATGTCAGATGATCCACTCTTGATCGTTTATTCATGGGTCAAAAAGGTTTATGCCAAAAATAAAAAATAAATAATAAAAAATGGTTTATGCCATTCCGGTGGAAAAAGTGTTCGGTGACAAATAGAAATAAAAACAATAATACAATGATGCTGACGTAGCTGCCAAGTAGTATTAAAAATTAAAATTATAAAAAATTAAAAAAATTAAAATAAATAAAAAAAAAAACATAATTCATCACCAAATAGCATGCTTTAGAAAAGGATGTGTTGCATAATTCATCTAGCTATGAGAGACTTAAAAACTTTTAAGGACACAAAAAAATCCTCAGCATAAATTACCACAAGAGGCTTCAGGGACTTATTCTAAGCTGGAATTTCAAGCTTTAAGTGTTGTAGTTTTTTTTTTTATTGTTTTTTTTTTATGCATTGTTCAATACTAAATGGACGTAATAAAATAACACTCAATATGTCATCTTTTATAATTTTTAACATATTAAAACTTGTAGGGTCACTATTTGGAGTCCAAACTCAATATAATTGGGATACAAGCCCAATGAGCCTAATACAATAAATTTGTAGAGAGTGAGTGAAAAAGTTAGGCTCTTGACGAATGGAATAACGGCTAATAAGGATCTCAACTATAAACAAACATAGAAATAGATATAAAACTTGAGGAAAACGTTGTCCGAGGAGATGAATTATTATTGAATTCACTGTTTATGAAAGTTGATACTACAATAATTCTTTTTCTCTCCTCCCTCTCAATTTTCTTCGATCCCCCCCTCATGGGGAGTCTTTTACATTATATAATTTTCTTTTAGACCATCTTGATCGCACACTTGTCAGCCATTCAAACCTTTACTCGAGTACATGTCCCATCAGGCATCTTCTCTGGCTCTTTGTGAGCTGTAGTGGTTGAGACTACACTGTTCAGGGATCTTCTCCACATAAATGCAGCCAGAAAAGTTACTGCAGTGCATTGAATGCGGTGTTAACAGCTTTTCTCTTAGATATTTCTGCATTCTTATCCTCTTCGTACACTCTTGAAGTTCATCTTTATCGCTGGAAGTTCTTAGAAGGTCGGCTAAGTTACTTAAGTACTCGCTTAACCAACATTCATCTTATCCGAGTAATATAACCTTCTCGGACTGTAACCTTCCACCTTTTTCTTTATGTGATCCTCCATTCCAGGGCTTATCTGATCGTTTTCTTCTCCTCGGACATATTCATGTTATCAAATAGGACCTAAGGCCCAGTATACAAATTTGGGACCTTGTCCCCACAAAACTCTATATCTATTGGTTTCCAAATGGGAACAACAATTTCAAACACTTTATTATTGTAATTTGACAAACGTTCTAGACACAAACTCTTTGGAATGGCCCTGTTGCCTCCTTAATATTTAGACAAGGTTGTTCAATTCCATTGGTTAGCTTTACCAAAAAAAAAAAACAACAACGACGACGACGACGAGAATGGGAAATAAGTAAACCTAGGGGTGTTCACCAAACTGCAAAAACCGCACCAAAATGGCATAACCGCACCGCGTTGCTAGTAACAGTGCACCGCACCGCACCGCACCCTCTCTATATATTAATAGATTTATTTATTTTTAATATTATATATATTATTAATAGTTTAATAACCCTAGTTTTCCCAAAAAAAAAAAAAGTTTGATAATCCTATCAAGTGTTGACTATGAAAACCAGCCCAAAATAAAGCAAAACTAGCTCAATAGTTTAAAACTTGACCAAAAACAAAGGAAAAAAATTAGTTTTGGGCAGGGTAGGGAAAAACCAAAATTTGAAAAATATACTAACTTCATACCGTTCAAACCGCATCTTATACATAATATCGCACATGTGACTGCAAAAATGAGGTGTGGTGCGGTTATGGTTTTCGCTAAACTCTAAACCACACCGCACCGCACCGCACATGTAACCGCAAAAATAAGGTGCGGTACAGTTATGGTTTTAGATAAACCGCACCGCAAAGTGTGGTGCTAAAAATGGCCCAAACCCGCACCACGCTGCACCGCACCGCGATCACTCCTAAGTAAACCTATTAAAATTGGACTTGGACCTATTGACCCGCTTGAATACAGAATTAGAAAAATAGGTACAGATAGATGATTTTTATAATAAAAGGATCAACCTGATATAAATTTGTAAAAAAAATGGGTCAACTCGTACCTGGCCAGTAGAATGATAGGTTGCAAGTTGACCCATTTTCTTTTCTTTTTTTCTTTTTTTGCTTTTCATTCTGAATATAATTTTTTTGTAAAACAAAAACTCTCATCATCTTTAATTTGAATTTAAGGTGATATTTAATCTATCTATAAAAAAAAATTTATAGATATAAAATTTCATGTTTAGCCCTTTTCCGTTGTATACTACATTTTATGACACATTCTATATTATACATGAAAATACTTATGACATTACCCTCTAAGTTGAGGTGAAATTATTAAATATGAAAATATTTTCAACATTGAATCTACTATTATCATTGTGTAGTATTTCTTAGGTTTAGATATTTTCTTTTTACAATTTACTTGAACTTTTTTACTTAACATGTTATATTTTATTTTCAAAACGCCATAAATTTAGTTAATTTTAGATTTAATTTAATTTAATTTCATATTTTACATATAACAAGTGATCTAATAATAGGATATTGGGTCACTTGAAATTTATGTAACAAAATTGCTAAGACCTCAATTTTTAAAACAGCTTACTTACATGGTAAACTGTGAGTGGTGGAGTAAAAATAATAGATTCATATGGATCTACAATTGCACCACTCAAAACTCAGCATAGAGACAAATATAACTCTTTACTCTTTAGTCTTTATTATGTAAACTTGAAAGTTGAAACCGCGTGGGCTATTAACTATATTGGGCCATAGAACCCAATCAGAACTGGCTCAGAGGCTCCAACTCAAGACCGTTACAGATAGAGCACGCGTATTGGGCTTCGATTTCAAATTTCAAAATTCAAATTATTAGCTAAGCCCATTATGTATTTTCGACCGTTGGAAACCAAGTCGGTGATATATGGGTCTATTATAAATTTGACCGGCTTAAGAAGACTGCTCTGTTTAGAATTTTGCTCTCTGTATAACTCTGCTCTGCTTTTACAAACTCGTTTTCTATTTCTGGTGGTGAAAGTTCTGATCATCTTGATCAGATAGTAATCAAAGGATGTCCGAGAATCAAAAATTTGCTGCGGAAACAATGGTGGAAAAGGGCAACGAAATTGAAGATGGGTCTGTGTCTGGGTCTGGTTTACTTGAGATTGAGAAGATGATAGACACACTAACGCAAGCTGGGCGTGTGGGCGACACGCGCCGTCTCGAGGTTTTTGCGGCGTGTGATGTTTCGATTCTTGAGAAGGTTTTGCCACACTGCAATGTTGATCAGTTGATGTATGTGGAGAAGTGTTGCAAATCCAGAGGGAGAGATCTGAGCCTTGTGACTGATCAGTTGTGGAAGAAATTCTACGAAAGGGAATTCGGGGTTTCAAAGGCTGATGCTGTGGTTCAAAGGATGAGGGAAAAGAAGGTTTCATTCAAGTGGGTGATATTGTATGAGGCTAAACTGAAGGAAAGGGCTGAGGCTGAGAACAAAGCGATTGATCGAGTAAAGCAACTTTACAAGAAAGAGAATGAGAGGAAACAGAGTAGGCAACTCAAGGTTTGCGAGGCGGTGAAACCCATCACAAGAAAGAGGGGATGTGATGAGATCTGTAACATAAAGAAGGGAAACTTGATGAAGAAGGCAAGAAAAGAGTTTGAAAATTGCAGAGAGGTGAAGGATCTTGCTGCTATCAACAGGATTGCCTTGCAAAGGAAATATCATCATTGTCCCTCTTTGTTCATTAAGTGAATTGGCTGTTTGGGTTTTCTGTAAAGAAGAGATTTTGTTGAAATTGCTCAAGGGAATTTTTTTTTTTTTTTTTTTGGCTATTAGGGTTTTTATTAGGCAGGAGATTTTGTAGTAATGTAGAAAGGATTTTATTTTTTGGGATTTGTCTAATCCTTTTGCCACTGTCTGTTGGTCAAGTGAGTTTGGCTAATGGGTTTTCATTAGAAGACATTTTTGTATAGAAGAAACTTAAAAAGGATTTGTTATTTTTTTTAGTAGAATTTCCAAATGTCAGCCAAGAGAGCCTGGCTACAATATCAGGAATACATTTTGTTCTACTGAATTTGTGAAATCGTCTTCCTTGATTCTTTGCATTTACTTTACATCTTACAAATTTCTTTGTCATTGAGACTACTAATGATTTGTATGGAGACTACTAATGATTTTGACTAATGGTAATGCTCTGTCATTGAAGACAGATATGATGGGTTTCTAATACAGATAAGGATGAGGCAATATAAAAGGGTTAAAAAGCTTTATAAATAAAATTATTTTCCCAACTCAAGTATATTTGTCAGGTTCTATGTCTAAAATTTAGAGCTGAAGTCTTAGAAGTGAGTGACATTAATAGTTTCTCATTAGTCTTGTTTCTTTAAATCTTAAGGAAAAATGTATATTTGAAATTTTACAATGGTACTAGGAACTAGATCACCCCTCTAACTAACGCATCTGTGGGTGATGGATGTTCAAGAAAAAGAGGAATCACAGTAAGGACCAGTCAAGTAAAAGGGAGATTATGGCTTCTCACTGATGGCCAGGATGCCTGTAGTTCACACAAGTCTACTCCTAGATCAGGGATCCACCTGTGAAGTTTGATCACACATCCTCTGAAGATTAAGTTAGAAGTCTATATTTTGTGAGTGGAAAGCAACCGAGAAATGATAGCAGCTTTTATTAAAATCAATTTCCCTCTTTTTTTTATTAAATTCGGCTTAGGGCTTTTATTAGAGAGATTTTCTGGTATTGCTTATGGGATTTTTTTTTTTCTAGGTCAGTTCTCATTCTCTTGATCCTGAATTTTTGTCAATCATATCATTAAAATATGTTAATATGATTCTTTTTACCTGCAAAATAGGCTCTTTTTTTTCCCCCCTAATTAATGAAGTGGACTCGACAATTGAAAAGAATAAAAGGGTATAAGAAAACATATAGCGGGAACCCTTTTTAGCGTTAATTAGGAATGTTATTTCACCTTATTATAGTCATGCTCAGGTAAAAGGAATGTTACCTGTTTTTTTTTGTTATTATTAAAAAAATAAGAGGAAGGAATGTTATTTTACCTTTTGTTTCACCATTGGCGCTTATAGAAACTGTTGAGACTAGACTCTACCCTTATATCCTTTGGCTACCGTGGTTCAATTACTAAAAGATTCACGCATAAAAGTGAATTAGAATATAAAATTCCAATTTGGAACATCTTTCTCTTTTTAACACCTGAATTTAGTACAAACAGTTGCCAACTCAATCAATTATCTATTCTCTATAGAAACAAGGTGTATCCAAACTAGATTTGAATTTGTATATAGATGCATGCACAAGTTCCATTACATAAAAGGGAGTACAAAACATGTACATGTTATATTGTAGCACTAACATGTACAATAAGCGCAAAATGTGCTCATAAAAGACATCAGGACATGTGATATGTAGCATTCACAGTCTCACATGTACAAGCTACGCTCAAAAGAGCTTATAGAGACATGAGGACACGAAGATCTTCATAACCAATCTCCCTCCTATCCTTTGGACCCCTACCTCCAAAAGCTTCTCTTGCAAGTTTCTGCTTTCTCGCCTGTAACTCTAATATCCTCTCTTCAATGCTGTTTCGGGCTATCAACCTCACAATCTTCACATCCTCCTTCTGTCCAATCCGGTGAACCCGATCCATTGCCTGATCTTCAACAGCTGGGTTCCACCATGGCTCCAACAAGTAGACTCTAGAAGCAGCTGTGAGGTTTATACCTGTTCCTGAGGCCTTAAGACTTGCAAGCAAAACTGTGGGTGAATTTGGTCCAGGAATTGCAAATTCTTCAATTACATTAGCCCTTCTCTTTGCATTCATAGACCCATCTAAGCGCAAAATTTTGAAACCAGCATCTTTCAGTGGCTTTTCAAGTAATATCAACATCTTTCGGAACTGTGAAAATACTACTGATTTTATAGCTGGGTTTTGATCTCTTGATTCCACAAGAAGTTTTAGAAGAGTGGAAACTTTCGAAGATGCTGTTGTTTTTGAAGAGGATACTCCAGCATCATCAGCATCAGAATTTTCTGGAGGGGCTGTGAACAGATCAGACTGTTGCACAGGACGGCGACAAAGGGGGCAGCAGGTTTTGCGCTGTAGAGTTTTTAAAATACAAGCTTGGCAAAAAATGTGAGCACAACGTGTAATTACAATATTGGTTGGTGGTGACATGCAAATTGGACAGTCAAAATCTTCACCCTCTTGCAGTACCTCAACCATCTTTTTCAGCAACTCCGGGTTGTTGGATACATCTGCTTATAATCAATTTTAAGTTGTCAGTCCAGAATACACATAGAAAACAAATTGGTAGCAAAGATGTTTTTTGTAATCTGCATGAGATAATAATAAATAATTTTTTTTTTATAAAAGCAAGCCACTGTAAAAAGGTGCAAGAACACAAGCGCAACATTCCACTAAATGACCACTCTCATACGTCACCTAAAGAGCACTTTATTGGACAACATGCATCAAGGTAATTATCAAGATAAAGTGAAAAACAATCTTCTAATTCCAAGCAATACGAACTTCTTAAACTAAAATGCAAACAGAAAACTAATATTTGAATGAATGTTGCACATATATATTAACATAATCTATCACTAGTAAAATCACCATCATTAAATTATTAGCCTATTAAATATGTCCTGAATTGCACTAGCACACTGATCTATCTCGTACCAAAAAATAAAAACATAAAATATTGATATTATCATCATGGAGTGTGGAAGCAAATCAAGAAACCAGACCACATATGTTCCAGTGTACCAAACATTGTGAATCAATATCCACAAATGTGAGAATTGCCCCCAGAGAGTCCCGGCCAATAACCTGAATGCCAATATAGCCACGTGCCAAAGAATGGGATATGATTAATGAAAGATATCCACAACCATATCCTCTCTAGCAATATTCTCAGGCCAAGACCATCTTGTCTCTTGGGTTGATCAAATACATCCCAACTAACCAAATACTCCTGCCTACCCTACCAACAACCAGCCAATAAAAAGTCCTGTATATTCTCAATTCCTGTGACATTCTAACTGGAATCATACAAACACAAAAGATTTGTAGATGAAAACTGCCACACCCTTGAAATACAACTCTTCCATCTGTCCGCTCTGTCCCACCCATCCTTTCCACCACAGTCATAAAACTCTATATCCAATGGTTTTCTTATAACAAAAGGCCCAAGTAATTCATAAATGACCAACCAACCAACCTGAGCAGGGTTAACAATATCTCCTTTCCACATGGTTGTGTAAGTATGCTGTATGTCTACCAAATACTTCACAAGTAATGGAAAGTACCCACAAAATACATCCAGAACCAACAAACTGCACCTAATTCCATTTAAAATTGGTTTCCACTTTCCACCAATTGAATATAGTAATCAGCCTCACTCTCCTAGATAGCATCTTCTGAACTCTACAAGTACTTTGAGGTGATGATGTTGTCATATATGCAGCTCCTGCTTTACACCAATTAATTCTACCAATAAAGCCTCCCAAAATGGAGTCCAATGGCATTCAATCACAGTGAAAATGGTGGTGGGGCATAATAGTGAGGGTAGGCAGTCAAAGTTATTTGAAGAGCAGATTTGTTGTACAGTTAACTGAGATAGGTACGTTGACATATGCAGCTCAAACAGTTAGCTAATATGATCAAAATACTCCCTCTGTCCCAAATTGTTTGTCAGCCTTAGCAAATCCAACTTTTGGGGGGAAATCATGTATTGCACTGTCTTCGAAGTAAAAATTTACTGATTTCTAAAATTAGCCTCATTAAATTACAAACAGATAATGCATATGGAAAACGGATATTGAATTTTCCAATAAAATAAATGGCAATTTAGGATTATGAAATTGAGTTAGTTGACTTTTTAAACTAGACATGCCTACCATAGCTTGAGAATCTGCATTCTTTAAAGCAGTGCCCATGGTCAATGGTAAGCCAAGTCTCAACGATTCTAAATCATCACTTACAAAATATGGCTTCTTAGAAATATAGGAGAGATTAGTGAGCAGTTGGATGGCAAGGGATCTAGTCTTCAATTTCTTCAAACTGAATTGTAGATCTATACCAACCATCTACACCCACAAGAAGCAAGAACTCCCCACATGCCAACCCCATGGTCCATATCTCTATCTCTCTCTCTCTCTCTACAAATATCTGACTATTCTACTTTGATGCTCAAATTGACTGGCTAAATTTGACTAAGCTCCTTTGTCTTCAGTTGGTGGCCATCTCTTTAGTTTGGTGTCAGTTCTCAATTTCCCAAAATTGGCAAGGTTGGTTTGGTGGAAAAATACCCTCAAAACCACACTAAGCATACTGTAAGCATTTTTGGGACCTGTAGGCTATTTGAGTCACTATTAGCCTATAAGATCTTATTTTTTAAATTTTAAAATCCAAAAGTAGCGATCTTTATTTTTTACTACAGTCCAGGTCCCCAGAAAAGGCACCCAAAACTTTGGTTTTTCTTCCTTGTTTAAAATCCATCTCATACCCCTTTCCTCAACCCTTTTAGAAACACTAAATTCCCTATGGTTCCCCTAACCTTTGCCCGCTTTAAACCTTAACCCTAGCATCCAACAAACCCAAATACTGCTGCCAACACAACTCTTACAACTTAATTTGTAGTCTCCTACAGCTAGGGTCTTCAAAATTCAAAATTTCCTAGTCCAAACTCCAAACTGAACCATAAACCTCTAACACTAATTCCGTACTAACCCAAAATCTTCAATCTTTTCCTCAAGCTGTCACCCTAGTACTTACTCTAGAAAGGCTCTCTTTGCTGCGGTCTTATGTCATTAAGCCATCCAGCCAGCCAACTTTTAATAGGCCCCAGCTTTGTTGATACTCAAATGGAGATAACCATAACTTCAAACCACAGAGGAACTCTCATGTAATAAGGTATTCTAGCACTAATTTTTATGGCATGAAGACATAAATGTAATGGACTTTTGATTCTCCTTCAACTGACAATGTAACCTCTGTTTGCAATCCAACAACGAAAGAACCCAAAAAGTCACTTTCTAAGAGACTTTATGATCTTTTGATAACTCGATAATTACAATGGGGGAGAGGGGATTTGAACCTTAGATGTCTCCATTAAAAACACTAGAAGGTGCCAAACAGTCAAGCTACAAGACTCTTGGGGATATTGCTTTCATGGTTTTTATGATGATACTCGTATTTTTAATATTCGTTTCCACATAGCTTGTCAAAAGACCCACCGAAAACAATGAATGGCCTGAAAATTTTTCACATTTCCACCTATAATTTGCAGCATTGCATCATTTGTGAGTATGTATTCTACTCAAAATTTCTCAAAAATCATGTATGAAATCAACTAGCCTTTTTTTTTTTTTTTAATACCTTAGAGAGTTATCGTACAATATATACAACATTAACAAGTCATCATACTCACTTGATGTTAACCTTTTCTTTTTGCTTTTGATATTTTTCTAGGCTATTAATTTTTAAACCTAAATCTTAGGTCAAACACACAATAAGTTTTTTTTGCATAGAAGACTCTAATAGTTTTCCATGCAACTCACTTTTAAGTCTTACACTTTGTTTGTTTAGAAGGAATGGAGGAGAAAATGGAAGAGAATAGACTCAAATTCCGTTGTTTGGTTAGAAGGAAAGAGAGAAGAGAAATGGATTTCATGGGTCCCACCAATTTTTTATTTTTTACTTTCCCACCAAATCCATAAAATTACTAAAACTTTGGAAAGTTTTGACTTTTTGTGAAATTACTTTTATATCTGTTGATCACCTGCTGATTTCTTGTCCGGTTTCTCATTTTCTGTGGATGTATATGCTTCGGTTGTTTGGGATTGATTGGGTCATGCCAGGTTCCATTGCAGACTTATTTTTTTGTTAGTATCATTGGCTTGGGAAACATAATTCTAATATTTGGAATTTGGTTCCAAGCTATTTAATGTGGAATATTTGGACTGAACGGAATCGGCGTTCTTTTGAGGGGAAATCATTGGATCAATTGTTAGATTTATGCAAACGGACCCTTTTTGATTGGTCTCAAAGTTGGGGTCTCTTGGATTGTTCTACTCTCACGGATTTTCTTTTGTCTCTTAGAATAACTTAGAGTCCGTTTGCTTCTTTTTACCTCTTTTTTCTATTTGTTCACTATCGTGAACCTTGTGTTTGTTTCATGCTATTCCTTTTTCAATAAAATTTTTTCTTACCTATCAAAAAAAAACTTTATAATTTAAAAGGATAAAATTGTAAAATACATTTCATTTCTTTCCTTTCTCTTCTCCTTTACATCAAAACACATATTTTCATTTCCCTTTAGTTTTCCTTTCCCTTCCCTTAAACTTTCGTTTCTCGTCCCTTCCCTTCCCTTCCCTTCCCTTCTTCTTTCTTCCATCCAACCAAACATCGCCTTAGTGATAGCCTCGATAAGAAAGCAATATACCATCATCCTCTCTCAGACTCACGCTATAATATAAATTGAGAAGCTTCACTAATGAATCAATAACAAAATACCTCTATTGCAAAAAGGAGACGAGAAAACCACCAATAAAGTAATTCTAACTACTTAGACTAAAGAGTATGATAACCCATTAATTTAGGAATGAGCAACCAAATGAAATCCTCAAGCCTAACAAAATTGACATTTTGAGATGGCAGATAAAACACACACAGACACACAAAGACAGAACTATCTGCTAAATAACAGTAGGGAGTTTCACGGAATCTAAGCAACTAAAAATCTCAGTAACTTAATAAAATAAAAGGAAAAAAGAGAAGATAATTTTACATCTTTCATATTACCTTCAATATTGTGATCAGGAAGTAACGATTTGAGATCTGAAGGGCACAACGCCAAATCAATACATATCTGGCGAAGTCGTAGGAGTATACTAAGTACAGCTGAGTAGTTGGGCATCTGTCGACCAGCATTAAAATAATTCCGGAAAACACTCTTAGCTTCCCCTTCCATATTGTCATACAATTCACGTTCTTCTTTAGAAAGTTCCACATAACAAATCTCTATAGTTTTAGGTGGCAACCCAACCAGTCCCTTGTCTTTTGTTCTTCGCAGAGAAATGGTTGCCATTAGAACCTGAAATTGTAACCAATTAAATTCAATAAACTGCATTCATATGAATCAATCTGCAGAAGACAACAGAATGAAATAAAAAAGCAGAAAATGGAACAATTCAAATTAATCACAAACACAAGACACTGTAAAAAATTTCTATGAAGGAAAAAGAAAAAGGCAGATCATTCTCTAAATTAGAAGTGTTACAGCTTTTCATTACAACAATGAGCCTTGGCTCAAATGTGCATGGAGGGTGTTGTGAGTTCAAATCCCACTAGGTGAGCGTATCACTAACAAATCTAAAAAATAGAAATAAAACATTCATTACCTTTTGATTAAACCTAAATACCTAATAGGCTTTTTATTAATCCATGTTACCCACATCATGCTATTAATCAGATATATTCATTGTTATTTACTTTTCCAATGAAATCAATTTGCTCTTCTCCAAACCTTTCATATAATCATTTTAAAAAATCTAATGCAGAAAACCTATCCCATGCATTGCATATTCTGCATATAAAGTTCATAACATGTACTTCCTTATAAATCAAAAAGGTTCTCTTTCATCAACATGAGACAATGAAACAACTAATTAGTCATGCAGAGGTATGCCTGCAAGAACTACCTGCACTTTGGCTCAGGTGGTAAAGGATGTGGTAGGGTTGGAATAGGCATTCTGTTCAAATCCTACCATTCAATCAAATATTAAAGAAAGAAATAATCCATTTTAATACATTGCCCCACTTTGCCTTTTATGCAAGGTGGTGAAAGACAAGTTGATGGACAACTCATCCAATAATGACCTGAAATTTTACTTATAAACATATAAACAAATAAAGACCTGAACTCTGCCAAGATACAATTGTAACAAAAATGGATTTTCAGAGAAACTTTATGTGCTTCAATCTTTTGTTAATCTATATTCAGTAACATGGTTATAGTAATTGAAATTGAAATCTTTTCAGAGAACCTTCTATGTTCCATAGTGCTGTACAATACATAGATTTCATAATCTATAGCCAATAATCTTAATAATTTACTTAAATTTAACTGCTTAAATAGATACTCCTCACATCCCAGTAAGAGTCCTCCTTCCAATTTTGATCTGCTGCAGGATATTGGTCAATTTCAAAAAGTGAAGATGTAATTTCTCTTCATTTCCTCAACAAACCCTCCATCCAACAATTTCTCTTCATAGTTCACATGAGATGTTCCAATCAATTAGAAGCAAATCGGACTTATTTGGGATTTTATATCAGAATACATTTTTCTATTAAGAAACCGAAACCAAAAACAAAGGACTCTTGTGGAAAGGAAAATTTGGATTCCAATAACTGAAATTAAAGAACAAGAGATTGAATTGGACCTGTTAGGAACTGTTCTCTGAAAACAGATTTCTGTTTATAAACAAAAGACTCCTTTTTTTACTTAAATATATATCTGTAAAAATAAAAATAAAAAGACTCCTTTTGCAAGGAAAAATTGTTTCCAAGTCATGGGAAACATTAAAAGAAAATTTCAAATAACCAAAGAAATTGATCAGAAAACCTTTCACAATAAAAGTAAAGCATTTAGCCATATAGAACAATGATTTCCAACCTCAAAGAACGCATAATTCAGTAACACAAAACCAACATCCCTTTTTAGTAAAAAGTAAACAAAATCTGTAACATGAAATTACCTGTAGACGTGAGAGGCCCTTTTGGTCCCCCTGAGAAAGTGGACGCTGTACCAAGCTTTGCCAATAGCTCTTAATTGAAAATGGCTCAAACCGCAAGAATGACATCAAAGAAAACAAATCAAATGAGCCATTCTGAATTGGTGTTCCCGTAACAACCCACCTCCGCTTGGCTTTCAAATCAGTGACAGCTTCACTTTGTCGAGCATTCACATTCTTTATCACATGTGCCTCATCCAAAATGACCCGCCACCACTCAATCTTACTCACAGGGGACCATGGCCGTTGAACTTCAGCAGCCAGAGTACTATACGTCGTCAATACTATATCATACTTCTTAAGCTCCTCAACATCATTTGTTCTCTCCCCGTAATACATATACACTTTCAACTTTCCTCGCCAAGTATGCTCTTGAAGCTGTGTTACCCACGTCGAAAATACAGAAGGCGGGCAGACGATTAAAGTTGTCTTGATAACAAAATTACTAGAAGAGCTCTCACAAACACCAGCAGACTTCCCTATTACATTGGCATCTAATCTTGCATCGTTAATTTTACGTTTCTTCCGTGACAAAGTACCCTTCTTACTTACTCTACCTCTCTTACCCTTCTTGTTGCTACTATCCCCATCCTCCTCACCTATTTCATCTAAGTTTTCTAAATCTACACTACCACTACGAATTTCATTAACAGAAGCACTATCAAATTTATCGAATGCAATCAAAGACAGCAAAGTTAGAGTCTTACCCAACCCCATATCATCCGCGAAAATCCCACCACGCAAAGGCTCGGGCCGCACTTCAGTACTAAAATTCGTCAATATATTGACATAACTTCCATCTTTCTCCTCCCAAAACGGAGGCAAATCGTTCGAATTCTCTCTATTAACCAACCACCCCAACCCCTCTTTCTGATGCTTAAAGAGCTTCGATTTGATCACATTCTGGGGCGGTTCCAAACCTTCCAAACGACCTTTCTTGCTCACATTCTCGTCCACAAGCTTGAAAATTTCATCCACGCTCTTGAATTCCTCAACACCCTTCTTCTTCTCCTTCACCACCTCCGCTTCCGACAGAGTAAAAGACGGATCAGAATCCGAAATCAAGTGCAACCCACCTCGCGAAATAGCCGATTTCACGGTCTGAAACGCGTCAGCCCTCGCGAAAACGTGGACCTGGCAAGGAATCTTGTACCTATTACCAGGCACACGAGTGTTCGGCACAATGCCTTCGACGTGAATCGCAAGAGAGTCGATCAAAGGCGCTAGGACAGAGGCGACGTTGCGTTCGATGTGGCCGACTTGGACGGTGCGAGTGTTGAGAACCTTGATAGCGTTTGGGTCGTAAGTATTGAGAGGCTCGCGAACCAAACCCACCATTTCTCGACCGCTTATAGTGCCCGAGTAGTATTGGATTCCAACTATATTCGCGATTATGAAACCCACCATGAAAGTCTCCGGAGGAGGCTGTGACGGTGGAAAGTCCTGCAGAAGTGAAAACTCATCTGGGTCTTGCCACTGCTCTAGACTCAAGAAAAGTGATACTGGGTCCACTTCGTCTTCCATGGAAAAAACACAGACAGAGCTTGTTTTCAACTTCTGGGTTTTTAGAGAGAGAAAGTTAGAGAGATGAGGTTTTGGGGTTTGATGTATAGGTCGCTGTTGGTACCGTTTCAGATGGGGTTGTTTAGTTTAGTTTAGTTTAGTCTAGTTTTTTTTTAACTTTGAATGAAAACCGAAAGGCGCGTTTAGAGAGAGAAACAAAGAGTAAAGAAGAATAGAAGGCACTACCTCTCTCTCTCCCTGCGTCATTCTCCATCTATATCATTTTTATTTCCCTTTCTTCGAGGTAATTCGACAGTTGAAGAAGGTGATTTTGAATCTTAAACTTTTCGTTAGCGATATCAGAAACTGAATGACTCTTTAAATATATCATTTTTATTTTTTTTATTTTTTTTGGATAATTTGAATTAAATAATTTGATAGTTAAGACATGATTTTTGAATCCTAGACATCTCTTTTAAAAATATCAAAATTTAAGACATCTTGCATCAAAAAAAAAGATTTAAGACATCTTTTTATTTATTATTATGGAATATTAAGACATGTCTATTAAACTATAAAAATTTGTCTAACTAATATATATCATGAGTTTTTATTTTTTGAAACAAATATATATATCATGTGTTAAATGTTCACATTTTTTTAAAATTAAATGTGAACACAAAGGAGTTCATAGTTTACATATGACATATAGGAGACCGTGTATTTCGATAAGTAAAAACAATAATTTTTAATTAAAAAATATTGTTATCCCAAACTTTGAATTCTTTTTTTGAGAAGACCAAACTTTCAATTCTTGAAATTTAAAGGATCACCTTTAATCCCCAATATAAAGGTCTGTTTGGAAAATATATTTAAACAACAGTTTTCAGTTTTTAAACAACATTACATGTATTTTCACAGATTTTTTCATCCACACATATTTTCAAAAAATACAAACAACGTTATTAGAACAACATTACCAAACGGCCCAAAGTAATCCCTAATATTTTTTTAAAAAAAAATATATATATATATATATATATATTAATCCAAAACTTTCAATTCTTGAATTTTAAATGACTGTTTTTAGTCCCCTGCCATAAAGTGATCGATTTTAATCTCTAACATATTTAAAATGAATAAGATGTCAATTTTGAGTTCGGTTACATTATCTAAAGAATTAAAAGTGATTAACGATATGGATCAGAATTTCTAATCTAGATAAATAAACAGGAACTAGAATTACTCATGGCTGAATTTTAGGTATTTACTTTTAGATATTTGAGACCTAATTTTCTTTTCTATATTTTTTTTAATTTGAAGAATCCTTTAGAAAATATAAGTGCTGTCTAATTGTCTATATTTGTTTGTCTGTGACTCTATGTGTCGCTGTTTGCTAATTTGAGCCGAATTCAAAAGCAAAAATATAATTGGAAGATGATGGAGGTGGAGCCAGCACTCAGCAGCACATGTAAGCCATGCATTCTTGAGAAAGTGCTAGAAAATAAATAAATAAGAATTCTTGAGAAAGTGAAACTTTTTTGATGAAGGGAAAGTGGAAGTTTTTATAACAATAGAATTTTCCGGTGAGGAGGGTATAAATAATTGGTGCATATTTTTATGTTAGCTTTTCTTTTTTTTTAGTGAAGCATATTTTAGTTTGTAAGCTATGAAAATATGCATGAAAAAAGGTTGGTAGGAGAGCGAAAGTTGCAAAAAGACGTAGTAGCTAGCACACTCGTGCAAAGTCAAAAAACTCCCAACCAGCAAAACGGCACTAGCTGATGATAGAGTTGAAACATTGGAAACTCCTAGGAACTCACACTAACACTGTTAGTTACACATACATTTATTCAACTACCAATTTAGATTCAATTTTTTTTTTTTTTTCTAAATCATTTGGCGACAACAAATTAAGGAAAATGAAGAGGAAATTCTCCTCAATTTGCATGAACTTGTGAGGCTTGCTTCTTTGTAATATCAACTTCTTCTTTCTACCAACTTATCCTTTTTTTTAAGAGAGTTTTTAATTTATAAGGTCCGTTTGAAATATGTTTTTACAAATTGAAAATTGTTTTTTGAAAATATTTATGAAAATACGTCTGGGTAAAAAAATATGTAAAAATACATGTAATGTTGTTTAAAAACTAAAAATTATTGTTTGAAAACACAAACCAAACACCCCCGTGTTTACTTTTGATGATAATTCTCTATCATTAGACCAAAATACCAATCAATTTTTAATATAAACAAAAATTAAGTCCAAATCTCTTATTCAACTTTCAACCATCAATTTTTTTATTTTAAAAAAAAATGTTGCTTATTGTTTTACTTTAGTGGAACTCTGGGAGTGTGAAACCTGTTTTTTTCTTTATTATATAGGGAAGTGTGAAACCTTAAATGATGTTGACATCACTATGGTAGTTTCCATCATTAATAAGTTGGATTTTTTTTTTTTTTTTAAGTAGACGTTAGATTTTGAACTTGAACCGTTATTTACAAGTATTAAAAAATAAAAATAAATAAATGAAAAAGTAGATTACAGGTGTGAAGCATGCCTTGCTGGCCTGAAAAATGAGCGTTTCATTATGTAAGTTCAAACCATTGCTAGCATGAAAAATGAGCGTTTCATTATGTTCAAAAAGTCAAATTAATTTTATCAAAAAATTAAATTATTGTTAAAAAAAAAAAAACTCAGTTCACCTGATTATATTTGCATTTGACTAATTCTTATTTCCTCATGGAAGTTTTTAAGATTAAGAAATGATGCAGAATTGTTTTCATGAAATGAGAACGCATTAATTGTATAATAATAACAATAATTGAGGCCAAAAAAAGGAATATGAGGTTAAACTCCTCAACTTAGGTGGACTCTTCTTTATAGGCTTTATAAAAGAGAATTTATCACACGAAATAAATTAATCCTTTTATAATGAGAGGAGTAACACCACATTAGCATCAGGCCCAAATTTTTATTATTAAATGCTCTCATTCTTTTTTTCTTTTTTTTTAAAGAATTTCAACTTATAGCGTCCGTTTCTGATGATAATTCTTTATCGTCAAACCAATACATAAATTACTTTTTAATATAGGTGAGGATTGAATCCCGGGTCTCTTATTTAACTATAACTTTATTATAGTATATTAAAATAGAAGCTCAATCACAAATCCAAATCATTTATATTAAAATAAAATCTAAGAAAAGTTCAATCAATAATCTAAATTAGATTTTAATTTCACTCCAATCTTGTATTAAGTGTCATTTATTATCGATTCTAAAAAAAAAAAATTGTCATTTATTATCCTATAATTTTATGTTAAACGTTTACTTTTTAAATATAATGTGGAATGCATGATAATTGTTCTTATTATTAGGCTATGACACCAATTTATTTTTTTGTGTAAATGAATTTCAAATCTAGATCTTTTATTTGATAACAGGAATCATGCCCCTCAATATATATATATATATATATATATATAACACCAATTTTAGTCAATTATCTTTCCAATATATATAAAGTCAAAGTTGAGAGAAATCATTACATATTTTAGAAATCTAAAACTAAAAAAAAAGGTATAATTTGTAACTCTTACACCAAGTATAATTTGAACTTATATATGTATATAATTGTAATTGTTTTTAATTGTACATATGCATATGCACAGGATTATACACTAGTTATACTTTAATAGTTTAATTGTGTGCCAATTATGTTCACATGCAAATTTATGTGTTTAAGATTAGAAATTCAAAATTGACAGAAAATCTAATTAGATTCTAAATCAAAGTCCCCTTTTTCGCCACATATCCCTTCTTTTTTTCTTTTTTTTTTGTGCCTAGTGAATTATTGGATGTAAAAATCAAAGAGCCCAAATCCAATTAAATTTCTAAATTATAGTTTAATTTTGCGTCACATATCCCATCTAATTTTTTTAATTTTGTGGCAAGTGAATTATTTTGTGCAAAAACTGAAGAGTTCAAAACCAATTAGATTCTAAATTATATATATATATATATATATATATATATAATGACAAACCATTACATATTTTAAAAATCTATGACTTAAAAAATGTGTAAGTTGTAACTCTTATAGTACTAGGTATAATTTGAACTTATATATGTATATAATTGCGTTTTTCTTTTTAATTGTACCCGTGCATATGTACGAGGTTATACACTAGTTATAATTTTTTTTTAAAAGAGTTTCAATATATAACGTCTGCTCCTAATGATAACTTATACACTAATTATAATTTTTTTAGAGAGTTTCAAGCTATGACATTCGCTCCTGATGATAACTTTTTATCATTAAACTAAGACACCAATTGATTTTTGGTATAAGCAAAGATTGAATCCTAGATCTCTTATTCAACTATTAGAGACTTTACCAGCTAAGCTAACTGGAATCCACTACACTAGTTATAATTTAATTGTGTGTCAGTTATGTTTACATGCAAATTTATGTATTTAAGCTTAGAAACTATAAATAGATTCAATTTGAATTTATCATACTTCTATGTGATACTATGAATGTGTATCATTTATTGCTTTTTAAGAAAAAAATGTTATATAAATCTTTGTGTGCACGAATGTGCTATACCCCTACATATACAGAGGTTACAAACTAGTTAGATTTTAATTGCACTCTAATTTTTTGTAAATATCCCTTAAATTGCCTTATAATTTGGTGTCAAATGTCTTTGTATTTTAAATCCTTCCAATTTCATTTGCAAATGTTATTTCAATTATAATTTAATTTTGCTTCAATAATATTTACATGCAAGAAAAGTCATGCATCTACGTTTAAAAAATATAAAAAGATTCAATTCAATTCTATTATTCATGTATTTATTTGTGGTTGTAAAATACAGTATATAGTAATATACAACGTCAATTTGCCGTTACAAGCAAACACAATTACAAGAGGATCACTAAGGGTCTGTTTGGATTGAGGGAGAAGGGAGAGAGAGCAAAGGGGAGTAGAGTAGAGTTGGCTGTAAGAGCATTCCCATCAAGGGAAGTAAAATATTTAGCATATACCACTTCAAAACCCAAAAGTTTAGCTTTTAACATCTCACTTTATAATACATCATCCATCAAAGATTCTAATTTTTTTAGCACTTCATTTAAATATTGTTTTTTTTTATTCTCTGTTTCTTTCTCTATCTCTCCCTTTCTCTAAAAACCCACCCCTTTCTTTGCAAACCCACACCCATGGCTACCGCTGCAGGCCACCACCATCAAAAACAAAAAAAAATAAAACCACCCGCCGGCACCACCACAACTACAACAACTGCCACTGTCACCACCACCCACAACCATGACCACCAACCACCAAAATCATAACCAAATCACAAACCCAAACCCACAACCTCATCACCATTCACCACCAACAACCAGAAAAAGAAGAAGAAAAACAACCCTCCAAAATCACAACCAAATCACAAACCCACAACCTCATCACCACCAACAATCGGAAAAGGAATAAGAAAAACAACCACTAAGAGAGACCCACGCAATTAGAGACCCACTTCGAATCTTAGCCGATGACCCACGCCGATCTACCCTCAACGCCGATGCCCACGTCGGTCAAATCCAAACTGCCAAATCCATAACCCACACAACCACTGCCAAATCTACCATCAAATCACAAACTTAAAAAAAAAAAAAAAAAAAAAAAAACAACAACAACAACAAAAAAAAGAAAAAAAGAAACCACTGCGATAGAGATCGGCTTGCCTTAATGCCCCGACCTGCGTTTTGTCGGTAAGGGAGGCAAAACATCGAGTAGAGGGAGAGAGAGAGAGAGCAGAGAAATGGTTGGAGGCTCTCAGAGCAAAAAATGAGAGACGGAAGAAAGCCAAGAAAAGGAGAAGAAAAAAAAAAAGGAAGCGGGCCCCACAGAATAAAAAATAATATAACTTTTACAATTTATGACCAGTGCGGTCCCAAATTTGAGATTGCACTGTTCATCAATGCCAAAAATTATGGCATTTACAATGTTTGATGGAAGTGTTTTTTAAGGGTTTGGGGTGCCAAATGCCAAATATTTGGCATTTGACACCTTTGATAAGAATGCTCTAAATAGACTAATTTTAGGCAAATTTTACTCTACTCTACTTTACTCTTTCTCCTCCTTCCCCCTCAATCCAAACAGACCATAAAGAGATTTTATGCGAGCTCCCTCAAACAAAAGAAAAAAAGGGCAAAGGTACTACAATCCTCTCACAAATATCTAAACAAGTTGTCAAAAATAGACTTAAATGATGAATGAGGTGACACTTACTATAATGACAGATTTTTGTGAGGGAATGTAGCTTTCACAAATGACGTGCTTGTGAGGATTTATCCTATTGCAAATGGGAAAATTCTAGTGCACTCATGTTTTACACACATTGCAAAAATACACTAAGAACATCATTCTTTTTTTTTTTTCTTTTTCTTTTTTTATAGAAAGTTTCAACTTATGACATCTACTCTTAATAATAGTTTTTTATCATCAAATCAAGACACATTGTATGCAATAAACACCGTCTATTGGAAACCATTTGTTGTGAGCCACTAAGTGGGCATGGGGCCATCTCCCACCAAAAGCTCATGAATTCTTTTTATTATATGTATATATAAGCTAATTTTTTATATTAAATATTTGAATAATGCTATACAAATTATTTTATAAAAAATTTTACAAATTGTTGATGTGGTGAGTAATTATTGGTAAATGAAAAAGTGACATTAATAGTGGGCCTAGATGAAAACCAATAAGAGGTTAGTCACATCAACATTTTGTAAAAATATTGTAAAATAGTTTATGCTTGTAGCATTACTCTAAATATTTTAGATGGCTCCTTCAAAATTGATTTGTGTGTAGTGTGAAGATATATATTAGAATTAAAGTGTGAAGATATTGTGGGTTCCAGTTAGCTCAACTGGTAAAGTCTCTAATGGTTGTATAAGAGATCTGGGATTCAATTCCCGTCTACACAAAAAACTGATTGATGTCTAATAGCTCATAACTCACAACCTCATTACAACTCTTAACTTTCCAATTAACTAAAATATTAAAATGAAATAAAACAAGATCAAAATAACATGATTTTCTCGTCCTTTCGAGTACATCCGATAAAATTGGAACATGATTTTCTCATGACTGAACAAAAAAGTCTAGTAAATCCACATTTTCTTTTGCACTATGTTTTGGAGATTAAGACAAAATAGTTCTTTTTTTTTTCTTTTACACAATGATTTTAATCAAAGATAAGTAAAAATTGTAATGTTTTTCTTAATCCTAGCTTATATTTATTAATTTTGATAAATATTTTTTGTTATACATCAATTAGTTTATAATTAATAAATAAATAAATAAAACTTCATTTGCAAGTTGAACATATTGATTAACTTTTTACACTGTTGTTTCTTTATTTATTTATTTTGCTAACTTGGTTATCCAAAGTTCTTCAAGCATCTAACTATTGCTTTAAGTGTGTAGTCACTTGTCCCCAAGGACGAACCCAGGATTTCAAGTTAGGGGGCCAAAGTATAAGCAAAAAAAAAAAAAAAAAAAAAAAAAAAAACTTGAAATAGGCATCCATATAGTATTAACAAACTATAAATACACAAAATCATTGTTTCTTAATACATTAAGATACAATCATCTAACAACAAAAACAAAGAAAAAAACACACAAAATAATATTGTTTTTTAATATTAAGGTGGCTAGGATTTTTTTTTATTTTTTTATTCTTATGTTTAAGCTATTGTTTTTGTTAAGTTTTCATGGGTTGGATGGTTGCTAGTTGAGCTAAGTTGACTAGGCTGATTGAAGAGGAGAGGGGCCTAAGCTTTTGAAAGAGAGGGGAGCCACCTAAAAAAATGAAAAATATAACCACTAAAAAAAATTCTTTAGGCCAGGGGGGCCCTAGACCTCCTTGGGTACATCCTTGCCTGCCTCACACACATACCTAGTAATTGTAGAGAAGGACCTCTTGGTATTGGCTCTAAAAAAATGTTAGGATTTTTGAACTTAAGGCCTCATAGATCTCAAAAGACATTGGGAACCACTAAATTAATTCCCTAGGGTTTTCTACACTACTATACATAATATAATATAGGGATAATTACAGATAACCCTCCTGTGGTTTGAACGAAAATCACTTTGCCTACCCATGGTTTGAAAAGTGTCACTTAACCCACCTGAGGTATGTTTCTGTCACCCTCCGTAACCCACCTTGGTCTCTGCCGTTACAAAAACACCTTTTAACCCCAAAACAGAACATAATGCGAATCAAAACACCCAAAACTCAAACACTTTTCGAGAGAGAGACCCGAGGTGCGATCAGGCTATTCGTCGTGGTTTGGAGCGTTTGGAGGGAGAGAAAGCACTTGTTTTGCATCATCGAAGCTAGGCAAGGTATGTGTGACTGCTGCATTTGTGTTCTTGATGTCAATTTTTTATTGCGACCCACATTGTTAGGTTTTGCTGTTCATCTGCATGTTTATTTTTATTTTTTGTAGGTTAAGTTAAATGTGCATTTTGCTATTTATATGTAGAATCGCTTAGGATGTAGCTAATGTGCATTTTGCTGTTCATATTTTTATTATATATTATGAATATTTCTATTAGAAGATGTTATATATTATATTTGAAACATGCGTGCTTCACTTCAGTGAGCTTGACTCTTTAACCAACATTGGGAGTGTGTTTGTCTGAGAAAGGAACAGCTATCATTTTAATTGTTCTAAAATTAAATGATTATGATCACAATTTGCCTTTTGTATGGTTGCCACTAACAAACCAAAAAAAGACACACTCCACTGCCTTCTAGAAAAAAAGGAAAAAATTGGTTTTGAAATTTCCAGAAATTGAATTGTCTTACACTGCATCTATTTCAACCCAGACAAAGAAAACAAAAAACACCCTGAACAGATTGCATATATATGTAGAATCAAGTTTATTTGTCAATGAGTACACTTGTTGTATCTTTTTGCTTCTTGTCATTTTCTGCATGTCAGTGTGTAAACAAACTACTTTCTTTAATTGCAGATGGTTGACTTCACCTTTGACATTGAAATTCATGTTGGGGGATGTTTTGTGGAGGAGCCAACCATTGAATATGTGGGTGGGTCTGTACATTTACTGACAGATATTGACCCTGACAAGTTGAGTTTCTTTGAAATTCGGGATTTATGCCATCTAGTTGGTGCTCCTAAAGAACACAATAGATATAAGTATTTACTTCCTGAAGGTAATCTTCAAGTTGATTTAAGAGACATAGTAACAGATGCAGATGTCGTAAACATGACTACCCTTCATAGGGCATGGCCAGCTGAAAAAATCATAATCTATACTGACATAGATGTGGAGCCACTGGCAGTTGAGTATCCTGATGGAGGGGGAGTGGCACATGGTGGTGTAGGTGGTGTAGGTGGTGATGGTGGTGTAGGTGGTGATGGAGGGGGAGTGGCAGCTGGTGTAGATGGTGATGGTGGTGTAGGTGGTGATGGAGGGGGAGTGGCAACTAGTGTAGGTGGTGATAGAGGGGGAGTGGCAGCTGGTGCAAGTGTTGATGTAGGTGGTTTAGGTGGTGATTCATTAAGGGATGAAATAGATTTGGATAGTGATTATGATGAGGATGATGATGAGAATGATGAAGAAGAAGATGTTGAGGATGTTGAAGATGAAGATGATGATGATTGGCTAAATGAAGGCCTAGAGGGGGTGACTTTGGTGATGATGTATTTGCTGCTCAAAACTCAGCACCACAAGGTTCTACTCCCAATACAGCCCCAGAATCAAGCAATGCACCCCACACAGCCCCAGAATCAAGTAATGCACCCCACAGAGCCCCAGAATCAAGTAATGCACCCCACACAGCCCCAAAATCAAGCAATGCACCCCACACAGCCCCAGAATCAAGCAATGCAGTCCATGCAGACCCTGAGTGGGCTGAGCCAGCCCTTGAGGATGACCTGGTAAGCATGGATGGGTCTGATGATGAGCAGGTACCTGAGCAGGTAGAGTTTAATGCCAAGAGTGACATGAGAAATGTTGTACTGAAGAAGGAGATGAAGTTTCCCAATGCAAATGTGTTCAGAGCTGCTTTGAGGGAGTATGCAATCAAAAAACCTGTTGACATCAAATTCAAACTTAATGAGAGGACCAAGATATCAGTTCACTGCAAGAATGGGTGTGGGTGGAGATGTTATGCATCTCAAATAAGTGGAGAGCTAACATTTCAAATTAAGACCTTGACTGATGACTGTACTTGCCCCAAATCTTTTAAAAACAGTCAAGCAACATCAGCTTATGTTGCTAAGAGGTTCGTTGAGGATTTTAGCAAAAATCCAAATTGGGAGTTGAGTGGTGTACACAACCATGTGATGCAAAATTTATCTGTTGACCTAAGTGTAAACCAAGTGTATAGGTCAAAGAGAAAGGCAAAGGATCTCATCAATGGAGATGAGCAACTGCAGTATGGTGTCCTTAGGGACTATGCACACATGATACACACTGTAGACAAGGGGAGCAAGGTTATACTGCAAACCGAAATGGCTGATGAGACTTCTCAGCCAAAATTTAAGAGGATGTATGTTAGGTTCAATGCTCAAAAGGTAGGATTTTTAGGTGGATGCAGGCCATTTATAGGTTTAGATGGTTGTCACATAAAGCACAGATTTGGTGGGCAAATCTTATCTGCCACTGCCAAGGATGCAAATGACAACATTTTTCCAGTAGTAATGGCTGTTGTGGAACAAGAAACCAGGGAGTCTTGGATATGGTTTTTAGAAATTTTTGCTGAGGATATAGGAAGGCCAGAGGAGCTGAAGTTGGTCTTTATTTCTGATAGGCAAAAGGTATGCAAGTTTTTGCTTTGTTCAGTTACATTTGACCAATACTTTGTTTGCTGAACTAACTTGTTTGTTTGTTTGCTTATTTGCAGGGGCTTATACCTGCAATAGAGACACTATTCCCTACTGTGGAGCATAGATACTGTGTGAAACACATCTACAACAATTTCAAAGTTGATCACAAGGGATTGGAGCTAAAGGATGCACTGTGGAGGTGTGCTGCTGCCACAACAGTAAGGGAGTTTGAGAGATGCATGCAGTACATAAGGGATTTGGATGAAAAGGCATATGAATATCTTGCAAAGATTGCACCTGCACAATGGTCAAGGTCACACTTCACTCCTAGGGCCTTAACAGATTGTTTGGTAAATAATTTGAGTGAGTCTTTTAATGCAATGATATTGAAGTCTAGGGACAAGCCAATCTTGGCAATGTTGGAGTGGATTAGGGTTAGACTTATGACTAGGCTTTACACAAAAAAGGAAGGGATACAGAAGTATGCTAGAAAGTTGTGTCCAAGCATACAAGATAGGTTGGAAAAATTAAAGGTTGAAAGTAAGCCATTTAGTGCTACCCCAGCTGGCAGTTTCCTTTATGAGGTAGGCAGTCAGTATAAGAGGCATGTAGTTGATTTGGTCAAGAAGACATGTAGCTGTAGGTCTTGGGATTTAAATGGCATTCCTTGCAAACATGCCATAACAGCCATTTATACAAACATTGAGACACCAGAAGACTATACCCACCCTTGCTACTTAAAAGAAACTTATATGGAGATATACAAGGAGGTACTTGCTCCCATGCCTGGCCAGTCAGAATGGGCTGAGACTGGACAGCCTGCTCCCCTAGCACCTAACATATACAAACCACCAGGCAGACCACCCAAGCAAAGAAAGAGGGCTTCTGATGAGCCTAGAAACCCTTACAAAGCAAGTAGGCTGAACAAACCTGTAAGATGTGGGAAATGCAAAAAGGAAGGGCATAACTCAAGAGGGTGCAAGGCTGGCATCACTGGGGAGACACCATGGCAGAGGAGACAGAGACTTGAAAGAGAAAAAACTGTAAGTAATTAGGATTTAAATGGAAAAAAAAAAAAACTTGTTTTTAAACTTACAATAAACACTGTCTTGAAACTGGGTTTTGTTGCAGGCAAGGGGAGGGGTGCCTGCACCTAGATCTGCACCTCAGCCTGCACCCCAGCAGCCTACCCAGACCTACAACATGATGTCTGCCACTCAGCCTTCATCCTCACAGCAAGGAAATCAACCTAGGTCATCTCACAGGAGAGCAGGATGGTTCTCTTCCTCACAGCCAGAGTTTCACACACCTAGGGAGACTTGGGATACCTTACAAAGTTCTTCACAGGTAACTTAGTTCAGTAACCCTTTTCCTGGATGGTTGTGTAGAGACTGAGATACTTTTTAACAAGTGGATCTATTTTTTAATTTGTAGCCTTCACATACAAATAAGAGCACTGGTGGTGTGAGGACTAGAGGACAGCTTGCTGCACAGAGGCCACCAAAAATGAATTCAGTGGGAGGAAAGAGAAAAGAGGAAAGAGGAAAGAAGAAAGATTAAAGGCAAGAAAGATTAAAAGCTAGTGGGTGCGCATGCCAGCTTGGGAGTGGGTGCGCATGCCAGTTTGGGAGTGGCAGCTAGTGGGAACATGTGGGCCTTTTTGTTTTTTTGTGAAGGGCACTGTTGGCTTTTTGTAATTATCAATTAGTGTAAAAAACAGTCACCTTATTTTGAGCAATTATATGTATGTGTATATATATATATGTAGCTAGCCTTGGAATGTGCTTTTTTGTAATTAAGGTACAATACACTCTAGTTGTTATATGGAAGTTGTGGTATTACAGTTTGTATACAAACAATATTTGTCCAAATTAGATTATATGAAAGTTTATTTATTGCTTCTACAAATTGTGTCCAAGTAGATTTGTCCAATATAGACTGTATGGAAGTTGTTATTATTGTGGAATGGTTTTTATAGTATGCACAGGTAACTGTATGGAACATTATTTGTGTAAATCAAATTAGTGTATTTTTCCAAGTATATTATGTGTCTAAACCAAATTATGTGTCCAAGTATATTTTTCCAATATAGTGTATGGAAGTTTTTATTGTGGAATGGTTGGTATGGTATGGCCAATATTTGGTATGCACAAAATACTTAATAATTGAATTGAATGGTTGGTATGCACAAAATACTTAATAATTGAATGGTTGGTATGCACAAAATACTTCTTCCATTGAATGGTTGTTATGGTATGCACAAAATTCTTCATTCATTGACACATCAAAACATTACATAAGTAGATGAAGTTTCCCATTACAATGCAAATCCATTAACACCATTGCCATAACTATCTTACTAACCTTCATATAAAAAAAAAAAAAAAAAAAAAAAAAAAACCTACTTACTAACCAATTAACTACTTCAGGGCAACAATCTAGGTCTATTCACTCCAGAGAACTCAATTGAGCCAAAACACAACAACATAACGATAACAAAAAAGATCCATGACAAAATGCATGCGGACTTCCACATTCTCTGCTTCTCTTCAGCAAACATGGCTTTTTCCTTAGTTTTTGCACAGACAGCTCGAGCCTTTCTCTCCTTCTCTTTCGCTTTGGCTTCCTCTTCAAGAGCCTTTTCTGCCATTTGCCTAGCCTCTTCTGCCATTTCCAGAGCTGTCCTTTCCCTCTCATTGGCAAGTTGGAGAGCGCTCTGAAGCCTAGACATCTTCTCTATAGCCAAAGGGGCAGTTTCATTCCCACGAGGACAGGTTGGGTTATCAACCCAAACAAAGAAAGGACACTTAGGACCAACCTTATAACGGCTACAACCCAAGAACCTCCTCCCAAAATTGTTCAAACTCAAACTTGTTCTCAAAACACAAGTCTGCTCATTGCACATGTGTCCACATGAACCCGAGAAATTACCACTTGATGAAGACATATCAACATAACACAATTCCTGGGAAGTACAAATATTCACTTTCACACAGTAAGTTTGCACTTGAACAAACTCTGAAAACCTAAATCAAGAACAAACACAAATACGTGGGTGGGAACACAAATGCAGCAGCCACACATACCTTGCCTAGCTTTGATGATGCAAAAAAAGTACTTTCTCTCCCTCCAAACGCTCCAAACCACGACGAACAGCTTGATCGCACCTCGGGTCTCTCTCTCGAAAAGTGTTTGAGTTTTGGGTGTTTTGATTCGCGTTATGTTCTGTTTTGGGGTTAAAAGGTATTTTTGTAACGGCAGAGACCGAGGTGGGTTACGGAGGGTGACGGAAACATACCTCAGGTGGGTTAAGTGACACTTTTCAAACCACGGGTAGGCAAAGTGATTTTCGCTCAAACCACAGGAGGGTTATCTGTAATTATCCCTATAATATATTGCGTATATAAAAAAATTGATCATCACATTTTAATTTGACCATTCAAAGATAAATTTTTGACTCCATCACCGTTAATTGTGAGAGTCTTTACCTATTACAAATAAGATATGTGTGAGGGTATTTATCAATCACTAATAAAGTATTTGAAAGAGCACTTACATATCATAAATAAGGTAATTGCCAAAGAATTCTATTATAACAAATAGGTTAGCATTATTTATTGGGTGCGTGTCATCATCAATAATAATTTGATAGGCTAGCTGTTGTGAACACACACACACACACACACACACACACACACACACTCATGTTACAATCGAGACTTTTAGTGTACTCTTGCAAAACATAGACTCATACAATCCAACCCAATCAAATCAACACAATTTGGGTATCTTAATCTCACACATACTTAAATTTCTAATGTCCTCGTCTAGGCTCACATTGTGTTCTAGTGTTCTCGAGCCACATGGTGTTACCAAGTTAAATATGATACCATTTGTAACAACATGAGGAATTTGCTAGTCACTTATGCGTTTATACCCACGAAGGACTAGTTGACTTACAATTGAAAGCTCCTTATAATCACTTAACTAATGTGGAGCTTAGCAAATGCGTGCACACCCAATTCAATTCTTAATGTCTTGATCAGGGTTCACATTATGTTGTGTTGTCCCTGAGCTACATGGTGTTACCAAATTGGTTCTAATATCATTTGTAATGACTCAAGAAAAGTGCTAGTCACATAATCTATAACATTCACAACCCAAATCTATAGCCTTATGGACTTAATCATATGACCAAAAACTAGCAAATTACACATATACAAAACTAATATACATAAATATATATATAAGGCACGACCCAACCATATAAGAAATCAAAATAAAAAGCACTTCCATCAAAACCCTCAATTACACCAATTCAATTAAAAAAATGTTCCGACTTGAATAATGTCATAAAATTTCTAATGAAGTCTCGAAAGCACCATAAAAGTTCCAAACATTCCATAAATAACTAAAAACAACAAATCTGCGACAATCTGCTTACAATAGCTTTTCCTCAATCTGAAAATTTTGGAATGGGTAAGCTTGATAGTTCAGTACCACTATCCCCATCCTCCTCACTTATTTCATCTAAGTTTTCTAAATCTACACTACCATTATGAATTTATCGAATGCAATCAAAGACAGCAAAGTTAGAGTCTTACCCAACCCCTCTTTCTGATGCTTAAAGAGCTTCGATTTGATCACATTCTGGAGCGGTTCCAAACCTTACCTTTCTTGCTCACATTCTCGTTCACAAGCTTGAAAATTTCATCCACGCTCTTGAATTCCTCAACACCCTTCTTCTTCTCCTTCACCACTGCCGCCTCCGACAGAGTAAAAGACGAATTAGAATCCGAAATCAAGTGCAACCCACCTCGCGAAATAGCCGATTTCACGGTCTAAAACGCATCTGCCCTCGCAAAAACGTGAACCTAGCAAGGAATCTTGTACCTATTACCAGGCACACGAGTGTTCAGCACAATGCCTTCGACGTGAATCGCTTAAGAGTCAATCAGAGGCGCCAAGACCGAGGCGACATTGCGTTCGATGTGGCCAACTTGGATGGTGCGAGTAGGGCTGTCCAACCCACCCAGCCACCCGCCCAACCCACCCAAACCGCCTATACCCGACCCGCTTCCACCTGATCCGATTGCTCCGGTGGTCGGATACTGATCCCGAGCTCCAAAACCCGACGTCGGCGGGTCGGTTTCGAGTCCCCTCCTTCAAAACCCGACCCGCCCAAAAAGCATGAACATTCTGGTGAATTCTCCAGCTTTCCGACGAGATTTCAGCTTGATTTCACAGATTTCGTCAACCAAAACAATCAGATCCGGCATAAATACAACAGATCCGACGATTCTTAGCACGATTTGGGGGAAAAATCATCGGATTTGAAGAAATCTCTACCAAATCCGGCTAGATCTCACCGGATCGGGCGAGATCCGGTGAGATCTCGCCGATTTTCAATGGTTTCCGGCAGGTTTCAGCTTCACCCGAAACCGATCCCACCCGACAGACATCTAACCCGCGAAACCCGAACCTCTTAATGGGTCGATTACGGGTTGGATTCTTGCTGACCTGATCTCTTACGGGTCGGTTACGGGTTGGGCACAAACCCAACCCACTTGACCCAAGGACAGCGATAGGTGCGAGTGTTGAGAACCTTGATAGCATTTAGGTCATAAGTATGAGGCTCGGGAACCAAACCCACCATTTCTCAACTGCTTTCAGTTTCTATAACTCATAACTCAATGACAATATTGTAATTAAACACACATAAGGGATCCACAAATAGTACTCAGCCGCAACTTTTGACTTTTTTTCTTTTTTTTTTCCTTTCTTCTCCTGATTGGCTGTTCGGTTCTTTTTTTTTTTTTTTCCTTCTTTTTTCTTTCACTTCAGTCTGTTCTGGGTTTTTTTTTTTTTTTTTTCACTGGTTCGGTCTGTTCTTGGTTTCTTTTTTCTTTTTTTCCTTTTTTTTTTGTCTCTTTCAGTGGTTCGGTCTTCATGTCCTTTTTTTTTTTTTTTTCCACTAGATTCGATGAGTTTGGGTACTGAAAAAAAAAAGAAAAAAAGAAAAAAAAGAAAGAAAAAAAAACCTACAATGAGTAACAGGTATGAGGCCCACAAATAGTGTGAAAAATATTGAGTGATGAAAATTGAGTGATAGTGCCAAACGGGTGTAGTATTTAAAGTGATGAGTGATGAGTGATGGAAATTGAGTGATGAAAAAAAACAAACCAAACAAGGCCTTAGCCTTTACTGGCCAAAAGTTTAATGTATCTTTTGAGAAAAGCTTTTGAAACATTCCATGATCAATTGAAGCACCATGTATCTTGAAGTCAACCTAGGCTAATGCAGTAATGGAGTGCTTGATTTTTTTTCCAACTTTTTGGTGATGGTGGAGAAACTGTCAAAAAAGGAGCTAGAACAATGGACCATTACATCTAATTTGGAATGCAAGAATAAACTTACTTTGAGAAAATTTAGAAACAACCATAGGCCATCTTTGGAGGGAGCTTTAGTGATGTTGGAGACATAGCACAAGCTATCGGCTACTCAAGCACATTCTTAAATATGGGGCTACAGTTATTTACGACCTGGGCTTGTATCTTCATCGAATGATCGAAAGGTTTTTGTTTGGTTGAGGGATAGCCTAGTTATTTTCTTTGGCTATTTACCTTTGTATACGGATTTACATTTCTTTGAATAAAATTTTCTATTAACATTGAATGTATTCTCTAATTTTGACACAAGAGTTTCCTTATTTATTTATACAACAATCTTAAGAATGTAGAGTTCAAACCAAGAGAATGTACTAACATGTTTTATCCTTTCATGATATTATTTTGAGAATGTAATTGATTGTGTGATTTTATTTTTAATTTCTAATGTTTCAAGTTGAACTAGTAGAACAATTTTGATGTTGCATTACAATCACAAATTGATACATGAGACGAAAGATAAACAAGAAAAGGATTTGATCCAAGAATGAAAAAACTTCTATTGAAATGTAAACTTTGATTACAAGAACATAATAATAATAACAAGAGTTTTAATAAAATATACACATCCATGGGCAAAGATTCGCTTAAAATAGATGGTGCCAGCAATTTCCAAATTGCCAACACAAAGCATTACTTGACAGAGTGGCTCGGGAGTTGGACCTCTTTGGATAAGCTCAAAAACATAACCATTAGGATCCTTCACAAAGGCAATAACAGATTGTCTACCTTTAACAGGACCAGGCTCTCTAGTGACAACACCACCCTTGGCCGCTCAGGAGTTGGACCTCTTTGGATAAGCTCAAAAACATAACCATCAGGATCCTTCACAAAGGCAATAATAGATTGTCCACCTTTAATAGGACCAGGCTCTCTAATGACAACACCACCCTTGGCCCGGATGTCTTCAACCAATTTGTAAACCTAAATGTTCAAAGAATGCATAATTCAGCCTCAACACTAAAACAGAAATTACATCAACAATCTTCCAAGAATATAAAAATGAAACTTACATCTGGAGTTGCAATAGCAAAATGACCAAAACCAGTTCCAATATCATATGAAGAGACACCATAAACTGTGAAATCAATATCAAAGTAATTTTTTAGAAACCATACAGTAGTCATAATTAAAGTAACATTATCACCCAATTTGTCATTTTCAATAAGTCTCAACTCTGTCACAAAATACCCTATGCATATTATCATGAAATCCACACAATGTCTCTCCAAATCCTCTTTCTCTGTGTGTGTGTGTGTGTTCCTTTTCCCCTCTTTTTAACTAGGACCACCAAGACAAGTTTTGTTACTTGTGAGATTACATCCCTAAATCAACCCTCAAGGAGAAAAAAAATTTAAAAAGGTTACATTCTCTTTTTCTTTGCTTATCTCTTCATATTATATGTGCAAATCCAGAAGATTAATACACTCACCCATTGCAACTTTTTTACACTAATACATGCAAAGCCCATCCAACCACCATTCATTGGTTTCAAATCCAAACAAAAGCTAAAACCATTACACCAAGGACACAAACAGGCTCACCATCAAACAGAAATTCAATCACATCATATTCAGCCATTATAGAACCAATTTAAATCCAAAAAGACTAAGATTAAAGATCCAATTTCATTATAGAAATTATAACTAACAAACTTCAAGGATAATGATCTGCATCTGTAGCAATTTATGGGGATGTCAAGAAAATTGAAAATCTGAAAAAGTAAATTTTGTATAATTAAGAATTTGCTACCCATTTAGTTTCTTCTATATCTAAGGAATGACACTTGATATGAATCATTCAACACAATAAAAGCATGCCTTTTTAACAACACATCTACAAGAAGTCTTTAAATTCACTTTTATATAATTAACTCCAAATGAAAATATGTGCTGTCAAAAATTTTCTGTGAAAGCCTTTCAGTGTATTGAACATTCATGCTTTGGTTAAATAGCTCATAAAGGTTCAAACTTTCATCATTAGGAACCTAATAGTAAGCCCATTGAATACAAATTACAAGGATTCAAGCATTTTTAAACAATTGACAAAAATGCAAGCAATATAAGACTTGATTTCAATTCCTAAGCTAAAAACCCAAAAAAGAGAAAACAGAATTAAGTTCAGCCCCAATGAGAAAAAGAGTTTGACCTTTGAATATTTTCAATATCCATGGCAATTTTCATCAAGCATAATAAAGATATGTAAAATCTACACTAAATTCCTCCAGAGTCCTTAAGTTGAGCAGCCACAATCACTATTTTTGGAAGATGTACAATTCTAATCTACACTAAACGCGAATGAATTACACATGTATTAGCAATTACCCTCTGCATTTCAGCTTTCAAGACAAAGGAATGAGCGACATTCTCTAAATTGTCGTTCAACACTTCCGTCAGTGCAGCCGTGATTGCCTCCACTTGTTTCGATGGCACGCCTTGTGCTTCTAAGCCCCTCACCTAAATGGCAAAACCGTAAATAAGTCACTCAAAATCGAAAATTCCAAAACTCTCACAAATAAAATTGAAAGAGAAATGAAAATTCTAGAGCCAAAGTATCGACGAGAAATATGCGCCTGAGACAAGCCCAAATCGGCAAGGCTGGCTCATCACAACCACCACCTCTGATGGTGGCTTCTTCTCTCCTTCGACCAACTCTCTTTCTTTCTCTCTCAATCTCATATCCCTCCATAGATCAACTTCTCTCCAAACCTTAATCCTTACTTTCTCTGATCTGGGTCTGAAAAGCATTAAATTCTTACTTAAACACCCGATTCTCTCCAACCCGAACCCTTACTCTTTATGATCTGGGTCTAAAAAGGGTGCGCATGTTTGGGGGTCAGGATCTCTGATGGTGAGTCGCTGTTTTTTCTTTGTTTTTGCTTATGGGTTTGAGTTAGGTATGCGGGAAGTGGTGATAACGGGGTTGAGGGAGAGGCAGAGAGCAAGTGTGGATGTTGAGAGAGTGGTGGAGGCGCAGTTGAGGTTGAGAGAGTGGAGCGTTAGGGAGAGTGACGGATAGAGCTCGAAGGTATTGAGAAAGAGGAGAGAGAGTTTTAGTGAAATTCAAAAATGGGAAGCTGAAATGAAAAAGCCCATGAATTGCCAGCGTATCCTGGTGAGGTGTCAAAATAAGGAATCATTGGATTAAATAGATGGTTGGGATTTGAGGTATTGCACGGGATGTGAATCCGGTCGTTGTTGGTATCGTTTCAGATGGGTTTGTTTAGTTTTTTTTTTTAAACTTTGAATGAAAACCAAAAGGCGCGTTTAGAGAGAGAAACAAAGAGTGAAGAAGAATAGAATGGACTCTCTCTCTCTCTCTCTCTCTCTCTCCTTGCGCCATTCTCCATCTATATCATTTTTATTTCCCTTTCTTCGAGGTAATTTGACATTTGAAGAAGGTGATTTTGAATCTTAAACTTTTTGTTAGCGATATCATATCAGAAACCTGAATGACTCTTTAAATATATCATTATTATTTTATTTTTATTTTTTTGGTTAATTTGACTTAGATAATTTGATAGTTAAGACGTGATTTGAATCCTAGACATTTCTCTTAGAAATATCAAGATTTAAGCTATCTTGTATCAAAAAAGAAGATTTAAGACATCTTATTATTATTATTATTATTATGGAATATTAAGACATGTCTATTAAACTATAAAAATCTGTCTAACTAATATATATCATGAGTTTTTTTTTTTTTTTTTTTTTGAGAAACTATCATGAGTTAAATGTTCACATTTTTTTAAAAAAATTAAATGTGAACACAAAGAAGTTCATAGTTTACATATGACATATAGGCGAACGTGTATTTTGAAGCGTAAAAACAATAATTTTTAGTTAAAAAATATTGTTATCCCAAACTTTCAATTCTTGAAATTTAAAGGATCACTTTTAATCCCCAATATAAAGGGCCTATTTGAAAAATGCATTTAAACAATAGTTTTCAGTTTTTAAACAACATTACACGTATTTTCATGCATTTTTTCACCCACACGTATTTTCAAAAAATACAAACAACATTACTAGAACAACATTACCAAACAGGCCCAAAGTAATCCCCAATATTTTTAAAAAAATATATATATTAATCCCAAACTTTCAATTCTTGAATTTTAAAGGACTGCTTTTAGTCCACTAACATAAAGTGATCAATTTTAATCCCTAGCATATTTAAAATGAATAACATGTCAATTTTGAGTTCGGTTGCATTATCTAAAGAATTAAAAGTGATTAATGATATGGATTAGAATTTCTAATCTAGATAAATAAACAGGAACTAGAATTACTCATGGCTGAATTTTAGGTATTTACTTTTAGATATTTGAGACCTAATTTTCTTTTCTATTTTTTTTTTTTAATTTGAAGAATCCTTTAGAAAATATAAGTGTTGTCTAATTGTCTATATTTGTTTGTCTGTGACTCTATGGGTCGCTGTTTGCTAATTTGAGCCGAATTGAAAAGCAAAAATATAATTGGAAGATGATGGAGGTGGAGGCGTGGAGCCAGCACTCAGCAGCACATGTAAGCCATGCATTCTTGAGAAAGTGCTAGAAAATAAATAAATAAGAATTCTTGAGAAAGTGAAACTTTTTTGATGAAGGGAAAGTGGAAGTTTTTAGAACAATGGAATTTTCCGGTGAGGAGGGTATAAATAATTGGTGCATATTTTTATGTTAGCTTCTTTTTTTTTTTAGTGAAGCATATTTTAGTTTGTAAGCTATGAAAATATGCATGAAAAAAGGTGGGTGGGAGAGCGAAAGTTGCAAAAAGACGTAGTAGCTAGCACACTCGTGCAAAGTCAAAAATCTCCCAACCAGCGAAACGGCACTAGCTGATGATAGAGTTGAAACATTGGAAACTCCTAGGAACTCACACTAACACTATAAGTTACACATACATTTATTCAACTACCATTTTAGATTCGATTTTTTTTTTTTCTAAATCATTTGGCGACAACAAAGGAAAATGAAGAGGAAATTCTCCTCAATTTGCATGAACTTGTGAGGCTTGCTTCTTTGTAATATCAACTTCTTCTTTCTACCAACTTATCTTTTTTTTTTTTTTTTAAGAGTTTTTAATTTATAGTGTTTGCTTTTGATGATATCTCTCTATCATTAGATCAAAATATCAATCAATTTTTAGTATAAACAAAAATTGAATCCAACTCTCTTATTCAACCATTAAATTTTTTATTTTAAAAAAATATTGCTTATTGTTTTACTTTAGTGGAACTTTGGAGGTGTGAAACCTGTTTTTTTTTTTTTTTTAATGTATATAGGGAAGTGTGAAACCTTAAATGGTGTTGAAATCACTATAATAGTTTCCATCGATAATGGTCTGTTTGAATTGAACTTATTTTTGCTAAAACTTAAAACTGAAACTAAAAATACTGTAGGTAAATAATTTTTAAATGTGTAAATAGTGTTATGAGACTCATTTTTAATAAAAAAGTTGCTGAGTGTAATTTTGGGACCTATGAATAGTGCACGGATGTACTATTCATAATTGACCAGTCAACTATTGCAGGCTGAACCAAAGAAAAAAAAAAAAGAGAATAACGTGGAACAGAAACGTAAACGCCAGAATTAGTGCAATCCAAACGGGCACTAATAAGTTGGATTTTTTTTTCTTTTTTAAGTAGACGTTAGATTTTGAACTTGAACCGTTATTTACAAGTATTAAAAAATAAAAATAAATAAATGAAAAAGTAGATTACAGGTGTGAAGCATGCCTTCACTACAACCACAAAGTTCAAAACATTGGTGGCATGAAAAATGAGCGTTTCATTATGTTTAAAGTCAAATTAATTTAATTAATTCTTGTAAGCAAAATAAAAAAAGAAAAAACTCAATTCACTTAATTAAATTTGCTTTTAACTAAAAAAAATTTCAAAGTTCAAACCATTGCTAGCATGAAAAATGAACGTTTCATTATGTTCAAAAAGTCAAATTAATTTTATCAAAAAATTAAATTAATTAATTAATGTTAAAAAAAAAAAACTCAGTTCACCTGATTATATTTGCATTTGACTAATTCTTATTTCCTCATGGAAGTTTTTAAGATTAAGAAATGATGCAGAATTGTTTTCATGAAATGCGAACGCGTTAATTGTATAATAATAACAATAATTGAGGCGAAAAAAAGGAATACGAGGTTAAATTCTTCGACTTAGGTGGACTCTTCTTTATAGGCTTTATAAAAGAGAATTTATCACACGAAATAAATTAATCCTTTTATAACGAGAGGAGTAAAGGCGGTGGCAGAACCACATTAGCATCAGGCCCAAATTTTTATTATAAAATGCTCTAATTCTATTTATTATAATTTTTTTTTGGAAAGAGTTTCAACTTATGGCGTCCGCTCCTGATCATGATAGTTCTTTATCGTCAAACCAATACACGAATCAGTTTTTAATGTAGGCGGGAATTGAACCTCAAATCTCTTATTTAACTATGACTTTATTATAATATATTAAAATAGAAGCTCAATCACAAATCCAAATCATTTATATTAAAATAAAATCTTAGAAAAGTTCAATCAATAATCTAAATTAGATTTTAATTTCACTCCAATCTTGTACTAAGTGTCATTTATTATCGATTCTCAAAAAAAAAAGTGTCATTTATTATCCTATAATTTGATGTTAAATGTTTACTTTTTAAATAATGTGGAATGCATGATAATTGTTCTTATTATCAGGCTATGACACCAATTTATTTTTTTGTGTAAATGAATTTCGAATCTAGATCTTTTATTTGATAACAGAAACTTCACCATGTTAAAACACCAATCATGCCCCTCAAAAAAAAAAAAAAAAAGAAGATAAAACACCAATTTCGTGTCAATTATCTTTCCAATATATATAAAGTCAAAGTTGAGAAAAATCATTACATATTTTAAAAATCTATAACTTAAAAAAGGGTATAAGTTGTAATTCTTACACCAAGTATAATTTGAACTTGTATATGTATATAAGTGTAATTGTTTTTAATTGTACCTGTGCATATGCACAGGATTATACACTAGTTATACTTTAATAGTTTAATTTTCTACCAATTATGTTTACATGCAAATTTATGTGTTTAAGATTAGAAATTCAAAAAGATTAGAAATTCAAAACTGATAGAAAATCTAATTAGATTCTAAATCGAAGTCTAATTTTTCGCCACATATCCATCTAAATTTTTTTTTAAATTTTTGTGCCAAATGAATTATTAGGTGTAAAAATCAAAGAGCCCAAATCCAATTAGATTTCTAAATTGGAGTTTAATTTTGCGTCACATATCCCATCTAATTTTTTTAATTTTGTGGCAAGTAAATTATTTGGTGCAAAAATTGAAGAGTTCAAAACCAATTCAATTCTAAATTATATATATAATGACAAACCATTACATATTTTAAAAATCTATGACTTAAAAAATGTGTAAGTTGTAACTCTTACAATACTAGGTATAATTTTAACTTATATATGTATATAATTGTGTTTTTCTTTTAATTGTACCCGTGCATATGCACGAGGTTATACACTAGTTATAATTTTTTTTAGAGAGTTTCAATCTATAACATCTGCTCCTAATGATAAGTTATACACTAATTATAATTTTTTTTAGAGTTTCAATCTATGACATCCGCTCCTGATAGTAACTCCTTATCATTTAACTGAGACACCAATTGATTTTTGGTGTAGGCAAAGATTGAACCCTAGATCTCTTATTAAACTATTAAAGACTTTACCAGTTAAACTAATTATAATCCACTACACTAGTTATAATTTAATTGTGTGACAGTTATGTTTACATGCAAATTTATGTATTTAAGCTTAGAAACTATAAATAGATTCAATTTGAATTTATAATACTTCCATGTGATACTATGAATGTGTATCATTTATTGCTTTTTAAGAAAAAAAATGTTATATAAATCTCTGTGTGCATGCATGCGTTGTACCCCTACATATGCAGAGGTTACAAACTAGTTAGATTTTAATTGCACTCTAATTTTGTGTAAATATCCCTTAAATTGCCTTATATTTGGTGTCAAATGTCTTTGTATTTTAAATCCTTCCAATTTCATTTGCAAATGTCATTTCAATTATAATTTAATTTTGTTTCAATTATATTTAAATGCAAAAAAAGTCATGCATCTATGTTTAAAAAATATAAAAAGATTCAATTCGATTCTATTATTTATGTATTTATTTGTGGTTGTAAAATACAATATATAGTAATATACAGTGTCAATTTGCCGTTACAAGCAGACACAATTACTAAAGGATCACTAAGGGTCTACTTGGATTGAGGGAGAAGGGAGAAAAAGCGAAGGGGAGTAGAGTAGAGTTGGCTACAAATAGACTAATTTTGGGCAAATTCTACTCTACTCTACTTCTTCTCCTCCTTCCCCCTCAATCCAAACGAACCATAAAGAGTTTTTGTGCGAGCTCCCTCAAACAAAAGAAAAAAAGGGCAAAGGTACTACAATCCTCTCACAAATATCTAAACAAGTTGTCAAAAATAGACTTAAATGATGAATGAGGTGACACTTACTATAATGACAGATTTTTGTGAGGGAATGTAGCTTTCACAAATGTCGTACTTGTGAGGATTTATCCTATTGCAAATGGGAAAATACTAGTGCACTCTTGTTTTACACACATTGCAAAAATACACTGAGAACGTCATTCTTTTTCTTTTTCTTTTTTCTTTTATTTTTATAGAAAGTTTCAACTTATGATGTCCAATTCTGATAATAATTTTTTATCATCAAACCAAGACACATTGTATGCAATAAACACCGTCCATTGCAAACCATTTGTTGTGAGCCACTAAGTGGGCATGGGGCCATCTCCCACCAAAAGCTCATGAATTCTTTTTATTATATGTATATATAAGCTAATTTTTTATATTAAATATTTGAATAATGCTATACAAATTATTTTATAAAATTTTTACAAATTGTTGATGTGGTTAGTGATTATTGGTAAATAGAAAAGTGAAAATAATGGTAAGTCTAGATGAAAACCAATAAGAGGTTAGCCACATCAACATTTTGCAAAAATATTGTAAAATAGTTTATGCTTGTAACATTACTCTAAATATTTTAGATGGCTCCTTCAAAATTGATTTGTGTGTACTGTGAAGATATATATTAGAATTGAAGTGTGAATTGGCACCTCCCCATGCACAAAGTGCTTGGGAGTCTAGGGGGGAAATGGTTCGAGCTGCGGGGATTGCAGCATGTTGTAATTATTTCTCAAAAAAAAAAAAGAATTAAAGTATTAAGATATTTTTTAGCATTTGGAATTGATGGTTTCTTAATTATCTCTTTAAGCCTTCTTATGTAATAGCTCGTAACTCACAACCTTATTACAACTCTTAACTTTCCAATTAACTAAAATATTAAAATGAAATAAACAAGATCAAAATAACATGATTTTCTCGTCCCTTCAGGGACATCCGATAAAATTGGAACATGATTTTCTCATGACTAAACAAAAAAGTCTAGTAAATCCACATTTTCTTTTGCATTATGTTTTGGAGATTAAGACAAAATAGTTTTTTTTTTTTTTTTCTTTTACAAGATGCTTTTAATCAAAGATAAGTAAAAATTGTAATGTTTTTCTTAATCCTAGCTTATATTTATTAATCTTGATAAATATTTTCTGTTATACATCAATTAGTTTATAATTAATAAATAAATAAATAAAACTTCATTTGCAGGTTGAACATATTGATTAACATTTTAAACTATTGTTTCTTTATTTATTTATTTTGCTAACTTGGTTATCCAAAGTTCTTCTAGCATCTAACTATTGCTTTGAGTGTGTAGTCACTTGTCTCCAGGGATGGACCCAGGATTTCAAGCTAGGAGGGGCCGAAGTATAAGCAAAAAAAAAAAAGAACCTTGAAATAGTCATCCATATAGTACTAACAAACTATAAATACACAAAATCATTGTTTCTTAATACATTAAGATGCAATCATCTAAGAGCATCCACAACAGATGTGCCAAATGTGCCAAAGGCCAAATATTTGGCACATTAGGCACACCAAACACCAAAAAATCTCCTTTATTAGATGTTCCAAATCTCATAATTTTTGCCACATGTGAACAGTACCGTTGCATTTTGCAACGGTACGGGCGAGAATGCTATAAAAAAAAAAGTTTTTTATTCATTCTCTCTCATCCTTATTGACTTTCTCTCTTCTCTCTCTTTCTTTTTCTTTTTTCTTTCTCCACCACTCCATCTCTGTCACTGGCCATCCTCTTTTCTTCTTCCTCTTATCCCACTCTGAGCCACTCCATCACTTCTCTGGATCCTGCTCTCTCTCCTTTCTCTCTGTCTAATCGCCCTCTCTCAAATGAAGGATGGGTTCCGATGTAGGTATATCCTGGCATGGGTCAAGTGACGGTGTGGGTCGTGGGTATGGCGGCATGGTGGGTCTCGGTGAGGCGGGTCATTGCAAGGTGGGTCGCGACAACCTGGGTAGTGGCGAGGTGGGTCACGACTAGCTAGGTCACGGCAAGCTGGGTCACGGACTCACGACAAAGGTGAGTGGGTTTTGATGGGTTTATGGGTTTGTGGTTTCTTGGTGGCTGGATCGATGATGGTTGTTGTTGGTGTTTGTTTGTTTGAAACGGTGGCTAGATCGGTGAAGGTTGCTGTTGGTGTTTGTTTGATGAAATGATGAATTGGTGGCTGTGTTTGTCTGTTTGAATCGGTGGCTATTTGTTTGTTTGAATCGGTGCTGAATCGGTGGTGGTTTGGCATTTGGGTGGTGGTTGTGCTTGGTGATTGGTGGTGGTTTCTGCCTTGCTGGTGTGTGTGTGATGGTGGGGTGGTGGTGGTTGATGCCTTACTGGGGTGTGTGTGATGGTGGTGGTTGCTACCTTGTTGGGCATGCGTGGTGGAGAAGTGGTGGTTGTGCCGGTGGTGGTTGGTTGGTGTTGTTGCAGCAGTGGTTGTTGGTGGCTGTTGTTGCGGTAGTGGTCGATGTGTCGTTATTGTTGTTGATGGTGATGACAGGGAGGAGATAATATATTATTTTAATGTGTAGTAAATATTATTTTAATGTATAGAATTGAATGATAGAACATCTGATAAATGAGATATTGTAAAATGATGTAGTAAAATAATAAAGTAGGCTTTTGGTGTGTCAAAATGACATTTTTTTTGCAACATCTGCTGTGAATGCTCTAACAACAAAAACAAAGAAAAAAACACACAAAATAATATTGTTTTTTAATATTAGGGTGGCTAGGATATTTTTTTTATATTTATATTTTTATGTTTAAGCTATTCTTTTTGTTAAGTTTTCATGAGTTGGATGGTTGCTAGTTGAGCTAAGCTAACTAGGCTAATTGAAGAGAAGAGGGGCCTAAGCTTTTTGAAAGAGAGGGAGGCCACCTACAAAAATGAAAAATATAACCACTAAAAAAAATTCTTTAGGCCAGGGGGGCCCAAACCCCCTTAGGTCTGTCCTTGCCTATCTCACACACATACCTGGTAATTGTAGGGAGAGACCTTTTGGTATTGGCTCTAAAAAAATGTTAGGATTTTTGAACTTAAGGCCTCATAGATCTCAAAAGACATTGGGAACCACTAAACTAATTCCCTAGGGTTTTCTACACTACTATACACAATATAATATATTGTGTATATATAAAAATTGAACATCACATTTTAATTTGACCTTTCAAAGATAAATTTTTGACTCCATCATTGTTAATTGTGAGGGTCTTTACCTATTACAAATAATATATTTGTGAGGGTATTTATCAATCACTAATAAAGTATTTGAAAGAGCTCTTACATATCATAAATAAGGTAATTGCCAAAGAATTCTATTATAACAAATAGGTTAGCATTATTTGTTGTGTGCGTGTCATCATCAATAATAATTTGATAGGCTAGTTGTTGTGAACAGACACACACACTCAAGTTACAATCAAGGCTTTTAGTGTATTCTTGCACAACATAGACTCATAGAATCCAATCCAATCAAATCTACACAATTTGGGTATCTTAATCTCACACATACTTAAATTTCTAATGACCTCGTCTAGGCTCACATTGTGTTCTAGTGTTCTCAAGCCATATGGTGTTACCAAGTTAAATATGATACCATTTGTAACAACATGAGGAAATTGCTAGTCACATATGTGTTTATTCCCACAAAGGACTAGTTAACTTACAATTGGAAGCTCCTCATAATCACTTAACTAATGTGGAGCTTAGCAAATGCCTGCACACCCAATTCAATTTTTAATGTCTTGATCAGGGTTCACGTTGTGTTGCGTTGTCCCTGAGCTACATGGTGTTACCAGATTGGTTCTAATATCATTTGTAATGACTCAAGCAAAGTGCTAGTTACATACTCTATCACATTCACAACCCAAATCTATAGCTTTATGGACTTAATCATATGACCAAAAACTAGCAAATTACACATATACAAAACTAATCCACATATAAATATATATATATATATATATATATATATATATATATATAAGGCACGACCCAACCATATAAAAAATCAAAAATAAGAAGCACTTCCATCAAAACCCTCAATTACACCAATTCAATTCAAAAAATGTTCCGACTTGAATAATGTCATAAAATTTCTAATAAAGTCTCGAAAGCACCATAAAAATTCCAAAAATTCCATAAATAACTAAAAATAACAAATCTGTGACAATCTGCTTACAATAGCTTTTCCTCAATCTGAAAATTTTGGAATGGGTAAGCTTGATAGTTCAGTAAGCAGATATGTATAGTATAGAATTATACACCAAAACAGGATCAAGCTAATATTTTAATTAAAAAAAAAATCAATTCATCAAAATAAATGGAATGTGCATGGAATGTGCTTAACAAACGATCAATCAAAATCAGAGGTGGAACTAGGACTTCAAGAATGAGGGATCAAAAATAAAATTTTAATTAATGAAGGTTATTATAGAAAAATGAAGTATTTGGGATATATAAACTTTACCTAAATATAAGGGTGAAAGATGAATTTTTGGTAAGTTTGGGGGGACAATGCTTTATTTGGTACGGCCCTAATCAAAATACACATTTACTTGGAAAACACATTTGGAATGCAATTTCTACCTCAAAAAACATATATTTAGAATGCAATTTTATTTTTAAAAAAGGGACTAAAAAAGGCATTTATTAATTGAAAATAGTTTAATGCAAGAGAGATTGAGCAAACTCCCTATTGGCTTAGGGGTACCAAACTTCCTTGGCCATAACTATATTAGAAACTGATTCCCCACTAAAGAGCACGTAGAGTCATAGACTCCCTCCTAAATAGGGCACCAAACTTTCATCAACCTTATTCAAAAACATGTTTAGAGTTTTCAAATCATTAAATTAAGTTAAAATTCACAATTTTGATTTTTTTTTTTTTAATACAAGATAAAATTTCTACTCTAGCCTAATCTAAGTGTATATGTGTGTAAAGCTTTCTCCTGGAAACTTAAACCTCGGTCATTGCCCCCTACACCTCACAAGCATTTATACTTATGGAGTGACCACCGCACCAAGGGTGCGCGGCGGTCACAATTTTGATTTTTGAAGTCATTACTATAGTATTAAACTTCAGATACATGGTTCGCAAAGTGCCTAAATCATAGGATGTAAATAAGTTTGAAAATTAGATTATCATAGTTAAAATAAAATTTAAAAAAAAATTCCAAAAATGCAGAACATAACAATGAGATGAATTCAAGAGGAGTCCATAACACTACATAACTTGCAAGAAAGAAAATCTTATCAGCTTATGAAGAGGATAAAGTTTTCATTCAAACTGGGTTGGAGGAGACGGCCCCTTAGAAGTGAAATAGGTCAAAGGTTTTTAATTTTAACCTGTCCTGAGCTATTGCAATTTGCAATGGCTAGGACTAACTACTGCAACAACTTTCACACTAGAAAATAAAAGAAATACGCAAAATGAGGGAGCATTATTTAAAACAAAAATACTCTTGTAAACATAATTACATATAGAAATACAAAAATCTTTTTTGGTCTATTTCCTTTTCTCCTTGATCATTATCTCGACTCAAGCTAACAATCTCACAAGTTATAAACTAGCTAGTTTGAAGGTTTAACTGTTTAACGATACTGTCAAGAAATGGAAAGGAACAAAATGGAATGAAATATATTTGAATAATGGAAATGATGAGTGGAAAAGAAATTAAGGAATAGAATGGAATTAAATATAATCTTGTTATTTGGATGTTTTAATATAAATGAATGAAAATGAATAGAATAATGTAAATAACATTGTTTGAGAATAAAATAGAAGAAATGAAATGAAACCATTTTATAACAATATTACTATTATACCCTTATTTTAAAATAAAGAGCTAAATATATAAAGGTATTTTAGGAGTTTTAATGAAAATTTTATTAAACTTATTTTCATTCCCTCTGCTAATTCCTCCAAATTTTAAGAGGAATGAAAATTTGTGATTTTAAAGGAAAGAGAAATGAATGAGTGTTCCTTTCTACCAACTCCATTTCCTCCTACTTAAACTCTAGAAGAAGAAAATGATTTTTCTATTCCCTAAATTAAAACTTCCAAATAAGGAAATAAAGAAATATTCTAAAATAATATTTTAATTTCATTCTATTTCATTTTATTCCCTTCTCCAAACGGAGTCTTGTATTTTCTTATTGGAATTTTTTTAATTATGAGATGAATCAAGAGCCCTAATTCCCAAAGTATTCGAATGCCACATAATGACTGAATTTGCGTGAAACCATAATGGATAACTTTGTGCGTTATTTTTCTTCTCCTCTCGTTAGGAGCTCTCCTTCTCATCTTGGGTGAGACTTTCTTCCTACTCTTTTTTGGGACAAAGGTACACACTTTCGCTACTGATCCTTTCCATTAGAGCTGCACCAGTATTGTATTTGCTTAACATGGATTCAGATTTCATAGAACGATTACGACAAGTGAGTTTTACGCCGGAGGAGGGTGAGGTCATACAAGTTCGTTCTGAGCATCGTAAACAAATATTAGAAGAATGCTCCTTGAGTCTATTGGGTAGGTTCCTCATGACCAAACTAATAAACCTTAGGGCAGCAAAAAATCTCTTGAGGTTAGTATGGAAGATGGGCAGCGACTTGAAGATTACGGATGTTGGGGACGGACTTATACAGTTTAAATTTGCCATCGAGAGCCAATTAGTGTGGGTGCTTAACAACAATCCATGGAGTTTTGATAACCAACTGTTTTTACTTCGCCGATGGGAGAAAGGGATGACGGCTTTCTCAGTTAACTTTCAATATGTGCTGATTTGGGTCCAAGTGTGGGGATTGCTATTCGACCTAATTAATGAAGAAGCAGGTAGAGATATAGGGAAGGCAATTGGCCGAGTCATTGAGGTGGATTGCAAGGAAATTACGTCGGACCAAGCAAGGTTCCTCCGTATCCGAGTAGAGATGCCAATAGATAAACCAATACGGCGCGGTGCCCCTGTGCTCAGTCCAGAAGGTGATCAAGTTTGGGTGGCATTCCAATACGAAAGGCTTCTGGGTTTATGCTTCCACTGTGGCTTGCTAGGCCATGAATCTAAGTCGTGCACAGTCAGGCTTAGAGAGGGAGAGGAAACTCTATATAGGGAGTGGCTGCGTGCTGGTTTTCGAATGCCAAAATTTCAACAGACATGGGCACCACCAACCCCACCACACCGGGACCGGGGAGATACAAGTGATGGAGCGCCACTGCCGTCAGGCCACAATCCTGAAACGATAAATCCTCCACCTGTAATTCACGTGATTAATGGTATTGATAAGGGGGTAACGGACAAGAAGCCAGCCTTAATAACGAATAAAGAGACATCCATTTCTGTTCCAACTGACTCTAAAAACGGTCTTGTTATGATGCACACCGAATTTAATGGGATAGAGCACAATCCCGAAAATCATGGAGCACAGCTTGTGAGTGTTCCTATCTCCTACATGGATAATGTGGAAAGCAAAGAATCTGAAACCCTAGCAAACACAAGCACGAGGGAGTCACGTGACACAAAAAAGAAACCTACTGCGAAAAACCTTCCACAGTTCAAAAAAATTCCATGCCTAGAACATGACTCCTCTAGTAAACCCGTGGTCTCTGAAGGCTTGGTGGGGAAGAAGAGAACGTGTGAGGCAGAGAATGAGGTTGTTGAAGAAAGGAAGCGTACAAAAACATGCACAACAGCGGCGACTGCCATTCAACCCCGCCGAGCACAATGATTGTCTTGAGTTGGAACTGTGGGGGGCTTGGGAACCCCTGTGCAGTCACTGTCCTCTCTCACTTGGTGAGGGAAAAAGCTCCCAACTTTTTGTTTCTCATGGAGACGAAGCATACAGTAGATGAGATGAAATTGATACAAGCTGAGTTGCACTATGATGGTATGTTTGCAGTTCCCTGTATTCATAGAGCCGGTGGACTAGCCATGTTATGGAAAGAACAAAAAGTAGATTTACATGTCCAAAATTACACTCAAAACCATATTGATGCTCATATTAGGACTAACCCATCTGTACCATGGAGAATCACAAGTTTTTACGGCAGACTGAAGGAGTATCGAAAGCATGAATCTTGGAGTTCGTTGAGACACCTTCATACGAGACACTCACTGCCATGGTTATGTTTAGGAGATTTCAATGAAATCCTCTCATCTGTGGAGAAGCAAGGGCAAATTCTGAGACCGCTTCGTTTGATGGAGGAATTCCAGAGTGTATTGCTGCATTGTGGACTAATTGATCTTGGCTTCAATGGTAACGGGTTTACTTGGAGGAATGGTAGAGGGGGTGACGCGTATGTACAAGAAAGATTGGATCGTGCTTGCACAACAACTGAATGGAGGGATATCTTTCCAAACAGTAAGCTTTACCATCTTCAGGTAGCATATTCGGACCATGACCCAATAATGCTCAACACCCAACCGTATTCACAAGGTGCCTACCAAAAAAAAATACCGCAGCATTTTGAGTAGAAGTGGGCCTCTCACCCGGAGTGTGAAAATGTAATTTTTGAAGCCTGGAATGGAGTGGTGATCAGAGGCAGCCCCATGTTTTAGCTCTTTGAGAAGATCAAAAAATGTCGAATGGCTTTAGTGGCATGGGGAAGAAACTTGGGAAACACCAAAACAAAAATTGAAGAGAAGCACAAACAATTAGAAGCAATGACTTCTATGAATACGGCAGACAATATTGAATTAATACAAAAGGTGAAGGATGAGATTCAGTCACTACTTTTCCAAGATGAACTATTCTGGAGGCAAAGGTCGAGATCAATATGGTTATCAATAGGCGATAAGAATACAAAATATTTCCACCAAAGAGCTAGTCAAAGGCGGTGGAAAAACTAGATTCATGGTTTCTTAGATGATAATGGTCAATGGTGCACCTCTGAAACAGATACAGATAGGGTGGCTGAGACATATTTCCAAAATTAATTCACATCAACAAATCCAACAAATCTGGAATCATTGTTGGACTTAGTGGATAGAGTAGTAACTCCAGACATGAACCACACACTACTCCAACCATACACTCCTGAAGAGGTCAAGCGGGCTCTTTTCCAAATGCACCCTTCCAAATCACCAGGATCGGATGGTATGTCCCCTTTCTTTTTCCAAAAATATTGGCACATAATTGGAAGGGATGTTACTACTGTTGTATTATCTGTTATACAGTCTGGTCATTTTTTGCAAAAAATGAATTAGACCCATATTGTACTTATCCAAAAAAAAAAAAAGAATCTAGATCTGTCTCAGATTACCGGCCTATTAGCCTAGGCAATGTAGTGTCCCGTATTGTATCTAAAGTGTTGGCCAATAGGCTGAAATTAATCCTGCCAAATGTAATATCTAACTCCCAAAGTGCTTTTGTTCCTACCCGGTTGATTACTGATAATACCACAGTAGCTTTTAAAGTTTTACACAAGATGAGGAACAAGAGGACAGGAAAGAAAGGGCAGATGGCAATAAAACTGGACATCAGCAAAGCCTATGATTGGGTGGAATGGGCTTTCCTCCAGCAAATTATGCTCAAATTGGGAATTAATGGGAGATGAGTGCGGTTAGCAATGGAAACAGTCCACACTGCATCATACTTGATCCTTATTAATGGTGAACCAAAAGGATATATCACCCCATCCCGTGGTATAAAGCAAGGTGATCCACTCTCCCCATACTTGTTTCTTCTGTGTGTAGATGGCCTATCCTCATTGATCAGGAAGACAGCAGAGTCACAGCAACTACATGGCATTTTATCTTGCACAAATGGTGTTTGTATATCTTATCTGTTATTTGTAGATGATAGCTTTATTTTCTGCCAAGCTACAATGGAAGAGGGCCAACGCCTCCTTGAAATTCTTGGGCGGTATGAAGCAGCGTCGGGGCAGGCAATCAATAGACAAAAGGCCTCTATCTTCTTTAGCCAGAACACAAGCCAAGCTATTAAAACATATATCCAAGGCCTCTTTGGAGCACGGATTATGGAGGATTGTGAGTCCTATCTTGCTTTACCTATGGTGGGAGGCAAATCAAAGGTTAACACCTTTAAAGATTTACAGGAAAGGATAACAAAAAGAGTCATGGGCTGGAAGGAAAAATTTATTTCAAAGGCAGGAAGGGAGACACTCATCAAAACAGTTGCTCAAGCTATTCCGACTTACTCCATGGGTATTTTCAAACTCCCAAAAGCTTTATGTGACGCAATTAATTCTACTTTGGCAAAGTATTGGTGGGGGCAGACAAAGGATGAAAAGAAAATCCACTAGATAAATTGGAAAAAATTGTGCAACCCAAAGGAGAGGGATGGTATGGATTTTAGGGATATTCATGCCTTTAATTTAGTTTTGCTGGCAAAACAAGCGTGGAGGCTGATTCATCAAAACCACTCTTTATTTTTTCGGGTCTACAAGGCTCGATACTTTCCAAATTGTTCGTTTATGGAAGCTGAGTTGGGGAATAATCCATCCTATGTATGGCAAAGTTTACTGGCTGCAAGGGATATACTTAAGGAAGGCCACAGTGGAAGGTGGGGGATGGCCAATCTATTAGTGTGTTTGCTCACAGTGTAAAGGATCTGATTGATGCCCATACTTTCCAATGGGATAGGGAAAAAATATGACCTCTTCGCACATCGGACACGTATGGAAATTTTGTCTATCCCATTGCAAAGTAATCCGACTCGGGATGTACTGGTTTGGAAGGAAAACAAATCCCACTCTTTCTAGGTAAAGTCAGCTTATCAAGTTGCTATCAGATTGCAGGAACAAAATTGGGTTGAACACTCCACAGCTGGTAGGGACCGAACTCATTGGAGGAAAATTTGGAAGTTGAATGTGCCCCCAAAGGTCTGTAATTTCATCTGGCGAGCCTGCTCCAATATACTGCCTACCAGAGAGAGCCTACATCAGAGGAGGGTGAATGTGGATGCTCGGTGTGAACTGTGTTGTCAACAACCTAAATCTGCAGGTCACTTGCTGTGGGAGTGCCCTTTTGCAAGAAACGTATAGGCCTTATGTCTGGGGAAAATCCAGAAATGCCCAAAAGAAGCCAATGACTTCTTCCTACTGTTCAAAACGTTGGTACAGAGACTCTCTATGAAGGAACTAGAAATATGGACAGTGGTGTCTTGGGGAATTTGGAATGCACGGAATAGAGTATATTTTGAGAGAGTTCAACCCCACCCCAAAGCCATCTTGGCAGGGGCTATTGGGTTCTTGCAGGAATACCAAAACCTCAACAACGCACAAAGGAACAGTAGAGAGAGCTAATAAGATGTTTCACGACGAAGATCAATTCTTAGGCATGTAGTGATATTTGTAATTAGGGGTTAAAACTTCCCTGGTTTCGGATGTGCCTGAACAAGGCTTATATACTTCTTTGTATACTGTTTTCTTCAATCAATAAGATTTCTATCTCTTACCTCAAAAAAAAAAAAACTTTGTGCGTTACTACATGACACGTCCTAATAAATCAAAAGACAAGTTGTTAACATGCTTTGGTAGAAATAAACTGCAATATATATTTGGGCTGGCCCTTGTTCATTTGCCCATAAAAATATTTTCGGCCTTCACTTATTTTTGAGTCCAAATATATGTAATAAGTACCTTTTTCAGAAAATTTAAAAATTTCATGAAACAAATGGTAGCAAGTGACAAAATAACTTTGGCAATACTGTTCCATATGGAGGATATTCCAACTAAACACATTAGTTTGTCGACGATATCAGACCTTTAAAATAAAAATTCAATACCGTACTTGCCCAAACATATGTATCATTTTTTTTTTGGATCATCAAACATATGTATTGCGGTGAAACGTAAAACTAAATAAGTCTAATTATATAAATAAATCCTGTATAAGGTAGACGGCAGCTTAAAACAAAATAGGTAAAAATAATGAATATTAATGTGTCAATTAGAAAGGTAATAGATATTATTTTAGCTATGATAGGTTGACTAAAAGGAATGTATATATGAGTGGTTTCTAGTTAGGTCAACCAGTAAAGTTTCTGATGGTTAAATAAGAGGTCTAAGAATAGAATCTTAGATCATCTAAGTATTTGGAGGGTGGCTAAGGAATGAAAGGGCCAAATGGTTTTTTTTTTTTTTTTTTTTTGGGTTTTCTTATATTAGAAATTTTTTTTTTCACCTAATTGATTTTGTTGGGTTTTGCTTTTATTGGATTACTTCCGAAAATCGAGAATCAAATTTATATTTTGAGATAAAAAATTCAAAATCTTAGGAGGGCTCAGTAGTTAAAGTTTTGTGTAATTTATAATTCTTATACTACTTTTAATAGAAGATTAGGAAAATTTTTGAAAAGTTAGAGGGCATGGCTCCCCTGGCCCCTTCCTAGCTCCACCACTGCTTGTATAGGTTGCAATTCCAAAGTCAAAGTAAATTTCCAATGACATAAATTCGAAGTAACTTGATTTGAAGTGAGTTATTCCTAAATAGCCTATTGTGAAGTGCATTGAGAGGAAGTAAATTAATTTGAAGCACACTATATCGAAGTAAACTAACTTTGATTAAATCTTAAGTCATGATTCTACCATCAAATTGATTAACGAGCATAATTCTAGATCAAACTCAGGCTAACAATAAAATATTGCACTAAACTTAATTAAATAAGATCACAATTTACAAAGGAAGCACATACAAGCATAAATATCTTCTTTGCAAATTATAGGAACTAGAAGATCTCCTAAGAAACAAAATAAAAATTATCTCAATAAATTCTTTGGTGTGTTTGTAGTGCCATTTTCTTGCAAAATGAGCCTCTATTTATACTTGAGTTAACAGTTATTATCGGTTATGCTTTTCATGTGTTCCTTCCTTGTAGAATTTTTGTACCCTATGTCGTAGATCTAACAGATCTTAGTAACTCGTTATAATTGCTTTGAGGCAATTGTTCCCATGTTGCTTGTGTCTATTCGGCACATGTCTTTTCCTCCGCCTATTCTCATAATTGTTCAAGGTAACTAACTTTAACTTCATTAAAGTAACTATTTCATTTCTTCATAGTTGCTTCGAAGTAGGTTAAGTTGATGCCACTTATCATTAGCTTAGGCATTGTTGTTGACTTTGCTTATCCTATTTGGATTACAATGTTATCCTTCCTTCTTCCATATGTCTATTACCTGTCACACCATGTGTATAAATTATTTTGGCCTTAACACTACTATCTTGAAGGTTAGGATGGAAAATAGGAGTCAACACCTAGTTTAGGGTCTAGGAAACACTTTGACCTATGTGCAAATCTCTAATGTTAGCAATTTATGAGTCTAGAGTTAACGTATGAATTTGGGAGGTTGTAAGGAATCCAAGTCCACTAGATTGAATGGATCAACATCTACTTTTGACCTCCTAGCAATATTTGAACTTTGAAGGTGATATGTGAAAATGCAATGAGTTTCACAACAAATGTTTATTATTATATTGATTTAGGCTCTATAAACAAGTATAAGAAGAATTAATCATAATTTGATTAATCATTTCAGAGTACAATTCAAATGTGGCTAACGCTTTCTTCTGTCATGATAAATGCTATAATAAGAGTCGTTTGTTTGTTTAGACCCATTTAAACTAGATTAGTTTAACCTAATTAATTAACAAAGTAGTTACTTAGGTTGATTATTCAGATCTAGGTTAAACACATGCAATCATATTACTCAGTGCGGAAAATTAATTATATTTTTGGCCTCTTCAATTTTGATTGCAATTTTTATATATACAGAATCAAAATAATCTAAACAACTCATAATGTAGAGATAGAGATGTCATCAAACCCAATCCTAAATGTTGGAAAGAAAATTTTCACCTACTAGTTACTAAACATGTTAATAAACTTAAACATATCAGTAACAATATTTGTTGAAGGTGAACATTATTTCTGTAAGGACCAAAAAGTTTGTAGACCAAGCCCACTTAGAGTAATGGGTTATGCCCTTCAAACTTGGCCCAAATCAATAAAATTTGTAAGAGAAGGGAAAGAACAATAACAATGAGCTCTGCCCGGGGACAGTTATAAGGAAGCATTAGGTTTGTATTCAAAAGCAAATGAGTATCAGACTCTACACAAATGCTCCCGAGGAGACTAGGTTTGTATAAAAAGTGGTACTGTTCACTTTCTTCTCCCAATGTTCTTCCTTCTGTTCCTTTTCTCTATTTTTCGATCCCTTTTCCAATGCTCTTTCCTTTCGTTATATACCTCGACTTCCATCACATCTTCACCATCCATTTCTACCTAACCTCCCTCCTTTTTCGACACTTGTTACCTTTCACATCTGAAGAAGATGGTGGAAGGAATCTGCTTAGCTATGGCTGACACTGTTCAAGTCACTTCATATCAATGCGACTAATAAAGTTGTTGTCTACCATTTAATGCGGATGCAATAGGCTATACCAGGCCAAAAGCTTCCCTACTGCCCATTGACTTCCACTCTCCTTAGATCCTAACTTCCACTTAGAATACCACAGAGTATCATGATTCATTTCTTCTCCTCCTCGGGCGGCTTCTTCCCTTGGGCTTTTGGCTTGCAGTATTTCCATGTCAATGCTACGACCTTTCAACTTCCTCCTCGGTCCTCGGGCCAATAATGCAACCCTTCAACTTCATCCTCGGTCCTCGGGCACCCACAATTTCTATTCTAAAATTTGATTTTTAAATTTTCTCAATTTCTCATATGATAGATAAAAAATTAGAAAGTCAATACTCAATAGAGTTGAGAAAAGTTAATTTATAAATCTTCAACATGAAATGGATTTCGTTGACTACAAAGCAAATTACAATGATTATTTTTCCTAATTTAATATGTCATATATTTAATAATTACTCATTATTATTTCACACACTAAATTCTATTATAAAATGCGGTATACACTCTAATTGAAATCGTCAAGACACTATTTCAGTTATATTATATAATTGTAAAGTTGAGCTTTTGGGTCCTGTCTCATGAGAAGTGAGTTATGATGTGTGAATATGAAACCTAGCTTGCAATTGGGTCATCGCCCTCAATAGCTTATCAGAATTTCAAAATTTTGGGCTAAGTTATCGAACCCAATCAAAACTTCATATAACCCATTCTGCCAAAAAATAAAAAACAGAACAGTCCGAGTCAGTGAGCCCTGTGAATCAGACAGAGCAACCTTAAACATTTTATCTTTTAGATTGAGATCCCATGCAATACTTAGGGTATGTATTGCATGGTGTGCAATTGCTCAAATCTCAACCTTCCATTAAATCCAATACTTCAGAAATTGACGCATCATTTAAGCCACGTCAGTGATTCGTGTGCACCTTCCACTTCACTTTCTGGTTTTAACTTTTTACGCTCTCCTCTCAATTTTCAAATTTTCAGCCTCTCTCTCTTTCATTCCACCAAATCTATCTGGGACATCCATGGCCAAACTTCTATGGCTACAACTAGCAGCCACCAAGTCCCACGCCACCGCAACCAGCAATTCATGCTGGTATGGCCTTCTCCTCTCTAAAAATTTCTCTGTCTCTCTCTGTTTTCTTGTTCTCCCAAGCCCAGCCGTGGCCGAGCTTCTCCTTGCAACCACCGTCTCTGACTTGTTGCCGCCAGTCTCCATAGATGGATTTGTCAACACGGTATCGAAATTACTTTTGCCCAACTCGCCCTTCTTGTTATTATCTTTAGGGAAAAAAAAAAAACTTTGTCTTTTATTTTTTCTGTATTTTGATGTTAACTGTTTTGTATGTTAGGTTTTTTTGTGTTTTTTCTAATTGTTGTAATTACTTGCCGAGATTAATGTGATTTTGTTGTATTTTGGGTGGCACTGAAAGTGTTTGATGAAACTCTTCATAGAGTTATAATTTATCTCTTTGTATTGGGGTTTTTTTTTTTGGGTGTGTGGATGTTCATGTCTGTTTGGTGCTAAGACCGTGATTGTAAATGTATAGAAATTGTCGTATCTTTGAGAACTTATAAATTCTTTCCTTGATTATTCTCTGTGGATTTTTTTATTCTTTCCCTGATTTATTTGCAAAGATCATCCCATTGAAACATAACTATGCTTTCTTAGCTTAATAATAATTTCCTAGTTTGAAGTTTGTCACAAACTCACAATGTATCAGTTCTATCTTATTCCATTTGTTTGTTGTTGTTGTTGTTGTTTTTTTATTTTTATTTTTTAAAAAGAATATTTGTTTGTTATTACTATGGTTTGAGTTTGGCAGAAGTTGATTATTTTATTTTAATGTTGATTTTAGAATTGCACAACAGATGTTTGTGAAAATATCTCTTAGAGAAACTATGAAGTGATGTTAAATTATTTTATATGCATGTTGTGCAGTCTTGAGGGAGATTCATCGTGATGAGAAATGCGCCAGGCTACCCTGAATTTCTGTGATCATTCTATATTGAGGGTTATCCAGATATTGGGAAAACTAGGAAATTGGAGGCGGGTGCTACAAGTCATTGAGTGGCTTCAGATGCGTGAGCGCTTCAAATCCCACAGGCCCAGGGTATCTTTTTCCCTTTTTTTTTTTTTTTTTTTTGTGTGTCTCTCTAATGAACATTACACATGTTTTAAAAGTGCATTTTTTTTTTTTGTGTAATATTTTTTTTGATACTCTTCTTTTCTGTAATTAGTATTATGAATATTAAGCATTTGAGTAATGAATTTTGTTGTAGGTTACATGTGTTTTGAAAGGGCATCACAATTTCATTGAGCCCAAAACTTCCTTTAAACAATCAAACTATATTGTTTGAAATTACGTATATTAAAAAAAGAACTACATTGTTTCAAATCATTTTACAGGTTGTACATAAATGTCACGACAGAATTTCTAGAGAAACTCTTACAATTGGATGATTTAGCTCTAGCTCTCTTAGAGAAAACAGTCAAACCTTGTTTTCAATGCATCACAGGACATTAATACAAAGTTTTGAAGAACTATGTATTTGGATGAAGTGTTTGATTACAGAGTATGTTCTAATGGGTTTAGAGTGGGTAGAATGGATTAAATTGGATCTGGTCAGGGTGGGATTGATGATCTTCTGTAGTTAGTTGCACTTTTTGTGGTTCTGTCAACTGCATCAGAGCAAGCCATGGTAATTGTTGTCGTGGTGTTAGGATTTACTAACACTAGCCCTGGTTGATGATGTTACTGTAGCATAGAAGTTGCAATATTGATGGTGAAGGGGGTAGTGGCTTTGGTGGTAATGGTCCTCATGGAGGTAGCAATCAAAACTTGAATCTTCAGTAGTCATCTTTAGGAAGCTACTTCTTTTTTTTTGTTTTGTTTTTTGGGATAAGTGTCATCTTTAGAAAGCTATTCCTTTAGAGATTCCCTTTTATTAATGAAAATCTTTATTACTTATAAAAATATGGAGGTACCAATAGAATAAAGGTCCTGATGGAGGTCCTTACATATTTATGAGGAAAATCTGTTTTGAACTTGCTTCAACCAATTTTTGGCTTGTTTGAGTATTTATAATTTCAAAGTAGTTAATCAATATTGTAGAAGCTCTAAAGTCGTTGATCAAACAATACATATTTCAAAATATTTTATCCATGGTACTTATATATATATATATATATATATAAAATCTATGGTTCTGGAAATACTATTTGGCTCTAGCGACTTAAGACCATGGTTGTTGTATAGAAAGGGTCTTTTGACTACATTTCCTCTTCATTTTGTAGATTTATATACACGACTGCACTTGATGTACTTGGAAAGGCGAATAGGCCTGTGGAGGCACTCAATGTCTTTCATTCAATGCATGTATTATACATTTATTTTTATTGCATATAGCATGCTTTTTGCTTGTGCACTACACCTTGAGAGAAAATACAATTCTTTTATTTATTTTTGTTTAATTTCTCTCCAGCAACAAGTGTCTACATATCCTGATTTAGTTGCTTATCAATGTATTGCTGTTACTCTTGGAAAAACAGGGTATTTGAAGGAACTTTTTGATGTAATTGATAGTGTGAGTAATAGCCCAAGTAATAGCCCAAGTAATTCAAAACCGGGGTAATTGGGAAGTGTGACCCAGAGTTGGAACCAGATATCATGGTTTACAATGCGGTGAGTAATACTTGATTGAACTCAATTTGCAAAAGATAATGGTCTGTATTTGCTTCACTGGTGTATACCTGCATGATTGGATAGTTTCTATACCTGTTACATGACATACTTTTGAAGATAGAAATTAAAAATTATAATTATTTTAGAAATGTTTAAATCTGTGAGCTGCAACTAAAGTATGACAGAATTCTTGAAATTGTCAGATGGTAATTTTATTTCATTGATTCAACACTTTCTAATGTGTAAGTGATTTTTTTTTTGGGATAAGTTATAGATTTTGTTGAATCAATAATATAAAGGCATAGGCATAGCCCAAGTTTTTTTTTTTTTAATAGATAAAGTAAATGATAATATATTGAGGCATAGCCCAAGTTTATAGGGAGTATAATAAAGTTATACCCACAATTAAATTCTAAAAGTGCAATGATCCATCTGATCTAAGAGAGTAGAATAAGACAACCAGCTATATGCAACCATCCATTCAAATAAAGTTTGAAGAAACATCAACTTCAGATCCAATAGATTTCATTTGCAGCACTCAAAACATTTGGAATTCGTCTCCCGCCAAAGACACCACATCAAATAATGAAGAATCGCCTTCCAAATTTCTATGCACTGATACTGCCACAACCCAACCTACCAACAAGCTAGCAGTTCTGTTACTCCTTTAGGCATTGGCCACTGAATTCAGAAGAGGCTAAATACCATAGATCACACCTCTCTAGCACTAGAGCAATGTAACACTAAATGATCTACCATCTTGGCACTCCTTTTGCACATACAACACCAATTTATCACAAGAACATGTCTTTTCCTCATATTGTCTACAGCTAAAATCTGCACCAAAACTGCAGTACACAAAAAGAATGCCACTCTTGATGGGACCTTAGGCCTCCAAATACTTCTCCAAGGGAAACACACCCTGCCATGTGGGGCTAGAGCTTTGAAATAAGATTTAACCTCAGACCTCCTTTGTTTAGAAGGGGTACAACACAATTTATCCTCTTCTCAGCCAATCACTTAAATAGAGTAAATATTGTCCAAGAAAGGCTATATAGACTCCAACTCCCAATCTTGAACAATTCTATTCTAATAAAGTTCCAACCCTAGTAAATAATGTCATTGCTTCATTGCTTCACTACTGATGCATCTCTTTTTTTTTTTTTTTTGATAGGTAATAGGATTTATTGATATGAAAAAAGGGACACCCTAGTAGTGAGGAAGTGAATAGGGGTTAACAGATCAAGTAGAAAAATTACATAATTCAAGTAAATCAAGAAGAGAAGAAAATGATTGGTTTCGCAAAGTTGACAACCAATCCAATAAGATTCTAAAGAAAAATAATTTGAGGTCTGGCATAGATCTCTCATTATCTTCAAAGTATCTACTATTTCTTTCCCACCAAAGACGCCAATGTAAACAATAGGGAATAGTTAGCCATATATGTCCATTTCGATGACGACCAAACTGACCTTGCCTCCAATTCCCAATCATTGACAACCCAAAAAAAAACTTTTTTTTTTGATAGGTAATCAAAGATTTATTTCATAAAAAAAAAAAACTTACATCCCAATGAAGGAAACCATTAATGAATTTCATAAACTCAGCCACACTTTCCTTCTTATCTTGGTAGATTCTAAATAATTCGGGATAGCTATTGCAAGAGGTGTCTCCCCACACCATCGGTCTTGCCAAAACTTCACCCTCGACCCATCACCAATTTCATACAGAATATAATGAGACAAAGAAGGACAATCCTTCCTAATATTTTTTCAGAAACTTACACCATAGGGACCAGATACTGCACCAGTACAACAACCACCCCACACACATCCATACTTTGCCTCTATCACTTGCTGCCAAAGAGCATCCCTTTCAAACCCAAATCTCCACAACTACTTCCCAAGCAAAGCTTCATTAAAAAGTCTCAAATTTCTGATCCCCAAACCACCAGAAGAAAGTGAAGCATAAATAGTAGGCCATTTAATTGAATGAAATTTGGGTTTATCCCCCATACCACCCTTAAGAAATTCTGCTGAAGTTTGGGTTCATTACCCAACCTGTTTCATGAAAAATTGTGCCATATTTTTCAATATGATGACTCACACCAGCTGGAATAGGAAACAGATATAAGAAGTAAGTGGGTAGATTTGAAAAAGTGCTTTTTATTAAAGTATCTCTACCCCCTTTCAAGAGATACAATCACTTCCATCCTGTCTGTCTTCGTTCCAACTTTGACTTGCCTAGATTAACCTTCAAACTGGAAACAGCTTCAAACTGAGTGATTTTAGGTTTTGTAATAAAGGCAGGGCTTTTTTATTTGTTATTATTATTTTTGTAATTTTTAATGTAGGGTTTAGTTAGATCTCAAGCTAGTACACGTAGCTTGTAATAGGCACTAGGGTTTTGACGGTTGGTTTTATGAATTTGGAGTACTCTTAGCATCTTTTGGTATTGTTGTAGAAAGTAGAGATTAAGTAGAGTTTTGAGATAAAGAGCTTTATCTGAAAAGACTTCTGGTATTGTTTGATTTGCTCTGCTTATGTTAGGGAGGAAAAGATTTTATTTGAAGGGGTGGTGATATCCTTGGTCAAGGTTAAGATGACATATTTGCATTCTTTTTTTTTGCACGGATGATTAAATCTGCCTGTATTTATCTTTTCTCTTTTCCTGAGTTTAACGATTCCTTGATTTTTGAAATTTCCACAGTCTAAGGTGGTCCTCTCTTCATACTCATGGATCAACCCCTTAGCATTGCCTAAACGAATTTCTTTAGTTTAAAATAGTTTTACCAAAATATCTCACTTATATGATTTATATGTCTCTTCATTACAGGTCCTAAACGCCTGTGTCCAGCAGAAAAAAATGTGAAGGAGCATTCTAGGTTTTGCAGCAATTAAAGCAACAAGGTCAAAAGCCCTCTTCTACAACATATGGACTTGTCATGGAGGTAATAGCTGCCATTAGTTGCTTTCTTGTGGTCCATTCTTTCACTATTAAAGTAACACTTTAATGGCATGGTACTCAGTTTACTTCTTTCTTGTGAAAATTGTTTTATTAAAATACTAAGATGATTGTGGTTTTTCAATTGATTTCCTGATATTCATGAATATGTATCCTCCCAGCATGCAATTTCTGAAGTTGCCATGTGGGATATTTTTTTCTTGTAGCGTTTAGTTATTATACAAAAGAAATGTGTGGAATTGCTTGCTATTGGCCCAAAACTATATAAACGTTGTTGAACTAGCTTTTCCATCCAAATGAAAGTGACTATTTTCACATCCTATACAATCTTATTTGACTTATATAGTTATGTGCTCCATTTAATATCTTATTTTGGAGCTCAAACATAATTTGACACCATGATAGTCTGGGTTCGTAAAATATGCGACTGAACTGCAACTTCTGCTTGAGAAATAAAAATATTATTCTGAGTTTATGAAACTAGCTGAAATCCTCTTTTATAAGAACATTGTTAGACTGGTTCCATGTTTTGGGCCCTGGTGAGATACATTCTATTTTAGATTCCATTGATTCTCTTTCTTTTAGATTGCAACTCTGAATAATTGCTGTTCTCTAGGAGCACTTTATGTATGTTTCCTGAGCACATGAGGTAGATCCTCTTCTTTAATAAATTTATACTATATATGAAGATATTTTGCAGTTTTATGTTGAATATCCCTTTTAATTGTTAGTGTTAACCTGGAAAATTCTATACCTGAAGCGTTTTTGCTTGCGCAGGTGATGTTTGCATGTGCCAAGTACAACTTAGTTCATGAATTTTTCAGAAAATTGCAGAAATTTTCTATTCCAAATGCTTTAACATATAAAGGTATTTTACTTAGCTTCTTTTCTTTTACATGCTATCATGTTTGGTTACATTATGACAATGACTTCTGTTGTAAACAGTGGTTGTGAATACACTTTGGAAAGAAGGTAAAACAGATGAAGCTCTTTTGGCTGTTCAACACATGGAAAGGTGAGGAATAGTAGGTTCTGCAGCTCTTTATTATGACCTGGCTCGCTGTCTTTGTACTGCTGGAAGGTGCCAAGAAGCATTGAAGCTGGTACTTTTGTTAAGCTTTATCTTGCATTTACATTTTTTACGTGGATGTTCCTTTTATGTATTTAAGCTTTGGTAGGCTGGTACTTCATCTTGTTTTAGTGATAATGTAGCTATTAGGTGCTAAAAAGCTTGGACAAAGCTTCTCTTAATGCTCTGGGAGTAGTATGACTAGAAAAGTTGGTAATTCAAGAAGATAATGCTACTTAGGAAGTAGTTAGTGCTCTCTCTCTCTCTCTCTCTTCATTGCTGTATTTCTTTAGTTTCAACCAAAACTAACACTTCTTTGCTTGGTTTTCAATTACAAAACTAATGTAGGACAAACCAGGGGATTTGTCTATTTGTTCTTGTTTTCGGAAAATTTGTGGAGTCAGGGTTAGAACTTTTAGAAAGAAGGGTTAGGCTTCAAGAATGACTAGGGTTGTAGTAAATAAGGGAAAATATCTGACTTAGGGTTGCAAAAGAAGTGAGAAAAAACTAAAATTGAATCTGTCAACAATCTGTGAACAATAACCTTGAAGGTCAACATACCTCAATGGCTCAATGCACAAAACATACATTATTAATTCCATTTATCTCTTGGTACATTGAGAACAAATAATATAAAAAGACTTTTTATTTTTTATTTTTTTTATACTAGTTGTATTAGTAATCCCTGGCTGCTTTGTGATCTTTTCGTATAAAGTAGTCTTTTTTAATCAATTTTTTCTTACTTATCCCAAAAAAAAGGAAGTAGTATTAGGAATCCCTAGTTTAACTACTAAACTAAAAACCTAAGAAAAGATTAACTGGAACTAAAAAAAAAAAAAAAAAAAAAAAAAAAAATTCAAAGATACTTAGGATCTCCTAGAAATTATAGACTTAACTACACTACCGAGGTTGGATGGCACTTGCTGCCTCAACAAAGCTTGACCTCTACTCAGCTAACTACCAAAATACCCTTAACTTCGCCTTACTTGCAGTATTTACAATTTTGACTGTAACTTGTTAAATAAAACTCAAATTAAAAACTTTCCTTTTGGACATTACATGTGGGTCCCGTAGAATAAATCTTGAATCGGAAAATTGGTGAAATAGTAACAAATTTATGTTCCGTGGTTACATCAGCGGATCTCAGGTTAGACAGGTTTTAGGTATGGGTTTTGATGAAAAATTGGATTGAGCTATGCTCTAATACCAAGTTGATGCAGCATGGGTTGCAAACGCTGGCTTTGCCATCTAGAGCTGCCTAATACCTTAGGCTTCACCACCTAAGGGTGCTTGGAATCATCACCAAGATAGAGAGAAAAATCAATTCCATTTTATTCTTTAAATTCAACGTATCAATAATGTTTCCTTTGGGGCCTATAAATAAGTTCCCTAGTTACAACAAAATAACAATCAAATATCTTAAACCACTCAAATCAATTAAAACTAAATTGAGTCCATAATCTAGACCAATGGAATCAATCAACAGTAATCTAGTATCTGCATTGTTGTTACTTCTAAGGAGAAGGTTCTTACTACCAAACTAGTATTCCCTAGCTCTACCTGTGAGCTTAATTGTGGCAAACCTGGCCTTCTGTTCATCTAATAAACCTATCTGTTCAAAGAATTGCTTCATCTCATGTGACGAACATCAAGAGTAGGTTCTTCTAATGTAACACCGTGCACTAAAATAATAAGCTTCAACAAATTGTAATAAGAATTGGCTTGTTGATCTGGACTAGGCTGGGAGAGTACCTGCCCTTACGCTGGTTGTGAACCTGCAGTGTACAAGGTTTGGCATAACTTGTGAAGACCACAGGACTATTAAGTGTGTCTCCCACAACGTCTTGCTAAATGAAAATAAGTGTGTCTCCCAAAGCGAGCTTATGGTCCAGCTGGAGATTCCCATTGTATTGAGCAGGGGTTGAGAAAGTTTGGTCACTGGTTTGTAGCAATAATTGAAAGCTCATGGAGTTGATTGGTGCCCGAATCGGATTATGGGTGTCCAATTAACGTTTCTCTCTCTCTCTTCTTGTTTGGTTCTTGGTGAGGGTCTTTGGTCATGATGTCAATGTGTTGGTTGGGGTTTCCGGTCAATTGCAATAGTGGGTAAGTTGGCATTTTGGCAGTGTTCTGGTTTAGGGTTGGCAGCTTGGTTGGGGTTCAATGGTGGCTAGGCTTTGAACCTTAGTGTTTGGATTTTGTTATGGTGGCGGTTTGACTTGTTGTAATCTGATTATGTGCTTTGAAGGTTGGTTCACAACGGCTTGTTGGTGGTGGGTTCTCATTCATATGGTAGGTTGCTGTTTAAGGGCTAGTCTATTTTGGAAGGTGGTGGTTGTGGTGATTGTGATGGTAAATTTTGATGGTTTCTAAGGATGCTTCTTGAATTAATTTCAATTTTTTCTTTGATACCAAGTTGATGCAACATGGAGATTGCAAAACTATGAAAGAAGGGAAAAACCTAACAACTCTAGGTTACACCACCTAGAGCTGCCTAAAACCCTAGGCTTTATTGCTTGGAATCACCCCCAAGCTGGAGAGAAAAATCTCAATTCCGTATTATTCCATCAAATTCAATGTCTGATAATGTTATCCTGTGACCTTAAAGTAGAGCTTCCTGCATCCAGAAATTAAATCTTTCCTTCTCCACACCTTGCTGGATTGGAGTTCGGTTTTTAATCTTTTTCCATGTTCTAACTTTTTTCCAATGCTTGATCTTTGTAATGTAAGAGTTCGATGTACAGCCCATGTACAGCCTCGGTGTACCTGTATCTTTGATTAATACAATTTCGTTATTTATCCCAAAAAAAAAAAAAAAAGTTACAACAAATAAGGAAAACAACAATATAATCAATTACATTATATTCAGAAATAAAATCAAATGAAATTCATACCAAATAAAGTCAATTAGCTTTCTTCTGGCTGCGCTTCCTGCATCATTATGTCTTGGAATTCTTATTATGTAAGCTTGTACCTAAAAGCAAAAAAAAAAAAAAAAAAAATGTGGCAACAAAAACACTTTGAACTATAACACATGCAACATAAGAAATGAGCCTTTAGGCTTTGACTCAAGTGGTAAGGTGGGAATTGATTAGGTGTTAGGTTCAAGTCTTAAATAATAAAGTGTTAGGTGTTAGGTTCAAGTCTTTGCATGGGCTTATGGATTCCCCTTTAGAGGGAGGTTTGTTCACTTGGTCTAACTCCTCCTCGGCATCTAGAATTGATCGGTTCCTTTTTTCTCCTGCTTTGGTTGATCATTTCACTCACTTCTTCCAAAAAAGGCTTCCTAGAGTCTTATCCGATCACTTCCCGATTCTTTTGGAGAGTGGGAGACATAAAAGAGGTAGTACTCCTTTTCGTTTTGAAAATATGTGGTTGAAGACGGACGGGTTCGTAGATAAGGTCAAATCTTGGTGGGAAAATTACCTTTTCCAAGGGTCCCCCAGTTTTATTCTTGCCAAGAAGCTGGCTGCTCTAAAATCCGACCTCAAGAAGTGGAATGAGACAGATTTCGGCAATATTTCAGTAAAGAAGCAGCAGCTGTGGTGCAAGCTGAATGCTTTAGATGTAAAAGAAGACTCTCAATTCTTATCCGAAGAGGAAAAAAGGGAGCAATCCACTCTTAGAGCCGATTTGGAGAAGGCAGCCTTACTTGAGGAGATTAGCTGGAGGCAAAAGTCCAAAATATTGTTTCTAAAGGAGGGTGACTCGAATACGAGATTTTTCCATAGAATGGCCAATTCTAATAGAAGAAACAATGGTATTGATTCCCTTATGATTGATGGGGCTGTGTCCACCAACCAGGATAGGATCGTTGGGCATGTTGAACAATTTTTTAAGACCCTCTACTCTGAGCAGCTAGTGCAGCACCCATTTCCGGAGAGTTTGGACTTCCCTTGTATTTCTAGGGACAATGCGGCTTGGTTAGAGAAACCCTTTGAGGAAGCAGAGGTTCTTAGTGTCATCATGGAGTTGAATGGGGACAAGTCTCCTGGACCCGATGGGTTCACGATGGCCTTCTTTCAAGCTTGTTGGGGAATTCTCAAAACTGATATCATGGCTGTGTTCCACAATTTCCATGTCTCTTGTCAGTTTGAGAAAAGCTTAAATGCAACATTCATAGCTCTCATTCCAAAAAAAGTTGCAGCAGTGGAAATAAAAGACTTTCGACCCATTAGCCTTGTTGGGGGAGTTTATAAAGTTCTTGCTAAAGTTTTGGCTTCTCGTCTTCGCTTGGTTTTAGGCGAGATCATTTCTGCTCCTCAGAATGCCTTTATTCTTAATAGGCAAATTCTAGATTCTGTTCTCATTGCCAATGAATGCCTTGATAGTAGATTGAAGTCTGGTAATCCTGGGCTGCTCTGCAAACTAGACATTGAGAAAGCCTTTGATCATGTGAACTGGGATTTTCTTACTCTCTTGCTTGAGCGGTGTGGCTTCCCTGAGAAGTGGCGGCGCTGGATCTCTTTTTGTCTGTCTATTGTCTGTTTTTCTATCCTTATTAATGGTACTTCTCATGGGTTCTTTGGAAGCCATAGGGGTTTGAGGCAAGGTGATCCGTTGTCTCCCTTCTTATTCATTCTAGTTATGGAGGCATTCAGTAGAATGTTGGATAAGGCCGCCCTTCAAGGTCGCTTGTCAGGCTTCAATGCTGGAACTTCGAATGCTAGATCTTTGTTGGTCTCTCATCTTCTTTTCGCGGATGATGCTCTTGTTTTTTGTGATGCTAAGATTGATCACATGCTGACTCTCCGTATGGTTCTCATTTGGTTTGAGGCTGTGTCTGGCTTGAAAATCAACTTGGGTAAGTCTGAGCTTGTGGCTGTGGGGGCTGTTCGCAATATGGAGATTTTGGTGGCTGTTTTAGGTTGCAATCAAGGGTCTCTCCCTATGAAATATCTGGGGCTCCCTTTGGGGGCAAAATTTAAAGATAAGTCCATCTGGAATCCTATTCTGGAGAAGATGGAAAGAAAATTAGCAGGCTAGAAAAAATTATACTTATCCAAGGGAGGAAGAGTTACTTTGATTAAAAGCACTCTCTCTAACCTTCCTACTTATTTTCTTTCTCTATTCCCAATCCCTGCCTCAGTGGCCAATCGTATTGCTAGGCTTCAGCGGGACTTTCTCTGGGGTGGCCTAGGAGATGAGCCCAAATTTCATCTGGTTGATTGGTCGCTGGTGTGCTCTCCGCTCTCCTCAGGTGGTTTAGGGATTAGGAATTTGAGAACTTTCAATTTTGCTCTTTTAGGGAAATGACTTTGGAGATTTGGGCAAGAGAGGGAGGCTCTTTGGCGTCAAGTGATAGAGGTCAAGTATGGTAGTGAGTGGGGGGGCTGGTGTTCTAGCTCGTCCTCTGGTCCGCATGGAGTCAGCTTATGGAAACATATTAGAAATGGGTGGCACTCCTTATCTCGGTTCATTAAGTATGACATTGGAGATGGTTCTAAAGTGTTGTTTTGGCTTGATTGTTGGTGTGGGTCATCTTCGCTCGCTGCCCGCTATCCTGAACTATATAGGTTGAGTTGCAGCAAAGAGGCAAGTGTGGCGGATCTTATGAGGTTTACCAATGGAGTCCTCCATTGGGAGATTCAGTTTTGTAAGGAGGTGCATAATCGGGAAATGGAAGCTCTCAGGAGCTTTATCCATTCCATATATGGCATCCCGGTTAGGGGAACCGAGGAGGATAAGAGGCATTGGTTGCCTTGTAGGAGAAAGGGGTTCACGGTTAGTGCTTACTACCATCTTCTTATTGGCCATAAGGAGCATTCTTTCCCTTGGAAAAGCATTTGGAAACAGAAGATTCCCTCTAGAGTGGCTTTTTTTGTCTGGACCGCAGCCTTAGGGAAATGTTTGACTATTGACAATCTTAGGAAAAGAAAGGTTTGCATTTTGGATTGGTGTTATATGTGCAAGGGTAGCAGTGAGAGTGTTAGCCATCTTTTCCTTCATTGCCCGGTTGCTGCGGAGGTTTGGGATATGGTGTTTGGTTTATTTGGAGTTAGTTGGGTCATGCCTTCGTCAGTGGTTGGTCTCCTTGCTTGCTGGCAAGGTCACTTTGGTCGTCTTCGCAACGGAGTTATTTGGAAGATTGTTTCTCCTTGCTTGATGTGGTGCATCTGGAAGGAGAGGAATAATAGATGCTTTGAAGACTCTGAGCGTGTTATCCCCGACATCAAGCTTCTCTTTTTCCGAACCTTACTTGAATGGTTCTCTGTTTGGAGAAACCATTCTTTTTCTCTTTTGGATTTACTTGACTTTTGTAATTTTCGTTCTTGATTTGCTCTCCCTTGTATACTCCCTGTGTGCTTGGGTGTCTCTCTTTTTTTCTCTTCAATAAAATTTTATTACTTATCAAAAAAAAAAAAAAAAAAAAAAAATAAAATGCTATTTAATAGTGTAAACCACTAGAACATTACAATGGTTATAGTCAAGACAAAACTAAGTGCCCTAAAATTATTGACTTAGATTTGAGCTAATCTTATCACTAGGCGATTAACGTGATTATTTTTATGTCAGAGTGACAGTTAGTGTGTGAACTAGTAGAGGTATCACGAACGAGTTCGCTATCCTGTCAAAATAGGTATACATCAAGTATTAACACTGAGTCCTTATATTTTTTTTGATAACTTATGTGAAACGTATTAGAAAGAGAATAACCCTAGTACACTAGCGGTGTACTAAGAGAAAAGTACAATCATGTCAAAATACAATGATCAAAGGAGAAATAAAAGCAGCACTCCTACAAAGTACGATAGAAGAAGGCCTTAATTTCAAGGATATTCTGTTCACATCCCTTAAAACTTCTGGAATTCCATTCTTTACAAAGACACCACATAATGCAATGTGGCACAGCCCTCCAAAAGGTTATGTTCTATGCTTGCTGAAGGACCCCTGCCAAGCTGCAAACATATCAATGACTCTTTTTGGCATAGCCCAATGAAGTCCAAATAAACAGAATGCCACAGTCCATAGCTCCAAAGCTATAAGACAATGAAGGAGCAGGTGATCCATGGACTCCCCCCATTTTTTGCACATGCTGCACCAACCTAAGATCAAAATATCTCTCTTCCGGAGATTGTCAATAGATAAGATCTTCCCTAGAGCAGAAGTTGAAGAAAAGTAGGCAACCCTAGATGGGGCCTTTGAACACCACACCATCTTCCACAGGAAGGACAGACCATTAGGTGAGGATAGGGAACGATAATAACATTGAGTCCTTATCTCTTTGCACTAGTTAAAGATGATTTTATTAGATCGATTCAAGATGAAATTCCTTTGTATATGTTTTTTCGGATGATTTCGTGTTAGTTGATGGTACTAGGGTAGGAATTAATTTCAAGTTGGAAGTTTGGAGACTTCGGAATCTAGAGGGCCTTAGGTTGAGTGGGACTAGAACCGAGTATGTAGAAAACAGGTATTTTGGATTAATAATTTACAGGGATAAAGAGATTGAGGAGGGCATGATTCATATAATAAGAGGGGGAAAGATTACATATAACCAATCCCCCATTGGTTAATGAGAATCCATGGCCAATTCCAATTTATTGGGTTTTAGGCATAGTTAAGTTTAATGAATTGAGTATAAATATATATATATATATATATATATATATTTTGCATAGCATACACTCTTATCACTTATAATTTATTTTCACATAGTGTGCTTTTCTAGGATGCATGGACCCGGACATGGGTATAGGTATAGGTATGGGTATGGGTACGATATGGCGACACGAGCAATTTTTAAAAAATTATAACATGATACGGCAGATTGGACATCATTACGACACGGGTACGGCACTCCAAATGAAGTGTTTGTGCATCCTTGCTTTCTTTATCACATAATAAAGTATAATATATGCAAGGTGGATGAGCAGCATTACCTCTGGATCAAGCCACTTAAGTTCTTTTTTTTTTTTTTGGGGGGGGGGGGGGGTGGTCAAAATATACAGGTTTCTTTCTGCTTCTTTGATCTGCAAACCAAATGGAATGCAGTATAGCATATAATGGTGGACCTTTGTTTTTTGTCCTACCCAGTACAACATTCCTACAGTACCCTTGGCCCTTTTCTTGGGATTTGCTGTTAGCTGATAATTTTATTGTCAGTCATCTACAAGAAAAGTGTATGGATGATTACAATATTAACATTTGGCTGAGCTATTTTCCTAGAATGTGTGTGTGTGTGTGTGTGTGTATTCATTCATGGTTGCAGCTGAGAGTTTGATCACATTTTTCACGTTCATTATTTTGACAGATGGAGAAAATATGTAAGGTCACAAATAAGCCTCTAGTAGTGACTTACACTGGCTTAATTCAAGCTTGTATTGACTCAGGAAACAATGAAGATGGAGCTTACATTTTCAAAGAAATGCAGAACTTTTGTTCCCCAAATCTTGTTAGTTGTAATATAATGTTGAAAGCTTACCTAGAACATGGGATGTTTGAAGAAGCAAAAAAACTGTTCAATATGATGTCAGAGGATAGGAACCATATCAGCAGGAAATCTGATTACAGGGCTCGTGTGATACCAGATATCTACACATTCAACACCATGTTGGATGCATGCATTGCGGAAAAGAAGTGGGATGATTTTGAGAATATTTACAGAGGGATGCTGCACCATGGTTTTCACTTCAATGCAAAATGTCATCTTCGGATGATATTAAATGCTTCTGGGGCTGTAGAGGTATCTTCCCTTCCCCCCTGTTATTTCATTTCTTGGCATAAGGTTAATGCTTAGGATATAATTGAATGGTGGAAAATAATCTGTGGCTAACTCTGACTAGTTGATTGAGGATCCATAGCCCGCCCTGAAATTTTGAGGCTAAGGCATGGTTACTGCTGTTGTTTTTGATGGGGCATAATACTTGTTTGGACATCTTATGGAAAGGAAATGTTCATGTGTTATGGTGTTTATCCATTGGAGCGAATGGAACATTTTCCATATATAGATATGATAGTAAAATCAAACAAATAATATTTTCAAAAATCCCAAATCTGATCCTCTATGTCCAAGATATTTAGATTTAGTTCAGATTCTATTGTAAGCAGAGTGTATGTTCATTAAGTGCTATGAAAGGAACAGGGAGTAATTAAACTTCTAGGGATATCTGGATATGCTGCCAATTAAAATGGAAAGAACAAAGAAACTATAATATTGGACTTCAACACTGAAAGAATAGAAAAAGTGAAACTGATAGTATGGTAATGCAAGGGTCTAAACTTTGGTTTTGGGTTATGTTGGAAATTTATTATCAAAGATATTCCCTGGTTTACAAACAATCATGCACACCCATGCACAAACGTACATGTTTGTTTGTTTTTGTTTATAATTTTTCTCCTCTGAGCATCGTGACATCATCCGCCCTGCTTTGTCACCCATTGTCTAAAACATTGACAATCCACACTCATCTTAGTGACGTCCCAAGGATTCAGTTTTTTTGAAAGATAATCTTTTAGCGATATCATACCAGGAAAAAAAGGATCTCTGATTATATACTCTTCATATATATACTAACTCTTAAATATTTTACCTATATGTTTCTCTCAAAAAAAAAAAAAAAAAAAAAGTTTACCTATATCATTCAAGAGTGTTTATGGAGTTTTACATATGTACTTGTGTGTCTCTCGTGGCCTTACTATTTATTTTGTTCTTATTTTTGTGCACATGCATGCATGCTTTCACACAGATGTGAGTTTCAGAATGAGATGTTTAATCATCAACCAGAATCTCTCAAATGGTGGCATAACTTGAATCTCCAAAATCTCTGTCGCACTGCATGTCACTTGGTGTTTCCCTTCTGTAGAATACTAGGAAAAGAAAATCTCCTTGTTAGTAGTTTAATTTAATCTTCAGTTTCTATTTTTATTCATTGGTGGGAGCTATGCATAATTGCCAGGGAGTGTTACTGGGAACAACTTGGAATCACTTGGCCAAGGCAGATAGGACTCCACCACCTGCCCTCGTCAAAGAAAAGTTTTGCATGAAGCTAGAGAACGATGACTATATGGCTGCTCTCGCCTGTATAAACTAGTCATTCCATTCCTGAGTTGCAGGCATTCTCTAATTCGGCATGGTTGAATTTGCTTAAGGAAAATGCTCACAGGTTTAGTAAGGATGCTCCTTTTCGGTTGATACAAGAGGTTAGCATCCATACTAACAGACCTGAATTGTCAAACCTAGCAGTCCAGAATCTCATATCAGCTTATAAAGAATTTTGTAGGATTCATATGACATTAGCTGAGATTAAAGAAATCGAATCTGTTTAAGTGCTCAAACTGAATTAGCTTTTAAATCCTGATTAACTATTATTTGTGTTCATCTTTACCATTATATAACAGAAACAAGCATTCCTACTTCTTAGAGTACCTAGTGCTTAGGGTGTGTTTGTTTGGAGGTAAAATAGGGTGGATGGAAAACTTTGGAAAGAAAATGGAAAAGAAAATTTTTTTTAGAGTGTGTTTGGTTGTGTGGGAAGGAAGGAAAATAAATAGTAGGGCTCAGGTGTTTTCTCCCTGGGCCTACCAAAAAGTTTTCTTCTCAAAATGGAGAGAAAACTGAAGGAAGAAAATGAGGCTACTTAATGCCCATGTGCAATTTATCCAATTCCTTTTTTTTCTTTGGTTTGTCACTTTTCTGTTTTAATTGGCCATCATTTTTTAACAAGGGGGTATGAGTAAATTTATATAAACTCATTTTTTCCATCTCTCCAGTTTTTCACTTCCAACAAAACAAAAAGGAGAGAAATTAAAATCCTTTCTATTCTCTCACTTTTCCATTCTCCCACAATTTTCCATCTTTCTATTTTTCCATCTCTTCAACTAAACAAACTCTAAAACTCCCACTTTTGTGGGGTATGAGAGAGGTGGTTGGTAGATAGTCTTACCCCTGATAGTTTTTGAAGAGGCTTATTCTTGGATTAGAATCCAACAGACATTAGATTGCATACTTGTCTTTTCAGAGGCAAAGAAAGGCCCATTTATAGCCTCTTTTTTTCTTTTTGGTGGTAAAAGACACCTGCTATCATACTAAGGCCCGGCCTTTATTCCTATTTCTTATAGTGATTTATGTGAATCTAAATTAAAAAAAAAAAAAAAAAAAAACACGCACAAACTTTTTTATAAAGAAAAGAAAAACAAAACTGATATGGACTATCTTGTGTATTCAAATCCCTCCATCTCCGTCCCAAAACAAACTTATTTGGACACTCAAGCCCATTTGCGTGACCAATTGGAGCGCTTCTCTAACTCAAAGGCCCTTAAATCATTAAATGGAAGTCTTCTGGAATCCTAAAATGACTGGTTGCTGATATGGACTACCTTGCTTGATGTGTAAACAACGTTTATAGAGTGTAACTCTAAGTCTGGTATCAAGCCAAAAATAAAAATCAGTCTAATGCTGTGAAATGGAATTTGCCTATTTAATGAAGTTGATTTGTTTTATGGCTAGTTTGGATGGAGGGGGAGTAGAGCTAATTTCCGGCCAACTTTACTATACTTCCCCTCCATCCAAATTGGATGGGTTCATCGGGAGGGATTACTTGGGAAAAATTATTAGTGCAAGTTAATAAGCTAACACCAGGTGATAAAACTGTCGGGGTGAAGAAAGTGGTGCTCATGGTTATTTCTGAGGCCTTTGTTGGAAACTGACTTGTGGTTGCCTGGCAGACTTGTGATTCTATCAGCTATGGGAAACGTCTCCACAGCCATAAAAATCTGCACCAAAGATGCACATATTATGCCTATGACCGTCCATTGCTGCTGAGACTGCATGATTGCTGAGAAGAAGAGAGTGAGAACAAGAGCCCTGTGTTGTGATAGAAGAACGTGATGGTCCTTATTTATAGAGTTAGGGGTGGTGTCTCATTATGTGGAAAAAGTTATAAATACTTGTGAAAATGATTAAATTAACAAATAAGGTTTAGGCTTTGTTAAACTCAACCAACCGGGCCTTAATCACAATTACATATGTTTGATGATCCAAAAAAGAAATGATACACATGTTTGGACAAGTACGGTATTGAATTTTTATTTTAGAGGTTTGATATCATCGACAAACTAATATGTTTAGTCAGAAATTGTTATCAATTCTCTTAAACATGGTGATATGTTTCACTCTTCTGTTGGTCATATTTTAAAAGATACGTTGTCTTATGTTAGCCTTCTACAAAGTTATTCTTTCTCTCATGTTGGTTGGCAAGGTAATATTGTTGCACATGTCTTAGTCCAAAGAGCAAGACTTTCTTTTTCTCTTGTAGTTTGAATGAAGTATGTTCCTCCAGATTTAGATTCCTTTGTTTTGTCTGATTTATCAAATTTTGATTAATAAATAATATTTGTCTTCCTTCTTAAAAATAAAAATAAAAAAAATGAAAAAGTTGGAATATCCTCCATGGAAGGGTATTGCCAAAGTTATTTTGTCACTTGCGTAGCCGAACACCTGTTACATATATTTGGACTCAAAATTAAGTGCAGGCCGATATTTTGATGGGAAAATGAACAAGGGCCAGCCCAAATATATATTGCAGTTATTTCTACGAAAGCATGTTAACAACTTGTCTTTTTGATTTATTAGGACGTGTCATGCAGTAATGCACAAAGTTATCCATTATGGTTGCACGCAAAATTCAGTCGTTATGTGGCATTCGAATACTTTGGGAATTGGGGCTCTTGATTCATCTCATAATTAAAACTTTCCAATAAGAACATACAAGACTCCGTTAGGAGGAGGGAATAAAACAAAATAGAATGAAATGAAATTTATTATTTTAGAATATTTCTTTATTCTCTTAGTTGGAAGTTTTAATTTAAGGAATAAAAAAATCATTCTCTTATTTAGGAGTTTAACTAGGAGAAAAATGAATTAGTAGAGAGTAACACTCATTCCTCTTTCTTCTCTTTAAAATCTCAAAATTTTTTTTTTTTTGAGAAACAAACACACACACAAGGGAGAGGGAAAGGGGTTCTAAGCATGAGAAGAATTTTATTTTATTTTTTCTAAATGGAGAAGAGCAAAAATTTAAAATCCTTTTGTAGACAACTTATGTTATACCGGTTAATAATCTTTAGTTGAGCTTAAAATATGTTAACCTAGGATAATTGAAGCTATTTTGATATTTTGAAAGTAGTCACAACGCAAAAACACTCAAAACCGCTTAGAAAATGGTGCTAAAAAAATATTTGCTCATTATTTTGACCATAAATTTTTAACTACAATTTTTTTTTTAATGAGGTTTTCTTGTGCTGGAAATTAGACATATAGGGGCTTCAATTTGAACAAAAATTTTGCCAATTTGTTTTATTTAAAATGAGTAAGTTGAAACCGTTTGAAGCCGGGATATCAGTTCTATTAAATTTTAAGGTTCTTGGTGAGTCTATGTATGAAAATCTGAATTAAATAAATTTGAAATTTAGAACACCCAATTGAACAAAAATAAAGTTAGAGAACTAAAATGCATTTTAATCAAACTTAGAGGGTGTAATTAACATTTTTGCCTATATTATTTTATTGGGTAATTTATATTATTTTGATGAGTTGTATGTTAAACTAAAATGTGATATATGGTGAATTGTAAAATAGTATGTTAAATAGATAAAGTAACTTTTTAGAATATAAAATGTGTAATTTTATAAATACCTAGATGTCAATGCAAAGTCTTCATAAACTTGTTTGCTTCTTTTATTTAAAACTAGCATGTAATCCAAGCAAACACATGGATGCATTTAAAATTAAACACAGTTTTTATTATAAAAATATAAATAATTAGTCAAAATATTAAAAAAATAGCATGTAACACATGATGTATACATTTAAAATTAAACACAGTTTTTATCATAAAAATATAAATAATTAGTCATTTAAAAAAAAAAAAAGTAAACATAATTAGTCACATATTAAAATTCTTACCCAAATTTAATACTACTCATGATCATTTTTTTTCTTCTAATTTTTAATAAGATAGAATGTGTGGTGACCTTTTTTGTGTGGTGATTTTTATTGAGTATATGTGATTATTTTTTTAAAATATTTTTTATAAATTTTATAGTTCTTTAATATTAGATTCTTAGTATTTTGCACTCGTTAACTCACTTGACACAAAGATTAAAAAGTTTAAGTGGACATATGACACAAACTTAAAGAGATAATTATGGTGTGGTCTCCACATAAATTTAGACACATGACGCAAAATTGGATTCTAATTTCAAATGCTAATTAAACTTTCTTTGAGTTTTGCTTATTAATATATACTAGCTTGTAACCCATACAAACACATAGACGCATTTAAAATTAAACACAGTTTTTATTATAAAAATATAAATAATTAGTCAAATTATTTTTTAAAAAAGCATGTAACACATGCATATGTACATATATATTTAAAATTAAATACAATTTTTACCATAAAAATATAAATAATTAGTCAAATTATTATTATTTTTTTAAAAAGTAAACGCAATTAGTTACATATTAAAATTCTTACCTAAATTTAATACTACTTATGATCATTTTTTTTTCTTCTAATTTTTTACCAAGATAGAATATGTAATTGTACGGGGCACAACTCCCTCTAAGGCTCCTGTGTTCGTAAGATCCAATGTATTCGTGCCACGTATACGAGGCTTTAACCTTGTTGGGCATTGGGCCTTGGACCTTAGGACCTTGTGTGCGCTTATGTGTTCTATTGGGCTCACGGCCTTGGCCTAGATAAGCCTTGGTACCCTTCCAAAACTCAAAGACCACAATTATACCATTATGACAAAAGCTGCAAATGTTTTTCCCTGCCAGTCAACTCTAACCTGGCTGGGAAGTGTAAATCTCTCGGGAAGGTGGATTCATAGATGCTCGGTATTGCCTTGGGAAGTAACGCTGCTGGGAAGATCTCTTGGAGTGAGGAGCCAGTTCCAATGCCACTTTCACCGCACCCCACTCCCAACTAAACATCCACTCAGCAATAATAACATTGGACCTCCTATACCACTAACCACAAGAGTAATCATAACTCCCCACTAATTATAAGGCTATAAATAAGAGAAGATAGGGAGGAAAAGAGGTTGTTGAAAGGGGCACAAGGAAACTGAGAATATAGAGAGAGGGAAAGCGTGAAGTCAGTGTAATAGTAGTATAGAAAGTAAAATAGTTCAGAGAGAGAGGCGATTAAACTGGGTCTCTGTGCTGAGAACGACCCAAAGTAGGAAATCCTAAACCCACTTCATAAATAAGTCGTGAGCCCATAATAAAACTTGTATCATACATGCTATGCTTGCACTTATTAAAACAATACTCTATTTAAAAATGAATTATTAAAAGTGTCAAAATTTTTAAAATGAGTTTTATTATATATTATGTAATAATTTTTTTTTTTGAGAAACTTATATATTATAATATTTATTTTTGATAAAAACTTGAACTTATACCATATGCATTTGTCATGTAACTTAAATAATTTTTATATTTTACTTTACCATCATTAATAATATGTTCCCATAATTGGTTTAGATATCGTTCAAATTATGGTGTATTATAATCGTTCATTTTCTTATGAGAGAGAGAGAGAGAGAGAGATATCACATAAAACTCATGATAGTCTTGTTTCCATAATAGGTCACTATGTGCCACAACTTGCCCAACTCATTATTCAGTTCGGATTGAAGTTCAATTTGAAGGGGATAGCAGTGAGTAGAACATGCAAAATGTGACTTATTATGGAACAACTATAATTTTTTAGTTTATTCTTTCCAAATTTGTTTTTATGTTTTGTCAAACAAGACTAAGCATAATATTATTAATTTGTACTTTACATTGCCATAGGGAATCCTCTTTTGGATTTCAACATTGATTTTAACTTCGTAGATGAGTATTTCTGGTCCCTTGGCTTGATATCTGATGACGTTTATGCACTTCTCACTAAAGTTTGTAACAACTTTGAGATTTCCAAAGAATACATAAGCGAGAATTTTACTCCTGCTCGTGCTTTTGTGAATACCCAACTAAACAAAGAAATTACTAACTTCATTGACCAATACAATGTCATTGGGGACGTTTCTCTGTCATCTATTCAACCAAACATGGGCATGTTTTATCATCCTTTTAGCTTTAGATTTCAAACTTTGTCATCTCTCCATTTAGAATCAAATTATGCTTCTTCTACTCAGCAGGTGGTGAAGTTAATTTACTTTGTGCGTCAAAACTCATGTGATGAGAGTTTATTATTAGTTCTCTTGATTCAAAACATTAACTTTTTTCTTTCAATTGACTTTGTTTTCTCATTATCCCTTTGCTTACAGCAACCTATAGAGCAGAAAGACATCTGTGTGATACAAAATGTACAAAAGTATTTCAATAGGAATGATGTGTAGAAAGCTCTTCATGCCCACAGTACAAAATACTTTAAGTCGTGGTTATGGCCTTACGGGAGGAGGTGATTCTTTTCTAGGAAGGAAAGGTTCACTGGACTTGTGCTAGAAAACACTGGTTTAGATAATTATATCATAGACCTTTGTGGATATACATCACAACCATTTACAAGATAAGAGGCAAAGAGGCCATAGAACCAAAGGTTATGAGAAAGAGCAAAAATGGTAGAAAAGGCAATCATGGATCGCATGGCATGCCACCCTTGACCAGCTGACATTGCTTGAGAGAATAATAAACAAATCCACTGCAATAAACAAGAATTTTGAGTCCATGTTGTGAACAAAATTTCTAATTAATTTTTCTTAACCATTGACAAGTGGCTCACCTATACGCATGTATTTGGACCCACCCAACACATAATGCACACAAAAAGTCAGCCTTAGGCCATTTTTGGGCTTATCCCTCTGTTGACATTTTGGTATATGAATGTGTGCATGAATCATCTAGGAATAGTATTGCCCAATTAGTGGCTAATTAATACTTTATCATTTGGCAGAATTAATTAATTGTTGGATGGCCTGGGAAAATGTAGAGTACATCTTATTAGGTTGGGGTGGAGGGGTTCATTTCTTCAATTGCAGGCCATGAGTGATCACATTATGTCATGGATGGGGCATATGTTACTTGTCCCCTTAAACTACCACTAAACTTTGCAAAAAGTGGCAGTCCGTACCAATTTTATATATAAACCTACTCCTTTATTTATTGAATATATTAGATGGTCAAGATAACAAAAATATTAGTTGAAAAATTAAAATGTAATCTGATTGCAAAATTGAAATTAGATGAGGACATCACTTTCAGAGGTTGAATAATTTTGAGACTTTTGGACGCATGTATTTCATGGCATGCCTTAAAATACTCTCTTAATTTATCCTATTATTTTCATTATCATTTCTTAAAGGATGCACATTTTGCACTAAAATTCACATAGTTCCATTGATATAATTGGCATTACATTTGGACTAAATTCAATCAAATTGGGAAATATGGCTCAAATGAAAGAGTAGCCAAATTGGTCTCAATATCATGATCTTAGCACTAACTTATTAGTCCATTTCATTGCACTACTTGAAAAAAAAAAGATTGGAAATAAAGATGCTATCATTATGATTGACTTGTTCCTGTACTAATCAATTGTGTGATTAAACTAATTCTAGGGAACTAGAAAAGGGAAAGAATGAGAATTCGGTGTAAAACATATTAATGGAGGAAACCAAAGTTTCATTATAATTATCCGCAAATTATCACTCAATATTTTTATTAATGCCTGTTGAAAAAGGGTATTCTCATTGTCATGTACATTACATGAAATGCATGTTATGTCCCAAATTCCATTTGTTATGTTTATTTGTCGATTGCCGCTTGATATCACCAAAATAAATTTTCACTATTGTAATGAGACTGTTGAATATGATATAGGCAAAATCAAAAGGGGCAGTGGTGGAGCGTGCAATTGTTTATGAGAAAGTATACAATACCAAAGATGGGAATCCTGTTAATCCCCAAGTGGGGGAGAACATCGTAAGCACTATTTGTAACCTTTTTTTTTTTTTTTTTTTTTGTACTTCATGCTTGAATTGTTTATAGAAAGTAATATGTTATTTGGTTCTTGTGTGAAAACAAGCTAGGATGAAACAAATTTTAAATCAAGAGGGCACATTAGTACGAGGAGTGCGTGGTGAAGGAATCCTATGGTAAAAAGAAGATGCGTTTGCTGAGTGATGGGTTCAGAGTGCTGTGGACATGTACGTTGGGTGGGTTTTGGACCAACCCCATCAGGAAGAAGTGGGTTCAACCTTTCACGCTATACATTGACTCCATTGTCGTCAAGTGAAACAACCTAGCAGATTATTGAATTGGAGACTTTGCTTGCATCTGTGATGGACCAACTTTCCTATTTATAGGAGAGGCATCAAGAGAATCTTGCCCAAGCACTAGCCCAATTAGATGCGAGGAATCAAGAGCAACTCGCTAAAGCATTAGCCTAATCAAATGCGAGGCATCAAGAGCAAATGACAGAAATGATGTTGCACATGAAAGAAATGTTCGCCCAATTTAGCCCACTTATGCATTCTTCACAGCCTGCTCTTTAACGAAACTTGTGTGTTTATTGCAATGCATTGTTATGTGATATTAATACGATGTGTTTAATATATTCAAGATAGCGCTGCTGATAAATGAGGACTCTCCGTGGATATTGATCAAATCACTTTGTATTATTTTTTGGCTGATCATGACGGAATATTGTAGACAGGAATATTGTTGCGTTAATTTTAATGTATATATATCATATATTATTTTGATATTATAGACAGGTTGATATGTAGACAGATCGATCATGCCCTTCAAAGAATGATAATCTTATTTGCAAACAAAACTTTTTAGTTGAATCTCTTGTATATGTAGACAGGTACATTGATGCTTTAACAACGTAAAAGAGTTTAAGAGGATTAAATAGTGAAGCCATGCATTGTTCTCAAGGTAAGTTTGAAATATACAAATAACGTTGGAGATTTTGGGAAGTTGACAGATATACTCTTGAAAGCTCTCAAGGATAGGCTCATGACCAAGAATGTGGTATGTTTCTCCTACTGTTGCAGTGATGTGCTTATGTTTCATCTCTTTTATTGGTACTACTCAAACACCCTGAACTTGCTAATGGGAATCCCATGTTGTAACAATGATAGGCTGAGGAGATAGCTGAGAAGCTTTGTGAATCAGTGGCAACAAGTCTTGAGGGGAAAAGGTTGGCTTCATTCACAAGGGTATCTTCAACAGTGCAAGTTTGTGATTCATCACTTTTTCCCTCCAATATTTAATCTAAACTAATTATTTCTCATTATTTCACTTTTTTATAAGAATAATGCCATGGAATGAAACAATGACTGCAGAAAACAATAAAGGAAGCTCTTGTTCGTATTCTAACTCCTTGCTGGTCAATTGACATATTGAGGGATGTGCATGCTACCAAGGAACAAGGGAAGCCGTATGTTGTTGTTTTTGTTGGTGTGAATGGAGTTGGGAAATCTACCAATCTAGCCAAGGTAAGCCATGTTTTTCCCCCAATTTAAATGAAGTTTGGAATTTTATATGTAGTTCCTTTGGACATAGATTAAATTGTATGGATTTTGATAAGATGGTTTCATTCAAACATCACTTTTCCAAGTTGCCTACTAGCTTCTTCTTACCACATATATACTTGACAATTTAAAATTATTTTGTAGATTGAGTAACGTTGAGGAGTTAACTAGCGCTACCATGAAGAAATTAACTTAGGGTATGGCAATACTTGCTAACTGTTGTTTCTACAATTTGTTTTGAATCATATCATTCTTTGTAAGTTAAGAACTATTGAGTATAATTTGTTCATACAAGAAAGAAACAAATACTTTGTCTTGCTGGAATTAAATTTATTCTATTTGTTGAGTACTTTGTCTTATTCAATAATTACTACTTTTATTGAGTAGTTTCTTTTTTGTGATTTCGTAGAAAGGTTGATGATTTCGTAGACAGGTTGAATATAGTTGCATTTGTAAAACCTATAGTCGCGTTTGTAGACAGGCATTTGCCATTTGCCTAAGGGAACCAAAAAAAAAAAAAAAAAACTATAGCTGCGTTTTAAAAACACAGCTATAGCCAAATTAAAAAAAGAAAAAAAGAAAAAGAAGAAGTTATAGTTGCATTTTTAAAATGTGGCTGTAGGCTGAGGATCTAGAACTGCGTTTAAAAAACGCAGCTAATGTACACCCTATAGCCACGGTTTAAAAATGCGGCATAAAGATAAGATCTATAACCATGTTTTTAAAATGTGGCTATAGCTATCCCTTATAGCTGCATTTTAAAAACGCGGCTAAAATATGTCCTATAGCCGCGTTTGCAAAAATGCGGCTATAGACCTATCAGACCTCTAGTTACAGGTTTTAGGCAATGGCTGAAAACGTTGCTATAAAAAATGTGGCTATAGACTGAATTGACTTATAGCCATGTTTTTCAAATGCGGCTATAGGGCGTATTTTTTTGTAGTGCCAGCTTATTGGATTCGACCAATGGACTTTAATTTGCAAGTTATTATATGCACTTTAAACAAAATCTTCCATCTTTAACTTAATTTTCATTTTTTCTAATTATAACAATAAGTAAGGAATGGAGATTTGAATTTTGGTTCTTTTTATAAAAGAGAGCGATCATTATCCTAATCTACAAGAATCTTGGCATCTTCAATTTATGTTTTAAGTAATCTTCTTCTTTTGGGAACAATTTAATATTATATATATATATATATATATATATATATATATATATATATATATATATATATATATATATATATATATGTCAAAGAAAGATTATGAAACAATGTTGTGCTGTTTTTTTTTTTTTTCTTCTAAGATAATTTTTCATTTATTTATAAACTTATGATTGATTCCATTTTATCAACATAATATATATATTTTTTATAAGTGACAACTTAGTTTTTAAGTTTTTAAAAATAAAAAAAAGAAATACTATGGTCATAACATTTTCATAACAAATCCTATGTTAGAAGTTGTTATGGGTTATTATTGGTAGAGCAAAAAAGTAATTTTAGTGATAAATTCAAATTAGAACCAATAACAACAAACTACTTATGATTTGTTATGAAAATGTTGTAAAAAAAAAAGTAATATCTTTTGACATCACTCTATTATAATTCCTTCCGCTTGCTGACCCATTGGCATTGTTGGGACTTGGGGTCCTTTGTTTTACCATTTTAGTCAAACACAACCACACACTATGATCTGAAGAATCTAGCGAATCCAACAATTGCTGTCGTGGGCTCACCTGTCAAGTCCGGAATCCGGGCATTGGTTTACAGCTTTTGTAATAAGCTCTTTATCAAGCATTTCCCTTTTACTTCTTTTATTTCTATATTTATTTATTTGTATATCATGGGGAAACCCCGGTCTCCTATTTACTTCACTGGTTGATGTTCAATCTAAAATCATTTGTAGGAAGTATTTTATCTAATGTTTGTGTAATATTTTATTTTCTAACTTATGATGATATCATTAAAACTTAAATAAATATAAGAAAGTGGAAATGTTAAAAGTAATATAATAATTTCACAAATATATTGAGAATGAACATAGTGGTTCGGCAAATTCATAATTTGCATTATAATTTTTAACTATTTCAATTAACTTAAGTGCAATTTTTTTAAAATTATTACTGCGTGTGTTACTTTGTTTTTTTGTACTATCATTATCCAAGCATGAATCGTTTCTACTTATCAAATTTTTTTTTTTTTGGGAAAGTTTCTTCTTGTCTAAGGAAGGTAAATTACCAATAAAGCATAAAGGTCATAATGTCTAAATAATATCACATAATGATGTGTAACACTTTTGTTGTGCTACTTAATTAACCACAACATTTATGATGCAACTTTTATTATACAATAATAATATAAGATATAATATAGTAAAAAATAAATAAAAATCATTACCTCATTTTGATGTAATTTGACAGTGGAGATCAAGATTCAGTTATCCCATTCATCGGGACTTGGACATTGATAAATGGATTAGCAAAGGAGTTAGGACTAAATACAACGGTGCCTTACAGAGTATGGTTCGAGGGAAAACAGGTCTATACTCTATATACTTATATTCTTATCTCTTTATTCATTGGTGCCAAACGGTATTCTTTTTCCTGATTTATTTTATCTTGTAGGTTGGTGGATGGACACAAGTATATGGTAACACCCAACTATCCTTTGCCTTCATAAGAGAAGCTTCCCACACAGCTCCGGCTACACAACCAGAGAGATCACTAGTGCTATTTAAGGCATTTCTTGCAGGGCAACCACTACCAAAAGCATGAACACATCAAAATCATGAAAAAAATAATACTATACTAGTATTACTAATTTGAATTTTCCAAGTTGGGGAATATTTGGCCTCTTCTTGTGTATCAAGTATCTCTTCTGGTTCTTCTCATAAATAAATTAAAAAAAAAAAAAAAAAAAAACTCTTCTTGTAAAAGCCAGAAAGTTGTATATTTAAAAAAAAAAAAAAATTGGGTAATAATATACGCCATTATATTTGACTTGCAAATCAATGTACATATTATGCAATTGCATTTTAAAAAATACACTAACATATCAATGTGATAATCTTCCAAGAATAATGTTGTTGGCATTTATGCCAGGTGGGCTTCTTGCTTGAATTTCACAAACCATGTAGATATAAAATTGGATTTTCAGGAAAATTTCTACTAAGATATCATCTAGAAAGGGTGGAGCTGGGAATATTTGTTTTGGGGCTGAATATACTATACATCAATATTAATAAAGAAAAATTGGAAACACATATATACTAACACACACGCTGCCGGCTGCCCAATGATATATATATATATATATATATATATATATATATATATAATCAAGTTGGTCAGGTATCCATTACCCAACAAGCACAAAGAGGGAAACCCGCCTCAAAGCAAATGTGACTAATTATTTTTTTAATCATGCATAACATGTAATATTAGAACTAACTTGGTAGCACCTAGTTTGTATACCTTCAATCACAATTAGTGTTTTTATAATTTTAGGGATTTGACTTGAAGGTGGTAACAATAAAGAATTCATTTTTGAATCAACATGTTTCAGTTCACAATTCATCAACTTTTAAGTTAGAACAAAATTATGTACGAAGTTGTCAAAATCCTTTATATGTGACTATGCACAACTATTGGCATCAAGAGGCTTATGACTTAATAGCATTGTCTAGTTCTTTTTGTGGAGTGAATTTTGATTTGAATCCCTTTTAATGGTCATATTTTCCAATTAAAACATGAGTACATATATGAAGAAGAAAAAATATAGGGGAGAGAGAGAGAGAGAGAGAGAGAGAGAGAGAGATTAGTGAGAGTATTAATTGATTTCATAGAATTTTGTACTTTGAAAGATTATTCAAATGCGGCTTTGTTTAACAAAAGCACTAGGGTTAAAGGAAGCAAATTCAAGGAGCCCCTTGCTACGTTGAAATATTTCCATCTCTCGTTCCTCCAATGTCACCCAAGCTTCTATGCCACCACCTTGTTTTGTATCCATCAAGACAATTAAGTTCTCGAAGTAATTGCTTGAATTATTAGTGATCCACATGGGCTTTCCCCACCCAAAATCCATTTCATATAGTGGCAACTTGCACAAGCTTGTACATCTATAAATGGTAATGTCCATTCTCTTCATTAATTCACCCCTCTCCTTGAGTGACTCACAAACCATTTGGAAACCTTCATCACCTTTGAATTTATTGGCCTTCTCATTGCAAAATTCTATCAACCCTTCTCTCATTTTAGCTACTAAATCGTGTAATTCTAACTCACTGTCCTTAGAAAACACTAGGAATTGCCAAATGAGATTCCCTATGCTGTTTTCAGGCAAGGGTGGCACCATTCTTTTGCGCAAGTCCACTGCTTGGGACAATACCAATGGCCCTAAACGGCTTGATATTGACTTAGAAGCAGCCATAGCCCATTTCAAGATGAGTGCCAACACTATTTCTACGTTTGTGGGGGATGGCTGTCCAATTGCACCAGCAGTTTTGGCCTTGAGGCTAGATATTTTTGTGGCATCAAAGACAAACCTCCTTGTGATGCATTTTTTAGCCCGGAAGTTCACCTTAGGATTGGGCATGATGGGCAAATCTCTAGGCGGCAACAAAGAACCTCCAATGAATTCCGGGATCACTACTTCACCATATCCACGACTAGTGACTGTCCAACTTTGGAGAAATGAGAAGAGAGACGATCCATCCATGATCTTGTGTGAAGGGCATACAGCTATGGCAATTCCACCACAGCTAAAGGCAGTGAGTTGAATAAGCAACATAGAATCCGAGGCTAATTGAGTGGTGTAAGGATCAATGATGGGACTAAAATGACTTAGTAACTCAATGTTAGGTTGGATAAGGAAGTCTACAAGTGAGCAACTAACTTGAGCTTCCACAAAATAAGCCCCTTGGTCATTGCATTCAACGGAGGCAGTGTCTTTGAGACGGCCAGCCATTGGATAGAAGTGAACCAAGGTTTTAGACAGTGAGTTCTGTAGGCGAGAAGATTGCTCCAAGACTTGAGAGGTGATACTATTACCTTTTTCATTAGGGTTTGAGGAATAGAAGAAAACGGTTGAACTATATATCGGGGGAAAGATTTGGTCCAAAAGGGAAAGGCTAAAGGTTCTATGTTGATGAGGAGTTGGAATTGATGGTTTAATGGTCTTTCTTGACATGATTTCAAACTTCATTTCTGTCACCATCTTCTCCTTTGGGTTGCACCTCTGGTTTTCTTCCTTAAATTTGTCTCTTTTATAGACTTCTACTAGTATAAACAAGACAAATAGAACATATAGAAAAACCATTTTTATTTTTAAGGAATGATAGCTGTAGCTTTGGGTGAATGCAAGTGTTCATACGCAACCTATGATTGGAGTAAAAAAAATGCAAGTAAGACTCACGTTCTGAATAGCTCTCGCTTGCGTGGAGATATAAAATGGTACATTTCTTCAACGCTATATATACTAGCTAGTCTAGTTTCATTAGGAACGTGGAATTGGTAATCCATCATATTCATGAAAGTGCCAAATATTTTTCATATCAGAGACATATTTGGAATCCAAGATAATGCAAAAAAAGAAGAAGAAGACATATTTGGAAGAAACAAATAATTTTATCAATAATTTTTTTAAAAAATCATCCATGATGACAGTGGCGGTTTCAGGAATTTTTTTCAGGATGTTCCTTAAAAAGTATAAATTATACAATCTAATAAAAAGAGAAATTCATATATTGATAACAATAACAATAAAAAAATACGTAAATATATAAAATTTACAATTGCCTTTTACGAGTTTTCATATTTTGAAATTGTTGCATGATAGTCTCATTATCAATGTTATAAGTTACATCTCTTTTAATATACACAACCAAGTAATCATTCATCCATTGAATTTAAAACAAATTATGAAACAAAATTTAATTTTATTGACATAAAAAAAACTAAGAGTGTTCCCAACTTTTTTTTTGAAGGGTAGACAAATAAAAAATTTAAAATTATTATATATAAAAAAAAAAAAATTAGGTCAGGGTGGTCCTGGGACCACCCTGGCCTTAAGGTGGCGCCGCCCTTGCATGATGATATGCCTCACTATCCTTAGATTAAGAAACATTTGAGCTTTTTTTTTCTTTTGGGAGAACAAAGTCAACTACCCTAATGGTTGGTGAATTTGGACAATGCCGATTTTGGTAGTAGTGTTTAAGTATTGGTGTTCAAAATGATGCAAAAATATGTGTTTAAATACTTACAATGCAAAAAATGTGTTTAGTATACCATATTTTAAATAACATATTTAAAATGTAAAAAACATAATTGTATGTTTGATGTGTGTATGTTTTTTTTTTTTTTTAAGTGATAACTCATTGAGTTGTATAGTAAAAGTATACGTACCATTTTATTTAAGGAGAGAGAAAAAGAAAGAAAAGAAGAAGGGGTTGAAGTGTGATGAGAGAGAGAGTTTCAGTTATGTTTGGTATTGTCAAGTGAGTCCCACAATTTTCAAATTATATGTTAGGACATATGTGATTCACTTGTTAGGAACATATGTCACTATTTTATGTAATTGGCTAATCCTTTGACAAAACGCACTTTACTTGTAATTGGGTAGATCTATGATGTATTTAATACTTCAAGGAACAAGAGTTCAAGTCTAGTATTGAAGCCATGCAAATTTGTCCAAGAAACAAGTGAAGAAGTGCTGATTTTTTAAAACTCGATAGCTGCTCGACACCTTTTGACATCTAGGCTATCTATTGAGCTCTTTAGCTTATTTTTATTGCAATTTCGACACCTTTCGATAGCTAGGTTGATTGATCGAGCAACTTTTTGTCCCCTCGATAGCTCATTGATAGCTCTTGATAGCTTGCAACAGATAGGCTCGACGCCTCCTCGACACTTCTCAATCGATCGAGTAACAGGCTTGACAGATAGCTATCTATCGAGGTATCTATCGAGAATTATGAAAATCAGTTTTTCAGATCTGATTTTCGACCCATGCTTATGTATTTGTGTAGGGTTTCTTTTCTCACAACCCTAGATATATATATATATATATATATATATATATATATATATATATATGTGTGTGTGTGTGTGTGTGTGTGTGTGTGTGTGTATATAAGACCTATTTTAGAGGCTGTCACATATGATAATACAAGAAGAACATATGCAAAAGGTGACCGATGCCTTATTCTCTCTAAAAGAAGCTATTGCATCTTTGTGCCTTAGGGTTTTGTAACCAAGTGCTTCTTGATCTTCATTGTTGATAAAGTGAAGAATTTTGCAGCCAACAATCTTCTTCAAGTTGATGTGTTAGTCACGTATCGGGAGTCATGCATATTTGGTTAGTCATGTACTGGGATTCGAGCATCAAAATGGTGGCGTTCATATATTGAAGAGTTCAGAGGTTCTGAAGTGATAGAAAGTTTCTGCTGTAAGTTTATCTACGGGGATTGTAGAGTTTAGGGATAAAGGTTTTGTACTAGATTTGAAACTTCTCTTTACTATAGTGGATTGCTATTCGGGAAAGTTTCCTCCCAAGTTTTTTACTGTGAAACTAGTTTGTTTCATTGGTTTTCCTGGGTCATCATATCTTGTCTTATTTATTTTTCCGTTGCATGATTTTGACATGATATTGATGTTAGTATGTTTTAACAAGGTTTATTCATAATAAATCTAATTAACAACTTGGATTTAAAACTTGTTAATTCTATCAACTAGAGTCTAAATTTCCCAACATTATATATTTACAATAGGCTCAGTCAACAATTTTACTTGAAAACTAAAAAATAATATGGATGAGTTATCAAAATACATGTTTTAAATACCATAATTTGAGAATTGTAAATCAAATATTCTTAATAAAACATCTTTTTCAGAACATTATTTTTTAATCATAATTTTCAGTTTTTAAACACTGAAAACTGTTATTTGAAATCTGCTACCAAACAAACCCATAATCATTTGTAAAGGAGTATTAGGACTTAGGTTAATTTGGTTACATATTCAAGAAAAAAAAAATCATATCCCCCCTACCCCCCCTAAGGTCTTTGAATTAATACATATTTTTAATTTGAAGATAGAAAAATAAAAGACCATTTAAAATTTTAATAAAAAATTAAATAGGTTTTAAATGAAAAAAAAATGTAAAAAAGTTTTATATTTTTTATTCTTTCCTTTTTTTTTTTTTTTTTTAAATTTCAATTATTTCCATAAAAAAATATTAATTCTTTTTAAAAAAAATAATATTTTACCATTGGCCAACTCCACCGACGGACAGAGGAATTCAATTTTTTTGTGAGTCGTTAGGCCAGCTCATGACTGTTACCAAATCGAAAGTTTGGTTCTCTCCGCGTACCCCTAGGCGTACCAAAGAGCAGTTAGCGGGAATCCTTGGACTCCCTACCATGGACCGCATAGGAACCTATCTCAGAACACCTATTTTTACTCCCGTCACACTACCAGCTCCTATCAATATTTGGTGGATAATATTCGTATGCGAATTGAAGGATGTTAAACCAAATATCTTTCGATGGTTGGCCGGGCCACCCTCATCAAAGCTTCTATCACCTCTATCCCGACCTATGCAATGCAAACCATGCTTCTCCCTCAAAAAATTTGTCATCACATCGCAAATTAAGCTGTAATTTCCTCTGGAGGGATACTAATCATCACAGGGGTTGTCACACAGTTGACTGGGCTACGGTCACTATTCCCAAGGAAGCTGGTGGGCTGGGAATACCCTCCACTCGCCATAGAAACCATGTTATCCTGATGAATCAGGCCTGGCGCCTTTATTCCAATCCCACGTCTTTATGGGCCTAGGTGCTCCAAGCTAAATATTTTCCTCATGCTACCCTGTTTACCAGTCCTCGAACCTCATGAGGATCACATATTTGGACCGCTCTCTCGCTGGGGGTCAAATTGCTTCGTGGAGGTATGAGTTGGATTATTGGAGATGGTCAAACTATTCAGATTTGGTAGGATCCATGGCTTCCCGATGGCTCATTGCATAGTTATATCGAGGGTCCTCTCCTCCCCCATGATGAAGACCATCGGGTTAACTTGCTGTGGTCAAACCACTCGTGGGCTTTCGAATCTCTAAACCTTCCTCTTCCCCCCCACCTCCAAAACCTCATTCAAGGTATCCTTGTGGCACGCTTTGCTTGCCTACCTGACACTTATCTTTGGCCTTACAGTAAGGGCACGTGCTCCGTGAAGTCCGCATCACACTTTCTTTATCACCAACATCAGGTTCCATGGAACAAAACCCTGTGGAACTGGCTATGGACTTTACCTTGCCCCAAAAAGATCCAAATTTTCCTCTGGAAGGCTATGCGCAACCGATTACCCATTAAAACATTCCTATCCTTTGGTCGCCAGCATGTGGATTCTCAATGCCCACGCTGCAACTCCCCTGAAACGACTTTACGCATTCTTCGCGACTGCCCCTGGGCGAGAGAAGTCTGGTCCCAATCACCGAGAATATTGCCGTTGTCCTTCTTTCATATGCCGTTACAAGACTGGCTAAGATACAATGCAACGTTGGATAGAGTTGTCCTACCTCATCATGTCCCGTGGCGAATCTACTTCCCTTTCACTTGTTGGAAACTTTGGCTTGCCCGAAATGAAAGAATCTTCAAGAACCAATCTCGCTCCGAACATAGTCTCCTATACTCCTTGGTATAAGTAGCTACAAAATTTCATTTCCTTGCTGGCACCATCAGCCGACCCCCGAGCCGCATTCCTCAACTTATAAGATGGCATTCCCCCCCCCCCCCCCCCCCCCCCACCCCCCACCCCCCTCCCCCCTCCCCTTATCCCTATCTTAAACTAAACACTGATGGAAGTGCTTTAAGGAACCCTGGTTTAGCGAGTGCAGGAGGGGTGTTGCGAGACCATAAGGGCTAGTGAATCTCTGGTTTTTCACTTCATGTGGGCCTCGCAACAAATAATATGGCTAAACTGGCCATAGTCAGACAAGGCCTGGAGATGGCCTGGAATATAGGTTTTAAGTTCATACACCTTGAATTGGATTCAAAAATGGTTCTATCCTGGCTGACAAATAATAATGTAAATTACCCAACTAATATACTGCCTTTAATTTGTGATTGCAGGAGCCTATTAGACCAGGAATGGGAGATGCATGTGCAGCACGTGTACCGTAAGGCAAATGGATGTGCTGATGAACTAGTGAAGCGGGGGACTCGCTAATAGATTTTGGTGTTTATGTATAGTACCTGTCCCAGTTTTGTGGATGTATCATATGTTAGGGACTTAACTGGCATTGGGGAAACTAGACTTTGTACCCCAGGTGCAGATGCTACTGTAATATGAACGTAATAAAACCTCCCGCTTTCCATAAAAAAAAAAAATTTTTTTTTTTCCCCAAATTCTAACTAGGATGTAGATAGTTGGTAGTGATGCAATTATTCTTACTCTAACATATTCTTGAATATTTCTATAAAAAAAATTATGAATACGTTAATGTACTTATTTATTCCAATCAATACAAGCTTGTCAAGTTTGGTAGTTCAATTTGACAATTTGTGTTTAGTAATAAAATGTAATTATATTTTTTGATAAGCTCACTTGGTGTCGTGGGCTCACTTGTCAAGTTTGGAATCCGGTCATTGGTCTTTATCAAGCCTTTCCCTTTTATTTCTATATTTATTTATTTGTATATCATGGGGAAAAACCCAGTCTCCTATTTGCTTCACTAGTTGATGTTCAATCTAAAAACATTTGTAGGAAGTATTTTATCAAATATATGTGTAATATTTTTATTTTCTAACTTATGATATCATTAAAACTTAAATAAATATAAGAAAGTGGAAATGTTAAAAGTAATATAATAATTTCATAAATATATTGAGAATGAATATAGTGTATTTCTTGCAGGGCAAACTCTACCAGAAGCATGAACTCATCAAATTATATTTTTAACTATATCAATTAACTTAAGTGCATTTTTTTATAAATTTTTTTATTGCGTGTGTTACTTTGCTTTTTTGGATTATCATTATCCATGAATAGTTCCTACTTATATTTTTTTTAGAAAGTTTCTTCTTGTCTAAGGAAGGTAAATCACCAATAAAGAATAAGGGTTATAATGTCCAAATACTATCACATAATGATGTGTAACACTTTTGTTGCCCTACTTAATTAACCGCAATATAAGATATAATACAGTAAAAAAATATATAAATATCATTACCACATTTTTAAGTAATTTGATAGTGGAGATCAAGATTCAGTTATATATCCCATTTATCAGGACTTGGACATTGATAAATGAATCAGCAAAGGAGTTGGGACTAAATACAGCCGTGCCTTACAGAGCATGGTTTGAGGGAAAACAAGTCTATATTTATATTGTTGTCTTCATTGGTTCCAAATGGTATTCTTTTTCCTGATTTATTTTATCTTGTAGGTTGGTGGATGGACATAAGTATATGGTAACACCCAACTATCCTTCGCCTCCGTAAGAGGAGCTTCCCACCAAGCTTCGGCCACACAACTAGAAAGATCGCTACTTCTGTTTAAGGCATTTCTTGGAGGGCAGCCTCTGCCAGAAGCATGAACACATCAAAATAATGAAACAAATAATAATGTACTAGTATTCCTAATTTGAATTTTCTAAGTTGGGAAATATTTGGCCTCTTCTTGGTAACACCTAGAACTAACTTGGTAACACCTAGTCTGTGCATTCAATCATTATTAGTATTTTTATAATTTTAGGGATTTGACTTGGTAACAATAAAAAATTCATTTTTGAATCAACATGTTTCAGTTCACATTTCATCAACTTCTAAGTTAGAACAAAAGTATGTATGAAGTTGGCAGAATCCTTTATACGTGACTATGCACAATTTGGATGATTTCTTCCTTGAATTTGCTCTTTCATAGAGTTATACTTGTATGAGCATAGCCTTGGATGATTTCAACATATATAAAAAAAAACCTTTTTTATTTTTATTTTTATTTATTTAGATAAAGAATGACAACTATAGCTTTGAACGAGTGAGAGTGTTCATACAATTGGGAAAAACAAAAAATTGCACCTTCGATGAGAGTCAAGTTCTGGGTAGCTCTCACTTGCGTGGAGTTGGTAATCCATCATTTTCATGAGAGAGCCAAACAATTATCAGACAAAGAGATGTTTGGAAGAAACAAATAATTCCATTAATTATTCACAAAAAAATCTATCCATGATATGCCTCACCTTCCTCGGATAAAGAAATGTCTATGCCTTTTTTTGGGGTAAGGCGGGGCTTGGTTTCTTGACAAAATCAACTATGCTAATCATTTTCCAGGGCGACGTTTTATTATTATTATTATTTTGAAGAGAAGAAAATTTTATTGCGAAAACAAACAAAAACTACAGCCCAGCCTCATCCAAGATAATGCAAGCAAAACTTGAAGAGCAATGTATTGAGACTTAAGAGCAATGTATGATAGAAATTCTATTCTAACTTAATTTAGGTGTATATGTTTGTGAAACTCCCTTTTGGAGACTCGAACCCCAGCTCTCCCCCCCTCCTTCCACCACCCCACTAGCACTTATACTTGCTAAGTGACTAAAGCGCCAAAGGTGCGCGATGGTATATCCTTAGTTCTTAAATATTATTTCTCCTCATTTTATCTGTATATGACTCTTTTATTTTATTTTTCCTATTTTATACTTCCCTTTGAATTTTGGGCTTGTTAACTAGAGAATTTTGGTTTTGTGTTTTCGAATTTGCTCCTCTATAAAGAAACTCATGAAACTCCTCACATATATAAGCTTCTTCAACATATTTTTGTGGTGTTGGATCTTCTCTTTGAATGATATCTAATTGTTTTCAAATAAAGGTCACCTATAATAGCTCATGGCCTGGCCTAGTAGCCGGCTGGCCCACCAGGCTAATTGTCAGCCCAACCCAATATTGTTGAGGCACATGAGTTGCCTAGTCCTACTAGCACAGTGGGGCAGGTCATGGGCTGACCCAATAACTCGGAATTTATAACAAAATAATTTGGAAGAATCAAAGTCAAATTTGAAACATGAGTGAAAAACTTTAAGATCCTGCACACGTAATTACTAGAATACTTAAAGTAATTGTACTAAATTATGCTTATGAATTATACATTTTCCTAGAAGTCAAGTAATTTTGATTTGTTTAAAAATAATAATAATAACCCTTGGACATTTATTTTTAATTAAAAGGTAGAAAAAAAAAGGTTAAACCCTTAATTTAAAAAATTAAATAGATTTTGTTTGTAAAAAAAAAAATGTAAATAAGCTTTAATTCTTTATATTAAAAAAACATTGATTCCCACCTAAAAAAAAAAAAAATTGATTCATTTCTTAGAAAAATATTTTACTGTTTGCTATGCTCCACTAATGGCCAAAGGAATTCAGATTTTTTTTCAATTTGGGATGTAGACATTTTGTAGTGATGCAACTATCCTCACTCTAATATTTTAAACAAAATTAATTAATTATTTTTTTAATAAAATATTTTACTGTTAGCTGGACTCCACCAATGGTCAAAGCTAGGATTTTTTTTTTTTTTTTTCCCAAGTTGGGATTTAGACATTTTGTAATGATGCAACTATCCTCACTCTAATATTTTCTATAATATATATTCATAAATACATCAATTTACTTATTTATTCCAATCAATACAAGTTAATCAATAGTTTTTTTAAAGTATATTTAATAGATCAATGTGACAATATGTGGTTTGTGTTTTGTAATACATTATAGAAAAATACTATGTTCACAACATTTTCATAACAAATCATAAGTGGTTAGTTATTATTAGTTATAATTTGAATCTATCACTAAAATTACTTTTTACCCACTAATAACAACCTGTAACAGCCTGCCATTTAAAATTTATTGTGAAAATATTGTAGACTATGTTTCTCTACAATATAACTATAATTTTTAATTAAATTTTATAAGCCTATTTAAGCGCTCACGGATAGCCCATTAGACTTGACCTATAAGGCCTAGCTTGCTAAAAATAACAAATTGGGTATTGCCACAGGTCCAGGGGGACAAATTTTCACTTTTGGCCTGTCCCAACCTGGCCTATTGACTAGTCAACAGCCCAATAGGCCCATGGGCCAAGTAAAAAGAAGCCCGGCCCATTGCTGACCCTTTTTCCCTAGTACATATTCATGTTTGCATGTTGCCAAAATAGTGTCCTTGTTCCAAGTCTTCAAGGCTATTTTTCAAGCTATTTTCTTTCATAGTCTAAATTTTGGAGTAGGGCTGTAATCGGTTCGGTTTGGTCGGTTTTTTTTTATCCGACCAACTGAAACCGAAATTTTCGATTTTTAAAAGTCTCAACCAAAACCGACCGAAATAGTCAAAAAACCGTTGGTTTCGGTTTGTTTCAGTTTTGGTTGGTTTTTTGGACAGTTTCAGTTCCTTATCATTTATTTTCTAAGAAAGCAAACAAAGAAAAAAAAAAAAAAACAAACCCAAAATATAAAAAAGAGAGAAAAAATTGAAAAAATAAACAACCAAGCACATGGGTTTTTCAAAACCCTAACTTTATTTGCACATTAAAATTGAAAAAATAGCATTGATTCAATATTAAACAAACCTAGAATATAAAAAAGAGAGAGGAAACTATGGAGAGATTAAAGAGAGAGAGAGGGTCACCGTGAAAATCAAAAGATTAGTCGGTGTAGGGAGCCTGGTGTGTGGAGACCAGCGTGTGGAGGCTAGCGTAGGAAGGCCAACGTGTGGAGGTTGGTGCAGGAAGGCCGACATGTGGAGGCGGCATGTCGAGGCATGGAGCGGTGAGAGAAGAGGAGGGGCTGAGGACTGAATTCTTTAAAAGACAAAAAATTGAGAGAAAAAGTTAGGGAAGGGGGTAGCTGAACTGAAGAAAAGAAAAGAAAAGGAAAGAATAAAAGAGGGGACGGGTATTTCCGTATTTATCTCATGCTCTAGGGTTTTAAAAAATTAAATAGCAAAAAAACACAAGCCCCTAGGCGAAGGCTCGAACCTGGGATCACTAGCCAAACCACAAAGTAGCGTACCACTAAGCGACTGATTAGTTATGTAAAAGGGTTACATAAATATATATATATATATATATATATATATATATTCGGTCGGTTCGGTTCGGTTTCAGGCGAAAAAATCCAGCACTGAATCCGAAACCGAAAATTTCGATTTTTAAAAAATGAAACCAAAATTGAACCGAACCGAAAATTTGGCAATGGTTCGGTCGGTTTGTTCGGTTGGTCAGTTTTTTGCACACCCCTATTTTGGAGAACCTTGCACTGTGATTTCCTTGTTCTACTACTAGAAGAGTATTGTCATCTCTAATCCACATCCCCAATTAAAAGGACGAGGAACTACCACTCGTTCCCTTCAGTGTTTAAATCCTATAGGAAAGTGCTATGAAGCAAAAGAGGAATGAGCCTAAGCCACCGGCCATTAACAAAGCTCCCATTGCTACCAAAATATTACAAAAATCACTATATCCGACCATACTAACAACGCTACTCAAATCTAAACCCATAACCATAATCCAGAACCCATCCAAGCCACCAAAAATTATCCAAACATCGTCATTTACATGGACACGACACAGTTGATCCCACTTGCCCACACAGCTTACCAAGCATCAAAACCCACACTTGGCTGAAAGCCTGAAACCCAAGAATCATTACACACCCAAATCAAACATAAAAACCAAACATCCACAGAATTTCACCCACTCACCCCCTCAGCTGAAACCCATACTGCCAGTCCAACAAAGAACACAAACTCAATTAAACAATAGTCAAGGACTCACTCACAAAACCCATTAGCTACTGCTTGTATTTACTTAAACAACTCAAACAAAATTCTCCATAAATGTCATTTTCTCCTAGGGTGCTCAACAGATCCACAAAACCGATCCATATGTCTGATCTGGCCTAACCTGAAAGTTGACAAGCGGTTTTGTCGTTTCGACAAGGTGCAAGGTTGGGTAGCAGGTTTGGAACTCAAAAAACATGTGGTTAGGCAGGTAGTGGGTCTAATATAAAATTCACCTGGAATAGTATACATGTTATGTTTTTGTCCCTGAAACTTTATAGAAGTTGAGGAAAGAACAAAATGTAGAACATTTTAAAGTTCAACGAACAAAAATATAACTTTTTGAATTTGAAAGACAAAAATAGAATCCATGCTACTTTTTTTTTTTTTTTTTCCTACAGAACTCCAATCTTTCAGTTTTCACTTTTCCAAAGCCCTCCCTGTTCCACCCTCACCCCCTCCTTGGCCAAAGGGGAATTCAACAAAGGTTGTCTTCGTCACTACTACAAGAACAAAACTGAATCTCCAGATCACAACATAGAGCAGAGTTCCAAAAGATGTGCTTGCGTGCTAGGAAGAGTGGGAACAGGGATGCTGAAGTTCAACTGACTATAAATATAGATAATCTGGTAGGAGGAAGCCACAAGAGCATTACCACTAAACTAGCGATGGAAACTACTCTCTACAATATGTGGAGAGAACAGAATGATAGAGGTCATGGTGGGAGATTAAGACTTAAAAGTGAAGAAGAAATCTTGAAAACAATTACAAATGATGTCATGTATTGACTACTGCAAAAGAAGAAAATTAAGAGCTCCTTTCAAAATAAAGTCATCTGGTTTATTAGGTGGTTGGCAATCCCCTGCTGCATAAGTTTAGCAGTAAAGCACTTATCAAAAAGAAAATAAGTTTAGCAGTTATGCTGTGTTTGAAAGATAATGGGGTACTTTGATAGTTTGACTAGGTTTGGTCTACTGCGTTCTAAATAACAGCTATCGTATCTCATTTCTTATGTACTTCTACAAAATCTGATATCTAACAACACACAGATAGTGTAAATCATCAAAGTTGCAATTTAAAAAATCTCAAAGGGGTTCTACAACAGCTCCTTGCAAAAGCTATTAAAAAACACATGATCTAATGTAGTCTCTTCTCCTAATTAGGTTATCCAACCTATTATCAATCTAATCTGTGAAAGGTAAACAATCTGAATAAAAATCTACATTTCTTATTTTTACACTATTACATATGAAAGAGTAAAATCATAATAAGATCATTAATATTTTAAAGAATGAAATGGATTTTTTGCATAAAAGAGATTCTGCCATCTCACAAGCATTTCTATCACAAACTAAGAATTAGACCAATAAGAGTATCACAAATCATGCAAGAGACAAAGCTAACCCAATGTCAAGCCTCAAGAATAGTTACAATAATGCCAACCGTGATTAGGTGCTTTTCATTGAACAAAAGATAATCAACCTAAAACTTTAAACACAAATGTACAAGCCAATATGAACTACTAATTCTACCCTGAGAGGTTTGGCATATTTGAACTGATCTTACATGCTACACAAAATGGAAGACTGCATTTTCTCTGAAGAGATTAATTCAATCTTTGATATCCAAATGGCCTGGGTAAAACCATAACATAATTTAGTCAAGGCACAATGTGACAACATGTAAAGAATCTACAACAGAAAGTGTTCAGAGATAGGTTAAATGACAATATTATTAAACTGTACATACTACATAGGAAAAACATAGTTCCCTAATAAAATCCAAATCAATCTTACAAAACCTTCAAGCACAATATGCCAATCAAAGTCTGCAAAGAATGCAAAGACTTTATTTTTATTTTTTTCTTTTATTCTTTTTCCAACAGGATGTCCAAGGTTCTTTGAGAGCATGATCAATCCCAAGATATGCGTTCCATCACACATTCACCAGGCAATTATACAGATAAACTCCAATGGGCAAACCCAAGTGGTTGGTCTCGCGGTTCCTAAGACCACATTTGATCCATGAGCTCCTAGTTTCAAAACTCCTAGTCAGCATTTTAGGGCCACATTTGATCCCAAGATATGAATTTCTCAATGTAATTACTGTAGAACAGAGGGATTGCACACATCCAAGGAAATAGTCAGAAGCTCAAAAAGTGCTGGACAACCTCATTAATAAAAAGAGAAAAAAGAAACATACAATCTGATTAAAAGAAAAGGTGAGAAATCCCAATGGGTAGAACCAAAGGGAGAGTTGAATGCTAGTGAGGAGGGTCAAAACTCAAAACTCAAGACCCCAAATTGAGAAACCACGAATTCAAGGAACCACTCAACTAAAACCATATTAAGGTTAGTGGGAAAAGCAACAAGTCTCATGACATAAAAATTAACAGGTGCCCTTCGGACATTTATTATTGGATCATTTTAGAAAAAATTTATTACCACTTTAAATCCTTTAATGAGAAATATAAAAAGCTGTAAAAAAAAAAAAATCAGTTCTTTTTTTCTTTTTCTTAACAAGCATGCCAATTTTTGGATTGGCATTCTCAATTCTTAAATGGACTCAGCAACGACAGTGAAGGTAAAAAATAATATAATATGTCATTTACGTGACTTGCTAGGCATTTTAACAAACATTTAACGAGCACACTAATAACTAAAGAAGCTATCACGGCGAGCAAATAAGGCACCTGCTCAAGGAAGAAACGACGGAGCAGTAGATGTTGTTGGGGTTGCGGAAGAGGGTGGCGGCGGCGGCGGAGGCTCAGTTCGGAGTTCTTTGACGACGGCGGCGAGAGACTCCGGGTTGAGACCGAGGTCGCAGAGAGCTATGAGGACAGAGAGGGTGTGGCGGTCGAGCCCAGTGTCTAAAATGTTGGACATGTGGAATGCAAGGTCGAGTGACTCCCTCGCCGTTCGAGCAGCCTCCGGATCCATTGATCTCTCTCTCGAACAACAACCTATTCGAATTGGACCCCACTTTGCCTCGAATTGAACAGTGCCACAAATATATCTGGGACCTTAAAAAGTTTGAAATCGATCTGAAATTTTTAGGGGAATCCGAAGTCCTAATGGTTGGTGGAGCTCTCAATTAGAGAGTGGGGTTCGAGTAATCGAGTCTCTTCTCTCTTCAATCTAAAATAAATAAACAAATGCCTGAAGTAAATCTTTCTGCAACGGTATTGAAAAAGAGAAGTAATTTTTTTTTTCTTTATGCAAATTACATTTTAAACCCTATATGGTGGTTTCAATTTCAAATTAAGCCATATTGGGGGAAAAGTTTGATATTAGATCCTCAAGCTTAAATGAATTTCAAAATTTATAGTTTCATTTGTTTTACATTGAATTCTCTTGACTTTGGAAATTATATCAATTTAAATCCTCCAATCAAGGCTCAAAATCGAAGAAAGAAGCTTCTAGAGGTAACAGCTAGCATTACAGGGCTGGTGCTCAGCAGAATGAGAGTCGACGGTCCCTTTCCTATCCCTATAAATGACTCCATCACTCTTGACTCACTACATGACAAATAATAGCATGAACCATTTATTGAAGCAATTGGGTAAGGTCCTCCCACCAACATTTAAAAAGTCCAAAAGAAACCTAGATCTAGAATCAAACGATAAAAATAACATGAACCATTTATTGAAGCAATTGGGTAAGGTCCTCCCATTAACAAATAATAAGTCCAAAGGAAGATTGAATCAAGAAATATCACTAATTCACAATGTATTATGCGAATGGCTAGGTGTCCAAATCTATTATCCCAATCAAGGAGTGAAGCTCATTCAGCAACATAGGTAGTATAGTCGTATAGGTTCGACGTGTGAAAGATGATGGAAAGAAAGAGTAAAGGCCAATATTGAATATTCTTAGTTCTTAGTTATTTGAAAATAAAAGTAAAGGAAGAGTCAATGTCAATGTGAGTGATAGTCAAACTTGTGCATCTCCCTCATATACATGATCTTTGCCATTGTACTCTCCTTAGATTGCATATTCAAATTGCTCATATCAGTTGTGAGATGGTTTGTGATGCCAGTATTAGGATACGAATTTAGGTTAGAAGATGATTATGGACCAATATGAAAGCAGCCATATGAGAATTCCTAGTCTTACCATGATAAATTGAACTGACTGTAGTAGCTAGGTACATATCGTGTGACAAACTCTGTTGCAAACATGACAAGCTTTGTGCATGATTTGAGTAATTTTTGGTGGTGGGATTTTCATTATGGAACTATGCATCAAAAACATTATGGTATTGTTCATCTGTTCTCGCGAGCAAGTAGACGCCCATAGAAATCATCAACTGAAAAAGCAGAGTAAGGACCGGGCAAAGGCCTAGGCCTAAGGCCCTATCACAACTTTTTTTTTTTTTTTTTACCCTTAACGAAAAAGGCCCCCTCCTCCATTGTTGAAGGCCCAAAATTTTATTTTTATGAAATTATATATAATTTTAATGGTTGTACACTTAAAAAAAAAAAAAAAAAAAAAGTGTTGTTAAGAATACTACAAATTTTACTATAGGTTTACAAATTGGGATGTCATCGATCACAAAAAAAATAATTTAAAAATTCATTAATTAGATTTATGAAATTCATCAATTAAAGTCATTGTCACATCATATTGTGAACATTTTGTAGTGTTTTTATTACATTTTTTATTTTCATTACTATCAAGACTCCCAAAGTGCGATACCAATAGAAATCTAACCCAATTAAAAGCCTATACTATTTCAAAAAAATGTTTCAAAAATGTTAAATTATCAATTATGGATTAATCTCCTCCAATAATTTGAGATTTTAATTTTTGTAAACCGATATCATACAAAGCCATACTCCAAATAATATATATCTTTCTTTGTTAAAAACAAGATATAAAATTAAAAATTAAATTACATCTTTACTTAACTATGCATTGTCATATATCCAAAATAAAGTATCTTTTTTAACCATAATGTATTTTTATTTCTTTTTATTAAAATTTATGATTCAACTATATGAAAATCAACTAGTTTAGTTGGTATTTTCATCAAATTATGTATTTAATGTATCAAATTAACTTTGATTTGATTAAAATTAAATAATTTTGTTTCGTTGATATTTATACATAAAAAGGCTCCCACATAAATTTTTTACTTTAGGCTCCAAATTTTGTTGGGCCGCTGTAAGGTATGCATTAGTTATTACTAAGTAATCTGCTGCAATAGGTTAATAATTATGTATTTATAATAGTCTTTTTTTTTTCTTTTTTTTTTTTTTTCTTTTCTTTTTTTACGAAACATAATAGAGTCAAAGGTGTATGTGGTTTTTTAAAATTGTTTTAGTTTTTTTAAAATGTGGGGAAGATTACATTTCTTAAGGTACACACTCTCTATAAACATAAACATATATTCACTTGGTTTGAAAAATGCATATATTGGATTCTTGCATTAATAATTATCTTATGCGTTAACTTTCTTGAACGTTGCTATTCTCTAGTGTCATAGTCTCAACGATAGTCCCCAAAAATCATACATATATATGTGGAACACTGCAAGACTCAGAGTACTTTGGTTTGGTATATATGACACTACGACTTGGAAGAAGAATGCAGCTAGCTAGGAGGAGCCTTTTTTTATAAGGTAATTAATCGGTCTACGTCGTTTGAATAGCACACGCAGCACATCATGTGGTCAATGCAAAGTGGTGATATTTTTATCGATCATTTCATTTGGATATTATCTTGAATATGCCATCCAAAAGATTAATAAATAAAAACATGGAGTAAATGCATTTTTAGTTCCTATATTCTGGTTTTTTATTTTATTTATTTTTTATCCCTACATTTTAATTTTACCACTTTTAGTCCCTAAATCAATCAACGTGTGTTATTTTCGTCATTTCCGTCAGTCAATCGACGGAAATATCTGAGGCGGCTGATGGAAGAATTAAAATATTATAAAAAATGCAACATTAGCATCTATTTTTTTTAAAAAAAAATTTTATCAATTTTAACTAAATAAATAAAAGAAAACAGAATTAAAATTTAAAAAATACATATATCTGGATATAGTTTCATCTTCAACAAGAACACAAACCCAGATTTGAATATAAGATGAACACAAAATGCTATCTAATTTTCATTTTCTTTCCTCTTCTCTGGGCTGAAGCTCCATGGCCACCATGGCCAGAGCTTCATCCACCTCCAATTTCTCTACCACTCAAACTAAATTTTACACACTTTGAACACTTGAGACCCAAAACCTAATATGAGTCCATCTCTTTCTAGACCTCGGCTTCTCTCTCTTTGATCCAAAATGAGGCATAGCCTCCCTATTCCACCACGGAACTCAGCCAACACCACCATGGAACCCAGCACACACAAGACTCTTGACCTACGCCCAAAATCAACAAACACTCTCTCTCTAAACCCAAATCTCTTTACTCCCAAACCTAGAAGCTACTCTTCGATCTATAAGCTAAGAGCATCTTGAATGGCACTTGATCCAAAAAAATGAGATGTGGAGGTTAAAGGGCAGAACAGAGGGTAAGTACTGGGTATATGTGTTTGTGTGCTCAGCGTTGTGTGGCTTTGTGAGCACGTAACATGTGCAATAACATGCACACCCAGATCGGGTTGGTTAGGTTTGACGGCTGTGCCAGATTGGTGAAGGTGGAGATCGTGGTGGCTAGGTCAAATCAGTGGTGTTGGTTCAGTTTTTTTGGGTCGTAGGTGGTAGGTAGATCTGGGTTTTCTAGGTCTAGATCGGCTAGGTCTATTGTGGGTTTAAAGAGAGGCTGAGATGTTTTGCTTTATGTTAGTATGGTTGAGCGGAGTTTGTGTTAGTATGGTTGAGTTGGGTTTGTGTTGGTATGGTTGAGGGATTGAGCTAGGTTTGTTCAATTTTGTGGGTATTTTGTTAATGATTGTATTGATTTAATTTTCAGATTTAAATCTATTTTTTCTTTTGGATAATTTGGTTTGTGTATATATATGGATTGATTTTTTTTTTTTGTACAATATTCTTTTATGATTTTTTTGTGTTTGATTTATGGGTTTGTATGATTTTTTTGGGTTTATGCTCTTGTGTGTTCTTGATGGGTTTGTATGATTTTCTAGATTTGTATGATTTTTTGGATTTGACTTGGCATTTATTTTGAGAGTAAATAGTTTATGTTTGTTATTGTGTTCTTTGTGTTTTTAAATTTGAGTTTGTGTTTGGTTCTGGGTTTGTGCTCTTATGTTCTTGTGCTGATGTTTAAATCTATGATCATGTTCTTGTGTGTTCTTGTTCAAAATGAATTAGATCTAAATTTATGTATTTTATTTGTTTTTAATTCTGTTTTTTCTTTTTTTATTTTGTTCAAATTGATTAATAAATTTCTAAAGGGGGCGGGAAACCCATGTGGCATGGGTGATGAGTGCCACAATAGATTTTTTTATAATATTTTAATTCCTCCATCAATTGCCTCAGCTATTTTTGTCAATTGACTGACGGAAAGGACAAAAATAACACGTGTTAATTGGTTTAGGGACTAAAAATGGTAAAATTAAAATGTAAGGACCAAAATGAAAAAAAAAACAAAATGTAGAGACTAAAAATGCATTTACGCCTAAAAACATTATCTTGAATAAAAGTATGTGAACAAAATATAAGGCAGGGAGTTTTTCAATGGCAATTATTGCAAACATAGACAATTATTTGTTTACATGAATAACAAAATAATAGAATGTAAAGTTTATATTGTAGGGAATTGAATTTATGATCTTTTTATCTACAATGTAAATTCCACTATTCATATAAATTAATAATTTTCCTTGCAAACATATTTTCATCTCCTTTCCAAATTCAAACCATTGCTTATGTTAAGAGAAAACAACCCATGGAGAAGGAGGATATTCCATTGAACATCAAAATTCTGTGCTCTTTTGTCTTTTCTCGCTCTCTCTTCAGAAGTATTAAATGGTTCCATTTTATTAAAAAATTTTGACTTTGCCATAAATCTAATATGCCTTTTTTTTTTTTTTTTTTTTTTTTGAGAAAGAAATCTAATATGCCTGATGTAGATAAAGTTCAAATTTTTGGTAAGTGGCACTATGAAGACAAATGCTTTAAAAAAAATGAATAAATAAATGCTAGGGCACAACTTTTTCCACAATAATTTTTATGAAGCTGCTACTTATTAAGGTGGTGTGTTGTGGTTAAAATTGTATTTGCTTTCACATGGTTACCTTATTGACACTATTTTATTTTATTATAATCACAACAAATCATGTTAACAGTTGTTAAAAGTTTTATTTCTAAACCAATATATTAAGCTAGTTTGAAATAAAGTTTAGTTTATACAAGGTCGCAAGATGCTTGCAAATCTAGAAATCATGATGGCTCCCAAATACACTCTGATATGGAACTAAAAATAGTACATCGTCTATAATGTCATCTAAGCATTGGATATGCCACCTTTATTATTGTTGTCCAAAGATCATACTCGTCCAGAAGAAATGACATTCAACACTTCGAAAGATTTAAGCCACATTTGCTAGAATTGAGATTTATCACATAAGTCTACTACTTCGGAATGTGGGAGCAGTTTCGTCAAAACTTGCTCCCACTATCTCCACTAAGCTAACATGTCTCTCATGGGAAGAGTGGCATGAAACAAAAAAATCCACTCAAGATCTTCTATATAAGGACTAGACTTCACCAAATTTGAGGTACGTAAGAAATTTCCCAACTCTTACATTTTGAGAGTTTCTGAAGATCTTTTAAGAAGTTCTAATTTAACTATGGAAGGATTCATGGTGAGCATCATACCGGTGCACTTCGATCGCATTTCGTGCTTCATTTCAAGCCTTCCGTCGCGGCTTGGTTTGAACATTTAGCCCACTAATTTCTTGCATCATCACACCCAGTTTAATTAAATCTAAAATTTATAAACAGTTCCTTGCATGCTTTATTTTTATTTATTTTTTATTTTTTATTTTTTATGGAAACAGTTCCTTGTGTGTTATATCTTAGATTCCCTATTAAATTAAAAGACAAGGATTGGACCACCAAAATAACCAAATTATTTCCAAATTAAATGTACAAATTGATCGATATACCCCTAGAATTGAACCACTAAAATAATCAAAATATTTGTAGAACCAATGGAGGTTCTAAGGTCATTTTGATCATTTGGGGCATTTCAAGGGCTTTTTCAAAATAATTTTTTTGGGTTATTTTCATAATTTTGGAGTTTATGGGGGAGTATTTGAATAATTTTAGAGGTTTTAGAGCTATTTTCATAGGAAGGAAAGGACCTTTCATTTCTAACCCTGTCCGAATTTAATTAATTAAAAATTTGGGACAAACTTAATTAGGAGTTTCATTTATATAATAATTATCTTCATGAAGTAAAGTATATGTTTAATTAATTATAGTCTCAATGATACACAGTTTGTCAATAGTATTAAACTTTTTTCTCCTTAAAAAAAAAAAATAGTATAGACTTTTCCTCCCTTAAATGCTGTTGTACAATCAAGATTGTTGTAACATGGATTTTTTTTTTTTTTTGCAGAAATTTATTTGAAGGGAGTAAGTCTTAACCTCAAAAGTGGGGGCGTCATGCCAAGGACGTTGGCAAAGAAAAACTCAGTGACTTTAGATAAATGATTCTTTATAACTTAAAACATATATAAGTCGAAGACTAAAAATACAAAGAAATAGTAAAAATTCATAGTTAAAATCAATACAATTTCTTTATTTATTTACTTATTTTTGTGTGTTTAAATAGAAGCAACAACATGAGAGAAAAATTTATGTGGTAATCTTAATGTATAGTGTAGATGAAATAGTCCTATAGATACAAAATTCGGGCTTGAACTTTATCAACTTTCTTTTCAAGAATGATTCACTCTTTCAATTGGCCTAGCAAATACTCACTATTTTTTTTGGACCGGTTTCCCTTTCTCCTTAATCTCTCACATTTTTTTTTTTTCCTCAAATATATTTGTTTTGAATTTGAAAAAAAAAAAAAAAAAAAAAAACCCCCACTAAAATGTAGAGATAAAACTTGAGGATAACATGTTAAAAATAATCTCTAATTCCCTTGTAAAACACAGCCTACAAAATAGAACAATAGTCACGTTAGTTTTAAATCTCAACTTCTTCAATTTATTTCTTCCTCAATTTCTCTCAATTCTATATTCTTTATCTCTACACCATCATCATCATTTTTTCTAAATTCAAAATCCTAAAAAGAAAAAAACTTTACTTACAAAAACAAAAGTGTAGTTCTAATTGTTCCGGTTCAACATGTATGTCAATGTACATTACTCTTTTCTATTTTTGTTTTTGTAAAGAAATCAACGACCTTCTAATTATTTGGAATTTGGGTCTTCTTTATTTTCTTATTTTCTTATATCATCATTTTTTTTTTAAAAGTTTTTACCATACCTTTGTGGGTTAAAGCTTACTCATGACTTTTCTTTCCTTTGATTACAATATTACAGTGATTTTCTTTGATTACAATATTACAGTAGAACACAAACTATGCAATTTGGATAAGTATCAAATTGTGTTAAAGAAATACAAATTGTGCAATTTGTAAAAAAAAAAAAAAAAAAAAAAGAAAAGAAAAAAAAAAGCCTATAATTGGATCATTGTAGGACTACATTATTTGACTTTGTCATATGTATACTGTAAGGGCGAGCTTTAGCTCTTAAGTCCAAAAGATGAATGGATTAACGCCCAATACAATAAATTTGTAGAGAGTGGGTTAAAAAAACTAGGTTTCAACGAAGTGGATGACGCCTTTAATGGGCTAAGGATGGTAAGAGAGCAAGGAAAAGCAATAAATAGACAAATGTGATGCACATAAATTCTTCCTCGGCAATGTCCGAGAAGAGTAGTTTGTGAATATATTTCTCTTAGCTTTGATTACAATTACTTTTCTTAATACTAAAGTATTTTCTCTACAGATTTTGTGTCTCCCAGCCCTTTGAAGGGTCTCTCACATTATATAGCTCCCTTTAGGCGATCTTAGCCCTTCATTTGTTGATTGTCCAGTCCACTACTCGAGTGCTTGTCCCATCAGACACTTTCCCAAGCCCCTTGTAAGTTGTGATGGCCAAGGCAGCACTGTTTAGGGGTTTTCTCCACATAAATGCAGTCAGGAGGTTTGGTGGGATGCATTGAATGTGGGGGCAGCCACCATCCTTCCAGTCATGTCAGGGCTAAACCCCTATCCGAAGCTTTTTCTCGATAGTAGGACCTCCTCTAGCAACATGCCACTGATGTGGCCTTATTGTCTGAGTGTGTGGCCTCCTCGGATAATGGGCTTCTTGGCCATGGATACGACACGTGGCACGGGTATTTTATCTGAATTCTTGCACCCCACATATACTCTTAACGTAATATTTTTGTTATTAGTGATAATTGTTCCATTTTTCTCAATCCCATCTCTTCCATATGAAATTATCCCTAACAACTGTTGTGCCTTTTTACTACAATTTCTTTTCTTTTTTTTTTCAAGAAAATACATTTTTTAAAAATTAAATGATATTATTGGTGATTAATATCACCTGCTAATGTTAACGGCCTTTCTTATAAATTTTTCTTTTAAGGATTAAAAATAACTTCATAATTCCTGTTTAAAACAAAAAAACAAAACAATGTGAGAGTTGAGATTGTGAGAGCCTTTCCTATTTAGTTTATTTATTTTTTGGATTTTAGGTATTTGAATTTTTTTAATTTATTTTGTAGGGGGTCCAAGGACCAAAGAGAATTAGAATATGAAAGCGTCTCGTACAATCCCACCCGTATAAGGGTATTCGCCTCGAAGACATCACCAACTTGAGGATGTGAGGGAATACATAATAGTGTTACGTAAGAACTTATGGAGAAGAGGAAGGACCATAAGGGGGGTAAAGACGGTGGGAGGAGGCTTCCTAGAAAGGCATACCTTCTCCCTCTGCATTGAATACCTTGCAACAACCTTATTAGCTGCATTAATGAGAAAATGACACCTGAATAGTGACTTCATAGCTAGTAGCTCCTTCTATCACCTTTAGTGGAACTTTGATGGGACAAGTATCCTAAGAAACGTCCTGAAGCATATAGATGAAGGGTTGGGATGCAAAGAGGAAGGATATATAAGGAAGGGGAACCTCTAGATTAAAGGGGTGAACATTTTCTTCTGGGATAAGAGAGAAAGAAAAGGTGGTAGTGTGTAAGATAGGGCAAAACCTGGAAGATTTATGCATAAGTAACCAATCCTCGAACAAACCCGAGGAGAGTATCATTTGTAAAAGCTACTTAAGAGAAAATTCTATAACACTTTGAATTCTTCAGCCACAAACTAAAACTTGATCTTGAACTACTATTGAATTGTCTTCCCACTCTCTTTAGAAATTCTATTGTTTGGACTTGGTTTGAAGGCTGCATCACTGTTCTTAGTGGGCTTAGACTATTACTTTCTGAGCACTTACATATTTATTTTGGTATTTAGGTTTTTTTTTTTTTTTTTTTTTTTTTTGTGTGTTATGGATGTGTACCTAGTGGCTACATTATAGAACTAAGTGGCTATCTTTTATGATTAAAAAAAAAAAAAAAAACTTGATAACTCTCATTTAAATAAAAATTAAAAAAAAAAATGATAACAAAACAAAATAACGTGAGAGATTTTCCTATTTAATTTTTTTTTTGGGGTGTTTTAGGCATTGGAATTTTTGTTATGGATGTGTACTTAATTAGTGGCTACATTATAGGAGTCATCACACCCCTAGGTTTTTTTGTGATTGGAAAATATAGTAATCTCAAATTATAATGAATCAAAACTAATAACCTTTTCCAAAAAATAGAAGAGCATCTGAGAAGCGCATGATAATTATAGAATACTAGCCTCTGAGCACTTGCTCACGTGGGTATTCAGAGGCTCTTCTATTTTTTCGGTAAAAGTTAATAATTTGTATCCATTATAATTTGGAATTACAATATTTTTCAATCACAAAAAATACTTAGGGATGTGATGAATGTTATGACTTATACTTTTGTGGGTGAAATAATTTTTTCATCACACGGTTAGATATTTATGTAATTAGAAAATGTAGTAATTCCAAATTATAATAGATGTAAATTATTAATTTTACAAAAAAAAAAAAAAAAATAGAAGAGTCTTTGAGCAGGCTAGTTGTTGTTCTTGTTGTTATTATTATTATTATTATTATTATTATTTTGAGAAGAAAGTGGGATATTATGTTTATGAAGACAACTCCAATTCTGTTTCCACACAAATCGACAATCAATGTCCACCTTGATCTTTAGGGGGGAATTTGGTTCGCTGTAATGTGCCCCTAATGTGATGCATATTACGATGATATGACATTAAAGTTTTTGGTTTGTTTTATTTTTTCTAAAATTACTATAATTTAAAATTATAAAATATATCACAACATTTTAATCTCATTACATTTCTAAACAATATAATGTTGTATTTTTGTATTAAAATTACATTAATGTAAGATTAAAATAACATAACTAATATTACAACATGACGTAACATTACAACGAACCAAATGCCCCTATAAGTTTACGATAATCACGCCATGCCTTATCAATCATTTAGTGGAACACTGCAAGACTCAGAGTACTTTGGTCAATTTGGTATCTATTTATGGTATGACTTGGAAGAAGAACGCAAAGCTATAGAAACCTTTATAAGGTAATCGGTCTGCATCGTTTTTTTGAATAGCACATGCTGCACATCATGAGGTCAATGCACAGTGGTGATATTTTAAAGGATCATTGCATTTGAATATTATCTTGAATATGCCATCCAAAAAATAAATAAATAAACAAAAACATTATCTTGAATAAAAGTATGTGAACAGAATATAAGGCAGGGAGTTTTTCCAATGGCAATTATTGCAAACATGGACAATCATTAGTTTACATGAATAGTAGAATGTAAAATTTATATGGTAGGGAATTTTAAGCGTACAATCTTTTTGTTTACAATTTACACTTTACATTCTACTGTTCATACAAACTAATAATTTTCCTTGCTAACATATTTACATCTCCTTTCCAAATTTTAACTAACTCTCATGTGAAGAGAAAACAATCCATGGAGGATATTCCATTGAACATCAAAATTCTGTGCTCTTTTTTCTCTCTCTCTCTCTCTCTCTCTAAGGTATTAAATGGTTCCATTTTATTAAACATTTTGACTTTGCCATAAATCTAATATGCCTGATGTAGATAAAGTTCAAATATTTGGTAAGTTGCACTATGAACACAAATGCTTAAAAAAAAAAGAATAAATAAACACTAGGGCACAACTTTTTTCACAATATTTCTTAAGAAGTTGTTACTTGTTAAAAGTGGTGTGTTCTGATTAAATAATATAGGTTTTACTAATGTATGCCCTTAGGGCATATATTAGTAAACTATTTTAAGAAATTTTTTATGGAAAAATGAAAAAATTACTAATTTTCTTGATAGCTTTTTAAATTCCTCATAAAATATTTCCAAAAATAGATGACTAATGTATGCCCTAACCGGACCCTATTCCTAAACCAATAAATTAAGCTAGCTAGTTTGAAATAAAGTTTAGTTTATACAAGACCACAAGATGCTTGTCAATCTAGAAATCATATGGCTATTAGAAATTAGTGGTTAAATGATTAAATTTATCATATTCTCATAAATTAAACTTTTGGGACAATCGAAAATTTAACATAGTATCAGAGTAAGAGATCCTAAGTTCAATTCCTGTCTCCTCCACTATTACCTTCCATTTAAATTCCCATGTGTCGAGATTTGACTATTAAAAAGGTAGTTTATAGTGCATTGTCTATAACGTCATCTAACCTTTGGATGTGCCATCTTTAATATTATTGTCATCCAAACATCATACTCGTCCAGAAGAAATGACATTCAACACTTAGAAAGATTTAAGCCACATTTGCCAGAATTGAGATTTATCACATAAGTCCACTACTTCTTAACGTGAGAGTAGTTTCTTCGAAACTCACTCCCACTATCTCCACTAAACTAACATGTATCTCATGGGAAGAGTGGCAGGAAACAAGGAAACCCACTCAAGATCTCCTATATAAGGACCATACTTCACCACTTTTGAAGTACGTAAAAAATTTCGTAACTCATACACTTTGAGATTTTATGAAGATCTTTTAAAAAGTTCTAACTTTGCTATCAGAGGGTCCTTGGCAGGCATCATACCGGTGCACTTTTCGTACTTCATTTCAAGTCTTCCATTGCAACTTGGTTTGAACATTTAGCCCATGAATTTCTCGCATCATCACACTCATTTTAATTAAATCTGAATTGTCATTGGGATAGATAAATTGTTTATGTTGCATTGGTCAATGAAGTTTTGTATGTGAATTTTATTTAATTTGTAGACCTTAAGAAACAATACCTAAGGTATTATACTTTAGTGTTACCATTTAATTAAACTCTAATCCTTGCCAAATTTGATATTCTTGTCATTCATTAAATCTTTGGCATGTAATCACTATCTCCATACTGTTCTCTAGGTATTTAAAAAAAATAGAAATGATTTTTTCTGGATGATTAAAATATTTCACAAAGATGATGAAGAGGATTAAGAGCATTCACATTAGGTATGTAAACAATATCTTATTTTATCATCTTAAAAGCTAATTTATCTAATATACCATATCATTTTATAATACATCCAACATCCCAAACTCTATTTCTTTTGTCACCTTATTTAAATATTCTTTTTTTATTCTTTTTTACTGTTTCCCTCTCTCTCTCCCTTTTCCTCCAGGCAACCAGGCTCCAGCAAAACCCATTAAAAAACCACTACTCACCTCCCATTTAACCCACCAAACACCAGCCAGCAACCACCACCACGCCACCACTATGCCAACTTGCAAACCCATTAAAAAAACCACCAAACCCACCAACAAGAACCACCAACAAGAAAAACACACACACACACACAAACACACAAACCACCAAATACCACCAGACATCGGCCACAAAAACCACGCCACCACCAAGAGGAAAAAAAAAAAAAAAACACACACACACACACACAACAACAACAACAACAACAACAACCAAACAAAACCCATAACCCATAACCCCATGCCATCGCTGCACCACCATGACTCACCACGCCCCACCCATCATAGACCCACCATGACCCAGGCCACAACCACAATGCCTCAGACCTACCATGCCTCACCCACCATGCCCCACCCACCATAGATCCATCATGACCCAGACCCACAACCACCATGCCTTAGACCCACCAAGACTCAAACCCACAACCACCATGCCTTAGACCCACCATGACCCAAACCCACAACCCACCACTCCTTTGCCACCATATCCGACTCACAATACCCCTCAGCCAGTAGATTGGTGGAGAAGCTTTGATCTTTGCTTCATTGGCGTGGAGGCCCAACCACTAGAGATGTGAGAAAAGAAAGAGTAAGAAAGAAATGGACTAAGACCAGAGAAAGAGAAAGCCAGAGGAGAGAGAAAGAATAAAAAGGATTAAAAGAATGAGATGAGGAATAAATTTGAATATTTTATTTTTGCAATTGAGTTACAGTACCGTCATAAAAATAAGATGGCATTGTAGCATAATTGCAAATTTTTTTGTAATTCCAATATTTTGCAAAACCGAATAATTGAGGGTTTTGGGACACTGATACTAAATATTACCAATATATGACATTTACAAGACCTAATGTAAATGCTCCGAAAATAATAATTTTTAAAGGGTTTTGACAAATGTGACCTTAATGGAATTAATGCAATTATTGTCTAATGGCTGCGAAATTGTCGCCAATCCTTTCATCCAGCTTGATTAGGTTGGAAATAACTTTGTCCTTAGCTCCTACCCCTAGGAATATACTCCATTCCTGATACCTCTACTTGGAATTCCCATATATATAGATGATTGAGTTCCAACTTCCAACACGTCAAAAAACACCCCCACGGCAACAAGGGATTGTATTTGCAGCTCTCTTGGCTTCTTGGAGACTAGGAAGTTTGATAAATACTTGGGTTTTCCTCTCAAATTTTCTGACAGGGGCAGGCAAGGATTTTTATTTCATTATTCAAAATATCCAAAGCAAATTGGCTGGTTGGCAAGCTAATCTCTTATCTATAGCTGGTAGGCACATTTTATTCCAATCCTCCTTTAGTGCAGTAGCTGACTATGTTATGCAAGGTGCTCTTCTTCCAAATAGAGTCTGTCAAGAAATTGATCGAGCTAACTGTAACTTCCTTTGGGAATCTTCCTCTGAAAAGTGTAAGTTACATTTGGTCAATTGGGAAGTTGTCACCTGCCCTACTGACCATGGTGGCCTTGGCCTACACGCTGCTCGACCAAGGAACCTATCCTTGCTTGCAAAATTGAATTGGAACCTTTCCGTTGGAGATAACTCGCCTTGGGATAAAGTTTTAAAGGCCAAATACATGTCTAGGAGCGCTCCTTGGTCATCGAAAGGATCTTGCTCTCGAACATGGGCAGCTTGTAAGGCCGCCAAACCCCTTTTTGACAAAGGCCTAAGGAAAGTCATAACCACGGGCACCTCCACCTCTTTCTGGAATGACACCTGGTTTTCTCTTGGCAACCTTAGATCTGTCCTTTCAGGTCCCCTTTTCTACCAGGAAGAAAATAGCCTGGTGGCTCATTTCGTTGATGATTATGGGAATTGGAAATGGGATAACCTCTCCTTCGTCCTGCCTTAATCTCTATTAAGCATCATTAATGCTGTCCCAGTTAATCCTTCCTCCTATTGTGATGACTTGACTGCTTGGGCTCCCTCTAAGGATGGTAATTTTTCTCTTAGATCAGCTTATTGTCTTGCCAAAGGGTTAAATGTTTTGAACCCTCCCACTCTTGCTGTTAGCTGGATTTGGAAAGTGAAAGCTCCCCAAAAACTTCTCATTTTCGTTTGGTTATGCTCTCATAATAGCATCCCAGTTAGAAAAGTGTTGGGTTCAAGGGGTTTTACCATTGATCAGTCATGCTCTCTTTGCAACAACCACGTGGAAACTATTGACCACCTTCTTAGGGAATGCTAGGCCTCGGTTAGTTTTTGGAATCAGCTTGGAGTTCTTTCAAAAGCTATCCAATCCTTTGGTCTCCCTCTTTCGGATTGGCTGCATATCAATAGCACTTGTGGCTTCACTTCAAGACACCTCCACATTCCTTGGAAAACTCTCTTCATTTTTGGACTATGGACCTTATGGCTAAATAGGAATTCTGTGGCTTTCCAAGGAAAGTAGCCCAACCCCTCTATTGCCAAGATTTGTATTGAAAAATCTGCTGAATTTCATTTTCTCATCCAAGGAGTTGAAGCACAAAACATAAAAATTCAGCACCCTATCTCTTGGACCAAACCGGACCTTGGATGGTTTAAACTTAACACAGATGCATCTGTTCTGCTATCCTCAAACTGTGCAAGCGGGGGTGGACTTATAAGAGATTCTTATGGTTCTTGGATTAGAGGTTTTTCTAGACTCATTGGTGCCTCAAACTGCCTTTTGGCTGAGCTTTGGGCTTTGCAAGATGGCATTGCTATGGCCAGAAACCTCAACATTTCTAAGCTTGTTATTAATGTCGATGCTACTGAGGTCATTTCCCTTTTCTCTAAGCCGAGTAGTGATAATCGGCTAACCCAGCCTATCGTGGATGATTGCAGGAACATGCTCCAAGTTTTCCAAGAATACCACATGCAACACTGCTTCAGGGAAACTAACAAAGTTGCTGATCTTCTTGCAAAAATTGGCTGTGGCCAATCTGAATCTTTTATTTCTTATGTAACGCCTCTTTTTGTTGTTATGGAGGCTCTTTCCTTTGATTGTATTTCTGCTCCTTGTACCCGTTTGATTCGGGCTCCAACTGCTTTTGATTAATATTATTAAACCCGTGCTTTACCAAATAAAAAATAAAAAATAAAAATGTATTCCTTCTGCCAGCCTCCATAACTTTTGTCCTTTTTTAGAAAGTTAATCTTGCAACGCATGTCTATATATATAAACCCTCCATTTTTGTTACGTAAAATGTTTTATCTAAAAGAAAAGATTTTTTTTCCAGTATTTAATTGCGTTTTTGAAAATGTTTGGAAAACTTTTTTTTTTTGGTTGGGGGGGGGGGGGGGTGTTTGAGACGTAAGTAAGATACATGGTTTTTAAATTTAAATACTCCCAAAACTATCAAAAAAGAAAAAAAAATTAAATTACCAAAATGACCAAATTATCTCTAATCAATATACTCCTAGAATTGAATCACCAAAATAATCAAAATATTTATAGAACTAATGGAAGTTCTAAGGGTATTTTGATCATTTGTGACATTTCAAGGGTTTTCTAAAATAAAATTTTTGGGGCTATTTTCATAATCGTGGAGATTATGGGAGTATTTGGATTATTTTAGAAGTTTTAAGGCCATTTTCATATGAAAGAAAGGACCTTTCATTTCTTAGTTCTAACCTTGTCCCAATTTAATTAAAAATTTGGGACGAACTTAATTAGGAGTTTCATTTATATAATAATTATCTTCATGAAGTGAAGTATATGTTTAATTAATTAGAGTCGCAATGATACACAGTTTGTCAATAGTATTAAATGCTGTTGTACCCCCCGCCCCCCCCCTCTTTAAATGCTGTTGTACAATCAAGATTGTTGTATCATGGATTTTTTTTTTTTTTTTTTGGCAGAAATTTATTTGAAGGGAGTAAGTATTAACCCCAAAAGGGGGGTGTCATGCCAAGGACGTTGGCTAAGAAAAACTCAGTGACTTTAGATGAATAATTCTTTATAACTTAAAACATAACTCGAAGACTAAAAATACAAAGAAATAGTAAAAACTCATGGTTAAAATCAAAACAAATTCTTTATTTATTTACTTATTTTTGTAGACATATAAGATAGAACAAAAAAAGAAAAGAAAATATGTGTGGTTACTCTTGATTAATTGATAGGAATCTGTAAGTATAACCATACTAAATTTAATAGAAGTTGGTGGTCCTTGTAAGTTAAATTTAGTATGGTTATACTTAAAGATTCTTATCAATTAATCAAGAGTAACCACACATATTTTATTTTCTTTTTTTTTGGTTCTGATGTGGAAGAAAAATAAGTAGATGCGGTAGCCATGAGTAAATTGACGTTATACAGCGACGACATGGGTTGACGATGACGATACGGGTTGACGGCATATTTAAGATCCGTCAGTTTCCATAATATTCATCAAAGGAAAGGAAGCGACGAGAAGCCTTGAAGGGCACCCTAAGGCTGACGCCTTCATGAGACTGACGCCCTCATGGGGCTGATGGGGTTAAAGCCGGATGGGCATTAAAAGCTGACGGTACTGACCAATGATTGCTTGCCACCTAAGTATTGCGTATATAAGGAAATAACTTGCTTTCCACGCTTCGCAGAATCCAAGGGGATTCCCATAAGGAAAGGATCCCGTAAAATACACCTCGAAGAGATTCCTAAAAGGAAAAGACTTCTAATCCCACAAGGAGATGTTAACGCTCTACTACTATAAAAGCCCCAATACCCTCACCAACCAAGGTACGCATAATTTACCTCTTTTTAGCACTCTAGAGTTGTGAGAAGATCTAACTTGACATTTGGAGGGTATTCAGCTGGCACCACACCGGTGTTCTCTGTTAGGTCCTTTCTTTTTGTGTTGTGCAGGTGTCGTTGCGAGCACGTGTTAACCGTGTAGCTCACTATTGATTTTCTAGCATCATTAGTTGGCGCTGTCTATGGGAACTGTGAGTAGTGTTGTGAGCCACAGCTAACGCTCCCCTGACAAAAGAGTTGCATGGTACTCACTCGATCAATGTCAACCATCAACAACGTTCAGGAAAGACGAGCCGCGACCGACTGCTCTAGAGAAGCAAGTGCAGATCCTGACAGTGGCCGTTGAATGCCTCACAAAGTAGAATCAGGTTTTTGAAGAGCAACTACATCGGAAGACAGGAAATAATATTACAAAAGACCTAGAAGATTCCAGTGCTGAGCGGCGAGACCGCGAAGGACCGGAAGGCAGTAATGCCTCGAGTAGACTAGAGTGGCAAAATGTAAGCATCCCATCCCTCATGGACGTGACTCCACCCCCTGTCTTTGCGGAGATACAGGCGATGAAGGAGCAAATGGAGGTGATGATGAACGCTCTCAAGGGACAGGTGTCTAGTGATCTTGACGATCTTGTTAACCGCATTGATTCCCCGTTCACTGCCGCTATCAACTCTTCCCCCCCACTGCACAAGTTTCGCATGCCGCACATAGATAGCTATGACGGGGTCAAGGACCCTCTAGATCACCTGGAGACCTTCAAGACATTGATACACCTTCAAGGTGTAGCGGATGAAATCATGTATAGGGCCTTCCCTACGACGCTGAAGGGTGCAGCTAGAATCTAGTTCAGCCGACTAATTCCCAACTCAGTCAGCACTTTCAAGGAGTTGAGCGCTCAGTTTACCGTGCACTTCATTCGTGGACATAGATACAAGAAGTCCACGGCTTGCTTGATGAGCATTAAACAGCGAGAGGATGAGACACTACGATCCTACATATCTCGCTTCAATAAGGAAGCGCTCTCGATCGACAAAGCCGACGATAAGATACTTGTAGGAGCCTTCACAAACGGGCTGCGAAAGGGTAAGTTTTTGTTCTCCTTATACAAGAATGATCTGAAGACCATGTCAGAAGTGCTTTACAGGGCCACCAAGTACATGAATACTGAAGATGCGTTGTCAGCCCGAGAGGAGAAACCCAAGAAAAGGGAAAGGCAGGATGATACCCAACAAGACCAAGGGCGCAAGAAGGCCCAGATGGGAGACCGACGGGACGAACGGTGCCCTAAGCCCCCGGGGGGAAGGTTTATGAGCTTCACCCCACTAACGGCCCTGATAGATCAAGTTTTGATGCAGATCAAAGACGAGGAGGCCCTGACTTACCCCGGGAAGCTGAAGGGAGATCCCAACAAACGCTCGAAGGATAAGTATTGCCGCTTCCACTGAGACCACAGTCATGACACGGCCGATTGTTATGACTTGAAACAGCAGATTGAAGCCCTTATTAAACAAGGGAAGTTGCATAAGTTCGTTAGAAAGGAGAGAGCGGATCAACCCCCTCAAGAGTAGAACCCTCGACGGGATAATGAACGACCAAGACCCCCTCATAAGGGACATAAGAATGATCGTAGGAGGAACGGCAGTCACCGAGTCATCCAAAAAGGCTCGAAAAACTTACCTTAGGATGGTCCAGAATGTTTAGCTGACGGGCTTTGTATCGAAGATAGCACGGAGAGAAAGCCTTATAATCGGATTCTCGGAGGAGGATGCATGACGTCTTCACCACCCGCACGACGATGCGCTGGTCGTCGGCATACAGATAGAAGATTACAACATGCACAGTGTATTGGTCGATAATGGAAGCTCAACAGATATCCTGTATTATCCAGCATTCCAGTAGATGAGAATTGGCAGGGAACGGTTGATCCCAACTAACACTCCTCTCGTTGGTTTTGGAGGAATGATGGTGCTCCCCTTAGGTGCAATCACATTATCCGTAGTGGTAGGCGACTACCCATAGTAGATCGCCAAGGATGTGACATTCCTAGTGGTCGACTCCTTGTCTGCCTACAATGCTATCTTTGGGCGACCCACCCTCAATTCGTGGAAGGCCGTAACCTCAACCTACCACCTGATGATTAAGTTTCCTACCGACTACGGAGTGGGAGAGTTGTGAGGAAATCAAGTGGCCGCACACGAATGTTACGTGGACATGATGGAAATGGATGACCACCTCCAGGCAATGAGCATAGAAGAACATCGAACAACAACGGAACCCGTGGAAAAACTTGAAGAGGTGTTTCTTGACGACTCGAACCACGAACAAACAACCAAGATTGGAACTCTCGCCAGTCCCGCTGTTCGCCAAGAGCTCACGGCTTTTCTAAGAACTAATCGAGATGTATTTGCCTGAACCCATGAGGACATACCCAGAATAGATCCATCAGTTATCGTACATAGGCTGAATGTATCGCCTTCCTTTCCCCCCATCCGATAGAAGAAGCGAGTGTTCGCCCCAGAACGAGACCAAGCCATAGTGGAAAAGGTCCGCAAACTTCAGGAAGCAAGCTTCATAAGGGAGGTATACTACCCTGACTAGCTAGCGAACGTAGTAATAGTCAAGAAAGCTAGCGGGAAGTGGAGGATGTGCGTGGACTTTACCGACCTAAACAAAGCATGCCCCAAGGACAGCTACCCCTTCCCACGAGTCAACGTACTAGTAGACTCTACAGCTAGGCATCAGTTGCTAAGTTTTATGGACGCCTTCTCAGGTTACAACCAAATCCGAATGCACGAAGATGATCAGGAGAAAACTTCATTTGTAACCAGTCAAGGCCTCTTCTGCTATAGAGTAATGCCCTTAGGTTTGAAGAATGTGGGCGCGACATACCAGAGGCTCATGAACAGAATGTTCGCACCGCAAATTGGGAGAAATGTCCAAGTCTACGTGAACGACATGCTAGTGAAAAGCCGAAGGGAGGAAGATCATTGGGAAGACCTCAGAGAGACATTTAACACCCTTCGTTCTTATAATATGAAGCTCAACCCAGGAAAATGCGCCTTTGGAGTGACGGCGGGAAAATTCCTAGGATTCATGGTGTCGCAAAGGGGGATAGAAGTAAACCCGGACAAGATTTGGGCCATATTGGAGATGACACCCCCAAGAAATGTGAAGGAGGTACAAAGCCTTAATGGAAAAGTGGCAGCATTGAATAGGTTCGTGTCGAGGGCAACGGAAAAATGTTTGCCCTTCTTTCGCACGTTGAAGAAGTCCTTCGAATGGACTACCAAGTGCCAACAGGCGTTTGAAGAATTGAAATCCTACCTTTCCGCCTCGCCATTGCTAAGTCCATCGCAACCAAGTGAAGAACGTTTTCTCTACCTAGCTGTTGTCCCGCCGCCGTTAGCGCAGCCTTGATCAGGGAGGAAGAAAAGGTGCAGAAACCCATATACTACGCCAGTCGGGCGCTTCGCGGAGCCGAAGAGAGGTACTCGCCCATGGAGAAACTAGCCTTCATATTAGTTATGGCAGCTCGTAAACTCAAGTTGTACTTCCAAGCCCATACGGTAGTTGTCCTGATCGACAGGCCCTTGCAGTGAGCTATGGGCAACCCTGACACCGCTAGACAATTAGCACTCTGGGCCATAGAATTGAGTGAGTTCGACATCCAATACCAGCCCCAAACCGCTATCAAAGGGCAGGTCGTTGCGGACTTTATAGTAGAGTTTACTCATGACGAAGACAAGGGGGCAGAAGAATCCCCTCAGTGAAGCGTGCATACAAATGGATTATCTAATAGGCAGGCTGGGGGGGCCAGCGTTGTATTACTGTCACCTGAAGGAGATGTAGTTGAATGCATGGTCCGTCTCGACTTCCCCACCACCAACAATGAACCGGAATACGAAGCATTAGTAGCTGGCCTTGACCTCGCTAGAGCCGCCGGAGCCACGAGCGTAGTTATCTACTATGACTCCTAGGTCATTACTAACCAAGTAAATGGGGATTACAAGTGTAAGGGCGAAAGGATGAAACGATACCTAGATCAAGTAAAAATGAGGGTAGACAACCTATAAGCCAAAATCATCCAGATCTCCAGAGGGGAGAATGAGCAAGCCGACCGCTTTGCCAAGGCCGTTTCAGCAGAACACATGATCACCCATGGTAATGTACTTTCTTTTGTTCAACTTTCTCCACTAATAGACTCCGACGACGTGCAGGAGATAGTTTCTGAAAGCAACTGGACCACAACAATAGCTTCATACTTGAAGGACGGCATTTTGCCGGACGAGAAGAAGGCCACAAGAAAGCTAAAGGTCCGGGCAGCAAGGTTCGTCTTGATAAAAGATGTTCTGTATAAAAGAGGCTTCTCCCGTCCATACCTAAGGTGCTTAGGTAATGAAGAGGCGGACTATGTCATGAGAGAGGTACACGAAGGGATTTGCGGAAACCATTCAGGGTCAAGATTGCTAGTACACAAGCTTGTGTGAGCAGGATACTATTGGCCTACCATGCAGAAGGACGCCAAAGCTTATGTCAAGGCCTACGACAAATGTCAGAGGTTCAACAACATTATTAGACAACCAACCAAAGAGCTGGCTCTGATGACGGCCCCATAGCCATTTGCTCAGTGGGGATTAGACATTATGGGACCGTTCCCTACAGCGGTTCGACAACTGAAGTTCCTGGTAGTAGGCATTGAGTACTTTACAAAGTGGGTGGAAGCTAAAACTTTGGCCATCATTACAGAGAAGAACATACGGAGTTTCGTTTGGAGATGCATCATATGTAGATTTGGCATTCCTAGGGTCTTAGTCTTGGATAATGGGAAGCAGTTCGACAATGACTCATCCCGGGACTTTTGCTCACAATTAGGAATAAGGAACCACTACTCCTCCCCCGCCCACCCACAAGCTAATGGACAAGTCGAGGTTACGAACCGATCCTTGCTCGAGATTATCAAGACTCGGCTTGAGGGGGCAAAGGGCATATGGCCTGAAGAATTACCAAGCGTACTATGGGCGTACAGAATGACGGCAAGAACACTTACAGGAGAGACACCATTCCGACTAATATGCGGAAATGAAGAAGTCATCCCAGCTGAGATCGGACTCACAAGCTATAGGGTAGATAACCACGATGAAGGAAGGAATGACGAGGCCATATGCCTTCAACTCGATCTGGTAGATGAAGTCAGGCGACAACAGAATAAAGGCTCGCACGGTACCAAGACCACATGGCGAAGCATTACAACTCCCGGGTCCGACATAGAGATTTCAAGGTAGGAGACCTCGTCCTAAGGAAAGTTATGGGTACTGCTAGAGACCCCACACAAGGGAAGCTCAGCCCCAATTGGGAAGGACCTTACTGAATCACGTTATGGTAAAGGAAGGGCACTTACCACCTAGAGGTGATAGATGGACAGAAGCTGCCACATCCATGGAACACTGAGCACTTGCGAAAGTACTACCAGTGAAAAGGATGACATGAAGAAGCAACACCTCTTTATTTCTTGTTTAATTATAGCTACACTCCTCAGTTTCTTTATTTTACTTTAGTTTTCGCTACAATAACTTTTCAAAGCCCAAAGGGCAGGTTTTTGTTTTCTTTTTAAAGAACTACTTTTTCTACGGATGCATGGCAATAAAAGGAGTTTATTCAGAAAATAGTCAAAGTTTCTATTGACAAATTCATAACCCACAAAAGTGACAAAAGTCTTGAGCAAAGACAAGGCAAAATAAGCCGACGGCCCCCACCAAAGTGACGGGTCTCTAAAGTCTATAATTAGGCTGACGGCTCAAAAGTGATAAGTTCACTAAAGCCTTGAACAAATACAAGGCTAATTAAGCTGACGGCCCCCACTAAAGTGACGGACCTTTAAAGTCTGTAATTAGGTTGAGGGCCCCTACAAAAGTGACGGGCTCTTGAAGTCTAGTTGGGTAAAGCTATAAAGCTGATAACCCAACAAAAGTGACAAGATCACTCAAACAGTAACGGGGATGAGGCTAAAAAAGACGACAGTCCAGTAAAAAATGACATTCAGTCTTGAACAAACACTAGGCTAAAAAAGTCGACGGCCCCCACAAAAAGGGACGGGCTCTTAAAGTCTATAGGTGGGCAATATCATAAGGATGACAGCCCCACAAAGAGCGATGGGCTCTTGGAAGTCTTATTGTTCAAAATTATAAGGTTGACGGGCCCAACAAAAAGAAATGGGCTCATGGAATCTATAAATGAATAGAACTACAACGTTGACGGCCTTACAAGAAAATTTTTTTTTAACAATAAACCTCTGTAAATGGGCAAGGCTATAAAAAGTCAACGGAGAAAGCAAACCTATAAGACAGCTAAGGCAATAAAGCTGATGGCCCCATTAAACTTACAAAACGGACAAGTTTTCGATAAATAAAAATACAAAAGATGACGGGTACCATAGGCCGACGGAAATCTCGACCCCCAACAAGCAACATGCCAATAAAATCGAAGACAGAGAAAATAGGAACAATATACCATACACGAAGTAAATTGTTTACAGATAAAAGCCCAAAACCAAAGGGGCACTTAAACATCGTTCTTAAAGTAAACAAAATATACATCACACGTTAAGAGCGTCAGCAGGGGTTCCACTGTCTTTGGATTGAGCGCCGTCAGCATCAATAGCTAGCACGGGAGTCTTGGAAACAAGAGCAGGAGGAGTAATGGCCGGTTGGGCTAGAACAATGCCACCGTAAACTTGGGGCGGGGATGGGATTCCGGGATGCCGTCATCATCATCATCAATGGCGACATTCCTAGCAGGCGTCACTGGCTCAGGCGCATCCATTGAAATCCCAGAGAAGTCCAGCTCCGGGAAAGCTGACGTGACCTGCTTAAGACAATCGTCAAATCCAGTGCTGTAATAATTGGCACAGGAGTCAATGAACGATTGTGACATTTTAAAATTTTGGATGGCGTCAGTCCCTACCGTCTCTACCTTCTTTCGCAAGGCCGTCACCTCCCCCTAAAGCTTCTGCTTCTGAGAGCTTGCCTCTACTAATTTCTCCTTCAGCTCATTCACCTCCTTGTTGAACGTATGCATGGCCTCTTTATATTGCCCTTATTAGTTCATTAGAGTGGCATTATGTTTCCTAACACGGGTGACGACCCCCTCCTTGGCTGTACAACGATCCTGAAGAGCCTTGACGGGAACTAAAGCCTGAAAAAGAGAGGGGCTTAGACATCAGTCAAGTAAGAAGGAGATAAAACCAACTTAATCTAATAGAGAAAACGTACCCTGGTAATATCAAAAAGAGCTGACGCCCCCAAATCTTCTGTCCTTACCAAATCATAGGGCTTAAGATCTGTCGGCTTTACAAAGGAGCCCACCTCCCCGACGGTGTATCCCTTGTGGGTTAGGAGGCTACATGGGCCCTCAAGGATGGGACCAGATGAAGTCATAACCCTTTTGCCCGCACCATGACTTGGCTTAAGGGATGGCTTCCCCTTCGGGGAGGCGTCACCAGGGGTGATGGCGATCTGCTTTGACGGACGCTCTTCATCTCCATCAGGTTTCCTTTTAGAAACTTTGCTGACGGACTTGGGGATTGACGAGTTTCCTTCCTCTGTCCCCTTCGCCAGTCTCTCCTCTTTTGTACGGGCTGCCGCCGCCCTGATCCTTTGCTTAGCAATGTCCATCTCTACAAAGGTGATGAACGGGCGTCAGGAAAAGCAGACGTTAATTTCAGACAAGTTATGTAAAAGATTTACTTACGCCGACGATAGTATTCACCTAATTTCCGAGCTTCTAGCGACGGCTCAGGACCCCTGCAATATAAATGGATAGTGTCGAGGTTGATTAAGTTTCGGCACTTTCTCTGTTCCAAGGGGATTTCAAGAACCCGTTGGATGAACTCCTCTTGCTTGTCAGTTATGCGGGGACGCGCACTGGCTACAATCAAGAAAAAGTAGACGGTATTAGAAGCGTCTAAATAAAACAAGCAAAAGAGTAGCTGATGGGTTCAACCTAATTCTCTGACGAAAGCCCATGTGTTGTCAAAATAACCACGAGGCATTGTCGCCCACTCTTCCTCACGACACACCCAATTCGTCCCTTCAACAAAGAAATACCTACTCTTCCAGTTCCTATTAGAATCTGGCATGTCGGACACCAATTTTAAGTCTTTTTCCCTGACGGAAAGTGGTACGTCCCTTTGGAAGAGGATATGTGATGAGGTCTGTAGTAGTAAAAGAACTCGTCCAGCATAAGTTGAAGGTTCCCTCCACTTAGACTCCCCCACAATATCTCTGCACCAATAAAAGTCCTCTAAGCATTAGGAGCAATTTGGCTGACGGACAGACCTAGATAGTCCACCAGCTGACGGTGCAATGCCGTCAGCGGAAGCCTAAGCTCGTCAGCGAACATAGTGTCATACATACCAACGCCAGCCGTCCTCCCTGTGTAACATTTTTCGTTCTCCTTAGGGAGACGGATTGGGATATGCTCTGGGATTTGGTACCTGACGCGCAACTCCTTAAAAATTTTGTCACTCATCGAAGGTAAAAACTTGTTGACGGCCCACTCCGCAGGGAGAATAAAGGGATGGTTGTCTCCAGGACCTACTGAGGCCCCTTCACAAGACTCCTCTTCATCATCCTCCTCGTCACCGTCACCATCCTCCCCGTCATTGTCATCACCCCCGTCACCCCAACTTCATTTTTTTCCTACTTCACCAACTCCTACTTCCTCACTCCCCTCGGCGTAACCCTCATCCTCGCCGTCGAGGGACTGGGCTGACGTCTCTCTCCCCGACGAAGGTGAGAAATCCTTAGACTCATCACCTGAACCGAAGGCCTTGTCGTAGCCCGCTCCTTCGTGGACTGACGACTCCTCACTTAACGCGTCACTTGACATTTGACTACCTATAAGTGACGGATCCAATCTAAGTACCTAAGTTGACGTCCTCACTAAAGAATTATTCAACTACAAGTAAATAATGAGAAGAAGAAATAGAAACTTACTGTTAAAGTGATTCTCTAAAGAAAAGCCTGAAGACTGATGGCAGATAAAGTGATGAAAGTATCGACAGAGTCAAAAGTGACGGTCTCTCTCTGTCTCTCTCTCAAAGATCAGCCAAAATGAAATGAAGAAAAATAAGGAAGGAGTGCTATATATATAGGAAGGAAAAATGCGTGGAAGACGAAGCGACGCCTTCGTTAGAAATGGGGCCAACGGAAGACCGACATGTGCTTTGGGCATTAAATGCATCTCGGATTGAGGAATTAGCCAAATGATCTTCCCGTTTCTTTGGGCCTAAAAAAGTAATTTGACAAGACTCCATAAATCCGTCAGTTTAAAATCGACGAGATTATGGAGTAGGGGGCAACTGATGTGGAAGAAAAATAAGTAGATGCTATAGCCATGAGTAAGCTGACGTTATACAGCGACGACATGGGTTGACGACGACGATACGGGTTGACGGCATATTTCGAGTCCGTCAGTTTCTATAATATTCATCAAAGGAAAGGAAGCAACGAGAAGCCTCGAAAGGCACCCTAAGGCTGACGCCTTCATGAGACTAACGCCCTCATGGGGTTGACGCCCTCATGGGGCTGACGGGGTTAAAGCCGGATAGGCATTAAAAGCCGACGGTACTGACCAATGATTGCTTGCCACCCAAGTATCGCGTATATAAGGAAATAACTTGCTCTCCACGCTTCACAGAATCCAAAGGGATTCCCATAAGGAAAGGATCTCGCAAAATACGCCTCGAAGAGATTCCTAAAAGGAAAGGACTTCTAATCCCACAAGGAGATGTCAACGCTCTACTACTATAAAAGCCCTAATACCCTCACCAACCAAGGTACGTATAATTTACTCATCTCTAGCACTCTAGAGTTGTGACAAGTTCTAACTTGACCTTCGGAGGGTATTCGGCCGGCACCAGTATCTGTTAGGTCTTTTCTTTTTGTGTTGTGCAGGTGTTGTTGCGAGCACGTGTTAATCATGTAGCTCACTGTTGATTTTCTAGCATCATCATGATCTATCTTATATGTCTACAAAAATAGAATCTGTAAGTTGGTTTTTACAAGGACCACCAACTTTTATTTTCCACATGAGACGCGCATTCCAATCTTCACTCTATAAAAACAAGCAACTTCGTGGGGGTCTTCTATTCAAACCAAATTAAGAGCCCAAGTTCTCACTCTCTTCATCTTGCTCAATGATTCAGTCTCAGCAGCAATGGATGGTGATGGCCATAATATGTGCTTCTTTGGTGCAGATTTTCGTGGCAGTGGAGTCTGTTCCCATAGAAGATAAAATCATAAGTCTACCAGGTCAACCCCAAGTCAGTTTCCAACAATTTTCTGGCTACATCACCATTGATGAAAAGCAAGAAAGAGCTCTTTTTTACTACTTTGTTGAAGCTGAATCACAGCCTGATTCAAAGCCCCTTGTTCTTTGGTTAAATGGAGGTCAGAAAATTCTTTTCCATTTCCTAAAAATTTATGTTTTTGATGTCCATTTTACTTGGTTTAGTTTATGAAAATTGTGAAACATTTTACTTGCTTTTTGGTGTATGAATATGACTTTTCCTTTTTGTCTACACGTAGGGCCCGGTTGTTCATCTATTGGTGCTGGTGCTTTTGTTGAGCATGGACCCTTTAAACCGAGTGGAGACAATCTTGTCAGGAATGAGTATAGCTGGAATAAAGGTCTTTCAACATCCTTTCAATTTTATTTCATAATTTTTATTTTTATTTTTATAAAAATGTTTGTTTTATAATTATTGTTCTTTATGTTTTTTATTTATTTATAAAGTTTATTAAATTATACTTGTATCTTAAAAAATAAGTTCTTAATTACAATGAAAGTTGCATATAAACTCACCTATAAATATATAAAATTATTAACACAAATATATACTTAACATATGGCATACATTGATAAGTATTTATTTGCTTAAAAAGTGTAAATAATAATTTTTATGTTATTTGAAAAAGAACTATATTAACATTATGAGTGTTATTGATTTAATTCATTTCCATGCACTTTTCTACATGATTTGGTTTACTTAGATATCATCATTAATTAATGTAAGTTAGATAAAGTATAAAATAAAAGTTCAAAATGTTTGGTTTGGGTTGTTCAACCAGCCCGCAATAAAAACTTATGTGACGGTGATTTTTTTTTTTTTTTTTACTCCTTCGTTAAACCAACATTTGGTTATTTATTTATTCCAACGTTTTTTTTTTCCCTTTATAAAATACTTTTAAAAAAAGTTATGTAATAAAGGCAAGAAAGTAAATTTATTCAACCTTCATTTTCTATCATCTCATTTTTTCTTCTCAACCAAAGAAATGAGTTTTCCATCTCTTAAATTTTAACCCCCAAACCAAACACATATGAGAAACTAAGGTGTTGTTTGGATGAAGGGTGTTTTGAGTGATATGATCCAAAACTCATCACTCATCATCCAAAATTGGTGGGACTCACGAAAAAAATTTTGTTTGGACTCCATCACTTTGTTTTGGTCACTTTGTTTTGGTGATTCTATCACTCAAAAATCTGAGTGATGAAGCCTAAAAAAAAAAAACAGATTTCAGTTGTTTTCAAATTTGGTCATCCATGATTCAGTGGCATTTCCGTAAATAGACTGCATCAGTGGGCCCTTTGTCCAGTGCATTGTCCCATCAACACTGGTTTCTTCTTCTTCTCTTTTTTTTTTTTTTTTTTCTTTCCTTCTTTCGGGTTTCTGGGTTTTTTTTTTTTTTTTTTTTTTTTTTTTTTTTTTTTTTCGAGTTTATAGGTTTCTTCTTTTTTTTTTTTTTTTTTTTTTTTTTTTTCCTTTCCTTCTTTCGGGTTGCTGGGTTTCTTCTTCCTCTTTTTTTTTTTTTTTTCTTTCCTTCTTTCGGGTTTCTGGGTTTCTTCTTCTTCTCTTTTTTCTTTTTTTTTCACTGATTCAATCTTCAAATCTTCCTTCCTTTTTTATTTATTTTTTATTTTTTTATTTACTAGTTCGGTGAGTTTGGGTACTGGAAGTTGAAGGAAAAAAAATAAATAAATAAAGTAAAAGCTGCACAAGGTACATGAATGGGGCCCACAAATAGTTGAAAAATATTGAGTGATGACAAATGAGTGATGGTGCCAAACAGGGTGGGGTGTTTTAAGTGATGAGTAATGAGTGATGAGTGATGAAAACTGAGTGATGAGTGATGGGTGATGAAAACTGAGTGATGAGTGACCATTTTTTTAAACCAAACAAGGCCTAAATCTCTTATATTCCCTCACTTTTTCACCAACTTTACATTTTTTATCTCCCATTTTTCCACCCTCTAACCAAACACAACCTAAAGTTATAACATCTAAGAAAACAAAATTGAATGAGAATTGGATTGCACTGTCCTTTTAGATATTAATTTATGGAAAAAAAAAATTCTTCCATAAAGTCTCATAATACAAAAATTAATTTTTAATTATAAGAAAATTTAATAAATATTTAAAAATTTAAAGAGCTTGTGGACACAACTTTTGTATTACAATTCTGATATCAAAGACTGTGACTGATTAAGAAAATCTGATACAAGCATAACAACCATTTAGAAATGCATTTCAGTAGTCGTGCAGGACCTGCAAACTATCTCTGCCGTGAAAATCTTGGCACATTAGACAAAAAAGCCATGGGAATAAGTCGGTGAATCTTATCTCTTACTATATATTTCCTTTTCTTCTACTAGGCAATGATTTCAAGTTCGGAAACTTCCGAACTAGATGCTGGGGCATGTGGTCCACGAATTCTGAAAATTGAATAATTCTCTTTATATAATAAAACAGTAATTATTTTTATTTATATTTATTTATTTTTCACTTTGATGCTTAAAATATTTGAAAAATAAGAAAGTTTATTTATATACACAAAAATTTTGAAAACTGCTAATATGACAGATAATTAGTGATAGGAAAAAAGTGATGTTTGTGGTAAGCTTAGATGAGATCCAATAAAAGCGTACCAACTCAATCGTTGTAAATATTTTTGTGTATTTAGTGTTACTCTTTAATCAAATATTGTATGTGTATATGTTTATATGTGTGTTATGTTCATTCTAAATTATTGTGTATGAGTTACAATCTAGATTGAAGTGGATATATAGTTGTTATTTACATTTTAAGTTCCTCTTTGCTGCAGAAGCAAATATATTGTATCTGGAATCACCAGCAGGAGTTGGATTCTCCTACTCCGCTAATAAGTCATTTTACAATTATGTGAACGACGAGATAGCAGGTATATGTTCTCTGGCCTTTATAATCAGTCAAACTTTTTTTACCTACTGAATTTGTTTCAATACTTTTGTAGCATTATTCGTATTAAATTAATACTATATTCAAATAGAATGTGCATATATCTTTCCTTTAAGAATGATTTAAAAATAAATTACAAATGTGACAGCCATGATTTGAGAACGAAAACAAAACGAAAGGCAATTTGCTTAAATTTAAGTGCACAACTTTTACATTCAAATAGCATTGCCCTTTGTATAATGATTTTATAAATGGACCTTTTGAAACTGACATTGGGCTTTCTTCTCTTAAGCACGAGATAGTCTTACATTTCTGCAGCGCTGGTTTGGAAAATTTCCAGAATACCGAGACAGAGAATTTTTTATTACAGGAGAGAGCTACGCAGGTGATTTTTTTTTTCCCTTCTAATTGAAGACAATTTTTTTTTTTGGGTGCAAACAACTATAAATCTTCTGTTCATGTGCATGCACACATTGTTGAGAGAAAGTGAGATAGAGAACATGATTTAGAATCAATATTTTGGTCTATAACATCATTTGATAAATTATTGGATCACTGGGAAGACTCAATTAATTATGATGATTAGGGAGCCATAATAGGCCTGGTTTAAAAATAAAGGTGTATTATATTTTTCATTTTCAAGTAGCCAAAAAAAAAAAAAAAATTCTGTTAATTTCTTATCAAAGAGAGATTTCTTATAAAATTCATGGTATTATTTCTTTAATAGGTCACTATGTGCCACAACTTGCCCACCTCATTATTCAGTCCAAAGTGAAGTTCAATTTAAAGGGAATAGCTGTGAGTATAACTTGGAGATATGACTTGAAGAAAACTTGAATTTTTTAATTTAATTGTTCCTATTTATTTTATGTTATGCTTATGCCAAATAACATTGAGTGAGCAAAATTTTATAATGCAGATAGGGAATCCTCTTCTGGAATTCGCGGTCGATTTCAACTCACCGGATGAGTATTATTGGTCTCATGGCTTGATATCTGATGGTGTTTATGAACTTCTCACTAAAAGTTGCAATAGTTCTCAGATTATGAGAGGTGCCATAAAAGGATTTCTTTCTTCTACCTGCACTTCTGTATATATTGAACTTGCAAAAGAGCTTACTGACTTCATCGACCGATACAATGTAATTGGTGACGTTTGTCTATCATCTATTCAATCACAAATGGACATGCTTTATCAGCCCCTGAGGTCTAGATTTCAATATTTGACATCTCTCAATTCAGAATCAGATGCCCTCAGTCAGCAGGTGAAGTTTATATACCTTGTCAAAACTCATGTTATGTGTGCTCATTACTTCTTTTGATTTAAAACACAACCTTTTGTTTATGGAGATCACAATTGACTTTGCCTTTACATTTACCCTCTGCTTACAGGAAAGTATAAAAGAGGTAGATGTTTGTGCACAAGAAAACACACAAAAGTATTTAAACAGAAAAGATGTGCAGACAGCTCTCCATGCCCAACTCGTTGGAATCAAGGAATGGAATTTATGCAGCAGGCAATGATATGAGCTTTCTTTTGAAAATTTTAGAAATTAGTGCCATCTTTAACTTAAGTTTTAAGTTTTTTTTTTTCAAGAACAATTTAATATATCATAAGTATCTCAAATACTATGAAACAAAATTAATAGCCACAATGTTAGAATGGTGACTTGTAATTAAAATGCAAAGGATTCTTGCAATCTCAATTAATAGTTCATGATTTTTCTTCATAAGTTTCTTTTTAGTTTCAGAATGAGTCCCATCTGCGATCTAAAGAAATCAAACATTCATTTTGTTTTTATAAATTATAATTCTTTCCTCTTGGATACCACAACTCTTGGGGTTGCTAATTTTACTATTTAAATCTCAGAGTTCTAGAGTATGATGATGAAAACCGTGAGATACCTACAATTGGTGTCGTGGGCTCACTTGTCAAGTCTGGCATCCAATCCTTGGTTTACAGGTATGGTAATAAACTTTTTACAAAGCTCTTTATTATTTTGCAAGAAAAGGTCTTGCTGACAATTTAGTCGATTTTGATGTACTATGACAGTGGAGATCAAGATGGAATAATCCCATTTACTGGGACTCGAACACTGGTAAATGGATTAGCAAAGGACTTGGGACTGAATTCAACTGTGCCTTACAGAACATGGTTTGAGGGAAAACAGGTCAATATATTTATATTCTTGTCTCTTTATTGATGGTGCCAAATGGTATTCTTTTTACTCATTTATTTTTTCCTTTAGGTTGGTGGATGGACACAAGTATATGGTAACAATCAGCTATCGTTTGCCAGCATAAGAGGAGCTTCACACACAGCTCCGGCCACACAACCAGCGAGGTCATTACTTCTGTTTAAGGCATTTCTTGATGGGAAACCACTACCTGCAGAAGCATGAACTAATCAAAATCATGGGTAATTAAAACATGAATTTATTGCAATTATTTATTTTCACATCATTGTATTTGACTTGCAAAGTTATGTATTATGCAATTGCATTAAATAGGTACGTTCTAGTACTGTTAATCTGAAAATACTACCAGAATTATATCTTTTACATCTATGTCTGATGGGCTTCTTTGGTTGAACTTCATAGAGCATGCAGTGAAGGCTGAAAGCTTTATAAAATTTGTTCTTCGGTGTGATCATCATAACAAATTCTTTTACGTAAATATAGAGCGGTAATCCTAACACAGTACACCAATATATACCGATACCAAAATATTTTGTCCCACCTACCAATTTGGAGTGGTCTCTGTTTGTTGAATTCGTTATCTATTTGTATATAGTGTTGTTACCACTATATTTTGGAGTTATCTATATATACATGTTACTAATAGGTAAAAACTTAGAAAAAGTGTAATTAGAATTTGAAATTAGAATCTAATTTTGCACTATGTGTCTAAATTTATGTGGTGACCACACCATAATTATCCACTTAAGTTTATGTCATGTGTCCACTTAAGTTTTTTAATCTTTGTGTCAAGTGAGTTAATGAATACAAAATACTAGGAATTGAATATATGTGTGTGTATATATATATATATATATATATATATATATATGTGGGGACCAATTGTCTATGAAGTACTGTTGAGGCTGTATGGACTGGGCCTATGGCCTAATGGCCCAATCCGAGGATGCTAACCGGTCCGAGGACGGTCAACTAAGGTAATAACAGAAATGACATTGAAGGAAGAAATGAAAGTTATTTATGATAGTCTCAAATCTTTCCGAAGTGAAAAGTCACCTCGGAAACATTTGTCCGAGGTGGTTTGAAACCTTCCTGTCATCTTGAATACTACTTTAAAGTGGCATCATGACGAGGAGTCAGATATTGGATAAGGGATGAGGGAGGAAGATAACAAATATCTACGAGAGCTGTTACCTCCTCATTAAATGCTTCCCAACTAACTTTTTGGCCGCATTAATGTGGACGTGATACATGAACAGTGATCGAGTAGCCTTACAGCTATTAGTAGAAAGTTTAGGGAGGTGTGAGATGGGACAGGAAGAAGCTCCCAGAACCAAATTTACACGTGTATGGCAAAGATAATATTGAAATCATGGTATATAGCATGAGAAGGCCGTCAAGAAAAAGGTATCAGAAAAACACTAGAGAAAAAGAGTAGAGAACTAGTTACTGGAAAAAGAACTCTTTGCTCCTGATTAGAGTTACTCAGGCTACGCCGAGGACAATCTTTGTATCTTATATTCTCAATACTTCTTCCAAACCGCCTATGATCGTTATCTCTTTTCTATAATCAGGCTAGTTCTTTCTCCCAAGCTCTACAAATTTATTGTTTGGGCTTGTTGGGCCGAAACCCAATCCTGTTTAGGGTCCAAGCCAAAACTGGTCCTTACAATTGGCACCATCTGTGAGAATAACTTGATCTGATCTGAAGGAGATTTCGGTTTAGCATTGAAGATGGAAGGGGTAGGTCCGCACCAATCGACGATAGGTCCACATCAGGATGATACTAATTTGCACCAGGCAGAATCGGGGGGCTCTCAACATAACAATTCCGTTGTAAACCTTCAACAGGAGGGAGATTATGAGGGAAGTATGCATACAACGCATACCAGCAAAATTCAGTCATGAGGGAAGAGCCACGTCTCTTATGCAAAGAATGAAAGAGACATGCAACGTGAAATTGATGAGCTGAAGAATGAGTTGCGTCGTGCACGGCGAAGACGCTCATCACCTGACTCCATGCTGTCTTCCGAGGAGACAGATGATGCTACATATAGGCGAAGATCCAGAACTCCGCCCAATGAGACTTTCTCTTATGATGAGGAATATCGCCATAGGCACAAGAATAAGAGCCCGCCCCATAAAGGTCTTGGGAAGAATGCCATGAATGAGGCGTTGAGTCAAGTTGTTGAGTCCCCTTTTACACGAAATATAGAAGGTGTGAGTCTCCCTCAGCGATTCTGTCAACCCACATTCGCCCTTTATAATGGCCGAACGGATCCAGTGGAACATGTTAGTCATTTTAGTCAGAAAATGGCCATTCATTCTAGGGATGAGGCCTTGATGTGTAAGATCTTTCCATCTAGTTTAGGTCCGATGGCGATGAGATGGTTTAATGGGTTAAAGGGAAACTCTATCGATTCCTTTAAGAAGCTAACCCAGTCCTTTGATGCTCGCTTTATCACATGTAGCAGGGTTCCTTTGCCTTTAGGATCCTTGCTATCTATGTCCATGCGAGATGGGGAGACTCTGAAAGCTGATTCAGACAGATATTGGGAGATGTTTAACGAGATAGATGGGAGCTACGATGATGTGGCCATTAGTACTTTTAAGGCTGGCATACCAACCGTGCATGATTTGAGAAAATCTCTCACTAGTAAATCTGTTGTCAGTGTACGTCAACTGATGGATAGGATTGATAAGTATAGGAGAATTGAGGAGGATCAGTTACATGGGAAAGGAAAGGCGAAGGTGATCCCTCAGGAGAGGAGGGATTTTAGGTCGAATCAGATCTAGAACAACCGACCTCGGAGAGACTTTGCAGGGCAGTTTGGATTTGCTAACACTCAGGCGGTTAATACTGTATTTCGAGAGCTAGTGTAATAGGTCTTGGTGAAAGTTAAAAACGAATCGTTCTTCAAGTGGCCGAATAAGATGGCGGGAGATCCTGTGAATCATAATCAAAGCCTTTACTACCATTATCATTAAGATCATGGACACACTATTGAGGATTGCAGAAATTTGTGGGATCATTTGGAATAGTTGGTCCGAGAAGGGAAGTTAAAGCATCTCTTGCATCACTTCAGTGGTTGAGGAAGTCAAACGAATTTGGCGTTTCAGGGAAATGCTGCTTCGAGACCTCCTCTAGGCATAATAAACGTCATATTTGCTGCCCTAGGGAGGACCGGATCTTGCCCCTCTAGGATAATGTCAGTATCTTGTTGCTCAGATGAGGGCTCTAGTTCAATACCGAAGAGAGTCAAAATGAATGTCCCATTGGTGTTGGGTTTCTTAGATGAAGATAAACTGGGAACCATACAACCGCACAATGATGCTTTGGTAGTTACACTTAGAATTGGTGCGTATGATGTGAAAAGGGTTATAATTAATTAGGGCAGTGCAGTTGAGATTATGTATCTCAACCTCTATAAGGGGTTAGGTTTGAAACCTGAGAATTTAACAGCCTACAGTTCTCCTCTGGTGAGTTTCGAAGGCAAAATGGTCGTCCCTAAGGGGCAGATTAGATTACTCGTGCAGATTGGTATAGATGTGGTTGAAGTGGACTTTATTGTGGTGGATGCTTTTTCTTCTTACACAGCCATTATGGGCAAACCTTGGCTTCATACCTTGGGAGCTGTTTCCTCCACTCTTCATCAGAAGGTGAAATATCTCTCTGGGGACCAAGTGCTTGAGATAGTAGGAAGCCAATCTATGGCTAGGCAGTGCCTAGTAGTAGCTATTCAACATAAGCTTGAGGCTGACACCTCGGCCATTGCTGAAAATGATTTATAGCAACTAGAAACTCCGGCATCTCTTTTTAGTGAACCAGCTGATGAGGTGAAATGTGAAGATCTAGAAAAAGTGGTCGTTGGAGATGATCCGGAGAAATTCTTTCAGGTTAGAACTCAAATGCCTCTACTGGAGAAGGAGTAGTTGGTCGATTTTCTGAGGAAAAATGTTGATGTGTTTGCATGGGATGCTTATAAAGCCTCGAGGGTAGATCTAAATTTTATTTGTCATCATCTAAATGTTAATCCCTCCATCACTCCGAGAAGACAGCCACCTCGGCGTCCATCTAAGGAGTATGCAGAAGCTGTCAAAAATGAGGTAACAAAACTCAAGCAGGTAGGGGCTATCAAAGAGGTGTTTTATCCCTAGTGGTTGGTTAATACAGTGGTGGTGAAAAAGAAAATGGGGAAGTGGTGCGTGTGTATGGACTTTATAGATCTCAATAAGGCTTGTTCTTAAGACCCTTTCCCTATGCCTCAGATAGATCAGTTGGTGGATGCGACAGTAGGTCATCCTCTGATGAATTTTTTGGATGCTTTTCAGGGATACCACCAGATACCCTTGGCACTAGATGATCAGGAAAAGACAGCTTTTATTACTCATGTTGGAAATTATCACTACAAAGTGATGCCATTTGGCTTGAAAAATGCAGGATCAACTTATCAACGAATGATGACCAAAATGTTCGAACCATAGTTGGGCAGGAGCATTGAAGTCTACATTGATGGCATAGTTGTAAAGAGTAAGGTGGTATCTGAGCATGGGGAAGATCTAATAAACATTTTCGAAATCCTGAGGGAGTATAAGTTGCGTCCGAATGTGTCCAAGTGTTCTTTTGGAGTGGGCTCAGGAAAGTTTTTGGGATACATGGTGACTCACAGGGGAATTGAGGTGAACCCAGACCAAATTAAGGTCATTAATAACTTGCAATCACCTCGGAATCCCAAAGAGGTACAAAAACTTACTGGGATGATGGCTGCTTTAAATCAGTTCATATCCAGGTCAGCAGATAGGTGCAGGCCTTTCTTCCTCTTACTGCACAAATGGAAAGAATTTGAGTGGACCGATGAGTGTGTCATGGCATTCCAACAACTTAAACAATACCTATCTCGCCCACCCATTATGTCTAGTCCTGTGGTGGATGAAGTTCTTTTTACCTATATAGCAATAGCTTTCTATGCCATAAGTTTTGTTCTGATATGGGTAGACAGTGGCGTACAACGGCTAGTCTATTATGTAAGCAAGTTACTTAATGAAGCCGAAGTGCGTTACTTGCCATTGGAGAAAGCTATATTGGCGGTGGTGCATGCTATAAGAAAACTTCCCCATTATTTCCAAGCACACACCGTGGTCGTTCTCACCCAACTTCCACTTAAGTCAATACTTCGGAGTGCATATTATACTGGAAGGGTTGCCAAATGGGGCACGATCCTAGGGGCTTTTGATATAAAATACATGCCTCGTACTTCTATAAAGGGACAGGTCCTCGTCGACCTGGTGGTTGAGTTTGCTGAATGTCCTGAAGAAATGAATGTGGAAAAGCATGACATGGATGAAAAATCAGTTGGCCTAATCTCTGCCCAGTGTTCCACGCCATGGGAAGTGTATATGGATGGGGCAGCAAACCAGTGAGGATCAGGAGTGGGGCTAGTTCTAGTATCTCTTGAAAAGATTACCATTGAAAAATATTTGAGGTTGGGTTTCTCGGCTACAAACAACGAAGCAGAATATGAAACTTTGTTGAAGGGAATGATGATGGTCCAGAAAATGGATGGAAAAATGGTGAAGGTCTTTTCAGATTCAAAACTGGTTGTGGGCCAAGAAGAGGAGATTTGGAAGCACCGGATCCAAGAATGCAGGAGTATTTGACCCAAGTTAGGCGTATACAAACAAAATTTGAATTCTTTGACTTATCGTATATTCCTAGAAGTGGAAATACCCATGCAGACTCTTTGGCTACCCTCGCCATGTCCTCAGCACAGGATTTGCCTCGAGTAATACTTGTTGAAGACTTATGCACTCCTACTCCATTACACAAGGATATGCATTGGATCCACCAAATCAAGCTAGGGCCGAGCTGGATGGATCCTATATCACTGTTCCTTGAAAGAGATATACTGCCTAAAGAGAAGTCTGAAACTGAAAAAGTACGAAGGAAAGCTCCTCGTTTTTGGCTGTCTAAGGATAGAAAATTATATAAACGTTTTTTTTCTGGTCCTTATCTGCTTTGTGTACACACCGAGGCATCAGAATCACTCATAGAGGAGTTACATGAAGGGGTTTGTGGGAGTCACACAGGAGGAAGATCTTTATCTCATCGGGCTATTACTCAGGGATACTGGTGGCCAGGCATGCAAAAAGAGGCACAGGAATACATCAGGAAATGTGATCAGTGTCAAAGATTCGCGCTGAACATTCACCAGCCTGGAGGAGTTCTCAATCCTTTCTAGCCCTTGGCCATTTGCTCAATGGGGCTTGGATATTGTCGAACCTTTCCCTAAAGCAGTAGGAAATAAAAAGTACCTACTAGTTTGTACAGACTATTTCACCAAGTGGGTCGAAGTTGAGTCTCTAGCTAACATTAAGGATGTAGATGTCAAAAGGTTCATCTAGAAGAACATTGTTACTCGATTCGGGGTTCCCTATTCTCTCATCTAGGATAATGGCCTTCAATTTGATAGCAAAACCTTCAGGAAATACTATTCTGATCTGGGTGTAAAGAATAGATATTCCACTCCAGCCTATCCACAAGGAAATGGGCAAGCCGAAGCTGTCAACAAGGTTATAGTGAGCGGACTTAAAAAGAGATTGGATGATGCAAAGGGAAAGTGGATAGAAGAACTATCACATGTCCTTTGGACATATCGAACAACGCCTCGAAAGTCAACAGGTTAGACCCCTTTTTCAATGACGTATGGGGCCGAAGCTGTAATTCCTCTGGAGAATGGTTTCCCAACATTGAGAACTAGCACATTCACCTCGGATGACAATGATGAGCTGCTAAAGAAGAGTTTAGATCTGGTTGAAGAACGGAGAGAAAATGCAATGGTGCAATTGGCCTATTACCAACACAAGTTTAAGCAAGGTTATGATATGAATGTAAAGCTAAGGCTGTTAGCCTCAGGAGATTTGGTACTAAGAAAAGTCTTGGGAAGTACTAAGAACCCCGCTTGGGGAAAATTGTGGCCTAATTGGGAGGGACCATATCGCATCACATCGGTGGTAGGAATAGGTGCGTACTACTTGGAAGATTTAGATGAAAAAACTGTACTCCATCCCTGAAATGTAAACAACCTAAAAAGGTACTACTATTAATAAGAGCAGTTCCTTTTTGATTCCTTTCTAATTTATTCCAGTTGTGTATCATGCATTTTCCAAATCTATTGAAATATTAAACAGAAACTAAGTTATGTTAGATTCCTCGGACCACAAACTTAGTGGAAATTAATATCCTTTAACATCTATTGAAATATTAAATAGAAACTAAGTTATGTCAGGTTCCTCAGAACACAAACTTAGTGGAAATTAATATCCTTTGACATTTATTGAAATATTAAACAGAAACTAAGTTATGTCAGGTTCCTCGGACCACAAACTTAGTGCAAATTAATATCCTTTGACATCTATTGAAATATTAAACAGAAACTAAGTTATGCAGGTTCCTTGAACCATAAACTTGGTGGAAATTAATACCCTTTGGAATACAATGAAGTATTAAACAAAAAATAAGTTATAATAGGTTCCTTAGGCTATAAATTTGGTGGAAATTGATCCCCCTTTGAACTGCATCATGATCCAATTTATAAATCAAAATAAACTTCGTGAGCATCACTTGAAGCATTTCAAGGTACCCATAACTTGCCTGTTAATTAAACACTTAGATAGAGCCTCAGATGGGGGAACTTATCAAGAGTTGGTAGATTAAAGATATATCTTGACAATGCTGTGAATTAGCAATCATAATCTACTTGGATTCTTAGTTAATATGTATAAAATTGTGCTTTCTCTTGCATAAGTAAACTTCACTCTTTTATGAATAGTCAAAATGAAAATCACACACACGAATAATAAAGTAATAATAACTTATATGAATTGAAACAAAAGGTAAAGTACACATCTCAATAGAACTTGCCTTCAAAAACATAAACAAAAAGAAGAATTCATTACACTAGTTTTAACTGTCCTATAAAAGAAAAAGAATTATGGCTTCAATTTTATTTGCAGTTTGGCCTTGGAGGCTTTGTCAGCTATCTCTGGAGGAACCTCCTTGTCTTTCTCCTTAAAAGCTCCTCCAGTGGGCAAGGTAGTTAAGGCTAAAGCTTGCTCAAAGCTTTGAGAAGCTTCCTCAACTTGAGGAACCTCTACTGCCTTGTCTGAGGAGGTGCCTTGGGGAGCTTTAGGCTCTTTGGTTGGCTCATGCTGACTAGGAGGAGGAGGGTTCTGAAGCTGAGCATCCTCGGCTGGCTTGGTAATTGTAGAAGCTATTTCCTTTTGATTGGGAGCAAGGCCTGGAGCTCGAATGGCTGGAGGGAAGAAGACATTTTCTGGCCTCCTCAGCTCGAAAGATGCCTCAACCCCAGCTCGGTTGAGAGCTTCTTCCCAAGTCTGAGCGCAGTAGGTTTGGCATACGGCAGGGACCTCTGCCCTAGGGCATCATCGGTCTCAGCTATGCCGACATCGTAGCCATGCTACTTGGCCTCATTCTTTTCTCTTTCAACCTCAGCTTTTTCCTTCTCCGCCTCAGTATTTGCTTTTTCCGCTTGGTCTCTGAGCTTTTGGGCTTCCTCCAGTTGTTTCCTCAGAGTTGCCAGTTGCTCCTTGGAAGCAGCCAGCTGGTCATTGGCCTCGCGTGCCAGCTTTCTTTGGCTTTCAGCTTGTCTCTATGCACCCTCCAGAGCTGAATCAGCACTTTTCCGAGCATGCTCCTCGTCGGCCAGTTTTTTCTTCAGCTCTGCGTTGCTTTGTTCAGCAACGTTTAAGGTCTGCACAGCTGTAGCCCTTCTCTTTCTCTCATCATCCAACTGCTGATAATTGGAGTTGGTTATCTCCTCGAGCCTAAAAGTGGCTTGGACAGCTAAAAGAAGAAGGGTCAGTACCATAACAAATGAGAAGTATACGCAAATGACAGTTATACGCTTAAAAAAAAAAAAAAAAAAAAAAAAAAAAAAAAACGAAAAAACGACAACAACAAAGATTTAGCATCATACCATGCCCAAATATCTTTTGGCATTGAGGAAGACCTCGTTCTTTCTTAAACCTCGCAGTTCCACCATATCTTTGGGAAGCAACAAAGTTTGCTCTAGGGCCGAGGCGACATGGCATCCAATGCCACCATTGAAGTCCCTGATTGATGCGTCATCCATCAAGGGCTCAACACCAAGCATAGGTGCTGGGAGCCAAGCTTGGGGCTCTAAGGGCTGGATATCTGATCTTTCCACACCTCGGCTAGAGATTTGGCTAACTTTTTGTTGCTTCGCAACTCGTTGAACCTCCTCTTTGCGAGTGGGACGAGATCTTCCAGTCTCCATCACGTCCTTGCCTTTTTGCTCTCTCTTCCTCTTTAGATTAGCCTGTTCGGTCCTAGAGGGCAGGGTTGGCTGAGAAGCACGAGAAGGAGACTTTAGTGGAGGAGGTGGAAGCTTGGATTGAGCAGACTTGCCAGGTCCCCTCTTCCTGGTTGGTCCTCTATCAACTCCATTAGGCTTTTCTGGGGTTTTCTTTGAATGCCTGTCTCTTTTGGTAGGCTCTTAGGAGACGAGGGTTGATTGAATACTTCAAACTCATTTAAGGATTCAGTCAGGTCCACAAAACCTTTTTCTTTTCCTTCCTCCTCTTCTTGAGGAACGGGCGGGGGTGATGATATTCCTGCCGAGAGAGTGACTACAGGAAGGGGCTAGGTGAATGGTGTACTTTCAGGGATTGAAATGCCTTCAGGAACCACGAACCTTTTGTAGGCAACGCTAATGCGGTGGAGCCGGGGATCTCTGGCCTTTATCACACACCTAGGAGCTTGGAATGCACGGGAGATAGGCGTGTATCCAAGGATTAGGTGCGCTGCTCTTAGTTGGCCGTCAACTTCGTTTATGTACACTTCAGATTGTAGGATCCTGTCTAGGCTTACCCTATTAACTAAGCGAAGCAAAGGTTTGGTGGAGTGGATATCTACAAAACCATTAAAACAAAAAGAAGTACATTCCAATAAGAACAGAGAATAAGGGGAAATGAAAGAATGGCATAAATCAAAACGTATAAATTGACAATTGGACCCTCACTTGGTGTTCCCTCCTTAGTTGGACAAGGTAGACCATCATGCCACTCCCCAGAAAAAATTAAAAAGTCCTTTAAGCCCTTGTTTGATATAGGGAGGCACTGGATCAACCTTATTTCAGGGTACCTCAACTTGAGGTAATACCCCTGCCCTTTCATATTGTGTAGGTTGTATATCCAGTTCACATCGTGATGGGTTAGGTTTAAGTTCATTCTCTCATTTAAGACTTCTATACTCCTTAACACCCTAAACATGTTTGGGGCACACTGTGTGGGAGGAAGCCTAAAAAAAGTAAGGAAGTTCCTAGTGAGGGTACTCATAAGAATGGTCATCCCTCCCTCTATGAAGGCGATCATAGGGATGACCACCTCTCCTGTCTTCCTATCATCAAACCATTCCCCCTGGGCAACGTACTTGACGCCCACGTTTGGGGGAATGTTGTATTTGGTCCTAAAATTCTTCATACCCTCCTCGAAGTCAACTAGGTGTTTAAACATTTTCCTCTGGGATAAGAGAGAAAGAAAAGGTGGTAGTGTGTAAGATAGGGCAAAACTTGGAAGATTTGTGCATAAGTAACCAATCCTCGAACAAACCTGAGGAGAGTATCATTTGTAAAAGCTACTTAAGAGAAAATTCTATAACACTTTGAATTCTTCAGCCACAAACTAAAACTTGATCTTGAACTATCTTCCCACTCTCTTTAGAAATTCTATTGTTTGGACTTGGTTTGATGGCCGCATCACTGTTCTTAGTGGGCTTGGACTATTACTTTTTGAGCACTTACATATTTATTTTGGTATTTAGGTATTTGTTTTTTTTTTGTTATGGATGTGTACCTAGTGGCTACATTATAGAACTAAGTGGCTATCTTTTAGGATTAAAAAAAAAAAAAAAACAAAACTTTATAACTCTCATTTAAATTAAAATTTTAAAAAAATGATAACAAAACAAAATAACGTGAGATATTTTCCTATTTAATTTTTTATTTTTTGGTGTTTTAGGCATTGGAATTTTTGTTATGGATGTGTACTTAATTAGTGGCTACATTATAGGAGTCATCACACCCCTAGGTTTTTTTGTGATTGGAAAATATAGTAATCTCAAATTATAATGAATCAAAACTATTAACCTTTTCCAAAAAATAGAAGAGCATCTGAGAAGCGCATGATAATTATAGAATACTAGCCTCTGAGTACTCGCTCACGCGCGTATTTAGAGGCTCTTCTATTTTTTCGATAAAAGTTAATAATTTATATCCATTATAATTTGGAATTACAATATTTTTCAATCACAAAAAATACTTAGGGGTGTGATGAATGTTATGACTTATACTTTTGTGGGTGAAATAATTTTTTCATCACACGTTCGGATATTTATGTAATTAGAAAATGTAGTAATTCCAAATTATAATAGATGTAAATTATTAATTTTTACAAAAAATAAAATAAAATAGAAGAGCCTTTGAGCAGGCTAGTTGTTGTTGTTGTTATTATTATTATTATTATTATTATTATTTTGAGAAGAAAGTGGGATATTATGTTTATGAAGACAACTCCAATTCTGTTTCCACACAAATCGACAATCAATGTCCACCTGGATTTCTAGGAGGTCATTTGGTTTGCTGTAATGTGCCATTGATGTGATACATATTACGATGATATAACATTAAAGTTTTTGGTTTGTTTTATTTTTTTCTAAAATTACCATAATTTAAAATTCTAAAATATATCGCAACATTTTAATCTCATCACATTCCTAAACAATATAATGCTATATTTTTGTATTGAGATTACATTAATGTAATATTACAATAATGTAACTAATATTACAATGTGATGAAACATTATAGCGAACCAAATGCCCCAAGATGTTTACGATAATCACGCCATGCGTTATCAATCATTTAGTGGAACACTGCAAGACTCAGAGTACTTTGGTCAATTTGGTATCTAGTTATGGTATGACTTGGAAGAAGAACGCAAAGCTATAGAAGCCTTTATAAGTTAATCGGTCTGCGTCGATTTTTTGAATAGCACATGCTGCACATCATGAGGTCAATGCGCAGTGGTGATATTTTAAAGGATCATTGCATTTGAATTTTATCTTGAATATGCCATCCAAAAAATAAATAAATAAACAAAAACATTATCTTGAATAAAAGTATGTGAACAGAATATAAGGCAGGGAGTTTTTCCAATGGCAATTATTGCAAACATGGACAATCATTAGTTTACATGAATAGTAGAATGTAAAATTTATATGGTAGGGAATTTTAAGCGTACAATCTTTTTGTTTACAATGTACACTTTACATTCTACTGTTCATACAAACCAATAATTTTCCTTGCTAACATATTTACATCTCCTTTCCAAATTTTAACTAACTATCATGTGAAGAGAAAACAATCCATGGAGGATATTCCATTAAACATCAAAATTCTGTGCTCTCTCTCTCTCTCTCTCTCTCTCTTTCTCTGACTCTCTCTCTCTCTCTAAGGTATTAAATGGTTCCATTTTATTAAAAATTTTGACTTTGCCATAAATCTAATATGCCTGATGTAGATAAAGTTCAAATATTTGGTAAGTTGCACTATGAACACAAATGCTTTAAAAAAAAAGAATAAATAAACACTAGGGCACAACTTTTTCCAAAATATTTCTTAAGAAGTTGTTACTTGTTAAAAGTGGTGTGTTTTGATTAAATAATATTGGTTTTACTAATGTATGCCCTTAGGGCATATATTAGTAAACTATTTTAAGAAATGTTTTATGGAAAAATGAAAAAGTTACTAATTTTCTTGATAGCTTTTTCAATTCCTCATAAAATATTTCCAAAAATAGATGACTAATGTATGCCCTAACCGGACCCTATTCCTAAACCAATAAATTAAGCTAGCTAGTTTGAAATAAAGTTTAGTTTATACAAGACCACAAGATGCTTGTCAATCTAGAAATCATGATGGCTGCCAGAAATTAGTGGTTAAATGATTAAATTTGTCATATTCCCATAAATTAAACTTTTGGGACAATCGAAAATTTAACATAGTATCAGAGTAAGAGGTCCTAAGTTCAATTCTTGTCTCCTCCACTATTACCTTCCATTTAAATTCTCATGTGTCGGGGCTTGACTATTGAAAAGGTAGTTTATAGTGCATTGTCTATAATGTCATCTAACCTTTGGATGTGCCATCTTTAATATTATTGTCATCCAAACATCATACTCGCCAAGAAGAAACGACATTCAACACTTAGAAAGATTTAAGCCACATTTGCCAGAATTGAGATTTATCACATAAGTCCACTACTTCTTAACATGAGAGTAGTTTCTTCAAAACTCACTCCCACTATCTCCACTAAACTAACATGTATCTCATGGGAAGAGTGGCAGGAAACAAGGAAACCCACTCAAGATCTCCTATATAAGGACCATACTTCTCCACTTTTGAAGTACGTAAAAAATTTCGTAACTCATACACTTTGAGATTTTATGAAGATCTTTTAAAAAGTTCTAACTTTGCTATCGGAGGGTCCTTGGCAGGCATCATACCGGTGCACTTTTCGTACTTCACTTCAAGTCTTCCATTGCAGCTTGGTTTGAACATTTAGCCCACGAATTTCTCGCATCATCACACTCATTTTAATTAAATCTGAATTGTCATTGGAATAGATAAATTGTTTATGTTGCATTGGTCAATGAAGTTTTGTATGTGAATTTTATTTAATTTGTAGACCTTAAGAAACAATACCTAAGGTATTATACTTTAGTGTTACAATTTAATTAAACTCTAATCCTTGCCAAATTTGATATTCTTGTCATTCATTAAATCTTTGGCATCTAATCACTATCTCCATACTGTTCTCTAGGTATTTAAATAAAATAGAAATGATGTTTTCTGGATGATTAAAATATTTCACAAAGATGATGAAGAGGATTAAGAGCATTCACATTAGGTATGTAAAAAATATCTTATTTTATCAACTTAAAAGCTACTTTATCTAATATACTATATCATTTTATAATACATCCAACATCCCAAACTCTATTTCTTTTGCCACCTTATTTAAATATTCTTTTTTATTCTTTTTTTACTGTTTCCCTCTCTCTCTCCCTCTTCCTCCAGGCAACCAGGCTCCAACAAAACCCATTAAAAAACCGCTACTCACATCCCATTTAACCCACCAAACACCAGCCAGCAACCACCACCATGCCACCACTATGCCAACTTGCAAACCCATTAAAAAAACCACCAAACCCACCAACAAGAAACACACACACACACACACAAACCAGCAAATACCACCAGACACCGGCCACAAAAACCAGGCCACCACCAAGAGAGAGAAAAAAACACACACACACACACACTCACACAACAACAACAACAACAACCAAACAAAACTCACAACCCATAACCCCATGCCACCGCTGCACCACCATGACTCACCACGCTCCACCCATCATAGACCCACCATGACCCAGGCCACAACCACCGTGCCTCAGACCTACCATGCCTCACCCACCATGCCCCACCCACCATAGACCCACCACGACCCAGACCCACAACCACCACGCCTTAGACCCACCAAGACTCAATCCCACAACCACCATGCCTTAGACCCACCATGACCCAAACCCACAACCCACCACTCCTTTGCCACTAGATTCGACTCACAATACCCCTCAGCCAGTAGATTGGTGCAGAAGCTTTGATCTTTGCTTCATCGGCGTGGAGGCCCAACCACTAAAGATGTGAGAAAAGAAAGAGTGAGAAAGAAATGGATTGAGACCAGAGAAAGAGAAAGACAGAGGAGAGAGAAAGAATAAAAAGGATTAAAAGAATGAGATGAGGAATAAATTTGAATATTTTATTTTTGCAATTGAGTTACAGTACTATCATAAAAATAAGATGGCATTGTAGTATAATTGCAAATTTTTTTGTGATTCCAAGATTTTGCAAAATCGGATAATAGAGGGTTTTGGGACACTGATACTAAATATTACCAATATATGACATTTACAAGATCTAATGTAAATGCTCTAAAAATAATAATTTTTAAAGGGTTTTGACTAATGTGACCTTAATGGAATTAATGCAATTATTGTCTAATGGCTGCGAAATTGTCGCCAATCGTTTCATCCGGCTTGATTAGATTGGAAATAACTTTGTCCTTAGCTCCTACCCCTAGGAATATACTCCATTCCTGATACCTCTACTTGGAATTCCCATATATATAGATGATTGAGTTCCAACTTCCAACACGTCAAAAATAAAAATGTATTCCTTCTGCCAGCCTCCATAACTTTTGTCCTTTTTTAGAAAGTTAATCTTTCAACGCATGTCTATATATATAAACCCTCCGTTTTTGTTACGTAAAATGTTTTATCTAAAAGAAAAGATTTTTTTTTTTTTGGCAGTATTTAATTGCGTTTTTGAAAATGTTTGAAAAACTTTTTTTGTGGGGGGGGGGGGGGGGGGGGGGGGGGGGTTGAGACGTAAGTAAGATACGTGGTTTTTAAATTTAAATACTCCCAAAACTATCCAAAAAAAAAAAAGTAAATTACCAAAATGACCAAATTATCTCTAATCAATATACTCCTAGAATTGAATCACCAAAATAATCAAAGTATCTATAGAACTAATGGAAGCTCTAAGGGTATTTTGATCATTTGTGGCATTTCAAGGGTTTTTTAAAATAAATTTTTTGGGGCTATTTTCATAATTGTGGAGATTATGGGGGTATTTGGATCATTTTAGAAGTTTTAAGGCCATTTTCATATGAAAGAAAGGACCTTTCATTTCCAAGTTCTAATCTTGTCCCAATTTAGGAGTTTCATTTATATAATAATTATCTTCATGAAGTGAAGTATATGTTTAATTAATTAGAGTCACAATGATACACAGTTTGTCAATAGTATTAAACTTTTTTTTCGCTACAAAAAAAATTATTAGACTTCCCCCCCCACCCCCCCCCCCCCCCCCCCCCCCCCCCCCCCCCCCCTTAAATGCTGTTGTACAATCAAGATTGTTGTATCATGGATTTTTTTTTTTTTTTGGCAGAAATTTATTTGAAGGGAGTAAGTATTGACCCCAAAAGGGGGGCGTCATGCCAAGGACGTTGGCTAAGAAAAACTCAGTGACTTTAGATGAATGATTCTTTATAACTTAAAACATAACTCGAAGACTAAAAATACAAAGAAATAGTAAAAACTCGTAGTTAAAATCAAAACAAATTCTTTATTTATTTACTTATTTTGGTAGACATATAAGATAGAACAAAAAAAGAAAAGAAAATATGTGTGGTTACTCTTGATTAATTGATAAGAGTCTGTAAGTATACCATACTAAATTTAATAGAAGTTGGTGGTCCATGTAAGTTAAATTTAGTATGGTTATACTTACAGATTCTTATCAATTAATCAAGAGTAACCACACATATTTTCTTTTCTTTTTTTGTTCTATCTTATATGTCTACAAAAATATAATCTGTAAGTTTGTTTTTACAAGGACCACCAACTTTTATTTTCCACATGAGACGCGCATTCCAATCTTCACTCTATAAAAACAAGCAACTTCGTGGGGGTCGTCTATTCAAACCAAATTAAGAGCCCAAGTTCTCACTCTCTTCATCTTGCTCAATGATTCAGTCTCAGCAGCAATGGATGATGATGGCCATAATATGTGCATCTTTGGTGCAGATTTTCGTGGCAGTGGAGTCTGTTCCCATAGAAGATAAAATCATAAGTCTACCAGGTCAACCTCAAGTCAGTTTCCAACAATTTTCTGGCTACATCACCATTGATGAAAAGCAAGAAAGAGCTCTTTTTTACTACTTTGTTGAAGCTGAAGCACAGCCTGATTCAAAGCCCCTTGTTCTTTGGTTAAATGGAGGTCAGAAAATTCTTTTCCATTTCCTAAAAATTTATGTTTTTGATGTCCATTTTACTTGGTTTAGTTTATGAAAATTGTGAAACATTTTACTTGTTTTTTGGTGTATGAATATGACTTTGCCTTTTTGTCTACACGTAGGGCCCGGTTGTTCATCTATTGGTGCTGGTGCTTTTGTTGAGCATGGACCCTTTAAACCGAGTGGAGACAATCTTGTCAGGAATGAGTATAGCTGGAATAAAGGTCTTTCAACATCCTTTCAATTTTATTTCATAATTTTTATTTTTATTTTTATAAAAATGTTTGTTTTATAATTATTGTTCTTTATGTTTTTTATTTATTTATAAAGTTTATTAAATTATACTTGTATCTTAAAAAATAAGTTCTTAATCACAATGAAAATTGCATATAAACTCATCTATAAATATATAAAATTATTAACACAAATTTATACTTAACATGTGGCATACATTGATAAGTATTTATTTGCTTAAAAAGTGTAAATAATAATTTTTATGTTATTTGAAAAAGAACTATATTAACATTATGAGTGTTATTGATTTAATTCATTTCCATGCACTTTTCTACATGATTTGGTTTACTTAGATATCATCATTAATTAATGTAAGATAAACTATAAAATAAAAATTCAAAATGTTTGGTTTGGGTTGTTCAACCAGCCCGCAATAAAAACTTATGTGACGGTGATTTTTTTTTTTTTTACTCCTTCGTTAAACTAACATTTGGTTATTTATTTATTCCAACGTTTTTTTTTCCCTCTATAAAATACTTTTAAAAAAAGTTATGTAATCAAGGCAAGAAAGTAAATTTATTCAACCTTCATTTTCTATCATCTCATTTTTTCTTCTCAACCAAAAAAATGAGTTTTCCATATCTTAAATTTTAACCCCCAAACCAAACACACATGAGAAACTAAATCTCTTATATTCCCTCACTTTTTCACCAACTTTACATTTTTCCATCCTCCAACCAAACAAAACCTAAAGTTATAACATCTAAGAAAACAAAATTGAATGAGAATTGGATTGCACTGTCCTTTTAGATATTAATTTATGGAAAAAAAAAATTCTTCCATAAAGTCTCATAATACAAAAATTAATTTTTAATTATAAGAAAATTTAATAAATATTTGAAAATTTAAAGAGCTTGTGGACACAACTTTTGTATTACAATTCTGATATCAAAGACTGTGACTGATTAAGAAAATCTGATACAAGCATAACAACCATTTAGAAATTTGAGGGTGTGATACTGTCATGCATTTCAGTAGTCGTGCAGGACATGCAAACTATCTCTGCCGTGAAAATCTCGGCACATTAGACAAAAAAGCCATGGGAATAAGTCGGTGAATCTTATCTCTTACTATATATTTCCTTTTCTTCTACTTGGCAATCATTTCAAGTTCGGAAACTTCCGAACTAGATGCTGGGGCATGTGGTCCACGAATTCTGAAAATTGAATAATTCTCTTTATATAATAAAACAGTAATTATTTTTATTTATATTTATTTATTTTTCACTTTGATGCTTAAAATATTTATGGGCTACCCCACTAAAAAAATTAAATATTTTAAATTTGAATTGAAATAATCTAATAAATAAATGAGAAGAAATTTATAAATATATTATATAGATAAGCAAGGCCATCATTTTCATTCGGAAAGCTATAAATATATTATTATATAGATAGGGAAAGTCGCTACGCTTGGTTGCCCGCTTAACATTCTCCCAAAAAAAAAAAAAAAACATTTTCATTCAGAAAATAATTTTTTTAAAAAAAAAGCTTATATATGTATAACACAAGATTTCTAACTTACATTAATTTTTTTATAACATAAAGTTAAATATTTAATGTAAGGACCAGATTTGACTTGAATCCAGAACAGGAATGGATCCAGGCCCACGAAGCCCGAACAATAAATTTGTAGAGTGCGGGAGAAAAAGCTAGTCTGAATCTAGGATAAAGTTATTGGATTATAGAGTTAAAAGGAAAGAGTTATTCGCATATATCGATACAGAAAGTATCCTCGGACATGCCCTAATACTATCACTTAAGAGTACTCAATTCTTTACTTTTTCTCTTTTTCTTTCTTTCTTTTTTTTCTTAGTCTTTTTTTCTGTCCCCTTCACTTTTTTCCTTTCTTCGTATTATATACTATGGTTTTTTTACCATTTCCTCCATCCACGTGTGGGTCAAGTGTTGGAAGTCCTTTCTTTCCGCTTCTCTTGCCTTTTCTTGAATCTTCCATTCTTAGCTGTAAGGCTGCGCGTTCACTGTTCTGGCATCACCTCCACATTAATGCGGCCAGAGGGTTAGCTGGGCAGCATTTAATGCGGAGGCAAACTTAGTGGAAATTAATATACTATGACATCTATTGAAATATTAAATAGAAACTAAGTTATGTCAGGTCCTCGGACCACAAATTTAGTGGAAATTAATATCTTACAACATCTTTTGAAATATTAAACAAAAGCTAAGTTATGTTAGGTTCACGGACCACAAACTCAATGGAAATTAATATTCCAGGACATCTCTTGAAATGTGAAATGGAAAATCATCTGTGCCAAGTCCTCGGACCATGAACATTGTAAAAATAATTGTCCTTGCAATATCAAGGAATATATTCAATGGAATGTAAGTTGTGTTAAAATCTTTAGAACATGATCTTGAATATAAGTTATTATTTTTTGGATTAAGTTTTGGCCTGTTTTATAAGTCATGATAAACCTCATGGATATCAAATAAACGTAAGCGTGTTTCAATATATTGACATCCTGCTTGTTACTTAAGTGTTGTGACATTGCTTGGAAATTGTGAAACTTATTAGAGAACTTGGTAAAAGGAAAATACATTTTTGAGAGTTAATATTATGTTTTATTAACGTATCGTGTTCCTTAATAATGTATGCTGGAAAGTAGATAGGAAATAAAGCAAAGTAAATATCATACAGCTGAGTAAAACAATAATGCTGACAAATGTTACTTAGAATAAAGAAAAATGTTTCATACATTATCAAAGTTGATCTTTAAGTACAAAAGATGAAAGTACAGTCATTGTCATTATCCTAAAAACAAATACAAAAACTAGGGCTTCAACTTAATCTGAAGTTTGGATTTGGGAGCCTGGTCAACTGCCTCAGGAAGGGCCTCTTTCTCTTTCTCCTTAAGAGATCCTTCTGCAGGTAAAGTAACTGAGGCTAGTTGCTTCTCAAAGTCTTGAGAAGCTGCCTCAGGATGAGGAGCCTCAGTCACTTTATCCAACGAAGAGTCTTTCAAGGTCTCCTGCTCTCTGCCCTGTTTTTGCTGACTAGTTGAGGGAGGATGCTGAGATTGAGCCTCTTTGACTAGCTGGGAAATAGGAGGGGCTGCATCTTTCTGGTTAGGAATCTGCAAGGCAAGAGGAAAGACGATGCTTTCAGGCTTCCTTAGCGCAGAAGAAGCATCAATTCCAGCTTGATTGAGGGCTTCTTCCCAAGTCTGGGCGCAGTAGGCATGACAAACAGTTGGGACCTCAGCCCGAAGAGCGTCCTCGGTCTCAGCTACGTCGACGTCATAGCCGTGTTTCTCAGCCTCGTCCCTTTCCTTCTCGGCTTTGGTCTTGTCCTCCTCAGCCTGTACTCTGGCTTTTTCGGCCAAGTCCTTAAGCCTATTAGCCTCCTCCGGCTACTGCCTTAGGGCTGCAATCTGCTCCTTGGCTGCAACCAATTGCCCTTTAACTTCATTGGCCAGCTTCCTTTAGCTTTCGGCCTGAGTCTCAGCACTCTTCAAGGCAACATCAGCGCTTTTCCTCTCCTACTCCTCAGCCTTCAGCTTTTCCCTGAGATCGGCATTGCTGTTCTCAGCAATGGTCAATGTCTGCACAGCAGAAACCCTTCTTTTTCTTTCATCGTCCAACTGCTGTGCGACGGAGTGATATATTTCCTCCATTCTAAATGTACTTTGAACAGCCTGTTTTTAAAAAAAAAAAAAAAACAACAACAACAAAAGAAGCACAAAAAAAATATATAAGGATAATAATATATATACATATGAATAACATGAAATAAGTGCTATACCAAATAAAAAGAAAAGAAAAAGATTGAAAGAGAGAAAATACATACCATTCCTAAAAACCGTTTGGCTTGAAGAAAGACTTCATTCCTCCTCAGACCTCGTAGCTCCACCATATCTTTGGGGAGTAGGAGGGTTTCTTCCAATACTGAGGCCACATGGCAGCCTATACCCCCATTATAATCTCTGATTGATGCATCATCAGTCAGAGGCTCACCACCAAGCATGGGGGCTGGAAGCCATGCTTGAGGTTGGGGCAGTTGAACCTCTCCCTTCTCTGGTCCTCAGCTGGGGGCGTAGCTGATTTTTTGTTGCTTTGTTGGCCTCTGGGCCTCTTCTTCACTGGAAGAACGAGTCCTTCCAGCCTCTATTACTTCTTTGCCCTTAGGCTCCCTCCTCCTCTTAGGGTCAAGTTGTTCAGTCCTGGAAGGAGGGGGTGGCTGAGGGCACGATGAGGAGATTTAGGGGGGGGAGGAGGAAGTTTAGGTTGGGCAGACCTCCTAGCCTCCCCCCTTCCTGACTGACTCTCCAACAACTCTTGAAGATTGCGTTGGGGTTTCCTCTGGATGCCCATGTCCTCGGATGTGTTAGGTGATGGAGTAGATTGATTGAAGACTTCGTAATCATCTGTGGCCGAGGTGAGGTCCACAAAACCTTCTTCCTCTTGTTCTACTTTTTCTTCCTCCTCTACTTGTAAAACGGGGGGGGGGGGGGGGGGGGGGACGATGTTGCTGCTACTGCAAGGCTGGCAATAGGCAGTGGTTCGGTGAGCGGAATATTTGGGGAGAGGAACGCCTTGAGGGACTACGAACCCTTCGTAAGCGATGCTAATTCTGCGAAGCCGAGGATCCTTTGCCTTTATCACGCACGAAGGAACTTGAAATGCACGCGATATGGGGTTGTAGCCGAGGATGAGATGTGCTGCTCTTAGCTGACCGTCTGACTCGTTGACGTAAATTTCAGCTTGCAGAACTCTGTCCAAGCTTGCTTTGTTAACCAAGCGCAACGAAGGCGTAGTGGCGCGGGGATCTGCAATGTCAGTAGAGACAATAAAGAATAATTTCAGTACCAGCTGACAACGATGGGAGTACCAATATAAGTAAAGTTAAATGCAAAAATTGAATAGTTAGATTCCCACCTGGTTCACCCTCTTTAACTGGGCATGGTAGGCCATCATGCCATCGCCCAGAGAAGATTAGAAAATCTTCTTTTAATCCCTTGTTAGATACAGGGAGACACTGGATCAACCTAACCTCGGCGTGCCTGGATTTTAAATAATACCCCTGCTTTTTTAGGTTTTGAAGGTTGTAAATCCAGTTTATATCATGGTGGGTTAGGTTTAGGTTCATTCTTTCGTTTAAGGCTTCTATACACCCTAACACTCTAAACATATTCGGCGCGCATTGTGTGGGGGACAACCTAAAATACCTAAGGTAGTTCCTAGTAAGGGTACCCATTGGAATGGTCATTCCCCATTCTATGAAGGCAATCATGGGGATGACCACCTCATTTGTTTTCCTTTCATCATACCACTCACCCTGTGCCGCGTACCTAACGCCCACATCTGGAGGGATATTATACTTAGTTCTAAAATTCCTCATTTTCTCCTCGGTGTCTACTAATTCCTTAAATCTACCCATTTTCTAAGAAGTCCTATAAGGGAAATTTTACAATAAAAGGAATAAGAGTAGGAGATAGTTTATGAAGACTTACAGGTGTGAGAAATGGTCCTCGGACAGGATTTTAGTATTTGTAGATGCACAAAGGAATGAAAGAAGGAAAGAAAGTATTGAGTTCTAGAATAACACAATCGTTTAAAGTGAAAAGAAACTGATTTGAAAGGCTATTTATAGGGGTGCAAAAATTGGGAGCGGGAATTCGCCCACTCAAATTCCAGAAAGCTCAACCATCATTGGATTCTCATCCAATCGTCGAACGTGGGAGACAAAGGAGTTGCCAAAATTAAATGAAGGCACATCCTGGGCACTGAAGAGTCAGGGATGAGTCACAAGAAGACAAACACGTGTTGTTACGATTTGACCCAATTTGATTATAAGGCAGATCAGACGAGGGAATCAAAATCCTCCTTTTCTCCCGAGGATCCGAAAAGCAAGATTTTGAGGGGCTATTGTGGGGGCCAATTGATCTTATATGTTCAAATTGCATTGGAAAAGGCTGGGCCTAATATCTAGTCTCAAATGTACAGACTGCATAAGAAAGGGTCGGGCCCAATATCCCGTCCGAGGATAAGAGAGTATCTAAGGACGACCAGTAGAGGAAGAGATGAAAGTTGCACTCCGAAAAGAAATAAAGAATGCTTGTGAAGGATTTAACCGTGTACGAGGACAACTACCACCTCGGAACGTCTGTCCGAGGTGGCTTTTAGACCTATCAGTCTCTTAGGGAAATGCCTCGGACAAACCTTGCCACAAAGTGAATGAGAAAATATCAAATAAAGGATAAGGGTGAGAGGAAACAAATATCTGGGGGTACTGTTGCCTCCGCATTAAATGCTGCCCAGCTAACCCTCTGGCCGCATTAATGTGGAGGCAACAGTACCCCCAGATATTTGTTTCCTCTCACCCTTATCCTTTATTTGATATTTTCTCATTCACTTTGTGGCAAGGTTTGTCCGAGGCATTTCCCTAAGAGACTGATAGGTCTAAAAGCCACCTCAGACAGACGTTCCGAGGTGGTAGTTGTTCTCGGACACGGTTAAATCCTTCACAGGCATTCTTTATTTCTTTTCGGAGTGCAACTTTCATCTCTTCCTCTATTGGTCGTCCTCGGATACTCTCTTATCCTCGGACGGGATATTGGGCCCGGCCCTTTCTTATGCAGTCTGTACATTCGAGACTAGATATTGGGCCCAGCCTTTTCCAATGCAATTTGAACATATGGGATCAATTGGCCCCCACATTTAAAATTTTTAATAGTGTATGGTAATTTTTCGTTGGGTTTTATACAATCCTCAAAAAAAAAAAAAAAAAAAAAAAAAAAAAAAATCCTATATATATATATATAATAAATTTGATACCTAATTAAAATTTATAACATGCCAAAGTCTAAAAGAAAATTTGAATTTCCGATTTTCAGGTTACCCAACTCCTTTCTCAAAAGGATAAATTTCTCATTGAACTTATTTAATTAAGAGAAAGTTTATATACACAAAAATTTTGAAAATTGCTAATATGACAGATAATTAGTGATAGATAAAAAGTGATGTTTGTGGTAAACTTAGATGAGATCCAATAAAAGCGTACTAACTCAATTGTTGTGAAATCTTTTGTGTATTAGTGTTACTCTTTAATCAAATGTATGTGTATATGTTTATATGTGTGTTATTTTCATTCTAAATTATTGTGTATGAGTTACAATCTAGATTGAAGTGGATATATAGTTGTTATTTACATTTTAAGTTCCTCTTTGCTGCAGAAGCAAATATATTGTATCTGGAATCACCAGCAGGAGTTGGATTCTCCTACTCCGCTAATAAGTCATTTTACAATTATGTGAACGACAAGATAGCAGGTATATGTTCTCTAGCCTTTATAATCAGTCAAAACTTTTTTTACCTACTGAATTTGTTTCAATACTTTTGTAGCATTATTCGTATTGAATTAATACTATATTCAAATAGAATGTGCATATATCTTTCCCTTAGCAATGATTTAAAAATAAATTACAAATGTGACAGCCATGATTTGAGAACGAAAACAAAACGAAAGGCAATTTGCTTAAATTTAAGTGCACAACTTTTACATTCAAATAGCATTGCCCTTTGTATAATGATTTTATATATGGACCTTTTGAAACTGACATTGGGTTTGCTTTTCTTAAGCACGAGATAGTCTTACATTTCTGCAGCGCTGGTTTGGAAAATTTCCAGAATACCGACACAGAGATTTTTTTATTACAGGAGAGAGCTACGCAGGTGTTTTTTTTCCCTTCTAATTGTAGACAATTTTTTTTTTTTTGGTGCAAACAACTATAAATCTTCTGTTCATGTGCATGCACACATTGTTGAGAGAAAGTGAGATAGAGAACACGATTTAGAATCAATATTTTGGTCTATAACATCATTTGATAAATTATTGGATCACTGGGAAGACTCAATTAATTATGATGATTAGGGAGCCAAAATAGGCCTGGTTTAAAAATAAAGGTGTATTATATTTTTCATTTTCAAGCCGCCAAAAAAAAAAAAAAAAAATTCTGTTAATTTCTTATCAAAGAGAGATTTCTTATAAAATTCATGGTATTATTTCTTTAATAGGTCACTATGTGCCACAACTTGCCCACCTCATTATTCAGTCCAAAGTGAAGTTCAATTTAAAGGGAATAGCTGTGAGTATAACTTGGAGATATGACTTCAAGAAAACTTGAATTTTTTAATCTAACTGTTCCTATTTATTTTATGTTATGCTTATGCCAAATAACATTGAGTGAGCAAAATTTTATAATGCAGATAGGGAATCCTCTTCTGGAATTCGCGGTTGATTTCAACTCGCCGGATGAGTATTATTGGTCTCATGGCTTGATATCTGATGGTGTTTATGAACTTCTCACTAAAAGTTGCAATAGTTCTCAGATTATGAGAGGTGCCATAAAAGGATTTCTTTCTTCTACCTGCACTTCTGTATATATGGAACGTGCAAAAGAACTTACTGACTTCATCGACCGATACAATGTAATTGGTGACGTTTGTCTATCATCTATTCAATCACAAATGGACATGCTTTATCAGCCCCTGAGGTCTAGATTTCAATATTTGACATCTCTCAATTCAGAATCAGATGCCCTCAGTCAGCAGGTGAAGTTTATATACCTTGTCAAAACTCATGTTATGTGTGCTCATTACTTCTTTTGATTTAAAACACAACCTTTTGTTTATGGAGATCACAATTGACTTTGCCTTTACATTTACCCTCTGCTTACAGGAAAGTATAAAAGAGGTAGATGTTTGTGCACAAGAAAACACACACAAGTATTTAAACAGAAAAGATGTGCAGACAGCTCTCCATGCCCAACTCGTTGGAATCAAGGAATGGAATTTATGCAGCAGGCAATGATATGAGCTTTCTTTTGAAAATTTTAGAAATTAGTGCCATCTTTAACTTAAGTTTTAAGTTTTTTTTTTCAAGAACAATTTAATATATCATAAGTATCTCAAATACTATGAAACAAAATTAATAGCCACAATGTTAGAATGGTGACTTGTAATTAAAATGCAAAGGATTCTTGCAATCTCAATTAATAGTTCATGATTTTTCTTCATAAGTTTTTTTTTAGTTTCAGAATGAGTCCCATCTGCGATCTAAAGAAATCAAACATTCATTTTGTTTTTATAAATTATAATTCTTTCCTCTTGGTGATGCCACAACTCTTGGGGTTGCTAATTTTACTATTTAAATCTCAGAGTTCTAGAGTATGATGATGAAAACCGAGAGATACCTACAATTGGTGTCGTGGGCTCACTTGTCAAGTCTGGCATCCGATCCTTGGTTTACAGGTATGGTAATAAACTTTTTACAAAGCTCTTTATTATTTTGCAAGAAAAGGTCTTGCTGACAATTTAGTCTATTTTGATGTACTATGACAGTGGAGATCAAGATGGAATAATCCCATTTACTGGGACTCGAACACTGGTAAATGGATTAGCAAAGGACTTGGGACTGAATTCAACTGTGCCTTACAGAACATGGTTTGAGGGAAAACAGGTCAATATATTTATATTCTTGTCTCTTTATTGATGGTGCCAAATGGTATTCTTTTTCCTCATTTATTTTTTCCTTTAGGTTGGTGGATGGACACAAGTATACGGTAACAATCAGCTATCGTTTGCCAGCATAAGAGGAGCTTCACACACAGCTCCGGCCACACAACCAGCGAGGTCATTACTTCTGTTTAAGGCATTTCTTGATGGGAAACCACTACCTGCAGAAGCATGAACTAATCAAAATCATGGATAATTAAAACATGAATTTATTGCAACTATTTATTTTCACATCATTGTATTTGACTTGCAAAGTTATGTATTATGCAATTGCATTAAATAGGAACGTTCTAGTATTGTTAATCTGAAAATACTACCAGAATTATATCTTTTACATCTATGTCTGATGGGCTTCTTTGCTTGAACTTCATAGAGCATGCAGTGAAGGCTGAAAGCTTTATAAAATTTGTTCTTCGGTGTGATCATTATAACAAATTCTTTTACGTAAATATAGAGCGGTAATCCTAACACAGTACACCAATATATACCAAAACCAAAATATTTTGTCCCACCTACCAATTTGGAGTGGTCTCTGTTTGTTGAATTCGTTATCTATTTGTATATAGTGTTGTTACCACTATATTTTGGAGTTATCTATATATGCATGTTACTAATAGGTAAAAACTTAGAGAAAGTGTAATTAGAATTTGAAATTAGAATCCAATTTTGCGCTATGTGTCTAAATTTATGTGGTGACCACACCATAATTATCCACTTAAGTTTATGTCATGTGTCCACTTAAGTTTTTTAATATTTGTGTCAAGTGAGTTAATGAATTCAAAATACTAAGAATCGAATATATGTATATATATGTGGGGACCAGTTGTCTATGAAGTATTGTTGAGGCTGTATGGACTGGGCCTATGACCCAATGGCCCAATCCGAGGATGCTAACCAGTCTGAGGACAGTCAACTATGGTAATAATGGAAATGACGTTGAAGGAAGAAATGAAAGTTATTTATGATAGTCCCAAATCTTTCCGAGGTGAAAAATCACCTCGGAAACATTTGTCCGAGGTGGTTTGAAACCTTCCTGTCATCCTGAATACTACTTTAAAGTGACATCATGACGGGGAGTCGGACATTGGATAAGGGATTAGGGAGGAAGATAACAAATATCTACAAGAGCTGTTACCTCCACATTAAATGCTTCTCAACTAACTCTCTGGCCTCATTAATGTGGAGGTGATACCTGAACAGTGATCGAGCAGCCTTACAACTATTAGTAGAAAGTTCAGGGAGGTGTGAGATGGGACAGGAAGAAGCTCCCAGAACCAAATTTACACGTGTATGGCAAATATAATACTGAAATCATGGTAAATAGCAAGACAAGGTCATCAAGAAAAGGGGATTAGAAAAACACTAGAGAAAAAGACTAGAGAACTAGTTACTAAAAAAAGAACTCTTTGCTCCTGATTAGAGTTACTCAGGCTACGCCGAGAACAGTCTTTGTATCTTATAGTCTTAATACTTCTTCCAAACCACCTATGATCGTTATCTCTTTTCTATAATCAGGCTAGTTCTTTCTCCCACGCTTTACAAATTTATTGTTTGGGCTTATTGGGCCGAAACCCAATCCTATTTAGGATCCAATTCAAAACTGGTCCTTACAATATATATATATATATTTATTTATTTATTTATTTATTTATTTATGGCGAAAATGCACTTTTGGTTTCTACATTTTGGGTTAATTTCCATTTTGGTCCTAAAATATTTGATTTCATTACTAATGTCGTCCATAAAAAAAGAAAATCGATTCTATTTTAGTCCTTGCCGTCAGAACCTCTAATGAAAACCTCCTACGTGGCAAATGGAGTGCCCTACTTACTAACACGATGCTGACGTGGCCATTAAAATATTATTAAAAAAATTATTTGGCATTTTTTAAATGATTCATCAGATTTAAATTAATAAAAAATTTAACCAAAAAAATTTAATTCCTCAATTTTAATTTAAATTAAAAAAATAAAAAACAAACAAAAAATTTACTTTTTTTAGTTTTAAAGATTGAAGCTCTCTATTCAAAAAGAAAAAAACAAATTCCATATGTTCCTCAAAGCTACTAGTGAACAATTTGTGTAGCACTTTCAGCTAATTAAAATACTCATAATGATAAACACGTCTTCTAAGATTCTATTCAAAATAATAATCACTTGTCAATTACAAAAAATAAAAATAAAAACCCCTAATTTGAAACATAACCCAAATACTAAACCCTAACTCTATCCTCCTTAACCTCCAAAACCATAGAGTCCTGCACTGCCTCTTTAAAGCATAAACAACATCCATGGCAGTAATAGTCTTGCGGCGAGTGTGCTCGGTGGGGGGTCACAACATCGTGAATCACGTTCTCCAAGATGATCTTGAGTATCCAAATCAGGTTACCTTAGAACCTTACAGTGCCATTTTGTTCCTCCCTTTCCCAAACCTTTGCCTCCTTTTCCTCTTCCTGACATCTCTCTCTCTCTCTCTCTCTCTCTCTCTCTCTCTCTCTCTCTCTCTCTCTCTCTCTCTCTCTCTCTCTCTCTGTGATTCTTTGGTTTTTCATTGGGGTTTGATTGGTTGTTTTTGTTTTTGATGGGAAGATGGGGCAGAACATGAAGAATTCGATGGTCTTGATTTGTAGCAGATCTGATGGTGCTAGGTTTAATGATCTCTGAGTTTGGGTTTTCTCTGAGTTTTGGTGAATTTAGGCGATTGGGTTGTGTTGATGGTGCTGGGCGATTGTGATGAATTTGGGTTTGATGATTAGATTGGGTTCATTGTTCTTCATTCTTCCTATTAGTATTTACTTTAATTTTTTCTTCTTGTTTTCATTTATGTTCTACTGATCTGGGTTTGAGTTCTTGGGTTGCTGGGTTTGTGTTCTTGTGATGGGTTTGAGTTCTTGGTTGCTGGGTTTGATTTGGAAAGAATACGAAGAACATGTTGTAAAATGAAGAACAAGATGAAGAACATTAAGAATTTTTTTTTAATTAAATTAAATCTAAGGTTGTTTAAATTTTCTAACATAGCTTTTTTTAAAAAAATTAAAATGCTGACGTGGCATTTAAAAAATGCCAAATAAATTTTTTTAATAATATTTTAATGACCACGTCAGTGTTATGTCAGCAAATGGGGCACTCCGTTTGCTACGTAGGAGGTTTCTGTTAGTGGGTTGACAACAGGGAATAAAATAGAATCGATTTTCTTTTTTTAGGCACGACATTAGTAACGAAATTAATTTTGGGACCAAAATGGGAATTGACCTAAAATGTAGGGACCAAAAGTGCATTTTTGCCTTTATTTATTTATAACCAATCATATATACTCAATAAAAATCATCACACAACAAAGATCACCACACGTTCTATTTTATTAAAAATTAGAGAAAAAAAATTATATTTAATATGTAACTAATATATGACTAATTACATTTACTTTTTTTAAAAAAATAATTTGACGAATTATTTATATTTTGATGATATACATTGTGTTTAATTTTAAATGTATCTATTCTGATGATGCACAAAAATCGTCAATGAGTTGATTATCCACACACGTGCCAATGGGTGCACCTGAAGAACAAAAGAGAAGAACCAATCAAAGGGCACCTGTAGGGTACCGGCCAAAGACCCTCCGAAAGTTAAGTTAGTGATGGAAGAATATCCAAGAACTCAATAGTGCAAGAGCTAGGGAGAATTCACGTACCTTAAGAAAGAGGATGCCTAGTGCTTATATAGTGGCGTAGACTTGACCAAGATCCCTTGAATGAAGGGCTTTTCCTTGTAGAGGAGATTTGGAGTTAAGACCCTAAGATCTTGAGTTTTTCTTCCCATATAGGGAAGACACGAGGGTGGAGTATGGTCTTTGGGCATGTAGTGCAAATTATTTCCATATAGGGATGCATGAGTGGAGAATACGTAAAGGTTTGTGGGACCCAATTACTCAACTGTCGGTATGACCATCTGTCTGTTGGTATCACCATCTATCCGTCGGTATGAATATGAAGGATAAGACGTGACCATTCGTCGGGTACATACGCAACCATCCGTTGGGCACATACGCGAAGCACTATTTTGCAAAGACTTCAAGGAAGTCAAATGAGGAGCTCATCCTAACGGGTCCACAGTTGGCAGGTCCTACTAGAAGAGGCACAAACCTTGACGGGTGAGTGATGGAGTATTCCATCTTGATGGGTTAAAGCACTCGAAGGACTTTATTGGACAAAAATACCCTTATTAGTGTGCAAGTTGGTTTGTTAATTGGAGGAGTATAGTGGGTCGTCTACCAAAGGTGTCTCATTGATTTAGATGAGTTAGTGTATGCATGTTCTGGGCGATGAGTAGGGTACTTGACGACCCCTTGATAACTAATGACCGTTAAGGCAAAGCATGTGAAGCGGTGTCAACGAAGGTACCTGACGACCGTTGGGTCCTTGACGACCCATTGATACGTGACGACCGTCAGGGCGAAGCGTGCCACACAGTGTCAGGAATGGTACCTGACGACTGCGGGGTCCTAGATGACCCCTTGGTACTTGACGACCCATTGATACATGACGACTATCAGGGCGGAACGTGTCGCACAGTGTTAGGGAAGGTACTTGACGACCGTTGGGTACTTGACAACCCCTTGGTGCCTGACGAGCCCTTAGTACCGACGACCCATTGATATGTGAGGACTATCAGGGCAAAGCATCTTGTATGGTGTCAAGGAAGGTACCTGACAATCGCTGGGTACCTGACGACCCTTTTGTACATGACAACCACTTGATACGTAATGACCATCAGGGCAGAGCTTGTCGCGCAGTTTCAGGGAAGGTACCTGACGGCCCCATGATACCTAACGACCCATTGATACATAACGACCGTCAGGGTGGAACATGTCACACAGTGTCAGGGAAGGTACTTGATGATTGTTGGGTCCCTGATGACCCCTTGGTACCTAACGACCCATTGGTACATGACGACTGTTAGGACGAAACGTGTCACGCGATGTTAGAGCATCCACAGCAGTGGAGCTAAAAATTTAGCTTTTTAGCTCCACTAAAAGTTACTTTATCTATTTTACCTACATACATGCTGCAGCAGTGAATTTATTTTAGCTTTTAACACAATAAAATAATATAAATATCACAATAAAATAATATAACCACTACAATAAAATAATATATCACACTACCCAAAAGAAAGGAAAGAATAAAAAATACAAAAAAGAAGTGTGAACACAGAATAAAAAATCATATTTCATTTTAGCTTTGAGCTAAAGTGCACATCTATAGATAGATGTGCACTGTAGTAAAAAGCAAAAAAATTTTAGGTATAGCTTCATTGCTACAGCCTTTTTTTTTTGTGTTTTGGTGTAGCTAAAATAGCAATATAGCTATTTAGCTACACTGCTGCAAATGCTCTTAGGGAAGGTACCTGACGACCTCTTAGTACCTAACGACTAATTGATACGTGACGACCATCAGGACGAAGTGTGACGCACAGTGTCAGGGAAGATACCTAATGACCCATTAGGACCTGACAACCCATTGATACATGACGATCGTCAGGGCGGAGCGTCTCATGCAATGACAAGGAAGGTGCCTAATAACCACTGGGTGCCTGCGACCCATTGATAAATGATGACCGTCATGGTAGAACACATCACGCGATGTCATGGTCCCTTTGTGATTGACGATACTTTTGGTGACCGAAGATTCTTTTGGTAAGATCATGATACTTTTGGTGATCAAACACTCTATGGTGTTAGAAAAAATTTTCTAACTAGTGAAAATATTCCCTATCAGTTGCCCCCCCATTTCGTAGTCGTCATGTAAATGGACGAGTGCGAAATATGAAGGCTTATGTTGTAATCGTAGAGTGTTGGGGGTTTTTTCTTATCCCCCCCCCCCCTCTCCCCCACTCCATGAGTAACTTAATTGGAGTATTTTTACTTAAGTCGATTGTCATCGGAGGATTGCTACTTGACCCTATCATCTTTGGAGGGTTGTTCATCACCTTGGTGACTTGGTTAGATGATCTCTACTTGAGTCGATCATCTTGGGAGGATCACTTGGATTGTTTGTAACCTTGGTAACCTAGATCATTCGTCACCTTGTAGGTAGGAAGATTTAGATCTTTTACCAAGGCACTCGTTAGTGGATTGGCTCGTTCGTCCACCCGTAGGTAGGTGGACTTAATTTTTTTACCAAAGCACTTGTGAATGGCTTGGTTTATCTGTCCTCTAGTAGGGAGGAAGACTTATATCTTTTACCAAGTCACTCGTGAATGGCTTAGTTTGTCCGTCCACCCGTAGGTAGGAAGACTTAGACTTTTGACCAAGGCACTTATGGGTGGCTTGGTTCTTCCACCCACCCGTAGGTGACTTTGGTCATTGACATTCCTCTTAGGGATGACTTTACTTTGGACTGTCCACCATAGGTGTTGTGAAATTTTAAAATACTCGCAAGTTTACGAACCGTACTGAAGTATAATTGGACAAGAACGAGGTCGAACCCATAGGGACTTGAATGAACGTAGGAAAATTAATTAAACCTTATCCAAATTAATTCTAATCTAGTTTAATGAAATTTTTTTTTTATATATTAAATAAACTAAGCAAATAATAAAATTAAGCAAATAGTTAAACTAAGCAAAAGATATAAAGCAATAAAAAGATGTAAACAATCAAGAGAAAGGAATTAAGGTTTTGGAATCCGCCTTGTAAGTCATATCAGCATATATTTATGATCATTAATTTTTCCCAACCATTGCATGATAATCTAGAAATCAATCTTGCTATCATGGAAAATATCATCATTAAAACTTGTTTAAAAATCTAAAGCATGTTCTTCTTCGCTTCTTAAGTATAAAACCAAATCATCAATTGTATCCGTAGCCAAACAAATCACAAGCGATATCCAATTTTATAATCAAGAATTAATAAATCAAGCATTCAATTAATTAAGACAAATCCTAAATCATGAGAAAAACATGATTGAACTCATATCTAGAATCTCATCTTAGTCAATTGATATGAAGCAAGAACAATTTAAATCATTAAAGAACAACTATTGTGGGAAAAATAAAATCATATAAATATTAATGATAATCCTTAACAAGGTTTCATCCTCAACCCTAATTATAAATTTAGCTACTCATAGTAATTGAAAGAAAACACAAGAATAAAATACTAAACATTAAACTAGACAAATAAAATAAAACTAACTGTCATGGAAGAAAACCAAAGAAGTAGCCGCAGCTCTCTATGTTCAGCCCCCAGCCCCAGCACTAGCCCCCTTGAATTTTTCCCTAAAGAGCCTTTAAATAGGTAAAGGAATCCTATTACAAGTTGAATTCCCGTTTGGAGAAAATCCCAGATTTTTAGGCTTCATTTAACCGACAATTTTGGCCCATTTAAAGTCAGAATTCGGACTTTTGGTAAACTACAAAGTTGTATCCCTCTAAGTTAACTTTCCAGCCCAACTTGAATCATCTCAATTGCACTTCTGAGCCGAAAGTTATGCCAAAAATACTAACTGATGTGCAGGCTGGAATCCTAATCCGAATTGGACTTGGATTTGGTGCAAATTTCCTTTGATTCCTTACTCCAATTGGACTTAAATTTGATTGGGTTGGCCTTATTTAACTTCATCATGGCCCTTGTAAAAGTAAATTCCATTAGCTTTCTTCTTTGCACAAATCCACTTATTTAATTCTATTGTCCTACAAAAGACAAATTCATGCAATAAGATTCAATTAAGCACAAAATTGATTATTCAGCATTATTCCAAAACCAAATATAAAATGCATGAATTACCTCAAAGTAAGTATGATAATGCTTTCTAACAATGATATAAATATGCTAAATTAAGCTATTATCAATGCACATCAATAGGCGACTTTGGTTTGCTGTCCACCCGTAGGCAACTCTAGTCGTTGTCCTTCCATCTTAGGGATAACTTTACTTTAGACCGTTCACTTGTAGGTGAACTTCGTTTTCTATCCACCCGTAGATGACTTTGGTCGTCCGTCCACCTGTATGCAACTTTGGTCCATCTAGTTGGTAGGATTTAGTTTTGGATAAGGGTAAGGTGCCCATAGGCATCCTTGATTGTCGGTCCATCCCATAGGTGGGACTTAGTTTTGGATGAGGATTAAATGCCATTGACATCCTTGATCATCAGTCCATCTCGTAGGTAGGACTTAAATTTGGATGAGGATTCGGTGCCGTTGGCATCCTTGATCGTCAGTATCCTTGGTTGTCGATCCATCATGTAAGGATGACAATTAAGTGCCCGTGGGCATTCTTGGTTGTCAATCCATCCCATACGTAGGACTTAATTTTGGATGAGGATCAGGTGCCTGTAGGCATCCTTGATCGTCGGTCCATCCCGTAGGTAGGACTTAGTTTTGGATGAGAATCAGGTGCCGTTGGCATTCTTGATCGTTGGTATCCTTGGTTGTTGATTTATTCTATAAGGATGAGAATTAGGTGCCCATGGGCATTCTTGGTTGTCGATCCATCTCGTTGGGATGAGGATTAGGTGCCCATCAGCTTCCTTTCATAGTGTTTAGCCATGAGGTCTTGCTAAAGCGTTGGCACTTGTCACATGCTTTTACGTAGGATTGGGCATCCTTCTGCATGGTAGGCCAATGGTACCCTGGTCGTACATGCTTATGGACCAATGACCACACCTTCGAATGGTTTCCACACACCCCTTCATGGAATTCCCTCTTGACGTAGTCTGCTTCATCGGAAATCAAACATCTTAGGTATGGTCGGGAGAAACCTCTCCCATCAACACATAGTATGATGCTCGAACTTTCAACCTTCGGGACACATTGTGGTCCTCCAGAAGCATCCCATTCTTAAGGTAAGAGGTGATGCGATAGTCATGTGCTCGAAAGATGCGGTCTTAGCCAATCGATCAACATGTTCTTTTTCTTCCCTTGGGACTCATACAAATTCTGCTGCAAAATTTTGATTTGTCAGTCTCTTGACAGGGCTAAGGTACTTCTTCATCCACTCTTCCTTGGCTTCATAGTCTTCGTTGATATACCCAATGACAACTTGGGAGTTGCTATGGATGATGACTAGTGAGGCCCCGGCTACTTTGGCTAAGTCGAGTCCCGTTTGTACAACTTCATTATTGATCGTTGGGACTAGAGTCGGATGGCGCATTCTATGATGTCCCCTTCAAGAGATTGTAGGACTACTCTGATCCCTCTAGCATGTCTATTGGACGATCCGTCTGTTCAAACCTTCCATGGGGCTGCCCCCCCAGCCATCCGCCTTGTTCGTCGTAAATTCTGTGACGAAGTCAGATAATGCTTAGGCTAAGGGGTTTGTTCGTCTGGACTACTATGGTGTGCACGTGGAAGTATGGCCTAAGCTTGTGGGATGCTGTGATTAGAGCAAAGGCTAACTTCTCTATAGGGGATATCTTTCTTTCGCTCCCCTAAGCGCTTCGCTGGTGTAGCATATGGGTAATTGCACACGATCCTTCTTTTGGATGAGAGCTGAACTAATAACTGTGAGGGATACGACCAGGTAGAGGGAAAGCTCTTCATTGGGTTTGGATGGACTGAGGAGTGGTGGAGATGCGAAGTATGCCTTAGTTCTTCAAATGCTTCTTGGCACTCATTGGTCCATTCAATTGCTTTCATCTTGGTCGTCCTTTTCTTGGTGATCGTTCATCGAGGGGCGGTTGTTGTTGTGTTTGCCACCACCATATTCGTCATTTTGATTGTTCGGATATTGTTCGTTCTGCTAGCCCAAGTTTCGCTCCAGCTCATGATTTCGTTGGGTGAGTCATTCAACTACTGTGGTAAGGGTTTGCACTTGCTTCTCCAAGGCGTTGGGTGGCTTTTCGAGCTCTTGGTTAATGGTAGCAATTGATCGTGCCAAGACCATACTACTCTTTGTCTTTGAAATGGCGATATGGCTTATAACTTGTCCCCACAGACGATGCCAACTAATGATGCACAAAAATTATTAGTGAGTTGATCATCCACACATTTGCCAATGGGTGCACCTAAAGAACAAAAGAGAAGAACCAATCAAAGGGCAATAATGAGGTACTGGCCAAAGACTCTCCGAAGGTTAAGTCAGTAATGGAAGAATATCCAAGAACTTAATAGTGCAAGAGCTAGGAAGAATTCACATACCTTTAGAAAGAGGATGCCTAGTGCTTATATAGTGGCATAGACCTAACCAAGATCCCTTGAATGTAGGGCTTTTCCTTGTAGAGAAGATTTGGAGTTAAGACCTCGAGATCTTGAGCTTTTCTTCCCATACAGGGAAGACACGAGTGTGGAGTACGGTTTTTGGGCATGTAATACAAGTTATTTCCATATAAGGATGCATGAGTGGAGAATACGTAAAGGTTTGTGAAACCCAGTTACTTAATCGTCGGTATGACCATCTATTCGCCGATATCACCATTTGTTTGTCGGTATGAATACGGAGGATAAGACATGACCATCCGTCGGGTACATACGCAACCATCCATTGGGCACATACGCGGAGCATTGATTTGCAAAGACTTCAAGGAAGTCAAATGAGGAATTCATCCCGACAGGTCCATAGTTGGCAGGTTCTACCAAAAGAGGCATAAACCTTGACAGGTTAGTGGCAGAGTATTCCATCCTAATAGGTCAAAGTGCTCGAAGGACTTTATTGGACGAAAATACCCTTATTAATGTGCAAGTTGGTTTGTTAATTGGACGAGTATAGTGGGTTGTCTGCTAAAGGTGTCTCATCAATTTAGACAAGTTAGTGTATGCATGTTTTGGGCGATGAGTAGGGTACCTGACGACCCCTTGATATGTAACGACCGTCAAGGCGGAGCATGTCTGGCGATGTCAAGGTAGATACCTAATGACCGCTGGGTCCCCAACGACCCTTTAGTACTTGACGACCCATTGATATGTGACGACCATCAAGGCGGTGCATGCCGCATGATGTCAAGGAAGGTACCTGACAACCGCTGGGTCCTTGATGACCCCTTAGTACCTGATGACCCATTGATACATGATGACCGTCAGGGCAGAACGTATTGCACAGTGTCAAGGAAGGTACCTGACAACCGCTGGGTACCTGATGATCCTTTGGTACTTAACGACCAATTGATACGTGACGATCGTTAGTGTAGAGCATGTCGGACAGTGTCAGGGAAGGTACCTGATGACCCTTTAGTACCTAACGACCCATTGATACGTGATGACTGTCTGGACAGAGTGTCTCATGCGGTGTTAGGGAAGGTACCTAATGATCGTTGGGTACCTGACGACCCCTTGGTACATGACGACCAATTGATACGTGACGACCGTCAGGGCGAAGCGTGTAGCGCAGTGTCAGGAAAAGTACCTGACAATCGTTGGGTACTTGACGACCCCTTGGTACTTAACGACCCATTGATACATTACGACCGTCAGGGCGGAACGTGTCGTGTAGTGTCATGGAAGATACCTAATGATCGCTGGGTTCCTGACGACCCTTTGGTACTTGATGTCCGTTCGGTTCCTGACGACCCCTTGGTACCTGACAACCCATTGATATATGACGACCATCAGGATGGAATGTGTTGCGCAATGTCAAGGAAGGTACTTAACGACCGTTGGGTACCTGATGACCTCTTGGTACCTAACCATCAATTGATACGTGACAAACGTCAAGACGAAGCATGTCGCATAGTGTCAGGGAAGGTACTTGACGACCCTTTAGTACTTGATGACCCATTGATACGTGATGACCGTCAGGACGAAGTGTCTCGTGTGTGGTCAGGGAAGGTACCTAATGATCGCTGGGTACCTAATGACCCATTGATAAATGACGACCATCAGGGTAGAACGCATCGCGTGGTGTCGTGCTCCCTTTGTGACCAACTATACTTTTGGTGACCAAATATTCTTTTGGTAAGTTCATGATGCTTTTGGTGATCAAAGACTCTAGGGTGTTAGAAAAAATTTTCTAATTGGTGAAATTATTCCCTATCATATATGAATGCATGTGTTATTTGCTTTTTTTTTTTTTAATAATTTGACTAATTATTTATATTTTTATAATAAAAATTGTGTTAAATTTTAAATGTATCCATGCGTTTGCATGGGTTGCATGCTAGTAATAATAATAATAATAACCATACACTTTGTGTATCCACTACCTTGTAATAATTCGGTAACTTATTTACTAATTATTAATTTAGTTATTTTATTTATGACTTTTCATTTGGACCATTCGTTGATTATTATATTATAAAAAAAATCAATTCCTTTTTTCATAAATATATAATTCTTTGATAGCTTTTGATATTTGACACAAAATAAAATTTATATATTTTATCTCATATTTATTTAATAAACTACCAAATTTTAAACTTTAAAAGTACCTTAACATGTTTGTTTATTTACAATCAAACCATAACTGAATTTTTTTAACAACAAATCAGATGGCTTTATTAGTTTTTTTTTTTTTTTTGAGAAACAAAAATGGGGGCCTTTATGGTTATATTACACCCCCGGGCAGGACGCCGGTCGGAGGTAGATAGCCGAGGCCGATCTTGGCATCAGCAGCATCAACGATTGTGTGGGGGGTCAACCCCACTAAGGATGCCCATCAACAGACTCCTGCGGGCAGCGGGACTCGAACTTAGGTGTGTTGCATGAAGCGTCCGAGCCTTACCCACTTAGCCAAGCCCTCGTTGGTAGACGACTTTATTAGTTGATATCATTAATTTATACCTTTAGCTTAATAATACTACGAGATGTATCAAAAAAAATAATAATAATAATATACTTTGTGTATCATGTAATGGTTTAATGCCTTACTTTGTGTATCACGTAATGATTTGGTAGCTTATTTACTAAATATGAGATAAAATATATAATTTAAGTTTACATCAAACACTAAATATTAGTACAAAATCAAGGAATCCGCCAAAAATCATCATATATTATTATTATTTTTGCGAAGCTAGCTTTGAAAATATTCATGACCAAAAATACTTAATTATTTCATAATTGTAATAAAAATTGAAAAGGTAAATAGAATTATCATTTGTTGGAGCATTTTAATATTAAATAATTAAAATGAATAAATGTTACAACGTAAATGTAAAGATGTGGGAGTGAATATGGAAGATGTTAGTGAAAATGTTTAATCCCACATTGAAAAGGAGAGAGACTATTTAATTCTTTTAATTGTGGTGATTAATAAGCTAACATGAATTGTCTTAGATATGGGCTAGATACGTGCGCAAGGGGAGGTGAAGGGTGGTTAAAGAGAGCGAGTGGCGCGCTTCAATCCAAATTATGGATGGCAATTTTTACCCGACCCGCGGGTACCCAGTCCGGCCCGACCCTAATGGGCCGGATTTTACCCAGTCCGATAAGGAATAGGGTCGGGTTTGGGTTTAAAAAAAAAAAAACCCGAATCGAGTCCGGGTTGGGTCCGGATTTTGGTAAAACCTCAACCCGAACTCGACCCGTATATAATATTATTAAAAAAAAAAAAAAGACCTAGGTATAAATACTATTCTTTCACTTCTAAAAATCATTTCCCCAACCCTAATTTCTCAACTCTCAGCCACCCCTTTCACCTTCACTCTCAGCCACCCCACCCTCTCCCTCACTCTCTTTCTCACTTGCTGCCACCGGTCCCTCCTCCATCTCACTGGTCTCGTCGATCCCTGCCTCCCTCATCAAGCTGCTCACTCATCCACCTCGCCACAGAGATCGCTAGCTCCTCCCTCACCATGCCGCTTACTCCTCCACCTCGCCGCAGACGCTGCTCACTCCTCCACCTTGCCGCAGATGCTGCTCCTTCCTCCAACTAACTTGAAATAGTGGTCGGCTTAGACTTTGATCTGATCTGTATTTTTATTTTTATGAAAGATCTTATCTGTATTTTTTTGTCTTAAACTTTGATCTGTTGGGGGGTTTTTCATGGTTTTGTTTTTGGAGTTTTGGAGGGGTTGAAATAGAGGTAGGATTAGACTCTGCTTTGATCTGTATTTTTTGTTTTTTTAATGAAAGATCTGACCTATATTTATGGTCTTAGACTCTTATCTGTAGCATTGAGCCGAATTTTTGTGCTTTTTACTTTGTTTTGCATTGTTGTGATGGTTTTTGCTCTACACGGCTTAAAGATTTAGGCAAATTTTTTTTTTTTTTTATTAGGCCATGGATTGGACCTGAGGTGGCGGGGCCCGTGGAGCCTGACTGAGCGGGTTTGGGTTTAGGAAAAAAATCCGTTTAATAAACGGGGCGGGTTCGGGTTTCAGAGTCAGACCCGCGGGTTGGGTTCGGGCACAAAGAAACCCAACCCGAACCCGACCCGTTGTCATTTCTAGTCCAAATAGTATTGTGTAATTTTTTTTTTTAACATTAATAATATTCAAAAGTATTATTAAGTGAAATAGTGTTAACCATGTAAATTGAAAATTATATTCATTATTAATATTATACGTACAATTAATATTCTTGTCGGTAAAAAATCCAATTATTTTTGTTAAAAAATTAAGACATACAAACACATGTCTTGGTGCAGTGGGACTTGATTGGTATCAAAATTGGTGTAGTGGGGCTTATGTTTAGATTTATTGGGATGTGTCATGCACAAAGCTATACAATTATTGTAGCATTGGATACTTGGCGCAGTGGGGCTTGATTGGTATCAAAATTGGAAAATCTCATTCAAAAGCAAACTTTATTAAAATGGAAAGAAAAGGAAACAAGTTGAAAGGAAGACAGCCAGCAGACAGATGTGAGTCAGAAAAGGCAAAGTTAGCAAAGGGAGATGTTAATTGTAGTGCGAACTCGTGGCTGGTTGGCTAAAAATCTGTCTCACCCCACGCTTTTTGTCTTTCTATATTGTTTAAATTTTTTTTTGGTTTCTTTAATTGGTTTTGTTTTTTCTTTACGGTTTGATTGGATTTGGTTTTTGCAGTGTATAATCGGTAGACAAGAAGCTGAAATAAATAATTAAATAAATTATTACGTGAATTAGTCAGATATGCGCCAATTGTGTCAGGTAAGTCTTTTTCTTTACTTAGGGTCTGTTTTGATACTGCTTGTATGGCTGAAAACTGAAAACTTATTGCTGAAAATACTGTAACAAAATAATTTTAAAATGACAAAACACTGTTACTAAAAACTTATTGTTGTAAAGTTGTAATTTACAACTATATTTTTTATGGCTTTTATTCTGTGTCAAATTTGATTATAGTTTTATTCAATCTTATGTACCCTGTATTTCATGTGGAATTTATTTGTAAGGATTGTATGCGAGAGAGAGAGTGTGTGAAGACTCAAGGCAATTGAAGACTAAAGCTGTTTTCGTGGGTAGCTTGCAAGTAAACTTCCCGCGAAGTGAAGCATGTGCCCTGCACATGACTGAAATGCGAAGAGTTAGGACAGGATGGAGACAGCTGGTTTTCGCGAGTGTCTCGTGGGTAAGGCGTTCTCACGAGATACCCGCGAAACATTTTGTTTTGCTGAACTGTCATATCTGATACACATTTTCTGTACAAACACTATATATATCCCAATTACCCACATATGTTGAGGAGTGCTTCTAAGAGAAAACTCTAGCCACAAACATTAAGAGTTAAAGATTGTTATACCCACAATTCTCTACACAATTACTTGTGAATTTTCCTCAACTTCTACCTCTCCATTTCCATACACTTGAGATGTTGATAGCCCAAACACTTACCCCACCCTTTCAGAGTGTCAAGTGAGATTTTGGTGCTGTTGTGAAGCATTGGAAAAAGCAAGGCTTTGGCGGATGCAATCATGTGTACTACGGGATCCAGAGAGCTAGACAAGACACGATTTCGAAAAGCCTTGTTGGAGTAGGAGCTTGGAGAGCTTAGGTGCATTAGGTAGACTAGACTTGGAGGGTCTTTTGCTATTCGTGTATCCCAACTGATTGTCTAGTGAATCGATTACTGCTTAGAGGGTGGTAGAGAGGTTTTTCACCAAGTTCTTCGGTTTCCTCTTCGATAACACATTGATGTGTTATCTTGTGTTTGCATTCTTCTTCCCTACTCTTTTACCTTTCATTTTACTGTTGTGTTATAATGATTATGGGTTAGCGTAGCTTATTTGTTTATCCACTCGCATTTACTCTAATCCGCATTTAGTTTAAGTTAGAGTAAAATCAATCGAGCTATAACTTTAATTTTGGGGTCAAAATAGCTCTTGTGTTTTAACATATTTTTGAGCTTTCAATTGTATTTTTCACTTCATGGCTGGTCCATGAATAGTGCCTCTCCCAAATGCAAAACGCACAAACATCCTCTCCCAAACGCACTCTTAGTGTCTATTTAGCTAGCTTATTTTTTGCTAACTTATTTTATTATTCAGCTTATTTTTGGTACTATTCATGGGTCTCACTATACTATTTTAACTAGCATTTACCTTTATTTACAGTACTTTCAGCAAAAAGTTTTCAGTTTCAGTAAAATAAGCGGATTCCAAATAGATCTTTATATAGGTTCAAAATTTCAAAGACTAAATTGAAAGTGTAAAAAACATGAGAACTAAAATAAAAGCAGCCCCCAAATATATATAGGGACCAAAAAGATGTTTTTGCTCTCGTTATATTATGTGTAGGGGAATTGGGCTCAAATGATCAATACCGGCCCACCAAACTTAGGTTTGAGAGCGGTTTGATTAGTCAAGGGAAAACAGGGGGATTGAAGCTAGCTTGAACCCAGTGGGAATGGGCTCGGCCCAACAATAAGTGTATTAGGATCTAGAGAGTATTGTTCGGGGAATTCGCTAAGTGTTTGGACTGATCTTGGCCTATTACTAACCAATAAGACGATGGGAAATCAACGAAGAGATAGATAAATTCAGATTAGCCACGAGTGATAGTAATGCCTTTGAGGAGTTTGCCGCTAAGCGCAGTTTGGCACAGGAACAAGTTTTGAGAGAACTTTCAGAAGACATGATTTTTCTAGGGATTATGGGTGAAAGTGGGATTGTATGGGAATTGGTGAAAAGTAATGATTTGAATCCCACTAAGGGGAGATTATATAAAGAAGTGAGGGCGGATAGATTTGGGGGTTGGTTTTTCAGGGAGGGGAGAGAAGAGTAAAAGGAGAAAGAGAGAGGGAGAAAAACACAAAGGGGATGAAAGAACAAAGAGAGCATAGAAAATAAGAAGAAAAGTCTAAGGGGTAGAGAGTGTTTAGGCTGGAAGTCACAAGAATACTGGAAGTTGGATTGTCTAGGCTAGGTTTGAAGCAAAACTTGTAGGACTGTGAGGAAATCCATCGACAAATAAATTGGGAGCCCAAATCCACTGTCTTGGACGATGTTCATGGGTTTAGGGCACCACATTAGGCATATGCTATTTTAGGCAAAGAGCTCTAAACACAAAAGGCATGCATAGAGATTACTAAGTTGGTTCTGATACCATTAGTAATGATTTAAGGATAAATGTTAACCAGTAAACACATTTACGCTATACCTCAAAATGACTAATCTAATCACATTTGAAGCTCTTTGTAGTTGTTTATAAAACCTAAATCAACACAATAAATCTTGATGTGAGACTCTAAACACAATCACAAAAAACACACTCAACTTATTCAATCTATGGCATCATAATACACAACAACAAAATTAAAATATCGAGGGGAATAATGGTCTTGGTAGTAGGTCATTACCTCCTTCCTTATCACTTGATGGTGATTAGTTGACAAGTCACTAGTGGAATCTCTACCACCATTTTGTGTGTTTAACCGAACATAAGGTGTATGACGTAGTAAAACTCAACAAAAATGTTTAGTGACTTCAAGGAGACTATGAACGGTGGAGGTTGTGGAAGCGAGAGTGAGAGGAACTCCTAAGAGGAAGACTAGAGCTTTCTAACAATGAATGATTAGAAAGCTCAATCTAACTCTCATGAGATTCTACCCTAGCAATTTGGTAAAGGAAAATGTCAAGCCAGTAGTAAAACTGATAGAGTTTTGGCATGTCATGTGTAGGTACTCCATAGGTCCATTAAAATGGGGTTGAAGGTAGGGTTAGCTGCAAGTTATGTGCAGGGGGTTCAAATGAACCCCTGACCTAGCAAAAAAATAACTTTTTAAATAACTTTTTTTTTAGGTTGACCCCCCAAATTAAAATTTTGAACACTTTGACCCTAATTTATTTTAAGCACAGCTAAAATGGTATTGAATATGATAATCTTAACAATATCTAGGTCTTTAAAATAAAAATTAAAAAAAAAAAAAAACCAACTAACCAACCAACCAACAACAAAACATAGTTGATAAAAAGGTAAAAATTAAATAAAATAAATAGGGAATTCACGTGGGACCTGCAAATAATAGAGGGAAAAAAAACAATAAGCTAGTTTATAATCAAGACCCAAATGCACACTTAATACAATTACAAAAACTAATTGTTGTCAAAGTTGAGTTGAATTGTTAAATAAAAGAATTGTAAAGAGTAAAGAAAAACTAATAGAGTAGATAAAAGAATTCTAACCAATAATAGTTTAAGTTCACTAAACAATAATAATTAATATATTTATTTTATTTAAAAACAATAGAAGATTTCAAATAATTCATCTTAGCAACAATAATTAGTATGTTCATTATATTAAAAAACAATACGCCAAATAAACTTATAGTTTATCTATAATTCTCTTCCTAGGAGATTGAAAAATTTTGTAATATAGAAACCTTGTAAACTACAAGTTTTGTCTCCTATCCAAGATTTATCTTCATGTTGAATTTGGTTGAAAGGGTGTTTTTATAGGCTTAGAATGACTATAGGGGGTGGTGAAAGTTCTGATCCACTAGTTGTTCAAACTAGCCAACTAGAATTGACCACCACATGATCAAAGGAAGTGACTTTAGGATCCTATCTCTAAGTAACAGATGCAGGACTAGCTCAACGAATTTGGGGGCCCTAGGCGAAAGCTTTAAACAGGGCCCTTTATTATATTTAATTATAAATTCATATATTTTTTTCAATTAAAAATTATTTTTCTTGCTTTTAGAGGGGCAAAATTACTAATTAAATTTTTGCATTTAAGTTCCGCTAACATTTTCTTTTCAATTGATAATATGGCTAATCCACTTAATCTTTCTTGTGACATAGTTGATCTTAAATAGGATTTTATTAATTTTAATTTTGAAAAAATTCTTTTTGCAGATGCAACTGTAACAGGTATAGTTAGTAATATTCTGAAAACAATACATGCATTTGGAAAAGATTCTAGCCTCTTTATATAATTTAGTACATTAATTGGAGAGTTTTCATTTATTTGCAAAACTTCTTTTAAAACTTTTAGTTCTGAAAATAATCTGAGCCATCAATATCATAATAAGTTTCATGTGTGAGAAAATATTCAAGATTAAGACAATTTTTTTCAAATTATCATCATCTAGTGATTTTACTTTTTCAAAATTAAATAAAAAACCAAAAATATTTTCATATATTTGAAATTGTTCAAACCTACTTTCAATTGAAGAAATAGCTTGATCTACTATTGTGTGGGTTCTGTTTTTGACAACACATAGGCCCAAGTAGAAAATAGGGATCTTGGGCCTTTAAGCTTAAGTTTAAGGAACTAGGCTTTATTCACCGTAACTAAGATGGGCCAATTTCGAACCAAGTTGTGCACAAAGCGTGGATCCTACAACACATGCATACTAACACATAGAAAATATACATGTATTGCACAGCAAGGAATAGTAAAGGATGATATAAGTAAAAGGAAAAATTGAAACAATCGTTAGGGATCCTTAGGATAATAAGAAATGCTTCATTATTTTCTTAATTTTTTCAATACATTGTGCTCTTAGTGCACTAGGATATATCACAAGGTCCAAATAAGTTCAAAAATCACAGACTTAAATAGCTCTTTCAGGCTTCTAAGACTTACAAAGTTTGAATCTCTTTGAATCCAAGTGTATTCTCTAGTGACTGTTTGAGGATCTCGGGTAGCGTTTTCCGTCTCTTTTTCTCTTTTTGAATTCTTACAGAGTTTTCTCAAGGATCTTTTCCTTCTAACTCCTGTTGCTGAATGCCCTTCTGTTGGCTGCCTCTCCTTTTATAGTGTCATCCTAGGGTTTCTAGGATACCATTGATTCCCTCTATCTTCTCTTTTAGGTACCAGAACCAATGTTGTGTCAAATGTTGTGTCAACAACATTGGTGGCTGGTCCCTTCCTCATTCTTCATTATTTTCCTCTTTTGAGATTCCTCATTTAAAAGCCCTTAGCTGACTTTTCATTCTGGGAGGCCCTAGAGAGATGACCTTTGATCTTTCCTTTTCCAAGGCTTCTAGATTCCACCTTTTCAGACCCACCTTTTGGTTGCTCTCCCCTTTTTCATTTTTCCCAAATGGGTTGATTCCTTTCTATCAACCTAAAAGATCTCTAGCCACCTTCCTTCATGGTCCATCTTCCTGGGTTCCCCGAGGTACCAACCCCTCATTCATGAGTTGTTGATTCCCAAGTCTTCTGATCCTTTTTTTGCATCATTGGGTAGCTGATGGGATATTTCTCCCCTTGTTCTTCGTGTTTCTAGTTATGCCCCTTTGAATTGTCTCAATCCCAGCCTGGCCTTGCTGCACATCTCAAGGATCCTAGGCTTCTAGGAATCACCAGGTATCCTTGTCCAGTTTGTTTCTCCCCAGGCTCCTCAGCGATTTTCTTACCTTTAAGGGCTGGGCTGAACTTCTTCTTTCCTTTGTTTTGTGAGGTCCATCGCTTGCCCATTCATGGGCTTGGGTCCCTTCCTATGGACCCTTAATGGATTTGGGCCTTCCTTTTTTTTATTGAAAGCCCGAATGTTTTTTTTTTTAATTATTATTTTTAATTTTTTTCCCCTAGATTTCAATCCTTTGTGTTGTATTGGGTTTTGGTACAACATTGTGATATTTTAGACCTCAACATTTAGCCCCCCGAGCTTGTGGGTTGCCTACAGCCCACGCATGAGTAGATGAGACTCTTGATTTTTATAAGAATTTCTCATCAGCTGTCTTAGTCAGCTTCAGGATCCCCTTTCCCTGCTTTTTGGGATCCTACTTCTTCCACATTATCCACTGCCATCCTAATTTTTTACGTATTCCACTTCTTTTGTAACTCTCCCTCTTTCCACTAAATGTAACAATTAAGGGGGTTTTTGGTTTATCAATTTCCATAACTCAATTCTCAGTTTTCATAAATCATAACTCATAACTCAAAAATGGTAGGACCCATGACAAAAAAGTTGTTTGGTAAATGATAACTCTATTTCCATACCTTAGTTTCAATCACTCAATTCTCTGATTTTTGAGTTATGAGTTATGAAAACTGAAAACACATTTTGACTGTTTTCAGTTTCTATAACGTATAACTCAATGGCAATATTGTAATTAAACACACATAGGAGGACCCACAAACAGTAGCCAGCCGCAACTTTTGACCATTTTTTTTTTTTTTTTCACTTCAGTCTGTTCTGGACTTCTTCATCTTTTTTTTTTCTTTTTTTTCTTTTTCTTTTTCTTTTTCACTTCGGTCTGTTTTGGGTTTCTTCTCTCTTTTTTTTTTTTCTTTTTTTTTTTTTCACTTCAGTCTGTTCTGGGTTTCTTTTTTCTTTTCTTTTATTTTTTTCACTAGGTTTGGTGAGTTTGGGTATTGAAAAAAAAAAAAAAAGCCTGCAATGAGTGATAGATATGGGGCCCACAAATAGTGTGAAAAATATTTAGTGATGGAAATTGAGTGATGGTGCCAAACGGGTATAGTATTTAAAGTGATGAGTGATGAGTGACGAGTAATGAGTGATGAGTGATGAGTAATGAGTGATGAGTGATGAATGACGAGTGATGAGTGATGAGTGACGGAAATTGAGTGATGAAAAAAACCAAACCAAACAAGGCCTAAGTGTCGGAGTAAACTTTCCCCTCCACTTTTTACGTTTCCCATAACCCCCATTAATAATTATCAATAACTTTTTCTTATAAAATTGAATATTGGTAATTGGCACATTTTTCAATACATCGTATTTTCCAACTTCTCTCTATGCCATTATTGCGGTCATCTCAAGCCATCTTTTCACTTCCAAAGATTTTTTTTCTTTTCAAACTTACCTTCTTCCTTTGTTTTGAAAGATAGGAGTTCTGTAGGAAAAAAATAAAAATAAATAAAAAGTAGCATGGATTCTATTGTTGTCTCTCAAATTCAAAAGGTTATATTTTTGTTCGTTGAACTTTAAAATGTTCTACATTTTGTTCTTTCCTCAACTTCTATTAAGTTTCAAGGACAAAAACATAGCATTTATACTATATCAGGTGAATTTTATATTAGACCCGCCACTCGAACCACATGTTTTTTGAGTTCCAAACCTGCTACCCAACCTTGCACCTTGGATCAGACATATGGATCAGTTTTGTGGATCTGTTAAGCACCCTAGGAGAAAATGACATTTATGGAGAATTTGTTTGAGTTTTTAAGTAAATACAAACAGTAGCTAATGGGTTTTATGAGTGAGCCCTTGACTATTGTTTAATTGAGTTAGTGTTGTCTGTTGGACTGGCAGTATGGGTTTCAGCTGAGGGGGTGAGTGGGTGAAATTCTGTGGAGGTTTGGTTTTTATGTTTGATTTGGCTGTGTAATGATTCTTGGGTTTCAGGCTTTCAGCCAAGTGTGGGTTTTGATGCTTGGTAAGCTGTGGGAGCAATTGTGTTGTGTCCATGTAAATGATGATGTTTGGATAATTTTTGGTGGCTTGGATGGGTTTTGGATTATGGTTATGGGTTTAGATTTGAGTAGTATTGTCAGTATGGTCGGATATAGTGATTTTTGTAATATTTTGGTAGCTGGGAGCTTTGTTAATGGCCGGTGGCTTAGGCTCGTTCCCCTTTTTACTTCATAGCACTTTCCTATAGTATTTAAACACTGAAGGGAACAAGTGGTAGTTCCTCGTCCTTTTAATTGGGGATGTGGATTAGAGATGACTCTAGTCTTCTAGTAGTAGAACAAGGAAATCATAGTGTAAGGTTCTCCAAAATTTAGATTATGAAAGAAAATAGCTTGAAAAACAGCCTTGAAAACTTGGAACAAGGACACTATTTCGGCAACCTGCAAACATGAATAAGTACTTGGGAACAAGGGTCAGCAATGGGCCGGGCTTCTTTTACTTCGCCCATAGGCCTAGTGGGCTGCTGACCAGTCATTAGGCCAGGTTGGGACAGGCCGGAAGTGAAAATCTGTGCCCATGGACTGGCAATACCCAATTTGTTTATTTGGTTGGGCCTTATAGGTCAGGTCCAATGGGCTATCTGTGAGTTTTTAATGAGTTTTTAACTATGCTTTTTTTTTTTTTTTTTTTTTTAAGAGATAGCTCTTTTATAATCAGACCAAGACACCAATAAGTTTTTTAGTGTAAATGAGGATTGAATCCTATAGGCTTATAAGAGATAGCTAACCGAAACTCACTAACGAGGCTTCAATAGGCTTATAAAATTTAATTAAAAATTATAGTTATATTGTAGAGAAATGTATTCTATAACATTTTCACAACAAATCATAAATGACAAATTATTACAAGTTGTTATTGGTGGGTAAAAAAGTAATTTTAGTGATATATTCAAATTATAACCAATAATAACTAACCACCTATGATTTGTTCTGAAAATGTTGTGAACGTAGTATTTTTCTATATTGTATTACAAAACACAAACCACAAATCACACTTGTCACATTGGTCTATTAAATATACTTAAAAAAAACTATTGATTAACTTGTATTGATTGGAATAAATAAGTAAATTGATGTATTTATGAATATATATTATAGAAAATATTAGAGTGGGGATAGTTGCATCATTACAAAATGTCTAAATCCCAACTTGAAAAAAAAAAAAAAAAAATTGAATTCCTAGCTTTGACCATTGGTGGAGCCCAGCTAACAGTAAAATATTTTATTAAGAAAATAATTAATTTATTTCGTTTAAAATATTAGAGTGAGGATAGTTGCATCACTACAAAAAGTCTACATTCCACCTTGAAAAAAAATCTGAATTCCTTTGGCCATTAGTGGAGCATAGCCAACAGTAAAATATTTTTCTAAGAAAATAATTTTTTTTTTTTTTAAGATGGGAATCATTTTTTTTAATAGAAAGAATTAAAGCTTATTTACATCTTTATTTACAATCAAAATCTATTTAATTTTTTAAATTAAAGGTTTAACCATTTTTTTCTACCTTTTAATTAAAAAAAATGTCTTAAAGGTTATTATTATTATTTTTAAACAAATCAAAGTTACTTGACTACTAGGAAAATATATATTTCATAAGCATAATTTAATACAATTACTTTAAGTATTCTTGTGATTAAGTGTGGGATCTTAAAGTTTTTCTCTCATGTTTCAAATTTGACTCTGATTCTTCCAAATTATTTTGTTATAAATTCTAAGTTATTGGGTTGGCCCATGGCCTGCCCCACTGTGCTAGTAGGCTACTCAGATGGCTATGGGTTCTGGATTGTGTTTATGGGTTTAGATTTGAGTAGTGTTGTCAGTATGGTCGAATATGGTGATTTTTGTACTATTTTGGGTAGCAATGGGAGCTTTGTTAATGGCCGGTGGCTTAGGCTCATTCCCTCTTTTGCTTCATAGCACTTTCCTATGGTATTTAAACACTAAAGGGAACAAGTGGTAGTTCCTCGTCCTTCTAATTGGGGATGTGGATTAGAGATGACACTAGTCTTCTAGTAGTAGAACAAGGAAATCACAGTGCAACGTTCTCAAAAATTTAGACTATGAAAGAAAATAGCTTGAAAAAAAGCCTTGAAAACTTGGAACAAGGACACTATTTTGGCAACTTGCAAACATGAATAAGTACTTGGAATTGGGATGGCCATGGGTAGGGTATGGATAGGGTATATCCATACCCTACCTGCAATATTTGCTCGTGGATACCCGGATACCAATATCCATTATTATCCATATCCAATTCTTATATATTATCCATAAATATCCATACCCTATTTGAAACCCATTTAATTTTTTCTTTTTAATATCCAAAACATTTTAACTTAAAAACTAACCAATAACTTTATCTTAAAAGAGAAAAAACTAATCAATAACTTTGAAAATTTTCCTTTCTTTTTTAGATAGAGATAGAAATTTTATTAGATAAAATTTTATAATACACTTTTTGATGCATGCTCACAAAGCCTCACAAACACAAAGCATATGAGCACAAAAATCCCAATAGCTTACCCTTTGTCATACTTGTGTTGTTCACGCGCCACCATAGTCACGATTCTTGGTAGATCCATAAAGCCTTTAACCTCTGCAACATCGATTCATGTTCCACGCACCGTTTGGGGCTCTATTAGGTAGTAGATCGAGAAGTTAAGTTCTATATTTTATAGAGAGAGAGATAGATTGGATAAATATGAAGTGTTTGGCTTTGGTTTAGAGAGAGAAAGGATGAGAGGTTGGGAACCACCATCTCGGTGGTGGTGGTTGGGCTTCACGACAGAGCTAGGAGGTTGTTTCTCATTTAGATCAAAGAGAGGGTGAGACCAATCCAGATCAAGAGAGGTTATATGTTTCGGTTTTAGAGAGAAGTTGAGGTTGAGATGTGAAACCACCGTCAATGGTGGCGGTGATGAGCTTGAAAGGCTTCGGCCATGGTCATCTGACATAGAGAGACAATTCAAATCCGAGGATTAGAGAGAGATTTCGAGATTGAGAGAGTTGGTTCGGAGATAGAGAAGGCCACCATAGTGGTGGTGCTAGTGATCGGAGTGATGAGTTCAAGGTACTGGGCCATGGAGGCTCAAGTGAGAGAGAGAGTGTGAGTGAAAGTGAAAGAGTTAAGAATTATATAAATATATATATGGGTCAAGTATGGATAATATCCATACCCTACCCGATTAGGTTCTACCCATGAAGAACCGAGTATTTCCTAAAACATTTGGATCGAGTAGGGTAGGATATTCATTACCCAATGGGTATGGCCTTCCCTACTTGGGAATAAGGGTCAGCAATGGGTCGGGCTTCTTTTTACTTGGCCCATGCGCCTAGTGGTCTGTTGACCAGTCAATAGGCTAGGTTCGGACAGGCGGAAGTGAAAATACATACCCATGGACTTGTGGCAATACCCAGTTTGTTTATTTTTAGCGGGCTAGGCCTTATAGGTCAAGTCTAGTAGGCTATCTGTGAGCTTTTAACAAAGGCTTCAATAGGCTTATAAAATTTAATTAAAAATTATAGTTATATTGTAGAGAAATGTGGTTCACAACATTTTCTCAACAAATTCTTAATGGTAGGTTGTTAAAGGTTGTTATTAGTGGGTAAAAAAGTAATTTTAGTGATAGATTCAAATTATAACCAAAAATAAATAACAACCTATAATTTGTTGTGAAAATGTTGTGAACGTAGCACTTCTCTATATTGTATTACAAAACACAAACCACAAATTGTCACATTGATCAATTAAATATACTTAAAAAAACTGTTGATTAACTTGTATTGATCGATTCAACTATCAGAGACTTAATGGCATAGAGTTCTTTAATAATGTATTTCCTCTCTTTTGTTGTTCTGTCCCTTCTTATGAAGGAGTTTTTGTTGATTTGTACCTCTTTGGATAACAAGTTTATCTAGAGAGCTTCTTTGTCCCTTCTTACGAAGGAGTTTTTTGTTTTTCAGTCCCTTCTTACGAAGGAGTTTGTGATGTTTTGTACCTCTTTGGATAACAAGTTTATCCAGAGAGCTTGTGGGGGTAAGGGAAACACTTTTGTGGCAGGGAAGTTTTTCAGGATTCAAAGCAAAGGAATGCTACAAGTCTTCAATCAACAATTTGGTCCATCACTTCGGGCTTCGCCTTACTGTTCAATGGGGAAAGCAGTATTTGTGGGGCCTGTGTTTTTTGAGAGAAGTCCATCCCAAGATGCAGGGAGCGATAAGGATGACGACATTAGGTACAAGGGCAAATCCGGCACAGAAGCAACAATGGAGGGAGGTGACGTAGTACAAGCGTTGCCTAAAACGGTGCATGATAGAATCGAAAGGAGGCAGGAGTACGTTACAGACTCTGAGGGCTACGCAATTGCATCCTCATTAATGCCAAAATCAGGTCCAAATTTGGATGGGAATTCAAAAGTTAATATGGGAAAGTCTTAGAGCCTGAAATATCAACCCATAATTGGAGACTCATGCCAAGTTAATTCACCTACCAATTCGGATTCGGAAGTTAAGAGAGATACACATGAAAACTCACCATTTAATGCTCCTATTAATCCGCATTCACAACAATCCCAACGGCAATCTACAAATGAGGTCCACGGTCTTAACAAGGAAATAATACCACCTGAAGCAATTAAGAAGAACAAAATATTTGCAGCATTCATGGACTTCAAAGAGTTGTTGTCGTGGATGATCAGAATGAAACAGAAGAAAGAATCGTTCTCGGTCATGGTTTGGATAATCGGGACACATCGGATTTGAGTTAGAACTAACCAACCTCGTTGCATTCCAAATCAGCTCGCAAACATGGCCAACAAACTCCTATCGGAATTCTAGGCGGTGCAGCAACCTCCCCAACCATAGTCCACACTGATCCAAGTTCAGTTCATTGGAGAGCTCCTATCTTGGACATGGTTAAGGTCAATCTTGAGGATGCATTATTCAGTTGGGAGCGAAAATCAGGGTTTGGAGTGGTTTTGGTGATATGTTTTAGTAAATTACACTACTCTCATGTTAAGAGATAGGGTAATATGGTTGCTCATTTTTTAGCTCTTTATGTTTTAAATGTTCTAGATTATAGTGCGTGGATGGAGGATGCTCCACCACTGTTTCTTTCTTTTGTTTCTAGCAGACTCTGGTGGTTTTTCATTAAATAAAAGGCACTACGTTGATTCTAAAAAAAAAAAAAAAAAAAAATTTATTGATTGGAATAAATAAGTAAATTGATGTATTTATGAATATATATATATATATATATATTATAGAAAATAGGCTAAAATGCAAAACTAACCCTTTAAGTTTCAGGTTTTGTCATTTCAGTTATCTAAGTTTTAGTTTTGTCATTTCAGTCCTCTGAGTTTCAAATTTTGTCAATTCAGTTCTCCATTACCCTTCAGTTAAGTGTTACTGTTAACTAAACCAAAACAACGTCATTTTGGTGGTTTTTTTTTTTTAATTTTTTTAACTTCTTAATTTTACTAAAATACTTTAATTACAAAAAAAAAAAAAAAAAATGAAAAAGCGGAAGATGAATTTGCCGTAGACGTCATTTTCATTCCCCTGCCTTTGGAAAACAAAAACATCATCGAAACCCTATCCCAATTCCCAAACAACTCGACTAGCTAAGAAATTAACATATATATGACCACCATGACGACAATCAAGACGACAAAGGAGCTGAAGATGAATCCATGGCGTCCTCCACCTCTGTTGTCGCCTTCGCCATTCACAGAGCTTCCACGTCTCCTGTAGACTTCGACCATAGATCAAAAAGGACAATGCTAGTAGAACCCGCTGCATCGTCCTCCCTAGCCCTGATTTTCAATGCCTCTGTATCGAGCAACTTCATCTCTTCTGTCAAATCGCCCATCCCCACGCTTTTCTCTCTCGGTCTAGATCTCGTAATCTCTCTCTCTCCCCCAAAATTTCTTAACTAGTCGGATTGTTAGGGATAGCTGGATAGGTTATCGGTGATGTTTTTGATTTTCAGAGGCAAGGGAACGTCGTCGTTCCCTTTAGACTTTTTTTTTTTTTAGGTAATTAAAGTATTTTAGTAAAATTAAGAAATTTTAAAAATAAAAATAAAAAATAAAAAATAAAAAATAAAAAACCAAAACGACGTCATTTTGGTTTAATTAACGGCAGCACTTAATTGAAGGGTAAAGAATGACTGAATTGACAAAATTTGAAACTTAGAGGATTGAAATGACAAAAGTTGAAACTTAGAGGGTCAGTTTCGCATTTTAGCCTAGAAAATATTAGAATGAGGATAGTTGCATCATTACAAAATGTCTAAATTCCAACTTAAAAAAAAAAAAAAAAAAAATCCTAGCTTTGACCATTGGTGGAGCCCAGCTAACAATAAAATATTTTATTAAGAAAATAATTAATTTATTTTGTTTAAAATTTTAGAGTGAGGATAATTGCATCACTACAAAAGGTCTACATCCCAACTTGAAAAAAAATATCTGAATTCCTTTGGCCATTAGTGGAGTATAGCCAACAGTAAAATATTTTTCTATGAAAAGAATCAATTTTTTAATTTTTTTTTTTTTAAGGTGGGAATCAATGTTTTTTTAATAGAAAGAATTAAAGCTTATTTACATCTTTTTTTTACAATCAAAATCTATTTAATTTTTTAAATTAAAGGTTTAACCATTTTTTCTACCTTTTAATTAAAAAAAATGCCCAAGGGTTATTATTCTTATTTTTAAACAAATTAAAGTTACTTGACTACTAGGAAAATATATATTTCATAAGCATAATTTAATACAATTACTTTAAGTATTCTAGTGATTAAGAGTCTATTTGGAAACAACTTATTTAGCTGAAACTGAAAAAGTTTTGCTGAAAGTAGTGTAAATAAAGCTAAAGGTAGCTGAAATAGTACAGTAGGACCCATGAATAATACTAAAAAGTGCAATGTGACTAATGAATAGTACCAAAAATAAGTTGAATAGCAACAAAAATAAACTAAATAGTAAAAAAAGCTGGTTTTTTAAGCCAATGCCAAACGCAACCTAAGTGTGGGATTTTAAAGTTTTTCTCTCATGTTTCAAATTTGACTCCGATTCTTCCAAATCATTTTGTTATAAATTCTGAGTTATTGGATTGGCCCATGGCCTGCCCCACCCCCATTGCGCTAGTAGGCTACTCATGTGCCTTAACAATACTGGGTTGGGTTGAAAATTAGCCTGATGGGCCAATAGGCTACTAGGCTAGGCCATGAGCTATTATAGGTGACCCTTATTTGAAAACAATTAGATATCATTCAAAGAGAAGATCCAACACCACAAAATTATGCTGAAGAAGCTTATATATGTGAAGAGCTTTATGAGTTTTGAGTTTCTTTATAGAGGAGCAATTTCAGAAACACAAAACCAAAATTCTCTGGTTAATAAGCCCAAAATTCAGAAGTATAAAATAGGAAAAATAAAATAAAGGAGTCATAAATAGATAAAATGAGGAGAAATAATATTTAAGAACTAAGGATATACCATCGCACACTTTTGGCGCTATAGTCACTTTGCAAATATAAGTGCTAGTGGAGTGGTGGGAGGAGGGGAGAGGGGAAGAGTCGAGGTTCACACACATATATACTTAGATTAGGTTAAAGTAAAATTTCTATCATACATTGCTCTTTAGTCTCAATACATTGCTCTTCAAGTTTTGCTTGCATTATCTTGGATGAGGCTGGGTTGTAGTTTTTGTTTGTAGTTTCTATTTGTTTTTGCAATAAAATTTCTTCTCTTCAAAAAAATAATAATAATAAAATGCCGTCCCGGAAAACGATTAGCGTAGTTGACTTTGTCAAGAAACCAAGCCCCCGCCTTACCCCAAAAAAAGGCATAGATTTATCTTTATCCGAGGAAGGTGAGGCATATCATGGATAGATTTTTTTGTGAATAATTAATGGAATCATTTGTTTCTTCCAAACATCTCTTTGTCCGATAATTATTTGGCTCTCTCATGAAAATGATGGATTACCAACTCCACGCAAGTCAGAGCTACTCAGAACTTGACTCTCATCGAAGGCGCAATTTTTTGTTTTTCCCAATTGTATGAACACTCTCAAAGCTATGCTCATACAAGTATAAGTCTATGAAAGAGCAAATTCAAGGAAGAAATCATCCAAATTGTGCATAGTCACGTATAAAGGATTCTGCCAATTTCAGACATATACTTTTGTTCTAACTTAGAAGTTGATGAAATGTGAACTGAAACATGTTGATTCAAAAATGAATTTTTTATTGTTACCACCCTCAAGTCAAATCCCTAAAATTATAAAAATACTAATAATGATTGAATGCACAAACTAGGTGTTACCAAGTTAGTTCTAATATTACATGTTATGATTTGAAAAATAATTAGTCACATTTGCTTTCGAGGCGGGTTTCTCTCCTTGAGTTTGTTGGGTAATGGTTACCTAATGGGCAGCGTGTGTGTTAATATATGCATGCGTTTTGAATTTTTCTTTGTTGGTGTATAATGTGCATTCGTTCCCCAAACCAAAATTCCTGAAAATTTCCTGGATGATATCTTAGTAGTAGAAATTTTCCTGAAAATCTAATTTTATAGATGCATGCTTTGTGAAATTCAAGCAAGAAGCCCACCTGGCATAAATGCTAACGGCATAGATCTTAGAATATTATATCACATTGATATGTTAGTGTATTGTTTTTTAATGCAATTGCATAATACATTGATTTGCGAGTCAAATATAATGCAGTCATATATTACCCAAAAAAAAAAAAAACACATACAACTTTCTCGCTTTTACTAGAAGATATAATTGATAGACAAGAAGAGGCCAAATATTTTCCAACTTGGAAAATTCAAATTAGTAATACTAGTACATTATTATTTGTTTCATTATTTTGATGTGTTCATGCTTCTGGTAGAGGCTGCCCTCCAAGAATGCCTTAAAACAGAAGTAGCGATCTTTCTAGTTGTGTGGCCGGAGCTTAGTGGGAAGCTCCTCTTACGGAGGCGAAGGATAGTTGGGTGTTACCATATACTTTTGTCCATCCACCAACCTACAAGATAAAATAAATCAGGAAAAAGAATACCATTTGGAACCAATGAAGACAACAATATAAATATAGACTTGTTTTCCATCAAACCATGCTCTGTAAGGCACGGTTGTATTTAGTCCCAACTCCTTTGCTGATTCATTTATTAATGTCCAAGTCCTGATAAATGGGATAACTGAATCTTGATCTCCACCATCAAATTACATAAAAATGAGGTAATGATATTTATATATTTTTTACTGTATTATATCTTATATTGCGGTTAATTAAGTAGGGCAACAAAAGTGTTACACATCATTATGTGATAGTATTTGAACATTATAACCCTTATTCTCTATTGGTAATTTACCTTCCTTCGACAAGAAGAAACTTTCTTTAAAAAACAAAAATGATAAGTAGAAACTATTCATGGATAATGATAATCCAAAAACGCAAAGTAACACACGCAATAAAAACATTAAAAAAAATGCACTTAAGTTAATTGATATAGTTAAAAATATATTTTGATGAGTTCATGCTTCTGGTAGAGGTTGCCCTGCAAGAAATACAATATATTCATTCTCAATATATTTATGAAATTATTTACTTTCAACATTTCCACTTTCTTATATTTATTTAAGTTTTAATGACATCATAAATTATAAAATAAAAATATTACACATACATTTGATAAAATACTTCCTAAAAATGTTTTTAGATTGAACATCAACTAGTAAAGTAAATAGGAGATTGGGTTTTTCCCCATGATATACAAATAAATAAATATAGAAATAAAAGAAATAAAAGGGAAAAGCTAAATAAAGAGCTTATTACAAAACCTGTAAACCAATGCCCGGATTCCAGACTTGACAAGTGAGCCCACGAGACCAAGTGAGCTTATCAAAAATTATAATTATATTTTATTATTAAACACAAATTTTCAAACTGAACTAATAAAAATACTAAAAAATAAAATAAATCATTGATTAGCTTGTATTGATTGGAATAAATAAGTACATTAAAGTATTCATGACTTTTTTTTATAAAAATATTCATGAATATATTAGAGTGAGAATAATTGCATCACTAAAAAATATCTACATCCTAGCTAGAATTTGGGAAAAAAAAAATTTTTGAATTCTTCTGATCGTCGGTGGAGCCGACTAATGGTAAATTTTTTTTTTTTTTTTTTTCTTATAGAAGAAGAAGAAAGAATCAATATATTATTTTCTTTTAGGAAGGAATTGAATTATTTTTTTAAAAAAAGGAAAGAATAAAAAATATAAAAACTTTTTTACATTTTTTTTTTCATTCAAAACCTTTTTTTATTAAATTTTTAACTGGTCTTTTATTTTTTTTTATCTTTAAATTAAAAATATGTATTAATTCAAAAACCTTTACTTGGAAACAATTAACTACTATTTAAAGAGAAGATCCAACACCACAAAATTAGGACGAAGAAAGCTTTTATATATATATATATATATATATATATATATATATGTAAAGAGCTTCATGAGTTTCGAAGCCAAAATTCACTAGTGGTTAACAAGCCCAGAAGTCAGAAAAGCGGGGGGGGGGGGGGGGGGGGGGGGGGGGGGGTTGTTGTTAGGAGGGATATTGATTTTTTTTTTTTTTGGTTTCTTGAATATGTAACCAAATTAACTTAAGTCCTAATACTCCCTGCAAATGATTATGGGTTTGTTTGGTAGCAGATTTCAAATAATAGTTTTAATTCGCTATTTAAAAACTGAAAATTTTGGTTAAGAAAAAGTGTTTTGACAAAGATGTTTTATTAAGAATATTTGAGTTACAATTCTCAAATTAGAATATTTAAAACATGTATTTTGAAAACTTATCCATATCATCTTTTAGTTTTCAAGTAACATTGTTGAGTGACCTTTTTGTAAATATATAAGTTGAAAATTGAGAGACCCACCTGACAATACCAACATAGCTGAAAATCTCTCTCATCACACTTCAACCTCTTCTTCTTTTATTTCTTTTTCTCTCTCCTTTAATAAAATAGTTTACTTTTATTGTACAACTCAATGAGTTATCACTTTAAAAAAAAAAAAAACACACACACATACATATACACATACCAAACATACAATTATGTGTTTTCACATTTTAAAATATGTTATTTAAAACATGGTATACTACGCTCTATTTGTTTCGATGTAAAATATTTTCAAATGTAAAATATTTTACTGTAAAACATTTGCAAGTGTTGTGACCTTAAAAATTGCAAATATAAATAAGCCACCACCAGCCACCACCAACCCTTGCAAAAACATACCCACTATAATCCCATTCCATCAACCACCATCATCTATCCAAATACCCAAAAGCCACCAGAATCACCATCAACCATTCAAAAACAACCATCAAAACCACCACCAAGAATTCAAAAAACTGCCACCAATCCACGAACAAAGAATCTAATCTGAAAATCTAATAACCTAGCAAATCTAGTGGTAGCGAGATCAAAACAGCCACCAGCAAGATCAAAGCAGCCACCAAAAACCCAAGCCACCGCTTAGCAGTTAGATCCCGATGGACTTCAAGAGAGAGATGAGAGGAGGGAGGAGAGTGTGGAGTTTGTGGGTGGGTGGCGCCGGTTGGTGAGTGGTGCCACTGGTGGGTGTACCGATCGATGGGTGGTGTCGCTGGTGGGTGGTGTCAATCGGTGGGTAGCGACATTGGTGGGTGGTGCCGGTTTATGGGTGAGGAAGTATCGGTTAGGATGTGAGAGAAAACTAAGAAGGAGAGATAGCATGAGAGGTAGAGATAACGTGAGAGTTGTCAATTGAGTTGGAGAGCAATTGTAAAATACTTTACCTAAATTTTAAGTGTAAAATATTTTACACAAATTTTTTTAAGTTGATTTGATTAACTGAAAATATTTTACTTTTGACTAAATATTTTATTAGCAAAACAAACACTGTAAAATGAGAAAATATTATTTTGTAAATATTTTACATCGAAACAAACGGAACATTAAACACATTTTTTGCATTGTAAGTATTTTATACATGTGTTTTCACATCATTTTGAACGCCAATATTTAAACACTACTATCAAATGGGCATCATCCAAATATACCAACGATAATTTAGGGTAATGGACTTTGTTCTCCCCCACACACCCCCCCCCCCCCCCCCCCCCCAAAAAAAAAAAAGGCTTAGCTGTTTCTTTATCGGAGGACGGTGAGGCATATCATCATGGATGATTTTTTTGTGTGAATAATTGATAAAATTATTTGTTTCTTCCAAATATGTCTTTGATATGAAAAATATTTGGCACTCTCATGAATACGATGGATTAGCAATTCCACGTTCCCAATGAAACTAGACTAGTGAAACTAAGAAAGAGAAATCAAGTCTCAATCTGCCTTTTCCTAGTGAAACATATATCATATATCACATTCTATCATCGCTAGCTTCTCAATCTGCCTTTCCCTCGCATTCCTTCTACGCAAAAAGCAAAGTTTATATATATATATATATATATATATATATATATATATATATATATATACCCAGATTCAGTACCAAACAAAAACAAAGAACAACCAAAAAAATTAAACTTAAATATTTAAAATATGACCCATCAATAAAAAAATAATATCTAACTTAAATATCTAACATAGGAAGCACCTGTATACCAACGGCAACACAACAATCGATAAAAAAAATAATATAATTAACAATTTTGTCATATACAACTACTTTGTCCTAAGTTAATAGTATAATAGGCCAATATATTAACTTTAACAAAGAAAAACTTAAATTGAACACATGAATACCTCAATAGTAGAAGCAACCGGTGTAGGTGGAAGTGTGGCGGCTAGGGTCTGACTTCTATGGTTGAGAGAGTGATAAGATTTTTATTTTTATATTAACTTTAACAAAGAAAAACTTAAATTGAACACATGAATACCTCAATAGTAGAAGCAACCGGTGTAGGTGGAAGTGTGGCGGCTAGGGTCTGACTTCTATGGTTGAGAGAGTGATAAGATTTTTATTTTTTATTTTTATTTTTACTAACAAAAGAATAGTGAGATATGGCTAGGGTATTAAATTATTAATGTATTAATCTTTTGTCCTTATTATATATATATATATATATATAATATAAAATAAATAAATATATTAATATATTAATATATATATATATATATAGAGGGTGCGGTGCGGTGCGGTTTGTGCAGTTTTTATATTAAAAAACCGCAAACCACACTGCATCATGCAGTATGGTGCACTGTTACTTGCGGTGTGATGTGATTATGTCATTTTGCATGTGATTTTGGTACGATTTTTGTAGTTTGTGTGGTTTAGTGAACACCTCTAATTACAAGTAGGGGCCTTAGATGATGACCTAAATGGCCTATAGGTTCAGCCAGCACTATTGACTTAGTTTTTATCAGAAATCTTAGTTGAATTGAGTTATAAGTTTTTATATTTGAGTAAAGCCAAGAAGATTTGAGTTGAGTTGATTATAGTTCAAACGTGTCATTTTATTCTTTTATTCTTTTTGTTTTTGCTAAGCACCATTAAACCTGTCTTATCATTTTCAGAGTCAAGTCTTTTTTTTTTAATCATTTTCAAAAGGCCTCTTTTTGCTCACAGGACTGTTCCAACTCTATAAGAAGAAGCACCAATCAAGCAAGCCTTCTATCACAAACCAAAGAGCGCTTGTTCTCAATCTCTTCTTCTCAGTCAATCATGCCGTCTCATCAGGAATGGATGGTCATAGGCATGATATGTGCATCCTTGGTGCAGATTTTTATGACTGTGGAGTCTTTTCGCATAGATGATAAAATCACAAGTCTGCCAGGGCAACCACAAGTCAGTTTCCAACAATTTTCCGGCTACATCTCCATTGATGAAAAACAAAACAGAGCTCTTTTCTACTACTTTGTTGAAGCTGAATCACAGCCAGGTTCAAAGCCTCTTGTTCTCTGGCTAAATGGAGGTAAAATTACAGAATCAGCTTTAATTATATCACCTAGATCACTGAATGAACTCTTAACTCTAATTCTTTTTCTATTTATGGTATACATTTTACTTCTTTTTGGTGTCTAACCATGTGCTTCTTCTCTTTTCTTAGGGCCTGGTTGTTCATCTGTTGCATCGGCTTTCCTTGAGCATGGCCCCTTTAAAGTGAGAGGAGACAATCTGGTCAGGAATGAGTACAACTGGAATAAAGGTATTCCTTTTCTCCAAGTCCATGAGAACTCTTGTTTATCTTGTTTCATTTCCTTTTTAACTGGCTATGATTAATGTTTTACTTTGTTTATAGGTGCGTCTGACTATTCCCAGACTAAACCTGCTTATTTATTTATTTATCAAGGATTAATGAAAAACTAGATTTAAGTGAATTTATAAAAATTATTTAAACCTCAAAAGGTTGGTTTAATAGTTCTTAAGATCTCATGATATTCATGAGATTTTGAATTCGAAACCTCTTGCTCCATCTTGGGTCACCTCTAAAAGATCTCTCTTTATAATAACTTGGTACGTGGACAGGGAAATACACACCTCAGAGGAAATAGTCAAATAGGTCAAGATACTCTTGTTTGGCAAAAAAACTTACTTCTTCATTTAATCTTTGTTTCAGAAGCAAATATGTTGTACCTCGAGTCACCGGCAGGAGTTGGTTTCTCTTACTCGGCTAATAAATCATTTTACACCCATGTGAATGATGAGATTACAGGTATATTTATAATAACTTGATACGTGGACGGGGAACTACACACCTCCGAGGAAATAGTCAAATAGGTCAAGATACTCTTGTTTGGCAAAAAAACTTACTTCTTCATTTAATCTTTGTTTCAGAAGCAAATATGTTGTACCTCGAGTCACCGGCAGGAGTTGGTTTCTCTTCCTCGGCTAATGAATCATTTTACACCCATGTGAACGATGAGATTACAGGTATATGTTATTTGGCCATGTTTCCTATTATTCAAAAACATACCAATCAGTCAAACTTTTTCCTAATTAATTGATTTTAAGTACTTCTGTTATATTATTCACAGTGAATACTATATGCTATAGTTTGTGCACTTGCCTTCTTGCCAATGATTTTAAAGACAAAATACAGATGTGACAACCGCGATTCGAGAACAAAGATAAACAAAACGCAATTTTCATAAAATACAACTTACATTCAAAAGTCAATATCCTTTATATGTGGAATTTTTTTTCCACGCAAATTACTATAAGGATGTTTATATAACCAATCATTTTATATATGGAGATTTTGAAACTGACGACGTGTCTACTTTTGCTAAGCACGAGAGAATCTTATATTTCTGCAACGCTGGTTTGCCAAATATCCAGAATATCGAGACAGAGATTTTTTTATCGCAGGAGAGAGCTATGCAGGTAATTTTTCCATTTTAAACGAAGGCCATCAGTTTCGGTTCAAATTAACAGTAAGGTTTTGTGTTCATGCCCCCATACACATGTTGCTGAGAGGTCTGATAGAGAGCATGGACTAGAATCCGATATTATGGTGTATATTGAATAAATAAGATTCATTTCAACATGATGAAAAGAAAAGAAATTCTTATAGTGTTAATTAGTCTAGTATTCAAAAATAAATAAATAAATTAAATAAAAAATAGATTCATCCATCTACAAATTCGAGAGAGATTTCTTATAAAAATCATGGTCTATTTTTTTTTTTTTTTTTTTTTTGGTAATAGGTCACTATGTGCCTCAACTCGCCCAGCTCATTATTCAGTCCAATTTGAAGATCAATTTGAAGGGGATAGCTGTGAGTAGAACATTGAAATATAACCTCTGAAATAGCTTGAAAAAATTTCCGTGTCAGATAATATTGATCAATCAAAATTTTTATTAATTTGTACTATTTTGCAGGTAGGGAATCCTCTTCTGGATTTCACCATTGATTTAAAATGGCCATACGAGTATTACTGGTCTCACGGCTTGATATCAGATGACATTTATCAACTTGTCACTAAAGTTTGTAATGGTTCAGCTCAGATCATGAGAGGAATCATAAACCAAGAAGGAAGTGATGAATCAGCTTGTATTGCTGTACTTTTGCGAATCAAACAACTTACTGACACCACCGACCCTTTCGATGTCACCGGTGACATTTGCCTATCACCTGTTAAGTCACAAATGGACATGCTATATAAGGCCTTCTTGTCTAAATTTCGAACTTTGCCACCTCTCCATTCAAAACTAGATGCTCTCAGGCAGCAGTTAAAGTTTTTACACGCACTATCAAAACTCTTATATAATGCGACTTGCTTTTGTTAGAGATTATCACATTTTTATATTTCAAACAGGGTAGAAATTAGATATCATTTCTTAGGAGCTATATATTGGGTTTCTTAATTATGGTCAGACGCATAGTTTCATTGAATCTAATGGTCCTTCAATAGGATAATTCAATTTGTAATTTATTGGTCAATATAACCATGTGTTTGTATTTAATTGAACAACACTTAAAAAACTGTATATAAATTTTGTCCTTCAAATTGCAACATTTTCTTCATGTAGATTTCAATTGAGAATTGCTTTATTCATCTTCCCTCTGCTTACAGCAAACTGAAAAGAAGGAACTTGTCTGTGGAGAAGGTATCACAGAAAAGTATTTAAACAGGAAAGACGTGCAGAAGGCTCTCCATGCCCAACTCGTTGGATTCAAAGAATGGGGTGTCTGCCAAGAGTAATGATCGATCAATAATCACTGTTTTTTAAAATCTTAGTAATTATTTGCATCTTTAATTAAATTTAAGTAATTTTCTTTCAAGAACAATTTAATATCATCAGCATGTAAAGACAATTAGGAAACAAAACTAGTCATTAAACCATGAGGCTTTTCATAACAAGTCCCAATAGTGGTGCAAAGAAATCGAGTATTTGTTTTGTTTTAATAAATTATAATCCTTCCTCTTGCTGACATTGTAATTTTGGGGTTCTCTTTTACAATTTTAGTGTCAAAGTTCTACAATATGATATGACAAATTTAGAGATACCTACAATTGGTCTCTTAGGCTCACTTGTGAAGTCTGGCATCCGGGCCTTTGTTTACAGGTATAGTGATACAATCTCTTTAAGCTCTTTGCTATTTAATTACTTCATATCCTTTATCACATTTGAAGAACAGAAAAAGGTCCTGCTTATAATTGATTTGATTTTGATGTAATTTGATAGTGGAGATCAAGATTCAGTAATTCCATTTACCGGGTCTCGAACACTTGTAGATAAATTAGCAAAGGAGCTGGGTCTAGAAACAACTGTGCCATACAGAGCATGGTTCGAGGGAAAACAGGTAGACATGCTCATATAGTTTTCAGTTAAATGGTTGGTGCTAAATGGTATTCTTTTTCCCGATTTATTTTGCACTGCAGGCTGGTGGATGGACGCAAGTATATGGTAAAACCGAGCTATCTTTTGCCATCATAAGAGGAGCTTCACACACAGCTCCATCAACGCAACCAGCGAGATCATTTTCTTTGTTTAAGGCATTTCTTGCAGGAAAACCACTGCCAAATGCATGAAGCCATGAACTTATCAAAATCATGATAAAATAAGACTGTACCGTACTATATTATCGATGTGGACAGTTGTATTTGACTAGCAAAGGCATGTCTTCAAGCAATTGCTTTAAATAAAAATGCACTAATATTATTAATCTAAAAGAAAATCATTGCCTTACTTTTTTTTTTTTTTTTTTTGAGAGAATTTCAACCTATGGCGTCCGCTCCTAATGATAACTTTTTATCATCAGACCAAGACACCAATCAATTTTTGGGGATTGAACTCCAGATCTCTTATACAACCATCAGGGACTTTACCAGTTAAACTAACTGGAATCCACATTACCTTACTTTGTACTATTAATAAGATTTACATTGTAGCTTAAACAAATACCTATAATATTTTACTCATTTGGTAAATGTGTACAAACAAATATGTACAATATTGTACACATAGTCGACTTTATAATGAGAAAAAATTTATAAATAACTAATAATAATTTATAATAGAAAATTATAATTTGATTTAAATAAAAATTTAAGGTATAGAACAATAGAATTTGTTTATGAAAGGCAATTTTGTAATTTTACTAAACTAGTAGCAGATCCATGCGATGCATGGGAATAATTATATTTTGCATTGTAATATAATATATAATTTTTTCTCTAAAATTTTTTGAAGATAATTTATTCTCCCTAAAAATTAAAAAAAAAAAATTTATTCAGTCCAATTAGGTCTACCCCGGTACAATTTGGTCTTTTTGGTCCATTCTATTTACTTTGGTTCAATTTGGTCCTATTCAGTCCATGTTGTACACTTTGATCCACTTTGGTCCTATTAAGGTCATTCGGTCCACTTTGGTCCATTTTGTCCACTTTTTTCTATTCGGTCCATTCAGTCCATTCAGTCCACTTTGGTCCTATTCAATTCAAATTGGTTCTATTCGGTCCACTTCGGTCCAATTCTATCCAATTTGGTTTTTTTCGGTCCATTCTGTCCACTTCAGTCCTATTCGGTCCATTCGTTCTTATTCGGTCCACCATGTTCCTATTCAGTCCTATTCTGTCCATTTGATCCACTTTATTCTATTTGGTCCAATTCAGTCCATTCGAATCACTTCAGTTCATTTTGGTCCATCTTGATCTATTTTTGTGTACTTATTTAATGGGAATGGACATTTAAAATAACATTTATTGTTACTACGCTTTTGTTGAGCCACATTAATGTAGCATTTCAGTCCACTTCGGCACGACTAAAGCTAAACATAGAGGTTATGAATATACAAACTTTAGGGTAGTCTGTTATTTGTTTTAATGTCATTACTTTTAATTGAATTGCATGAAGTTGATTATAAATTTAAGTAAAATAAATAAATATATACATATACGTATATGTATGTATGTACGTATAATTTTTATTTAAATAAATTATCCAAATTATTCATTCTTTAAAAAGAGATTATCATGATAATCAAAACTCATATCAAATTTATATTGAGTATGTATAATTTATTCTCTAAATTTATTCTAGAGAGAGAGAGAGATAGACTACTTGTGATGGGGAACTAAAAAATATAACACCAAAACATATGAACCCAAAATATAACATCAATATAAAGTAAAGTTGTAAGAAAGAATAAAAAAATCAAGAGAAAGATAATAACCACTTTTTCAAGAGAGAATGAAAAGATATTTATATAAATATGAGAAGAAAAAAGTTTTTAAAAAAAAGTAATAAACACCAAATTATCCAAGTCATATTATGTAATAAAATAACATTATATTCTTATATACTATCTTTATAATGCAATATGATAACATCTATGAAATCAAAGAGAATAAAAAAGATAACAACTTAAGAACACAAAACTTAATCACGTCAACCCAAAGTAGAGTTCCAAATAATACAAAAATTCATCAACCTAAGTAATGTTGGTCGTCAATCTATAATAGGTCACTATATGTCCCAACTTGCTTAGCTCATTATTCAATCCAATGTGGAGATCAATTTGAAGGAGATAGTTATGAGTAGTACATGAATATTTTTATGTCATGTCAAATAATATTGACCCAGAAAATTAAATTTGATTAACTACAACTATTTTAGGAAGCACAGGTGCGGCTCCAGGGGTGCCGCACCTACACCCAACACGCATGGATGTGTCGTGCGATCGTCGACGCAGTTGCATGTGCGTCCATGGTGTTGAGGTACAAATTTTCATGTCCAAATTTCATTAGCCCACTCACTAAAATTCACATACAAGCCCATAAACTATTTTGGGCCCACACAAATATTTCCTAAATACTTCCCACATATTACCCAAATATTTCCCCATATTATTACCCAACTTGGGCCACAAAATTATACCATCTCTACAAAAAGCCCAAATTCATTTACCTTGTGGGCAAAATCCAAAAAGCCCAACAAAACTCTCTTTACAAAGCCCATTGCTACACAGCACCTCTAAAGCCCGTTGCTACATAACACCCTAAACCCTATTGCTACACAGCACTCTTACAAAGCCCATTGCTACACGGCACTCTTACTAAGTTCGCTGCTACACGGCACTATTTTTACAAAATCTCAAACTATTTACGAAAGCCCAAATATTATTTTGGCACCTATTTATAAAAGCTCAAATACTATTTTGGCACATATTTATAAAAGCCTAATAATATTTTGGCACCTATTTACAAAAACTCAAATACTATTTTGGCACCTACTTACAAAGGCGCAATAATATTTAGGCAACTACTTACCAAAAACCCAAATACTATTTTGACAACTATTTACAAAAGCCCAATATTATTTTGGCAACTACTTACAAAAGCCCAATATTATCTTGGAAACTATTTACAAAAGCCCAATATTATTTTAGCAACTACTTACAAAAACTCAATATTATCTTGGCAAGTATTTACAAAAGCCCAATATTATTTTGGCATCTTTTATCAAAAAACTCAAAACTATTGAGCAAACAATTATTCTACTAAAGCCCAAATATTATTTGGAAAAAATAATTACATTATGCTCAAAGCCCAAAACTATTCTTTGGCAAAAACATATTTTCATATACTAAAATCCATAACTCATGGGAAACTAAACTACTTATGATATTGTGAGAGATCGCATTAATAGGGGTGCTCTCCAAAAAGAGATTTGGGTGCTTTTAAGGGCACCTCTCTTTTTGGGTAAGTGGTATGGAGTCACCACTTATTTTTTCTACAAAAAAATAAGAAAAAATAAATACAAATTACATGATCAAAATACTTCATTGACATTGATTAAATAAAGAAAACTATAACTTTGGTAAATTAACCTAACAAGGCTTTGGGTCCTAGTTACAATCTATGCAAAAGAATACAAAGCTTTGGTCCTAGTTTCAATCTACCAAAATTAAAGATAAAGCACTAATCTACCTATCCAAAAATCCTAAACTTGGGAGCTAAGTTACGAAATAGAAAGGTATTAGGCACCCATTTTGCCTAGACAGAGTCTGGTCTTCTAGACTCTAACAACCAATATACTCTTTTTGCATGATGTTGAATGATATGTTGAACACACATGATAGACTCTTAACAAAAATTAATTTAAGTAAATTTGCCTTATGAATGATGTCCTCTTCTTGAAGAAAATTCAAATTTGTCTTGAAATTAAAAATTAAAAATTAAAAATTAAAAAAAAAAAAAAAAAAAAAAAAAAAAAAAAAAAGCAGAAGAAGAAGAAGAAGAAGACTTGGTTTGTAAAAAAATCATATCCGTTTTTATGTAAAAGAAATAATGAGATTTTTGTTAAAAAAGTATCATATCTATTTTATGTAAAGTTAAAAAAAAAAAAAAAAAAAAAAAGGTTATTTTGTCAAGAAAAATCAAATCTATTTTTTTTTTAATGTAAAAAAAGAAAAAAAAAATTGAAAGAGGATTCACATTCATGAGATAAATTCATTATGCATGCATCACAACATATAAAAAAATTCAACCTAACTTTCAATCCTTTCTTTTAAATTTCAAAATCTACAATTTGGTAACAAAGAAAATTTTTTCTAAAAAAATTAGATCTGTATTTAATGAAAATACAGATCAGTTTTGAATTTAGAAAAATTAGATCTAAAAAATACAGATTAGTTTTGAATTAGAAAAAATCGTATCTGAAAATATAGATTAGTTTTTTGAATTAGAAAAAATTAGATCTAAAAATATAGATCAGTTTTATGTTAAAAAATTAGATCTGAAAAATACAGATCATTTTTTAGTTTTTAAAGAAATTTTTTATAGACATTAGCAGATTTTGAAATTTAAGAAAAAGAACCACAATAAACATTCATCTAAGAACATGTTAAAGAAAAATTCAAGCAGAACATGGTAATTATATATTAAGAACAAGAAATAATAAAACATGTAAACATATTCATGCATCATCAACAAAATTTAATGGAGAAGAAAAGAAAAAAAATAGAATGCCTCTTGCATGAGTGTGCTCTTCTAGTGAAAGAATATTTTAGGATTCAAAGAAATTTATTGAACTCTTTAAAGCCTAAAATACTTTACTTACAAAAAAGAAGTTCCTAAGGCAAGAGCCCCCAGAACGTCTTTAACATAAGGGGATTTGAAAAATCAAAAGAAAAGAGCCAGAAAGAGGGAGGTCAAAAAGTATGCTGAATTTTGAGAGGCATCCCCTATTTATAGAGGTTGGAATGCTTCAAAAAATTAGCTGAATAATCAAATACGAATTGGGATGCGTACTTATCTCTAAAAAATCAAAAAGGCTAAGGTTTATCTCAATCCAAGAGTCCTCGGGCCAAGCTGACGATTTAGGCCAATCAGCACTTTTCATGTGCCGAATGGCCCTCCTGGGTATCGAACCTGCGTTTGAATTTTGATCCAATTTGGACTCCTTTTTTGAGAATTTTTGAGATGGGAATTGCACTTAGATGCATTTTTATTCTGTATTCTAAAAATTGAATCCTCTTTTCTGGATATTCAGTTTTTTAAAGTGATAATTATCTTATAGATAAACACTCCAACAAAGTCTTGATCATCCACAATTTCTTTGTTATTTGATTATCAATTTTATTCCCATGCAAGCAAGTCTATTTTTAACACTAACTAACAACCAATCACAAAATTATTTAATTAATTTTAATTGTCTAACCAGTCATAATTAATCTAAATTAATCATGCGTGGTTGGTTTCACCCAAACAAAATGCATGCAGATTGTGCAAACTTAATCATGTAATATCTTTCAATCTGACGATCTGATTTGGAAGTCGGACATATGGTCGTGACCATTAGAATCTCAAAATCATTTTTATAATATGCAATGAATGAATTAATGCATATAATGCAACTCTAAATTTTGGGTATATGAAGGGTCATTCCAGCCATCTTCATTAATTAAATTATGGGTGCAAAATCGAGTGTCTACAGATATATTACTCATCTTTTAAAACTACTTCTTCTACAAAATTTATGAGAACTATACTCACTTTTTCCATAAGAAACTCTAACTATGAAAGCCCATGTATATTATCAATGGCAAAACTATTCATTTTGTAGGGATGACCAAGCCCAAAAAATCACAACAGCAAGGCCCAGTCGAGACATCCCAGCCCATGTGCTAATCCTAGCAACCAAGGTTCACTTAAGTAACTAAAGTGGTTAGACTAGGCACTAATCAAGTTTCAACACAACTAAGCTGACAGTTGGGGCCCAATACCATCATTTTCAGCTTGTCAAATCAAATCAAAAAGAGACACATGTCCAGCTGAGCTTACACCCTTCCTTTCCAAGCTGATTTTCATGATTACTGATGTGACATAAAGCTATGATGACAAGACACAAGGCTGAGAAGCTGCAGCCAGCCATTCTCTCCCTCTTCTCCAACATAATCAATCAAGAAACAAAAAGCAGCCATGAATAGACCATGGAAGCTTCTGGAATTACTTGTAAATAGCTCATTACCAAGTGAAAAACGTATACTTTCTGGTTCATGAACCAAGCACATGAACCCAAATGGGAAGACTTAGGGAACTGTGGTTTGGAAGGCACCAAGGAGATCTCCAGTAGAGGGTTCCAAGATTGACACCTGGCTTAGGGTGACACAATCTGCCTTAGGAAGCTCTAATACTAGCAGCAAACAACCAAGATCATTAGCTTAAAACATGCTCTAATCTCATTAGCTGAGGAACATCAACAATTAATGCTAAGTCAGAACTCTAGCTGCTATTACCCAAAACAGCAAGAACATTCTAAAGCTAAATTTACCACCCTTGGCAAATCCTAGGAATGATTTTCTAAGGATTTTTTGAAGATTGAGACTGATTTTGGCAGAGATTATTTGTTAAAAACCCCCCTTAAACTCAACTATAAATAGAGCTCTCTTCAACACACACCAATAGAGAAGAACTCTTTCATAAACTTCTCTTTTTTTCTCTCCCTAATTTTCTTTAAGCTCTTAGTGAGGTTCTGAGCTTCTAAGTTCTTAGTTTCAAACTTAGAAACTAAGCTCTTCAACCCCCTAGCTCATAAATACCCCTCACACCTCTACTTATAAGCTTTTATCCATTACTAGTAAAAAGTCCCAGTAGGTCTACTACTACACACACACACACACACACACTCTCTCTCTCTCTCTCTCTCTCTCTCTCTCTCTCTCTCTCTCTCTCTCTCTCTCTCTCTCTCTCTCTCTCTCTCTCTCTCTCCATACTACCAAAATGATCCTCACTACTCACTACATATACTATATCTATGAGCATACCTTAGCATAATAATGATCTTGCTGCGCTAGCTGGAATCTCTCTCTCTCCCTTCATCTCACACTAAACTTTCTCCATTTCTTGTTATAATATAACCCATAGTGTTTGTTTATTCATTTACTATTGAAGGTTATAATGTAATTATTACTATAGAGTTTTTCCTTCATGTTCTTGTATTAGAGGACTTCTTCTCACTGGAACCTATGGATGATGATTTTGGAGATGTAGACACTTTCCTTAATCTATGAAATAGATAACAGTTGGAGGTTTATTCTATTTTGTCTCATTTTACTGCTGGAATATTTTACCGCTAGGCTATTTCTTTATTGTAGGATGCTTTTCTTTTGTGCTGACATGTCTGCTATAAGAAAACTTTTTGGGCCATCCCATAATCCTTGTCAGTCCCAACCTAGGCCTAAGGCATAAAATAAGGCGAATTCTCCAAATCTTCACTAATAGCCTTTAGGTCGTGCTTCAAGCTCATCGTCGAGTTTCGGTTTAGGTCCATAACCCAACATAAATCTCATTTGTTGGAAGGAAGACTTTTCTGTCCCCGACATTTTGGCAACTCTAATAAGGAGCCTACTGAAGTCAAGAATTCACCATGTCTTCTAGGCTGCAAAATAGCCGGCAAGAAAGGACTCAAAACAACAACCTTCCAGCAACACAAAGCCATCACAGCCCAACTACACAAGATGAACAAGCTGACCAATATGAAATTAATCAAGAGAATTCTGACCATTGATTCTCTTTTCTCTTGGAGATGCTACAAGGAATGCAACAAGCCCAATTTGAACTTGCTGAATCTACGAGAGTCTTGAGAGAGACTCAAGAACCAATACCCCAGCCGTTACCTGGAGGTCCAGATCCCAGAACACAACAAGAGAGAGGATCAGCCGTTGGAAATCCTTAATCTGGTGAGCAAAATGCCTCTCCTCCTCAGTTTGTTACATTATCTAACCTCACTGCTTTGCTAGAAAGGGAAAGAATTAGACAGCTAAGGAACCAAGGCACTTTGTTTGAAGGCCACCATACCCAAATGAGTTATTAAGCAAGCCATACCCAAAAAAGTATGATACTCCCACCTTCACTCTTTATGATGGGAGGAAAAGGAATGCATTTAAGCATGTCAACAAGTTTCTTCATTTTATGGGTTCTTTTGCTAGAAATGGAGATCTCTATCTAAGGGAGTTATCCCTTACCAATCGTGCATACACATGGTATTCCACTCTCCAGCTAGGTTCCATTGCCACATGGGATGGCATGGTTGAAAGTTTCTGCTCAAAATATTTCCATGGGGAGGAAAATGTTACTATCCTCACACTTCACAACACCAAGCAAAGGTCCTCCGAAGGACTCCTTGATTTCATCTAACGATTTAGAGATGTTGCTCTTGATTGTTATGGGCAGTACAAAGAACAAGAGCTTGTTGAAATTTGCATTGACAACATGTCTTATGAGAACCAGGCACATTTGGAGAATCTTGACATTGTTTAGTTTGCCTAGCTACTCCAGAAAGCTCGTAAGACAACAGTATCAGTCAAGCCCTCCACCACTAAAAAACCCAAGTCAGAAAAGAAGAGTGTTCCTCAAGCTCTCACAGTCTCCAGCAATGAACTAATTGTTGGAGTGAAGCGAAAAAGAGAAGAGGAAGAACCAGAGGATTACCTTCCCATACCATGCACCGATGAAGAAATGTATGTTGTCATTGACAAATGGATGGCAGACAGAGTGCTTAAGCCCTTCAAGCCTAGTTGAGGGCCTATTCCGAAGGACATGAAAAAACCCTTTTATTGTCGGTATCATCGATATGTGAGTCATGGAACTAGAGATTGTAGAGCAATCCGGAGAACATTTCACCAGAAGATTTCAGATGGCACCTTAAACCTCACCTGTAAGCATGAGGTTCAACGGAACCTACTGCCTTAACATCATAGAGGGAAAGCCACAACAGCTGTACTCTTTCATACAAAGGGTGATGAGGATGAAATGGCCAGTAGTGCAAGTATGCCTTTAGCAGCTATCTCTGCTCTTCAAATGAGCCCTCTTTAAAGGAGCCCTACCTTTTGGACTTTGTTCAACCAATTGGGGCTCAAAAAGGAGTCAAGGAGAACAGCGACAGAAGCTCTTTTATCCATTGCTGCCAACTCTGGAACACACTGCCTCACAGCTGAAGCTCATGCCAGCCGAGCTTTCCTAAAGACTACTAATGCCATTACCTTCATCGACGAGGATATGGAGGTAAAACACCCTAATCATAGTAGACCATTATATGTTGCTGCTCAAATCAATGATGTTCACATAAGAAGGCACTAGTCGACACTAATGCATCACTCAATCTTGTTCCACCTAGAACACTCAAAGCAGCTAGAATTCCACTCAGTAGAATCGTTGGGGCTCCTATTGAAGTTTCTGGCTTCATTGGAATTCATGAGTACACTATTAGAAGCATGCAACTAGTCCTCAAAGTGGGGCCCATTGTTGCTCTCACCAGATTTCATGTGATTAACTCACCCGTTTCTTACCATGCTCTACTTAGGAGGCCATGGCTCCACAAACATAAGCTTGTGCCATCCACTTACCACCAATGTGTCAAGGGAAGACTTAATGGTAAGCCTATATGCATCCCTACTAATCCTACTCCATTTGATTTATCTGAGGCACATTACTTTGAGGCTAATTTCTATGATAAGCTCACCCCAGTTGGGGAAGATTCTACTTCAAGGCTTGTTGAGATCTCATTACCCAGCTGGCAAGATATTGAGAATGATCCAGAAATAGACATGAGATCTCTCCTTGATCAAAAGAGAAAGAAAAGAGAACATAGGGAAACCTTCAATAATGTCTCACAGCCACGATGTGTCCAAGTCCAACTGCCAGATAGACATTTGGGGTATCGTTTATGAAAGTACGCTAGGCCTAGCTATCTCAAACAAAAATGTCTCGGACTGAATGAAGCAAGCATTACACCGACGTGTTGCTATACTAAAGAAACAGAACCCTAACGATAAAAAAGAATCTACCCAGTAGTCTGACAAAATCATTTGAAGAGCCTCTAACAGTGACCAATTTTTCACTTGATGTGGAGCTGGAAACCATTAATGTCAATGATGATCCAGTGTCCAGCGACCAACTTCAATTAATGCAACTTTGCCATCGCTGGAAAAAGCTCAACTCATTTCACTATTAAAGGAGTACATTGATGTCTTCGCTTAGGAGTACTATGAGATGCTTGGCTTGGATCCCAACCTAGTAACACATGCTCTTAATGTGGAACTAAGGGCAAAGCCAGTAGTACAACCCATGCGGACCTTCCATCTTGATGTTGAAGCTCAAATCATTCAAGAAGTCTAGAAACTCCTCACAGCTGGGTTCATCAAGCCCATCATGCATCCAAAGTGGCATTCCAATATTGTATCAGTCAAGAAAAAGAACGAACAAATACGATGTTGTGTCTACTTCCAGAATCTTAATAAAGCATGCCCCAAAGATGAATTTGCACTTCCAAACACGGATATGCTCATTGATTCAGTTGCTGGACACGTTATGTTTTCATTCATAGATGGTTTCAACGGATACAACCAGATCAAAATGTCATCCAAAGATGTAGCCAAAACAGCCTTCTAAACTCCTATTGGCAACTTTTACTACACCGTCATGCCTTTCGGTCTCAAAAATGCCAGAGCCACCTATCAAAGGGCTATGATCGTAATCTTTCATGATATGATGCATAAGGAAATTGAAGACTATGTGGATGACATTATTGTAAAGTCAAAGACAAGAGAAGATCATCTTGCTATCTTAAGAAAAGTCTTTGAAAGGTGTCGGCTCTACAAGCTTCACATGAATCCACTCAAATGTGCCTTTGGAGTTACAGCTAGAAAATTTCTGGGATTTCTTGTTCACCAAAGAGGCATAGATGTTGGTCCTAACAAAGTGCAAGCCATTGCTACTATGAAGCCACCTATTACACTCACACAGCTCAAAAGTTTTCTTGGTAGACTCTCATACATCCAGCAGTTCATTCCAGGTCTCACTACCCTCACAATTGTCTTTACACCACTACTAAAAAAAGGAAAACCCTTTCACTAGACTTCCAAATGCCAGCAGACATTCCTCTAACTACAGCAACTTATGACCAAACTGCCAACTGTATGTGCACCCATACCAGGAAAACCACTCAAGCTGCATTTGGTTACCAATGAAGAAGCAATTGAGGCACTCATAGCCCAAGATGATCAAGAAAGGATTGAGTGACCGGTTTACTATATTAGCAGAAAGCTAAAGGATGCTGAAACTTGCTACCCCAGGGCTGAAAGGGCTTGTCTTGCTCTAATATATGCTGCCCAGCGGTTGTGTCTGCAAGCTCACTCAGTATAGCTCTTAACAAAATCTCATTCGATCCACTCACTCTTGAGGCACCAAATTCTTTCCAAAAGGCTGGCACAATGGCTTTTGCAATTATTTGAATTTGAGATCATCACAATCACCCCAACAGTTGTAAGGGGTCAAGCCATTGCTGATTTACTGTCAAACTTTCCTAGAGAAGACAACTGGAACATTACTAATGATGTACCTAGTGAGCTGCCAGAAATTGCACTGATGGAAACAGCTAAAGCTGTTTGGACTTTATGTTTTAACGAATCCTCTACCACTTCTGAAGGAGGAGCTAGAATAGTCCTATCCAAGAATACCAGAGAAATATTGGCTATGTCATTCAAGCTTGATTTTCCATGCACCAACAATATGGCTGAATATGAAGCTTACCTCACGGGCCTAGCGATGGCTCGTGAAATGGGTATCAAACATCTTCAAGTAATTGGAGACTAAAATCTGGTTGTTTTCCAAGCTATAGGAGATTTTGCACTCAAAGAACCATTTTCAGCTCCATATAGAGCTATAGCTCAAAGGTTTGAGGACTCTTTTGAAGAGTTCAATATTGAACACTCTCTAAGGTCCGATAATCGCTTTGTCGATGCTTTAGCTACCTTGGGATCAAAAGTTAGTTTTAAGGGTGCAACAACAGATGTCACTATTGTAAAAAGGCCCATTCCAGTCATACAAATGCTAAAAGAAGAGTTCTTTGATCAATCGTTGGAACAAACAGATTGGCGGTCATCCCTTAAAGAAGCATTGTTATCACCCGATGAGAAAGATCATATGAAGGTGCTCAAAGATTACACTATAATGGCAGGAAAGCTATACAGAAAACTTCCTGGAGGAGTTCTAGTTAGATGCTTAAGCCCTGATGAGTCCACTAAGTGATTAAAAAAAGTTCATGAAAAATCTTATGGCTCTAGTGGTTCTGTTAATCTCTACAAATGCCTCTAGTGGTCAGGATATTACTAGCCAAAAATGAGCAAACAAGCTGCCACTATCTAAGAATAATGTACTAGTTGCCAATACACTTTTGATCAGAAGGAATCATATGCAGTCTTTGCCACAGGTGATTGGCATATACCTTTTCTTAAGTATTTCATAGAGGGGCATCCTGTCCAACAACCATGAGGAGGCCTACTACTTGAGAAAATTGGCTACTCGTTACTTTGTGGAAGGGGGTATTCTTTTCCGAAAGGGATTCAATAGGGAACCCTTGAGATGCCTAGGGACCCCCGAAGCACAATTAGTCATGCAAGAGGTACATGCGGAAGAATGTGGTGACCATCAAGACAAAAAGCAACTTCTCCAGCAGCTGCTCAATCTTGGGTATTTCTGGCTCACCATGAAACAAGATGCAACTGAATGTGTGATGAGATGCCATACTTGCCAAGTACATAGGAATCTCATACACACTCACCCCACCAACCTCTAAAACATGATGACTCCTTGGCCATTCCATACCTGGGGGCTTGATCTAATAGGCCTAATCAATCCAACATCCAAAGGCCATATTTGGATAATTGTTGTTACTGAGTACTTTACAAAGTGGGTTGAAACCATTCCCCTAAAGAAGGCTACAAGCCCAACTGTTGCAGATTTCATCCGAAAGCACATAATCTGCAGATTTGGCATCCCTCACAAGATTGTTATTGGTAATGGCACTCCTTTTGTCAACAAGGATGTTCGAAAGTTACTTGACCATCATCACATCAAGCACCACAAGTCCACTCCCTATTATCCACAAGGCAATGGTCAAGCGGAAGTTACCAACCGAGTGCTATTAAGAATTCTCAGCAAAATGGTGCATGAATATGAGGGTGGTTGGACAGAACACCTGCTGAAAACCTTGTGGGCATACCAAAGCTCAAGCAAAATAACCACCAGACTATTACCATTTTCTCTTATATATGGTATCAAGGCTATATCTCTAGTTGAGCTATTGGTTCCCACGCCAAGGGCTGTTCATGGACAAGAAATAGACATCAATGCTACCACTTGTGCAAAAATCAGAACTATGGACCTTGAAACCTTGAAGGAGACACAAAATCTTGCCTATAACAGTACCCAGCGATACCAGCAACAGATGACCAATGCTTACAATAAGGCCATGAAATCCAAGATTTTTATCAAATGACAAATAGTTCTAAAGGCAGTAGATCATGTAAGGAGGAATCTCTCAAAACCATCTCAGTTCACCCCAAGTTAGGAGGGGCCCTATCTCAGAAGGGAAGCCAGTGACAGCAGTTATTATCGTCTACCTACAACAGAAGGTGAAAGTCCCACGGAACCTATTAATGGCAAATGGCTTAAGTTGTACTATGCTTAACTCAACTTTCAAGTATGTACCAAGTAACTCTCCTTTTACAATCCTAAATTACTACTATGTGAATAAGAAGTAAGCATTGCCTTTTGCCTCAAATATTAATTTCTTATGTTTACAAGCACTTTAATATTACTTTCCATAGATAATCATGCACATTTTGAACTATGAATAAAGTTACAACTTTAACAGTTGGGTGTTTCGAACCCAAAATAGTCATGAGTACAATAAATATTTTTAAAACTATGTATATGATTTCCATGACTATATTTTAGCTTGAACAAACTATTCTTTGATGAATAAAATATTTTTCATAAAACAAATCCATATACTTGTACATAAACAAAACACAGCTTGTACTGCTGGAGAAATATCAAACTACCACATAAAGTTCACATGGCTGATGCACCTTTGCACATAATGTAGCCTACACAGCTGAATAAATCCAAAGTACATAACATGTTTCATTACATCATAACTTAAAGACAGATTGTTCAAAATACTAAGCTACTAATAAAAAGCTATTCCAAATAAGCCATCGCCAAAGGTTTTCCGCTTAGGAAGAAGAACCTCCAGCAAACGATGACTGCATCATTTCATCCCTTTGGCTCACTAGAAGAGAAAGCTCAGCTGTCTTTGTTGCAATTTCCCTCTCAAGATCAGCAATCTTTACCGCAAGCTCATTTAACACCTTCTCATTATCTTGAGCAATACAAGATTCAACAGCAGTCTAAATCTTATCAAGGATAAATTAAACTCCAAAGTTCATGAACAGCAAATCCTTAAGAGCATTCTTCCACTCAAGTGCCTTCTTAAATTTGTACTTTCAAGCTTTGTATGTTGCATATCCAGCAGTACTTCAAAGAAGCACCTAACTTGCATCCAGTCATGAAGTAAGGGTATTCTCATCCAACAGTGGCCAATCTTTTGCAGGAACCTTAAACCATTGGAACATGACAGTATTACTTGAAAGAGGATAGAAACCAGCTGCCACTTTCCCATTCTTCTTATCATCTGCAAATTGCTCCAAGAATTCTTCAAGGCTCATTCTCTTAAAAGCAACACCGGAAGATTCACTCTGTGACTCTACAAAAATGAACATGATTATATCTCCAGCAATAACAGAAAGCATTCATACAGCCAAGCATTATTGAACAAGAAGCCTACTCTACTCAATGTAAATGACTCAAAATTATCATGCCTAGAGGTTCCTTGCTCTGGTGTACATCATGAACAGTTGAAGAAACAACATGCCTTTGGCTAGGCATACCAGCAGCAACTCCTTCAACAGTTACAGTAGCACCAAGGTCCTTGCTAGCATGTTCTTGGCTCAGCAGTTTCTCCAGTAGTTACAATAACAGCAGAATCCTTGCCAGCAAGTTCTTTGCTGGGCATACCAACAGCAGTTTCTCCAGTAGTGACAGTAACATTAGGACCCTCATCAGCAATCTCTATGTCTTCATCAGTTGGACCTAGAGAATAAATGACTTTAAAAGAGGAAACACAAGAAGAAACCGAAGTGAGGAATAGTAGTTTACCAAAGTTAGCAGCTGTATCCTCAAAATCATACTCCTCTAACTGTGTCTCTTCACTATCACCAGACTATTGAAGCCATAACAACATATGGTTAGCACCACAAATGAAGGCAAATAAGAAAAGAAAAAAGAAAAAAGGATGTAAGAAGATAAGGGCTCTACAAGAATACCTCTTCTGAAGATTCAGGAACCTTTATTCTGCCACCATTAGCCTTCCTTCTTTATTGCTTCAATGGCGACAGTGTACTAGTAGATGCAGTAGCTGGAACACTGGACTTAGTAGCTAGAGCTGCACCAGAACCAAACTGGACTGCAATTGGGGGCTTAGGACTACTAGTCTTGGGCTTCTCAACACTTACTCTCTTGCACCTCACCTTTTTGGGCTTGTCTTTTGAAGGAGGTGATTTGCCACGAGATCTCTTTGTTGAACTAGTGGTTGGATTTGACTCGGGGACTCCCACTATGGCATTTTTCTCACACCATTCTATGGGAACATCGCCACCAAGAACCACCCAGCCATTAAGGTTAACACGCCACTCAACAAATCTCAAACTCTACCTAGTAGCCCCTGTCGAAGTTGCTCTTGTGTTTGGAATAAGCCGAGCATTGGTAGAAGGCCCATTCTCCTCTCAACTATTTACATAATCAACAAAGGTGTTCATCACCTTCCTCCAATACAACTGCATATTTGAAGTGGCATACACCTCACAATGCCTACTTGGAACCAAGACCCTCTCCACCTTGCTGGCCCAATACTCCATCGTTGTACCATGAACCAACGTCTTCATTGCATCATTCAAGGGACATCCTGTGGCATTGATGTCCAGGACATCTTGATCAAACTCGAATTGCCTCAAAACTCTACGAGGATTGTATTGTATAAAATCAAACTCGGAACCACTTGGATATGGGATGTATGAAGGGGATGTAATAGGCAAGAAGTTGGGAATCATCTCATGATTAGCCAGTCCAAACTCTAAAGACCCAAGCCTAGCATTTGGAAAAGGGTTCAGACAACAAAACCCAGCAGCAACATAAGAATAGGGCTTCTAAGCAAAGTGAGCCCCATCATCCAGCAATGTGATTGAAGGAAGATTCCAAACCTTCAACCCCATCCACTTCATAAGCAAAGGAATACCATCTTTAAAACCAAGAAATTGATGTAATTTGACAGTGGAGATCAAGATGCAAAAGTCCCATTTATCGATTACCGGGTCTTAGACACTGGTAAATGGATTAGCAAAGGAATTGGGTCTGAAAACAACTGTGCCATACAAAGCACGGTTTGAGGGAAAACAGGTCAATATGCTCTGCTCATATAAGTTTTGTGATGAATTGTTAATGCCAAATGGTATTCTTTTTCTTGATTTATTTTTCACTGCAGGTTGGTCGATGGACACAAGTATATGGTGACAATCAGCTCTCTTTTGCCAGCATTAGAGGAGCTTCACACAGCTCCGGCAACGCAGCCAGCAAGATCATTTTCACTGTTTAAGGCATTTCTCACAGGAAAGCCACTGCCAAACGCATGAACATATCAAAATCATGAATAAAGTAAGAATGTGCTATTATTATTAATCGGCACAAAGTTGTATTTGACCAGAAAATTTATGTCTTCATGCAATTGCATTAAACAAGAATGCACGCACTTGTATTATAAATCTTATATAAAGTATTCCTAGAACTATGCCGTTTGCATTTATGTCTCTGGTGGACTTCTTGCTTGGATTGAATTTCACATAGCATACATTGAAGGACAGAAGCCATATCTTCAGAAGAACAATATTTATTCTTCAATTTAATCTTCAAAACACTTGCTTTCTGGAAAATCTGAGAGCACCAAGAAAGAGAGAAAAAGAATGTCATTAAAATTTAAAGTTCACAAAGAGGCAAAGAGCAAAGCTAATGGAACAAGCAAGTTTGACTTCATTCAAATATCTAAACCGTCCTTACCATGGCTAGCCCAATACAATTTGAGGCCTTGATATTTAAAGAGTAAAACTTAGGTACAGTACTTAGGTGCTATTCTTTAGGATGGAAGTGTAATTTTTTAGTTAAATAACCATATGACTGAATTTTAAAATGAGAACCTAAGAAACAGTACCTAAGGTACTGTATCTAAGTTTTGTCCATTGTTAAATATCATTTAAGTATCAACCATCAATTTAGTTAATGTTTTATATTAATTTTTTGGATCCAGATCCTCTAGATTTTCTAGGGTACTTTACTAAATAATTTTCCTTAAATTCTAACCATTCTTTAATGACTTAATGGTCTAGATTTTGCCATGTTAGTATTCCACTAACAATATTTTTAATTGTTTTGTTTGCAACATTATTTTATTATTTAAAGAATTTGTTAGTGGAATGCTGACATGGCAGAATCTAAACCATTAAATTATTAAAGAGTGGATTGGATTTAAGGAAATCTATTGGTAAAGTACCCTAGGAAATTTAGAGGATTTGAATCCTAATTTTTTATATTTAAAATCCATTCCTTTCATGGTTTAATATGACTAATTCACTTGAGCAATGTTAGAAATATTACAAATTTTAAAGGTCCATTTGTTGGAGGTGAAACAATGAGGATAGAAAATAAGGGAGAGAAAAATTATTTTATAGGTGTTGTAGGAGGCAAAATTTTAAGCCAATTATAAAATGCCACATCAAAATTTAGTGGAAAATTCTAAATTAATGTCATTAAATTAATTAAATTAGATGATGACATGTGCCATCCAAATTGACATCACATTGGCATATCAAAATTTGCCATGTGTCATTTGACCCATGAGATAAAGATAAATTTCCTATTGAAAATTTATGGATAATTATCTTTATTAAAATAAAAAAATAAAGATAAATTTTCTATTCAAAATTGATAGATAATTATCTTTATTAAAATTAATAAATTAAATAGAGATAATTATTTATCTTTGTTGATTATTATCTTTTTCAAAATATGATCTTTATTAAAATAGATAAATAGAGATAATTATCTCTAAGAAGAATTTGGGCCAATCAAAAGTTTCCTACATACTTTCAAGCATATCAATTCAAAGTAGAGCTTATCCTCTGAAATTACTATAAATAGAGGACATCCCTCTCATTTTGAACACCAAGTTTTCAAGAGGCCCAAGTTCTGAAGAAATTTTGTCTCAAGAATCTTTGAATAACTTGAAGAATAGAACATTCAAAGGGCTTGAAGAACTTGAAGAACAATAAACCTTGAATAAGCTCAAAGCTAGAGATTTGTTGTGAAAACCGTTCAATCCATCTTCCAACCAAAGTCAAGAAGATTTCTTATTCGAGTTCTTTGAAGTTCTATTGGAATTAAGCTAAAAAGCTTTCATAAACCTCAACAAACCCAAATCTTTGAAACTCAACGGATCAAGCCTCTAAAGCCCCAAGGAACTTCAACCTACGAGCCTTCACATTCGAAGACTTGAAGAACAATAAATTTCTAATAAGCTCAATGCTAGAGATTTGTTGTGAAGACCATTCAATTCATCTTCCAACCAAAGTCAAGAAGATCTCTTGTTCGAGTCAAGTTCAAAGAAGATAGAATCAGAGGGTATTCTTTTGTAAAAGAATTGAAATAAAGATTGTACTCATTATTCATCAATACAAATTTATATTTGCAAACCATATTTCTTTTCAATTGTTTGATTTTCTACAATTGAGAAATTTTGTGTTTACAAGTGTTTTGTTGGAGAGAAAGAAATGATGGAAAATTAGTGGAGCCCAGGTTTTTTCTCTCTTGGCCTAATAAAATTCTATCTCCCCAATTTGGGGGAAAAAATAGATGGAAAAGAAATAGTTGCATCAATGACTGCACTAGCTCCTCATTTCCATTTTTTTTTTCTTTCTTGGGCATGGAACTGCTTGTTTTTTTTTTTTTTTTTTTCCCTTCTAGGGTGTGATATAGGTTTGCTCTTCTTATTTTCTTTTTTACTTTTTTTGGATTTTTTTTTTTTTTTTGGGCAGTTGTTTGCCACTTTTTTTTGGTTTTAATTGGGTATACTTTTTTAACATGACATATGAGTAAATTTATACAAACTTATTTTTTCTATCCCTCTACTTTCTACCCCTAACTAGACACAAATAAGGAAAACTAAAATCTTTTCTTTCTCCCCACTTTTCTACCCCCTCTAATTAAACATACCCTGACCAAATTAATGATGTTAGAAATGGGTTCAAGTTTTGCTTCTTTTTTTTTTTTTTTTTGAGGGTCAAACCATGGAATTTATTTTATTGAAATTAGCCTACAAAATCGGCTTGAAGTACATTTTGAAATTGTGATGGAACTTCCTCCATCCATACTAAAAAATTTGGTATGCTTACGGCATATCTAGCCAAATTATGAGCTAAAGCATTACATTCCCTTTTTGTATGAGAGTAACGTAATTCATCAAAACTATGTGACAATCTTTTTGCATCCTCAATTAGTAAACCCAGTGGGACCAGCATTCTTTCCTCCTCCATCAAACCTTTAATAACACTCAAAGAATCTCCTTCCAAGATGGCTCGTTTAAAACCAACCTCCAGTGCAAACGAGAGAGCATAACCAGCTGCCATTGCCTCAATCTCGTTGCTGCAGAGTTGTTGATGTACCAACTTTGAGCAAGATGCGATGACCTAGCCTTTGTGATCTCTAATCACGACCCCAACACCTGTTTTCTTCTCAAGTGGAAATACTGCACCGTCAAAATTAATTTTGTAAAATTCTGATGGTGGCGGTCTCCACCAATTCTCTGAGCGACGGACCTGTTGCATCTATGTATCTGGGATGATCAGCCTGCCATGGTAACCACCCAACCAGACCTTGGAGAGGTGGTCAAGCTGGTGAAGTGCGTTCGCTGGCTGGTTAAGACGAACCCGGTTCCGCTGATTCCATATTGTCCAGGTTGTGATAGCGAAGAGCTTGAGCTGGTTTTTTTGTTTTTTTATCTGCCGCAATAAGAGTTCTTTGAAGTCCACAAATTGCATTGAACCTCTGTTTCTCCATGGAACCGTATCTGACCACATTGAATCAAGTTCTGTGCAAGACCATAAGGCGTGCAATGGAGTCTTGGCTGAAGCTTGGCATCTAACACAGAGAGGGTCTGGCGATATTTTGCTGCGAAATAGAGCACTCTTTGTGGGCATGGCTTCACGGCAAGCACGCCACAACAAAGTTTTCACCTTTGGTGGAACCTTCATAGACCAAATCTCCCTCCAAAACTGCTTGTCTTCGTTTGTCACCTCCCTTGATTCCACATTCAGCTCCTCCTCCTCCTTCAAGAATCTATACCCAGTTTTACAACTATATCTTCCATCACAAGAGTAAGGCCAAAATAAGATATCCTCAGTTGCTTCCTGGCTTAAGGGAATACTCTTTATTATTTTTGCTTCTTCAGTATTAAACAACCCATCTACCATATCTCCATTCCATTGCCTACTCCTTGGATCGATTAAGATATCCACTGTTGCACTTTCAAAATCTGCCAAGGGACAAGATAGTGCATGTGGAGGGTGCTTCCTTGGCAGCCAATTGTCTTGCCAAATTCTAATTTTTTTTTCCATTGCCCACTCTCCACCTAGCCCCCCTTTGAATAACATCCCTTCCTACAAGTATACTCCTCCAAGCATAAGATCCCATCCTTGACTCCTTTGCCTCCATGATGGTTGAATTAGGAAAAAACCGGGCCTTGAAAACTTTGTAGAAAAGGGAATTTTGATTATGTAAAAGGTGCATCGCTTGCTTTGCTAATAGAGAGTCATTGAATTTTGCCAAATCTCTAAAGCCCATACCACCTACATCTTTGGACTTTGTCAACTCATCCCATTTAATCCAATGGATCTTCCTTTGGTCACCTCTTTGACCCCACCAAAATTTTTTTATCATAACTTCGATCTCATTACATAGACCCATTGGAATTTTGAAGCATCCCATTGTATAAGTGGGAATGGCTTGGATGACTGACTTTATCAACACCTCTCTACCTGCTTGGGAAAATAGTTTCCCTTCCCAACCTTGGATTTTTTGCCACACCCTCTCCTTGATATAGTTGAAACTTGCTTTCTTCCCTCTCCCCACGAAGGATGGCAGCCCCAAATACTTCTCATATTGAATGATTTCTGGTACACCCCATGCTTCTTTGATTTGGTCCTTTATAGCACTGTCCATAGCTTTACTAAAGAAAAGTGCCGTCTTGCTTTTATTAATTTTTTGGCTGGAAGCATCTTCATAGTCACTTAACATGTTCAACACCTTACCACACTCCTCCATTATAGCCCTGCAAAAAAGGAGACTATCATCTACAAAAAGCAAATGTGTTAGTTTAGGGCCTCTTCTACACAGAGAGAAGCCATGGATATCCCCATTCCTTTCCGCTTTTTTTATCAACCCATTCAACCCTTCAGTACAAAGCAAGAAAACGAAAGGGGAGAGGGGGTCGCCTTGTCTTATACCCCTAGTTGGGTGAAACATGCCATATGGTTCTACATTCACCAACATTGAGTATATAATAGTTTTAACACACAATATAATCAAATGTATCCACCCTTCATTGAATCACATCCTCCTCATAATCCCTTCTAAAAAAGCCCACTCCACCCTATCATAAGCCTTACTCATGTCTAGTTTTACAGCCATATAACCATGGGTCCTCGAATTATATCTTTGCAAGCAGTGTAGGGTTTCAAAGGCCACCATTATATTGTCAGATATTAGTCTATCTTTTGTAAAGGCTGATTGGTGTTCTGTAATGATAAAGGGTAAGACTTTCTTTAAACGGTTGGCTAAAACTTTAGAGAAAATTTTATACAACACGTTACACAAACTAATAGGGCGAAATTGGTGGGCATGTTCACTTGGTATAACTATAAGTGATGTTATGTCATTTAATAATTTTTTATTGGATTAATATCTTGATAATCCCACATTTGAATTTCATATTCTTTGTATTATTAACACGCAAGTCAAATTTCACACCAATCATATGTTGTTTATTATCTAATCAATAGATCCATCTTTTATGCAGAGTAGTAAAAATATAAAGAATATATATTTTAATATTTTCATAATATTAATCCAATAAATGATTATTAAGTAGTGTAATATATATTAGATAATAGTAGTGTAATATTAGTTATAGTTATATTTTGTACACCTAATCAAATGTAACTTTGTAGGTTTCTCAAAAAAGAAAAGAAAAAAAAAAGTAACTTTGCAAATGTTAAAAAACATATAATCTAATTTCCAACCATAGAATTTTCAAAATATTCTTTCAATACTAAATAGTTTTTTTTTTTTAATGTGTAAATAGTAATTATTAGGTAATACAACTCGCAAAATGTTACACAAATCTAGGAGATTAAGAGTTTAAGACATTTCAATCAATAATGTTTTTTTTTTTTTTTTTTAAAAAAAAAGCTTAAAAGAAGAGTTTAAGAGCGTGTTTGGTCATCCATTTTAAACATTAGTGTTCAGTGTTTAAACACTGAACACTAGTGTCCAAAAACCAAAAAGTGCGTTTGGTCATTCATTCGTGTTCCTTGATGTTTGGAAAACATTGTTCAAAAACCCATTTTCAAAATGATGGTTTTGAAATCACCTCTGGCCTGTTTTTAAACAACAAACACTAGTGTTCAGTGGCAATTGGGTAATTATTTTGAACAAAATATGGGCCCACCTGATCAGACATCTCTGTGTATTGTCTCCTTTCTTCCTCTCATCTCTTCACACCGAATCCTCTGCACCTACCAAGATCTCATCCCAACGCCATTGTTTACTCAACCCAACGCCATTAAAAATCCTCACCAACCCATCCAAAAGCATCTTCTACACACTCAGCTTACACCGCATCACCAACCTCAGTCAATCACATTAACCCCTTGCTCATAATCATAATTCCATGCCCAACTGCCCCTAATCCTCATAGAGATCCCACCCTCACCGACAAAGCTTTGGTGCTAACCAAAAGCCCTCCGCTCTAAAGTCAAACTTAGTCTCTAGACAAAAACCCATTGCCAAGTAAGGTGAAAGTCAGATTCAAACTTGGATCTTGGAGTGATGGGTTGGTGGTGACACGAGAGAAATGATTTATTGCTGGGTCTTAGAGTGCTGAAGGTGGAAAGGAGATCCGAGGAAGGTGAAGCCTAGCCGTGGATCAAGGGGCTGCATCGATGGAGATGAGGAGCGTGGGTTTCGTTTTCTTCTCTCAGAGAAGAGAAGGGAAAAAGAAGGAACAAGAAGGAACAAACACAGAGGAGCAACGGGAATAAGATATATTCTCTCTCCTGAATTAAACAATTGATATTTTGTACAGGTGTCAGTTTTTTTTTAAATCAAACACACACATACCAAACACATTTTTATGTTTTTTGAACACTGAAACATGTTATTTAAACCATGATACCAAACATATTTTTTTATTTTATAAAAACTAAAAATACGTTTTTCAACAACACTTTTTAGACCACAGTTTTCACATCTTTTTAAACAACAATTTTTGAACTATATGACCAAACGGACCCTAATTAATTGCATTTTTTTCGTCCAATGAGAATTGTTTCTGGAAAAAAAAAATATATATATATATATATATATATTTTAAGTTTAGAGCATTAGCAATGGGATGGTATAAAAGTTGTATTTTACCGTCTAAAATTCTGCTTTATCTATTATACCAACTCGTTTTACAATTCACTTTCCATCCCATTTTTTATTTTTACATGCAACTGAATAAAATAATATTATATAAAAAAATATGTTTCTCCCTTATCTCTTTCCTTTGTTACCAGTCAAAACCACCCGCAAACCACCATTATTCACCAAGCAAACCACCACAAAAAAACCATATTCAACTAGCAAATTCAAAAACAACCACCATAGAGTAAACTTTCTTACACCAAACCCACCAAACCACCGCCATAACACCACCAGAAGACCCACCACACACACACACACAACCATTTACCCACCCATCACCACCGCAAGACCCACCACCAAACACATTTTGAAGCCACCCATAACCAATCTAAAGCCACCAAAGCCATCACCCACGTTTACAACCAGCCACCCAAGGCCAATCCAAACAACCGTTTTACAGCCACCCACCCAGCCACCCACCCACCCACCCAAGGCCGATCCAAACAGCCACCCACAACTCAAAATCCAACAACCCAAACACCAACCCAAACAACCACCCACAACCTGAAATCCAACCACCCAAACCCACCAAACAACAATCACAACTATCTATTTCTATTACAATGAGCAAACTATTATTTACAAGGGAGACAAGCTGAGGGAGGAGATAGATTCGAGAGTGAAAAGGGCTGAGGGAGGAGAGAAGGGAGAAGGGAGAGAGAACGCAGAATAGAGAGAAAGAGAGAGAATAAAATATATTATTTTTGTTTGCAATCTGATGAACAATAGGTTGTAAATATAAACACATACTATTCACAAATGCTTAAAAATCTTGCATTTTCATACCCGAAAGCAACTCTATTTTTGGGTCTTGGTGGTTAAAATAGCAACCGGGAGTTTTTACACCCGTAGTTCACTAGTTGCTATTTACACTAAGATCAATAGCTCTTTATTTGTTTGTTTGTTTGTTTTTGTATTATTTTGTGTGTGTGTTTTTTTTTTTGGGAGAATCTTAAAAAAACGTTTAAGTTAATACACTTTACCATTACCCTATCAAAAGACTCAAAACGTCATTGTCACATATGATACAACCCCCGGTCAACAAACAAACAAAAAAAAGTGTCACACAAAACGATGAATGACACAAGTAAAAACTACTTTTAGACCATCAAAGATTAGCCAAAAAAAAATAAACTTTACTTAAATCGAATTCAAACAAACGTGAACGTCGGTCAAACCGACTCATACCGCACGTTCACAACGGAGATATAGATCGACGCCGCACAACGACGGCGGCGGCAAGTTGAGGCTGATTCGTTGTTGCGACCTAAGGCTATGGCTCACCACTCAAACTCCTCTGCTCAGGTCTTCGACGGCGTCGAAGGGATCACTGATCGGATTTCCACTTGCACGGCTGCAACGGCGGCGTAAGCCCAACTATTTTAAAATATATATATATATATATATATATATATATATATATATATATTTTTTTTTTTCAGATTTCTGTATTTTGATTTTATATGGATTTTGGAGGATTTAATTAAGATACCTGATATATTTAGGAGTCCTGATTTAGAAAGGAAACGATTTTTTTTTTTTTTTTTTTTTGTGATATTGCAAATTTTTAAAAAATTATTCTATTGTGTATTTGGATTTTGGAGTGGTTATGAGCAAAATAATTAGGCTAATCTTCTTCTTCTTTTTTAACTAACTTTAATCTAGCCTCGCTCTCAACATCATTGTTTTTTATCTTGCTACCTAATATTTAATATTTGGGTAAAGCCTTATGTGCAGAGACCAGTTGCATAGGACAAATCTGGGTCCAACGTCCTGTTGTATTGAACCCGTTGCGATGGTGACTTTTAATCACATATGGGTGATGCACTGGCCTCCTCAAGTCAAATTTTACTCAAAATTCAGTCTTCAGATTATTTTTGAATTACTATTATTAAGGAATTTTTGAAAAGCCAAGGGACAACCCTGGCCAGTGGCCACCTAGCTTGGTCTGTAATTGAGAAGTTAAGATAAGTATTGGTGACACTACCACTTGATTCAAACACTTAAAACCTATTAGCTTTGGTCCAATTTTGTTATATAAACAAAGCACTTTTGTCATTATTACACGATATATATAGGGACTTCATGACTTCTGAACTAGTCATGCCACTCATGCTTGAATAGTCCAACAGGAGCGTTACCTCCTAGACTCAAACTCTACTAATCTATTAAAGGAATAAGAACAAAAGTCTTCTATCTGAAACTGAGGAGCAAGAGCTCTTGTTTTCACTGTCTTCATCTCGCTTAATCATGCACTACTCTGAGCAATGGATTGTCATGGGCATGATAATATGTGCATCTTTTGTACACATCTTTATGCCTGTGGAACCTTATCCCATAGCTGATAAAATCACAAGTCTGCCGGGGCAACCTCAAGTCAGTTTCCAACAATTTTCCGGATACATCACCGTAGATGAAAAGCAACAGAGAGCTCTTTTCTACTACTTTGTTGAAGCTGAAGGACAGCCAGCTTCAAAGCCACTTGTTCTCTGGCTAAATGGGGGTAAAATTACGTTAATTTTTCGATTTGTCACCTAGCTCACAGAATGAACTCTTTAACTCTAATTTGTTTTCCATTTCCTGAATGTAAAATTTCTGAGTTTGATATACAAAACTATGTGAACATGTGCTTCTGCTCTTTCCGTAGGGCCCGGTTGTTCATCTTTTGGAGCAGGAGCTTTCCTTGAGCATGGCCCCTTTAAAGTGAAGGGAGACAATCTGGTCAGGAATGAGTACAACTGGAATAAAGGTATTCTAAGTTTTTTCTAAGTCCGTGAGTACTCTTGTTAATCTTGTATTGTTTCCTTTTTAAATGGCTATGATTAATGTTTTACTTTGTTTATAGGTGCATTTGACTATTTCTTGACCAAATCTGATTATTTATTTTTATTTATCCGGGATTAATGACAAACCAGATTTAAGTGAATGTATAGCTGTTATTTACTTCTTAAGTTAACCTTTGTTACAGAAGCAAATATGTTGTACCTGGAATCACCGGCAGGAGTTGGTTTCTCTTACTCTGCTAATAAATCATTCTACACCTATGTGAACGATGAGATAACAGGTTTATATTCTTTGGCCTTATTTCTTATTGTCAAAGGCATGTAACAATCAAACTTTTTCCTACTGCATTCATTTGAAATTACTTTTGTTGAGTTTTATGCAAATAGATTGTGCAGATATCATCTTTTTTCCAATGATTTTAAAGATAAAATACAGATGTGACAACTGTGATTTCGGAACAAAGACAAACAAAAGAAATTGACATAAATCACAACTTACATTCAAATATCAGTGCCTTTTATATGTGTAATTTTTTCCAAGCAAATTACTATAAGTATGTTTAAATATCCAATCATTTTATATATGGACATTTTGAAACTGATGACATGTCTGCTTTTGTTAAGCACGAGACAATCTTATATTTCTGCAGCGCTGGTTTGCCAAATATCCAGAATACCGAGACAAAGATTTTTTTATCGCAGGAGAGAGCTATGCAGGTAAATTTTCCATTTTAAATGAAGACCATCAGTTCTGGTGCAAATAGTCGTAAGATTTTGTGTTGATGCCCATGTACACGTTGCTTAGAGAAAGTCTAATAGAGAGCATGGACTAGAATACAATATTATGGTCTACATTACATAGATAAGGTATTAAAAATATAAGTATGCAAGATTTAATTCAGTATGAGGAATAGGAATTCTTATAGTAGTCTAGTTTTCAAAAAAAAAAGAAAAAAAGAATCATCCTCCTACAAATCCAGGTGTATTATAATTGTTCATTTTATTGATACAACACACACCCACACACACTCAGAAAGAATTCTTATAAATTAAAGCCTTGCACCTATTTCTGTAATAGGTCACTATGTGCCCCAACTTGCCCAGCTCGTTATTCAGTCCAACGTGAAGATCAATTTGAAGGGAATAGCTGTGAGTAGAACATGAAATTTTTACTTTTGGAAAAACATATTTAAAAAAAAAAAAAAAAATTGTCATGTCAAATAATCTTGACTAAGCAGAATTTTATTAATTTGTACTATTGCAGGTAGGGAATGCTCTTCTTGATTATTACACTTTTATCACCTCACCTGGCGAGTACTATTGGTCTCATGGCTTGATATCTGATGCCGATTATCAACTTTTCACTAGAGTATGCAACGGTTCTGAGATCATGAGAAGCAGTAAAAACAGAGAAGTCAGTACTGCTTGTTATGATGCATCTGAAGAACTCTACGCAAAACTTGCCCTTACATCCGGGATTGATCTATACGGTGTCATTAGTGATGTGTGTCTATCACCTGTTAAGTCACAAATTGACAAGCTACATGAACCCCTCTTGTCCAGAATTCAAAATTTGTCATCTCTCCATTCAAAACTAGAGGCTCTTAGTCAACAGGTGAAGTTTACACACCATTGTGAACACTCATATTGTGATATGTCTTTATCATTTTTTTTGTAGTTAAAACTCAGCCTTTTCTTCCTGTAGATTTCAATTGATTATTACCTTTTCTTCCTTATGCTTCCAGCAACTTAAAGTGAAGGAACTGATCTGTGGAGAAGGCATCACAGAAAAATATTTTAACAGGAAAGATGTGCAGAAGGCTCTCCATGCCCAGCTCCTCGGAGTCCAGCAATGGACATTATGCAGCGAGTAATAATATGCACTAATAATCATAGTAATTATTTCACTTTAGTCTAAGTAGAGGTTGGGCCTTAATGTGTTGATAAGTGTCTTCCGTCCAAAGCCACATGTAGTGATTTTGAGTATGAGAATCAATCTCTCCAAAAATAAAAATAAGACTAAGACTACTTACCAATCTCCTATTCCAAATCCAGCAAAACTGTAAGTTTTGACGACTGGGTATGACCAATGTAAGCATCTCAAAGATAATGAACTGAAATTAATCACAATTTCATGGTTCTTTTCAAAACTAGTCCTGATAGTGGTACAAAGAATGGAGTATACATTTTGTTTCTATAAATAAGTAATTCCTTCCTCTTGTTGACATTGGAATTGTTTGGGTTCCTTATTTTACTTTTTCAATTTCAGAGTTCTACATTATGATTCTGGAAACCGAAAGATACTAACAATTGGTGTTGTGGGCTCACTTGTCAAGACTGGCATCCGAGCCTTGGTTTACAGGTATGGTAATAAACTCTTTGCAAAGCTCTTTACTATTTTAATTCCTGTCCTTTAATCACATTTGTAGAAGAAAGAAAGGATCTTGCTTACAATCTAGTTTATTTTGATGTAATACGACAGTGGAGATCAAGATGCAACAATCCCATTTACAGGGTCTCGGACACTGGTAAATGAATTAGCAATGGAGTTGGGTCTGAAAACAACTGTGCCATACAGAGCATGGTTTGAGGGAGAACAGGTCAATATGCTCATATGGTTGTGTTGAATGGTTGGTGCCAAATGGTATTGTCTTTTCTGATTTATTTTTCACTGCAGGTAGGTGGATGGACACAAGTTTATGGTAACAATCAGCTATCTTTTGCTAGCATAAGAGGAGCTTCACACACAGCTCCATCGACGCAACCAGCAAGATCATTTTCACTGTTTAAGGCATTTCTCTCAGGAAAGCCACTGCCAAACGCATGAACTTATCAAAATCATGAATAAAATAAGAATGTGCTAGTGTTATTAATCTGCGCGTCATTTATTTGAATAGCAAAGGCATGTATTCATGAAATTGCATTAAATAAATATGTATGCACTTGTATTATTAATCCGGAAATATTCCCACAACTGTGCTATTTGTATTTATGTCTGGTGGACTTTGCTTGGATTGAATTTCATATAGACCAAAGCCATATTTTCAGAACAACAAATATTTAATCTTCAAAACAGATGCTTTCCGGAAAATCTGAGAGCACCAAGCAAGAAGAAAAAAAATGTCATTAAAATTTAAAATTCATAAATTGCAAAGCTAATGAAACAAACAAGGTTGACTTCATTCAATTACTAATTTAGCCTTCGAACTATTACAAAAAAATATCGTGAATTCGGAATTTCATAATACTTTAACATCTTAGGTGGAGTTCAATTAAGACCTTACCATAAAATAACGGGACTATATTTAATCCAAAAATTTTAACTTATGAGTGTGAGCTTAAGAATATTATGGGTGCATTGTTTGGGGGACAAATATAGATATAATCTTAGTTTCTTTTATCCCATAGATTTTCACATATTTCACCTCGACACTCTGTTAAACTTATTGCCTCTTTATTGAAAATGATGTGATTCTTTTTTTCTTTTTCTTTTTTTCTTTTTTTTTTAATGCATGTAATGTGGCTAGAATGATCCCCTTAACCTCAATGAGTAATCTTCAGAAGTAGCCTAAAACATATCTTCAGAGGGCTGGCCTAACATATTTTAATGTTAGAAGGGTTCGAAATCTGAAAGTCCACTTTAGATTGGACAATCCAAAGTAGAGGTAACATCATTGGGCCTTACAAATGAGTGCTCGCTGAATACATTTTTTCTGGTAGAAGTGTTCGAAGTGGATTTTTTTTTTCTTTTTTTTTTTTTTTTAGAGAAGAACGGAAGTCCACTTAAGTTCCGGCAATTCAAAGTTACACGTGTAATTAGTTTAAGTAATGTTATACTACCAAAACATTATTCATTAGATAAATATTTTAAAATTTTCACCATTAGATTACATGTACTTTATGTTTTTAACATATATGTCAAATTCTGTACTAATCAAATGTCAATCATGTCATCTATCAAATATTTAAATTTTAAGTTTTATATATTAAAACTATGCATAAAAGATGAGTTTATGGATCAATTAGTAAATAACATCTGCTTAATGCGAAATTTGGCATGTCCATTAAAAAGATAGAGAATATAAAATCCAACAGTGAGATTTTCAAAATATGAATCCAATAAAATTTTATTAAATTGTGTAACATTGCTTATACTCTCTCTCTCTCTCTCTCTCTCTCTCTCTCATATATATATATATATATATATAATTTTTCCACGTATCTAGTCCTACCTATATACATTGCTACGACAGAGTTCTTTCTAACCAAATCATTTAGGCTTCATTTCTTAAAGCAAAATATAAACAATAATTAAGGCTTCATTTGGTTGGGGATGGAAAAGTAGGCAATAGAAAATGGTTTGATTGGGGGCCATGTCTTACAAAACAAAGTTTTTTTTTATTGGGGACCCATTTCATTGCGACCCAGTCCATTGCAACCCAACACCGTGACGCAATTAATTTACCGAGTCCCAACGCCATGACCTTGCCAACGTAGATTTGAGAGAGAGAGAGAGATAAATGTGCTATAGTGCATGTTGTATATTTAGATCTTACTCTACTAAGTTCGTAAAAAATTTTATACTTTGGCTCTCCGAGTATGGGTTTTTTTTTTTTTTGGGTTCCAAGAATGCTCTAACTTATGTGTTGGTACTTTTAGGGGGATGGAGAAACTTTATATATATATATATATATATATATAAATCCAACCAAATTGTGAGGGAGACACAAACAAATCCCAAGTAGGGGCTTAATTTACTAATTGAGGGCTATATGTCTTACAAAAGAAAGTTTTATTATTTAGAGTAAATTACAAAGTACACTCCTGAAGTTAGGGGTTATTTAGACTTTACACCTTAACGTTTCAGAAATTTGATTTTACATCCTAGAGTTTGACTTCGTTAGCAATTCTCACCCTCTATTACTTTTTGTTGTTAAGTGGCACGTAGAATTGCTTACGTGTTTTTTTTCTGGTCCCGAATCAGCCTTTAAACCGCTCCTAAAAATTTCAAAAGCTGGCTTCTCCAAACGACCCCGTTTCACCCAAAATAAAAAACACAAAACTTAGTTGTTAAGTGGCACGTAGAATTGCTGACGTGTTTTTTTTCTTTTTTTCTTTTTTTGGTCCCAAATCAGCCTTTAAACCACTCCTAAAAATTTCAAGAGGGGGCTTCTCCAAACGAACCCGTTTCACCCAAAATAAAAAACACAAAACTTAGTCAAACATTACGGCATCAATTCACAAAACATCTACTCAATTCCTAACTCAAAACCCACGAACCTAGCTCCCTAACACATACAAATCAATCATGAACCCAAACCAGCTCCACCATCGATGGCTTCAAATCAAGTCCAAGGCAACGACCACGCCAACAGTGAGCTGCTATTCCAGCTCAATTTTTCTCTCTTTTTGGAATTGGTTTACTGGAGCCTTCATTACAGTTTTTGTCGCTGAAAAGATTTGGCTTTTGGGGGGGGTTTTTGTTGCTGGACGAACGGAATGACTAGGTTTTTGTTGTGTATTATAGGGCTACGATGACATTCCAAAGGAAATTCCTAATACTGATGCCAAGAAGATAGTCATGAATTTCCTGTTATTTAAATATTGATGATGAAATAGTTACTGATTACATTTTACTTGACAAGAATTAGAAGTGAAGTTACTAACAAGGTGGTTTGTTTCAGCCTCAAGACTAGGATGATGAGGAAGATGGTGTGTAGACACTCCCACCTCCGTGCAGAAAATTAAAAACCCCAACTACCAGGGGAAGTGGAAGGCACCATTAATTGATTGGTTTTTATTTTTTTGAGAAAGGCACCATTGATTGATATATAAATCTACAAATCGCATAATGTAATATCAATAATTTTAAGTTTTATGATGTGACGTGACACCCCATTAGTTTGTTGCTGTTAATGGTATTCTGTAATACTTAAGTCTTTTTTTTTTTTTTTTGGGATGAAATACTTAGAGCACTCACAGCAGATGTGGGATATGTGCCAAATGCTAAATATTTGGCACATATCCCACACCAAACCCAATTTAAGCCCATTTATCAGATGTGGGATATTGTATTTTTTTTCCAACATTGAACAGTACCGTGACAAATTTGCCACGGTACGGAAGAGATGTGGGAAAAATTTTATTGATTGTTTATTTCTTTCTCTCCCCTTTCTCCGTCAGTCTCCTCTCTCTCACCCAATCCTCTCCTCTCCTCTCTCTCTCGCCCACACCGACGCCCACGCCGACGATCATTTCCACGCCAACGTCGACGCCAATCTCTCTCTAGCAATGGTTTTTCTGTTTTTTTTTTTTTTTTTTTTTTGCTGTGGTTTGATGGGTTCGGTTCCGATGGAGGTGGGTGGGTTCGGATGGGCTAGGCTATGGGTCGACGATGTCGGTGTGGGTCTGTTGTGTGGGTCGGCGATGACGATGACGGCGATGAAGATAATGGGTTTGGAGTTTGGGTTATGAAGGTTTTGGGTTTAGAAGTGGGTGTGGGTGAGGGTGTGAAGGCAGTGGGTTTGTCGGGGTTTGTGGTTGAGGTGGTGGTGGTGGGGCTTCCGATTTGGTGTTGGCGGGCTATGGGTTGTGGGTCGGCGGCATTGTGGGTCGAGGTTTGGATTTGCGGCAGCGCTGATGGGTTGGGTGGTGCTCATGAGTTTGTTTGTTTGATTTGTTTGGGTTGTTGCGGCAGCGCTAATGGATTTGCGGCAATGCTGATGGGCTGTTGCGGCAGCGCTGGATTTGTTTGGGTTGGGGTTTGGCCGGGGTTTGGCGGGTGGATTTGTTTGGGTTGGGATTTGGCTGGGTTTGCTTTAAGTTGTATTTTTGGATGCAGTGGATGTGGTGGTGGCTGTTGGTTGTTGGCAGAGGGCTGTTGATTGTGTTGATGAGAAGGAAATATTATTTTAAGGTGTAGTAAATATTATTTTAATGTATAGAATTGAATTATAAAACATCTGATAAATGGGATGTTGTAAAATAATGTGGTAAAATAATAAAGTAAGCATTTGATGTGGTAAAATGATAAAATTTTTAGAACATCTGCTACGGATGCTCTTAGTGAGTGTTTGGCTTGCGCGTTTCCTGGCGTTTTGCTGCGTCCAGGTTTTCTGCCTTTTTTTTTTTTTTTTTTTTTTTTTTTCTGCGCATGAACAGTAACCTCACATGGGTTCACTGTTCACACACTGTTTAGCACTGTTCATGCACTGTTCACGTATTAAAAAATATTACAAATGGGTCCTACGATACTATTTACACATTTAAAAATTATTTTGCTACAGTGTTTTCAGTTTTCAGTTTTCAGCAACAATAAGCTCAATCCAAACGGACCCTTAGTAGTTTTGTTATTAAGCAGATTTCAAGGATGATCCAGACCTATACCTCTTCCCCAAATTGAAGTAGTTTGGTTGAAGAAACGGTGTCGTTTGAAGAAGCCAACTCTTGGATTTTTTGAAAGTGGTTTAAGGGTTGATTTGGCCAAAAAAGAAGAAGAAGAAGACAAGTCAGCAATTCTATGTGTCATTTAATAGTAAAAAACTAACTGGAGGTGGAAATTGCTAACGGAACCAAACTTCATGCTATAAAATCAAATTTCTGAAACATTATGGTGTAAAATTCAAACAACCCCAAACTTCAGGGGTGTATTTTGCAATTTACCCTATTATTTATTATGGTAAATTGTAAATTACACCTCTAAAGTTTGGGGTTGCTTAGATTTTACACCCCAAATTGCAAATTACATCTTAAAGTTTGGTTCCATTAGTAATTCACCTCCACGGTTAGTTTCTGCTGTTAAGTGACCCACGTGCATACTGACATGTTTTATTTTTATCAAATTAGTCCCAAAAGTACGTTATTTCAATGAAAAATAAATGCTTACCTCACACTCTCCAAACCGTACCGTTTTGCCTAAAGAGAAACTTAAGAAAAAAAAAAAAAAAAAATCAGTCAAATTGTGAGGGATACAAACGAATCACAAGTGGGGGGCTCAATTTACTGATTGGGGGCCATATGTCTTACAAAAGAAAGTTTTATTATTTATTAGGATAAATTACAAATTGCACCTTTAAAGTTTGAGATTGCTTAGATTTTACACTCGAAATTGTAAATTACACCTTGAAGTTTGGTTCTTTTAGCAATTCACTCTCCACGGTTAGTTTCTGCTGTTAAGTGACACATGTACATACTGATATGTTTTATTTTTGCTAAATCAGTCCCAAAATTGCGTTATTTCAATGAAAAATAAATGCTTACTTGGCACTATCCAAATAGTACCGCTTTGCCTAAAGAAATATCGTCTTGAATTTTCTTTTTGTGTTTTAGCTTTGGGCAAAACAGTACCGTTTGGATAATGCCAAGTAAGCTTTTATTTTTCATTAAAATGACATAGTTTTGGGGCTAATTTGGAAAAAATAAAAAACGTCAAAATGCACGTGTTACTTAATAGCAGAAACTAACCATGGGGGATAAATTGCTAACGAAACCAAACTACAAGGTGTAAAATCAAAGTTCTAAAATTTTGGAGTGTAAAATCCAAACAACTCCAAACTTCAGGAATGTATTTTTGCAATTTACCCTATTTATCATTATTAGGTCTTTCAAAACAAAGTTGGTGTCTCACTTTTACCAATTAAAAATATGATTTTTTTTTTTTTGGGGGGGGGGGGAGGTGGGGGGTCATGGCCCTCTTTGTGTTGTACTTAGTTCTACCCCTAAATATATGATAACACTACTTAATCCAAAAACTTAAACTTAGAGGTTTGGACCAATTCTATGTTACATAAACTAATCACTCTTATCATTATTGCACAATGTGGGTACTCGCTACTTTTTTTTTTTTTTCTTTTTCCTTTTTTGGATAATAAGAAATTTTTGTTGATCTCAAGAAAACTAAGAAGTGGCTTCAATTGAAGCAGAACTATGTCCTACCATAAAGCATTAACAGACACTGCGTCACTACCACGCGAATAGTTCAAAAATTGCAACACCTCCAACTCTGGATCTATTTGAGAATAAGCCCCTTCAAGGTCTTCTATCTGAAACTAAAGAGCTCTTGTTCTCACTGTCTTCATCTATGCAGTCCCAGAGATGGATTGTCATGGGCATAATATGTGCCACTTTCATTCACATTCTTATGCCAGTGGAACCTTTTCCCATAGCTGATAAAATCACAAGTCTGCCAGGGCAACCACAAGTCAGTTTCCAACAATTTGCAGGATACATCACAGTTGATGAAAAGCAAAACAGAGCTCTTTTCTATTACTTTATTGAAGCTGAATCACAGCCAGCTTCAAAGCCTCTTGTTCTCTGGCTAAATGGAGGTAAAATTACTGTATCAACTTGAATTATATAACCAAGGTCACTGAATGAACTCTTAATTAACTCAAATTTGTTTTCCTGAATTTTCTATTTCTGAGTTTGATATACAAAAACAAAACTATGTTTGACATTTTACTTCGTTTCGATGTGTGTACGTGTGCTTCTTCTCTTTTGGTAGGGCCTGGTTGTTCATCTGTTGGAGCAGGAACTTTGCTTGAGCATGGCCCCTTTAAAGTGAGGGGAGACAATCTGGTCAGGAATGAGTACAACTGGAATAAAGGTTTTCCAATTGAGGCTAAGTCCATGACTATTACTCTTGTTTATCTTGTATCATTTCCTTTTTAATTGGCAATGATTAATGTTTTACTTTGTTTATAGGTGCGTTTGACTATTTACATGCAGACCAAATATGCTTATTTATTTTTACTTATCTGGGATAAATGACAAACCAGATTTAAGTGAATATATAGCCATTGTTTACCTCTTAAGTTAACCTTTGTTACAGAAGCAAATATGTTGTATTTGGAGTCACCGGCAGGAGTTGGTTTCTCTTACTCGGCTAATAAATCATTCTACACCTATGTGAACGATGAGATAACAGGTATATGTTGTTTGGCCTTATTTCCCATTATTCAAAAACACACCAATCAGTCAAACTTTTTCATATTGAATTGAATTTTAGTACTTTTGTTGTAATATCCATAATGAATACCATACTATATGTTAATAGTTTTTTTACATACCTTCTCTTTGCTGATGGTTTTTCTTAGATTATTTAAACCCATATACACTCATATTCGTTTTAACTTAAATCAATTAACCAAGTTGTTACTTAGGTTGATTTTGCAAATCTAGATTAAACTCAAGCAATCATATTACTTAGTGCGAAAAAGTAAAGAATACAATATTATGATAACCTAGAAAAACCAATGAAACTGTCCAGTTTCAAGATAAAAAATCTGGGGAGGATTTAACTTAAACTATCCTCAAGGCAACAAATTCATTATGATAAAATGGAAGTTTTACAATAGATTTTTTCCCTTAAAATCTAAAGCTACCTCTTGTAATGCTTACTCACACGACCACTTTTTACTCTAAATCCACAGACTCTTCTATCTGAATTTGCTAAACACACACCAATGTTTGTGACTTTGAGATCTCACTCAAAATTTTAAATCATCAACTATGTATGATCTTGTTGTAGCAACTTCAGATCTACTGGTTCTAATAATATGTAGATAGAATTCCAGTAGTGACTTTGAAAGGAGAAATCACAATATCTTTTAGATCTCAAAAGAGCACCTCCAAAGTCTTTTCAAAACGCGCCTTAGGGTTTCCTTTAAATATTAGAAGAATTAGATCTGAAACCCTAATCACTTAATGAGTTGTTGGGCTTTAATTAAAATTCTACAGATCCGTGTCTCAATCAATTGAACTTGTTCTCTCAATCATTCAAACATGGCATGTTTCGAATTTCAGAACCTGTAGCTTCATTTTTCTTGTATTCTGACTTGCAACACTTTGAATATTATCTAATAAACCTATAGACTTAGGAACCTAACAGTTTTAAAGATAAAATAAAATACAAACGTGACAACCGTGATTTGAGAACAAAGAAAACAAAACGCAATTTACATAAATTACAACTTAAATTCAAAAATCAATATCCTTTATATGTGGAATTTTTTTCCAGGCACTATAAGGATGTTTATATAACCAATCATTTTATATATGGAGATTTTGAAACTGACTACGTGTCTACTTTTGTTCAGCACGAGACAATCTTATATTTCTGCAACGCTGGTTTGCCAAATATCCAGAATACCGAGCAAAAGATTTTTTTATCGCAGGAGAGAGCTATGCAGGTAATTTTTCCATTTTAGATGATTACCATTGTTTTTAGTGCAAACAGCCGTAAGGTTTTGTGTTCATGGACATACAAGTACAACCGTAACCGAGAGATCTGATAGAGAGTATGGACTAGAATACAATATTATGGTCTACATTACATAGATAAGATATATATATATATATATATATATATATATATATATATATATGAAGATTCAAGGCAATATGATGAATAGAAATTCTTTTATAGTATCTACCAATTTAGTTAGTATTATAGTTGTTCATTTAATTAATAAATCACTCGCACACACAGATTTCTTATAAAACTCATGAATCCTATTTTTGAAATAGGTCACTATGTGCCCCAACTTGCCCAGCTAATTATTCAGTCCAATTTGAAGATCAATTTGAAGGGGATAGCTGTGAGTAGAACATGGAATATTATTTCTGAAATAAATTTAGGAAAAAAAAATTTCCTATGTCAAATAATATTGACTTATCAAAATTTTAAGCTAAAACGCAAAATTGACCTTTTAACTTTTTTCATATTTTATTTCAGTCCTTTAACTTTGTTTTCATTCATTTCAATCTTTTAAGTTTCAGATTTATTCAATTAAGGCCTTTCCATTAACTTTTATTAAAAAAATTTGAAAAAAAAAATCTGGAAAATATTTTTCAATCATTAATTGAATTTTTTTAATTAAAAAAATTTGAAGAAAAATTTATAAAATTAAAAAATTAACCACACCATATAACAAAAGTTGATGGAAAAGCCTTAATTGAATAAACTTGAAAGTTAAAGGACTGAAATGAACAAAAACAAAGTTAAAGGACTTAAATGAAATCTGAAAAAACTTAGAGGGCCAATTTTGCAATTTACCAAAATTTTATTAATTTGTACTATTTCGCAGGTAGGGAATGCTCTTCTGGATTTCACCATTGATTTCAACTCGGCTGACGAGTATTACTGGTCTCATGGATTGATATCAGATGACGATTATCAATTTCTCACTAAATCTTGTAATGGTTCAGCCGAGATCATAAGAAAAGCCTTGAACCTAGAAGCTGATACCAAATGTCTTGTTGTATATGTCCGAGTCAATCAACAACTTACTAAAACCATCGACCCATACGATGTCACCGGTGACGTTTGTCTATCACCTGTTAAGTCACAAACGGACATGCTATATGAGCCCCTCTTATCTAAATTTCAAACTTTGTTACCTCTCCATTCAAAACCAAAGGCTCTCAACCAGCAGGTAAACTTTTTGCACACCCCTGTCGAAACTCTTATATATTGTGACTTGTTTTTATCAGATTTTTATATTTTAAAATGGGTCAAACTCAGATTCCATTCCTTTTAAGTGCTATACATTAGATAATTGTCCTTAGAAAGGACAATTCAATATGTGTTTTATTGGTCAATGTAATCATATGTCTTTCTTTAATTTGATAGGATATAACATTTAAGGAATTGCACCTAAATTTTTCCCTTTAAAATGCAACATTTTCTTTTCTTTTCTTTTTTGAAAAGGCACACACACATGGAAGAGGAAAAGAGGTTCTAACATAAAGATAAATCACAACTCTACTCAAAAGTCATGGTAACTTTTGCAACATTTTCTTCTTATAGATTTCAGTTGATTGTTGCTTTATTCATCTTCCCTCTACTTACAGGAAGCTGATAAGAAGGAACTTGTCCGTGGAGAAGGTATTACAGAAAAGTATTTAAACAGGAAAGATGTGCAGAAGGCTCTCCATGCCCAACTCGTTGGAATTAAGGAATGGGGTCTCTGCCGAGAGTAATGATATTCACTGTTTTTTTTTTTTTCTTTTTAGTCTTAGTAATTATTTGCATCTTTAATCACAATGCCATGGAGCTTTCCAAACAAAAGTCCCGGTAGTGGTGCAAAGAAATAGAGAATTTGTTTTGTTTTAATACATTACAATCCTTCCTCTTGCTAACATTGGAATTGTTGGGGTTCTTTGTCTTACTATTTTAGCTCCGATGTTCTAAAATATGATGTGAAAAATAGAGAGATATCTATAATTGGTGTCATAGGCTCACTTGTGAAGTCTGGCATCCGAGTCTTCATTTACAGGTATAGTAATAATGTAATATAAACTCTTTAAGCTCTTACGCTATTTAATTACTTCGTATGTATCACAATTTCGAAGAAGACAGAAAAGGGGTCCTGCTTATAATTTAGTTGATTTTGATGTAATTTGACAGTGGAGATCAAGATGCAAGAGTCCCATTTTTCGGGTCTCGGACACTAGTAGATCAATTAGCAAAGGAGTTGCGTCTGAAAACAACTGTGCCATACGGGGCATGGTTCGAGGGAAAACAGGTAGATATGTTCATATAGTTTTCTGTTGAATGGTTGGTGCTAATGGTATTCATTTTCCCTTATTTATTTGTCACTGCAGGTTGGTGGATGGACACAAGTATATGGTAAAACCGAGCTATCTTTTGCCAGCATAAGAGGAGCTTCACACACAGCTCCGTCAACGCAACCAGCAAGGTCATTTTCACTGTTTAAGGCGTTTCTCGCTGGGAAACCACTGCCAAATGCTTGACTTATCAAAATCATAAATAAAATAAGAATGTACTGATATTATTGATCTGCACTAGGTTGTATTTGACTAGCAAGGCATGTCTTTGTGCAATTTTTTTTTTTTTTTTTTTTGGATAGAATTTGTGCAATTGCTTTAAATAAGAATTTACTAGTATTATTAATCTGAAAATATTCTCAGAACTGTGCCGTTTGCATTTAAGATTTTAAGTCACGTGGACTTCTTCCTTGAAGTGAAATTAACATACCATGCAGTGAAGGCCAAGAGCAATGTCTTTAGAACAATAATATTCGTTCTACAATGTCATCTTCAGAAAATTAATATGCTTTCTGGAAAATCTTACAGCACCTAGCAAGAAAAGAAAGCTCTAACATTTGCAGGGTATCGGAGAGGTGATAGTAGGCAACCATACTCCCAATTTTGATTGGAGCGGTTGATTCCTAGATTCGATCTGTATTTGAAACTCTAAATATTGGTTTATGTTCATGTTTTGCTTGTTTCAAGAAACAAAAATGAAAAAGATCCCCTTTATTTGAAATGAATCCATTTCATGATTCAGATTAGAAGTTACAAATCTAAATGGTGAATCCATTTCATGGTTCACGTCATTACAATTTTAAATGATTTGACACTTTTTATATTGTATCTATGATATTATTAAAATCTAAAAAATAAAAGATAGTGATATTAATTTTAGATTGAGAATGAGTGGAAGCAAGAGAAAAAGAAAACACGTGAGTTAATGTGGCTCAGCCTTTCAACTTGCGCCTATAATAGAAAGCCTAAACGATTACATATTTACTATTATTAGTCATAGACTCACACGATGCATAGAAAAATTTGATGATTTGTATTTTTGTTAAGTGAAAATGAAAATAGTAAATGAGACATATAAGCGTTAGCCCCAAATCCTTCTTAAAATTATGTGATTATTTTCTAACAAAGTATAAGTGATACCCAAACTCCAAGCTTATCTAGAAAAATTGATCACCTAGACAGTTGAACAAAACAAAGGATTCAAAATTTTGAGAGAGAGAAACTAACAATTAGATAGCAAGGTCACCACAAAAAATTGGTTACCTTAAAGTATGACATAATATATGCCAAAAATTAGTTTTATATCTTATACTTTCTATTGTAAATGGAATTCACAAAAATAAACAAAAGCCAAGTCTTCAACTTATGGTGAAAAAATTAAATATGAAATAAAAGGAAAAAAAATATGTAAATTACCTTATAGCATCCTTTTTTTAAGGATTGTAAGAGCATGGGATTTTAGCTTTATAAATTTGATCTTATAGCTAGAACTTTACAATTTATAGAGGCATTCTCTTCTACTCAGAGAGAGAGAGAGAGAGAGAGAGAGAAATGGACCGAATTGACCAAAGTTGACCGAAATACTACATTGATGTAGCTCAACAAAAGTATGGTAATAATAAATACTACACTTCAGCTTTTAGATATTATATAGATATAGATATAGATAGGTCGCTGGTTAAAATGAACCCTAAGCATATATTGGAGTTAAGTTTGCCTCAATATGGTGACAACGTCGTACAATGATAATACTATGACATTATAATAAGGAAAATGTTAACAGATGCTCTTAGAGTAATGGTTAATAATCCATTTAAAAAAAATTATGGGAAAAAAAAAATTAATATTTTGACAATTTTTTTCATCTATATTCTATATATATCTAAAAGCTGAAGCATAATATTTATTGTTGCTAAACTCTAATTGAGCCACATCAATGTCTATGTCATTATTTTTTTTTTTCTTTTCAATTTCCTATAATTGTTTTTAAAAGTTATTTTTTTTAATATTTACACTTCTCCAACCTTTCTCCCTTCTTTATCTTTTCATCTATCCACTACTTCTCCAACATTTCTCCCTTCCTTACCTTTTCATCTCCTCATTACCCTCTACATTAATATCATTCTTCCTATTTTCCTTCATCTTTCTTTATTTTTGTCTTTTCTTATTTACGTCCTCTTACTATAAATTTGTCACTATCTCTTCCATTCTATGTAAAGTTTTCCCTCACAAAAAAAGAGGCTCTCTCTCTTTCTCTCTCAAATTTTTGGTGGATTTTTTATTTTTCTTGTATCTCTGCTTTAGGTTGATAATTTTTTATATTCTTTAAAACTCTACTTTAGGTTAATGCGATTTAGTTTTTTTTTTTTTTTTTCTTTGGTTGTTAAATTTTATCCAATTACATTATAAAGAATTAAATATAGCATATAAAAATATAATATTATTCTATTACATAGGATGATTTGGATACATTGGTATTTATTGTAATTTGATATTTATTCTATTACACAGCATGATTTTTTATAGTGCTCAATTTAGATGTTAAACAATAAGACTTTACTAATTTTTGTTTATTTTATAATCATTTGTGGTGGACAAAGTACTCTTAATAGTTGTATTAGAAGTACTTTATAATACCATTTATTTAGAGAAAGACAAAGGTTAGCCAAACGAAAATAATTAGATGGGTGACAAATTTTAGCTTTCGCAATTTTACTTTAATTATTATTATTATTTTATAACAATGCATATATAGAAATTTAATTCTAAGATTTTGCTAATAATTATTCATTTGATAATATGTTTTGGTGGATGAAATCACAATTTCTGCAAAGAAAATAACCTTAATAGATTATCAAAAACAAATTGTTTTTCCTAATTGGTCCAATTAATCATTGTTAAGTTTATTAATTTTCTTAGTTACGTTTTTTGGTGTTTTAGATTGTAGGCAGAAAAAATAAGTTTGAGAAAGTTTATTTAAAACTAAAAGAATATTTTCAAATTTTATATTCTTTTTAATGATTCACAAAATGTTATAAATAAATTTTATTAAAAAATGAATATTTTTGTTAACTTGCCTTTTGAATTTTTGAGAAAATTTGTATTTTTTTTCATTTTGGTACAACAAAATTTATATTTATGATTTAAGATTGTCCTTATATTACATTTACGGTTGTTCCTATAATAAATAAAAATATAATTATGAAATACATTATTCTTTATTAAATTAGTTTAAATTGAAAAATAAAAAAATAAAACCACCATAAAAATGATTATCACGAGTATCGCGCGAGTTTGTGGCTAGTTTCCTATAAAAGTGATATTAAAACTTCCTAAAATTGATTGTTAACCATTACCCTAAAGGCACCTGTTAGCATGACCTATTAATATATATACACACACACACACATAAAAGTTGAAGTGTAGCATTTATTGTTGCTACATTCGTATTGTACTACATCAGCAATCAACCTTTCCTCTCATTCCTTGTCTATTTATCTCCCCACTACTCTCTACTTTACCATTACACTTCCTTCGTGTGTTCTAGTTAGCTCAACTAGTAAAACAATTTATGGTTGAATAAGAGATTTTGGGTTCAATTTCCGCTTACACTAAACACCAATTGATGTCTTGGTCTGATGATAAAGAGTTATTATCAAGAGCAAATGCCATAAGTTGAAACTCTCTTTAAAAAAAAATATATATATATATATATATATATATATATTTTTTTTTTTTTTTAAAAGGTTACACTTCCTTCATATTCTTTTTTTTTTTTAAATACATATTTTGACTCTTCTTCTCCCTATTTTATTTTATATAAATTTGATAATATTTCTTCTATTCAATCCATGTTTTCCCCAACAAAAAACAGTGAGTACTCTCTCTCTCTCTCTCTCTCTCTCAAATCTGAAACGTAACATCTATTATTGCTACACTCCTATTGAGCCACATCAGCAGCCACATCATTCACTTCTTTTCTATCTCTTCTTTTCTCTTTTTTTAACTTTTATTATCCATATTCTTAATATAAAAAAATAAGAAAATTTCTTCTCCCTATTAGTCCACATTTACTATTATACTTTCTCCAACATTTCCCCTCATTCTTCTCCCTGCTAATTTCTACTTTACCGTTACACTTCCTTCATATTTTTTTTTCTCTTTTTTATATTTTGACTCATCTTCTACCTATTTTATTTCATATAAATTTGATATCATTTCTCTCATTCAATCCATATTTTCCCCACAAAAAACTAGAGTTCTCTCTCTCTCTCTCTCTCTCTCTCTCTCTCTCTCGATTTTTTGTTCTTTCTTAAAACTATGATTAAGGTTTATGGTTTTTTTTAATATGTGTTTTGGTATTGTGTGTGTTTTTTTTTTAATTTCTCATTGCTAAGTCTTCAATCTCCCTTTTATAGCTTTGGTTGAATTTTGGTTTGAGTTAATAATTATTTTTAAAAAAAATAAGAATTTAGTTTATATCAAAACACAATCTACATGACTATGAATTTGAATATGCCTACCAATTTTTTGAGTAATAAGTTATTATAAAGTTTATCTTTTAGTCCTTTGGTTTCATTTTAATTTTGGTTAAAATAACATTATAATTTTGTGATGAGTTTTTTATTATTATGATAATCTCTTTATTTATTAAGAGATGAAAAATTTTGAATAATAAATTTGAAACTTATAAAGTTTAGTTGTATATTAGGCAAATATAATACACTACAACAAAAGTTAGAAGAATATAGTTCACTTTTAAAAAAAAAATTAATCAAACAAAAAAAAAATAGTATGATATTTTTGTAGAGATAAAAAGATTAAAAAAATACTTGTAGAAATCTCTTTTTTTTTTAAATAGATAATAGTGGAATTAATTGTTATTTTTTATATATTACACCACATTACATAATATTTATATATTCTCATGGGTTATATAAGTAATTACAAGGAGATTTAGTTATAAATAGATTTGGGTTTTTAGGCTAGAGCATAGATATAAGATAGACTTTGAATTTATGACGTCCTCTACATGATGAATTCTCTTTAACATCAAGCCAAATTATCAATTGATTTTTGATATAAACAATGTTCAAATCCCAGATCTTTTATTTGACAATAACAGATTTTACCTATTAAGTTAACTAGAATCTGTGATATATGTATAACTAGTACTTTTATTACGTCAAAAGAAGTCAGGGATACAAATTTAGTACATGGTTTTACAAACTATTGTATTTATTTTTAGAGTGAAAATTTGATAAGGATATAGTGTAAAAGGCTAATTTTACCCATCCACTAATTTTGTGCCACATTAGATTTGTGCAAATAAAATATTAGAACCAATCTCACACAATCACACCCTCTAATACCTAATGGAAGAATAAAAAAGTAGACACATCAAACTAAAAATTCAGTAAATACCGTCAGAGGCCTCCATCAAAGCCGCCGAAGTCAAAAAAATCTGTTGGAGCCGCTGGGCTTGGCCTAGGCTAAATTTTCAAGCTTTGGTATTTTATTTTTATTTTTTATGTTTCCCTTTAATTGGTCAAATTTTTGCGCATGATATTTGTTCGTTTTGTGGGGGTGATTTATAATCAAGTAATACCAACAGTCTAATTATGATTGTTAGCAAGTTCTTGCTACTAGGAATCTTGAATTTGAGTTCTAGTAGAAGAGAAGGGTGGGTTCAATTTTGTCAGGTACTTTGATTATTTAGATCTACTTGCTGAATTTTTAATCTTTTAACAATGATGACATGAAATAGGGTTTTTTTTTTTTTTTTTTTTTTTTGAGATGTAATCAAGTGTATTAGGATGTATTGATTTTACAATGAGTTTTAAGTAAAAGAGCTGATGTGGCATGTCCTTATTGGTTGGTGTAAACCAAAGGATTTACACCCCATCCTTATTGAATTTATTCTCTTATTTTTAATACAAAAAAAGGCAATTTTTTTATAACATTGTTAATGTGACACAAATCATATTTATTTCTACATTGATTTGGAAGCTTTTTATGATACCTTAGTAGTAATTTTAACATTTTCCAATCAACAACTTCCTACAGGGATGTTGGCAAATTGAGCGTTCACATTTGTAGTGTTAAAAAATTTAACTTTTAGCACTTCAAAAATCTAATTTATCTATTTTAATATCATATATAATAGTACGCCTTATATCTCATCTTTTACTTTAGCATTTCACCCAATTATTTTAATATAAATACCTATAAAATATCTACTCACAAAAGTGAGAGTGAAAGGCTGAGATGAGAGAGAGAATAAAAAATCAATAAAAGCAAATAGCAACTTGCCACTACAGTCGATTGCTACTAATAGTAATTCACTGTAGCTAGTTGTTAAATATTTTTAAATTTAGTAGCTTCAATATAGCATGCATTTTGCTGTTTGTGGTGCAAAAAATAGTTTTTTTGGGGAAGGGGGGCCTATTTTAACACTAGTAATATGAATGCTATATAAGAAGTTTAAAAGACAGTCAAATTTCCAAAAAACAGGCCCGATATGAATATGATTTTTTATTTTTATTTATTGGCTTTTGGCAAACAAAAAGTTCTCTTCCCATAGATTTTCATTTATTTCACCTCTACACACCTTATTCCTCTTCAATTGAAAATGATGTGACTTAGATGCTTGTAATGTGACTAGACTGATCCACTGATCCTTAATGAGTGAGTAATCAAATATGTCATTCAGTAAGTATATGCAACCTTCTTAGACTTCGCTACTCAAACAGAGACATGCACTCAGAGTTTGGCATACCAGTATGCGGAAAAGTCCAAAACTCAATCAAATATGTCATTCAGTAAGTATATGCAACTTTCTTAGACTTCGCTACTCAAACAGAGACATACACTCAGAGTTTGGCAGACCAGTATGCGGAAAAGTCCAAAACTCTATTAAGAAAAATGAATAATTCTATAGACCCATACAATTGCACATTAATTTGTGCAACTTAGTGTCTTTTTTAAAACAGCTTATCTAACTTTTTACTGAAAATGTACTAAAGTATATTTGTACCTTGAAAATATTTTGAAAATGTGAGAAAATGAGAGAAAAAATTAGATTTTAAAAAATTGTACTTAAAAGCTAATGCTAAAAGCCAGCGGCAAACACACTCTGAGTGGTGGAAACTTTTTGCCCATATGAATTCACCTATTTTTGTGAAGCACTCACAATTGTACAAACCAACAAATTGTGAAATTAGATATACATGTTTTCCACACAAATCTTCAATCAAGGGACTAGATCTACCAATAATCACATGGTACCAATTACCAATCATGTAATTTTCAAGGCCTGATTCTTCAATTAGCTACCCGCTGAATGGGCCCCTAAAATTTTGTCGGTATTGATCTGTCCAGATTCCTGAATTCATTAGTGCAACATGCCAAGACTCTATAATGAAGACATTGTTGGTAGGGTATGATTAGGAACAAAACTCCAAAATCTGGCCGGATAAAGTCACCACTTTACATCAATTGAATAGCACCGCATCATGTGATACATGCGAATGCAGAGGTCGATATTTTAAGGGTCTTTTTTTTTTTTTTTTTTAATCTTCTTCTAACAAATGAATGTGAACAGAATATAATGTAGACAGGCTTTTTAAACGAAATTGAACCACTTGGGAGCATCTCTCTCTCTCTCTCTCTGTGTGTTTTTTTTTTCCAAAAGTAGGTAGAACAGTCGCATTTGTTTTGAATCAGGGAATAAGGACACTACAAGAAATCTGAAATATGAGTTTCTATGTAAAGTTTAATTATTCATTTTGTTTAAAATAAAGTTTAGACTGGACTATTTGAGTTCCAAAATAAGAAATTTTGGTTATAAAAAAATGGTGGTGCTAGCCGATATTGGAATCCAATAAGGATCATGATGGCTACCAACGAACTTTAGGAGAACTTTTTGAATTTAAATTTGTCTCTTTCTAAATACCCGAATCACATCCAAATAAGATAAGAAGCATTACATTCTTTAATTGTTTACCACGTAATCACTATCTCTGTGTGGATTTTTCTTGTTTTTTTTAAATCTTTCAAAATCATGGTGATGAAGATTGAGAACAATAACATTTTTTTAAGAATTAAGGAAAAAAACAAAAAGAGGAAGGTGCTTTCGAAGTGCAGTCTTGCATAGTTTCGGTGATGCTACGGACAAAAATATTTTGACAATGTTTTACTATTACCATATTAAAACTGAAATCGTATTACTATTACCATATTAGTACTTATCTCATGATTTCAGTTGTTGCACACTTGTGTGTCTGTACACAATGATGTGCCCATTTCAAGTATTTGCCAAAAAATAAAGCATTGCATATACTATTACCATATTAGTACTTAGAAAATGCCAGGTAACAACTGGTACAAGGAGGAGGAAGCAAACAAGAGCAAAGAAAAGTATATCAATTATCATTAAAATAAACAATTAATTAAGTAAAACAAGGAAGTTGCAATAACCTAGGCAACGTATACTTGAAATGGATTTGAATTATGTATTTTGATATAGCCAGCTATCGATAAAAAACTGAGAAAGTAATGAGCAGGTTAAAAGTAGCTAAACATTTGCCAACCCAAGAAACACAATCAAGTTGCATCCTCTCTCTCTCTCTCTCTCTCTCTCTCTCTCTCTCCATTTGTCATTATGCAACATAAATCATGGATTATCATCGGAACAATCTATGCAACTCTTGTGCAAGTATGCCTAACTCTTGACTCCATTTCGGGAGATGATAAGATAGTCAGCTTGCCAGGGCAGCCAAAGGTTAATTTCCAGCAATATGGGGGATACATAACCATTGATGAAAGACAACAGAGAGCTCTTTTTTACTATTTTGCTGAAGCAGAAACAGAACCAGCTTCAAAGCCTATAGTACTTTGGTTGAATGGAGGTAAATTCACATTAATCTACTTGTTAAACTCAGCTTCAAATCCTTACTGACTTGTATGAATTCATAAGAAAAAAAAAAATTTTGAAATCCTTGAATGAATTTTGAAGGTCCTGGCTGTTCATCAATTGGTGCCGGAGCATTTTGTGAGCATGGGCCCTTTAGACCAAGTGGAGACATTCTGGTCAGAAATGATTATAGCTGGAATAAAGGTATACCCATAAAACTTTATCTTCAACTTTTTGAATGTGGAATGTGCATGTGTGTTCATAACATTATTATTAAAGTGAAAAAGGAAGGTCTATTTTCTAAATTTCACTTTGCAACAGGAGCAAATATTTTACTGAAGTAAATAGTTGGATTTACTTCTAAATTTCTCTTTTGTTACTGTTACAGAAGCAAATATGTTATACCTGGAATCCCCAGCAGGAGTTGGATTCTCCTTCTCTGCTAATAAATCTTTCTATGACTCCGTGAACGATGAACTCACAGGTTTTGACTTCAGAACTTCTACCTTCAAGCCTAAGAGTACCAAAGAAAGCGATATTCTTATTATTTTGCATTTCATTAGCTAACTTCAGGTGTAGCATAAATGGGCTTACATTTATACTTCAGACTGACAGTGAAACTATGTAGCATCATTTCATTAAGAAAGAAAATCTGGAGATTTGTTCCCATAGAAAAGATGTTGTCCATGGTGGTAGTATTTTATCTAATATAGATTCCAAATTTGTTCATCAACAGCACAAGATAATCTTGAGTTCCTTCGGCGCTGGTTCACAAAATTCCCAGAATACAAAGGTAGAGATTTGTTCATCACAGGGGAGAGTTATGCAGGTATTTTCTAAGTAGATAAAAATAACTTGCTCTTAATGAAACCACACAAAAATTTAGAGAGGGGAGAATGCTGAAAATTCTGCTTCTTGATAGGACATTATGTTCCACAACTCGCACAGCTCATTATTAAACAAAATGTGAAGTTCAATCTCAAGGGCATAGCTGTAAGTAAAAGATCGCAATTTAGAAAGAAAAAAGAAGTTAAATGCAGTACTTTTTAGGCAATGTGCTCAAACTTTCTTGCCTGCAGATAGGGAATCCTCTACTAGAATTCAATATTGATTTCAACTCCAGGGCTGAGTTCTTTTGGTCTCACGGATTGATATGCGATTCAACTTATGAAATTTTCACTTCCATCTGTAATTTCTCCCAAATCAGAAGACAGTCAGCAAGTGGCACTCTCACTCCTGTTTGCTCTGGAGTAATAAGACAAGTTTTAAGAGAAGTTAGTGACTTTGTCGACACGTATGATGTCACTCTTGATGTCTGTCTACCATCAGTTCTTTCACAAGCCCAGATGTTGAATCAACTGGTGAGGCTTAGCTTTTTCTCATTCAAATTTTCTTCTCTCCATGCCTTATACATGCATGGAAACTCTGTTTCCCCTGTTTCTTGTACCTATTTAGGTTTTCCTATGGGCTAATTTGATCTCACTTATAGCAAGATACGGAGAAAATAGATGTTTGTGTGGAAGATGAAACAAATAAGTACTTGAACCGGAAAGACGTACAGCAGGCTTTCCATGCTCAACTTGTTGGAGTCTCCAATTGGACTATTTGCAGCGAGTAATAATCTTACACTTCTTGATGTTTATATTACAATCAATAAAGATTAAATTTTTCCACGCCTATTTAAAAATGAAAAGATTCCATCAGAAGAGTAACATGACAAGGAATTATTAAAATTGCTTCAATTAATTCCAACTCCTCAACAACGTCTTAATTATAATATTATTGTGATGGAACTAGAGATTTAAAGTTTTCTAAGTTTGAAATCATTTTCAATGTTTCAAATATGTAAGTACCACGTGACCAACATAAGGTTTTTGTTAATAGTATGCATTGTTTTTCTCCTCTGACCATCATTGATGTTAGTAAGTACACTTTCAAAGTTATTCATTATTTTACCTGATAAGTTCTTCTTTAAAAGTTATTTTATGGTTGTGTTCTCTTTTTATAACAGTGTCGTCAAATATGAAATGCAAAATCTTGAAGTACCTACAATCCATGTTCTGGGTGAGCTTGCCAAATCAGGCATCCGGGTCTTAGTATACAGGTATATAAAACTATAAGTAATTTAGATAGTTTATCATCCATGATTTCATCAAATATGTAAGTCTGTCAGATTAGAAATAATGATGAATTATGCATCTCTATAGTGGAGACCAAGATTCAGTTGTCCCACTTACTGGGACACGAACACTCGTAAATGGACTTGCCAAGGAGTTGGGAATGAATACAACTGTGCCTTACAGAACGTGGTTTGCAGGAACACAGGTTAGTTTTATGAGAATAAGTTAAATAACAAACATAAATGTTACAACGCAGCCTTTATTTAGTCTTTCACATTTCTGACTTACAGGTTGCTGGATGGACACAAGTATATGGCAATATCTTGTCTTTCGCAACCATTAGAGGAGCAGCTCATGAAGCTCCATTTACACAGCCAAAGAGATCACTTGTGCTATTTAGTTCATTTTTGGCAGGAAAGACGATGCCAGAATCACCCTCATTGACTGAGCATTGAGCAAGTTCATAAACAAATGTACAAGATTTAAGCAACCATATTGTTTCGTTTTGAATTTTTTTCATCAACTTCTCATTGCAACAAAATGTACTGCAGAAGTATAATTCAATGGTTGCCCTTGCTGATTTAATGGTAAAAACCGAGTATGTCCTGCCATGATATGTTATACAGCAAAAATCTATATTGCCAATTAGGTTATCATTGACAGCAGAGGCAGAGGAATTGATAGTTTGACAACTAGCAATGGACTAGATGTATTATTCTAGTAGTGCTTGTGTGAGTTTTAGAGACCGTGGGAAGGAAGTATATATAATGCCGGAAGTGTTTAAGAAATTGAAAAATGATCAGAAAAATAATGGGACTTTGATACACTTTCTTTAAGGTGATAATTGCCCCCACACAAAAGAGTTTATTATTTAGGTCATTAATAATAAACACATAGCAAATCTAAACTTTACTTTTAAAAGAAATTCCTACAAAATTTGTGTATTTGACTATGATTTAGGACATTAATTTATAGATAAGTCTCTAAGAAAATGAAAAATTATCCGAAAATAAAATAATAGGACTTCCTTCGCACAATAGAGTTCGTTGTTAGGATATTCTAAAGTCATATGTCCATAAGTTCTCTCAATTATTTTATTTCTTAGTGTGTGTTACTTTATATACCCGCAAAAAGCTTTATAAACTTTTGACATGGGACTAGTCCTAAAACATAAACCCACTTCCTTTCATATCACAATCTTCGATACAAAGATTTTAATAGGGAGCACAAAGAAAATTTTATTTTAATTTAGCCTTATTTTTGTAATTCAATAATTTGGATTTACCAAGTCAATAAGAAATAACATTTTCTAAGTCAACTAGAATTTTGAGTTTTGTTTTAACTCCAATGGAAACACTTCACAAATTTATGGTTAATAAAAAAATTTCTTGGAATTTTTCAATGTTGTAGTGTTAAATTATATTTATTGTTTCTTTTATTCAGTTTTCGCGTTGCCTTACTTAAATTTTGGAATGAAAGCAAAATTCGGGTATATTAATGTAACTAAAGCATAAGGTTCAACATGACTCATCCTTCCACCGACGAGCCACTTCTTTAGCTCCCATTTTCATGCAAGGACACCCACAATGTAGTTCCAAATTCATCATCTTCGTGCCTAAAGTGATCCTGATCTTTTTGGAAATTGGATTTGGAACCACAAATAATGCTCATGCGTCATGATTAATAAATGACGAGGTTATGTCACCACCAACTTCGCTACCTAAATGTGAATACAATCCAAGTGTTTTTACTAAAAGAATCCAGAATATGTTTGCACCCATTTTTTTGTGAGAGTGGCCATTATATTCTTCTGGAACTCATTTCGAGCTTTCCCTTGAGGCAGTGTAGATGGTTGGCTGCGTGTAATGATGTGAAGTGCTGAATAAATTAATAGGCCACTTGGGGTTTTGGATGAAGCAATCAAACAAATACCTTGAAAATAATTCTACTTTATGAGAAAAAGTCATACCCAGGTGCTTGTCCTGATTGCTCTTTTATTGCAGGCAGATTGATCTTGGATATAATTAGGAACTTAAAACTTTGGTACATGCTTTACCCTTAACATCTATGTCACTTGTATTTTGACTATGAACACCATACCTCAACTCAATCCTAAGATTTAACATGCATACTTGTTTTTTTCTTTATTTGATGGCATAGGAGAACTTCACTCGGACCAGTTGCAAGTCACAGAGCATACTGTATTAAGTATCATAAAAGAAAACATATACTTGTTACTAATGGTTTCTAACAAATCCGCTCCACATTTCTTGGACGAAGACACTTAATCCAGGAAGGTCGGTAACTATACAGTGCTGAGTTGGGGACCACTAGCACATGGAGTAATTGCTGACATTCTAGGGCAACGGGTAGAGTACATGTGTATTCTTTCCCTGAACTTCCTTTACTACAAATTTTGTTACATGAGGATTATTGGGTTATACATACGAACAAAAACTTCATTGGCTGCATGTCTCTTTCATAATATCAGAAATATACTGCTTGATCTGTAGAATTATACCACATTAAAACACCAAGTTGCAATGTAGTTAAAAAAAAAAAAAAAAAGATGATTTATTGTCATGAATATCCTTGCTCAGATAACAGAAAAGTTTTAGTTTCTTTCATCTAAAGGAAAAGCAAAAAGCAGAATGGAAATGCCCAATAGCAGGACAAGTTAACATACTAATTGTTACCAGATGACTCAGATCTACCAAGAAGTATCATGAACTATTTCAACATGGAGCATAAAGTCAGGTCATATAGTACATTATTCAAGAAGTGTCCCCAATATATCTTCATCCCGATACAGATGATAGCTGAAATGAGTTCAAAAAGAAATCCCATTAGAATTTAATCACAAAAATCATGCATCATACTTGGATATTATGAAATGGATCACATTTGAAACAAAGTTAAACAGTAGAGAAAGTAAGTAGCTCAGGGTTGGAGAGCAATTTTTTTCTTGGAACTGTTGTTCTAAGAAATGAGAATATTAACATAAGAAATTTCTTCTCAATCCTTTTTTCCTTAATGTTATTGTTGGGGAGATTAGACCTTAGAGAGATTCAATTGAGTAGGTAATATAACATATGCGAACACCACTTAATCCAAAAGCTTACACTTATGAGTTTGAGATCAACTATGTTATATCAACCACTTGCTCTGATCATTCTTATTCAACATGAGACTTCACTCACACGTGTATACCCAATAGTTATTTAGTTGAATGCTAGATTTTTTTTTTTTAAATAAAAAACTTTTTTGAGAAAGAGAAGATATTTTATGTACACGAGAAGTATGCACAATTCTTTATCACATAGGAAGCATATACAAAAATCTAAAATCTTCTCTAGAATAATACAGAAAATATTTATAATCTAAATGAAAGAAATCTACAAGTGAATGCCTATCATTATTTCCCACGCAATGAGATCACTCAAACATAGATCTCACCAATGAAGAGATTTCATCTCCTCTTGATATATTAGCATACAAAGTGTCAAACAATAATTGCACAAATTACAATTCCCAAATCATGAAAGCTCTTACAAAGTGAATATTCCAAGATCTTTTTCTTACGAGTAATTAATGATATTTTATTGAATTAGGAGATTACTTCATGTTCACAATGATGAACACAAGTATCTAGAAAATTACAAAGAAATGAAGAATCATACAGGAAATCCAAGTGAGTCTTGGAACTCATGAATGGAACTACAATGAGTATAACCCCATGCACAAAAGCATCTTTGTTTGCCACAGAAAATTGAGAACAAATCTGGAAATAATTCTTTTAGAGGTTGACTCCTGCACCAAATGTTGTACAAAACCTCACTCTACGACCATCCCCCACCACATAATAAATGTAGCTCATAAATCTCTCCCAACCCACTAGGATGCTTCGCCAAAGGCTACAGCCATACGTACTTCTTACAACCCTCATTGTCTACTGACTCTGATCTTATTCATACTTCATTCTGACAACCTATCTCCATAGATTATGATCTCCTTCCATCCCATATCTGCATAGCTATTTACCCAACAGAGTTTGATTAGAAGTGCACAATTTTCTTACCCCCCCAAACCCCATTTTTTATTGGGGTACAGGCACCATTCCACTCTCCACAAGATGGAATTTGAATAATCCCCCAGCACTCCCCACAAAAAACTCTGCCACAACCTTTCCAATCTATTAACCACATTATTGGGGATGGTAAATAGTGCTAAATTATAGGATGAGAGGCTAGATAACATACTTTTTAATTCTTATTAGCATAAATTTCAAACTAGTCTAGTTTGCAATTGTCTGTGACGTTTCAAGTCTTTGACGTAGTGCAAGTAGATTAGTTTGATTTCCTATTTTCCATACACCAGTAAGTCTTCCAGCAATCATATGTTGGTCCACATAAGGTAAACATATCCATCCAATGCATTGGCAATAATACTTCAAACGTTATGTTAATGACAAGATAAAAGTTATTCAAAATCACATTAACAATTACCCATAACCGTCCAGCCTAGTATAATGCGATTACTTCAGCTAAGGAACTTGAAAGGTTAGCTTCTACAAAATGGGCTTTTAAGTTTTAATGACCTCAAAACCAACATCCAGTCTATCTGTCATATGATCAAAGTTCCTACCATGCATGGACCCCCAACAGCAACATGACTGATGGATAACTGTCCATCAGGGCAAACACCTAATCTGAACAGAAGAGGGAGAAGGGGACAGGGGGGGACATTGGGATGCAGCAAATCCTTTAAAAATCTGGGAATTTTAGAATATATTGTTAGAATCAAAGTTATCAGGTTCATGAACTGGATTGTAATTTCTCAAAGTAAACTACAATTTGAATTTCCAGAATGAAAGAGTAATTGGAAACCAACTATGGTAATAACCAATGATCTCTATCTCCAAATGAGATCCCCTTTTATAAAAAGCATAGCGGAGGTGTAAATCATGGGTTTAAGACCCACCAAGTGCATGGGTCACTAGTCCACAACTCAACATGACACCCTTCTAGTTTTTTTTTTTTTTGATAGGTAATCAGAAATATATTAAAAAAGAGAAAACAAAAAAAGAAAAGTACAAGTTGTTCATGATGATGAACAATAGGAAAAAAAAGAACAAACAGCACAGCAAAACAAGAACTCAAGAAACTAAGCTAAGGGAAAACATAAACTCAGAGGGAGAGGAACACCCTTCTAGTTGTCTTCTTTCTTAAGAAACACTCACAGAACCTAGTAATGTGCTAACATAAACATGAAATTGAGAAAAGAGGAGCAATATATTCAGGCATTGTTGTCAAATCAAGTATTCTTCCATGTATACTACAATATACATAAAATTCCCAACTATATTAAGAAAGAAATAGAGAAATATATGCAAAAAAAATAAACTACTTTTCATACACAGACACAATCAAATTATGTGCAAAATTTCAAATCTTCATCTTGAATATTTGTAAGGAAAGGATATATATACACACACACTAGCCTCTAAGCACGCATGTGAGCACGTGCTCAGAGGCTCTTCTATTTTTTTGGGTAAAGGATAATAATTTGTATCTATTATAATTTAGAAAAAAAAAAAAATCAAACAAATAAAAAGGGTAACCATTAGAGATAAGTAGTAACTGTAATTTCTTTTTTAAACGTAAAGGGAAAAAAAATCCTAAATTTTAAGAATTTTCTTTTTGAATTCAAAATGAAATTTGTTATTTGATATTTGATATTTATGAACTAATTTTTAAATGAAGTTATCATTCAATAATTAGGGTATTTTTGAACCACATAAAAGTCCAATTGAAAGAGGGGAATCCTCTTATATATAGTATAGATATATATATACACACACACTTCCACCAATGTTGAAAATGTGAATCATAAATGGGGTTAAAAATTGAGCACCTTTTGTGAGGACAGTTAAAGAAAATAACAACAATTAAAGCTTGAGCCCCAAGACTTTTTCCATTTTCAATGGTAATTATATCAAGTGCCACAATTTTTTCCATTTTCATCCTCCTCATGAGTCCTATGCCTCGAATTGGGCTACTCGATTCCCTCCAATCTCTTATATCACGTCCATTAAATTTTTTTATCGAAACAACTTTTCCATACGTCTTTAATATCAACTTCCTTTACTAGCACTCTTTGATCTTTATCTTTAATGTTCTTGACACAATTTAAGTTTCTTGCTTTCATTTCCCTTGTCTTAACAAGTTTATAAATGTTCTTCTTTTTCATTCTTTACTTCCCTTTCGCAACATTATAATTTTCATGAGCGGCCTAATCTATACGTATAGGTCGACTTCTATATCTCTCTTTAATCTAACAGTTGCTTGAACATCCTCATTCCACCACCAAGTCTCCTTATCCAGTCACCCATATCCTTTAGATTCTCCAAGTACTTCTTTAACCACTCTATTCGTCTAGACCCAACTTGTTTCTCTCCAAACTCCACCACTTATTTCTTGAGTTTCTATCTAATATCTTTTCTTTTCCATTCTAATGCAAATATCTAGTACCAACAACCTATGTTGAGTGGATACACTTAACAACATCTACTATCAAATTATCAAGTAAGGATGAGAACTATTTGACTAACATTTGTCTCATTTTAAAAGTAATTAAGTGTGATTCCCTCTACTGAAACTAAGTATTTCTTAATATCAAATCATATGCTATTGCAAAGTCTAGAATGGCATCTCCTGATTCATTCCTTAATCCTTACTCCATATCCCCGGCCTCCACAAACCCTTTCAAAACCTCACATTATCTTTTCCAACATGACCATTTAGGTCTCCTCCAATAATAAAAAAATTTCCCATTCTTCCAACCCTATTTAAGGAGCATATGCATTAACTATGTTAATTGTCACTTCTCCTAAAAAAATTATATTAACATAATTCTATCCCCTGTCCTCCCCTAACCTCAACAACTTCTTTATGAATTTTATCCATGATTATCCCTACCACATTTCTAATTTACTCTTTTCATGTATACCATAATTTATATCTTGTATATATTTCTCAATATTTCTCCAAGAAAAAGAAATTAAGTCCTTAAATATTTTCTTTTTTAATTTAAATTTAATTACTTACCAAACAATGAAAATTACTTTTTATCCAGAAATTTCAACAATAAGTAATCTTTAGACCACCACAAACAGCTTAAGTGTGCACACATCCTATATATCATGTATCACATCAAGGGATTGAGTTGAATTGCAGCCAACACAAGGACTAAACCTTTCCATGTGGAGACTTTAAATATATATATATATATAAAAACTCAGGAAGGTTCAGCAGTTGTTCTATTATATATATGTCCAGAGAAGCAAAGGGATCAGCACTTGAGAGAGCAAAGCCTAAAATGTGCTGTCCAACTTGAAAACTAACGACAACACTAGCTGAGCTATAGATGCTTATGTGACTAGTGAGAACACTAGCCTAACTACTTTTGCCCAACATGGCAATACTAGTGTGACTTGAACTCTAAATGAGTAATCACAAAAAACCAAACTGAAGACAACAAAACAGGCCATGGTGTGCTCCATGACCACAAGATCATACAATGATTTCCTCACAAGACATTCATTGAAGTATTTGGAAATGCATTATGCAGTATATTGCATCTTATAATATGAACAACCATACATTTGAAATTGAAAAAAGGAGAAAAATTGAAGTCTTTTATTTTAATAAGTGTTGACCCAAATGGGAGGGGGAGGGCTTTATGAGGTGTGGTCTCCAACCACTCATGATACCCCCTTGGGGTAAACAAACTGAAGGCTTTGTAAAGTTCTAAAGAGAAACAAACCACAAAAACTATGATGCTGGTCCATATCAAATGTATAAAAAAAATTTAAACCACAGAAAGACATACTATTACGATATATAATTAGAAAAGCACAACAGCTGGAAGAAGAAAATAACACATACTCTTTATCACCAAGCTTCACTTGAGTTCCGCCAAATTCAGGTAAAAGGACAGTGTCTCCTTCTTTTACACTAACGGGAATCAAGTTTCCCTCTCTATCACGAAGCCCGGAACCCACAGCCACAACTTTTCCAGAGTTCATCTAAAGCATCAAACCAGAGAAAATCTCACTAATATGAGTCTTAAACTGATGTACCAAATAAGAACAAGGACATAAGGATAAACAGAAGAACACAGCATCAAACAAGAAATTGCAAACAAATGGCTTATGCTAATAAAGATTGATATTTTCTCTGCCAGTTTGCTAAGAATCAGTAGCAAAGGAAAGAACCACAAACTTTAAATTTAGATATCTTTCATTTTTGAGGACCCAAAACTCAAAATTTTCCCAATAGCCCAATATAGCTTTTCTCCCTCAAATACAAAAGCCTCTTTTTCTCCAACTGAATAACAAGAACAATAACTGGACAAGTATGACCCCTGGCACCAGATAATGCGTATAAAATCATAATATTCTAATCAGACAAATTCAGAACAAGAAAACATTATAACAGATAAAATGTTCTGCTGCTTAATAGTCACTAGGAATAACCAGTACCCACTAAGTCTAACCAAAAATACATCAAACAGAGAAAAACACACTGATTCTAACACATTTATTGTGTCAATTTAGTTATACAAGAATGAAATTTTCTCCATATTTTATCCACATAAACAGTACCCAGAAACAGAAAATCATCACCTTCTGTCTACTTGCTGAGAAAACAATGGAAAACATAGAAACAAATTTAAAAAGCAACAAGCTTTGAATCTCACACTCAACTCAACCTAGTACATTTCTTTGACATAGTATTTTACAAATATTTCGAATTAACGGAAACCGCAAGACAAGAGACTAAAAAATCATTCATGGGTTTACTTAATTTTCCTAAGATTTCTCAGAAAACCAACACATTGATTAGAAATCAAAAAGCATATAAAGATATAACCTTTATTCAAAAAATTAAAAAGTGGGTGTTGTTGTAATTGAAGGAATTAGACCGACCTTGGTGGCCTTCTCAGGGAGCAAGATTCCGGCATTGGTTTTGGCTGGAGGGACGACTTTCTCGATCAAAACGCGATTCAGCAGTGGAATAAAACGCTTAGCCATCTCTGAAAACAAAAGAAGCAAAGCACAGAGAGGCCGAGGTTTTGAAAAGTCTGTTTCTATGTAGGGTTTTACTAATAAGGGTTTATCAGTTTGTCCAGGACTGGAAATTGCAAAAAAGCCCTCAGGTCTGGAGGGGAAAATGAGCTTTTAACCCTCTTTCTTTTTTCTTTTCTTTTTTCAAGCACAGTATCCTTTTTGAAACTATTAACCATTGTATTCCTATTTTGAAATTCAAATTTCTAAAAATTGAGTTTCAGTTTAATTTAATTTTCTAAAAATTGAGTTTCATTGTCCTTTTTGAAACTATTAAGCATTGTATTCTTATTTTGAAATTCAAATTTCTAAAAATCGAGTTTCAATGTAACTTAATTTTCTAAAAATCGAGTTTCATTGAAACTCAATTTTAAAAAAAATTGAATTCTAGGTAAATTCAATCACTTAAATTTTTTTGAAAATTTAAGTGGAACTCAACATTGCTAATGTCGAATTACACTTAAAAATATACACAAAACTTGATATTTTCAAAATCAAGTTTTACACAAAAATCAATTTTGTTAAAATCGAGTTTCAAAACATAGACATTTTGCTAAATAATTTCAAAACAAGGGTATTTTACTGTATAGTTTCAAAATTAGGGACAAATGCTCATTTTTCCCCAGGTCTAAATCTCTCTTCATAGTTTCTGGAGGGGTTATTATGTAAATTCACATTTGATCTAAGGTTGTCAATGTAAAGTTTGACCTCAATTAAGGTTGTACATACAACCCATTGACCTAACCCAACCTAACTCAACATCACATTTAGTTTTTCGCGAGCCAATAAGTTGGATTAGGTAATTTATTTTTTTAAGCTTGAGTTGGGTCGAGTTCGAGTTAGCATAATTGGCAAACCATCTTATCCAAGGAATCATTTGTGACTGTATTTAATCTTGAAATTGTAACAATTTTAAAGGGGTTTATAATTTTGTCATTTTGAATCTCATTTGTCGAAAATTGTTTCAAAATTTTATTTTTACTTAATCTATTCTTTTTTGGTGTGAATGGAAAGTTTATTTCTTATAAAGGACTTGGTAGCTTTACCTTAAAATGACCTCCTATTTAGTTGTTTGGTAGCTCTTATAATCGAAGATCATGTTAACGAATGCTCTTAGGGCAATTATTAATAAACTATAATAAGAAAGTTTTAGCACCACTTTTATGAGAAATATAAAAAGTTATCAACAACATTTATTATTTTATCATTCTCCCAATAAAATGTTTCTAAAATTAGTTCTTAAATGGACATTGATTTACATTTCCCTTTGATCAAATATTAAGGATATTATTGACTCACGTGTATTGGGGTTTTAGGCTTGTTAAAGTATCAGCTCTGTGAGTACATGGCCAGCCCGAGGCCTAGGGAACTTAGGCCTAGGCCTAAGGTCCCCACCACAAAAAAATATTTACCCTTTACAAAAAAAAGGCCCCATCTCATTGTAAAATGCCCAAAATTTTATTTTAAAAAAAATAAATATATATATATATATATATGAATTTTTTCAAATTATTGTGCACTTTTTATTATAGATTTACAAATTAACATGTTACCAATCACAAAGATGTATTTTAAATATTCATTAATTACATTATTGAAGTTCATCAATCACTACTATTGTCACATTATATTTTGTGAACATTTTGTAGTACCTTTAGCATTTTCCTTTTTTATTTCTAACAAGGTTTTAAAAAAAATTGCAAATATGTTAGATCATTAATGATGATTACTCTACCCTAATAGTTTGAAACTTTAATATTTGTAAACTAATCTACTACAAAGCCACACATCAATTAATATCATAGATTATAAATTGATAAATTAATTTTATTTTAAATTTTTTTTTCTTTTTGTTAAATTAATTTTACATCTATGATATTCAATTCTCTATATAAAATTAACCTTAGTTTTAGTTAGTATTATTCATTAAATTATGTATTTAGTACATCAAATTAATCTCAATTTGATTAATATTAAATAATTTTATTTAATTAATATTTATATATAAAAAAGCCCCACATAAATCTTTCGCCTTAGACCTCAAATTAGGTTGGGCTGGCCCTGTGTGAGTAAGTATTGAATATTTTGTTTTAGACTAAAGTATACTTTAAGCCCTTATATATTTGGGGTTATTTTTATTTTGCCGCTTTACATTTCAAAACTTTCATTTTAACCCTTCATGTTTGAGTTGTTTTCATACTGACTCTTTACATTTTAAATTTTTCTTTTTTGTCCTTCATATTTGGTTTGATATTCTGTTTAGCCCTTCATGTTTCAAAATTTTCATTTTCATAAAAAACTAAATGAAGAGTTCAAATGAAACTATTGAAACATAAAGGGTAAATAAAAAATTGAATCAAACATAAAAATCCAAAATTAAAATTTTGAAGTAAAAGGCCAAAATGAACAAAACTCCAAGATTTCAAGTTTGGCCAAGCATACTATAATGCTAGCCCGCACATGAATGCTTTAGACAAAAATCTACTTGATCACACAGTTCTACAAGCAAACCAACTTTCCACCATTATTAAAAGGAGAGGTACCTATGCTTTGAAATCAACCTAATCAGGCTCCCAAACTAGCAATTTAGAAAGGCATCACGGTAAGATTTTCTCGGATCTATTTTATTTATTAGATAATAAGAGTGAGAGATAAAAGACTCATCATATTAGAAAGTTTTTTTTTTTTTTTATGAAGTTTTTTTGTAAATAGAACTCTTTTGGTGAACATACATACCCTTTAACCCTTTAATAGAGAACACAGGAATTTTTCAAGATGATAGACAAGGGACTTATTTCTCTTTCATTTAACATTGGTTTCCTATTTATTCTTCTTCAATTCAATCAAGAGTATATATGTCTATATTCTCACACACACACACACACACAAAAAAAGACATTAATTTATTTACCAAACAACTTTATAAGTTTATGTTAAAAAAAAAACTCCTAATAGAATAAGTAGTCTTCATCTATCAAGAAGACTACTTATTCGGATAAACTCTATGTGGCCACGTTAAGTTTTCTAATGGAGAAAATTTTGCAATCACCACCAAGAAATCTCTTGCCTTTCTCATCACCATATTCTCACACGCTTCAAAAACTTCATCACTTTTCATGCTACAAAAAATATCTTAACCCATTTCCAGGTATTATTTGCCTTTCAAATATTTTATTCCCACCTTTCTGTTCATAAATTAGCCTTCAAAGTCATTGCTTATACTTCTAGCAAGACCAGAACTTAAACCATAATTCAATACTCACCTTATTCTCCATCACTCCAGACTCCTCTTAACTGAATTGGCGCTTATGATCACTATTCAGCAAAACAAAACAGACTTCACTAAGAGAAAGGATAGAGCAATTTAAATTCTGCTGACATGTGCCACCCAAAACTGTCTTCTCTCTCTTCAATTTACTTTCCTTTTTCTTTTTCTTTTTTTCTTTTTTTTTTCTGATTACTTAATTTGAACTCATTAGTTTTGCCTGAATATTGATCATGTTTATATAGTCTAATAGAAACTATTTGTAGTACTTTGTTAAACTCCTTCACTTGACGTTGCTGAACATTTCCTATTTGACCATGATATATAAATACTTTATTTTGTCATTGCTGAACATGTTTACTTAGCCATCATTAACTATTTCCTCTTTCTTGTTTGTTTACTTTTGACATTACTTTGCTGAATATGTTCATTCAGCTTTACTAGACTTTTTCGATATTGCTTTGCTGAACATGTTCATTTAAGCACGTTGCACTAACTAAATCTAGTCAGTTTTGCCTTATTGGATTCTACAATTTGGTCTTATTGGACTCTTTAAGACTGATCTGAGTTTTGTTAAAATATTTCTCTTCATCATGGTTGTTAAGAATATAAAGAAAAAGAAATTGAATAGTCTATATATTGATATATATTATGTGTGTTACAATAGAGTCTTATATAGGCATAGCATGTATGAAGTATAAGTAATATGAGTGTACTACAAGTACAATATACTAAGCCAAAATCCAATGGGCTAGATTGATGTATATTCTAACATCCCCCCTCAAACTTAAGATGGCAAAGAAAAAGCCAACTAAAGTTTAGATATAAGATCTTGAAAACAACCAGGCGGGTGAGTCTTCCATGAACACACCAAGCACATTGAAATCGACTACCATATACTATTTAGTTTCTCTCTCTCACTTTATATTCTTAACATAATATCAGAGTCTTATATAGGCATAATATATGTGAAATACAAGTATTATGAGTATACTACAAGTAAAGTATACTTGGCCAAGCTCAGTGGGCTAGACTAACATATATACTAACAATGGTTAAGCTTTTAGCCTTGCTAGATACATTATTTGGCCTTACTAGATACACTATTTGGCCTTCACTAGATACACTTTTTTGGCTCTGGTAGATAGACTTGTTAGCCATTGTTGGGTTCTTTTATCTAAGCTTAATTTATTAGACATTTTATTTTAACTTTGCTAAATGTATTAAGATAATTACTTCAGCAGGCACATTATCTTAGCTCTGTTGAATCCATCACAAACACTTTGCTAAACACTGTGTATAGGTTTCTTCTCATCATGAATCTCTACTACATGACAACCTCTAATGTTGTTAGAATATTCTACAATCAATCTTGGCATTGCTAGACACCTCATCAAATCATTGTTGGATGCCTTTTATCACCATTAGATATCTCATGCTTGTAATCGCATTTTCACCAGAAGCACATGGCAAACTTAGACACTTTTACAGCATGTCACAACTAAACATCAATACTAAATGCTCCCTATTGAACCTTTATGTTGAAAAATCAATGTCTCTCACAAACGGAACATCATTAAGACTCAACAATAGTATTTTTTACAAAAACAAAACACCGAGTATCCACAACCTAAATGCTTTAATGAAATTGATGAGAAAGAGGGAGAGAGATGTATCTTTGTATGATGTTCCCTACAACACCACAAGCTAATAAGATATTCAACATTTGCACAAATGAGCCATTGGCCTTTTATATAGACAACCAAAGGGTATGAGGCCAAGAGATGCAACTCTTTACAATGAGCACAACTTTTTGCAATGGGCTAGACTACGCACACTGTTTGGATTTGATTTGGCCCCATATTTCTAACTCTTTGATTTTCACATGGTCTTGCTGGATGCCGGTAACAAAAGGTTGTGCAAATAAAGAATGGCGGTGTTCATACTAGCAAACATCTTGCATTCGTTAATGGTTGTGCGAATAATTCTAATATTGATGAATCACCTCACAACCATCCTTGACATTGTCGGATGCTCTATCATCTAATTACTTAAAAAAGGGTGGTGGGGTTCTTACTTCTTTCACAATGCATAAAATTTTTACTATTGTGAGATTTGGAAGAGATTATTGATAATAATAGCTAACCTTACCATCAATTTTTTTAGAAATGTTGATTTCCAGACACAAAACCAAGACCTATCGCTTTTGTTGGAAGGTACGTACTTGCCCTCGCGCCAGGCCTGACCTTTTATGATTTAACAATTTCTATTCTCTATGAAGGAAAAGTTCTCTCTTCCTGATTTTGCTAATTTCCTCTTTATGTTTTTTTTTTTTTTTTGAGAAACAATTTCCTCTTTATGTTATCATTCATCTTACTTTACTTATTATTCATCATTCATTAATTGTTAAAAGAGAAACACAACAATAGGAGCCAACTCATCTACTCACACAACTCCAATTCTAACCACAGACTTATTAAAACACTAGCCTCATCGACACGTGCGAGAAACACAACAATAGGAGCCAACTCATCTACTCACACAACTCCAATTCTAACCACATACTTATTAAAACACTAGCCTCATCGACACACGCAAAAACATGTGTGATGAGGCTCTTGCTTTTTTCTTTTTTCTCTTTTGATCTAGTGTCATAAATTTTCATTCAACTCAATATCTGGAAAAAAAAAATTTAAATAAAAGAAACCGATAAGTCTTGATAAAGTTAAAAAAAAAGGTTGGAACATGGTCTTGAAGGAAATATACAAAGTGGACTAACAAGTTTCTTTTTTCTTTTTTTCTTTTTTTTTCTTTTTTTATAAGTTTGTTTTGGAGACATGGATGAGTAGGAGAGTATCTTTTTTTATAGGAATTTTAAGTGAAGTTGGAGATAAATTTTTACAAAATTATTCCCAAGTTTGTCCCTATTTATAGTTTCGAAATCCAGACTGGACTGTCCGGTTGAACTGGGTTAACCATAAACCGTTAACAAGTCCAGTTTTTTTAACGATCTTCATCTTTCTGTGAACCTCTCGAACTACAGTCAAATCGCTTGGTTTTCAAAACCGAACACGGGTTTGACGATCTTCAAGGCCAAGATCTCTCATTCTCACATCAGATCTATTGAGAAAAAAGAAAAGAAAAAGAGAAGAGTGAAAGGCAGCAAAGAGAGAGATGAGTGAGGGAGAGACAAAGAGGATTTGTTTTACACTTCTACTGGACTGCTAGCCTTCAGTTCTGTTTGTTTCAGAACCATTGAAGAGTGTGACTGAGAAATGAGGGAGAGAAAGAGACAAAGCATACTCTGTAGCAAAACTAAAAAAGAAAAAAAAAAGTAAAGAAGGGTTTGATAAATTTTTTTTTTTTTTCTTTTCTTTTTTTATAAGCTTTTTTTGGAGACATGGTTGAGTAGGAGAGTATCTTATTTTATAGGAATTTTAAGTGAAGTTGGAGATAAATTTTTACTAAATTATTCCTAAGTTTGTCCCTATTTATAGTTTCGAAATCCAGATTGGACTGTCCGGTTAAACTGGGTTAACCATGAATCGTTAACAAGTCCAGTTTTTTAAACGATCTTCATCTTTCTGTGAACCTCTCGAACTACAGTCAAATCGCCTGGTTTTCAAAACCAAACACAGGTTTGACAATCTTCAAGGCCAAGATCTCTCATTCTCACATCAGATCTGTTGAGAAAAAAGAAAAGAAGAAGAGAAGAGTGAGAGGCAGCAAAGAGAGAGATGAGCGAGGGAGAGACAGAGAGGATTTTTTGTACACTTCTACTGGACTATTAGCCTTCAATTCTATTAGTTTCAGAACCATTGAAGAGTGTGACTGAGAAATGAGGGAGAGAAAGAGACGAAGCATACTCTGTAGGCAAAACTAAAATAAAAAAAATAAAAAAAGTAAAGAGGGGTTTGATAATATTGGATCAGGCACAATAGCACTGTTTACTGAAATCTATATCAATCTACCACTGTTTCAAAAATATGTAGAAATCTACCACTTTTTGGGTACTCAAGTTTGGGGAACTCAAGTTTTCTATGGTACTCGAATTCCATAAAAAAAAAAAAAATTTGGAGAAATAATTACAACATGCTGCTAACCCAGCAGCTCGAACCCGTTCTCTCTTAGACCCCCAAGCACTTTGTACATGGGGAGGTGTCAATTCAGCTACAAGACCTTTAGTTGATGGCTTGGGAAATGTGAGTGGTGTTGGTGTTGGATGTTTTGAATTTTTTTTTTTTTTTTTAAATATCTCATAACCCTTTAAGTTCTTTTAGCTTCTTCTTTTTTTCTTTTTTCCTTTTTTTCTCCTGAGTTCTTTTAGTTAAATTTCTTAAGTCATTATCTTTTAGTAAGAGAATATCTACTAAATCTATGCAATGAAGTATAACAAATATCATCTTTATCTTCAATTAAGATGAACTTCTATAAATATTAATTTAGTCAATATTACATAATTTTTCACATTTAAAATATATTTTTGTATTAAATAATTATTAGATTAATTATGACATCATCACGGTTCGACTTCAATTCTACCTAAGTCCGACCTTAAAAACCTTGAACCTCTCTCTGTTCCGGTTCTTTAAAAAATCTGGGTTTCAAAACCATCTAGGTCTAAGGATATCTTTGAACTACATAAAAATCCAATCCAAAAAGGAGAATCTTGTTATAAATAATATAGATGAAACGTGTTCCGTGTAACAAAAAATGCCCCCCAACAAATATTTTGGAAATTTATCTACTGGGTGGTACGGACTTGAAGATTTAGTTTTTTTTTTTTTTTTTTAGAGAGTTTTAACTTATGACGTCTACTTTTGATGATATTTTTTAATCATTAGATCAAGACATCAATCAGTTTTTTTATATAGGCGGAGATTGAATCTCAGATCTTTTATTCAACCATCAGAGATTTTATCAGTTGAGCTCACTGAAACCCACTAAGAAACCAAAATACAAAGTGAAGGTGTTTGAGAAAGTACTGCACATGCGCTATTCTTGAGGTATGTGAAACAATCTGCAAAATTTTGTTCATAATTCAGGAGTGTAAGCTGTTTCTTTTTTGGCTGAGAAGAGGAGTGTAAATTGCTACTGTACTACATAACACAGAATGTCATATTTTGGGCAAAAAAAATTTCTTAATATTTGGTTAAAATAGACTTTCATTATCTCATCATTAGGTCTCATAGTTTTGAGACCAAGATGTGCCCTACTTTTATCCGGTCACCTATTTTCTTTGCTGAAATATGTTTCTTTTTAAAAACTGTCTATTTTCAATAACTTATTTACATAACATGAGATATAAAGGTAAAAGTTAACTTATTTGCAAAAAAATTAAAAGTTAGATCATTTGAAATAAAGTTTAGATAAAAAGTAGTATGAGACTTATAGATAATTTAAACAAAAAAACTAACTTTTAAATTTAATCGGTTGCCAAACCCACACCACCAAAAATTAATGCGAAAGCTGCATCAAGCAAATTTTGTTCTTCCACTTAATATAGGGAAGCTTTTGGAAAGTGAGGCTTAACAGTTAACATGTGCATTCCACAATATATAATGTTGGTACAGTAGTGGAGAAAGTTGAGGAGCGTCCCACCTTGGTTTTAAGTTCGTGTCTGGCATCATTTCATGTTTGTAACTTCATCTGCATCCACACCTTCTCTATTCATCATAAAAGGAATTCTTGTCTTGAAATTCTCCTAATTAGTTCTAATATCTTTTAATCAAATTTATTGATTATAGGTCTTGATGAATTGGTCAATTGTCACTATGAATGCATGCAAATAATTAACTTGAAAAGAAAAGGGATATGGGATTCATTCAGCTTACTTTTTATCGTAATAGAAGAGAGTTGGTGAAATCCTGGTGAATTAGTCTTAAATATTCATAGAAATAATCATTAAGCACAAGAATTTCTTTTAATTTTTCTTTTCTTTTGGGGAGTGTGCATGGGTGGGTTCTTTTGTCATTATGACGCAAGTCACAGAAAATAGTCAAAGGAATTAGTTTAAAGATAATTAGTATGTTGAAACTAATGAATTTCTCATGTGCTTCTTAATGCTATTCCTACATATGATTACAAATATTTCCACGGCCAAACAGAACGAAAAGAAGACTCTCTCAAGAAACATAACAAAAAATATATATTAAAAAATCAAAAACGAAAAAAAGTAGAATTATTCCTAGACAGCTAGCCTAATTATGGCTATTTTGACCACCTTAAACCTAAGGTGTTAAGCCAAGCTACAGTAAGATTATGACTATGGATTCTCATCATATCATCTGTGACATCTGGATATTTAGCGAAAAAAAAAAAAATCTGTGACCTCAGGATGACTCTCTATTTATATAAACTAGTGCAAGTATGTGCTAAAAAATATTAAAAAGAAAGGATTGGGAAGGATATTAATGTACTTACATGTTGAATTGTGACCAATTCAATAAAACTTTGTTTGACACAGTGGGAAGAAATGTGCCTAAGTGCTCACTGCTCATTAGACAATCTCAAGGCTCAAGCTGAATTACTGTTTTCAGATAATGCATGTCTCAATTAGTAACAACCTTTTTCCTTTTATTACTCATGAACATTAGGCTACACATAAGGGGTAGCCTTCCACTCCAAGATCTTTTTTTTTTTTTTTTTTTTCTGAGCTATTCCCCTCCAAGATTAATTTTGTATCATTTGGAATCTAAGACCCAATATTCTGAGAGAGTAGTACCACCTGAGTAGACGAGCCACTTGGATTTTATATTAGTCTTATAGAGATAATTTAGGTTTTCCAGTTCTGTGCAGAAGATGATAGTGATTATTGTAATTCATCATAAATTTCCAGTTCTATACTGAAGATAATTTATGATACTAGGTTTTTCTTCTTGTTCTTGTTCTTGTTTTCTCTTATTACATGGAGCAAAAAGACCAAAGAGGTATCAGATAATTGTAAATAAGCTGCCGAAAGAAAAATCTATGAAAAAAGACAGTCAGATGGGGCTCTGTAAACATGATTAGTCATAAACAAGACAGGCCATTTGAAGCCCACAAAGAAAGATTTCATGTTGTAGTTATGTTCCAATGATGATAGGACAATATACTTTGACTGAGAAAAGAAAAAAAGCAAGAGAGAAAAAGGGCAAAATAATAAAAAGAGAAACCCTAATTGCTTGCAAGGCAAAGAATTCTTTGCCCATAATCATATCGCATGTACTCATAACGACATAGCCCATCTATGAATTTGATATTTGCTTGTTGCAATCTAAAGCTGATGCCACGTACTCATTATCATTACATTTCTCTAACACAACCCTTTGACGAGGTGGTGGGTCAAAACATCACACCACCACCTCTCCCTCTTCCTCTATGTAGACTGACTTCACAAATCACAACCTTAAGAAATTGGCCTAACAAATCCTAATTAAGGCCTCGTGAGATTCATAAAATTTTAAATTAAAAATCTTTAGTCAGAAAGCCTAATGGATTCTAATTAAGGCCTCATGAGATTTGTGAAATTTTGAATTAAAAATCTCTAGTCAAAGGAATTTCTAAAACTCAATTTTTTTTTTATGAGAACTAAGTTCATCTCAAAGACTAAACTAATTTTTCATCTTATTCAAAGTATACTGGTTTTGGCCCTGGCCCAATTTTCAATCTCAACTTTAGCACTATCTTTTTACTTGTTAAATAGGGAGTAAAGTTTCATTCCTACCAGTAACATTCAACACAAGAAGGATTCATCTCTTCCTTTCTAATTGTTGGAATTATGGTTATATGAATTAAATTTTAATCATTTTATAACAATTAATTTAAGTTAAATTCGTAATTTACAACCGTTAGTATCATGTATATTAGAGACAAGAACCAGTCTGAGATGAGTTTTCAATTGAAGAAACGTGTAAGATGATAATGAATAGCCATGGCCTATTCTCACTGTGATTCCACAGTAGTTTATATGATTACTCATTGGCCATGGCCCCCATTCAATACAAGGATTAATTAAGTCAACTTCAACTACACAATCCTGGTCATCTGATCGTTTACAGCTTTACATCTTCACTAGACTCTCACTTTCTCATTTTATTTTCTCCTTTACTCTAGTAATGCTTTTTTTTTATCACAATATGGGAAATTGGAATTACACTCTTTTTTCCCCTAAAGGTATTACACCCTCTTTATATACTTGTAATGCCTACATATAGGATTCTTTTCCATGATTAGACTGCATATCTTACTAGATCAAATTGGATGAAAACTTTATTCATGCACATCATACTAGATATGAGCGGTTGAAATTAGGAAGCCACTTGTTAAAAAGTTGGTGGTGAGGTTATATTTTATGTATCTAATCTGTTTACGAAATAAAAGCATTTATACTTTCTAGGTATGCCATGAGGATTTTTGGGTCACCTTTTTTTTATCTGGGTGCTAAAATCATCAATTGTCCATGACTTTCATGGGCTGAGTTTTCTTCTAAAATAATAAAGTGACCAAAAACATCATCATTTCTGCTAAGAAATTAGTCACCACTACATACATTCTCTGATATTCACCTCCCCCCCACCACTCTATGGCCCACCCAGCTCCCCTGGCTCCAGTTTTTCTATTTTTCCATTATAACTCCTCTCCTATTTTTCCATCAAGTAAAACCTAATTTTCTTGCATTTTTTTTTATCACCTTTGTTACTTGAGAGAATTTAGTTTTCTCTTCTTCTTCTTCTTCTTTATCATTTTTTGGCTAAATGAGTCCACGATTACATTTTTTTTTCATGATATATACAACTGAACTGGTAAGGAAATATATATATATATATATATGTATGGCGTATACTCACATTATTTAACATATTTCACAGACCATTCTTTCCATCAAAAAAAAATATTTCACAGACCATTCTAATGTCTATTTTTTGACCCCTTTTTCGGCCTGAAGATAGAACCTCCTTTTTGACTTTAAAGTATATGAAGAATTGCAATAGACAAAGGGAGAAATGAAAGGTTATGTATAAAGTACACAATTTGTCATGAATTTCTTACTATTATATGGCGCTAAGTCTTCAAATGAAAAACCATATATGAACTAAAATACATAATTCAGCCACGACAACAGTCTAATCATACATTTCATATCAGACTGTTCAAAGAGTGGATTTATTCTTCATAACTTTTAAGTTATTTCATTCCTCACGTTTCCTTCTAAATACATTATATTATCTGTCCCTATCATTGATGAAATTCTACATTCTATTTAAATTCCAGAAATGCATATCATAAATTGAAAATCTCAATCAAACCTTGTAATATATAACCAAAGGCAAACAATTTATAATATAGAACATGAACTTACAATTTATAATGGATAAATGGATCATTTCTCAATTATTGGCTTTTTTTTATTTAATTTTTTTTCTTAGGAATTATCAAACACAAAAAAAAAATAATAAAATAACTAAAGTTTGATTATATAAAGTCTTTGTATAATATCAGTCATTTAGTTGATCTGCAAAATAATTCACAGTACAAATAATATTATATAATTTTATACAATAATTTTTTTTATAAAATTAGTATTATATAATTTTATATCATATTTATTTTATTCAAAACTTATATTAATATTTATCATATTATATAATAAAGTTGTTCCTTACATGTTTTGGGTCTCAAGTAGATATCATCTCCTTTTGTTATTATTCATTAAAAATAATGTGAAATTCTATTGCAAAAATTTCAAAAATAAAAATAATAATAATCACATTGATTAAAATCTTAATACCAATAATTTTTTGATTTTTTATTATTTTAATAATCTACAACAATTTTTTATTTATTTTAATAATAAAAACTATTTTTTATACGTCGTACTTGCATTATGTAACTTAATGTAAGTATTACAAATTTTATAACGTAATTGCCATGTGCTCAAAATAAGTACATTAAAAATATATTTTTTATTTAATTTTAATGTATGCAAGTATATTAAAATTATAAACATAGTTCAATTACTTTAAATGAAACTCTATTACCAAAGGTTCAATAAAATTACAATATTATTTCCACTAAAACTGAATTCTTAAAACTTTCAAGAAATTAAAAAGGGAGTTTCATTATTTATTCCAAATTAATTTTATAATCTATTGTAATCTTTGGATTTTGAAAAAATATTTGGTCTTATACTATGGGTGCATTTGTCAAGTAGCTTAAAGCAATTTTTTTTTTTTTTTACTATTTATTTCATTTTTACGCTTTTATTATATTATTGAAATATTTTTTTCAGTTTGTATAATTCTTAATTTAAACGTGTATTGCCATACATGATACAAGTAAAAATATTAAGTTTGAAATAAACTACAGAATTTTTACATGGTTTACACGTCATACAGATATATGGTTTAAAGAGCAAATTGCACAAAAAAAGTTTTCAAATTGCAAGAATGAAGAACCAAATAAATTGCCATGCATACACTACCAGTGACATAGCTAGCCATGTAAGAGAGCCATTTGATTGTTGAACATGGTGGCATTCATGGCCACACCTTGGAGTTCTCACACTTGTTGTAAGTAAGGGTTGACTGTGTGTATAATAAGAAAGAAAAATATGTTAAAAATATGCCAATTTATTTTAACAACCCCCCAAAAATAAAACTTAAGCTTGCGTGAAAGAAGACAACTTGAGTTTGGAGATGAGATCAAGGAGATGATCACGCAATGAAACTTGTTGAACATATGGACAAGTTGGTCTACAAAGGAAACATATAGCAGATGAACGCTACCCTGTTGAAGATGATGATGGATAAATTGGAAATCGATCGCACTATCTTCAATGTGATCATGGAAATGTCGATAGCGCTATGATTGTTATCATGGCTAGGAATTCTAGTCGTTTAAATAGCGCACATATCAACTAAAAGCCATGGAAACCACAAAAAATTAGTAGTGTCAGCTTGGTACTCAACTTCGATACTAGATGGGAAGATTAGCATATTATTTCTTGCTATTTTAGGATATGAGGGAGGTGCCAAGCAAGAAACAATAACTAGTGGTGTAGCAATGATCTCTAGGATCATCAATCCAATCTACATTGGAATAAGAACAAAATTCAAAAGAGGACTTAAAATAAATAAATAAAAGTGGAGGCCAGGTAAAAGGGTCACCAATATATAATGCATAATGTGAAGAACAATCGTATAGTGAGCAGATCTGATAGCGGTCATAAATTGGCTAACCAAGTGAACTACATAGGAAATGTCAAGCTGTGTAACAATGAGATATACAAGACTCCCAACTAGCTAGCAATAGAGAGTGGGATCCTAGAGAGGTTCTCGGTCAATGACATTGAGCTTTGCACTAACCTCTAGAGGACTAGAAACAACGTTACTATAATCAAGTCAACTTTGTAAAAAATATCAAAATCATATTCAACTTAATAGAGATAATATCCATTGAAGGTGGAAGTGACCTCAAGTCTAAGAAATTAGTTCAGAGTTCCCACATATTTCATTTTCATTTCAAATTTATGGCTAAGAAAAGTCTGAGGACCTCGTAATTGTGTAGTTTCATCACGGTAACAATTATAAAAGGAAACTATATTAAAGGCCAAAGTGTTGGGCTATGTAGAGTCTAGTTATATTTGATCTAGATTATGACCCAACTCAATATAAAAGTACTACGGTTTTTTAATAGGATTTTTCTAAAACTTAGTCCATAGAGTGAAGGCTTGAAAAAAAATTTGCTAGTTTTTTAGCTCATTGTGAATCTTGTATGCAGGATAAAAAAACTATTGTTTCAAAATAGGAATTGGTGTATTGTTTTGAGAGAGAAAACTATAGTGCCACATTTTGTATTTTTTTTCCTTGTAAATAATGAAATCACTACAATTCTATAGACAATGTTAAATTGTCAGACCACATATATATTGTCTTATGTGATTATTTTCTTTGTTGCATATTTTTTTCCTATATTTTGCATCTCACCAATTTGGGAATTTCATATATATTCCTGACACAAAGGCCACAATAACAAGGATTTTTTAATGCTAATTAAGTTAAAATAAAAGGAACAGATAGGAAAGAACAAATAGTCTTTACTAAATAGATAAATAATAATTTTTCTTGTTATGTATATGTATATACATGGACATGATAAATCGACACTAATGGTATGAAGTAAGAGGAAATAAGATTTATAAAGAAATGGAATAAGAACAGTATTTTACTTCTTTAAATTATATGACTAAAAAGGACCCCATATGTAGATGATATTGATGTCTTCTTTTTGTTCGTTAGATGTTCTTGGACCTTAGTAAAAAGCAATGTTCTAAGTTTTGATAATGTGGTAAATTAAAATTTATCTTTTGATAGTAGGTTTTAGGCCTAAATGCCAAAATACACTTTTTGATTGTGTGCAGCTAAGGTATAATGGTTATCTGAACTAAATTACTATTTTTTTTTTATAATCTAATAGTTACAATAGATGATGAGGAATTGACAATGTTAGAAGGTACTAGTTGAACTACTTGGCTCCTAGTGACATCACCACTACTTGGACCTATGAAGCAAGACTAGGTATCCAGCTATATCTTCTCAAAAAAAAAAAAAAAAAGGTATCCAGCTATAGAAAATTAGTAAACAATTTTGAATAGTAAACCAAGGTTTTCATAGTATGATTATAGAAATATTATTATACAGAACGTGTATTTCTAAAATTATTTTTGTTTCAAATGTTAAATGTCATATATATATATATATATATATATATATATATATATATATATATACATATAACATATAATATACATATACATATTTTACTAACTATGATTTCTATTATATTATTTATTACAGAGGATTTTAGCTTAAAAAATACAAATTGATTCACCCAATGGGAACATGCATGGATAATTTAAAAATTATGAGTAAGAGAAAAAAAAAAAAATCACTTCATTTTAGCAAAATTTTACCATATTAAAATTAACAAATTCAACTAAAAGTTCTGTAAATCAATTAATTCTTGGTGTTCAAACAGAGAGGTTCAAGTTTAGATACACATTCCCAACTATCAAATAAAAGAATCAGGAAATTTATGCAATTTTTTTTTTTTTTAAATCCATAATTATTCTCATAAATTAAAATTTTCCATCCTATCTCCATGATTTAGAGAATATAGATGACCTTTTTGGTAAAATCCTCAGCTCAAAGTCCTCCCAAACAAAGCATTAATTTGCAAATGAATGCAGATGCAAACAAATCACTTTTTTGGTTCAAATGTCCCACCATGTCCCTGGACAACTTTTTTGGGGAAGGGTAAAATATACTAACATAGGCCTTGGGTAATTTTTATTTTTATTTTTTAATTATTTTTAGGAGAGGTAATTTTCACTTTGGGTATGGGCGAGTGAGTCGTAGAGAGCACAGAAGACATAGGAAAGATCCTTTATATGAAAACAAAGTAAAACCCAAGAAAATGATTTATCTCACAAGACCCAAGATTGATAAAGGTTGAGAGGTAGCTTAGCTAGGGAAGCTTTCAGTTTAGGAAACTGAGAACCCACCTCCCTTTCTATCTCTCAGCCTCTCTTTCTGTCTCATTCAGGCCATAGAGCTTTCCCCAAAAGAAATTTTTTAGGCTCTGAAATCAGTAGTAAAGAGAGTTTCCCAATAACATGCTCTGCACCATATTTTTATAGAAACCAGGCAGCAAACCCTATGCATTTTGACTCTCTCAAGTCTAACCCTTTCATTGACTATAGCCTAAGCTTCAAACACCAAAGCTCTAAAACAAACAAAGTCCAAAAGGTTTCTTCATAAAATAAATATTCCTCGGTCATTTCAGCACAACCCCGCCATAAAAAACACCGCCCCCCAATCTCTGGTCTTATAAAAGTGTGAAAAAGAAGAGAGTAGAGAGTACTCCATGCCATGATTTGGGTTCTGAGAAAGAAGCGGATGGGTCTGAGAACAGAGTTGGCATGCTTGTCTCTGCTTCTGCTGATGCTACTACAGTTTGAGACTCCATGTTTTGCTGCTGGGATTGGAAGATTTACCAGATTCAAAGTTGGGTCTAGTTCTGCGCTCAATCCTGTTAAACCTCATGGTGGATTTAAAGGAAATGCAGACAAAGATAGTGAAGGAATTTTTGGTGCTGAAAAGAGAAAAGTCTACACAGGTCCAAACCCACTGCATAATAGATAAAAGTTTGTAGAGAAACATAGTATGTTTTCTATATTTCAAGCTATGAAATCTTTCTTGGCCTACTTTCCATTTTTGTCCTCTTTTTCTTTTCCTTTATTTTTCATTTTTTTTGGAAGCATTTTTTATGCTTGAGGCCTTTCAATATTTCAAGTAATCTTACAGATGTATATGAAAGTTTAGTTTTGAGATTTTGGTGAGGAAATATACTTATTTGTTAATAATAATATATTGGAAGAAGTAATTTTTCATGAACATTAATGCCATTAATGGGGTTGTTGGTGTTAATGAATATTGTCCTGCTTTTGCTTTAGTTTGTTGGTGGTGTTACTCTTTGCAATTGCTCTTTTATAGAAATGATCATGTTTTTCAATGAGCTTTTTACTTTGTTCTTACTGAGATAAATAGGTTTTCCTTCTCTTCCAGATTTAGTACTGCATAGAGAGAAATTTGTTTGTAGCTGCGCATGTGCGTTATGATTTATGATGCATGTGTGTCTGCTCACATTCACATATATATAATATTCCTTGTATAAAAGATGCATAATGTTTGAAGGAGAAAGTCGGTTTTTAAAATTTGTTTCTTTGAAACAGTTTTTTTTTTTTTTTTTTTTTTTAAAATACACATTAGAGAATTTAGTCATAAACAAATTACAGACATATGCTCCATGCACTACTATAGATGGCCACATATATATATATATATATATCCTCGAGAATTCTTTGAGTATATGACCATTTCTTAATTAAAATATAGTAGTATTTTTCCCATTCTTTTACTATTCTTCAGGTAGATGTAATTCTTCTAACTATTCTTTAGGGTATGTGTAATTCTCCTATTTCCTCATATATACACTAGGTAGAATCCTTTAAAATGGCCCCAAGTTTACCAAGTATATATCTAGGACCTATGTGCATGTATGCATCTCTCTCTCTCTCTCTCTCTCTCTCTCTCTCTCTTCAATAATATAAGATGATTTGTGCCATAAATTTGCATATTTATTTACAGTTTTACATTTGAAAAATAATCATTAAGTGAGCTGAAGCAGAGTAACATTCGAACGGTCTACAGTGACCAAGTCATATTAATTTCTCTGTCTTGAATGATTATGAGGCGACCCCACTGTAAGTTTGATTTTGATTCTTTGCCAGCCATATGTCCACTATTATATAACAAGCTCTCTTCAAAGTAATAATCTTCATATTTTACACAATCATTTGTGGAAGTGACCCCTTTTGTAACATGCTTTGTTATGAACTATGGGCTTGTTGTTTTCTTCTTTTAATCGTAGATGATGTTTTGTGTAACAAAGTGAAATTAGTTTGTTTCTTAGTTTTACTACCAGCTCTTACTGTAGATAGTATTTTTGTGATATATAATATATAAAAGAGTTTTGCTTCAAAGAAAGACTTCAAAATCGACATTGTAATGACAGGGCGGTTAAAAGTACACATAAAATTTTGTTTGTTGGGTTCTGTAAATTAAGGAAAAGTAGCCAGGAGCTTTTGAAGATTTTTCTATCATTTTAGAACTTTTTTCTGTGTTTGTTTCATTTCCCTGATTTTAGAAAGCTTGGAAAGTACATTTTATTTGGGGAATAGAAAGTTAGAAACTTTCAACTATTTTTTTCCCTCCTATAATTTTTTTTCTAAACTATTTTTTTTTTCATATGAGACAAATGAATAGAACCCATTTATTTTTTTGATAAGGCAAAATCGGAGATCACATATTCTAAAAGACTTTCATCCACTCCTTCTCTATTCATCATAAAATAAGGAATTCTATCTTGTTTTAAAATTCTCCAAATTCGTCCTAACATCTTTTAATCAAATTTATTCATTAAAACTCCTAAATTAGTCACTATGACTTGCATGCAAATAATTGGAAAAGAAAAGGTATGAAATCAAATGTTAAATATGCATGTACCAAGGAATTAATAGTTTATCTAAAGATGGAAGAGGGTTTATTACCTCTCTTTATGTAAGTTAAATATTATGTCTCCCATTATTTTACCCACCAAAAAGTTGAATCACAATTTATCACACACCACGAAGTCACAAACTACAAGCAAAAGGTCGCTTTCTTATATGCATGACAATAATGTCGCAGTTGGCATAGAGTAGAGTATACATAATTCATAAGAACACCCATTTCAAACGTTTTGATACGAAATTCTATAAGGAGTGGACCCATCTCACCTTACCTGCTTTTAATCTGCACAAACATGGCTTTGTGATAGCCTTCACCAATTGGTTGCTATACTAGCTGCAGCGCCTACAATTAAAAGGAAACGTAGAAAGAACAAAAATCATATTGCTATGACTTATGAGAAGTTAAAAGGTGGAAAAAATTGACCATTCAAAACATGTGACTAGATTACTGGAAAAAAGAGGGTCCATAGTCATACGACATAAAATCATATATAAGATTATCCTTTCTTCATATATACGGCATTAGATATGGAGGGATTTTGTTTTTATTTTACATTGTGTAATTTTTCACATTTCTTTTTGTATTATTACCTAGTTTGTAAGCCAGGGAACCTTATTCTATGTTAGGACCATTTATACAAATAACAAGGTGCCCAGGGAAAAAGACAATGGGTCCAAGGAAGAACTGACTTTATATGCTTGGCAGGTGTGCGTGGTGCGTGGGGGAAAAAATCAACTTCACTTTTATAAGAATAATTATAGACACAACATTTTCTACTTTTTTTTTTTTTTTTACTTGTTTTGTTGGCAAGTTTTTATTGATTATCACATTATTATGGGATCATGAACACTACTTCATTATTTATCTTTAACAACTTTTTTTTTGAGAAAAATTTATCCTTAATGCCTCAACAATTGGGAGAAATATTATATATATATATAGGCTTCTTTCTTGTTTTCAAATTATAGAATATTTTAGGATTATAAAATGCTTTCTGGGAATTTAGCTAGTTTCATGACCCAAAAGGACAAAGAAAGTATTTCCAAAATGAATTAATCAAAATTATCATTGCAAGTTGCAACAGGCAAACCTCTCTCTCTCTCTCTCTCTCTCTCTCTCTCTCTCTCAAGAAGAGAAGTGAAAATTTTTATTACAATAATTGTGTTTTATAGTAGTCGTTACATATTATGTAAGGTACCTAGAAAGGTTATGTGGTGAACTTTAAAAAAGAAATAACTTCTTATAAAATATATTAGATAGATTAAGAATATATATGATGCAACCATTACTTGTGTGAGAACAAGTAGAGACATCTGAAGCTACAAGTGAGGTTCTTATCAAAATAGGTTTGCATTAAGGATATATCAACATTAAGTTTGTATCTTTTTGCACTAGTAATGAATAACTTCACATGATCAATTCTAGTTCTAGATAAAGTCTATTGGGGTATACTTTTTGCAAGTGATGCAATTTTAGTCAATGAAACTAAACATTGTACAGTTCAAAAGGATTTGTAACACTTGTGAACATGTGAAGAAAAATAATGGTTTTTGAGCTACTTGAATAACAACAACTTGGAAAGTTCCACCAAGTGAAATTGATGATCTCGGTCGAGCAATACAATAATTGAACCTCGAAAGTTCGCGTGTTTCTTGCTCGATCGAGAATATTAGACTTTGATTTTTCTAATTCCAATAGGAGAAGGTTGTGTTGTTTTGTTTTAACCTACCTATAGAATACAAGTGAAGCATGATTAATTTTTTAAGCCAAGAAGGTTGACGCATCTTAAGAGCCTACCCTTGTTTTCAAAACCCAAAAATCTCCGTCTTGTTCTAGTTCTAGTTCTTGGTCTTGCTCCCCCATGTTATACCTTTAACCAAGAACTTTAAAATATCCGTGAATTTGTTGAAACCATAGAGTTCTTTGCCTTGTATCGATGCATGCATTGAGATTCTGGAATTTCGATTTGAAGCGGACATGTCATTCATGAAGTTGTCTACTAGGTCAAGTATAATCTAACTACAAAAGTTTTGAGACTTAGTATGTAAAATCCTTCTTTTATAGTGAATTTCTTTAGGATTGGCCAATTATATGAAAGTTTTTATTTATATAATTATTTGAAAGTCAAAAAATTATTAATAATTTTTCATGCAAGCCAAATGATTTTTTTTTTTTTTAAATGGTTTTCTAGCTCATTTTCAAGGTCAAAATCAAACAAACAAAAAATATGACCAAAAAAAACCGAGTCAGTTTTTTTAAAACATACTTATAAAAAAGATTTTTTAAAATAAATTTTCTAGAAAAAATAAAAGACAGTTATTTTCTATATAAAAAATAATTGATTAAAACAATCAGAGTTAGACCCATCTGCTTATAGAACATTATAATACCAACAGCTACAACCAAACCTACTGCAGTGAGGAGCTACTATGAAGAGTTGATAGCTAATCACTTACAATTGGAATTGGTGGTACTTTATTTTCTCACAATTAAGTGAGGAGCTACTATGAAGAGAGTTGATTGCTGAATGATTTCTACATCTGCGGGTTCATGCCTTCACTGAATGCAAAAACAAGGAGTGTTAATGATCAGTACCAGTTTAGTACACTTACTTTGTCCCTCTGACTTGACTTTCTGCAGTGAATTTAATGAAAAATCTTGTGCCAAGTTGGCAAGTTTTGGCATCAAAATTGAATTCATTTATGAGTTCATTTTATTTGTTGTTCTTTTGGGAACCAAAGACTGAAGATAGGACAGGACAAGAGCTCATATGAATTAATCTTAAGCACTTGAGCAGGTCCTGAGGACCATGTCCACCATTAATAAGATCCAGAAACTACCAAACTGCAATACAGTGTAAAGACTATTCCAAAGCACACAGCACCCCCCAACAAAAGCTTACAAAATCTCAGAGATTTGAAAACTCTTTTAACGCCAGTGGCGGAGGAAGGGGGCCATGCTCCCTTGGTTTTCCAAAATAACCCCCCTCTCCCATTATTTTATTAAAAAAATTAAATTATTTCAATATTATATATAATGGCCCCTTCACTTTTAGAAATAAAATTATACATACACTAATTTAAAGTACTAATGTGTCAATATTTTTTCCTTACAATATTCACTTTTTGCAATATATAACACGTTAACCTTTTATTTAGTTTAATGGTTTAGTGAGGAAATATTTGAACCCTAAATATTTTCATTGAAAATATTAAAAAATATCAACCAATTGAGATATATCATTTTTGGCTAACTTATTTAAAATTAATTGAGTTGCACACACATGTTTTCTAAAACTATCTCTAATGTCTGATATTTAATTTATTAAATAAAAAATCTTGATTTAAAATGTTTTAAGAATATTACTTATGATTAATAAAATTTAAAGACAATTATAGATTACTTGATGAAAAGATTTTTTTTAATAATATAAAATTTACTTTTATACAAGAAAATAATATTTATATAATAAATCATGTTAAATACATGTTTTGAGTATAAATTATTCAAACATAAATATATGTATAAATGTGTATTATTTTGTGAATCAAAGAATTATTAATAGCTAATTGGTATTTTAATCTGATGATAAAGAACAATTATTAAGAGTAGTCGATAAGTTGAAACTCACTTAAAATAAAAAGAATTATTAATAATTTAATATATTTAGTTTGGTCCCTAACAAATTTCATGGTTATTCAGTGGTCATACATGGCCTAGTAGCATTCCATCCAGGGATGTTCATCGATCAGTCGGCATGGTTGGTAACCAATTTGGACCATTTTGAGTCATTTTGGCTAATGTCGGCCGAAATTTAAATTCCAGGCAGATTAGATTGATTTTTCTTTTAGATTCTCAAAAAAAAAGATTGATTTTCTTTTCTTCTTTTTTTTCTTGATTTCATTACCTTTTTAGCTGACTTTTCTCCAAATTTTACCTCTCTCACTCTCTCTCTCTCCAACACATCACTAATCACTCTCATCTCACTCTTTTTGTATTTTCTTCACTCTTTCTCCTCTCATTCTCACTCTAATCATTCTCTTTCTCTTTATTTTCTTTGTTATCTCTCTCCATCACACCACCATCCACTCCCCTTTCTCACGGTGAGAACAAACTCTAACATTGTCATTATTCTTCTTCTTTTTTCCTCATCCCCCATCAATCATTTATTATCTTAATTTATTTTATATTTTAAGTATATCTTAATTGTGAAATATATGTAATAGTATATTATTAATTGATTTAAGATATTGTATTAACTTTTTTTGAGGGACAAGATATAGTATTGACTTGATAAATAAATATATACTCCAAAATGGTATATCATTACCGAAATATTTCTTTCCAATAAATAAACCGAAACAAGCACCAAAACAGGCTTAACAACTTTGATTTGTTAGACACCAACTTAAATAAAATTATTTTATTATGTAATCATTCCAAAATTTATTACTTATTACACAAATTAATGCAAAGTAATTAATTATTACATAAATAATTTGAGGCTTCATTTGAGTTTTTAAGCCAAATTACATCGACCTCACTTAAGATTTCACAAAATGGCACTCTTCCCAAACATTTCATGAAATGATACTTTCATCCCTTAAGGTTTTATAAATGCAACAAATAAGTCAATCCTCACTCACGTTGACACTCTCATCTAATGGAATATCCTATTACAAAAGTAATGATGTGAGAGCTAATGAACTTATATTTTATATTTATAAAACCTCAAGGGTGGGAGTCTCATTTTTTGAAACATTTAGGAGGAGTGTCATTCATGAATCCACAAGGGTGGTTGGTTTAATCTACCCTTTTTCTTTATTATTACTTTAGAAAGTTAACAATAATATGTTTATTCCCCCACCCCCCCCCCCCCCCCCCCTTCTTCCACTAAAACTCTAACATTCATGATTTCCCCCTTATGTTTTTCTTACCACCTTTTTCTTTTATAGGCTTTGAACCTTAAATGACATTGATAAAACAAAAAGAAAAAAATGTATTTCCTTTAATTTTTTTGAATGAATTTTGACATATAAAAAATTAAGTTCTCAAACAATGCTCTAAATTAAAATAATAATAATAATAAATCAACTAACAGGCTTAGTAATTATAGAAATAATGTACTTTTTTTTTTTCATTTGTTTCTCAACAATGCTCTTAAAATTTTTTTACCATTCATAATTTTGAAAACTTCATTAGTTTCAATGGAATTTTTTTATTCACCTTGTTAGACAACTTAGTAAATTATATTTTAAATGACAATTTTAAGAATTCATTATAAATATGATAATAGATGAATTTTATTTAAGGAAATATTTTCATTGAGTTTTATTCTATTAATATTGAAATATAGGAATTTTTTTTTTTTTTGGGTACATATCTAATATCAAATTGTACAACATTTATATAATCATTAGAATTTAAAAGATGATAAGCTCTCTTCAACAGTTATATATGTGTGTAGTGTTTCTCTAAAAGAAAAACTCGTAGGACCAACCCAACCTCAAGTGCATTTAAGGATGTTTTCAATGCTCCATTTTATTTGGAGTCCATGTAAAGGCATCACCTACCTTTCTCCGACCATCAACTAATCATTTTAGCAGATATCTGTGTTCTTTTTTGAAGGATTATAGGGGGATTTGAAGTTATGAACAATTCAATAGGACAATGACTTCCTTACAAAGTGAGATATATATATATATATATATATATATGATATTAAAAAAGAGAAGTTCCAAACTTTTGAGACAAAGAACAGATGATCTGGGGAAATGACATTCTGACGAATATTCATGCTGATTGTAATGCTTATTTAACTCAAACTTTTGGATTATTAGAAGATTATTGACCCTTGCTTTCTACTTACTCCTTATAAAAAATAAAAATAAAAATAAAAATACTACTTATAAAAGCCATAAATTAAGGTACCTCATAAAACAGTGAAAGGAAAATAATAATTAAATATATATGATAGTGACATTTGTCAATTTCATATGAAAAGAAAATAATATTTTAAAAAAAAAAAACTATGATACACAAACCGAAATGCTCTGAATAAAACAGACCTATCTACGGTTTTGGCCACGAAAATGACCTTGGTAGGAGAAAAACACCAATGCTCTTTATCGACAGGTATTGGGGCCCTCGTTTTTTGGTGCAGTGACGTGTCCACTGTTGGAATATTAGTCTTGTTAGATTTTAGTTTGTTTTAGGAGTCAAGCTCAAAACTCAACACCAACTCAAACAAGAACAATGGCTGCTATTGCACTTTTAGGGCTACATTAAAAACAAAACCCAAAAAATCCAAGAAAAAAAAAAAAAAAAAACAAAACAAAAAACAATAGAGGAGCTTTAATCATATCAATAATAAATTAAATAGCAAAATGGTATAGGTCCAACAGTAAATGAAAAAAGAATAGTGAATTTCCAATAGTAAATTTCTTTTGGAAATAATGCATTGAGTAGTGAAGTACTAGTGAAGCAATACGCATCTAATAATAAAAGAAGGATAATGGAACCCACCAAACGGTAGGCTAATAGTGAATTAACATGAGTTCAACAATTAAAACAATTTTCAAATTCAGAGGTAAAATAACAATAAATTATCGTGAATCCAACTATCAAAGTCTAAAAGAAAATTTATAAGTTCAGTCATGAAATTCCAAGAAAATAATACAATACAAGTCCAGCGATAAGATATATTGTAAACTAGTACAAGTCTAGCAATGAAACTTTTGGTTCAAAGGGCAAACTTGACTGTGATTGGCGAGAGAGAGTGTGACCAGCTGAGCACAAGGGTAAAAACACATTGAGGGTTTAGCCCTAACCCCGAGACAAAAATCCACCAAGTAAAATTGAAGTTGTACAATATAAATGAACTCTAACTTCTATTTCTATCTTTAATTAAAAATTAAAAATTTACTGTCGTGACTACACACAACTTCAACCCAATTGAACTCTTCTTATTCTAGATTTTGCCAGCACAACAAACTTCTCACACTTGACTTCAAGGACCACTCTAAAGATTCTTCACAATAGCTTAACTATGTTTGTCACTATGGCATCAACTAGATCACCAAGCAACAGCTATACCATTCTTCAAATTTATTTTTGTGTCTTCAGTATGTTTGTAAACTTGAGAGAGAAGGTACAAATTTTATGTATACATGAAAGGTTCTCTCTTCTCTTGTTTGGTCGACAACTGATGACCCATTTTATACTCTAGGAAGTAGGCTTAAATTCCAATTAATGGGTTGACATAATGGGTTAAGCGTCAAGTATCATGATTCTCGATCGATTGACTAGCTATTGAGATTAATCTCGATTGATCGACTAGCTGTCGACAAAGGTGTGGGGTCAAGAATCCAGTAAATGTTTTTCTTTTCTGAGACTTGAGTCTTGAACTTGAATTAGACTTAAAAAACATACAAGACTTAGAATTTTGTTCACAATTTGCCAGCTTAAACATTATAGACTTAACACTTGAAGGGCTTTTAGTGACGTGAAGTGAGGTAAAAAGAGATTGTGTGCAGAAGAAGATTTTTCTTAGGTGTTTTGTGCTGTGAACAAGAAGATGTCATGGATTTTCTGTTTGGGGATGATGGTTATAATGCTTGGTTCTTGGTTGTTTCTTGATGTGCATTATGGGATGAGATAAGATAATGTTAGTGTTCCTCTTGGTCCCTTTAGCTTTAAATAAAATTAGAGGGCCAAGGTTGAAAACATGAGAAATATCCAATATCCAACGTGTGTCGGTGTGTCGATGGTTTTCCACTTTTTGGACTGGATTTTGACAACCCACTTGGACAATGGTTAAAAATAGTAATGTGGGTCATTTCTAAGTCATTTATTTATTAGTCTATTTTTTTCCGAAAGGCTGGAGCAAATTGCAATATATGTTGATCAAACTAGAGAGAAAAGGGGAAAACTTGTCCTTCTAAGGTGCAGTTGAGTGCATGGACTTCAACCAATGAAAATCCTACTATGCACCAGTCCCTTCTGGAACCTAGAAAGTTAATGCACTGGCTAAGCAAAAGTGCCAGCGGATTCAGTAGCGTAGCGTCTAGTTTACTCTGGTTTGTACGCTGATAGATTAACTTCTATTGAAAATTCTATCTAAATAATTCTGCTTGGATTAAATTAAATCCTTTAAATTTTAATTACCAAATAAAATATAATAATATAAACTTATTTTCGTTGATTTATTTCGTTAAAAAATAAGTTGTGAAAAAAATACTATTGTGCTTAGAAAAAGTGAACTTACAAAAAATATATATATATTGTACTAAGCTCAAATACATAATCTCAAATGCAGCCCCCTTTTTTTCTTTTTCTTTTTTAATTTTTTGCTAAATCTCAAACACAGTGCATTGAGTCACACGTTCCTCTCCCTTTCTAGGCATTTGGCATTCAATGCATAATTTCAAGCGGGTTTTAATTAGCTCAATTAATTAACTCTTTTGTTGTCAAAAAAGAGATATAGACAACTCTATTTTACTCCCCTTTGCTCCCCGTCCCTCTCTCTCTCTCTATCCAAACAGGCTATATAAGTTCTAGAAGTGAAGAGAAAAAAAAAAGGGTACAAGTTTGATTAAAGTTATGGGCATCATAAATACTTACACCAAATATCTAACAAAATTGAAAAATGGCTACAGAAGTCATTGGTGGTTGTACTTGCAACAATCTTGAATAACAGCAATACTATGTACTATTAATATCCCATAATCAAATATGGGTTGAGGGGTGAAGTTGTGAGCTCAAAGTCTCACTAAATACATATGTAACTTATCATTAATAATAATATTAATAATCTAACCTACAAGTAGTAGACATCCATTAACTTAGCAAGTAACAACATGTGCATTATTGGTGCAACTGCAATAGTTAATAAATTTATTTTAGATAGTGCACTAGTTTAAAACATGTTTATTACAATCCCCAAAGTAGGATGTGTACAGAAATAAAACTTGTTTACAAAATGGGGAGATGTAACATGATCTAGAGCTACCTCATAGCTTGGAGGCATGAGATGTGGCTTTACTCAAGGCAACCGCTGTTTTTGAACCAGATGGACGTCCCAAATGCTTAGAGATAAAATCCCCAGCCAACATGAGATTCCCAAGATTCACATTGGTCTTCACTCCAAGTCCATGTAGCATGTAAACAACATCCTCAGTCGCAACATTTCCAGATGCACCCTTGGCATAAGGGCAACCCCCAAGACCAGAAACTGATGAATCCACTGTACTGATCCCCATCTATGAAAAAATACAAATGAACAAAATAACATTGAGTTTCATGAAATAATCACATTTCAAATCATTTTGCAAGCATTTAGTAATAAGTTTGGAAATGTAGCCAACAGAAAATTGCAAGTTTATATTTTGTATAAACTTGTGCCTCGGCCAGGACAAACAACTTGGAGACAAGATTAATTTTTGGTCAACTAAACTAGGATGTGTGAGGTTGGCTGGAAGTCCACAAACTAGGATAAGCTAAAACAGGCCTTTACTCAATTAATTTGTAAGATTTTGAGCACAAAAAAAATAAAACTGTAACCACACGCACATGTGCACACACATGTATTCATTAATAAGAAAATATGTAAAGGGGAAAACACCCAAGTGCACAAGCAGTTCACAAGAAAGAACAACCTCTGACAAAACAAGATAACCACCTAAGAAGCACAGATAAGGCAAAAACCTCTCCATATCTACGAACACGAACACAGCTGCATGCGTATCCCTGGACTGTTGCAACACATAGATCAAGCCTTTCCTACCCTAAACAATCAGCTCTATCTCTCTCTCTCTCTCTCTCTCTGCACTCTAGCCACAAAGATTAACCATCACCAAGCTAGATAGGCTTTGATCAGTGTGCTCATCAGAGCACTCTCTCGCTCTGCTGTGACTATGCTAAGCAGGTCAATTAAGGAGAACATCCACAAAGTCAAGCTCATGTTCCTCAAGCAGTAATGTGAGGACAAAGCCAGGAGAGAGACACTTTGCCTCACCAATTAGGAAAGGAAAAGCTCAAGGCCAAGGTTGCCAAGGTCAAAGCGCAAGGCCATGGTATTCTTGAAGCTACTAGTTTCTTTATTTATTATTATTATTTTACTTTTTAAGTGTTTATTTTATCTATTCAGTTAGGAACTCTCTCAGCCTAAACATATTATTCTATTGTAACTTCTTCTTTTTTCCCCAATGCTAAACCCAATATATCTGTTTTATTTTCAATGTTATTAACAAATTATTATACCAGTATTGAAGACTTGTATTTTCTTTTAGTTTTGATGTTTTACTTGTATCCTAGCATATTTTAACTTGTCTTTTCTTACATGGCAGTGAAAATGATGGCATAATAATATAATCAGCACCCAAACAATTGATTCTTATCATGCACAAATGAAGATGCTATAAATGCTTACCTGTAGAGATACTAGAATATTTGACAGAGCTTGCCCATAAGTGTCATGAAAGTGGACAGCAAGCCTATCAACAGGGACAACATCCATGACAGCTTCAAGCATTGGAATAACAGTACCTGGAAAGATGAAGATATACACAAGGTAAAATAACAAAAAGCTTAGTGTACTAGATAAAAAAATAGTAACACATGCAAGTTAACAGTAAATCAAACATGAACAGCTCGTAATAGTGTATACTTCAGTTCAAAATTTTTTTAACAAGTAAAAATGATCATTTTAATATTACATAAGATGGCTTAAAAAATACAAAGTATACATTATAATTGAAAAGAGAGAAAAGCTGAAATCCGCAATAGATGAGGTATTGCTAGGACTCAATAATCTAGGTAGTGAAAAGAATATTCAGTCGAACCATCAACGTTTTCACGTCCTCAAAAGTGCCATGATTCCTTTCTCTCCACAATACCTACAGAAGATGTAAGGGGACCAGGTTCCAAACAAAACAACTATTCCTTTTTTCAAACAATTCGTTCCAATTAGATAGAAGATCAACAACTCCCTGGTGGAACCCCTTAAACCCCAAGAATGGAAAAGAAACATGGGTCCATATAGCATATGCAACATCACATTGCGACAGAATATGATCCACACTCTTGCCATTGCACCTACACATGCAATACGAATCTACTAAAATGATCCTTCTCTTAATGAGAGTATCATGTCAAAATTTTCCCAATCTACCATCAATCTCTGCAGCATTGACACCAACACAACACAGGACATCACACAACATGACACGAAATTCTTGAAGAACTAGGACAGGATTGAGCAGCGGTACGGCAATTAATTAATTAATTAATATTTATTTTAAGGTATATTTTAAAAATATTAGGCATAAATTATGTATATTTTAGGTTTTTCAAAATGAATAACAATAATCAATATGTTTAAAAACATATCTAAAATTAATAACTCCATTTATATTACTATAGGTACTCATTTTACCTATAAATAATTCCATTTAATAAATATATAAAATTTTGCAAGTAAAAATTCTGCATAGTTAAATTATATCGTGCATTATATAAAATTTTTTTTTTTTTTTAAATCAGATTCATTTCATAAAAAACCAAATCTAGCCCAGGTTCAGATTGAAGAAATGATAAAGAACAAGTTCTGAAAATTTTAACAAGAAAGAAAAAAAAGGGATTGGGAGATTTATGAAGAATCAAAGAATAGAGAAAGTAAAATAGAAATGTAGGGGCTCAAAGTAACTTCCAAAATCAAGATTCATCTGTTCATAGTATAGGAAAGCACCCTTTATGATTTCTAGTGGAGGAAGTACTCACAAGCTTCTAGGTTGAAATGATAAACAAGTTACTAGGTCACGTATCTCATTAGATACTAGATTGCATAAAAGAGCAGCTTTCAATCAATGTAACAGCTGCCACAGAGAATACTTGATGAAGAAACACTAGCTGCTAAGCTACTTGTGAGTTACTTGCTTCCTAGACTTAGAATTAAATTTACTTTGTCCTTGTAGCTTAGTGGCATTGTGTCTGGCCTCTCTTATAAGGAGAACTAGGCTTCAAATCCCCCCTCCCCCAATTGTTGTAATAATTATTCAAAATAATAATAATTAAATTTACTTCGCAATGCTCTCAGCTATCAATCTGATTCAAAAGGGCCAGAAAATGAGGACATCTAAGGATGCTGTGTTCTGCATTGGCTGGTCAGCCTTGTAGACCCCTAGATGGCTGCCTGAATTGGTGCAATCCAATGCAATGATAAAATTATTATGTCATAAGAAAATGCATTTGATGGTGCATAAATTTTATCTCCAACCTAGTTATGACATCAACATTCTCAAAAGAAAAACATTGACTTTTTGCCAATGGAATTAGGGTCAAATGGATCTACCATCTCGCATAAGTATGGAGTGGTGGGTTAGGTCTCATGTTCAAGTTCCCTGGATGCGTGAGTTATTTACCAATCAAAGAAAGAAAAAAAAAAAATTAAAACACAGATTTTTTGAGTTTCCTTCAGCCTAGTGGGTCATATTATTTATCTCCATCTAATTCCTCGAAGCAAGGAGGTGCAAAAAGGTCCAAAATTCAAGTTCATGAGGACATTCCCAAGTTTTTAATGTTTTCATTCTTTGTGCTACCTCCCTTCCTAGAAATCATTCAATTCTCAACAGTATCTGGTCTCTAAAGAAATCCTTTCAAAGGAGGTGCTGCACCAGCTTGCAATTCAAGTTCATGGTTATGTTCTTAAGTTCTTAATGTCCTTCGCTCTCCCTTCCTCTTCCCCACATAATTGATTTTCAGATCTACTGTACACAACAGCCATAGCTGAGCCCATTTCACATACGGGTACTTCAAAGGTGTAGGCTTAGGGTTCAATCAGTAACAAATAGTAATTTGTGGGCTAGGAGCTTTTTGTTTATCTATATAAATTTGTTGGTTAATGATTATCTTAGCCTTTCACAGGGGAAAAAATGCAAATCAGAAATACTAGTCCGAAACTAGAACCCTGATACGGGCAACAAAACAATATAAAATGATAAAATAGAATGTGGTTTTAAAGATTACCAGGGGTACCAACACCAATTGTATCACCAAGGGAAATTTCAGAGCAACCCATGTCATAGAGCTCTTTAGCCACATATGCTACTTTAGCTGGAGGTACAACTCCTTCCACTGGACACCCCACAACACATGATATGTATCTAACAAGATAAGAAAGTATGAAATTTGTCACATTATTAGCAATAAACTGGTTTTTATATTACTTGAGAGAGAGAGAGAGAGAGAGAGAGAATGTAAAGAAACAAAAACCAGACAGCACATAATTCTAACATTAAAAATTTTTAAATTACATATCAAAAAAACTCTGACATTAAAAAGTGATTTTGAAAGTTAATAATTCGTCCATAGACAATGCTAGATCCAGTTAGTGACATCAAACTGTAAAAAATGACGGAAATCATGGTTCTACTAACAAAAAACAACATGATCTATTAACAGAACTTCTGCGGACATTTTTAAATCAGTAAGGACAGTCTCAGACAGATGGACATGCTCACACCTACGCCACACTGCAATAGTTCTTTTTTTCTTTTTCTTTTTTTGACAGTTGTTTAAATCTGTGAACTGTATGTCATTGAATGCAGTCATTTAAAAATATTCACCTCCTATTGTAAATATTTCAGATCACCACTTTGCTGAAATTATATGTGTTAGGCTCAAAAAAGGAAAGTGGTGAAGTGTTGTTTTTATTATTATTAGTAAGTTACACAACTGACCCTCCATCCATTATTATGGGAGAAGAAAGTACATTGAGCTATAGCTCATTCACAAAGTGGCGAAGCGAGAACCATGAAAGCTCTATAACCATGTTATGTGCAGTATTCATAATATAAACAAGATTTTTTGGCTGGTTGGCTTCTACTTGTTCTTGTTAATTTTGGATCTGAAGGCAATGTTGCCTGGAGACTTTACTGAGATTACTGGACCAATGATTTTGCACAAAGATCTGAGATTTGGGATGAGTATTCCCTTCTCTATTTTTCAATTAAATTATCCTTATCTGTAAGAGAGAGAGAGAGCTTTAGGATGAGTAAGTTGAGTTTGATGTTATCAAAATATTTTCACAATATGAGTTTGTGCGCAAATAAGGAGCTCTAATAGTATTACTCTACAGACTACAGCAGCCTCAAAGATGATCTCCTCCATATGTATTTTTTTCCAAATTTTAAAGATATTTCTCTATGCAATCAACAAAGCCATTTGAATGGGAAACTTTTTCTGGGCCTCCAAGTCAGTCTGAATTTGTGACATATTTCAATCATTCTTAAGTCCAAATTCATAAAATGCTGAAACACTTTTTAATTGAGTCACACCTAGTTGAACGTGATATCCAAACATTGAAAGATTAAGATCCAGGCCGATTAATGATAAAGCTAACCGAAAGGCAATAATATAAAACTAAAAATAATATATATATAATTATGTGCATTATACATTCATATGGAAAAGAAAAATGCACCAAAAGACTCAGACACTTTAGGCTCTCACCATCTGGTCAGCCAGATCAAACATTCTCCATCCATTAAGTGCCAATAACTCGCAATACTTTTACAGGAATCTAACCTCTTCTGATACTTCAATACTTGGGACATTTATGAGAACCACTTCTTAGGGGTTCAAATCTCTTTAAAACAACACAAATAAAGCCTTAGTCCCAAAAATTTTGGGGTCGCCTATGGATCCTCAACAAATTAGTTAAGGTTGACCACATGTATTATTTTCCTCTATTCTATTCCATCTGAAGTCAAACAAAAAAAAAGTACAAAGAAACCGGGTGAGTTGGAAGAATATTTTTGCTTATTTCCCAGGTTTTAATTTTTTCACTGGCCAAATACTGGAACACTAGAAGATCTAAGGGCAGTAGGGTACCCAAAAAACCAAAATCAAAACTTTCTGAAGATATTAGTTAACAAGAGTAAGAAAATATACCCACGAACAGGAATTGAGACCTTTCTAGCAGCAAGAGTGACGTTAGAGTACCGAGTGAGACTGTCTTTGATGCTACAGTTAATATTTGACTTTGAGAAAGCCTCAGATGCTGAGGCAAAAATGGCTACTTCCTTGGCTCCAGCAGCAACAGCTGCTTCAAAACCCTAGAAGAAAGAAAAATATGGAATAATTTCCTCCATACATATTCTAGAATAATTTATAACTGTATGTTTCTCTACCAAAGAAACCTTACTTTAAGATTAGGAGTTAATACTGGAAATCTGGCAGCTTCAACATTTCGAATTGCTTCCATTACATCCTTTGCATCTGCTAGCTAAGTCAACAATAAAGTAGTTCAAAAAGGCAGCATTTTAGTCTGTACAGAGGGATTTCCCCCTTCAAAAATTGAATGAAATTTATGAATGCATAAGTCCATACAACAATTCTATATGTACAATTACAGAAACCACAACCTTGCATTCAATGAAGATGTCTTATTTAAAGATGCTTCTGGTTATTTTTTCTTTTCTGGCTAACGATTATTTAAAGATGCTGTAAAGTATTCCAAGGAGATGACACTAAACAGATACAATCATGGTGAAATATAGTATAGTAGAAGAAATAACAAAATGACTTTTGAACCAAAGAAAAAATTATTAACCCTATGATTTTAAGACATTTTTTTTATTTTTTTTCTACTAATGTGTCACACATTTGAAGACATATGTGAACTCAGCATAAAATTTAAGCCAGTGATTGTAGTACCATGATATTTAAGGAAGTGATTGTATTACCAGAAGCAAAGAAGTAAAAGATTATTAAAAAAAATGGTGGAGAGAGAGAGATTATATTATATCATCCTTAATATTTTTCTTACTAGCCCCGCTTAAGTAGGGCTTCATCTTTCACTATAACAAACTACTTGAACCCAAATCCTTTTTGCAGCCCAGATGTCTCTTTTGGACCTTCATTAGCAACATTACAATCCCACTTAGTTGGTGCTACAGTCAGCCCTAGGGCCACACAACAAGATAAACTCAGTTGACCTTTTTTTGGTTATTAAATTTTTGCTACCCTACATCATTCAGGATGCATCCCTCTTTTGCGTTTCCATTTGCACACAATTTTTTTATTTGTTTCCTCTCACAAAACTGGGCAAGTTAGGGATAGAGTCATAAAAATAAATAAATAAATAACTCTTTCCAATAGGATATATCAAGAAAATGGCAGTAGCAGCTGCAACAAGAGCTGAATATGCAACAATTCAAGGGCACATAACTAGATGGAAGTTTAGTTGTTACTCGTATGGTTAAATCATATAACAATAAGCCTAGTTCTGATATCAGCATTCAATGATTAAATCATCGTTACCTGCACAGCCTCTCACCCAACTAGAAATACAGTTTGTCAAGATGTGTAGGGAATACAAGGCATGCTAAAGTTTTGCTAGGTTAAAGGTTATGGCAATTTACCACAGTGAAAGATGCTCTCTAGAGAAAGGCAGAGGAGTGTCAATATGGTAGTGAATGGGGTGGGTGGTGTTCAAAGAAGGGTAGGGGAGGGCATGGTGCTTGTATGTGGAAGTATATTTGATTGGGGCGGATTCTCTTTTCCGGGTGTATTGAGAAAATTTCTCAAGTGGGAATGGAGCTAATGCTTGATTTTGAGTTGATTGGTGGTGCCAGAATGGTGCTCTGAAAGATGCCTTCCCTAAATTGTATCATATTGCTCAGGATAGGGAGGCTGCTGTGGAGGACTATATGAATTGGAACAATGGATCAATGCACTGGAATATCACCTTTGCAAGAGCTTTTCATGATTGGGAAATAAATATGTTGACTGCTTTTATAGAAACCATATATTCAGCAAAAATTAGAAGGGATGTAAACCGCCAAATTTGTTGGAGACCTATAAAGAGTGGGATATTTGAGGTGAAATCATTTTATTAAGTGCTTCATACTGGGGATGTACATTTTTTTCCCCAAGAAGAGCATTTGGAATGCAAAAGCTCATATTAAGGTAGCATTCTTAACATGGACCACTGCTTTGGGGGAAATTCCTACATTGGATAATTTACACCATCTGGTGTCAAATGTGTAAAAAGAACAGGGAGAGTGGTGATCACTTATTGCTACACTATGAGTATGCTAGAGAATTATTGTCTCTAGTGTTCTGCTTGTTCAGGGTGCAGTGGATAATGCTTCACAGAGTTCTTGATTTACTGGCATGCTGAAAAAGGAGTTTTGCTAAACATGGCATGGTCGATATTTGGAATTCTGTACATTTGTGTCTTATGTGGACTATTTGGAGGGAGCATAATGAAGCACTTGAAGGTTTGGAAAGGACTACAACAAAGCTGAAGTTGATCCTTCTATGAGTTTTGTTCGACTAGATGGCAGTGTTACCATGCCATACTTACTCTACCTTGTTAGATTTTATTGATTACTGTAACTTTTCTTGATGTTGTAGCCATCTAGGTAGAAACCTTGTGCAGTTGGTGGTTTTATGTTTTCTTTAATAAATTTTCTTTACTTACACAAAGAAATAAATAAATAAAAATTTCAAACAAACCTCAAACATATCAAAATCATTAAGATACCAAGCCTCAACAACAAACACTATAACGACTCATAAAATTTAAAATAAAATATATATAAAAATAAAAATAAAAAAATTGTATAAATGAGAAAAATCGAATTTGTAAGAGACTACAAAGAACAAAAAGGAAATAACCTTCTAACAGATTTTCCTAGAATAAGGAGACCAATCAATCTGTATTTAAGAGAGCAGAGAGATGAAGGAACAATCAAAGAATATAAATCATGAGCAAAGAAGTCCACAACAAGGCAGATTATCTCTTATAGACAACAAACCTGCAGTACCCATTTTGGTGAAACAAAACTCGTGGCCTCAACAACAGGCAACCCTGAAGAAACAAGCATTTTTATCAACTCAACCTTTACAGCAGTGGGTACAATGTTGCTCTCATTTTGCAATCCATCTCTTGGACCAACCTCCACTATCTTCACAAATCCTGGAATACTTCTAAGAAACTGCGTTGTCGTACATAGTATTAGAAAATAAAACCTCCATAACAACCATAATGAAATTTCTAAAATGAAATGTAGAAATAGACATATTATTACTAGACGATATTCTAAAAACATCAAATCATGCCAAGATTAAATGCTAGAGAAGTACACTCTCAAGATAAACTTGGTAAAGTATCCTATTCATTGTTGAAGGACTTGAAAAAAGGATCCTACAATTAGAGAACATGTGAAACCTATTACTCCTGCCCTCCATAGCTCACAACAAAATCTCTAATTACAATACATAGAGATAACACTGTCTATAAAAGATCCATCTACCTTATTTGAGAACTCCACTGTGCTATAAGGACGATTTACAGAATACAAAGCACTACGAGCATTACCAAGTGCCTGATAATTCCCACCAACGCTTGCAAGCACCCCATTTATCATATCTCTCCGATAGACATTCCTTGTTTGTTTTATCTGTAAGAATGCCTCTCTTGTGTACTCATGACTATAAAAAAAAAAATGAACTAAAATTCTTGGTTATTTTGTTAAGAATGAATTATCAAACAAAGTACAGCACTAGAGGAAAACCTCTTGAGTGTAACCGTTGAGTGATTGGTAACGCCATGTGGTTCCTCCAAAATTGGCATGACTGGCACAATCCTATCAACCAAGAATTTGCTATTCCGCGAAAACTTATCCAACCCCCTTGCCGCTAGCATTGCATCAACAGCCTAAAATGACTTTGTATGATTCTAGTTCCTCTGATTACAAAAGGGAGAAAAAGATGCTTTATCAATGATCACTAAAATCATAATTCAAGAACCTATGCCTTATCATAGCTTGAAAAGGCTTCTGAGGCCATAGTTTAGTGCAAATTTGATTTTCATTCTTGCCCAGTTGTCATTTTATCTTTCAATACAATTTATGAACAATCTGAGGAAATATTATTCAATGAATCAATAGAAGCAAGAAACATCTAGGACAAATCCATAAGGAAAGAAGTAACCAAACACAGGGCCGGCCCTTCCCTTAGGCGAGTTAGGCAATTGCCTTAGGCCCCCCTAAGTGGAAGGGGGCCCCAAAATTTTAGAAAAGAACCGGGTAGTAAAATTTTGGTAAATCCTATTAAACATTGGTTCTAAACAAAATCATTGACCAAAAAACAAACAGATAAACTACAAATCCGGTCTAAGAGATTAACCACAAAACAATTACAAATCAAAACCCTAAAAATTATTACCTTTCTCTCTACTCTCTGCTCTAGTCTCCAGTCTCCAGTCTCCAGTCTCCACTGTTCAGTCTGTCCTCAGCCTCTCTCTGATTCTCTGCTCTCCGCCTCTCTCAACTCTCAACTGCTCACCTCACCGTAACAGGAATCAGGTATAAAATTATAAATATTTGGGCCATTTTATTTGTTAAGAACTTAAGATAACTTTGTTTATTTGGGCCCTCCCTGGACTTGGCGTTAAGTTTGGGCCTTCAAGTTTTTTTTTTTAAAGCCTGCTTTTTTTTTTTTTTTTTTGTGTGTGTGTGTGTGGGTAGGTCTTATTAATAAGTCTTGTGTGAGTGTTATGGCTGTGCTTAAATTTTTGTTATATTTGTACTTAATTTTTTTTTAATTTATGCAGGTTGAAATTGCTAAAAACTTGTTATTGTTCAGTGAAATTACAACAATATTTTTTTTATATAAATCATGTTCTATTTCTCATTTGCTCTACACTTGAAAGTTATTTTTTATTTTAGTCTTTATAAATATATTGTTTGATTAAAAATGTCTACTAGAAAATATGCATCTGGATATGAAAAAATTAAAAAAAGAAAAAAAAATTAATTGAGTCTCAAAAAGAATCAATAGATAAATTTGTTATTCGTAATAAACAAAATATAACACAAAATTTAAATGAAAATATCACCAATGGGCAAGAAATTCACCAAAATAATTTAGACGAAAATGATGTTCAATTTTGCAATACAACAACTCTTGATAATGAACTTCAAAATAATTTAGAAGAAAATGAAAATAATGATGAAAAATATAATATAAAAATATTAAATAAACATTAATTTAATTAATATATAAGTATAAAAAATGCCCAATTTTTAGTTCTCGCCTTAAATCTCAAAATGTCTAGGGTCGCCCTTGTTTCCCTCTCATCCTCTCTCTGCCTCAACCCACATCACACCATACTCCATGGCTGACCACCAAACTCTCCTTCTAAACCTCCATGGCCGGAGCTTTTCAAGCTCATCACCTCTAACCACGCACCACTGTCGAAACCCAACCAAAATCAAATCGCATAAAAAACCCAGAAGCCCACCAAATCACAAATCAAATCACACTCACCGAAATCAAAGCATAAAACCCACAAAACAACCAAAACCACAAAATGAAAACACTAAAAGTGAACCCACCATTAGAAAAAACATATATTGGTTTTGTTATTATATTTTAAAAGAAGAATCATCTTGTTGAACTAATTTTAGATCCAAATTAATCTAACACATACCACAAGTAAGAATGATAGACTGAAAGCAAAGCAAAAAAAATGGCATTTCCCAGAAAAGTGTTTTCAAAAAATAGAAATGGTAAGCAAAATATAAAAACTATTTGCTTCATAATCTCAAATAAATAAATAAATAATCAAAAATCACACATCATAATCCGGTGAAGAGAGGAAGAGATTTTCATAGTCTTTGACTCGACAGCACAATCTTCGATTTCCTTTCTTGACATGGCTTTCACTCGCTCCTCTCCTGTCAGCCTAGGCGACGTATAAAGAGAAATAAAAGGAAGAAGAACAAAGCATCGCGTAAAAAAGAAGAAAAGAAAAATGGTAAAAGAAGAAAGACGGACTGATATCAGGTGTACTGTAGTAAGTATTTTTTTTTTTTTTTACTTTTTTTTAACTTATTAACTCTCCTTTAATATATTTTATTTAATTGTTGAGATTGAAAGTTGTTTTTTCAACTTTTAATCTCAGCCATTAATTACAATTGCATCAGAGTATTACACCTGAATCTGAAAAAGACAAAGAGACCTACACATACACATACACATACAAATACACATACACATACATAAGCACACATACACATACATAAGCATGCATAAACACATACATATATACATAAACATACATAAATATAAGCACGCATAAACACATACACATACACATACATAAGCACACATACACATACACATGCAAATAGACATAAACATACATACACATACACATAAATATACATAAACACACATACACATAAACACGTATAAATTCACATAAACGTAAACATACACACACATAAACTTAAATATAGATATAAACACACATAAATGCTTGATTTAGCACACCAAAATAACTAACAAAATTGTTTGAGAATTGGTGTTAGTTTACAATTTTTTCCAGTCTATATGAGGGTTTAATTTTTCTCAATCTGTATGTATTTTTGTGTCTATGTATGTTTATATTTATGTGTATGTGTGTTTGTGTTTGTTTGTTTTTGTTTATATTTGTTTATGCGTGTTTATGTGTATGTGTGTTTGTTTGTTTTTGTGTATGTTTGTTTGTATTTGTGTTCATGTATGTTTATGTGTATGTGTGTTCATGTTTATATTTATGTTTATAAATATAAACATACATAAATATACACACATACATAAACATGTATAAACATAAATGAATATAAACATAAACACGCATGCACATACACATACACATACAAATACACATACAAATACACATACACATACATAAGCACACATACACATACATAAGCATGCATAAACACATACATAAGCATGCATAAACACATACATATATACATAAACATACATAAATATAAGCACGCATAAACACATACACATACACATACATAAGCACACATACACATACACATGCAAATAGACATAAACATACATACACATACACATAAATATACAAAACACACATACACATAAACACGTATAAATTCACATAAACGTAAACATACACACATAAACTTAAATATAGATATAAACACACATAAATGCTTGATTTAGCACACCAAAGTAACTAACGAAATTGTTTGAGAATTAGTGTTAGTTTGCAATTTTTTCCAGTCTATATGAGGGTTTAATTTTTCTCAATCTGTATGTATTTTTGTGTCTATGTATGTTTATATTTATGTGTATGTGTGTTTGTGTATGTGTTTGTTTGTTTTTGTTTATATTTGTTTTTGTTTATATTTGTTTATGCGTGTTTATGTGTATGTGTGTTTGTTTGTTTTTGTGTATGTTTGTTTGTATTTGTGTTCATGTATGTTTATGTGTATGTGTGTTCATGTTTATAAATATAAACATACATAAATATACACACATACATAAACATATATAAACATAAATAAATATAAACATAAACACGCATGCACATACACATACACATACAAATACACATACAAATACACATACACATACATAAGCACACATACACATACATAAGCATGCATAAACACATACATATATACATAAACATACATAAATATAAGCACGCATAAACACATACACATACACATACATAAGCACACATACACATACACATGCAAATAGACATAAACATACATACACATACACATAAATATACATAAACACACATACACATAAACACGTATAAATTCACATAAACGTAAACATACACACACATAAACTTAAATATAGATATAAACACACATAAATGCTTGATTTAGCACACCAAAGTAACTAACGAAATTGTTTGAGAATTGGTGTTAGTTTGCAATTTTTTCCAGTCTATATGAGGGTTTAATTTTTCTCAATCTGTATGTATTTTTGTGTCTATGTATGTTTATATTTATGTGTATGTGTGTTTGTGTTTGTTTGTTTTTGTTTATATTTGTTTATGCGTGTTTATGTGTATATGTGTTTGTTTGTTTTTGTGTATATTTGTTTGTATTTGTGTTCATGTATGTTTATGTGTATGTGTGTTCATGTTTATATTTATGTTTATAAATATAAACATGCATAAATATACACACTTACATAAACATGTATAAACATAAATGAACATAAACATAAACACGCATGCACATATACATAAATGAACATAAACATACACATATACACACATAAACATACACATATGCATACACACTCATACACATAAATGAACATAAACATAAACATACATGCACATACACATACACATATACACTCATACACATACACATACATAAACACACATACACATACATTTTTAGTTCTCGCCTTAGGCCCCAAAATGTCTAGGGCCGCCCCTGACCAAACAAAATTATAATATTGTAGAAACTAATAATAAAACTTTAACAAATGGGTCAATGAGTTGCATGGGTCAGAAGCATCTAATCAAACAAGTTCAATCATGAAGAAGCATTTCATCGAACACCTTGTGTGCATGACTCAAAAATTTTCAAATTTCGTACAAATAAAACTCAAATTTATTCAAATTTAGAGTACGCGTTTTTACAAACAAGATTGGAAATAGATAGAGCTTTACCTTGGGAACCCAGAGGTTTCCAATGAGGAAAGCCCGAGTGGCAATGCCAATCATAGCGTTTGGAGAGGGTATTTTCGTAAAACTAAATGTGTAGATTAAGGGCAAAAATGAGAAGGAAAACAAAATTTGGACCATTTCTCGATTTATGCGTGTCATCCTTGCGCAGGGGCCATGCTAATCTTCTCTGTATCGTTCCAATTTTATCGGATGTCTCCGAAGGGACAAGTTGTTTGTTGCGTGTTGTATATAAATGCTGTCATTTTACTGTTTCTTTGCGATGTGGTACTCGGGCACTGAATCCTTCTAAAGTTAAAACAGGTGCTATGGCCAGGCCCAAACTTTTACTAACCCACCTTCTCATCCTTGTGGGCTTTCTTTGGAGAGTAGTGAATTCACTACAAATGCCTTTCTTTTTTTTAAATGATGAAACAGATGGTTTCAAACCACCACCCCCCAAAACCCAAAAAAAAAAAATATATATATATATATATAATATTATCTCTGGAAAATAGAGTAAATGAAAAAATAGATGAACCAGAAATAAACCCACTTAATTTTAAAATTATAATACATGCATGAAATAAATTAATATATTAAATACAAAAAAATAATAATAATCGAATTTAAATACAGTTTACTACTTTTGTTTATGTTAACTACGTCAAGCTCAAGAACCCAAGATATGAAAATAAAACGTAAAATATTTGGTAACATGCAGATATATTATTAATTTTAGAAGAAATATGAATTAAATTGCTTAAATCAACAACTTAAAAGATAAATATTTAAAATATTTAAAATAATAAATGAGAGAAAGCAATTGAGTTCAAAGCATTCAAATTTGGAATTGAAAATAAATATCTTTTTTATACTCTAAAATGCTACTTTATCTACTTTACAACTCCTTTAACAATATACCAAACATCTTATTTCTTATTTTTACATACAACCCTATAAAATAATATAAACTATAAAAACAAATAATATAACAAAAAATAAAAATAAAAAAAACTATTCATCTCTCTCTTCCCTCTTCCTCTCTATCTCTCTCTCCACAACAACCAGAAACACTAGCCACCCACAACTAAAACACCAGCCACCATCAAACTAACTACCCATCACTGAAACACCAAACAACCAACCACCACACTAAAATCCCAAATCTAAACCCATATTAGCTAGCCAAACCCAAAGGTCTCAAACCTAAACCAAAATCACACCCACCAAACAAATCACAACCAAACCACTTAGCCAACTGCCACCACCAGCACAGTATCGCTGATCCAATACCACCCAAAATCGTGAGATTGAGAAAGAGTTAGGAATGAGAGAAAGAGATCTGAGAGAGAATAGAGAGTTGAAGAGTGAGAGGGAAAGGGAGAGAGAAGAGAAAGAGTTCGAAAATGAGAAGAGATAGAAGAGAGAGAGAGAGTTTGAAAGTGATAGGGGTATTTTTGACAAAAGTAATTGATTTATAAGCAGAAGGCTAGGAGAGCAAACAACCTCTACGAGATTGTCGACTTCATAAAAAGATGATGGAGGCTCCGGAAAGACTATAATAGAGGTGACATACCCTTAATAAACCAACAGTACTTTCAATGGATGACACCACCGCAAAAGTCGACGGATACATCTCCCCCACAAACCGACGAGAGAACCTGAAGCAACGGGTGACCATAAGGCTAACGAAGTGGAGAAGCTGACGGGTCCTACGTGGCCTTGCTTGGCCCTCACGAATACTCATGTATGGAAATATCTTGCACATCACGCACAAAAACCCTATCAGTGCAGGGGCGGAGCCACATAGTGGCTTGGGGGGGCCGTGGCCCCTGCAAAAATTTTTTTTTTCCCATTAGCCTATGAAGAAAAAATAATTAAGCCCCCCCAACATTTCACAGTCGGCCCCCCCACCCATTTCTCACAAATTCTCCCAGCCCTCAATCAAAAATTAGTAACACCATCAAATTAAAATAAAAATAATAATTATTTGTAATATGTTCTACTTTCAAGCCAAAAAAAAAAAAAACCCCAAAAAATTTGAACTAAAATCTGAAAAAAATAAAAATAAAAAATAACAAAACCAAGCGGTCCAAGCCTAGTAGCCCACGGCAAGCCCATTACAGGTAGCTCGCTCATGGCAAGCCCACGGATTCTCAATCAAAAAAAAAAAAAAAAAAAACAGGGAATAGAAATCGAACCCATCACGTCGGCGCCTACAAAAATCCCATCACGTCGCTGGCCTGGCAGAGATCAATCCCCATTACCCAATACAAAAGCAAACCAAAATCGGAACTCAGCAAATTAGCAAACCAAACACACTAACACAGAGGACAGAGCACAGAGGAGCTTATCAAAAAAAAAAAAATCCCCAATACACAAACCAAAACCAAACCCAGTAACCCACGGAGTCCGTCGCTGTCGTCGTCGCCGCAGCGAGCTCCTCGTCATCATCGTCGCAACGGAGGGCCTCATCGCATCGACATCGTAGACGCCGTAGATCGCTCTGCCGTCTGCGCCTCTGCCTCTGCGCCGGTGAGCCGTGAGCGATGCTCGTCAGTCGTCAGCCTCGTTGGCCGTTGCTTCCTCCGCCTCCCTCAAGGTTTTTCTCTCTAACCCTCTCTCTCTTTACTCTTTAGTCTCTTTAGTCTTTTTTTTTTTTTTTGAGAAAATTTAGTCTCTTTAGTCTTTTATCTCACCGAATAGTCTGAATGAATTATGAATATGCTTTTATAGATATAGTCATAAAGAATGGAATATGCTTATAAGTCCGGCCTCCCTCAGCATCTTTTTTTTTTTTTTTTTTTAATGCGGAAGTGTGACTTAGTGAGTGTGTGAGAATTTGATTAGGCGGATTGGCTGACTTTTTTTTTTTTTTTTTAATAATTTGGCTGTCCAATGAGTGTGTGACACGCCTGCACTCATAACAATATATATATATATATATACATTTTTTTTTTTGGGTCCTATTGTACAACCACAACAATGTTTGTGTTGTGTGTTGTGTGTTTGTGGGTTGTGTGTTGTGTGTTTATGTGTTATAAGTGTTTTTATTTTTGGTGGGTCAGTGGGTGTGTTTGTGTGTTGGGTTGGGCTTGTTGGTGGGTGTGTTTGTGTGTTTTGTGTTCACATATTATCCAAGTTTCAATTTTGGAATTGAAACTTCGAAAAAATAAAATTTTTTTGAAAATCATATAATATAAATAATATCAGTTTTTTTTTTTTTTTTTTAAAGGACTTCACCATCCAACTTTTATTGATTAATATTATTTTAGTTGCGGTCCATTAGCTAATGGATACAATAGATAGTTAATTAGTTACAGTGTCATTATTATACTATAATTAGTTAATTGTATAATTAATGACAAATAAATTAAAGTAATATAGTTTATTGTTACGCTAAACAACAATAATTAAAGCTATATAATTAAATTAACCAATACATTATAAAAAACAAATTAATTAAATTGTTTTTGTTTTTGTTTGAGGGGTTATTATTAATTAAAGTTGTATTAAAAATGGGTTGACTGTTTAAATTATAGTGGAAATTTTGTTTTTTTCTTAAGTATGAATAACATTCATATAATTAAGTAAAAATTTCTAATTAAAATTTTATTTTTTAAAAATTTTTTCAGGTTAATTTTTGAGTCATATTCTTAAAACTAAAATAATTATGAGCAAACGAAAAACAATTGATACATTCTTTAAGAAAAAAGATGTTAGTAATTTAGAAATTATGACACCTGTGGCTGTAGAAACAGATGTTAATACTTCAATGCCTGATGAACATCTCTCCAAATGTCCAAAACTTCAATTTGAAGAGATAGATCGTGATCAAAGATCACGTAAACAAATATGTGAATTTCCTATCAACAAACAAGATGAAATCTGACGAGCTTATATCGAAAAAGGTCCATATCAACCTGTAGATATAGACTATCCATACAATGATGATACTCATCATCGTCGATTCCAACCTTCATGGTTTAAGTCACATAAGGATTGGTTGGAATACTCACCTTCAACGGATGCAATATATTGCCTACCTTGCTACCTTTTTAGTAAGAAACCAATAGGTCGTCCCAGATCAGATGTATTCATTTCAACAGGTTTTAATAATTGGAAAAAGGTGAAAGATGGAATGAATTGTCCTTTAATTCGTCATGTTAAGAAAGAACCAAACTCCCCACATAAAATTGCTGTGAAATGTTGCGAGGATTTAAAGAATTATTCACGACATATTGACAAGCTAATTGAGAAACAAATGTCAAAAGAATTAAAGAATAATCGGTTGCGGCTCAAAACCTCAGTAGAGTGTGCTCGATGGCTAGCATTCCATGCTTGTGCTTTTAGAGGTCATGATGAAAGTCTTGATTCAAAAAATAGGGGTAATTTTATTGAATTGATAAAATTCACATCAACTTTCAATGACAAAGTAGCTAGTGTTGTTTTGGAAAACGCTCCAGGAAATGCCAAATATACATCACCCACAATTCAAAAGGAGATTTTGCATATTCTTGTTAGTAATGTGCGAAATGCTATTCGTGAAGAAATTGGGGATGCAAAATTTTGCATTATTGTTGATGAAGCCCGGGATGAGTCAAAGAGAGAGCAAATGGCCATCATTTTGAGATTTGTTGATAAAGAAGGTTTTATTAAATAGCGTTTCTTTCATATTGTGCATGTTAGAGACACTACTGCATTAACTTTAAAGAATGAGATATGTGTTGTCCTTTCTCATTACAACCTCCACATTGAAAATATTCGAGGTCAAGGATATGATAGGGTTAGTAACATGCGTGGTGAATGGAATGGATTACAAGCTCTTTTTCTTAAAGATTGCCCATATGCTTATTATGTACATTGTATGGCTCATAGGTTGCAATTAGCTCTAGTTACATCATCTAGAGAAGTAAAAGATGTTCATCAATTCTTTGATCATTTGGTTAATATCATCAATATTGTTGTTGGTTCTAGTAAGCGTAATAATGAATTGCAACATGTTCAAGCAGAACAAGTTGAAAATATGATTGTTTCTAATGAAATTGAGACTGGAAGAGGAGCAAACCAAATTGGTACTTTGCAACGAGCTGTAGATACTAGGTGGAGATCTCATTTTCAATCTATTTGTAGTTTGACTAGAATGTTTGATGCTACTTGCAAAGTTATCAACACTATCTCTGAGGAAGGGGCTAACTATAAACAACGCGGTGATGCCGATGGAGCTTATCAGGTATTAACATCATTTGAATTTATTTTAATCTTGCATTTGATGAAAGAGATGATGGGAATTACTAATGTTCTTTGTCAAGCTTTGCAACAACATTCTCAAGACCTTTTAAATGACATGCATTTAGTTTCAACTACAAAATCACTTATTCAAGAGTTGAGAGATGATGGATGGGAGCCTTTACTTGCTAGTGTTATATCATTTTGTGAGCAACATGAAATTGATATTCCTGATATGAATGCTCGTTACACTAAATGTCGAGGTAGATATCGTCGTCAAGATGATGATTTAACAATGGAACATCATTTTAGAATTGGCATATTTACAGTTGCAATAGACTTTCAATTGCCAGAATTGAAAAGTAGATTTTCTGAGCTAACAACAGAACTTGTCATTCTTAGTTCGGCTTTAAATCCCAAGGATGCTTTTAGATTATTCAAAATTGTTCATATATGCAATTTGGTTAAGAAATATTATCCTCAAGATTTCACTGAACATGAACAAGAACTTTTGGAGTCTCAATTGCAACATTATGAGCTTGATGTGATAAAACATCCAGATTTTCAGAATATGAGTACAATTTTCGAGCTATGTAGGGGATTACAAATTTCAGGAAAGTCTAATATCTATTTTTTGATTGATAGACTTATTCGTCTTGTGTTGACCCTTCCAGTTTCTACAGCAACTACCGAACGAGCTTTCTCAGCTATGAAGATGTTAAAAACAAGACTTCGCAATAGAATGGAGAATGAGTTTTTAGCAGATAATATAATAGTTTATATAGAGAAGGAAATTGCAGGGAATTTCACTATAGAGATGATAATGGATGAATTTTATTCTATGAAAAATCGTCGTCAGGCATGATTTGATCCGATTGATGACCCGACCTGACCCGAAGAATGGGAGATTTACTAAGGCTTAGTCCATGGAGCGGAGGCTTAGGCCGACACAAAATTTTTGGTCCGTTTTTGTAGCTCATTGTGAATCCTGTGCGGAGGATATAAAAGCCCTTTTTTTTTTGTGATTAGGGTTTTGTCATCTTGTTCTTTTTGAGAAAGAAAAACACTGTAACCGTACATTGTAATTTTCTTTTATAATAGTGAAATCCCTGCAACTCTGTGGTCGTAGGCAAATTGCCGAACTACGTAAATATTGTCTTGTGCGTGTGATTGTTTTTCTTTTAGCGTTTTTTTTTTCTCTATTTTTTTGTTTCTCTTAGGTTTGAAATTTCGGTTGAATTCCCAACATGTTCAAGTATATGATGATATATGAAAGTTGATAATTTTGTATCCAATAGACTTCATAATTATATTTAGTAAATTTCTATTACAACCCGACCCCCCCAAGTGATCATTCCTGGCTACGTCCCTGCCTATCACGTTCTCGTATCTTACTCATATGGAAAGACATCCTAGAATCTCGGAAACCCTAATATCAGATCTCCTCTACAAGGAAAGATCCCTACTTCTGAGGGATCTTAGTTCACTACTCACCACTGTATAAGCACTACACCTCTTCTTTTCTCAAGTGCACAGAAAATCTCTAGCTCTCTCACTATAAAGTTTTTAGAGATTTCTTATTCACTAATTTGACTTTTGGAGGGTTTTTGACCGGTACCACACAAGTGCCTTCTTCTTGGTCCTTTAATTCTTGTTCCACAAGTACATATTGGCGTGATTCGGAGCCTATAACTCACTGACGATTTCAACACATCATCAGAAAGTATCAGAAGAGAGGGAAAACATAAGAGGGGGAGAGAAAGTAAATAAAATAATAGTTTTTTAGTTTTTACATACATGCTACAATGATTCCTATATATACAAACTTACAGTTCACAATTTAGCAATACCCACAACGTAAAACTCAATTTGAGCATATGTGGTTGTAAAATAGCAATTTAGGGAGTTTTACACTTCCAATGCTAATGCTCAGACATTATGTTATATAATAAAAGAGTAATTATTCTCATAAAATAGGTGGGGTACTTAAAAGATTTGACACTCAGGACAATTGCATAATACTTTCATAGCCAATTGTTGGAGGCAATTGGACATGAATTTAGGGCAATGGGTCACGATTATACTCATAAGCAATGCATAATGCAATTGGTGTATGTTCCAAGCACTTGAAAAATAATTCTGTTTTGGAGGAAGCTTGGAATATTTAGGAATAAGTATTGATGAGAAAAGGCTAAAGGGTAATGAGAGCAGGGTATAACATAGAAGATAAACTATTTTATGAAAATAATCATCATTATAATTCTCATTATTATTATTTTTGAATATTATGATTATTATCTTCTAAGTTGTTGTTGTTGTTGTATTTGTAGAGTTTGACTTCATTCCGATAGTTTTAAGACATATATTCGTCTTGTGGCCCATCTTGTATTCCTCTTGTTCGCAAGAGGAAAGCCTCGCCATATTTTACATTTTAATTTCATATATTTAGTTCTTAAATTCGATGATTTTTATATTGAGTATATTACATAATAAATTCATGCATCCATTATACTTTTAAAATTACTCATCTGTTATTTTTCTTTTACCCTATTTTACAGAGATGATATTATATAATCTTCTTATTTTTTTTGGTATTGAATTCAAAAAAGAAATCATATGTTTCATTATTAAAGAAAAAATAAATAAAGAATTGTGCTTGATAACTTTGTCTCCAAAGAAAGCCCACAAGGATGAGAAGGTCGATTAGTAAAGTTTGGGCCTGGCCATAGCACCTGTTTTTAACTTTAGAAGGGATCCGTGCGCGAATCCCACATCGCAAAGAAACAGTAAAATGAAAGCATACATATACAAACACACAGCCAGTAACCAGTGTCCCCTCGGGGACATCCGATAAAATTGGAACGATACAGAGAAGATTAGCATGGCCCCTGCGCAAGGATGACACGCATAAATCGAGAAATGGTCCAAATTTTTTTTCTCCTTTTTGCCCTTGGTCTAGCAACATAGTTTTACGACAATACCCTCACAAACTTTCTTTTTCCCACACAACACCCTTGTCTTCAACCGCGTAGCTATTGCTTTTCAACTATGGAGTCACAGAGCCATACCCACTAGACCTATCTAGCCCCAAACTTCAAAATTCATCATACAAGGTAATAGTCCAATCTGGGGTGCGGGTTTAAACTTTAAAAGACAAATTTGCGGTTTTTTTTTTTTCCTATTTGTTTGTTTGAAGAAAGGTTTAGGGTTGGGTTTGTGTTTGTGTTTGTGCTCAAATTTGAGCCTTGATGGTACTATGTGACCGAATGCAATTATTGCTAAGCTGCCGGTTGGTGTATGGAGTGGGTTCTTTTCCCAAGCATACCAGCTATTTGATGAAATGATTGTGAGAGTCTTAAATGTGATATTTGGTCTTATGCTTCTCAAAAATGAACTGGGTTTTGCTTATAATATAGCTCATTGCTAGGTTTTAGGGGTCAAATTGATGGTACTATGTGGCTGAGTGCAATTCTGGGTAAGCTGCCAGTTGGCAGGGGCGGCCCTAGACATTTTGGGGCCTAAGGCGAGAACTAAAAATGTATGTGTATGTGTGTTTATGTATGTGTATGTGTATGAGTGTATATGTGTATGTGTATGTGCATGTATGTTTATGTTTATGTTCATTTATGTGTATGAGTGTGTATGCATATGTGTATGTTTATGTGTGTATATGTGTATGTTTATGTTCATTTATGTATATGTGCATGCGTGTTTATGTTTATGTTCATTTATGTTTATACATGTTTATGTAAGTGTGTATATTTATGCATGTTTATATTTATAAACATAAATATAAACATGAACACACATACACATAAACATACATGAACACAAATACAAACAAATATACACAAAAACAAACAAACACATATACACATAAACACGCATAAACAAATATAAACAAAAACAAACAAACACAAACACACATACACATAAATATAAACATACATAGACACAAAAATACATACAGATTGAGAAAAATTAAACCCTCATATAGACTGGAAAAAATTGCAAACTAACACCAATTCTCAAACAATTTCGTTAGTTACTTTGGTGTGCTAAATCAAGCATTTATGTGTGTTTATATCTATATTTAAGTTTATGTGTGTGTATGTTTACGTTTATGTGAATTTATACGTGTTTATGTGTATGTGTGTTTATGTATATTTATGTGTATGTGTATGTATGTTTATGTCTATTTGCATGTGTATGTGTATGTGTGCTTATGTATGTGTATGTGTATGTGTTTATGCGTGCTTATATTTATGTATGTTTATGTATATATGTATGTGTTTATGCATGCTTATGTATGTGTATGTGTGTTTATGTATGTGTATGTGTATTTGTATGTGTATGTGTATGTGCATGCGTGTTTATGTTTATATTTATTTATGTTTATACATGTTTATGTATGTGTGTATATTTATGTATGTTTATATTTATAAACATAAATATAAACATGAACACACATACACATAAACATACATGAACACAAATACAAACAAACATACACAAAAACAAACAAACACACATACACATAAACACGCATAAACAAATATAAACAAAAACAAACAAACACAAACACACATACACATAAATATAAACATACATAGACACAAAAATACATACAGATTGAGAAAAATTAAACCCTCATATAGACTGGAAAAAATTGCAAACTAACATCAATTCTCAAACAATTTCGTTAGTTACTTTGGTGTGCTAAATCAAGCATTTATGTGTGTTTATATCTATATTTAAGTTTATGTGTGTGTATGTTTACGTTTATGTGAATTTATACGTGTTTATGTGTATGTGTGTTTTGTATATTTATGTGTATGTGTATGTATGTTTATGTCTATTTGCATGTGTATATGTATGTGTGCTTATGTATGTGTATGTGTATGTGTTTATGCGTGCTTATATTTATGTATGTTTATGTATATATGTATGTGTTTATGCATGCTTATGTATGTGTTTATGCATGCTTATGTATGTGTATGTGTGCTTATGTATGTGTATGTGTATTTGTATGTGTATGTGTATGTGCATGCGTGTTTATGTTTATACTCATTTATGTTTATACATGTTTATGTATGTGTGTATATTTATGTATGTTTATATTTATAAACATAAATATAAACATGAACACACATACACATAAACATACATGAACACAAATACAAACAAACATACACAAAAACAAACAAACACACATACACATAAACACGCATAAACAAATATAAACAAAAACAAACAAACACAAACACACATACACATAAATATAAACATACATAGACACAAAAATACATACAGATTGAGAAAAATTAAACCCTCATATAGACTGGAAAAAATTGCAAACTAACACCAATTCTCAAACAATTTCGTTAGTTACTTTGGTGTGCTAAATCAAGCATTTATGTGTGTTTATATCTATATTTAAGTTTATGTGTGTGTATGTTTATGTTTATGTGAATTTATACGTGTTTATGTGTATGTGTGTTTTGTATATTTATGTGTATGTGTATGTATGTTTATGTCTATTTGCATGTGTATGTGTATGTGTGCTTATGTATGTGTATGTGTATGTGTTTATGCGTGCTTATATTTATATATGTTTATGTATATATGTATGTGTTTATGCATGCTTATGTATGTGTTTATGCATGCTTATGTATGTGTATGTGTGCTTATGTATGTGTATGTGTATTTGTATGTGTATGTGTATGTGCATGCGTGTTTATGTTTATATTCATTTATGTTTATACATGTTTATGTATGTGTGTATATTTATTTATGTTTATATTTATAAACATAAATATAAACATGAACACACATACACATAAACATACATGAACACAAATACAAACAAACATACACAAAAACAAACAAACACACATACACATAAACACGCATAAACAAATATAAACAAAAACAAACAAACACAAACACACATACACATAAATATAAACATACATAGACACAAAAATACATACAGATTGAGAAAAATTAAACCCTCATATAGACTGGAAAAAATTGCAAACTAACACCAATTCTCAAACAATTTCGTTAGTTACTTTGGTGTGCTAAATCAAGCATTTATGTGTGTTTATATCTATATTTAAGTTTATGTGTGTGTATGTTTACGTTTATGTGAATTTATACGTGTTTATGTGTATGTGTGTTTATGTATATTTATGTGTATGTGTATGTATGTTTATGTCTATTTGCATGTGTATGTGTATGTGTGCTTATGTATGTGTATGTGTATGTGTTTATGCATGCTTATATTTATGTATGTTTATGTATATATGTATGTGTTTATGCATGCTTATGTATGTGTATGTGTGCTTATGTATTTGTATGTGTATTTGTATGTGTATGTGTATGTGTATGTGTAGGTCTCTTTGTCTTTTTCAGATTCAGGTGTAATACTCTGATGCAATTGTAAAAATGGCTGAGATTAAAAGTTGAAAAAACAACTTTCAATCTCAACAATTAAATAAAATATATTAAAGGAGAGTTAATAAGTTAAAAAAAAGTAAAAAAAAAAAAAATACTTACTACAGTACACCTGATATCAGTCCGTCTTTCTTCTTTTACCATTTTTCTTTTCTTCTTTTTTACGCGATACTTTTATTTCTCTTTATACGTCGCCTAGGCTGACAGGAGAGGAGCGAGTGAAAGCCATGTCAAGAAAGGAAATCGAAGATTGTGCTGTCGAGTCAAAGACTATGAAAATCTCTTCCTCTCTTCACCGGATTATGATGTGTGATTTTTGATTATTTATTTATTTATTTGAGATTATGAAGTAAATAGTTTTTATATTTTGCTTACCCTTTCTATTTTTTGAAAACACTTTTCTGGGAAATGCCATTTTTTTTGCTTTGCTTTCAGTCTATCATTCTTACTTGTGGTATGTGTTAGATTAATTTGGATCTAAAATTAGTTCAACAAGATGATTCTTCTTTTAAAATATAATAACAAAACCAATATATGTTTTTTCTAATGGTGGGTTCACTTTTAGTGTTTTCATTTTGTGGTTTTGGTTGTTTTGTGGGTTTTATGCTTTGATTTCGGTGAGTGTGATTTGATTTGTGATTTGGTGGGCTTCTGGGTTTTTTATGCGATTTGATTTTGGTTGGGTTTCGACAGTGGTGCGTGGTTAGAGGTGATGAGCTTGAAAAGCTCCGGCCATGGAGGTTTAGAAGGAGAGTTTGGTGGTCAGCCATGGAGTATGGTGTGATGTGGGTTGAGGCAGAGAGAGGATGAGAGGGAAACAAGGGCGACCCTAGACATTTTGGGATTTAAGGCGAGAACTAAAAATTGGGCATTTTTTATACTTATATATTAATTAAATTAATGTTTATTTAATATTTTTATATTATATTTTTCATCATTATTTTCATTTTCTTCTAAATTATTTTGAAGTTCATTATCAAGAGTTGTTGTATTGCAAAATTGAACATCATTTTCGTCTAAATTATTTTGGTGAATTTCTTGCTCATTGGTGATATTTTCATTTAAATTTTGTGTTATATTTTGTTTATTACGAATAACAAATTTATCTATTGATTCTTTTTGAGACTCAATTAATTTTTTTTTCTTTTTTTAATTTTTTCATATCCAGATGCATATTTTCTAGTAGACATTTTTAATCAAACAATATATTTATAAAGACTAAAATAAAAAATAACTTTCAAGTGTAGAGCAAATGAGAAATAGAACATGATTTATATAAAAAAAATATTGTTGTAATTTCACTGAACAATAACAAGTTTTTAGCAATTTCAACCTGCATAAATTAAAAAAAAATTAAGTACAAATATAACAAAAATTTAAGCACAGCCATAACACTCACACAAGACTTATTAATAAGACTTACCCACACACACACAAAAAAAAAAAAAAAAATGCAGGCTTTAAAAAAAAAAACTTGAAGGCCCAAACTTAACGCCAAGTCCAGGGAGGGCCCAAATAAACAAAGTTATCTTAAGTTCTTAACAAATAAAATGGCCCAAATATTTATAATTTTATACCTGATTCCTGTTACGGTGAGGTGAGCAGTTGAGAGTTGAGAGAGGCGGAGAGCAGAGAATCAGAGAGAGGCTGAGGACAGACTGAACAGTGGAGACTGGAGAGTGGAGACTAGAGCAGAGAGTAGAGAGTAGAGAGAAAGGTAATAATTTTTAGGGTTTTGATTTGTAATTGTTTTGTGGTTAATCTCTTAGACCGGATTTGTAGTTTATCTGTTTGTTTTTTGGTCAATGATTTTGTTTAGAACCAATGTTTAATAGGATTTACCAAATTTTTACTACCCGGTTCTTTTCTAAAATTTTGGGGCCCCCTTCCACTTAGGGGGGCCTAAGGCAATTGCCTAACTCGCCTAAGGGAAGGGCCGGCCCTGCCAGTTGGGGCAAGGGGTGGTTCTTTGTTAGATGAAATGATTGTGTAGTCTTGAATGTGATTTTTGGTTTTACTCTTCTGAGAAATGAACTGCGTTTGCTTAGAATATAGCTCATTGTAAGGTTTTAGGGATCAAATACCTGTTTGTGTGTGCGCGCGCGCGCATTTTAGTTATCATTTTTCGGTGTGTAAATTTGAAGACAACTCAATCATGAACTGGTGATTGCAGGGCTAATTTCTTGATAGTAATCAAACATGCCGCATAGAACCCGACCTATGACTGCCCTTTTGGTATTTACTGGACTCAATGTCGCTCTGGTTTCAACCATTACACCTGTCTATGATTTCGTGTGCTTTCTTCCATACTGGGAAAGAAGGGTATGTTCCTTTTTATCATTCTCTATTTGCAAATGGATTATATTTGTTCCCGGCAAAAATTAGTGTTCTACTATTGTTTCTTTTCTGTTTTCTGAACAGAGATGAAACAATTTTGGTTTGAGTGGTGATACTTCTATCATCCGTCTTGCCAGTGTTATTAATGCATTATGCCATGTCTCATCATTATTTCATTAAATTATAAAAGTGAAAAAAATTCTATTAACATTGAGAACAGTATTAAATGCAAGAATGCTGACAAAATGTATTTGATTGATCATATATGACCATATTTTCTTGTGTGTGACATGACTATTTTAATTTACATTTGGCATACATGTTCTTTAACATTGTATTGTGGCCTTTTGTTTTAATAAAACCCTTGTGCCATTAGGGAGCTGGTATTAAATATCCCCATGATATATGCACCCAATTCTCCCACCATTAGGGGTTGGGGGCATGTGGCACAGGTTTGAGGTGTTGGTGCAAAGAAATTGAGAAAACATTAGTAATTGCGGTTTACTGTTTCTGCAGAAATACGACTGCCAATAGGTTAGCAATGGCATAGAGTTAATGGTACATTTGTATATGCTAGAAGAAAGCTTTACGGCATTTGAAAATGTCTAAAAAGGTGCTTAAAGGTTCGACCGATCTATGAATTAGGCCTGGCTCACCCTTTTAATTTGAAATTATCTTTACAAGTTTATAAGAACTAAAGAGATTATATAGGTCAAACTCTTAGAATTTCCTTGGGGTTTGAGGTATACCCTGGTGGTTCCAGCACTTCTTTGGGTGCTTAGGCACTGGGGTTCAAACCCCACCAGCCTCCTACCCCTATTTACCCATAGAAGAAATAAAGTCTTAGAATTTCCTTAATATCAATAAGAATTAGAAACGTATAACATAGAAAAGAAAATACAAGTATTTTGAAGTCGTTTGCAAAACTTTTATTAGGCCAAACTTATGTTGTTTGTTAACATCCAGATTTTCCATAGAATCCAATAGTGAGCAATTTAATCGTAAAATGGAACTGAAATTTTAAAAGATTGTGTAGTTGAAGACCACTAAAAAGGAAAGAAAATCTTTGATGCGATATGTGTTGGTGGATGGTCAAATAGGAATAGGAAAAAGGTGAAATAAGAGGATATTCACCATTGGCCAATCAATATCCACTGAATGTATGTGAAACTTCCCACTAAAGCATGGCTTATTTGTTGATTGATTTTGCAACTCTTGAGAGCGAAAATGCTCATAAACTAACTACGTTTCTTTCAGTAAGAGGCTTAAGAGCAATAGAGTCCAAGATTTTTTGCTGGTACAAAAATGCCTAAAGATAACCTTTCTGATCTTTTGTAATTAGGGAATTTTAGAGCTGTAACAAGTTATAAAGCCTTTCCTTGTGTTTGAATTTCAATTGAATAGCAATAATAAGTCTACAATATGCACTTAAACTATTCTCATTTCCATGTCCTATATTTAAGTTATCTTCAGCTGGCAGGTTAATATCAGAGAGTCCTCGCCTCTCCTAATACGATTTCATCCTATCATCTGTCTGCTAAAGGAAAATTGACATTTTTTTTTGGCTAAAAAAAGGGCAATTTGACTTGAAAATGGGGGAGGGGGAAATTATAAATGCACTTCCAGTGGGGGGTAGTATCGACACGGGGTTATTATTATGGTCTAAAGCTTTGGATAATTTTGGTGATTTCCTGAAGTCTTGCTTCAACTTGTGGCTATGATAAACACATGCAGTTGAAAGTTGAGAGCATGTAGTGGATTCTTTTATACAAACATTATGCTTTGTGTCTTTGACAAACTACATGTATATCTACTGATACACACCAGCTAATACATAAGCTATAACACAAACAATAGGCCAGGTTTAGGTGGGTTTTGGTCAGCTTGAGACTAAAAAGTTAGCCTAATTGGAAGTCGTCTACCAGTTATTTTCAAATATAACTTTTATATGACAATAATACTAAATATATTATCGAGAATATTAATTTGAATTTTGCTTAGTTGCCTTACCCTTGCACTTTGGAATATTAAAACGAGCTTTGCCTATACTTGATTCATTGATTTATGTAGTTGGTGATCCATCTTAAGATTTTTTTTTTTTTTTTTTTCACATGTTACAGAGAGAACAACGGCATCGAGAATGGGAAGTTTCTTTAGCAAAGGGGTTTGAATCAAAATAAAAGGATCTATGAGGTAAAGAGAAGGATAAGAAGACAATAGAAGCTTTATACGAGTACCTATTGATTTTCTCATTTATATTCTGTAGATTTTAGTATTGGGATAGGTGGGGGATGGGACACCAACGATTTGCAAGAAATTATGACTGATCTCTAGTAAATTATATTCTGTTTCATCTAGGTACTGCTATACTAGATTCCCACCCAATGTTTTTGTCTTTAAATGGGCTAAATATTTGTACCAGCTTTTGTTGGAAAAGCTATCTTCTGTACTGTAGCCTTTCTCTTTAAATGGGCATTGCTCTACTGCAGCTCTGCATTGATTTGGCTAATATTTCTAGACTCTAGTTCTTGGGCAGGGACTGAAATTCTGGGTTTATGTCCTCCATTTTTAAAGGTCGGCTCATCATTATGTAAACATTGCAGTGGAGACAAATTGTTTCATTCTGCATTATTGGCCAACACTATGTAATGGACTTGAAACATGTGTTTCAATCAGTACCTTTTGAGCCTCATACAAATAGTTTGAACATAGGGCTGAAACCAACTTTCTCATTAATATATCCAACAAAACCTTAGAATTTTGTGTAAGAGTTTGAATCATAGTTCATAAGTAACAGATGTGGCTTGTCTGCAGATCAGAGTGCTAATGACAGAAAGCCCACGAATACTCTTTTGCATATATTAATTTGCTTCATAATTTTTTTTAATTTTTTAAATGGGTGCTTAAGAAAAAGTCACCTGGATCTGGGGGTGCAAATGCACAGGCGGATTCAATTCCATGCAATTACCACTACTATATGAGATGTAAAAACTAATAGGGTTAAAAGTAAAAAGTTTAAAAAGTTATAAAGGTTTAAAGAAATTTACCCTATCAATTTTTACATCACGTAAGGTTGCAAATAACCCTAACTATTCCATTGGATATCAATCCGACCCAAGCACTCTTGCAGAGAGAAAGTGATCAGGTGATTCAAAATTCAAATCATTGCTACAGAACCAATCTCGGTCTACTCACAACGTTGCCAAGGGAATTAAATGATAGCAATAGATTTATTTTCAGACTCCAAATTTCACAATACTGCTGCAAGGTCTCTAACACACAAGTAGTGCTCATGTATACGAGTTAATTTACAGCTGATTTGTCCCTCTTTGATTAAGGTTTTAGACAGAACAGCTTACGTGACAAACAAAACGAATATAACACAAAATTCTAGCGCTCATGGTGATCATAAATCATAATTCATAGATGGAAAATTAGCCTCTTTGAAAATTGATGTTTTGACTTCATTGTATCAAAGCAAAAATAAAAATGTTTCTCTGAAGTTAACAAGAAGAATGAAGGATACCGTTAGGCAGCAATAAATTTAGCTGCTACGAGTCTAATTTAAAGACCAAATCAGATTTCAATCATCCTCTTGAGCTTCTTGAAACTAGGAAGTTGCAATTTTAGTACCAATCTGAATCAATGTTGCTAAGCTTATGATCACATAACATTAAAATCATAGATATAAGTGAAAATGGCAAGCATCACAATTCACAGAACAGCTTACAGCCAGAAGAGAAATACTTGTCTTGATAAGACAGTTATGTGACGCAGGACAACCAAAACAAAATTGAAATAATGGAAAAATAAAGAGATATGACATAAGAGTCAGCACTGAGGCCTTGCTTGGAGTCAGCACCAAGCGGGGAAACCACTAAGAGTCAGCACCTAAGGTAGATCTAGAGTCAACACCGGACCAAAAAAAGACCAAATGGACATTGTTTTTCATTCATCAAAATATCAACTATCTCCTCAAAGAGTACAATAAGTTGCTTATAAAGGATTGCTAAACCTTAGTTCTAATTGGCTAGAAAACTTTAATTGCCTTATTACAAAAATAACCTTACTTCCCAAATTAAAATACTAATAGCCCAATAAACTACTAAAACCTAAAACATAAAAATACAATTGACTTGCAAACATAAATAATATTAAATAATAATTTTCTTGCATCTCCCGCATCATTCTCCTCTGGGTGGAGAAAACTCGACCTCGAGTTTTAAAGCATTGGAAGATTAGGATGCTGACAAATAACACTTGCTTCAAGTCCGAAATCACCTTAGGGAGCACAGAGAAAAGAAAAATCTTGAATTCCACCATATCAAACTCATTAAGAATAACAAAATCAATGTGTGGAATCAGTATAATCTTTTCTTGAACCTTATAAACCATAGGAAGCACTGTGATTTTAACCTCTTTGACTTCACCAAGATATAGATCTTCAAGGATTGTGGAGGGTTGATCAAAAGCACGTTCAATAACTTCAACTTTCACATCATGTGCACCCTCTAACATAATACTCTCTTTATGCACCATCTCTTCACCTTGCTGCTCTTCAATAGATTCATTTCCTTGCACGCATGTTAAAGCAACACTTGTCAGGGCATGTACGTCTATGTCAACATTAGGCTTTGGTGTTGCTAGAGGATTCTCCACGACCAAGATATCATCATCAATGTTGTCTTCTATTGGGGCAGCAATAAGTTCATTGTGATCTAGTATCCTTGGTTTCCCAATTGAATCGGTTTAAGTCTTCTTTTGCTTCATCTGAGCAATCTTGTCTTGAACATTTTTCATGAGCTTTACAGATAATTCATTTAATTCCTTGGTAGATTGTTCAAAAGCGCATTAAGGACATGAAATGGGATGAGGATGAGGATGATGATTCATCGTATTTGCTTCAACTTGAAAAGTACCACACTGAGATTGGGGTAGATACTTAGCTCGATAGTATGATGACAAATACTCATCACAAAACTTTTCTTTCATATCTTCCCACATACTAATGGCAAGTTCATAATTCATATAGTGAAAATATTCAAGATTCTCCCAAAACCTTTGTGCTTTGCCTCTTAACTTCAACTTGGCATACCTAACCTTTTTGTTATCTGCAAAATTTGCTTGCTCAAAGAATTGCTCCATCCTATTCATCCAGTTGACAAAATCTCGTGAATAAGTTTCATAACCATCAGAATAAGGTGCTTCTAATATTACCATGATTCTTTAAAATAGTGCTTCAACAAATAGTTGGAAGTTGGAACAAGAACCTAGGTTGCTGTGATGTTCTCTGGACAGATTGTTGTAATAGGCTTCTAAGACTATTCTCTCAAATAGTTGCTGGGATTGGGCTGGTTGACAGGTTTGGATTTCGTGGGACTGGCGACTGTGGTGGCGCGACGACAAGGAAGGCAGCGGCAGCACGATACATGGAGGAGTGGTGATGATGGTGTCGGCGACGGTGGCTGATGTGTGTGTTGATAGTGTCGGTGGCGGTGGCTAAGTGCTAATCTGTGGGTTTCGACAGCTGTGGGTTAATATCAGCAGTGGTTGGTTGAGGTTGCCAATGGGTCTCGATGTGAGTCTCTTCTCTCTTTGTGGTTGCAAGGGATTTGGAGACTTGATTGTGGGTTCTAGACTAGAGGTTCATGGTTGGCTTCAAAATTTGGTTTTTTTTTTTTTTTTTTGGGTGATATTTTCTGGTTCTTTCCTGCGGTGATGCTTCAACAGTTCGGTATTTTCTCAAATACCGAATATGACGCAGGACAACCAAAACAAAACTGAAACAACGGAAAAATAAAGAGATATGATCTAGGAGTCAACATCTAGGCCTTGTTTGGAGTCAGCACCAAGCGGGGAAACTACTAGGAGTCAGTACCTAAGGTAGATCTAGAATCAGTACCAAACCAAAGAAAGACCAAACGACCATTGTTTTTCATTCATCAAAATATCAACTATCTCCTCAAGGAGTACAATAAGTTGCTTAAAAAAGATTGCTAAATCTTAGTTCTAAATGGCTAGGAAACCCTAATTGCCTTATTACAAAAATAACCTTGCTTCCCAAACTAAAATACTAATAGCCCAATAAACTACTAAGACCTAAAACAAAAAAATAAAATTGACTTGCAAACATAAATAATATTAAAAAGTAATTTTCTTGCATCTCCCGCATCATTATGTCTCATTGTCATTCAAAGGGAAGAATAAATAGGGACACCTGGCAAGCTTTCACCAGCATCGACAACGAAAATGTTGCCTGAAACATATTCAGAAGATTCATGTAACAAGTATCGAACAAGTGATGTCAGTGCCGGATCTGTGACGCCATATTCTCTTAAAGGGACAGTTTTCTTTGCCACCTTATGCAGCCATTCTTTTTCCATGAGACCCTGAGTAATCTCAGATTTGAAAAGGCCAGGTGATATAGAATTCACTCTAATTTTATATACACCCAATTCCAAGGCCATGACCTGTCATAAGTAGAATCAACATTATATGGAGAAGTAACAAAAGCAAAATCAACACACACACACGCACACACTAATCTGATAAGAATACATTTCCTATGGGCAAAGACATAAAAGAGACTGGTTCCTATCTCTAAATAAGTTCAGGGTATTCCATAATAATTAATTTATGATGTTTTCATCACATAGTTACAGGAAAAGGTAGCATTCTAGTCTAAAAAGACAACCCGAGTGATAGCACAGTGGCCAGGGATGACAACTCAGTAGAGATCATCAATCAGAAAGTTACTTTTATAAAAAAAGAAAAAGAAAAAAGAAACACACATCTAGGTAAACAGTCAGCAAACAAAATATACCCATTCCAATTTCATGTAAAAGCAATATGATGATGTTTGGAGATGGAAATTACATCTGTTTTGGTACCCAGCTTCAAAGGGGACCGATAAGAAAATATTTAGGACATGCAGTTGAAAATGTCTGACTTGAAGTGAATATCCAGTCTTCATTTGTGTGACTATTCTCTAGGAATTTCTCTTGGAATTTTCTTTTTCCATTCAATTGGCAAAAAAAATATCTTTAGTTGATGTAATGTTTCCTCTTTTATTTTATTTATAGGAAATGTACCTGACCTTTTCTTGAATCAAAAGAAGTAAATTCCATTTGTTTACCTATTGCTGAATCAATTGAAGTAAACTTTTTTTTTGTTTAACATGAGGATTTTTTCCCCCTGTAGTCCATTCTTCTATGAAGATACTACGATTTTTCATCTTATAGTTACTATTTTGTTTCCAAACAATTACAAAACATGACAATGGTATCACCCCTATATTTTGGAAGAGTTGAAGGGCAATCGACATTACCTTTGTCAAGGTGTTTAGGCCTGTCTTTGAAGCAGCATAGGCAGCAGCTCCAGGCAATTGCCCACGGTCGAGAGCAGCAATAGAAGATATGTTTATGATTGATCCTCCCCGCTCTGCATCACGCATGCGTACGCCAATGTATTTTGACACCAACCAGGTTCCTGTTAAGTTTGTTTTGATAACATGATTCCATTCCTCCTCAGACAATTCTAATGGAGATTTCACAGTACCTAATGTACACAGTATAAGAGTTAGGCATCCAGGTACCTGAACATTTTGAAATGCTCATAGAATTAAAATAAAGACGAAGAAGCAAATGTTAAAAATACACATAAAAAGAGCTAAAGTTCATTGGCAAGAAACACAACTGATCTTGTCAATACAAGAATGAAAAATCAAAAGATATACGTCTTAAACAATCAACTGTGGATGATCCATAGTCATCTAAGCACACTTGTCCATGTATAGGTATCATTCCTTTACATACCCGTGTGTCACACAATATAAACAAACATTTACATTTATGAGCAAGACAATGTAGTCAAATGTCAAAGTAATGTATAAGGTTTTTAAAGAACAAATAGCTAGAAGTAAAAGGTCTCAAACCCATAAGATCTCAGGCTCAAAACTCTTTTGGAAACTGTGATGTCAAAACATGGTTTTTTATTTATTTTAAATTTCTAACCTCTAAATCCAGCGTTGTTGACCAAGGCATCGATGTGGCCAAACACATCCCAAGCCTCTTGTATGGACTTGTCAATAGTAACACCATCGGCGCACAAATCGAGCTCCACAGCCACTGCTCGTGGGGAGCTTGAAGAAGTAGAAGTAGAGGAAGAGAGGTGATTGATTTGATGACAGAGTGATTGGAGTTTGTCCACGCGACGAGCGGCAGCAATGATCTTGCAGCCAGCTTTAGCGAGATCGAGACAGAAGTCAAGACCAAGGCCTGAGGAAGCCCCAGTCACCATCACCACCTTTCCCTCTAGCTTTCCCCACTCCTCCAACGCCATTTCTCTGACTCGGTGCAATGCCAATGCCAATGCCTCAGATCTTAGATCTCTGATCTCTTTTTATTTTCCCTCCCCCGAGAGAACCCAATTATTATACTGTGTATGAATAATGAATATGAAGTAATATATATATATATAGCCTTGTTTCGTTTTGTTGTTTTCATCACCCATATTTCAATCTCCATCACCCAACGTTCAACACTTAAAAATTATGGACCCCCCAGTGCAAATCTTGTCCATCAATACACATTTTTGGGGTTTTCGATATGAGTTTACTGGCAATTTGTTAAATAAAGGAAAATTGTGGAACCCATTGCATTGCAGTGTCACACTCAAGTCCTGACACCAACCGACGTCTCTTTCTTTTCTCTTTCTTTCTTTTGCCTTTGCTTTCTTTCTTCCTCACTTCTGCTAATTTCTCTCCACAGCTTCCTTCTCTCTTTCTTTTTTTTTTTTTCCTTTCTAACTCCGCACACCGGTGCTTCTTCCTTTCTTCTTCATGATGAACACAACGCACTCCACCAGATCCGCCTAGCATCTCAGGTGATTCTCGCTGCACCTCTCTGCCCTCCACCAGATCTGCAGAGTTCTCTCTATCTCCTTGGCAAGATCAAAATTTTTTTCTCACTCTATCTTGTGGGTGCAAAGTTCGGATTTGAGATGTGGTTATAGGATTTGGATTTTTGAGACATGGGTGTGTGTGGGGTTCAGATTTGTTTTGGGCATCTATGGGGTTTATGTTTGTAACTTAGTACGTTTAAGAGGGCCTGTATTGATTTGGGTATCGGTGGGTTTTGATTTGGACATCCGTGGGTACCTATGAGTTTATGTTTGGATTCATTTGTGTTTGTATGTTTCCGAGGGTTTGACAGTAGGTTTGGGATAGGATCCGGCAAAAATAGCCGAATACTACTATTTTTTGAAATTATTAATGTTTTATCACAGTCTGAGATATTATTAGTGTACCATTTTTTTGAAACTCAATAAAACTCGAGTTTACAAAAATTGAGTATCTAAAAAAAGTCCACTGGAAACTCAAGTTTATGAATAAACTCCAGTTCCTTGTGATATCTTTTTCCTCTGGAAGAACCAAGTTATTGTCACAAATCTAGAACAGTTTGGGAAGTGAAGTGGATAATTTGAAAGTTTGTTGGTGGCTTAATTGGGTGATGTTGATGTAATAAATAAAATAAAACAAAAGTATTCCAGTGAAAACTTTCACAGGAGACAAGCTCTTTCCTCAACTATATGTCTATCTGTTGTAAAATATGTAGTATTAATTAGGTGATGACTTTTTTTTTTTTTTTTTGGCTGAGAAATTAGGTGATGACTTTAATTGTGAGGGATTTCAATTTTCAACCTCATCATGAAGATTGTTACGTGTTAGACGTGCTTAAGTGAATGTTAACTCCATCATGACTGACTGACAATAGGAAGTGAAAGTGTTGAAAAGGAAATAAGAATATATCATAACCAACTCGAGTTTCATAAACTTGAGTGTCAAAATCGAGTTTCACAAGTTCGAGTTTCAAAAAATGGTACATTGCTAAATATTTCTCAAATAGTGGTAAAACACTAATAATTTCGAAAAATAGTGGTATTTAGCTATTTTTGCCGATCCGGTTGTTATTGATGTGTGTGTGTACATGAGAAATGAAAGAGAAAGAAGACAGCTTCAGTGAGAAAAATGAAAGAGTGGGGAGAGAAAAATTTCGCTAGTTGGGTACTGGTTGAATCACGCGAATTGAAAAAGCTCTGAAAATTTGCTTTTTTAAAATTGTGGATATGGTGTTATTTGTAAACGCAATTCGACTAAAATCGTGCTACCAAATGATTTCATTTTTTGCATTTAGCTTGTTAACATGCACTTCCTTTGCAAGAATGCCTATCCAAATGGGTTCTAAAGATGCAACCAAATGACCAAATTACTATTACACATGAATAACTATTTCATTAAATGAGCTATTACAGCATACTAAACATATTCTAAGAGATAGTTTTCCTCTTAACCATTTTTTTATGATACTACAAAATACAGGAAAATGCATAAAACTATCTTCATTTAAGGTTCTCCATTGAAACAATTAATTTTATGCTAAATATTATTTTTCTCATTATTGAATTTCGCATGAATTTCGTTTTTCATCCTTAAAATTTTAAAAGTTGGTTTTAAACTCCTAAATTATTGAAAATGTTATGCTTACCACTTTTTAATTTAAAATGTTTATTTTTAATCCCTAAATTATCATAAAAAATTTATTTTTTTCGTCTTTATTTTCATTTATAAGCTATTGAAAAAAATTTCTTTAAAAAGTTTAGGAAAGAAAAAATGAAATGTTTTTAAAATTAAGGATGAAAAACCAAATTCAAGAAAAGTTTAGGAATTGAGATAATATTTTTGCCATAATTTTAACTCATATCCCCATGCCCAATCGAATAATTATTTTACGAGACATAACTCTCACAACATGTATAGATTCCACATGTTATGAAGAAAGATCACATGAGATATCTCCTCTACCAAATCATCCTTAGAAGATGTCTCATTCAAAACGCTCCATTGTAGACAAATACACGTTACTTCATAAATGATCACTTCAAACATTGTAGTTTTTCCATTTATGCATCTTAATTAAACCTTTAAAAGTGGCCCATTGAAATTTTGAAGAATTTTAACAGTGTTCTGTTTAATTATCTTTTTCCCTTCACTTTTTTATTTATAGGTCAAGTACCAATTACATTCGATCCTTCCTTGGTATTATGTCATTGTTGATGAATTTTCATTCAATATTATTGCAAGAAAAATTAAAATTAAACGGTAGGATCGACCAGTTCAATTTTAATAAAAAGATAAAAGGAATTGAATCTCAATGTCCTTTTAAAAGACTGATTTTTTTAATTGAAAAGGTCTAAACTGAATTCCAAATAATCTAATCTTCCTACAAAGTAGAATATAAGAAATAGTTGATAGATGTTTTGAGGGATAGGTGATGAAAATGATTCAGCCTCCTTGCCAGTGAAAAAACACATCCAATTTTTCAGGATTTCCAAGATCCATATGAATTATTAGACCTATATAAATTTTGACTCAAATTAGGAATTACTATTGGAGAATATCTTTAGAGTGGTATGGTTCCCTCGACTAGACAATGGTCATCTCCAAAGCTGGGGATTGTTTTGAGGGAGCTCGAGCTTGGGCCTAAAGGCTCTCACCAATGATGAATGGGTCTAAGAAGCCGTGACCCTACTTGAACTCCAAGGAATGTGTTTTGGTTAAGGTCTAAAATGGCAAATGGGTAGGTCATAAATGAGTTCGGTGGTTAAATATGGAAGAGAAAGGCTAGGTTTTTGCTAAGAAATTCCATGAACTTTTTAACCAAATAACATTTTTTGATCTTCTTTTCCTTTTTTTTTTTTTTTTTTTTTTTGAAGAAACAGACATAAAAAGAGAGCAAAAATACATATTTATCATCATTTTTAAGAAAAGTTAGTCACGGAAGACAAACATATTTTACCTCAAGTTAGTAAAATAATATTTTTTAAATCACTTGTAGGAAAAATGATTTTGAGTCAAATCAATCACCCCAAAATAATATATACACTAGAGACATCAACTCTATATAATATCTTGTGCTTTTCTCGGGTTCAAGGCTGGATGATAAGCTCTTGGATCCAGTGCACAATACTCCTCTTTCTACGGGAGCTATAAGAGGGAATTTCCAAGTTAAACCCACGACATTGTTTGGAAGACACTTGTGCACCAAAATCCAACCAATGAGGACTTTTGAGGAAACCAAAAAAAAAAAAAATAAATAAAAAGAAGCTCCTTTTGCAAATACGGCCTTCACTTGAAGATGAAAACTGCCTCCGATTAGTTACGAAAGATGGAGAATTTGCTAAATCTCATTTGAGATTTCATCATTTTAATGCTATCGATCTAGTTACTGTGATTTTCAATGTTATCATTAGCATGCATTTGATTTAAGACACTCATGATTAGACAATTCTTGGACACCATGTGAATCCTTGCATTAAAAAATAGAAAAAAAGAATTGTTACTATGAATCCTACGTTGTTTGGATTTTTAAGGTTCTTTGTCCCTACAACAAGCTTCAAAAGCTTGATAGGTAATGTACAGACGCAATACTTAGTTTCAATGCTAGTTGAATACTTCGATTACAATAAAAACCATTTTCCATTACAATTTGTAAGTGTAACTGAATCGCAGGAGACTTGTGAGGAGATGATGCAATTTGGCTAAATGAGCAAATTTCAGATTCCTTCAAATGCTTACCATGGTCCTCTGACAAACAAATAATACATACACTAAAACTGTCAACTAGATCTGGAACATTGTCCACGAAATGTCAACTCTTTCATATCTTGAGCTTTTCTTGAGTTCAAGGCTGGACAATAAGGCCTTTAATGGCCGTGTAACTCAAGGTTATTGCTTGTTCTTCAAAACAAGTTTTGAATCCCCTAATTCCATTATTGTAACTACTGATTTTTTTCTTAAATAATAAATTTAAGGACACAAATTTTGTCCCAACTTGTTGAAGTGAAATGTCATAAGTGGTGGATATAAAAATGATGTTAGTGTTGAGTCCATCAACCTATGCAAAACTGATTGTACACCACGGACAATCTGTCATGTTAATAAATTGTGAAAAATGTTGAGGATAAAATTTAGTGTCCGTAGAAAGTTGAAAAAAAAAAAGGAGAAGAAGAATAAGAAGTAGCAAGTCTTGAGCTCTCGGCCAGTTAAGGGTTGGAATGTTGGATATGGATCAAATCATCAAAACAATAACTATTTCTGAAGCTATAAAAAAAGTATTTTGGTCTATGCAGAAACACAGGCGGGCACCCCCAACCCACACTCATTCGCACAAAGAAGTGAACAAGTGATTCAAATCATTGCTACAAAACCTCGATCTCAGACTCTCAACACCCCAGGGAAATTAACTGGTAGCAATAGATTTATCTTCAAATTCTCAATTTCACAACACCGCTGCAGGAAAAAGGTTGCTGAATTTACAGCTGATCTTTCCCTCTTTGATATCCATATGCTTAGGATCCCTAAGATTGTTGCAGGTTTAAGGTTTTAGACAGAACAGCCTATATAGCAAACAAAACGAATATAACAGAAAATTCTTGCTCTCATTGTGATCATAATTCATAATTGCCATAGATGGAAAATTGGCCTCATTGAAAATAGATGTATTGGATTCCACTAGGCAGCAATAAAATTCAGCTGCTAAGGGTCTAGTTTAAAGACGAAATCAGATTTCAATCCCCTCTTGAGCTTCTTGAAACTTGTACATCAACAAGAGAACTTTTCAAGGACAGCGCAATTTTAGGACCAGTTTGAATCTATGTTGCTAAGCTTATGATCACACAATGTTAAATTCATAGACATAAGTAAAAATGACAGGCATCACAATGCACAGAACACTCAATAGTAGGATTAAAAAGGAACAAAATAATCCATAAGTTCCAGTCTTCCAGAAACTATGAATATTTCACATATATCTGCCAACCTGTTTAGTTGTAATCTTCAAAAGGCAATGAAGTAGTTATTGGAAATTCCATGAAGGATAAGAAACAAAATTTGCAGCAAGAATATTTACACCTGTCTTGATAACAGTTATATCTCACTACATAACATGGCTTTCAAAGGGAAGAGTAGATAGGAACACCTGGTATGGTTGCACCAGAATCAACAATGAAAATGTTGCCCGAAACATATTCAGAAGATTCATGTACCAAGTATCGAACAAGTGATGTCAATGCTGGATCAGTAGTGCCATATTCTCTTAACGGGATAATTTTCTTTGTCACGTTATGCAGCCATTCTTTTTGCAAGAGACTCTGGGTAATCTCAGATTTGAAAATGCCAGGTGATATAGAATTCACTCTAATTTTATATACACCCAATTCCAATGCCATGACCTGTCATAAGTAGAAATAACATTAATATACAAGAAGAACGAAATCAACACACACACACACACACACACACACACACACACACATACATGCATACATATTATGTAGCACAATTATAAAAAAGCAATAGGGACAAAAACAGCAAAAAAAAGACAAACTAGTCTGATAAGGATACATTTCCTATGGGTAAAGACTTAAAAAGAGCCTGGCTCCTATCTCTAAATAAGTTTAGGGTATTCCATAAATAATTAATTTATGACGTGTTCATCACATGGTTATAGAAAAAGTAGCATCCTAGTCTAAAAAGATAACCAAAGTGATAGCACAGTGGCCAGGGATGATAACTCATGAAGTACAGGCCATCAGACCCAAAGTTACTAAAATAAAAAATAAAGAAAGAAAAAGAAACACACATATAGGCAAACAATCAGCAGACATAATAAGCCTGTCCCAATTTCATGAAAATGCAATATGATGGTGTTTGGAGATGGTATATATATTTTGTTACTCAGTTTCAATGGGAACTAACAAGAGAATATTTAGGACATGTACTTGAAAATGTCTGACCTGAAGTGAATCTCCAGTCTTCATTTGTGTGTCTATTCTTTAGATGTTTCTCTTGGAATTTTCTTTTTCCTCTCAATTGGAAAAAAAATATATCTTAAGGTGATGTAATATTTCCTCTTTTATTTTAATTTTTTTTATAGAAAATGTACCAAACTTGACCTTTTCTTGAATCAAAAGAAGTAAATTTTTTGATAAGTAATAGAGATTTATTAATATAAAAAAATAGACACCTAGGTATACAGGGAATATACAAGGGTGTATAGATCAAATACAAAAGAATCAAAAGAAGTAAATTCTATTTGTTTACCTATTGTTGAATCAAATGAAATAAATTTATTTTTGCTTAATGTGAGTGTTTTTTTTTTTTTTAAAATCTCTGCAGTGTATTTTTCTATGAAGTTACTACGATTTTTCATCTAATAGAAATTATTTTGTTTCCAAACAATTACAAAACATGACAATGGTATTACCCCTATATTTTGGAAGAGTTCCATGGCAATTGATATTACCTTTGTCAAGGTGTTTAGGCCTGCCTTTGAAGCAGCATAGGCGGCAGAACCAGGCAATTGCCCACGGTCAAGACCAGCAACTGAAGATATGTTTATGATTGATCCTCCCCTCTCAGCATCACGCATGTGTATGCCAATGTATTTTGACACCAACCAGTTTCCTGTTAAGTTTGTTTTGATAACATGATTCCATTCCTCCTCAGATAATTCTAATGGAGATCTCACATTACCTAATGTACACGGCATAAGAGTGAGAGATATTTATCAACAATAACCTTCAACAATTCAGTAACAAAAACAGCCAGATAGGCATCCTGGTACATGAACATGTTTAAAAAGCTCGTAGAATTATAATAAAGATGAAGAAGCAAATGCCAAAAATACAAACACAAAAATTCCAAGAAGCACACTGATTATTTTATTTTATAAATAAATTGGTAAGTTACTCATACCCAATGGGTCTTAAACCTACGACCTCACCTTCCACCTAGCACTTAAAAGGAGCGAAGGTGTCAGTTGGGTTAGAACTGATCTTGTCAATACAAGAATGAAAACTCAAAAGTTATATTTCTTAAATAATCAACATCAACTGTGGATGATCCACAGTCATCTAAGCACACTTGTCCATGTATGGATCATCCCTTTACATACCTGTGTGTCCACAATATGTGTATGTGCAATGTTTACACTAAACTATCACATAAAGCAAGTATAGGTATAGCTTACTTACATGGGTTTCAGTTGAATTCAGCTAATTCATCTAGTAAAATCTTTAATTGTCGAATAAGATATCGATTTCAATCCCCCTACACCTAATACACCTAAAACTAATTGATGTGTTTCTCTAATAATTAGTAAAATTATAAAAATAAAAATAAGGGTCATGCTCATTTTTCCATAAAATAAATTTAAAAATAGTTTCCATGCCCTTAAGTCGGTAATTCCTTAACATTTCCCTAAAAAAAAGAAAAAAGAAGAAGAAGAAGAAGCTAGTATTTAATTCCTAACCTCTAAGTCCGGCATTGTTGACCAAGGCATGGATGTGGCCAAACACATCCCAAGCTTTCTTTATGGACTTCTCAATGGTGGGTCCATCAGCGGTCAAGTCGAGCTCCACAGCCACAGCTCGAGGGGAGCTTGTAGAAGAAGAAGAAGAAGAAGAAGAAGAAGAAGAAGAAGAATTGATTTGGTGACAGAGTGATTGGAGTCGGTCGACGCGTCGAGCGGCGGCAATGATCTTGCAACCAGCTTTTGCAAGGTCGAGACAGAATTCAAGACCAAGGCCTGAGGAAGCCCCAGTTACCATCACCACTTTTCCCTCTAGCTCTCCCCATGACTCCATCGCCACTTCTCTGACTCTGTTTTGGATAAAAAAACAAAAAAAAAAGAAGTAGCTTTTAAAAGTTAAAAAACATCTCAATATAGATGCAATGTATTAGAGGTATTGAGTAATCCTAGGAACAAAACTATTTCCACTCTCTATTGCGTGGCTGTCAACTAATGATTTGATTACCGTACTTTAACACGTGTTCTCCAAGTATAATTGAAGATGCTAAAAATTAAAATCTAATCAATAGTTGACCTACAGTAACATACTATTTAGCAGCATTTTCAAATTTTTATACCGTACTTTCTCCACACAAAAAAAAAATATATTTATACGGCATAAAGAATGAATAATTATATTTACTACTTGTTCATCAAAAAAATTATATTTACTACTTATAAACACTTTTAACAAAAAGTGTTTATAATATTTTTGTAACAATTTTACAATAAATTCTATATGGTAAGTTTTTATAGGGTTTAATTTGAATTCATTACTAAAATTATTTTTTTCTCAACCGTAATAGCCAGTAACATCTGTTACTTGAGATTTATTGTGAAAGAATTATGAAAATATTGTGGTAGTATTTCTCAATTTCAATTTTCTATTTCTGAATTTAATTCTTCCTTCTCTCTTCATTTTTTCCACGTTTCTTCTTTTGCTTTTCTTTTTTCTCCACCACACACGTATCTCCACTTCTCTTTATCTTTATTTTTAGGTTTATTTGAACACCACTTATTACTAAAAACTGAAAACACTATAGTAAAATAATTTTTAAATGTGTGAATAATGCCATGAGACTCAGTTTTAATGAAAATTTTGCTGAATTAGATAACTTATAGGTCTTGTGAACAGTACATGGGACCCACTAACAGAGACGCAAAGGCGCTGAAATCGCAATCCAAACTTACACTTTACTTTTCCTTTTTTACCCCTATCTCCAGATATCTCTCTCTTTCACTTGGACTAAAAACACTAAATCATGTCATTCATCTTCACATCACATTTAGGGGAAATAACCACTATGCTCTACCACAAGAGAGAGAAATAGTCTTTGTCCTCTATCCTTCTCCAGATATTGTGGGTCAAATTTTTTTTTTTTTTTTTTTAATTTGTTCTGATTTCATTAGTTTTATGAGAAAGATTGTGTTCTGTGATTAGATTGCATTGTGTATTTTGTTCTGGTTGTGTTTTGGTGTCTTTGTAGCCATTGAGGTTGAGATAAATGTTGAAATTTTAATTTATTGTGTTAAATTGTTTATTTAGATTTATTCAAGTATGGATTATTTTAAGTGAGAAAAATGGTTTAGAGTTGCTATAGTGCTCTCTTCTTCAAGAGAGCTACTGTAGCCACTCTAAAAAAAATTGGAAAAGTCTATATTTTACCCATTTTTTTGGTTTGCTCTCAAAAAATGACTTTGGCTGGTCTATTGGAGATACTCTAAGCAATTGATATGGTAATGGGTGTCTAATGTGTGTTCCTAGCGCCACTTTGATAGTCTCATGTATGGCGATGTGATGCTCCATCTTTTCACATTTATGGTGGACCTCTACATGAATTTTATTAGTGGGATACTGGGATCTATTGTAAATGAGAGAACAAAGAGCACCACATTCAAGAAAGTCAATTTCGTAGCAAAGGCCATTTTAGTTTGGCCAATGTAGCAAAATATCTCAATGCTAGTTGATATCGATGTACTGTTTTGGAATTACCACTATAATTTTATATTAAAAAATCATATATTTTATAAGCTTAAATATTAACTTAAGTACATTCACTCTTAATATATATGTTAAATAACATATTTTTTTTAAAAAAATCAAAATTTTAACATTTTTAATTTTTAATTTTTTATTGTACAAGCTGAAACATCAAAATCAGTTGAAACATTTGAAATATGCCTAGTACAACTTGGTATTTTTTTTTCTTTACATTTTAGAGGATTATCGATAACAATTTAATGGCCAGTACAATATATTTCTCTGGTACGGCCGATACAGTATGATAATGACTTCCTATATCACATCATCGTATTCTGAGAACAACTATACTGTCTTTTTTTCCCATTTTTTATAAGATAATTATACCATCTTTTTAATTGTTAAAAGTTTTTTCTCTCCCCCCAAAAAAACCCAAATATTTTATGAATTTACTATTAATTTTAGACGAAAATATTATTTATTAATTTAACACATATCCCATGCCAAATCGAAAAATTATTTATAAAACCGTTTTATATCTCTCCCACAATGTATATGGGCTTCATAGGACCGTCTTACATCTCTCCCACAATGTATATGGGCTTCAAAGGACCGTCTTATGAGACTTGTCTTAGTATTCAATTTTTAAAGTTAGAAAGTTGCAGGTTTAGTTTTAATTAAAAATAACTAAAATAAGAGAAATTTGGTAATTTCAAGAAATCTTGAATTGGCTTTCCTTATCTGCATCAAAGGCCCATGAGTCTTGTTTTATGTTTTGAGTCATTTTCCTTCCTTTTGTTTTTTTGATCACTAGGAATGCACTTTATTTAAATAAAAATAAATACAAATAAAAAAGGACAAGGCCTAAGTACACAAGGAGAAAAAAATGGGGGAAAAACCATAAAAATTTTATTCATGTTGGTTTAGAAGCTACTAAGTCCTTTTAGTTTGTTATTAATAATCCTAGTCATTCTAGGAATAGGTTATTTAGAGTACTAGTACTTCTAGGAAAGGATTTAACAATAGCCTATATAAAGGCTTTATTGTAGTCAATAACATTCATAGTGAAATTGATTCTAACAAAAATCCAGCAGCTAATTTTAAGCTTTGACGGTGGATTGCCTTCTCCTACATGATTGCGTAGGAAGTCGTAGGTGTGATTGGCTAGTGTTTATTTATCTTTTTCAGTTCTATCCCATGTTTCAGCCCCAAACAGCCATCAAAATTCATTCTTTTCTAACCTAAAACCCTTAACAACAATTCTTATACAAAAACCCTTCAAGAACTAATCAAGAAATCTATTGAAGTGCTGAATTCATAAAGATCCTACTTCATAAACTAAGCAAGAGAATATGAAATACATATTTAGCAAAGTAATTCTTGACCAGACTCTGATGAACAGAAGTTATTAGCATTAAGTAATTTACAAAGGAATAAGAAGGGCATAACATACACTTCTTTCAGTTCTTCAATTTTTTCCTGGAATTGAGAATCCTGTGCTAACAAAATGCAAGAGCCCTCGTCCTTTGACTTTCTTTGAGACCCTGAGATCTCAGCATGCCCATTGACAGCACAAGTTCCCAATTCATGGTGGTCAGGTCCTCCCACTGTCACCCTGCTCATTGTGCCATTAACTTCACCACCATCTGGTTTCACTAAATTAATATCTGCCCTCTGACTAATTCCATTTTCAACAGTTAAAGTGAATGCTTTGCTGTTCTTACTGTCAGCAACATCAGCATTTTTGGTTTTGTTAAAACCGTTCATATTTGCCACATTTTTTTCACTTTTCTCTGTAGAATTTGAAGCTTTCACATCCCCATTTGCTTCCATTGATAGAATCTTATGAGCATCAAGTTTTCCATTACCATTTGCAAGAGGTCTTTTGGAATTAGAGTTTGATAATTAATCACATTTCTCTAAGCTGGTAGTTGTAATGAATTTACAAAATAATGTCTTTTTTCCTGTCAACTATTTTAGAAAGAAGATAAAAGCAGAAATTTTTTTTGATAGAATGTCATAGTAAAAGTTTTTAGAAGTTGAACATCTTGTCATAAACATAATGACAAGATGTTCATGGTGATCTCAGCATGCTGTATCTCAAGTTTAATTCTTTTTTTTTTTTTTTTTTTTTTTTTTTTTTTATGAAAGCAGCGAAGGCTGCATTAGATATATATATTATTGCCATTTTCAGTCAAATATGTTTATAATTAAAAATAAATAAATAAGTTTGTGTTGTTGTTGTCACCAAATGCCAGATATGGACCCACATGGAGCAGGACCCTCTATACGGACTTTGTTGACGGGGCAGGATGACCATCGTTCAAATTTGCTTTGGGATGCTCATTTGGAAGGCGAGGTATGCACTTATTCAATATATGTAGTAGAAAGAGGTAAATGAAATGTTTTCTATGTTGTAATGATGCCATTACATATAAAATCCATTAGGATAGGTAATTGATGCTTCAATTAGCTTGAGAATGTTGTTGAAAACACGGAAATTCATGTACATTAAAAAAGAACCAATAACCAAAACAGTAAGAGGGCAAATAAGGGCATTTAAAATAAATAAAAAAGTTATATGCAAACTAGTACACTAAAGTCCCTCTCCCATCCTCCCCTCTATTCAGCCATGCTTCTCACTAGGGATATGGCAAGAATTATTATAGTACAAGAGAGACTTATTCACATAACACAGATAACAAGATAAGCATCATCATCTCTTTGGGACAAATGCATCAGTATCACTGAATGCAAAGCATATTATTGCAATTAATAATCATGGTCTCTCTGTCACTTAATTTTTTTTCTTATTTTAATTTGTTAATCAGCCCAAGTGTGATGCATGGTAACCACTAACCACAGGGAGTCGGTCTAGTAAATTGAAAGCTGTTGTGAGATTCATTAATTCCTTAGTTCAAAACTCTCATCTAGCATCCTAGGAATAGTCCCCAAAAAATTTCTCCCTATAATTATTTAGTATGAATGAGACAAGAGGATTCGAAAAGAATAGTCAATTGCTCAAAGAGTTACAAGAGGAGGGAAAAAAAAGGTACGAGGTGCTTTTAGCTAGAGGGTGAAGCACAAACATTTGCATTTCAAGGATTGTGCAATTCACTTAAGTTGTGAGAGAGAAGTTAAAAAAATACGTGTAAAAGTAAAATGGTAAAGAATTTAAGGTTAAAAGATTTTTTATTCAAGGGTTGAGATTAAAAATAAATTTTGAAACTTTCAATTAGAACCTTTGATTTGAAATTGCATGGCCTGATCTCAAAATCGTGTAGTCTATCGTCCTGTATCATATAATCCCTCTATTCTAATTTGTTGGTCCTCTATTATATTTTGGGATGTTCCAAAATGAAGTCATTTATTAAAGCTATCAAAACATTACTTTTTTTTTTTCTTTTCCCATAAAAACTTTCTTTAAATGGATTATTAATCATTACCTAAAAGTCATTTGTTAGCATTTCCCTTACTTTATTTAAAAAGTCAAGACCATTCTTTTTTATAGTTTAAATTAATGAGGGTTTTGAAAACTTATACATTTTTATATAGCAGACAAAATAATAAATAATGTTCCTTTAAAAAATTGAGTTTTTGAAATAGGACAAACAAATTAAGATAAAGAAAGGTTTTTTTTTTTTTAGGGTCATGCTAACCAATGCCCTAAGGGCACTGGTTAAGAACCCAATTAAAAAAAAAAATTATGGAAAAAGAAAAAAAAACAATTACTATTTTAACAGCTTTTTTTTTATTTCTCATAAAAGTGATGTCAAAACTTTTTTTAACTGAATTCTTAACCAGTGTCCTAAGGACACTCGTTAGCATTTTTTTTTATTTTTATTTTTATAGAGTCCTGTATCATATATACATGGGAAATATTCTATTCATTTATTTAACATTAAATTGACTTCTAACTTTTGTGTAAGGGAAAAGTATAATAAAGCATTTAATTCATAAAACTTATTGAAAATGTTAAACTGCTATACAAGTATATGTTTCCTGCTTAAGCCATGTGCATATGCAGTGCTAAAAATGACTCATTTACTTGTAAAAGAGTAAGGCAGTTCGAGGCAAGAGTAAATTTTACCTGATTTCTTCTGAAACATTTAAGAATTTATACTGTTTCTGTGGGTCACTAATGGTAATATTGGTTAGAAAATGGCTATTTTGTGTGTGCTTGGTTTAGTTTATTTTAACTTATTATGTACAATTTTTCCAATTCTCACTTTTTGTAGGTATAACTCTACTTTTACTTTCTTCTAAAAAAAAAAAAAAAAAACTCTACTTTTACTTTGAGCAAATAACCAAATCAAACCAAGAGGTAAATGAATTCAAATGCATATTAATTATTCATTAATTAAAATTAAAAAAAAAAAAAACAAAAAAAAAAAAAAACTGTAAAGGAGTATGAGATGCTATGACCTATTGAGAGTTGTTCACTTGTTTGTTTGGAAAGAGGTTAATTCGTATATTGTTTTTTTTAACCTATTTATGTTTGCAGTTTTAAAACATACTGTAGGGTCACAAATTGTAGCCCACACCTAGATGGAAACAGGAGATGGGCCCAATAAGCCCAATACAATAAATTTGTAAGAGAGTGGGTCAAAGAATTGGGCTAATAGCGATCCTTACAACAGTTACTGAAGATTAGGTGCTTGGCCGAGGAGACTAAAACACATAAACAAGTTAAGATCTCGTGTCCGAGGAGTAAGTTTTGGACTAATTGATGGACTCGAGTTAGGTCCGAGGGGTATGCACTTAGATAGAATGCTTTTCTTTGGGTTGTATTTTTCCAGATGCTACAGTAGCTATTTCTTGAGGTTTCTTCTATTTTTCTCTCGTGTCCTTTCTTCTGGAGGTCTTACTCCATTATATAGTCCTTCATTGTTCGATCCTATCGTCCACTTGTCTGCCATCTAGCCTGGTACTTGAGTTTCCCACTTCTTCTCCCACAGCTTTTTGATTTCCTGGGGGTAAAGATGATTTAGAACACTGTTCAGGGGTCTTCTCCACATAAATGCGGCCAGGAAAGCTGCTGTAATGCATTTAATGCGGTGGCAGCAGCTTTTGCTCAAGATATTTCTGCATCCTTATCCCTTCCACGTGCATTGGTAATCTATCTTCACCTTTGGAATTTCCTGGAAGGTGGACTAAGGGGAAGCCGAGGCCCCTCTCACCGACATATGCTAGACCCGAGGAGGGAATCCCTCTCGGATCAATCTCCCTGGACACTTACATGTTCTACTTGTTAGTTACAAGGGTTCCCTATAATTTCTTCTCCTCGGACGTATTGCTGATGAAAAGTTGTACCTGAGCCCACCTCATGGGCCCAGGTTTTACTCCCCCACAATAGCCCCTCAAAATTCTAATTTTTCTTTCTTATCCGAGAAGGAAAGTTAGGATTTTGATATACACCAGTAATTACAATGCAGTCCTTAACAGTATCTAAATTTAGGCGCGTGTATGGGCCATTTCTGCCATTTCGCGAGGGCTCCTGACGCTTGGGAACTCGCACAATCATCATTAAACGCTTAGAATTGCGTTTCAACCCAGGCATCCTACGGTGAAATACGAATCCAACGGTCCAGATCTCAACTGCAATATTTGGGCGGGATTGTGGTTTTTCTTTTTTCCATCCCTACTATAAAAACCTCCTGGCGTTACTTTTTGTTTCTTATCAGAGTTTGCAACTTCAGTGTTCATATCCAGGCATCCATCATTTTTCACAAGAAAGAGAGCTTGACGATCTTTCAGCGACCAGAGGAACAAACCGTGTTCATTCTCACGTAAGTTTCGCACTCCGACTTCCGTTGTATCCTCGGCTAACCTCTCGGCTAACCACTCCACCTTATAGAGACTAACAATGGGTAGATTCGAGCGCTTAGTAAACACTCCGGCCATGATAGAGTTGTTCAAAGAAAAGTACCACATTCCCCCGGAGGTAGTGGTACGTCATTGCACCACAGAGGGAGTGGAGTTTGACCGGAAAGTAGGAGAGGTGGTCATCCCTATGATTGCCTTCATAGAAGGGGGGATGACCATCCCTATGGGTAGGATTACATGGGACTATCTTCGCGCCCATAGGCTCTGCCCCCATCAGTGTGCCCCCAACTTCTTTAGAGTCCTAGGGTCAATCGACGCTTTGGACCGGCATCTGGGGCTAGGATTGACGTGGCACGACATCGCCCACTTATATGAAGGCCATATAGAGACTCGGGCAGGCTTTTACCTTAAGTCCTGTAGCAATGTGGTCAAACTAATATCCTGCCTCCCCAAATCTAATAAGGGGATGAAAGACGACTACTTAATCCTGTCGGGGCCTTGGAGCGACGGCTTAGCCTGCCCAACCAAGGCCGGGACACCAGGTGGAGCAACCTAGACTTAGGATTTCTAACTTTAACATTGAGGAGTATTCTGATGCCTTTATGCTTATTTGCTTAGTTGTTTTATGTTAGTGTTATTATTATTATATTTTTTATAGCCGAGGCTTAACAATGTGATTTACTTGCTTGACAGATAAATTTTTTACCAACCCAAAGCTTAGCCTGATCAACGTTCCAGCACTGAATTACCTGCTGAGATCAGAGATTTTTGTGAACGACGACGGGCAACTACGAGCGGTTCACCTCATTTTGGATTTCGAGCCCATTTCGAGGTCGTATTTAGACGTCGGCAACTCCATCCGAGCGGGAGACCACCGTTTGGCACGTATAGACGTGTCTCGGCCAACCTTCCTCGCCGACTACGATCTTCCTCCAGTTGACCATCCCATTCCACAGGGAATTCCCCTTGCCGCCGAACCTCTGCGCGAAGTACCACTTGGGGAGGCTATTCTCCGAGAAGGCACAGCTTCTTCTTCTTCCCTCGAACTAGAGATTGACAAGTTCAAGTTTGAAGAAGAAACAGTCTTCATAACAGAGGCCGAGGAAGGAGCGGACGAGCAGTCGTGCGTGCAAACTCCAGCTCAAGCGGTAACATACATTATCGATACAACTGACGAGGAGGAAGACATGGCTCCCCGGACTAGCCCTCATTTAAGAGAGTTGATGAAGGGCAGGAACAAAGGGCCATCTTCTCAAGATAAGGGCAAATCCAAACAAACTGCACACCCTCCCCCTCCTCCGCCCCAGGTGCCTGCAGACCTCGGGCTCAAACCAAACCCAGATCTGAGGAGGAAGAGGCCAGTGGAGCCCACCGAGGAGGGGGAGCTAGGCCCGTCAAGGGGCAATAAACAGGCCAGACCTACTCAGGAACGTCCGAGTAGGAGGGCCCATTCTGTGGAGAGCCGAGAGGAGTGCCCACCAGCCCCGGTTCGTCAGTCAACACGGACTTGGTCGCCAGCGCTGGAGGTTGATGGTGGCCCCATCTCAGTGGATGCTTCACTTAGGCACTTCCGCGGTGGTCATGCAGGCCGACTGGCTGATGCTTTGCTGCAGCCCCTTCTCCTACCTACAGACTTGGCGGCTTACAGGAGTTTCGATTATCCTGACTTACTCCTTTCCATGAAAAGGGACTTAGCTATGGTAAGTACAATTTTGTTTCTTTTTATTTGCCTATTATTTTTTAAATCTCAGCCACTTTTTAACTTTCCATAACAGGTCGCGCAACAAGTGTATGTGGCTGAGGAATGGGCGAAGCGCTTTCGTGATGAGACAAAAGCCGCCCACGAGGCCCGAGAGACTGTGGAGGACCATCTGAGTGTGCTAAGAACTCAACAAAAGCAGATGGCCGAGGAGGTGAAGAAGGCTAATCAGGAGAGGGCCAGAGCTGAGGCTGGACTAAAAACGACTGAGAAGCAGGCCGAGACTCTTCGCAGCGAACTACACCTCTGCAAAATCAACTTAGAAACGGAGAGGCAGATGGTGAAAAGCCTGCGCGAAGAGCTCCATAAGGCTAAGGAAGCTGCACAGCTACAGAAGGAGGCAGCCGAGGCCGAAAAACAAGCTTCTTATACTCTGGGGGTTGAAGAGACTCAAAGCAGGTTGACTGAAGAGTTTGCCTCTGTCGCCAGGGACTACTGCGACATCACTTGGGAAAAAGCCCTTGACGCCGCTGGGGTCCCTGCTGACTCCATCCTCAGGAGGCCTGAGAGCGTGTACTATGAACCTGATATTCAACCGCTTCCAGATTCTGATCCTCCTCCTTCAGAGCAGCCAGCCCCAGTATCCGAAGCTCCTGCGACAAACCAAGCTGAGCCCTCCCAAAGTAATGCTCCAGATGCTGCCCCTCCGCAGTCTAAATAAGTAGCTGAGCACCAAGACCCCAAGACGAAGACTTAGGCTGTTTTGTCTTAGTGTTGCTTTCTTTTTGTTGTTTTTTTTTTTTATGCTTATTATTTCAAAGATTTGTATTACGTTTTAATCATTAATGAAGATATATTCCCTTTGTTTTACGTATTATGACAAGTAATAGTAAATCCTTCTGCTGCCATTTCATTTCATTTCATTTTTTTTTGCGTTGTATGGATGACCAATTTGATTAAGGGGTTTTGGAAGTTGGGTTATCGTACTAGCTAAATAAATATAACTGAACAAGAAATTTGAGTCATGCATTCATATCTATATTTGAATGCTAAAAAGGGAAATAGAACAAGTGTTAACTAACCCAGATCATCTGGTCCGAGGACTCATGCATGACTGGATTTAAGTTTAAACACTTCATAGAACGGTGAGGGTGTTAACTAACCCAGATCATCTGGTCTGAGGACTCATGCATGACTGGATTTAAGTTTAAACACTTCATAGAACGGTGAGGGTGTTAACTAACCCAGATCATCTGGTCCGAGGACTCATGCATGACTGGATTTAAGTTTAAACACTTCATAGAACGGTGAGGGTGTTAACTAACCCAGATCATCTGGTCCGAGGACTCAAGCATGACTGGATTTAAGTTTAAACACTTCATAGAACGGTGAGGGTGTTAACTAACCCAGATCATCTGGTCCGAGGACTCATGCATGACTGGATTTAAGTTTAAACACTTCATAGAACGGTGAGGGTGTTAACTAACCCAGATCATCTGGTCCGAGGACTCAAGCATGACTGGATTTAAGTTTAAACACTTCATAGAACGGTGAGGGTGTTAACTAACCCAGATCATCTGGTCCGAGGACTCATGCATGACTGGATTTAAGTTTAAACACTTCATAGAACGGTGAGGGTGTTAACTAACCCAGATCATCTGGTCCGAGGACTCAAGCATGACTGGATTTAAGTTTAAACACTTCATAGAACAGTGAGGGTGTTAACTAACCCAGATCATCTGGTCCGAGGACTCATGCATGACTGGATTTAAGTTTAAACACTTCATAGAACATCGTGAGATACGAAAAGAGGCATACATATTTAACATAAAGAACGAATATTGATTAAACACAGATTTATTAATAATAATACCTTTTCAAATTATTGACGTTCCAAGGGCGGGGTACTACAAGTCCGTCCAAGTCTTCCAAGAAATATGCTCCAATGCCAGCGTTGGAGGTGATGCGATATGGTCCTTCCCAATTTGGCCCTAGTTTTCCCCATGCAGAGTTCTTTGCCGAGCCCACGACTTTGCGCAGCACCAGGTCACCTGGGACCAAAGGTCTTGTCTTTGCATGGGCATCATAACCTCGCTTCAGCTTTTGTTGGTAATGAGCCAATTGAACCATTGCGTTTTCCCTTTTTTCATCAATCAAGTCCAGACCTCTGGCCAAGTTTTCATCGTTGTCTTTTGGACTGAATGAGCTCGTTCTTGTCGTTGGGAACCCGGATTCCAAAGGTATGACTGCTTCAGCTCCATAAGTCATTGAAAAAGGGGTCTCTCCAGTGGACCTTCGAGGTGTGGTCCTGTACGTCCAGAGTACATGTGGGAGTTCTTCCACCCATCTGCCTTTCGCATCATCCAGTCTTTTCTTCAATCCGTTTAATATGACTTTATTCACAGCTTCAGCTTGTCCATTCCCTTGAGGGTATGCCGGAGTAGAATATCTGTTAGTGATCCCCAACTCTCCACAGTAATTTCTGAACATCCTACTGTCAAACTGGAGTCCATTATCTGTAATGAGTACACGGGGGACACCGAATCGAGTAACAATGTTTTTCCAAACGAATCTTTTCGCATCCACATCTCGGATATTGGCTAGAGGCTCTGCTTCAACCCACTTTGTAAAATAGTCCGTGCCGACTATGAGATATTTTTTGTTTCCTACAGCCTTAGGAAATGGTCCGACGATGTCCAAGCCCCATTGAGCGAATGGCCATGGGCTAGATATTGGATTGAGGACTCCTCCCGGCTGGTGTATATTCGGTGAATACCGTTGGCATTGATCACACTTTTTGACATATTCCAAAGCTTATCGCTGCATATTCGGCCACCAATACCCCTGAGTAATGGCCCTATGCGCTAAGGGCCTGCCTCCAGTATGGCTTCCACAGATTCCCTCATGCATCTCCTCCAAGAGCAATTCCGTTTGATCGGGATGAACACATAGCAGATAAGGCCCAGAGAAGGAACGCCTATATAGCTTGTCGTCCTGCGACAGCCAATAGCTAGGAGCCTTCTTTCTTATTTTGTCGGCTTCAATTTTCTCCTCGGGTAGAATATCGTCCTTTAAGAATTGCATGACAGGATCCATCCAGCTTGGCCCCATTCTGACTTGATTGATCTGAACTACGTTTGCTACTGTCGAGGGTCGATGCAGGTCTTCAACGAGGATTATGCGAGGCAAGTTTTGCGCCGAGGAAGTTGCGAGGGTGGCCAAAGAGTCCGCATGCGTGTTGCCACTTCTTGGGACATGCAGCAAGCTAAAGGATTCGAATTCCTTCTGCATGATTTTTACTCGGCTAAGGTAACCTCGCATTCTCTCGTCTTTGGCTTCAAATTCGCCTTTGACCTGACCAACAACTAGCCTTGAATCCGAGAAGAGTTCAATGGACTTTCCTCCCATCCTTAGGACCATAGCCATACCTTCTAGTAGTGCTTCGTACTCTGCTTCGTTATTCGTGGCAGGAAAGCTTAACCTCAGTGACTTTTCAATGGTGATCATTTCTGAAGATGTCAGCACTAACCCAACTCCCGCTCCTTTTTGGTTTGATGCTCCGTCTACATGTACTTCCCAAGTCGGAGGGAGACACCTGGAGATACTACAGGCTAGTTTTACATCCCCTTCTTCTGATGCTAATAGACTATCCACTTCTGGTTCGGTGAACTCTGCCACCAGGTCGGCCAGCACCTGGCCCTTCACTAAGGTGCGAGACATGTACTTGATGTCGAAAGCTCCCAGAATTGTGCCCCACTTGGCTATCCTTCCCGTGTAATCTGCACTTTTAAGGACGGCCTTTAATGGGAGTTGCGTAAGAACAATCACCGTGTGCGCTTGGAAATAGTGAGGCAACTTGCGTGTGCCAAGCACCACCGCCAAGATAGCCTTTTCCAGTGGAAGGTATCGCACCTCTGCCTTATGCAGTGATTTGCTCACGTAGTACACTGGCCGTTGTACGCCGTTATCAACCCTTATCAGCACTAAACTTACTGCATAGGAGGCCACTGCAATGTAAGCAAAAAGAACCTCATCCGGCTCAGGACTTGACATGACCGGCGGCCGAGCAAGATAGTCTTTAAGTTGTTGAAAGGCTGCGTCACATTCCGTCGACCATTCAAAGCTTTTCCATTTATTGATCAACAGGAAAAAGGGGCGGCACCTGTCCGCTGATCGAGATATGAATCTATTCAGAGCAGCGGTCATTCCGGTTAGTTTTTGCATTTCTTTTGGGTTCCGAGGAGTTCGCATACTGATGATGGCCTTAATTTGGTCGGGATTGACTTCAATTCCCCTATGAGTAACCATATAACCCAAGAATTTGCCTGAGCCAACACCAAAGGAACATTTGGAGGCATTCAAGCGTAGTTTATGGCTTCTGAGAATTTCGAAGACAACTCGAAGATCCTCTAGGTGTTCAGATGCTCTTTTGCTTTTCACCACCATGTCATCTATATAAATCTCCATATTTCTTCCCAATAATGGTTCAAACATCCTCGTCATCATCCTCTGATAAGTGGAGCCCGCGTTCTTCAAACCAAAAGGCATCACCTTGTAGTGGTAGTTTCCTACTGGCGTGACAAAAGCAGTTTTTTCCTGATCGTCCAATGCTAAAGGTATCTGATGATAACCCTGGAAAGCGTCCAAGAAACTCATCCGAGGATGGCCGACTGTGGCGTCTACCAGCTGATCAATTTTGGGCATGGGGAATGGATCTTTAGGGTAGGCTTTATTTAGATTTGTGAAATCAACACATACTCGCCACTTCCCAGTCTTTTTCTTGACCACCACCGTGTTTGCCAACCACTCGGGGTAGAAGATCTCTTTGATAGCCCCTGCCTTCTTTAGCTTCGTCACTTCCTGACGGACTGCTTCTGCATGCTCTTTAGATGGCCGACGAGGGAGCTGCTTCTTGGGGGTCATTGCTGGATTAACATTCAAATGGTGACAAATGAAGTCTGGGTCTACCCCCGGAGCCTCATAAGCACTCCATGCAAAGACGTCTATGTTTCGTTTGAGGAACTCCACCAATTCCTCTTTTTCCAACTGGGGTAGTTGAGATCCGACTTGAAAGAATTTCTCAGGGTCATCTCCTATTGTGACTTTTACAAGATCTTCACATTTCGCTTCCTCGGATAACCCATCTCGGGGCAGCATTGAGGATTTTAATTGCTATAACTCTTCTTTTTGAGCCTCAGATTCTGCTTCAGGCTTATGTCAGATAGCTGCTATCATGCATTGCCTCGCCATGGTTTGATCACCCAGTATCTCTTCTATCTTACCTCCAGAGGGGTATTTAATCTTCTGATGCAGGGTGGAAGAGACTGCTCCCAAAGTATGAAGCCAAGGCCTCGCAACAATTGCTGTATAAGGGGAGTAGGCATCCACCACTATAAAATCGACCTCCACTGTCTCCGTTCCGGCTTGTACTGGCAGTCTGACTTGCCCTTTCGGGATAATAATCTTCCCTTCAAAGCTTACTAAAGGGGAGTTATAAGGTGTCAGGTCTTCAGCCCTTAGGTTCAGCTCCTTGAAGAGGTCAGGGTACATGATCTCGGCTGCACTGCCTTGATCCACCATTACCCTCTTTACATCGTAGCCTCCAATTCGGAGGGTAATTACGAAAGCATCGTCATGTGGTTGGACAGTTCCAATCTTGTCTTCGTCCGAGAATCCCATGACCAGGGACCGGCTCGATTTAGCTCTCTTCGACTCGTGAGAGTCATCCTCAGGGTACAGACGAGCCATCGACATTACTCTGGAGGGGCATGACCCTGTTCTGCCAGGTGCCGCAAAGATGACATTAATAGTTCCAATTGGAGGTCTCGGAGGATTCTCCCTTTCTGATCGAGTATCCGCATGGCTACCCAGATTATTGGAATGATGCAACAACTGTTTCAATCTGCCCTCCCGGACAAGCTGGTCCAGGTGATCCCATAAGCTTCGACAATCCTCGGTGGTATGACCGTGGTCTCTATGATATTGACAATAAAGGTTTTGGTTTCTCTTTTCTGGGTTTCCCATCATCTTATTGGGCCACTTGAAGAAGGGTTCGTTTTTTATCTTTTCTAGGACTTGGTGCACAGGCTCTCGGAATACAGCTCCTACTATTTGGCTGTTACTGGATATCTGCTGCTCGGCATAATCCCTTTTCGGCCGGTTATTATTGTACCTGTCCGGCCTAAACTCTCTCCTTTCTTGAGGGACAAGCTTAGCTTTCCCTTTTCCTTGTTGCTGCTGTTGTTGATCATCTTCTATCCTTTTATATTTATCCACCCTATCCATTAATTGTTGCAAGCTGGTGACCGGTTTCCCTGTCAGGGACTTCCTCAGACCATGCTCAGAGGGAAGACCGACCTTGAAGGTTCTGACAGCAACCTCATCAAAATCTCCGTCAATCTCATTAAACATCTCCCAATACCTCTCGGCATATGACCTCACAGACTCCCCTTCCCTCATTGACATGGACAGCAGGGAATCAAGGGGTTGAGGAACTCTGCTGCATGTAACAAACCGGGAGCAGAATGATTGAGTGAGCTTCTTAAAGGAGCCGATGGAGTCAGTCTTCAACCCATCGAACCATCTCATCGGCATCGGTCCTAGGCTAGAGGGAAATACTCTACACAATAAAGCCTCGTCTTGAGAGTAAACTGCCATCTTTTGTCTGAATTGGCTCACGTGTTCTACAGGATCGGTACGTCCGTTGTACATAGAGAACGTAGGTTGATGAAAACGTCTGGGAAGCTTTGCCTTTTCTATTCCCCTAGTAAAGGGGGACTTAGAAATTTGGGTCAGAGCCTTCTTCATGTCTTTGGTCCCCACTCCCCTTCTAGACGAACTTTTTCTCCTTCTCTTGTGAGAATGCTCCTCTTCATAGGAGTAGGATTCACTGGGGGGAGTTTCTGAAGAATCCCTGTAACTGTCCTCCCCTTCACCGTTGGAGGAGACATCAGAACTTGAAGGGGTGTGATTTCGTTGTGCTCGACGAAGCTTCTTTTTCAAACCTTCTATTTCACGCTGCAAGTCCTTTTCATCAGCGTGCCCTTGCACCAGATGGCTCTTTCGTCGATAGCCGCTTTTCCCAGCATGGATCGTTCGCGAACTACCCTCACGCTGGTTATCTACGTGGTTTTCCCGTTCAAGATTATGGAGTTCATCTTGTTGACTGACGTTTACTGACTCTGCATAGGGCGGACTGGCCTGTTGTGGTCCTGAACCTGCCATAACTGCCGTAACTTTCTACTAGCGCTAATTCTTCCCACAGATGGCGCCAATTGTAGGGTCACAAATTGTAGCCCACACCTAGATGGAAACAGGAGATGGGCCCAATAAGCCCAATACAATAAATTTGTAAGAGAGTGGGTCAAAGAATTGGGCTAATAGCGATCCTTACAACAGTTACTGAAGATTAGGTGCTTGGCCGAGGAGACTAAAACACATAAACAAGTTAAGATCTCGTGTCCGAGGAGTAAGTTTTGGACTAATTGATGGACTCGAGTTAGGTCCGAGGGGTATGCACTTAGATGGAATGCTTTTCTTTGGGTTGTATTTTTCCAGATGCTACAGTAGCTATTTCTTGAGGTTTCTTCTATTTTTCTCTCGTGTCCTTTCTTCTGGAGGTCTTACTCCATTATATAGTCCTTCATTGTTCGATCCTATCGTCCACTTGTCTGCCATCTAGCCTGGTACTTGAGTTTCCCACTTCTTCTCCCACAGCTTTTTGATTTCCTGGGGGTAAAGATGATTTAGAACACTGTTCAGGGGTCTTCTCCACATAAATGCGGCCAGGAAAGCTGCTGTAATGCATTTAATGCGGTGGCAGCAGCTTTTGCTCAAGATATTTCTGCATCCTTATCCCTTCCACGTGCATTGGTAATCTATCTTCACCTTTGGAATTTCCTGGAAGGTGGACTAAGGGGAAGCCGAGGCCCCTCTCACCGACATATGCTAGACCCGAGGAGGGAATCCCTCTCGGATCAATCTCCCTGGACACTTACGCGTTCTACTTGTTAGTTACAAGGGTTCCCTATAATTTCTTCTCCTCGGACGTATTGCTGATGAAAAGTTGTACCTGAGCCCACCTCATGGGCCCAGGTTTTACTCCCCCACACATACCATTATATTTTAACCAAATTTTAAGAAACAAGTTAAAAAAATCCAAAAGCACATATGAGTGTCATTATTTAAAGATTATCCCAATTTTCGAGGCTTAAAACTATATGGTGGATGAACCTGTGGTTCAGCCATTTGCTTTGCGCCAGAACTGATTTTTATATTTCCTTTTTTTTTTGGTAATTATTGTGCGTCTTAAGAAAAAATGTGATCGTGTATGCTTTGATCAGAGTCACTCAGAAAAATTTTACTTAAAGAAACAATGCTGCCGAGGGCCCAAAGCTCTAGGGGCTCATCGGGAACCTTGCACTAAGGAATCTAAAGACTAAACATGTTTCGCTTTGTCAAAAACCCTAAGAAACATTCAATCAGCCCCCCCCCCCCCCTTTTTTTTTTTTGGTTGTTGTTAATTGTTCTCTGCCACCTCTACAAGTATTTGAAAAAAAGGTACGGGTTTTATGGATTAAAAATGTAATGGTCTAAAAGGTCTATGTATATTGTGAGCCCATGCAGGGATTCTTTGTTACTTAGAAGTACCATTCATTATAATAAAGATGTATTGGCTAAAAGTTTCTCTTATGATGTAGGCTGTTATGTTGAACTATATAACCTATATCATTTCTCTCGCTTCCACTTTTTTACCATCTTTTATATTATCTTTATTTTACAATATTCAACATGGTATTAAAGCAAAAATTGATCTTAGATTAGAACAAAATTTCTATCTTTTTCTTCCATCAAATCTACATAATCATAGCTATGGTCATCATTAAACCCTTGCTTCGCCATCCTTCCAACCCAAATCTGATGTCATAAATCTATAATCCTTGTAAGCCATAACTCCACATCTCAAAATCACTCACAACCACCAGCATCCAAAAGATCTCAAGTAGGCCTACATAACGGTGACAAAATCACCCAAAATCGGGCCTCCAAGCATTGCCACACGCCACTTAAAGATTCAGTGTGTCGAACCACACACTTCACATGCTTCCACTGTTCCACATGCTAGCAATTTTTAGCCTTACGCGCTTTCATGTTCAACAACATGCACCTTATACACTAGATCATATATGTGACGCTATGATACCATGTGTCACGTTTTGATGTCAACCAAGTCAAGCTAACCATTTTAGCAACAAACTTTAGCATATGAAATAGGGTCTGTAGGGAAAAATATATTTCAAGTCAAGCTAACCATTTCAAGTCAATGAAAATGTCTACCAATTTAATTTTCCACTCGAAATAGGTATGTAGGGAAATATATATTTCAAGAGTGTTATCATTTCTTCAAGATAGCAAATCTAAGTTATGGAATTTATTAATCAATATTCTTGTTTATATTACAAGGTGATTAAGTGAAATTAATTTATATTGACTAGCAATTGCATCAATTTTCCCTCAGTTTTTTCATCTGTTTCCTTTCTATCCATAACTATTTCTATATAAAACAAAAATAGAGAGACCTCTAATGATTTTCATTGATCTAGAGAAAGCATATGATAGGGTCCTTATAGAGGTTATGTGGTGGATTTTGGAAAAGAAAAGCATTCCTTTGAAGTACATTAAGTTGATTAATGATATATGTACTATCAATGTAGCTGTAATTTGTGTGAGAATAAGTGAAGGAATCAGAAGTGAGTTTTCCATCACTTAAGTTTGCATCAAGGATTGACATTAAGTTCATATCTCTTTGCCATAGTGGTGGGTGAACTCAATAAATGGATTCAAGGGAAAGTCCCTTAATGCATGCTTTTTTTAGATGATATAATTTTAGTGGATGAAATTAGAAGCAGAGTTAATGCCAAATTGAAGTTTGGCTAGACACTCGAGAATTGAAAGGCTTTCAAAAAAGTAAGCCTAAAACAGAGTATATGGAATATAAGTTTAGTACTAAAAGTAGAAACAGAAACAAAAGGCCTGTAAACCTTGATGGTTAAGAAATACCAAAGGGTGACAACTTTTGATATCTTGGAACATAATCCATAAAGATCGAGAGATTGAAAATGATGTGAATCATAGAATAAGAGTAGGGCAGATGAAGTGGAGAAGCTTATTAAGAGTGTTGTGCAATTGTCGGTTACTTATTAACTTAAAGGGAATATTAAAATGGATATTTGAAAATACACATAAAGATAGGATTCAAAATGAAGAAATTCATTTAAAGATAGTGATGGCCCCTATTGATGAAAAGATAGTGGGAGTCACTTAAGATGGTTCAACCATGTTCAAAGGAGAGCAACTAATTCACCAATAAGAAAGAATAAGTTGAACCAAGTTAAGGGAATGAAAAAATAAAAAATAAAATAAAAAGATAGAGAAAAACCAAAAATCACATTAGTAGAAGTAATAGGAAAATATATGACAATTAAGAGAGTAACAAAAAGTATGGCCAACCCTAACTAATTTGTTGAGAATCCATAGTCGTCCCCAAAATTTTAGGACTTAGTCTTTATTGTTGTTGTTGTCATTAGTAGAAGTAATAGGAAAATATATGACAATTATGGGAGTAACAAAAAGTATGGCCAACTATAACTAATTTGTCAAGAATCCATAGTCGTCCCCAAAATTTTGGGACTTAGACTTAACAATAGGAATACTATAACGTAGTTGCTAATGGATGCATTAGAAATCAAAACGTCAGGTCAGAAAGGGTGTACAAAACTCTTTGTTCCTATGCATATGGATTATAAAGTAAGTATTCTCACTGTTACAAACTAGTTTTTGGTATAAATTAGTTTTGAATTAGGATCTATAAGCAATTACAAGGGATCATAATTGTAATTGATTAGTTCTTTCAGGATATAAATGCAAATGTGAATAGAGTTTTCTTCTAATTGTGTCAAATGGCTAGAATTTCACCTCATTACTCACTAGTGTAGCATATATGTGTGTGTATATATATATATATTAAAAAATGCATAAAAATTATGAAAAATGATAAGCTTTTGTAAAAAATTGTGGATTGCTAAACAAATATGTTCCTATGCATATGGATTATAAATATTCAGAATTTTAAAGTTTTGAGTTGGCCGTTTATTATTTTTGTTAATTTTGATTTCTAGTTAAACAAAGGACAAGACTTAGGTATAATATTATGTGGTGCTCTAATTATTATTAATACGAAGCTGCTATATTTGCAGGGAGTGCCAGGTCTACTGACTTGTCGTCACCGGGATAAAGACTTTCTTCATGGTGGGTTAGATGGGTTAGATCCACAAATTGCCGCTTACATCACTGATGCGGGGTTAGATGGGCTACTTCGGGTCCCACATATGGACCTTGACCACGCATTGATCACAGCGTTGGTGGAGAGATGGCGGCCGGAGACGCACTCTTTCCACTTGCCCCACGGTGAGATGACCATCACACTACAAGATATGGAGGTTATAATGGGGGTACCTGTACATGGCTTGCCGGTGGTGGGATATACATTCCCGAGAACCAGTTGGTCTGATGCATGCGCTGAGTGGCTAGGGTGTAGGCCGCCAGATAGACAACTTGGTGGTAATAAGAACACCGCAGTGATGGAAGGACCGAGGGTAAAAGCCAAATGGCTTGAGGATCGGTTTCCTAACCCTCTCCCGGTTGACGCCCCTGATGCGCTTGTGCAGCGGTATGCTCGGTTTTACATAGTGGAGATGTTAGGTGGTAGACTGTTTATGGATAAGGGTGGCGATCGGATCTCCATTATGTATCTGCAATTTTTTGATCCAATCAGCAACGGAAAAAGGTATAGTTGGGGTAGTGCAGCATTAAGTTGGCTCTATAGACACCTCTGTAATGCATCAGAGAAGACAGCCAAGCAGATCGGCGGTCCACTGCTATTGGTGCAGTTGTGGGCGTGGGCGAGATTTCCACACATATGTCCTGTGATGAGGCATCCACAGCAGGCACTACCTCCAGGTCCACTTGCTATCAGGTATGTAGCATGTTAGATAGTTACCGTTTTACATTTCCGCATTAACTCTATTTGCATGGGAATTGTGTAAGTAACTAATATGAACGTCATGTCTATGATGTTTGGTAGATGGAAAGGGGCTAAGATAACAACTGAACATTCAATGCACGTCGTACGTGCCTATCGTGTGTCGCTTACTTCGCTACGGCCAAATCAGGTATCGTGTCTTACAAGTGGTAACCGCTTTGGCATGTTCTTTTTGTACTTACAATTCAGTTTTCAATGAATAAACATTTTCTATTCAAAGAGTTACATGTATCCTTCACATTCGTTACACATTTTTTCTAATTATATTGTTAATATGGTTGTTTGCATCTGTTGGATCATTGCAGATTGTGTGGGAGCCGTACAGAAATTATTTGCGTTCACTGCCTGCATATTGTATAGCAGGCCAACACATATGGAGGTCTATCTTGCCGCTGCTACATTTTTGGGTGGTGGAAGACCATCATCTCGAACGTGTTCTCCGACAGTTTGGGATGAAGCAAGGCATACCAGTCGATGTTAATACTTCAACTGAACTGCACAAGATAACCCTCCAGGGCAAGCAGCATCAAAATTGGGCCAAACTCCACCAACTTCATATTGCTAAATGGGCTGCGCACGCCGAAATTGCCGATGCACCGCCCTTTCATGGGGAGATGAGCTACAACGATGAGTATATGTTGTGGTTTCGTCCCCACACTGTTCGCCATATTACAAAAGAGACTTCGTATTGGGACACTTTGGTAAGTTTACAAAGACTGTCTTTTTATAAATATACCGGGCTTCGCATAGTTTAGTTCAACCTACTAACACTATTGTATATTTGTGACAGGTTGAATCGCAGTTAAGCATTATGGCGAAGTGCGAACCAGGGTCTGAGATCTACACCGACTGTATTAATGCCTTGCAATCTGTTGAAGAAATTGGTCGGTTAACCTTGGATGATGCACGCGCTGTGGGCAACACTAGTCAGCCGGCTGTAGGGCGTGGTCGGCAAGCAGGTGGATGTCAAGGGCAAGGAGGCCGTCAATCTAGTCAGCGTCATACATCTAGTCGGCCTCCCACATCTAGTCAGCGTCACACACCAGTGCCCACATCTAGTCGACGTCCCACATCTAGTCAGCGTCCTACATCGGGTCCACGGCAGACACCCGTGCACACATCCAGTCGGCGTCAGACACCCGTGCCCACATCCAGTCGGCGTCAGACACCCGTGCCCACATCCAGTCCGCGTCAGACACCCGTGCCCACATCGAGCCGGCCCCACACACCGGTGCCCACATCTAGTCGGCGCCACACATCCTTGCATGACCACACCATGGAGGAAGCAAGTCAGACAACAGACTCGATGTCTTTGGACACTGCTTATAACATAGGCTCCATGGCACACGATGATGCGGGTCCATCCCATACAGCTGACATGACATTCATGCCCACTCCTGGGCGACCCACCGTTGGTGCTGTCCCCCCTGAGGGCGTGCATACCGAGTTCATCCCGCCACAGATACCCACCCCCCCTCCAGAGCCTTCACACATTGAGGATCGGCCGCGAAGGCCGCAACGGACACGGACACATCCTCCTGACTGTGGGACTGGACATGGTACTATACTTTGTACACATCCGATTACATATACATCTCTTTACAATTAAATGAACTCGCATATTAGAAATTAACTTGTGTTGTGTTCTTTTCAGGCAAGGTGAGACCAGTGAAGGAACCGGTGAGGAGAAGAAAACGAGAATGATTCAGAGAGACATGCAATAATCAGTGCTACTTTGGGTTTGTAATGGTATAGATAACGCACATTGTAATCCATAGCATTTCATTGGATTGGTGAGTTTTGCTTTCATTTTCATATTATTTTGTTGTGTCCTAAATAATGACCTGTGTTGAGTAGCGTGAAAATTGTAAATGTCACATTGGGTACATTGGTTTAACAAGGCCTTACATAAACTCTTTTATTTTTGAAGAGAAAATCCAAAGTCACATTTTTCCTGCTCACTTTAATGTGCAGAAGTTTGTTGTTTCCTATACATCTAAATGTAGGCCCTAAACTTACGTAGAGACGAGTGGTCTTTCCTCCATGTAAGGCTAGAGACAACTTTGGAGGTTTAAATCTTAGCATTATTTGCTCTATGGTCTATATTGACTTTCGGATTGTTTTTGGAAGGTTCGGTGGCAAATGGATTTTTTGAAATGAATTGAATTCAATGTGGATCATTTGAAAATTGTGAGTTCATTCTTTTTCTTTATGGGTTGTTAACATATTAAATAAGCTCGGAGGCTTAAATTTTTTATAACTAAAAGTTATGTCTTTTGACAGTTTAAGTTTTTAGACTTGTTATGAGATGCACCAGGAATAAATGACATGGCATCTGCTGGTGAAAGTAATATTGGCCTATTCTGAGTAATATTAACTGCCCTTTGTGAAAACCAAACAAAAAGCTGTAGAAGGTCCTTGCAAAGATGATATTCATTCCTATAATCTGTATTTGCTTTAGGATATAATTATAAATTCTGTACTAATTAATTTTAGAATTTTGTATGATCTTTGTCAGCTTTTAGTTTTTTTAGTTTATAGTTTTTTTGGCATTTTTTTCTGGCATATTGTATGATCCCTATGTGCTAATTGTCTCCTTGATCAAATTAAATAAGTTTTTTTGGCATTTTTTCTGATCACGAATATTTTACATTTACTTCAATGGTGATTTTGGGATTTCACTTTGACCATCCAAATAAAAATCATGCTTACTCAACTTGAGCAATCTATTGAGATTTGAGAAGCCATAGTTTAATGTTGTATATTGTTGACAGCCTCTTTCTTTTAGATTTCATCTTCTATTAGGTTGGACTTACACTTGTGATGAATAGATTATCTCTGACATAGGCTTCATTTGGTATTGGGTGGAGTTTTAGTGGCTGCATAATCTAGAAGTAGGCCAGTAGAAGCCCAACACATAAAAACAGTGTTAATTAGAAGCCAAGTGGACTACGAGGAGATGACCATTATCTGGTGCAAATCTATGGGATATATATAGGTATGATCCAGTGGCCCTTTTTATGGAAGTGTTAAACAAAAACAACCCTTCATCTCATAGAACAAATAGGTTCAAGAAATATGAGTTTTTGCTTCACTATAGGTTCCTAACTTGCCCATATCCTTTATTTAACTGCCTGCATTGGCATTTAAATTTGGCAACTCTTAGTTTGTCTCTTTTATTCTGTATGGCATGCTGTTATCTTCATGTTTCCTCCTGACAGTTTGATAATTTTTGCAGATGTAGAAGTTCCAGTTGCATGTGCCATACTGATAGTCTTGGAAGCTCCTTCATCATTATGGCACTCACAGGGTCGGGTTTTTGTTTGCTCCTGTACTTTTGACATGGCTTTTCTGCATCAGTGGCATTGGTATACCACCTTGTAATTGCATGTACAATCTTGATGCACGAACACAGTTTCTTTTGTGAAATGAAAATCCAACAATGTTTAGTCTCTTCTTGTCAGCAAAATTTTCCTATTACATTTTTTAGTAAGTAATTATCACAATTATTGGTATTGGCTTGATGTGGGACATGATGTCACCTTAATTTTTGCTTATATGGTTCTGACCATGTCTTGAAGTGGAGGTTTGCATGACTTTGGTTTTGATTATATGCCTTTTGTCAACAACTGCCTGACAATATGGTTGAGTTCACTAGTAGTAGAAATATGATTTCTTGTTACCAAGTGTTGCATTTTGGGTGTTCCTACTTCCTAGCCCTCAGTTTTTCAAATTGCTATTAAAACGGAGAAGGACAAAACAGAATCTAAGAAAGAGAATGAGAGGGAGAAGAAGGAAAAGAAGGAAAAAAGGGAAGCACGGAAAGAGAATGAGAAACTCTCTGCGACAAAAAGTGATGTCATTGTAATTACTTTAAGTTTTTGAGAATGGTTCATGTAATAGTGATCTTGCTGGATATATTTGTTCTTTGTGTAATAGTTTTTGATACTTATATTTTAGAGGTCTGCTCATTGGTCAATGTTTGGATTTTTGATTGTAATACTTATATTTTAGTAAATGTGATAAGCCAGTAAACTGTACAAGAGAGAGTTAGTGAAAAGAGTCTGATTTCGAATCAGCCTCATTCTCAATTTATTCCAGATTAGTACCCATCACAATTCATGGGCTCGACATGCACTGGATAAATAATATTGAAGAGAGCTGATTAAAATTGAAGAGAGCAGCTCTCTTCAATCCAGCTGAGTACTCGAGCTTAGTGGGCTCGGGTACTTCATGAAGTACCCGAGCCCATTAAGCTCGAGTACCAAACAGGATAAATAAACTAGAAGAGCTGGGCCAGCTCTTTCAGTTTATTTATCCAGATGAGTACTCGAGCTTGGTGGGCTCGGGTACTTTGTGAAGTACCCGAGCCCACCAAGCTCGAGTACTTAGCAGGATAAATAAAATTGAAGAGAGCTTGATGGGCTCTTCAATTTTTATTTATCCTGCTTCGTACCCGAGCTTGATGGGCTCGGGTACTTCACAAAGTACCCGAGCCCACCAAGCTCGGGTACATCATAGTGGGCCCAGTACAACACAGTACTGGGTGGGGTATTAAATTATTAATTTTTTTTATTTTTTATTTACGATAGTGGCAGCTCTCTTCAATTTTTTTTTTATTAATATTTTTTATTTATTTATACAATATGTTACTTTTTGAAGCCAACGTGTGTTTATTTTTTTTTTTTTTTACGATAGTGGGCCAGCTATCTTAAAGACTTTTTTTATTAATAGTATTTTTTTTTATTTTTTTATTTATTTATACAATATGTAACGTACTTTTTGAAGCCAACGTGTTTATATTTTTATTTTAATTTTTTTGCATGAGAATAAATAAAAAGCAATTTATCAGGCCACTTAAACTGGCCACAGTTTTTATCAAGTGTGTGTAGTAAAATTATAAATGCCATGTCCCATTTTCGTTAGCCACATAAGTATTATTTTTATATTGTGCACACAAACTTCCACAAACATTATTTCCGCCACACAAATAACATTATAACAAAAAATAATACACACACTCAATATTACATACACTCTCATACACATAATATAAAAGAATAATGCTAGAGATACAAACTATTTTTCACATTTTTTTACAAACTACTGTTGTGGGGATTAAACTATTACTCTTCAAAAATGAGCAATTACTCTTCAAAAATTTGCTGGAATTCACCTTTTGTGCAGCCCACTTGTTTGACGCCAACCACTACAGTTATATCAAAATGGTACCTTCTGAGTTTACAAGTCACCAGCAGATGGGTAGAATTTATGACCATAATAATAACTCTTGCACTAACATCACAAGTCCATGTTTGCTCTTTTCAGTTGTGTACATTGCTGAAGACTTGGGAAGCTATTACGTTGGGTCACCATCTACCATTTTCAGTCATTTTTTCCATTGAAGGCAAAGTATTTAACCTTTGGGTCCTATCTATTGTATACATAGAGGTAAGTTAAATGTTTTGTCTGATTGTGTGTGCATGTGTGGTTCGTATGACCTTATTTTTGCATGACCACAGTTAATGATTTGAGGTTTTTTGCAAGACCCTTCTCTTTATTACAACTGCTGGTATATATATATATATATATATATATATATATATAACTTACAAGTTATCTACACAAATGGAGCACAAACTATAGTGTAGCAAAATATATTGTAAAGAAACAATTGCAATTAGAAGCATAAATTTTTTTTTTTTTGGGTACCTGAAATGAAAGAAAAAAATAAAAAACCATTTCATAAATTACTAATAGTTGAATCTATGATAGTAAAAACAAAAAATTATTATATGCTTTAGAAGAATAAATTGTTTATCCAGTAGCAAAAAATTCCTTCAAATAAAATAAGAAAAAATAAATCATGTATAAGTTGTGGTTTTCATTTTGTAAAATCTAAAAATATTAAAAATATAACAAATACTTGTAAAGTTGTGTCTGATTGCTTCTTAAAATATGCCCCATTCAGCATTTACTTCTCTATCCTTCTAAATATTTAAAATTGAAGTTTATGACAAAAATTCAGAATTTAAAATTGAAAAAAAGTTATAGATAACTGTATTGTTCACATTCAATTATGGGTTAAGCTATGTATGAGATAAGCAAGAAAATGAAAGAATTCAAAAATAAAAAATTCGTAAAGAAAATGAGATAAAGAAAATGTTGTGAATAGTGATATTGGTAAAGAAAATGAACGTGTATACAATATCAAAAATTGTATAGTTGGGGGGGGGGGGGGCACAATTAACATGAACTATATCTAAATAACAAAAAAGTCAAGAAGAAGAAAGAAATTCGTATCATTAAAACTTATATTTGCCTATGCTTTGAAGAATTCATTTTATATTTTATGTTTCTATGTATTTAGTTATTTAGATGTAAAAGGAATTTGTATCATTGTCATTATATTTGCCTATGCTTTGAATAATTCATTTTACAGTTCATGTGTAATTATTAGCATTTATTTATTTAGATGTAAAAGAATACTATGTCATTGTATATTGTTTATTCTATAATTTAGAAGTTATCTATATATTAAATAAAACACAGTTTTTTTTAACAATTTGCTGGCAGCCAAGTATTGTTGGTAAATCTATTATAAATTATAGATATGTGACTTGGTACGATTGAAAATTATTTATATCTCTATACACAAAGTTTAGGAGGTTGAGTTTGAATATAAATTGTTTTTATCATACGTATTGTGTCTTTAAGTGGTTATAGATGATGACAACTTTGATATTGTTAATAACAGGTTCGTGATGGATTTTCATTTTTTCTATCTGTACTACGACGGGGAGATGTATTATCATTCGTTGCATGGGTTGTCATACCAAGGCTCGAACCAAAAGCAAAAATACGTTAAGGTGAAACGTGGGATAGGGCTTACAAACTTGCAACGAAGAATATTGAAGGCGATGGGGTTAGACCAGTCTAGGCATAAGATTTCCATCGTGTATCGAGCACCTCAACGGGTCGTAGACACGCATGTTTTCTACAATTCACTGCAATTATCGGGTGGCACCGAAGTGAAGATGATGTGGGAAATGGTTGCACAAATGGTTGCTCTCGGATTCATTGCTTCGGATCTCTATGTCACTGTTGAGCCCGCGATAGTAGAGGCTGGAGAGGGTTCAGAACATACTGTTTTGGATGGAAGAGTAGATGAGCACATCGACTCAATACCAGAAAGATCTTATCAAGGGTGTGAACAGAACACAGGAGATGGGTTATTTTCAGGCAGTGAACCGTGGCAGACATTTGGCCATGTGAACTCGATTGAGGAGGAGGAAGGGCCCCATCAATTGCATGAAGGAGAGCATTTAGCTGATGATGAGCTCCATAGGGGCACAACCGACAATAACCTGAATGATCACGGACTTGGTGATGATGCAACCCAAATTGATGTTACTAGGGATGACTTCGAGGAGCTCCTAGATACCATGGGTGAACATGAGGATGTTGATCATATCGAAGATGTGGTTGTCGAAGAAAATAGAGAGACATGCCCCGATCCCGATCCTACGCCGGAATGGTTCAGCCAAAACACTTGGGATAATATGTTTGATCCATCACCGGTTATGCAAGCGGAAGTATTACCATGGACGCCTGGGGAGCAGCCAATTAAAGGGATGGTATTTGCGACTAAATTGGCGGTGCGACGTGCGTTGACTTGGTATGCAGTGCGAGAGAATTTTAGCTTCAAAACTGAGCATTCAGACTCAGAGAGGCTTATGGTGAGTTGCGAGGATGATTCATGTCCATGGTCGGTCCGTGCGATATGTTGCAAGGGAGACAATGTCTGGAAGATCGCAAAATGTAAGGGCCCCCACACGTGCGACAAAATTCAGAATGCTCATGATGGTCGGATGATTGATTCGGTGTTCTTAGCATATGTACTTGAGCGCTATATATGAGAAGACCCTGCGTATAAGATAAAGAACTTACGCCACGTTGCTTTGGCAGACTTAAAACACGAAGTATCTCATTACAAGGTATTCTATTCTTTAACTTGCTCGGGTATTTTGAATACAATGTAGAGACTTAAATTCTTTTCGGAAGTATAATCATGATATTTTCTTTCCCAAAACCCACGAATACGTTATATTATGAAAATTGAAATTGAAAAAAGACAAGAAAAAATGGAATGCGAAGCGAAGAAATGTTATAACATTACAAGTCTTGATTTGTTTTCTTCAATTTTTGTACTTAACTTGTATTCATTTCTAACGCAATCATTACGGTTGACATACAAGGTATGGGATGCCAAACAAAAGGCCGTTGCATCTATATACGGGGATTTTAAGGAGTCGTATGCGGAGTTGCCGCGTTTTTTGGCAGGACTGAAGGACGCAAGTCCGGGTACAGAGTATAAGTTAATAGTGGACGATAATGATGAACAGGGAACCTGTACATTCAAGTCCGTATTTTGGGCGTTTCGTCCATGTATTGTTGGGTTCAAGAAGTGTAGGCCTGTGATTAGCATTGATGCAACCCACCTCTATGGAAAATATAAAGGGAAATTGATGATTGCAATGGCGACAGATGCTAATAATAAAATTTATCCAGTAGCCTTCGCCGTTGTCGAGAGTGAGAGCACGGAGACTTGGGGTTGGTTCTTGGCTTGTATTAGAACGTATGTTACCGACCGGAGACACCTGTGTGTCATATCTGACAGACACCCTGGGATACAAGCTATCTTTAGAGACAATAATCGAGACTTTTCCCTGCGGCCTCCCATGACAGAACATCGTTACTGCCTTCGTCATCTATGTAGTAACGTCAACACTAGATGGAACAATGAAACTTTAAAGAATCTAGTATGGAGGGCAGCAAGTGCTACCCAGGAGCGAAAGTTCAATGCCACCTTTGAGTTAATTGAGAATGTCAACCGGGATGCGCACCAATATCTAAAGGATGTGCCCAAAGAGAAATGGGCTCTAAGTTTTGATGAGGGTTATCGTTATGGGGCAATGACGACAAACGTCTCTGAGTGCTTCAATGGTGTTCTAAAGGGTGCTCGTAGCTTGCCCATTACGGCAATGGTGAAATACACATGGTTCAAATTGAATTCTTACTTCGATGATCGTCGCAATAAGAGCATAGCACAGTTAAATTCGGGACAAAAATGGACTAAATATGCCTTGGATATCTTCATGAGAAATAAGGCGAAGGCGGAGCATCACAGGGTGACAAGATTGAGCACGCAACAACAATCATATCAAGTAGATACACCGCATAATCCAGGGAGTGCTGGACATGGGGATCACACACATGGAGTTAATTTGTTGCAAAGAAGTTGCACATGTCAAAAATGGAAGCTGTACAAGATACCATGTTCACATGTCATTGCAGTTTGTATTAGGTATCGACATGATGCAGAGCAATACATTGACCCCTGCTATAGCGTGGATGCACTATTTCGGAGCTATGCTCCCGTTTTCCCTGCGTTGAAAGATAGATTATCATGGCCGGATCCTGAAGAAACTCGGAGGGTCCTCCCTAACCCCCGATTGATTCGAGCAAAAGGCCGCCCTGTCTCAATACGAATCAGGAATGAGATGGACGAGGGTGGGAACCGGCCGAGAACCACACCGTGGAAGGAGGGGGGGAGGAAGGTGCAATGCGGGTTGTGTGACCAAGAGGGGCATAACCGAAGAACATGCCCTAAGCGGAATGAGGTACCGACAAGTGGTGGTGTCGCAGACTAGGTACGCTATTTTTGAACTGTGGCATTATTCTAAATGCAACTTGAAACAAAATGCATGCTATATGCCATTCAATTATGTATTTTTATAGGATCTAACCATAGATTTGGTCATGAATAATATGTGCCATTTTATTGGGTGCAGGGTTGGTATATAATAGATTGGTTTTTGGGATTGGTCATGCAATAATATGTGCCAGTTTTAACATGTTAGGGAAATGTTTGCCCTCATGGAGTGATTATGTAGGATTCTTTTTGCTTTTCTTAATAATCCAAATGTCAAAATTTTTGGTTTTAAAATATGGGGGATAAAAGCTTTTATGTGAGCTTTAGGTATGTGGGTGATACCAAATTGCTATAGCAAGAACAAGCTTCAAAATCTACTTTCTAATCAACTGATTTTCCCATTTATCTTCCCTGTCATTTATCTACCACATTGTTTAAGAAAAAAAAGTAGGACTAGTTTAGATTTTGTTTAATTATTAGCATGAACTTCCAGATACAAATACAGTCTATTTGTTAGATATTACTTCATGAGCATGACTACTACCTTGTTGTTGTTTTCCAAAGGATGCTTCTTCACATCGTCTGGAGGCTTGAGGAGTTATGAAAACCTCCTCGATGAGGTGAAGCCAGTGCCAAGGGTGGACAGTTCTGGTCAGCTGTGTGGTGTAACTTTCACCGTGGATGAAGAGTCGAAGAGAGAAACTGTCGGCATGCCAAGAGTTGGAAGTGCTGCCAACTGGTCATCTAACTACTGATATTGTTATAGTTTCCTTTTACGGCATGGCTGTCATTATTAGTGGGCCTTGCCTTTGATGTCCTTTTTCTTATCATACTACTCTAATCTTGAATGGCTTGAAAGCATTTTCATGGGTGATTGGATTTATATCCTTGTTAGTACTACGAAAACATGGATTTGATTTTATGCTGCTGTACAATGTTGCGCAATGTCAAACTAAGCCAGGATCTCAAGTTTGATACAAGAAATAATATGATTGCTCTTCAAGACTGATAAGTAGGATAAAAGATTTGTATTTGAGAGATTTCTCCATTTTTATCACTTATTGAATCAAGCTGTGATGATGATAATAATTACGGGCACATTCGTAATAACAAATGAAATCCATTTCTGAACATTGCCTGTTCACACAATAACCAGTGCAAACACACGAGGATGAAGTCCATTGATTTTTAATATGGCTACTATATTAACCAAAAAAGTTAAAGATGTACATCTGTTGCACAGTTCAGGGCATACTCCTGCGCGAGACACAAGGTTTTCCTCCGCTATTTGTGAAGAATATTGGCAGGGTATCTGCCTATTTTGAAAATTGGCAGATTGGTACCCGAGTCCACCAAGCTCGGGTACCAATCTGGGTAAAATTAATTGAAAAGAGCCTTATGTACAGCCTCTTTTCAATTTCATCCAGCTTGGTACCCGAGCTTGGTGAACTCGGGTACCAATCTGGGTATTTTGAACACAGGCTCATGAATCAGGCTCTTATCAATTTATTTTACCCAGATTAGTACCCGAGTTTGGTGGGCTCGGGTACTTTACAAAGTACCCGAGCTCACCAAGCTCGGGTACCAATCTGTGTAAAATAAATGGATAAGAGCCTGATGCACAGCCTCTTTTCAAATTCATCCAGCTTGAAGAAAGGAAAAAGAAAGATTAGGTGTTTGCCCTCTCAGACCTAAATAATAAGTTGTAAACCTCAATCTTTAAGCTCACTAGAGATTCAAATTGGGCAAACCATAAAACGGACATTAGAGAGAAACAAAGAAAAATAAAATGTAGAAGAAAAGGAAAAAGAAAGATTGAAGAATCAGCGAATAAGGTATACTTCAAAGCAATATACCAGATATATCATCAGCAATGATTTTTTACTTCTTAAATATCATATAATAAGAGGAAAGGTTGTTCCCACAAAAACACAATCAGGTGAACCATCTTGTCATACTAAAATTAACTTAAAATTCAAATCAAACAAACAGAAATATGAATTTATAGTTTCCCATTCCTACCTAAATTTCATGTCTATCCTATAATTAGAGTTTATTTAGAAAAACATTGAATGTTAGCAAGATGTAAATTCAGGTTCTTGAGTGTTGTTTTCAATATTATAACTTCTGTTGGGAGATGCATTCTTACAAAAGGCTGCTTCGTTTCATTCAATATCTGCAACAAAGAAATACCAAAGGGGGACAAGGTTTTACTACCTGATGCTAGAATTTGGCTAATGTGACCATCTTTGCAAGAATCCAATAAATCAATCTAATGCTGGATTACTGGCCCACTTTGCATCCAACCATAAATCATAAAGCAGATGAAAATTTGAAATGAAATTGAGTTAGATAAACTAAAAATCTTTCTTCTTTTTTTTAATGAAAAGATAGACTACAAATCAAAGCTAAATTTTCCGTGCTCTCACTATCAAGAAAAATTCCAAAACAAAGAGAAAATGATGGTCTTACTAGCTAGTATACTTTAGTATTCACCGTAGTGGTATATCTTAAAGCTATGATTTCGAGTACAATGTACAATGTTGTCCAGATTTTTCTTTAATCCAGGATTATTTGATGGTTGAAAGTAGAGTTTCAACAACAATTTGCAACCCATTAGTCAAAGTGGTGGTAAGTCAACAGCATCCTAAACTATATTTTTTAAACGGTGGAGCTTGAAACTTGTCATCAGCGCATCAAACAGGAAACTGAAGAATTAGCAAGCTGAGAGCTTAGAAAATTGTGAACACACTACATTAAGCAATGTCTTTCTTAATAGCTTGTATCTCCCAGCTTGGTACTTGCTTTCCATAACAAAGGCAGCAAACCTAAGAGCTACTGTTAAGTACAAGTGCAGCTACTCTGCCTTTCATAATAAAAAGGACAAGGCTTCACAAATTGTCTGATAATGGACTATGGATTTCAACTAAGCCATCCAACCATAACAGCCTATTGCAATTTGGTTTATTTTCAATCATTGCATAGAAAGCATGAACGTCACCAGCAACATTCTCTTTTAGTATTTACTTACATTGAAATCAGCACTTGCCATTCTCGGCAATCAACAAATTGTGTCCTATTGCAAACTGGAGGTTTACAACTTCTTTTTTTTTTTTTTTTTGATAAGTACAACTTCTTAAATAATGATTCCCAGCCATTGCTTCTTTACATATCATGACCATGAGCTTGCAGTAGTTAAAAGCTTGAGAAGCATTGACAGCCTTCCCTTCAACCACACCCTCACTGCTGCATTTCCAAATTTCCCAGAGAGCTATTAGCCAAAAAAAAGCCCTAGGAGTAAATACTAAAAGATCCAATTAATAATGGAATTTGGTTCAATAAATTCAGATCTAACTGTGAGATCTTATCCAAACTAAACGGTTCTTGGATTCTAATGAAAGGGTAAAAATATGCAAATTTGATGGAATGGTCAAGATTAGCATAGTTCCCGTGACTAAATTTTAAGAATATCAACATTCATATATGAAACCTATGCTAAAAGCAAGTACAATATGCTTCATTTGACTTTAATAAGAGCCAGATGAGAATACTTACAAGGTAAGAACCAAATGCCAAGGCAAGAACACTGATTGCTATGGTGATTTCGTTTATCCCTAGCCATTCACGTGTTTGTGCTATGGCATAAAAAATCCCTTCCCTAAAGAATTCTTAAACATATCTTACATTTGACACATTCGTTTCCAAGGTCTATGTAGTAAAAATTTGTATATCTCTAGCATCACTCAATCCAAAATGAAAATGCTAAAACTATAACCAATTTTACAACAAAAACAGTATATCAACACAACTTATCTAACCTCTACAGATGAGGAACACAAGCCATCAAAACAGTATTGTAGAGTACCCGCAATTCAATGTATATATCAAACTAAGAAATAACAAGATTGTTTTGTATTTGGAGTTCATAAATTTTGTTTGTAACAGGGAATTCACCCTTAGCACGAGGGTTAATCTGACAGAATCTTCTCCAAATCAAAATCAATTTAAAAGAAAGTTTTGTATATTTAAGATTAGCAAAAAAGAAAGAAAGAAGGTTTTGTATATTTAAATGTCGTTGCACCATGTAATTTTAAGGGTCAAATGAACTATCTCCACTTTAATTTTATAGATTATCAAAATTGTCATTTGGAGTAAAACTTTGACTAATTGATCAAGTCCATTAATCACAAAAAATTCATGTCGTAAGAGGAAGGTGAAGGAAATAGATATGGTGGGGCCCCTGGTGCCTATGCTCTGTTTGTGAAGCTAGGAAGAACCAGAGACAGAGAGTGGGATAAGGAATACATCAGCAACCACCAAAACCAAACCTCGGGCAGCGACAAATCCCAAGCCAAAATCTCACCACCCCCATATACCCCACACACACACACACACGCACACAAAAGGAGACATTAACAAAGCGAGATAGAGAGCTTTTAGAGAGAGAAACAGAGAGAGAGAAAGATATGGCAATGGCAATGGCGCTTCGCAGGCTTGCCTCATCCATTGACAAGCCGATTCGCCCTATCGTCAATGGCGGTTCCCTCTATTACATGGTTTTCTTTCTTTCTTTCTTTTGTGTTCCTAAACATTTCCTTTCTTACAACTTATTATCGTTGGTTTTGTTTCATAATTGATAGTCATCTTTGCCTAACGAGGCTGTGTACGAGAAGGAAAAAACCCGTGTCACTGTAAGCTTATTTCTTTAATCTCCAGTTACACTCCACTCCACTCCACCATAGCTTAATTATTTATGGCCCAACAACAGCAGCATAACAAAAGTACAAGTTGATATACGCAAAAACTGTCCAGAGTCTTGTAACCAAGACCTCCAAAATTCAAATCCCCTCACCCGATTGTAATTATCTAATTATCAATAATAATTAATAAATAATGAGATGGGGAAGATGTACACGTCGATATTAAGAGAAGAGGGGGGGGGGGGTTTCTATAGAACAGACAGCATGCATTGACTTCACAATAGTTGGAGAGTGGTAAAATTAAGCCAGTGTAGAAATTACCAGGTGGAAAGACAAGGACATCATATTTGAAACCAAGTCACTAATACTTAAGAATCACAGCATGTATCAAAATAAAAAATAAAAAATAAAAATAATCACAGCAAACATAAGAGGTACCTAAAGCAAAATAGTCAGGCCAAAAAACAAGCTTAGGAGTAAACACTACCAGCAAACTACAGGAACAGGAAGAGGGAAAAAAGTCACTGATTGCTAATTACCCATCTACGTGTTCACTGCATTTCCTACTAATCACAAAAGACCAACATTCTAATAAAATACCAAAAACACAAGCACAACCAGCCGAACATTCTAGTAATCACCGATTAACTAAGTAAATAAATTGATCAAAACCCACCTGGATCAAAACCCAGAATCAAACTATGCATAACAATAACAAATTTACAAAAAAAAATACCCACAACCTGAACACTTCAGTTGAGCGAGACATACCTTGTGAGAGGGAGACCGAGAGCGAGACGGAGAATGAGGCAGATTTGAGAGAGGGAGATAGCGAGATTGAGAGAGGGAGATAGCTTTAGATTGAGAGAGGGTAGCGAGATTGAGAGATGGAGATGGCGAGATTGAGAGGTGCTTTGTGGGTGTGTTTTGCTCTGGCAGTGTGTTTTGCTCTGGGTTTCAGTTGAAGGTTTTGAAAAAGTGTTTTGGTTTAAGTTCAAGGTTAAGTGACGGTAACAGATGGTACTCGAGCTTCCTGAACTCGGGTACCAATCAGTTTTTTTAAATTCAAGATGCTGATGGTCAGGTGCCACGTGGATGAAAAAAATGGGGTACTCGAGCTTGGTGAGCTCGAGTACCACAAAAGGTGGTACATCCCTAATTATTTCCGAAACAGTGTTTCGGACCCAATTATTTCCAAACTAAGTGCTAATGGGCCATTTTGGCCTACCATTTAAGCCGAATCACCATTTCAAAGAATCTCGTTACAAATGCTCCATGATAGACAAATACATTTTACTTAAAAAATTATCACTACAAACATGATGTTAAATCTATCTCTCATTTATTCATTCTCATGGGCTGCTCCACCCACCCTAATTCCATAGGGTAGGCAAAAGCAATTTATTAGGAGTAAAAATTTAGCCCTTCAAATAATGCTTTGTCCCTCCCCTTTTCTTCTATAAATAGGAACTTCAAGAAGCATTGTAAGATAGAGATAGCAACGGTGAAATAATGAGAGACAGAGAACAAAAGATATATATATATATATATATATTTTGTTGAGAAAGAAGGTCGAAACCTTTTATATTAAAGGAGGCCATTTAAGTCAGCCTGAAATACATGATTGATATCTGGTGGTACATCCTCCATCTAGACTTGCATTTGAGGTAAAGAAACTTTCCTTCTTACTAGAGAATGAGCTACAGTATTACAATGCCTACGAATAGGGGTGTCAATTCGGGTTAGCGTGTCGGGTTTGTGTCGTGTCGAGGTAGGGGTATTCGACTAAATGGTTCAACCCTAACCCGACCCATTTAATAATCGTGTCATGATCCTTCAACCCTAACCCGACCTGTTAATAAGGCGGGTTGACCTGACCCAACCCATTTGACACGCTTAATAAACGAGTCTTGTTGGGTTGACATAAATGTAACACAACCCATTTCAACCTACATAATATTAAATATAACATCCATCTAGAAATAATTTTTTTCATCCTAAAAAACAGTGCATACACTTCAAGTTTTCAACCCACATTCAAAATAATATAGTTCAACAAAAATATAACATTCATCTAGAAATAAGTTCTTTACACTCCAAAAGAAGTGTATACACTTCAACCCAAATTCAAAATAACAAAGTTTAACAAAAATAAAATAACATAGTTCAACAAAAATATAATATTCTTGAAACTCGCCAAATGCTAAGTATTAATATTGAAAGAATTTGAGCAAACAGTAGACTAATCCTAACTATGACCACGATTATCATCCATAGATTCTTTGTTGATGTCCAAATTCATAACATCTTCCACAAGCTCATCCAATTTCATTTGTGTAAGTTCTATGCCAAAAAAACAAAAAGTATTAGTAGTTCTAGGATGTGTAAAATTTCAATTTCCAATTATATCCCTTGTAAATTTTTGTAATTACTCACTTTTCTTTTTAAATTTAAAATATATGTTGGATATAAAAGGTATTTGACAAATCTAAAATAAAATAAATATTTATTTGTTATACGAGTTAAACGAGTTATGTTAAGTGGGTCATTTCGGGTTGACACAAATAAATTGGGGTGTCAAATGTGTCTATTGCGGGTTACGCGGGTTGACTCGTTTATGACCCATTTCTTATCGTGTCGCTTTCGGGTTGACCCGTTTATGACCCAAACCCATTAAGGCCCAACCCTAACCCGAAAAAACCCGTGTCGGGTTCGTGTCGTGTTCGCGGGTTGGGTCGAACATTGACACCCCTACCTACGAACATGAGAGTCAATGTTAGAAATAATATGATGTGGTGGATGACCATTAGAAAAAAAAAAAAAAAAAAAAATCATATATAATCTTACTCTCATATTTCCATTTTCTTGTCTTTATATTTCCATTATTTTATAACTCATGATAGTTTTTCCATTTAAGCCCAGCTAGCGGATGTTCCGCTCGATGTGTGTGTTCGTTATTAGTTATTTTATAATACTCATATGTGTTATAATGTTTGGAAAATTAATTTTGATTATGTATTATATGTCACTAAAATAATGAAGAAAAATATTGTAATAAAATATATCCATATATAAGTGTTATATATGGATTATATGTATTAGTAATTTTATAATACTCATATTTCTATATTTGGTTCTTGCATTTGACGTTTTCAATATAAAAATTATTTTTTTTTTTTAATGAAAAAACATGAACTCTTGAAGGCTGAACATCTAAGATTTAAAATTTTTAATTTTTAATTTGCAAAACTTTAATATACAAGTTAAGAGACTAAAAATATAAAAACAATTGAGTACTAGTTCATATCTTAAGTTTAATTTTACATACATCTGAGTACCTCAATCACTTACTAAGATTAAACACATATAAAGGTTCTATATCTTCCCTAAACATCCCTTTTTGAAACCCCGAATGTCGCTAAAGCACAGTAGCAAGTTTTGACAATTTTGGTGAGAGGTTTAGTTAATATGCACCTAAAACCAAAGCCAATTTCATACTCTTCTACACACACACACTCTCTCTCTCTCTCTCTCTCTCTCACTCTCTCTTCTTTGGCCCTTCAATATTTTGTGAAACTAGAATATTTAAAATAACAAGGTGTGGAATCAAACCTCTTAATCTTCTATATTTATGGCTTAAACTAATCATTGATATTAAGATGGGGTGGGGTGAAAGACTAAATGAAATACTACTCATACAAAACACCACATGGCAGGACTTCGTGCTCTCCCGTGCGAGGTCTTTGCTTTATATATATATATATATATATATTGATGATTTTGGCATCTAAACTAAATCTTTAAAAATGTCACATCGAAAATTTCAAGAATTTCAACAATCTTCTGTTAAATTATCTTTTTCCCTTTCACTTTTCATTTATATGTCAAAGTACCAATTACATTCAATCCTTCATTAGGACTACGTGATTATTGATGAATCTTCATTCAACATTGTTGCAAGAAAATTCAAGATCAAATAGTAGGACTAGCCCAATTTTATTAAAGCGGTAAAGAAATTGAATCACAATGTACTTTTAAAAAACAATGAGATTTTAATATATATATATATATATATATATATATATATATATATATATATATAAAGGCTTAAGCTTAATCCCAAATAATCTAACCTTCCTCCAAAGTAGACTATAAGAAATAGTTGATGCTTTTATTGAAGGATAAGTGATGAAAATGATTCAGCCTCCTTAAGTGATGCTAGTAAAAAACGTATCCAATTTTTCAAGATTTTCAAGATCGATGTGAAATAAATAAACCCAAACAAAATTTGACTTAAATTGAGAATTACTGTACGTACCCAATTCTCCCTATTAGACCGGACCTAAGGTTAGGCACACAATTTACTTATATAATGGGTAATGGATTTCCTACTTTGAGTAGTTCCTAGCCAAGTTTTAAGAAAAAATTGCCTCGAATAGCCTAGCCTCCCTCTTTCCCTCCTTAAGCTCTCTCAAGCTACAGATGTGTTCTCTCTCTCTCTCTCTCTCCAGTATCCAACCCCATTGCCTCCTTACTTTCTTTAATTTATAGCTTAAGGTTAGTGGGGGAATCATGATTACCTTTGATTCTGCTCATGTGGGTGGGGCCCAAATTGATTATTCCTGACAAGGAATATGCTTCATTGGGAATGGTGTCAAGGACGTTGGAACTGGTGCCAGCCTCCAAAAGATTGCTCGACAGCATGATTTCCTCTAGCATTCTTGAGTTGTCAAGGCATTTCTGCCCATCACATGGATACCTACCGACTATTCTACACGTGGGTGGCATTCACGTGCCGAGCTTATGAATAGTGAGCCAGTCATGACACTGGGCTTATGCTTGACAATATTTATGGTTCTATTTTGGCCTAGGCCCAAGATAAATGGGCCTGTTGCCGTATGTCTTACAATAGCCCCCCCTGATTCATGTCCGTCACTTGGGAACGAATCAAGGACTTACCTCGGTAAGCCAATGACTCCTTGGGAAGATTAACCGTTAGTCATTAATGTTGGATAAGACGGTCATTAATGTTCTCTTAAAAGAAGCATTATGATAGCCTGTTACATTCGGCTGTAATCATGACCTGACAGTTCGTGAACCAATGCCACACGTGTGGGAGTTACAAAAGTAACTTGAAAAGGCTTTTCCCGCTTCTTTTTCATTAAATGTCCCCTCCCAATAAATAATGTCCTCCTTCCCCTTAGATTATCTTTTCACTTTCTCACTCCCTTAAGTTCTCCACAACTGAGCATATTTCTCTTCCCAAGCATAGATTCTCCAACCAAGATCGAAAATTACTAGAACCCACAGTAAGTTTCCTTGCTTATTTCTCTTCTTTATTCAATTTTCTTTTTCTATTCTATAACTAGGAATGGGTTTCTCTCATCTTCTTGACACCGGGGCTACCTTAGCCAGTTTAGGGCAAGGTTTGCCATCCCTAATTATGTAGAGGTAGAGTATTGTCATGAGGACAATATTGCTCTTGAGTGACGACCTCATGTCGTGTTTTTTCCTTTAATGTCTATCTTAGAAGGAGGAGTTAGGTTTCCCGTGGACCATTTGTTACTTAGAACTCTTACATTTTATGGCCTATGTCCCGACCAACTTCCACCCAACTTTTACCAAGTAGTGAGTTGCATTAGTCGACTAAATCACCTTTATGGGTTACAATTAGATCACCATGATGTAAATTACATGTACAATTTGTGCGGTAATGATAGATCCGGATACTACTTAAAGGTTAGGGATAATCGGGTATGGCTAATATCGTGCCTTCCTGACTCTAATAGGAACTCAACAAGAGAGTTTGTTCAGGTGAACGGCAATTGGCACGCCAACAAACTCACCTGCCCGACTTTGCCCTGGAATGTTGGTCGATACCGTGCATGTTAATTTTGCCTTTGTTATATATTATGACTTGTTTATTACTACTACCATTTATACATTTATTGATCATTTCCATTTACCACTATGCAGATGGTAAAAAGTTTGTATCGGACCTTAACGCCGTACACGTGAAGGATTTAAATTTTGTGCTTAGGTCAGAGATTTTTGTCCACTTTAACGGACAATTACGGGTCTCCCACCTTATCCTCGGTTGCACTTCATTCTATACAAGCTATCAACCTTCTAGGCAGGCCTTGACAATAAGTAGTCCATTGTTGTCCTACATAGACGTACGGCACCGAGGCTTTTTTCCTCCAAGATTGACGATTGGTGAAGCTCAGGATCTCGACCCTCGGCTAATAAGAGTAGGTTTGTTGGTACCTACGAGGGACGGGTCTGCTGATACTATTTTTCAAGGTCGAGCTGTACATACACCGGTCGAGGAACAACGTATTGAAGCCCCGACAGCCGAGCAGGAAGAGGTATAGTCGGTTGATTCCTCAGGTGCCGAAGCTGAAAACGCTAAAGACGAGATGGTAGTCTAAAGAAATATGACTACTGATCGATTTTTGCCTAGTGGTCACCCTGCCGCGCAGCAACAGCAACCACAAGACAGGGAACAGCCTCCTCTAACTTCTTGTAACTGCAAAAGGCCCCGCCATACTGACCAGCCTCCGAGAAGTCCTGAAGAGACTCTTCCAAGGACTCCTCCAACTCCTAACGCGACTGCCGTGGTGATCCGAGAGCCTGCTAGCAGTGCTTGCCCAACTGTGTAGGTTGGGTCTAATGTGGCTTCCTCCTCCTCCCCTTCTACTGTTGGGTGGCAAACCACATTTATGCTCAAGAATGAACCCTTACTTGTGACCTCCACCATAAGGAACTAGGCCCAAGGTAAGAGTAGGCAAATTGCCCGGAACCTCGAGCAGGCTCTTCAACTGCCTGATGATGTGAAATACTCTGGGAACGATGAGGCCCTTGTTGTTTAGTTGTAGTGGCACACCATTGTGGTATTGATTTTTTCATTTTCTTACTTCCTATTACATTATTCTAACATTCTTTAAACAAATACTAACACTTCCCAGGCAGGTTGCACAATTGGCCTATATTATGAAGGACACTGCAAAAATGGCTAACAAGGAGAGACCCTGAAGGATGTTGCCAAGGCTACCGCCAAGGAGAAAGTCATAGTCTCCAAGAGTGCTGAGGCACGAGCACGGGGAGCAGAGAGGGACCGAGCACAGGTCAAACAACAGAGAGTAGAGGCAAAGGTTAAATTGGGGGAAGCTGAGCTCTGGGTGACCGGCGCCAAGAGAATTATTACTGCTAGGGACAAGGAGATAGCAGAACTTAAAGCTGCCTTGAAGGAGAGTGAGAACAAATACTACAATATGGGCTTTAATGATGCCGAAAACTCAGCCAAGCCTATCATGTTCGAGAACCAGAAGTATGGGCTTGGCGAAGGATGGTTGGCTATCGTGATAGCTATGGGTGTACTAGAGGATTCCCTTTTGAGGAACCCCGACCAAATACCATACCCGGAGCCAGCCCTGCCCACAACTCAAAACCCCACCGAAGCTGAAGACAAGGACACCCAGAGTATGAAGGAACTAGTGCAAGCCATCGATTCTCATGCTGAACTGATTAACCTGAGATCACCAACAATCCAAGTGTTGTGCCGACCATAACTCAGCTCCAACCTACAAATCCTAACATTCCACCTTCTGTGAACCTTGCTCTCGTTCAGCCAAACCAACCGCAGAATCCAACTACTTAAGCTGTCTCTTGTTTTCTTTCCTTTATGTTTTACTTTTTTGTCAATTTGCCTAAAATCACTGGGCTGTGGTAATGAAACAATGTTGGTTTTAAGAATTTTATATGTATGATTGGAAAAACTTTTAACACCTTACATGCTAGATTTAAACTATCTTTGCTTTGCTAGATCTCTTCTGTTCTTTGTAGATGCTTAATAACCAAGACCAAATTAAGGTTTCGTTTAACCTTGAATGGGGGATTTAATCAAATTCATACTTGTATTGTTAAGAAGTGTATTGGTATGTTTTAGCATGATCGGTAACCGATGTCAAACTAATCGGTGACCAAGATTGGTTAGAATCTATGTTTTAACATGATCCTTAGAAAATTTTTGTGATAAGGTTTCCACTTGGTCGGTGACTGAGATTGAACCGAACCTAGGCGATTTTTAGAAAAAATTTTAACTTGATATTAGTGCCAAGACTTATGTATATTACGTACATAGATATGTTCATTTACATAGTAGCTTGTACACAACCCATATTAATACATTTCCTACAGCTAATAGTAGAACTTCTTCAAATTTTGAACATTCCATGGCTGGGAAGTGGTCTCTCCTCCATATTTTCTAAATAGTACGCTCTTGCTCCAGCAATGGCAGTAACCCTGTATGGCCCTTCCCAGTTTGGGGCCAACTTCTTGGCACTAACATCCCGCGCATTCCCCACAGCTTTCCGTAACACAAGGTCTCCTGCGCCGAACTCCCTTTTCTTCATATTCTTGTTGTATTGCGAAGGAAGTTTCTGCTGATAATCCGCTAATCGTATGGTCGCTAATTCTTGACATTCTTCTAATGAATCCAGCTACTTCACCATTAATGCTTTATTCTTGGCCGAAGAAAATCCTGAAACTCGGGCATTACATAGGCTTATTTCAACTGGTATAATAGCTTTTGTCCCATCCGTTAAAGAAAATAGAGTCTCTCCTGTGGACCTTCTGGGGGTTGTTTGTTAAGCCCACAAAATGTTTGGTAATTCCTTAGCCTACATACCCTTGGTCCCTTCCAACCTTTTCTTCAGTCCATTAACAATTGCTTTATTAGTTGCTTTGGCTTGACCATTACTTTGTGGATACGCCATGGTTGAATACTTGTTCTTAATGCCGAGGTCACTACAAAACTTACAGAAGGTTTTACTATCAAATTGCAACCCATTGTCAGATACCAGAGACTCCAGTACTCCAAAATTGGTCACTATGTTTCTCCACACAAATTTTTTGGTGTCTACATCTCAGATATTGGCTAGGGCTTCAGCCTCCGCCCACTTGGTGAAATAGTCCACAGCCACTAAAATAAATTTTCGATTTCCTGTAGCCCGAGGGAATGGACCGATGATGTCTAGTCCCCACTGTACAAAAGGTCGTGGGTTATTAATAGGATTCAAACTTCCTACCGGTTGATGTATCAATGGAGTGTGCCTCTGACATTGCTCACACTTTCGAACATAGTCAGCGGCATCTTTTTGCATCTGAGGCCACCAGAACCCTTGGGTCATTGCTTGGTGGGCTAACAAGCATCCCCCGACATGACTACCACATACTCCCTCATAGAGCTTGGTCAAGAGCTCATCAACCTTACTAGGATGCAAACACAGAAGATAAGGTCCCCAAAAGTTCTCTGGTACAACCTGCGGTCTTCAGACAGCCAATACCGAGCAGCGATTCTGCGTATTTTTTTAACCTCTTTCTCATCATTCAGCACATGGTCCTCGGCTAAAAATTCAATGATTGGATCCATCCAACACGGCTCAGACACCATAACAATTGAGATATTCACCTTTACGTCTATGCTAGACTCTTTCACAACTTCCACCTTGATCAACCGTCGTACCTCCTCAGTTAACGATGATGCCAAGGTGGCCAAAGAATCCGCATGTCTGTTCTGCTTTCGACCAATTTGAATCAGCCTCACCTTCTGGAACAGACTCATGGTTTGTTTCACTAGCCACAAGTAATCGATCATCCGAGGATCTTTGGCCTCAAAACTACCCTTTACTTGGATGATGATCAACCGTGAATCCAAGTAAACCTTTACATCCTGTGCCCCTAAGTCAAGAATAGCTCCCAGTCCGACAATTAAGGCTTCATACTTGGCCTCATTGTTGGAAGCTTTAAAACCCAGCCTAAAAGAACACTCTGCCCTTATTCCTTCCAGGGTGATGCCAAGGTGGCCAAAGAATCCGCATGTCTGTTTTGCCCTCGACCAATTTGAATTAGCCTCACCTTCTGGAACAGACTCATGGTTTGTTTCACTAGCCGCAAGTAATCGATCATCCGAGGATCTTTGGCCTCAAAATTACCCTTTACTTGGTTGATGATCAACCGTGAATCCAAGTAAGCCTTTACATCCTATGCCCCTAAGTCAAGAATAGCTTTTAGTCTGACAATTAAGGCTTCATACTTGGCCTCATTGTTGAAAGCTTTAAAACCCAGCCTAAGAGAACACTTCACCCTTATTCCTTCCAGCGTGATTATGACAATCCTAGCCCCCACTCCCATTGCACTAGAAGCACCGTCCACAAATACTCTCCAAGGCCGAACTTTCACATGGCACACAATCTCCATTTCTTTTCTTGGGGAAAACTCTGCGACAAAGTCGGCAAGGACTTGGCCTTTAACCGAACTTCTGGGTCTATATCATATGTCAAATGAACCTAGCCTAGTCCCCCACTTAGCTATCCAGAAGCCAGATCTCTTCAGCAAAGATTGCAATGGATACTCAGTCAGCACGTAAACAGTGTGGGCTTGAAAGTAATGAGGCAGCTTTCTAGTGGCATGTACCAATGCTAATGCCAACTTCTCTAGAGGTAAATACCTTGTCTATGCGTCGAACAAGGTCTTGCTAATATAATAAACTGGCTGTTGTACGCCTTGGTCTCTTAACAACATAGCACTTATGGCATGCTCGGATACAGAGAGATACATGAATAAATCCTCACATGGCTCCGGAGCCGACAATATCGGTGCCCGAACCAAATACTTCTTCAAATCTTGAAAGGCCTCCTCACACTCCTCGGTCCACTAAAAACCTTTCCATCTCTTCAACAACTGATAGAATGGACGGCACCAGTCAGCAAATTTCGAAACAAATCGGTTCAGCGCGGCCAACATGCCGGTCAATACTTGTACTTCCTTTTGATTGCTCAGAGATTTGAGGTGTTCTATAGCGCTAATCTGGTTAGGATTCAGTTTTATTCCTCGGTGAGTGATCATGTACCTGAGGAACTTGCCAGCCCCCACACCAAAGGTGCACTTGTCAGCATTGAGATGCAACTTGTGCCGTCTGAGTATTTCAAATATATCCGTGAGGTCGCCAACATGCCCCTACTTTTCTTTGCTTTTCACCACCATATCATCAATGTATACCTCCATCGTATGACCGATCTTCTCCCTAAACATTCTAGACATCATCCTTTGATAAGTGGCCCTTGCATTCTTTAGGCCAAATGGCATCACGGTATGGTGATAATTAGCATCGAGAGAGATAAATGACATATTTTCCTGATCTTCGGCAGCCAAAGCAATCTGATGGTAACCCTGAAAAGCATCTAGGAAAATCATTCTCGAGTGTCCGTACATTGCGTCTACCGGTTGATCAATCTTCGACACAAGAAACGGATCTTTCGGGCATGCTCAGTTGAGGTCAGTGAAGTCCACACACACCCTCCATTTACCATTTTCCTTCTTCACGACCACTGTATTCGCCAGCCATTCCAAAAAAAAGAACTCCCTTATCGCTCCCGCCTCTTTTAACCTTTTCACCTCCTGTTTAACAGTCTCGACATGCTCTTTTGCCAACCTCCTCGGCTTGTGCTTCTTGGGCGGATATGATGGGTCCACATTAAGTCAGTGAGTTATGAACTCCGAATCTACCATAGGCACCTCATACGGACTCCAAGCAAAAACATCCAAATTTTGCACCAACAACAATAACATTTCTACCCTATCCTTGTTCGGCATATTTGCTCCTATTTGAAAACTCTTACCCTCATCTAGTAATATACTTACTTTGATTAACTCTTCGGCACAACTAGCCCCTTTTTCTCCTAGGGGTTCCTGTAATTGCTATAAAGGAACTTCCTCGGTAGACTCTTTTTGCTTTATCTCTTGGTTAACAGTTGCCACCAAGCACTGTCTAGCCACTTTTTGATTTACCCTCATCGTTGCAATACCGTGCTTGGTGTGGAACTTGACTTTAACATGCAATGTGGACGGGACTACTCCCATGGCATGAATCCACAGCCTACCGAAAATGGCTGTATATGGGAAAAATGAACTAACCACTATGAAAGTCACCATCACCTCCTTCCCTTCCATATTTATAGGGAGTGAAATTTGCACTTTAGGGACCACCATTCGATTATCAAATCCCACTAAAGGTGTATCATACTTGGATAAATCTTTGTTCTTCAAACCCAGCCCCTTAAATAGGTTGAGATACATTACCTCGGCTCCACTTCCTAGGTCCACCAATACCCTCTTCATTATGAAGCCATTTATCCAGGCTGTAACCACCAACACATCATCATGAGGCTGAGTCATTCCCTCTAAATCTTCATCATTGAAAGCGATGGGTTTCGCCAGCACCACGGTCAGCACTCCCTTTCTTCGGGTCACTAAAGTACCCCTTGAAGCAGCATGTATGACTTCTATTACTCCCAATAGGGGTGGGAGAAGGTTCCCCCAAGGTCTCGCAATTTGCCCAGTCTTTTGACCTATAGGATCCAAAACATACTCCTTCAGATGCCCTGACCTCACCAATTGCACCAAGTGATCTTTCTAAACCCTACATTGCTCAGTGATATGTCCTTTGTCTTGATGATAAGTGCAATATAAATTCTGATTTCTCCTTGACAGGTCACCCCCGATCTTGCTCGACCATAGAAAGTATGGCTCGTTCTTTATTTTGTCCAGAATTTTGTGTATAAGCTCCTTAAATGTCATGTTGACTTCCCTTGCCCAAGCACTGGGTTCTTGGATCCTCAAATCCCTCCTGGGTCTCAACTGGAAACACCCTTGCCAGGACTCTTTTAAATACTACGTCGCGACTGGCACCTTCCCCTTGCTCTGCTGCCAATCATCCTCTAACCTCTTGTACTTCTCGATACGCCTCATTGGTGTCTCATATCCTTGGGAGGCCTCTTTGTCAGCAACTCTCGTAATTCAAAATCCTCAGGCAATCCCAACAGAAATGTGCTTGTTGCAACCTTTTCATTACCCCCATCGATCTCGTTGTATAACTCCCAATACCTGCTAGCATAACTCTGAAGGGTTTCCCTAGCTCCCATCTTTATAGACAACAATGAGTCCACGGGCTGTAGTACCCGGCTACAGGTCATAAACCGGACCCTGAACTCTTGAATCAACTCTCCAAAACTATGAATTGAGCCTTTCTTCAACCCGTTGAACCACCTCAGAGCAGTGGGCTCGAGACTAGAGGGAAACACCCTACACATCAACGCGTCATTATGGTTATGCAGAGACATCATCTGGATATAATGGCTTACATGTTCTACTGAGTTTGTCTTCCTATCATAAGAAATAAATAGGGGTTTGGTAAATCTGCTCGGCATCGGTGCCTGTTCGATCTCTTCTGAGAATGGTGATCGAGCAGCTCTGCGCAATGCCTGGCTCATAGCATCCAAAGCGGCATTCTAGGGTCTCCGCCCCTCAGGGGAAACCAAGTCTCTGTCTACGTATTCCAAAAACCGATCCCTAGACTGATGAGAGCCAGACTGATGGGATGCTTCTCCATGACTACCCCTTACATTTGCTGACCCTTCAGCATGCTTTTCACGGTTTCTTTGTCGACGCCTACCTCGTTCTTCTAACTCCAAATCCCTCACCATTCTACACAAGCATTTTAGCTCTTGATCCCTCCTATCACGATGCTCGTGTTTGGAAGCACCCGACATTGATTGGTATGTCTAGGACGATCCCTTCTCTGGACTAGAATGTTCTCCTTCCCGTTCATATCTTTGGTCTTCATCTCTCTTGTGCCTCCTTTCTCACTAACTAGAGCCTCGAGAAGACCCTCTAGAGCCACTAGCAGTGTAACTTATTGAATGCCTCTCAGACATCTTCCTTGCTTGAACCTCTGTAAAACTACGGCTAAGTAGGAGATTCCCACAGACGGCGCCAATTGTACGTACCCAATTTTCCTTATTAAACCGGACTTAGGGTTAGGCACACAATTTACTTATATAGTGGGTAATGGGTTTCCTACTTTGGGTAGCTCCCAACCGAGCTTTAAGAAAGAATTGCCTTGCATAGCCTAGCCTCCCTCTTTCCCTCCTTAAGCTCTCTTAAGCTACAGATGTGTTCTCTCTCTCTCTCTTTCTCTCTCTCTCTTCCTCTCTCCAGTATCCAACCCGATTACCTCTTTGCTTTCTTTTATTTATAGCTTAAGGTTAGTGGGGGAATCATGATTACCTTTGATTCTGCTCGTGCGGGTGGCAAAGGCGGAATCAGAGATAATCATGATACCCCCACTAACCTTAAGCTATATATAAAACAAAGCAAGGAGGTAATTATGGTCCTACCAAGCTATCGAGGCATTTCTGCCCAATTTTCAAGCATGACCCCCATGGCACTCTCGAGTTGCTGAGGCATTTCTACCCATCACATGGATACCTACTGACCATTCTACATGTGGCGTGGCATTCATGTGCTGAGCTTATGAATAGTGAGCCGGTCATGACACTAGGCCTGGGTCTGACAATATTTATGGTCCTATTTTGGCCTAGGTCGAAAATAAATGGGCCTGTGACCGTATGCCATACAATTACTATTGGAGAATATCCTTAGAGGGGTATGATTCCCTTAACTAGACCATGGTCATCTCTTGAAAAGGGGTGGAGGTTGTTTTCTAGGAGCTCTCACCAATGATGAATGGAACCAAGAAGCCATAACCCTGCTTGAAATCCATGGAAAGAGTATAAGCTTGGATCCTACACTTGAGCTCAATTTGGGAAATTGGGTTCAAACAACCGAACATAGGGCAACATAGTAGCCATTGAGAGTGAGTTGAATTTTCCATTTTATATCCTGCATGTTCTTTAGGTTGGGGATCCATTGGAAAATTTATTAATAATTTTCCCTTTATAATTGTTTAAAAGTATTTTCCCTCCCCCAACAAAACTCAAATATTGTATGAATTTATTAATAATTTTAGGCTAAAATATTATTTTAATTTCGTTTTCATCCCTAACGGTTCTTTTTTATTCCTAAATTATTGAAAATGTTACACTTATTAATTTTCAATTATAAAAATATATTATTTCATCTCTAAACTATTGTTAAAAAAAAAAAAAAATCTATTTTCGTTCTTATTGTTCCTAAATTATTGAAAAAATTTCTTAAAAATGTTTAGTGACAATTTTTTTTTTTTTTTTTTAAAGTTTAAGGGAGAAAAACGAAATTTATACAAAGTTTAGGGATAAAAAAATATTATTTTAGCCATAATTTTAATTCATATCCAAATATCAAATTGAAAAATTATTTTATGAAACTGTTTTATGAGACATCTATATGAATCCCTCATATTACGAGAAGAAGGTCTCACTTTTCCTTCTTTGCAAATCACCATTCAAAAAATTTCTCATTCCAAATGCTTCATTATGGACAGATATATTTTACTTAAAAACCAGGCATGTTAACCAAACCTTTAAAAGTTACCCACCAAAAATTTGAAGAATTTCAACAATCTTCTATTCATTTATCTTGTTTCCTTCACTTTTTCATTTATATGTCAAGTGACAATTAGATTTGATCCTTCTATGGGATTATATGATTGTTGACGAATCTTGATTCAATATTGTTGCAAGAAAATTCAAAAGCAAATGGTAGGACCAATTCAAGATAAAAGAAACTGAATAGCAATGTCCTTTTAAAAACAATATAAGTCTTTAATTGAAAATGCCTAAAGTATAATAAAGACGTTGTTTGCACACCACAAAACATTTGCCAACACCTCCAAATCAAGCACATTTCCATAGCTCAGATTTCTCTAAAACTTTCAAGCCAGAAATAACTTCAAACAATGTGAACAAAAATAGCAAACGCCAAATTTGGGTCCGCTAAAAGAAATTCTTGCCATTTTTTGTTTAATAAATTTTTGTCTGAAAAACTTTTTATCTAATCTCAGCTAAACCCATTTTCCATCACAATTTATAGGTGAAATTAAATAGCAGAAGACTTGTGAAGAGAGGATGCAATTTGGCTGAATGAGCAAATTACAGATTCCTTCTAATGCTTACCATGGTACTCTAACAAACAAAAATAATACGTACACTAGAAACGTCAACTCTGCATGATATCTTGAGCTTTTCTCGAGTTCAAGGCTGGATGATAAGGTCTTTATGTCTTGTCCAGTTAATGGTTGTATATGGCCTTAAGTCAACAAATTTATTTTTCAGATAACTAGGCCTTTTAACAACCATAACAAAGCTTTAGTCCTAAAATTTTGGGGTATGCTTTGAATCCACAACTAATTAGTTAGGGTCAATTATATGTATTCTTTTTGTTAATTCTATTTTATCTGAAGTCATATATTTCGTTACTTCTTTAGTTGACAACTTGACTTTTTTTTTTTTTTTTTTAAATTACTTATGCTAATGTTATTTTTGTTTTTCTCTACCTTTTTTTATTCCCTCAACTTGGACAACTCACTCTTCTTACCGGTGCATTGAGACTCTCATTTGAACTTGTTTATACCATCTCAAATGAATCCTTCATTTTTTTTCACCACTAAGAATTATCCATATCTTTAAACATATTTACTCATTTCAAATCTTTTTTATTTATTTATATATTTCCACTTATTCATCTATAGCTTGGCCTTTTATTACAGGATCAAAAAAGTTCTTTTGCTCTATGAAGAAATAGTGCAGAAATAACAGGTGCATATAAACAGGCACCCCCCAACCCACACACTCACGCATGGAGAAGTGACCGAGTGATCAATGGAATTCAATGGTAGCCATAGAACCATTTTTCAAACTCCCAATTTCACATCTCACCCTAACAAACAAGTGGTGCTTGTGTGAAAGAGTAAATTTACAACTAGTTTTACCCTTTTATATCCATTTGCTTTGGCATAGAGTGGTTTTAAGACCTTTTTTTTTTGCTGCAACTCTAACATAGCAAATTGTAAGTGATTACCTATCACTTTCACATAAGCTTTTTTTTTTTTTTTTTTCTTCTTCTCACCACTCATTACAATTGTGACAAACATAATTGTGGTCCTAGATTTTCTCTTTGGCATAAGATTGTTGCAGGTGACAGAACATCATATGTGGCAGACCAAACGACTATAATAGAAAACTCTACACCACGCTCATGGTGATCATAATTCATAAGTGCCATAGAAGGATAATTGGCCTTTATGAAAATAGATGTTGCAGCCACATTGTATCAAAACAAAAATTAAGATGCTTCTCTGAAAGTCCAAATCAGATCGCCAAGTTAAAATCATAGATAAAAGTAAAAAATGGCAGGCAGCACAGTGTACAGAACTCAATAGTAGCATTAAAAAGAAATTATAATACCATAAGTTCCAGAAACTATGAATATCTCACATATAAACTATAAAGTAAACTGAGTTGGTAATTCACAATCTAAGCTAAGACCCAAGCTTCCTTGTTAGAATAGTGAAGGTGTATATCATATTCAAATGGGTGGTTTTTCATCTCAGAAAAAGTAATTGGTTTGTTTTAGCATTATGTACACAGATATAATAGGACAACCATATCCGTCAACCAGTTTAGATGTGATTTTTAAAATTCAAAGGAAAAAAAAAAAAAGTAGTTCCTAGGAAATTCTGCAAATGTTAAGAAACCAAAAATAATAATGTAGCTAGAATATTATCACTTGTACTGATAAACATTCATTTGGGAATTGCTTATTTCCAGTAGCTTATTTACAATTTAAGAGACAAAAAGCTAAAAGTTAGCTTATTTTTAAAAAGCTGAAAATTAGATTATTTGAAATAAAATTGAGACAAAAAAATAGTGCGGAACCCGCAAACATTAAATAATTTAAGCTAGCTTTTAAGACAGTTCAATGACTATCTCATTACATTACATGGCTTTCAAAGGGAAGAATAAATAGGGACACCTGGTAAGGTGGCACCAGCATCAACAATGAACAGGTTGCCCGAAACATATTCAGAAGAATCATGTATTAAGTATCGAATAAGTGATGTCAATGCCGGATCTGCGGTGCCAGTCTCTCTTAAAGGGATAGACTTCATTGTCACATTATGCAGCCACTCTTTTTGCATAAGACCCTCAGTAATTTCAGACTTGAAAAGGCCAGGTGATATAGAATTCACTCTAATTTTGAATACACCCAATTCCACAGCCATGCCCTGTTATAAGTAGAACCAACATTATATGGAGAAATACTGGCTTAAAAAGGCTTAAAAAAGACTGGCTCCTACTATCTCCAAATAAGTTCAGGGTAGCATAGTTATGATATGTTAATTATATAGTTACAGAGAAAGGTAGCATCCTACTCTAAAATGACAACCCAAGTGATAGCATAGTGGTCAGGGATGACGCCTCAAGAAGTAGATGTCATCAGTCCGAAAGTACTCATATAAAAAATAAAAATAAAAATAAAAGAAAAACAAACACACATCTAGGCAAACAGAGCAAATATTATACATCTGTCCCAACTTCATGAAAATGCAGTATGGTGGAGTTCGGAGATGGTAATTATATCTGTTTTGGCACTTAGTTCCAAAGAGGACTAATATGAGAAGCTTTAGAACTTGCAGTTGAAAGTGCCTGACCTGAAGGGAATTTCTAGTCTTCATTTGAGTGTCTACTCTCTAGGTGTCGCTCTTGGAATTTTTTTTTTTTTTCCTTTTAAATGGTAAAAAAGAAGCATACTGATGAGTGCCTATCCGAATCCCTCTGACCTTCCTCTTGAAAAAAATCTTTTTGGTGATATAATTTTTCCTCTTCTTTTTAATAAAATAGGAAATGTACTTAAGTTGACCTTTTCTTGAATCAAAAGAAGTAAGCTCCATTCATTTACCTATTGTTAAAATAATTGAAGTGAACTTTTTCTTTTGTTTAGTGTGAGGTTTTCTTTCCTCTGTAGTGCATTCTTCTATGAAGATACCATGATTTTTCATCTTATAGTAATTATTATGTTTCCAAACAATTACAAAAAATGACAGTGGTATTACATCTATAATTTGGAAGAGTTGCATGGCAATCGACATTACCTTTGTCAAGGTGTTTACGCCTGTCTTTGAGGCTGCATAGGCGTGCCCTCCAGGCAATTGCCCACGGTCAAGACCAGCAATTGAAGATATGTTTATGATTGATCCTCCCTGCTTCGCATCACGCATGTGTCTGCCCACATATTTTGACACCAACCAGGTTCCTGTTAAGTTTGTTCTGATAGCCTGATTCCATTCCTCCTCGGACAAATCTAATGGAGATTGCACAGTACCTAATGTACATCGCATAAGAGTTAGAAATATCTATCAACAATAACCTTCAACAATTAACTAACAAAAAACACGCAGATAGGCATCCAGCTAACAGAACACTTTAAAAAGCTCATGAATTAAAAGACAAAGAAGCCCATGTTAACAATACACTCAAAAAACTCCAAGAAGCACAACTGGTCTTGTGAATACAAGAATGAAAAGTGAAAACTCCAAGATATAAGTCTTAAATAACCAACTGTGGTATGGTCCAAGTCATCTAAAGCAGATTTGTCCATGTATGGATATTATTGCTTTACAAACCTGTGTCTGCCCCAAATATACGCAACGTTTACCTCTATGAGCAAGACAATGTAGTCAAATGTGAAAAGAAGGTGTTTAGAGAATAGGAAGCTAGAAGTAAAAGGGCTCAATTCTAGAGAGAAAAAGAATGATCAACAGTTGTGCCCTTACTAGTGACTATTGGATTAGATGATTACGTTTATCATTTCCTAATAGCTTAAGTTTTGGGAAATGTTGGTATTTTATCATTGTATCAAAACAGGATGTCTTGGGTTTAATACTTATTTCCACCTTGATTCTCATTTAAAATATTTCCATGTGTTGAGCCCTATATAATAAGGATTGTTCAAGCCCACACATGAAAGGAAGTGTTAGATTTAAATGAATAAATTTCAATTTCCTAATAGTTCAAGTTTTTGGGACAATTGGTAATTTATTATTGACAACATGGGGCAACCTCTACTTTCATTTCAAACTAACAGAATAAGCCATCAGTACAAGAACACAGTCAGACAAACAGTCATTGGACTGCAAACACAGAAACAAAACACAAAATCTGCTTTCCTTGAGTACTGACAATGACACTCTACATTTACAAATATTTTTTATGTAATTGGGAAACCATAGATAACTTCCAAGTTCCAACACAAGCACAAACATCATCTCAATTTCCTTGAACAGCTCAGACTTCACTGGACCATTATAGATCCAGGCAATTTTTTGAAGTCAAAACATGGCAAACTGGCAGAAGAAAAGGCATACATGCACAAATTCACAGTTCCACCATTCAGCCGTCAAACACCCCAATGCGATCATCAAACATTGTATATAAGGATATGCTGGATAGCTAAAACTAGTCTGCCATGTTGACTTTTGGCATTGTTGACTCACCAAAGAACTAAGTCACAAGTTAAAATTGAGTTTTGGGCAAATTACAGTAAACCCATTTGTAGTTTGGCCCGTTTGCACTTTGTCTACCCGTGGTTTAAAACATAACATTTTGCCCACTTGTACTTAACTTTGTTTTCTCCCTGTTACCCACCTCACCCTTAGACGTTAAAAAAACACCTTTTCATATAAAATTATAACATAACACGGATCAAAAGTTCTTCCCCTTAGAAAACTCCTACTAGACCTAGAAACTTCGAAATCCCCCCTAGGAATCTGATCTTGTTACATTTTCTAGAAAACGTGATTTTTTCCCAGCTGCTGTTGGGAATGGGAGTTATTTTCAGGATCTCCTCAGGCGGATTTGAAGACCTCAATTGACACTGCTGGAGATCTTACCCAAATTCAAGTCAAAATTCAGTTAAGTGGCACTCAATTTGGAGTGAAACCACCTGGGATTCCAATGCCTAAAACAATAAGGCTTATTAATGATGGATACAAGTGCCCAGCACCAACTCGTAGTAGTAAGTACTGGATTGCTCTTGTTTCTTTTATGCCTCTAATTTCTGTTACCAATCTAAATTTATTATATATATTTCTGCAGAGACCTCGATGTATGTATGTTGTGCTAGGAACCCAAAATTTAACTATGGGAATAACCATATTGCCCAATTGACCATGGATGAGAGGGGAATTTATAAGCACAGTGAAAGGAGCTTAAACACATAAAATGGACCATGCAGATTGCATTTATGGGGTGCCTGGAGAAATTTACACAGACATGGGTTTTTCTAAAGTCATGAATTTTGAAAAGAAGCCAATCATCAGTGACTTGCCTCCCGAGAAAGCAAACGATACAATAGTCGGAAAAATACCCTATTGTTGCAGAAATGGAAGTCTTTCTAGTAAATGTAACACGATTTCTAGAAAATTGAACAAGATCAGATTCAAAGATGGGATTTCGAAGTTTCTTGGTCTCGTGAGGAGTTTTCTAATGGGAAGAACTTTTAATCTGTTTATGTTATAATTTTGTATAAAAAGGTGTTTTTCAGTCATTTATAGGTAAGTGGGTAACGGTAACTAAACAAAATTAAGCGGAATTAAGTATAAGTAGACAAAATATTAAATTTTAAACCACTAATAAGAAAAATGCAAACAAATCAAATTAAAGGTAGATTTACTGTAATTTACCCTAAAGGTTTTTTTTATTGTAATTACAGAGTCAAACAACTTATAGTTAAGGAGGGTTTTCGTTTTGTAAAAAATAATATTATTTATTATTAATTATTAAAAATAGAATCGTTGTAAAATTATTTAGGAGAATAGCCTTTCTTTATACATGATTTTAAGCGTTAAACCTTCAACTTTTGCAAAACACGATTTCAGTCTAAAATTTGAAATTTCAATACTTATATAAACACAATTTTAAGTAAAAATGCTATTTTTTTTATAGGAAAAAAAAAAAAAAAATCCGTTAAAGAGTTATTTATTTATTAACTTTGTTATTTCTCAATATAACAGTGCCGCTTGATTTTTCCTTGACCAGTACAATCGAGGACACGTTCCTATTATAGTTTCTAAAACAAAAAACCCAAATCTGCGAAAAGCTTTGTAATTTGAAGAAAACAAAATAAAAGGAAAAGTGGGGATAGTAAAATAAAACCTCGAAATCCGGCATTGTTAATCAAAGCATGAATATGACCGAACACATCCCAAGCCTTCTGAACAGACTTTTCGATGGTCGGTCCATCAGCAGTGAGGTCGAGCTCCACAGCCACGGCTCTTGGGTACTTTGTCGAAGCCAAACCCGAAGCCGAACCCGATAGCTGATTGAGTTCATGACAGAGTGATTGGAGTCGATCGACACGTCGAGCCGCAGCAAGAACCTTGCAGCCAGCTTTAGCCAGGTTGATACAGAAGTCTCGACCAATGCCTGATGAAGCTCCAGTCACCATCACCACTTTCCCCTCCAGCCCTTCCCATGACTCCAACGACTTTGCCATTTTTTTTCTTTTGACTCTTTTTTTGCTTTGCTCTAAGGATTGAGTTTTGAAAGGACAAGGAGAGTTGTGTTTGCCGTTTTTAAGGAAAGAAGCTGACAGTGTTGATCGAAAGATCGATGCAATGGGTGAGAGAGCGAGAGAAGAGGAAGCTGCTAAGACGGTGGTCGAGGAGAGAATTAGTTAACTACTATTATGAGTATTAACTGCTTTTGTTGGGTTTCTCTTATTTTGGGCAAGCCTAGTCAGCCTACCAAACCAAGAGAAAACAGAGTCCAGTCAAGGTACAGCTCTTTTCACCTGGTTCTTGCTCTGTATCTCTTCTTATTTTAGCAGGTGTGTTTGAAAACAGTTATTGAGTTCCTGAAAATTTTTAATTAAAAATATTATAAATAAAGTTAAAAATTAGTTAAAATAATATAATGAGACTTATAAATAATATTAAAAAATATAATGAGATTTATAAATAATAATAAAAATAAATTAAATAGTAAAAAAAATTGATTTTTTAATTTAGTGCCAAACACCCATTTGGTTTGTAAAATTGTTCTTTTTCTCTGCACACACAAAGGAAAAAAAAAAAGGTTAGGTATAGCTTTAATTTGAGAAAGTCCAACATTTTCGAAGAAAATATTGCTTACCTTTTTCTCCTATTTTGAATGGACTAATATAGTTGATTATCTAAAAAAGAAAAAAGATTATCAAAAGATTGACTAATATAATCAATAAAATTAAAAAAATTATGCATAATGTGATTTTGTTATGGTGTTTATGTAAATTTACTATAACTAATCAAAACAGTTTTTTATTAATTTTTTGTGATTCTCAAGTGAAGGAAGAGAGTAAACAATAATTGTTGTATGTGAAGAGAGAAAACAACTTAAAAAAATTAAGAAAATTTAATATTTTAATCAAATAGATTATTAAACACGGATGTTTTGAAAAATGGTTTGCTAAAATAAAAAATGTTAGTTCTTATTTTAAAATAGACAAAAAAAATTTTATAAGATAATGAAGTTAATTAGATTTTTAGTTTTCTATTAAATTCAAATATATCATTTGATTGACCCATAATGAATTGATGGTGTTTTCTTTTTAAGATTAATTAAATTCAATATAATTATTGGATTGAATTTAATTGAGAAACCTACTTTGAGGGTTCCATTTTACACCCTACAGTCTATTACATGTTTTTTTTTCCCCTTATAGATTAACCAAAGTATAAAATGAGAAAAATTATTCCATAAAAACGATTGAAAAAAGTTGACACGTGACATTATATAATTGTTAGAGCAAAAAGTGAAAAACTAAAATATGGGAAGAAGAATTTGTATTCACCCCATTATGATAAGAGTGGGTCCTTTTATTTTTCTTTTTAATACGGAAAAGAGAGAAAAGGGCAATAATGTGCTGTAAATTTTAGCATATATCCCTTCTTTTTTTTCATAAAGAAGAGTAAAGAAAAAATATATATAATATGGCATCAATTATTTTCTTGACGTTAAATTTTATATAATAACATTGATGATATTTTAATAAGAGAAATAATATGTCCACAATATTTTTACAATATATTTACAACAAATTATAAGTGGCAGGTTGTTATTTGTTGTTATTGTTGGGGCAAAAAAGTAATCTTAAGGTCCGTTTGGATACAATTTTTTTTTGCTGAAGCTGAAAACTGAAAATATTGTAGTAAAATAATTTTTAAATTTGTGAATAGTGTCGTGGGACCCGTGAACAGTGCCATTTGTCCCTTGTACAGTGTTCACATGTGATGTTACTGTTCACGAACAGTGCCTTTGTCCCCTGCACAATACTCACATGTTATGTTACTATTCACGTGTTGGAAAAAAAAAAAAAAAAAAGGAGAAAATGCAAACGTGGGTTTGGAAATGTGGATCCAAACCCACACTTAGTGTTATGTTCAAATTTGAACTAATAATAACTAACCACCTGTGATTTATTGTGAAAATGTTGTAAAAATATTGTGGACGTAACATATCTCATTAATAATATTTCATACAATTTTTCACTCCTTGATAAGTTGTAACAAGCTATTAATGCATTTAAGGACACAATTTTATTTTTAAAATTTCCTAATGTAGTTTGTTGTCATTGGCACATGATATAAGTAATGTCAATAATAAACTCACACGAAAGTATATTAATTTTAACAGTAATATATTGACATTTTCTTTGTGGTATCCTATGTCTTGGTTCAAATCCTCCTCTTCCATTATTTACTTATAAAAAAAAATTACAATACCCACAAATTTTGCAAGTAAGTATTTGACTAGAATTATAAAAAGCAAATTCAGCATGAGATTCATATTGAAAATATTTATTAATGAATCAAATTACAAATAATTAAAAAAAAATTATAGAATGAGATTGATCAAGACTTCAAGGTTTATTTTCTAACTAAGACTAAATTTTAAGGTTTATTATGTACCTTTTTTAATAAATTTTTTTAAAAAAATTCTTTTGGGTTGGTGGGTGATTAAAGTAGTATAAAAAGTGAGCCAGCAAACGTGGAACTCTATAAATAATTTAATGGTGGGTTGTTGGGACTTGGGTGGGAACTGGTACTAGTATGAAAGGGAACTCTATAAATCAAATGTTGAGCATGATCAGGGGGACCGTACTATTTTAGTCCGGTCCAATTGAACCGGGTGGTACACGGAACTTTCGTCTGTGTGCTTTCGTTGTCAAAGCCCAGTCAAGTCTAATTTTTAAATGTCTTAATGGGTACAAAATCGGTAGAATTGGCAATGGTCGGGTTTGGGCCAATAATAATAATAATAATAATAATAAAACCCAAAATTTTCAATCCATTTTATATATCAAACCATATTAAAGTTTAGGAAGTTTATTCTAAACTCATCTCATTTATATTTGAAAATGGGTAAAATATAGTTAACACCTTTGAGGTTTGGGCTAATACCAGTAAAGTCCAAGACTTTTCAAAACTGAGGGCCTGTTTGGTTAGCTAACTCAAACAACAATTTTCACATTTTAAACAATTTTTCACATATTTCAACACACTTTTTTACCCACACTTATATCAAAATCACTTAAACAACATCACTCGAACTAACTAACCAAACAGGCCCTAACTAACTTAGTCCTTGTTTCTCAAAAAAAAAAAAAAAAAAAAAAAATGAAGAAGACTAACTTAGTCCTTAATTACCGTGAGAGATGAGAGAAAAATGAGTAATGGTATAGGGTCCAAGATGGGTTTACATATTTAGGGACCAAGTTCAATTAACCCAAACCTCAAAGGTGTTTAGAGATTCAAAAAAAAAAAAAAAAGGGGGATCAAAAATTTTAAATTCTAATATTTTAGAGATTCCAATGTTTAAGAAAACAAATGTATTATCCTAAATAAGAATAAAAATATAAGTATATTATAAATACAATATTTTATAGTTTTTATTCATTTTCTTTTAGTAAAAATTTTAAAATTTAAAATTCTCAACTTTGTATGACAATTTCCTATTAAATGTCATCACTAAAAATTGCATATTAGCGATGATATTGTTTGTTGTCACTGATGATATGATAAATTATTAGCAACGACATTGTATTTTACATTTTTTTTGGATTTTTCTTTAAAATTTACATTCTGAATTTTACATTGAGAAATCCCATATATCCCAAATTTTCAATGACAAATACTCATATAATCATAACAACTGCAATCAATAACTACTAATAAGGAAAAACAATACCCAAGTTCAATATCATATACATAATTTAAATTCAAATCTACTCTCTCAAATACTAATCAAATAATAACAAATTTTTCAAGAAGATATACAAACAAGCTTGCAATGAAATGTATCTCCCCTCAACATCATCAGTAGCCCAAGACATGCGGCATTTTAACCTGAAATAAAAAGAATAAACCAATGTAAAGGTCAACTAAAGTAGATGACAAAAATGCATACAAAATAGTTTTAACATCCAAGTAAAACTTTAACCTTTTTATTTTTCAAAAATACCATAGCTGAGAAAATATGAAAGCTTTATGTACTTCACAAAACTTAACCTGCATCAAAACTCAACTTAATCTTCATCCCTAAGATCTCCAATAGATTCATCATTGCTAAATTAATCTTTTTCCCGATCCAAGCTTGAAACATCATCATCACTATATATTTCTTCTTCACGGTTGGAGTTTGTATCCCATTCCTCATTAGACAAGTCATCATTGATGAACATACTTTCATCAAGTTGTTCATATACATCATCAACAGCTATTAAGGCCCTCAAATCTATTGCTAGCACATCATCTCTATGTAACATAGTTGAGTCTTCATCATTTTCTTGGGGAAAAAAATGACAACAACTAATATATATTGACAGAGAAAAATAATCATTGTAAAGAAATTAAAGTAAAAGAATTTAAAGCAAATGAAAAGTCATTAATACATACGAAATATCACTCATCTAAAAAACATATCATGAAGTTAAAGCAAAAGAATTTAAATGGAGACACAAATAGATTGTTAATTAAACAAAAAAATAAATAGAAAAAAAGCCTAATTCTTTCATCTACTTCCCAAACCAAAAAGACAATAGTCTAGCATCATGGGAGAATCTTTCTTTTGGAGATTAATAGAAAGACAATAGGCATGTTGAGTCCCAATATCCCAGACCAAAAAAAAAAAGAAAAAAGAAAAAAAGAAGAGATAATTAATGTACAATACACAATTCAATATACAATTTAAGTCCTTTATTGTTCATGGGTTCTAGTTAGCTCAACTGATAAAGTCTCTGATAGTTGAATAGGAGATCTGGAGTTCATTTCCTGCCTATATCAAAAACTGATTGGTGTCTTAGTCTGATGATAAAAAGTTATCATTAGGAGTGGACATCATAGGTTAAAACTCTCTAAAAAAAGGTCATTTATTGTTCATAGTATGCTACAAAAAAAAAAAGTGTAATCAATTATTACATGAGTTAGATATGTCCAAAAATGCAAGAAATAATATAAAATTAGATTCTATACCATATTTTTATCTATAAATGGACAAATTGACAAGAAGCTCAAAGTAATTCTCTATTAGTTCAACACACTTGTGGGGGAGTAAAATATGGGCCCATGATCTAGGCCCAGGAACGACGTTTCATCAACAATACGCCCGAGAAGAAGAAATCACAGAGGACCGTTGTAACTAACAGTAGAGCGCGTAAGGATCCAAAGAGGCTGGTCCGAGAGGAATACCCTCCTCGGACATGACGTCTGATGGTGAGAGGAACCTCGGCTTTCCCTTAGTCCACCTTCCAGGAAGTTCCAGAGGTAAAGATAGATTACCAATGCATATGGAAGGGATAAGGATGCAGAAATATCTTGAGAAAAAGCTGCTACCACCGCATTAAATGCATCACAGCTGCTTTCCTGGCCGCATTTATGTGGAGAAGACCCCTGAACAGTGTTGAAAGTGATCTTTATCCCCAGGAAGTCAAAAAGCTGTAAGAAAGGAAATGGAAACTCAAGTACCGTGCTAGATGACAGACAAGTGGACGATGAGATCGGGCAATGAAGGACTATATAATGGAATAAACCCTTCATAAGAGAGGGGGGAACGAAGGAAAAAGAGGAACATCAAGAAACAACTACTGTAGCGCCGGGAAAAATACAACCTAAAAGAAAACATCTTATCCAAGATCATACCCCTCGGATTTGATTATAACCCATGAAAATTACCCAAACCTTACTCCTCGGACGTAAAATCTTAACTCGCTTATGTGTTTTAGCCCCCTCGGCCAAGTACCCAGATCCCAATAACCGTTGTAAAAATCGCTGCTAGCCCAATTCTTTAACCCACTCTCTCACAAATTTATTGTATTGGGCTTGTTGGGCCCATTTCCTGTTTCTATTAAGGTATGGGCTACAATTTGTGACCCTACAATTGGCGCCGTCTGTGGGGAAGAATTAGCGCTAGTAGAAAGTTACGGCAGTTATGGCAGGTTCGGGACCGCAACAGGCCAGTCCGCCCTATGCAGAGTCAGTAAACGTCAGTCAGCAAGATGAACTCCATAATCTTGAACGGGAGAACCACGTAGATAACCAGCGTGAGGGTAGTTCGCGAACGATCCATGCTGGGAAGAGTGGCTATCGACGAAAGAGCCATCTGGTGCAAGGGCACGCTGATGAAAAAGACTTGCAGCGTGAAATAGAAGGATTGAAAAAGAAGCTTCGTCGAGCACAACGAAATCACACCCCTTCAAGTTCTGATGTCTCCTCCAACGGTGAAGGGGAGGACAGTTACAGGGATTCTTCAGAAACTCCCCCCAGTGAATCCTATTCCTATGAAGAAGAGCATTCTCACAAGAGAAGGAGAAAAAGTTCGTCTAGAAGGGGAGTGGGGACCAAAGACATGAAGAAAGCTTTGACCCAAATTTCTAAGTCCCCCTTTACTAGGGGAATAGAAAAGGCAAAGCTTCCCAGACGTTTTCATCAGCCTACGTTCTCTATGTACAACGGACGTACCGACCCTGTAGAACACGTGAGCCAATTCAGACAAAAGATGGCAGTTTACTCTCAAGACGAGGCTTTATTGTGCAGAGTATTTCCCTCTAGCCTAGGACCGATGCCGATGAGATGGTTCGATGGGTTGAAGACTGATTCCATCGGTTCCTTTAAGAAGCTCACTCAATCATTCTGCTCCCGGTTTGTTACATGCAGCAGAGTTCCTCAACCCCTTGATTCCCTGCTATCCATGACAATGAGGGAAGGGGAGTCTGTGAGGTCATATGCCGAGAGGTATTGGGAGATGTTTAACGAGATTGACGGGGATTTTGATGAGGTTGCTATCAGAACCTTCAAGGTTGGTCTTCCCTCCGAGCATGGCCTGAGGAAGTCCCTGACAGGGAAGCCGGTCACCAGCTTGCAACAATTAATGGATAGAGTGGATAAATATAAGAGGATAGAAGATGATCAACAGCAGCAGCAACAAGGAAAAGGGAAAGCCAAGCTTGTCCCCCAAGAAAGGAGAGAGTTTAGGCCGGACAGGTACAATAATAACCGGCCAAGAAGGGATTATGCCGAGCAACAGGCATCTAGTAACAGCCAAATAGTTGGAGCTGTATTCCGAGAGCCTGTGCACCAAGTCCTGGAGAAGATAAAAAACGAGCCCTTCTTCAAGTGGCCCAATAAGATGATGGGAAACCCCGAAAAGAGAAACCGAAATCTCTATTGTCAATATCATAAAGACCACGGTCATACCACCGAGGACTGTAGAAGTTTGTGGGATCACCTTGACCAGCTTGTCCAGGAGGGCAGATTAAAACAGCTGTTGCATCATTCCAATAGCTTGGGTAGCCTTACGGAAACTCGGTCGGAAAGGGGGAATCCTCCGAGACCTCCTCTTGGAACCATTAATGTTATCTTTGCGGCACCTGGCAGAACGGGGTCATGCCCCTCTAGAGTAATGTCAGTGACTCGGCTGTACCCTGAGGATGACTCGCATGAGTCAAAGAGAGCTAAGTCAAGCCGATCCTTGGTCATGGGATTCTCGGATGAGGACAAGATCGGAACTGTCCAACCTCATGACGACGCCCTAGTAATTACCCTCCGAATCGGAGGCTATGATGTAAAGAGGGTAATGGTGGATCAAGGCAGTGCAGCCGAGATCATGTACCCTGATCTCTTCAAGGGGCTGAACCTAAGAGCTGAAGATCTGACGCCTTATAATTCCCCTTTAGTGAGCTTCGAGGGAAAGACTATTATTCCGAGGGGACAGGTCAGGTTGCCAGTGCAAGCCGGAGCAGAGATAGTGGAGGTCGATTTTATAGTGGTGGACGCCTACTCCCCTTATACGGCGATTGTTGCAAGGCCTTGGCTTCATACTTTAGGAGCAGTCTCTTCCACCCTGCATCAGAAGATTAAATACCCCTCTGGAGGCAAGATAGAAGAGATATTGGGTGATCAAACCATGGCGCGGCAGTGCATGATAGCAGCTATCCGACATGAGCCTGAAGCAGAATCTGAGGCTAAAAAAGAAGAGCTATAGCAATCAAAACCCCCAATGTTGTCCAAAGATGGGCTGTCCGAGGAGGCGAAATGTGAAGATCTTGTAAAGGTCATAATAGGAGATGACCCTGATAAATTCTTTCAAGTCGGATCTCAACTACCCCAGTCAGAGAAGGAGGAATTGATAGAGTTCCTCAAGCGAAACATAGACGTCTTTGCATGGGATGCTTACGAGGCTCCGGGGGTAGACCCAGACTTCATTTGCCACCATCTGAATGTTAATCCGATGATGACCCCCAGGAAGCAGCTCCCTCGTCGGCCGTCTAAAGAGCATGCAGAAGCGGTTCGTCAGGAAGTGTCGAAGCTAAAGAAGGCAGGGGCTATCAAAGAGGTCTTCTATCCTGAGTGGTTGGCAAATACGGTGGTGGTCAAGAAAAAGACTGGAAAGTGGCGAGTATGTGTTGATTTCACAGATCTAAATAAAGCCTGCCCTAAAGATCCATTCCCCATGCCCAAAATTGATCAACTGGTAGATGCCACAGTCGGCCATCCTCGAATGAGTTTCTTGGACGCCTTCCAGGGTTATCATCAGATACCTTTAGCATTGGACGATCAAGAAAAAACTGCTTTTGTCACGCCAGTAGGGAACTACCACTACAAGGTGATGCCATTTGGTCTGAAGAATGCGGGTTCCACCTACCAAAGAATGATGACGAGGATGTTTGAATCATTATTAGGGAAAAATATGGAGATTTACATAGATGACATGGTGGTGAAAAGCAAAAGAGCATCTGAACACCTTGAAGATCTTCGAGTAGTCTTCGAAATTCTCAGAAGTTATAAACTACGTTTGAATGCCGCCAAATGTTCGTTTGGTGTTGGCTCAGGCAAGTTCTTGGGTTATATGGTTACTCACAGGGGAATTGAAGTCAATCTCGACCAAATTAAAGCCATCATCAGTATGCGAACTCCTCGGAACCCAAAGGAAGTGCAAAAACTAACCGGAATGACCGCTGCGCTGAATAGATTTATATCTCGATCGGCGGACAGGTGCCGACCTTTCTTTCTGTTGATCAATAAATGGAAAAGCTTTGAATGGTCGACGGAATGTGACGCGGCTTTTCAACAACTCAAGGACTATCTTGCTCGGCCGCCTGTCATGTCAAGCCCTGAGCCGGACGAGGTCCTTTTTGCTTACATTGCAGTGGTCTCCTATGCAGTAAGTTTAGTATTGATAAGGGTTGACAACGGCGTGCAACGACCAGTATACTACGTGAGTAAGTCACTGCATGAGGCAGAAATACGCTACCTTCCACTAGAAAAGGCCATATTAGTGGTGGTGCTTGGCACACGCAAGTTGCCTCATTATTTCCAAGCGCACACGGTGATTGTTCTTACTCAACTCCCATTAAAAGCCGTACTTAAAAGTGCAGACTACACGGGAAGGATAGCCAAGTGGGGTACAATTCTGGGAGCCTTCGACATTAAGTACATGCCTCGCACCTCAGTTAAAGGCCAGGTACTCGCCGACTTGGTGGCAGAATTCACCGAACCGGAAGCGGATAGTCAATTAGCATTAGAGGAAAGAGGTGCAAAACTAGCCTGTAGTATCACCAGGTGTCCCCCTCCGACGTGGGAAGTGCATGTAGACGGAGCATCAAACCAAAAAGGAGCGGGTATTGGGCTAGTGTTGACATCTTCAGAGATGATCACCGTTGAAAAGTCGTTAAGATTAAGCTTTCCTGCCACGAATAACGAAGCAGAGTACGAAGCACTACTGGAAGGAATGACTATGGTCCTAAAGATGGGAGGAAAGTCCATTAACCTCTTCTCGGATTCAAGGCTAATTGTGGGTCAAGTCAAGGGTGAATTTGAAGCCAAGGATGAGAGAATGCGAGGCTATCTTAGCCGAGTGAGAGCCATTCAAATGGAGTTCGAATCCTTTAGCTTGCTACATGTCCCAAGAAGCGGTAACACGCATGCGGACTCCTTGGCCACTCTTGCAACTTCCTCGGCACAGAACTTGCCTCGCCTAATCCTTGTTGAGGACCTGCATCGACCCTCAATAATAGCAAACGTAGTACAGATCAATCAAGTAAGAATGGGGCCGAGTTGGATGGACCCCGTCGTGCAGTTCTTAAAGGGTGATATTCTACCCGAAGAGAAAACGGAGGCCGACAAAATAAGAAAGAAGGCTCCTAGCTATTGGCTGTCACAGGATGATAAGCTATACAGGCGTTCCTTCTCTGGACCTTATCTACTCTGTGTTCATCCCGATCAAACGGAATTGCTCTTGGAGGAAATGCATGAGGGAATCTGTGGAAGTCATACTAGAGGCAGATCCTTGGCGCATAGGGCCATTACTCAGGGTTATTGGTGGCCGAACATGCAGAGAGAAGCTTTGGAGTACGTCAAAAAGTGCGATCAATGTCAACGGTATTCACCAAGTATACACCAGCCAGGAGGAACCCTCAATCCAATATCTAGCCCATGGCCATTCGCTCAATGGGGCTTAGACATCGTCGGACCATTTCCTAAGGCTGTAGGAAACAAGAAGTATCTGATAGTTGGTACTGACTATTTCACAAAGTGGGTTGAAGCAGAGCCTCTGGCTAATATCCGAGATGTGGATGCGAAAAGATTTATCTGGAGAAACATTGTTACTCGGTTCGGTGTCTCGCATGTACTTATCACAGATAATGGACTTCAGTTTGACAGTAAGATGTTCAGAAACTACTGCGGAGAATTGGGTATCACTAACAGGTATTCTACTCCGGCTTACCCCCAGGGGAATGGCCAGGCCGAAGCTGTAAATAAGGTCATATTAAGCGGATTGAAGAAAAGACTGGATGATGCGAAAGGAAGATGGGTGGAAGAACTCCCACATGTACTTTGGACGTACAGGACCACACCTCGTAGGTCCATTGGGGAGACCCCTTTCTCAATGACTTATGGGGCTGAAGCAGTCATCCCTTTGGAGTCCGGGTTCCCAACGACGAGAACAAGCTCATTCAATCCAAAAGACAACGATGAAAACTTGGCGAGAGGTCTGGACTTGATTGATGAAAAAAGGGAAAACGCAATGGTTCAATTGGCTCATTACCAACAAAAGCTAAAGCAAGGTTATGATGCCCATGTAAAGACAAGACCTTTGGTCTCAGGTGACCTGGTGCTGCGCAAAGTCGTGGGCTCGGCAAAGAACCCTGCTTGGGGAAAACTAGGGCCAAATTGGGAAGGACCATATCGCATCACCTCCAATGCTGGCATTGGAGCATATTTCTTGGAAGACTTGGACGGACTTGTAGTACCCCACCCTTGGAATGTCAATAATTTGAAAAGGTATTATTATTAATAAACTTATGTTTGATCAATATTCGTCTTTTATGTTAAATATGTATACCTCTTTTCATACCTCTCGACGTTCTCTGATGTGTTTAAACTTAAATCCAATCATGCATGAGTCCTCGGACCAGATGATTTGGGTTAGTTAACACCCTTACCGTTCTCTGATGTGTTTAAACTTAAATTCAATCATGCATGAGTCCTCGGACCAGATGATTTGGGTTAGTTAACACCCTTATCGTTCTCTGATGTGTTTAAACTTAAATCCAATCATGCATGAGTCCTCGGACCAGATGATTTGGGTTAGTTAACACCCTTACCGTTCTCTGATGTGTTTAAACTTAAATCCAATCATGCATGAGTCCTCGGACCAGATGATTTGGGTTAGTTAACACCCTTACCGTTCTTTGAAGTGTTTAAACTTAAATCCAATCATGCATGAGTCCTCGGACCAGATGATTTGGGTTAGTTAACACCCTTACCGTTCTCTGAAGTGTTTAAACTTAAATCCAATCATGCATGAGTCCTCGGACCAGATGATTTGGGTTAGTTAACACCCTTACCGTTCTCTGAAGTGTTTAAACTTAAATCCAATCATGCATGAGTCCTCGGACCAGATGATTTGGGTTAGTTAACACCCTTACTGTTCTCATGTGTTTAAACTTAAATCCAATCATGCATGAGTCCTCGGACCAGATGATGTGGGTTAGTTAACACCCTTACTGTTCTCATGTGTTTAAACTTAAATCCAATCATGCATGAGTCCTCGGACCAGATGATCTGGGTTAGTTAACACCCTTACTGTTCTCAAGTGTTTAAACTTAAAACCAATCGTGCCTGAGTCCTCGGACCAGATGATCTGGGTTAGTTAACACCATCACCGTTCTATGAAGTGTTCTCATTCGAATCTAATCATGACTGGGGACTTCTGACCAGATGGTCTGGGTTAGTTACTACTTGTTTTATTTCCCTTTTTAACATTCCAATATAGATAAAAGCGCATGACTCAAATTTCTTGTTTGGTTATATGTATTTAGCTAGTATGTCAACTTCCGGAACTTCTCAATTAAGTCAGCCATTCTTTTAATGCAAGTAAAAAAAAAATGAATGGAATGACAGCGGAGGGATTAGCTATTACTTGCCATAATACGTAAAACAAAAGAAGTATACTTTCATTAATGATTAAAACAGTACATATCTTTAAAGTGATGAGCATAGAAAGCTAAAAAAGAAAAAAAAAAAAAAAAACAATTACAAAAAGAAACACTAAAACAAATGTCCTAGGCCTTGATCTTGGGGTCTTGGTGGTCGACTGCTGGTTCAGGCTGCGAAGGAGCAGCACCCGGAGCATTACCCTGGGAGGTCTCGGCTTTTTCCCCTTGACCGGCGTCCTGACGGGTGGCTGTTGGGCCTTCCACAGATGCTGGAAGGTCTAAGTTTGCCGCAGGAGCTTCAGACGCTGAGGCTGGCTGCTCTAGAGGAGGAGGATCAGAGTCTGAGAGCGGTTGGATTTCAGGATCGTAGTACACGCTCTCAGGCCTCCTAAGGCTGGAGTCAGCCGGGACCCCAGCGGCGTCAAGGGCTTTCCCCCACGTGACGTCACAGTAGTCCCTGGCGACCGAAGCAAACTCCTCAGTTAACCTGCTCTGGGTTTCTTCCACCCCCAGAGCATAAGAAGCTTGCTTCTCGGCCTCGGCTGCCTCCTTCTGTAGCTGTGCAGCTTCCTTGGCCGGACGGAGCTCTTCGCGCAGACTTATCACCATCTGCTTCTCCGTTTCTAAGTTGATCTGGCAGAGGTGCAGCTCGCTGCGAAAAGTCTCCGCCTGCTTCTCCATATTATTCCTTCCAGCCTCAGCGCTGGCCTTATCCTGGTTGGCCTTCTTCACTTGCTCGGCCAACTGCTACTGCTGGGTTCTCAGCACGCTCAAATGGTCCTCCGCAGTATCTCGGGCCTGGTGAGCAGCCTTCGTCTCATCGCGAAAGCGCTTTGCCCACTCTTCGGCCACGTACACTTGTTGCGCGACCTATTATGCAAAAGGAAAAAGTGTGTTAGACTTAAGAAATAATGCACAAATAAAAAGAAATCAAACTGAAGTAACTTACCATGGCCAAGTCCCTCTTCATGGAAAGGAGCAGATCAGGGTAGTCAAAGCTCCTGTACGCCGCCAGGTCCGACGGAAGGAGGAGTGGTTGTAGCAGAGCGTCGGCCAAACGACCTGCATGGCCACCTCAAAAATGCCGAAGGGAGGCATCCATCATGATGGGACCGCCATCGTCCTCCAATTCAGGTGACCAGGTTCGTGGTGGCTGACGAGCCTGGGCCGCTGGTCGCTCCTCGTGGCTCTCCACGGAGTGGGACCTCCTACTCCTTCGCTCTGGTGCAGGCCTGGCCTGCTTGTTGCCCCTTGATGGGCCTAACTCCCCCTCCTCAGCAGGCTCCACCGGCCTCTTCCTCCTCAAATCCGGATTCGGTTTGAGCCCAAGGTCAACAGGCACTTGGGGCGGAGGAGGGGGAGGGTGTGCAATTTGTTTGGATTTGCCCTTATCCTGAGAGGATGGCTCTTTATTCCTACCGTTCATCAATTCTTTCAAAGAAGGGCCAGTCCGGGGAGCCATGTCTTCCTCCTCGTCGGTGGTATCGGCAATGTAAGTTATCACCTGAGCCGGAGGGTGCACGCTCGACTGCTCGTCCGCCCCTTCCTCGGCCTCTGATATATGTACTGTTTCCTCTTCAAACCTGAACTTGTCAATCTCTAGTTCTAGGGACGAAGAAGAAGCTGTCTCTTCTCTAAGGATGGCTTCCCCAAGTGTTACTTCGCGCAACGGTGCGACGGCGAGGGGAATTCCCTGTGGAATGGGATGGTCAACCGGCGGAAGGTCGTAGCTGGCGAGGAAGTGTGGCCGAGACACGTCTATACGCGCCAAGCGATGGTCCCCGGCTCGGATAGAGTTGCCGACGTCTAAGAAGGACCGAGAAATGGGTTCAAAATCCAAAATGAGGTGGACCGCTCGTAGTTGTCCGTCCTCGTTCACGAAAATTTCTGACCTCAGCAGATAATTCAATGCTGGAACGTTGATCAGGCTGAGCTTCGGATTGGTAAAAAATTTGTCTGTCAAACAAGTAAGTTACGTTATTAAGCCTCGGCTATAAAAAACATATGATAAGTCACTAACACAAAATAACTAAGCAAATGAGTGTAAAGGTAACGTAACAATCCTTAATGCTAAAGTTAGAAATCCTAGGTCTAAAGTGTTCCACCTGGAGTCCCGGCCTTGGTTGGGCAGGCTAAGCCGTCGCTCCAAGGCCCCGACAAGATCAGGTAGTCGTCCTTCATCCCCTTATTTGACTTGGGAAGGCAGGATATCAGTTTGACCACACTGCTACGGGACTTAAGGTAAAAGCCTGCCCGAGTCTCTATATGGCCCTCATACAGGTGGGCGACGTCGTACCATGTCAATCCTAACCCCAGATGCCGATCCAAGGCGTCGATTGACCCTAGGACTCTAAAGAAGTTGGGAGCACACTGATGGGGACACAGCCTATGGGCACGAAGGTAGTCCCGTGTAATCCTACCCATGGGAATGGTCATCCCCCCTTCTATGAAGGCAATCATGGGGATGACCACCTCTCCCATCTTCCGGTCAAACTCCACTCCCTCTGTGGTGCAATGACGTACCACCACCTCTTGGGGAATGTGGTACTTCTCCTTGAACAACTCTATCTTGGCCGGAGTGTCCACTAAGCGCTCGAATCTACCCATGGTTAGTCTCTATAAGGTGAGGTGGTTAGCTGAGGAGGTTAGCCGAGAGTACAATGGAAGTCGGAATGCGAAACTTACGTAGAAATGAACACGGATTGCTTCTCTGGTCACTGGAAGATCGTCAAGCTCTCTTTCTTGCGAAAAAATTGGTGGGCGCCTGGATATGAACACTCTGAAGTTGTAAGTTCTGATAAGAAGCAAAAAGTAACGCCTGGAAGTTTTTATAGTGGGGTTGAAAAAAAAAAAAAAAACCATAATCCCGCCTAAATATTGAAGTTGCGATCTGAACCGTTGGATTCGTATTTCACCGTAGGATGTCTGGTTGAAACGCAATTCTAAGCGTTTAATGATGATTGTGCGAGTTTCCAAGCGTCAGAAGCCCTCGCGAAATGACAGAAATGGCCCTTACATACGCCTAAATTTAGATACTATTAAGGACTACATCGTAATTACCTTTATACATCAAAATCCTAATTTTCCTCCTCGGATCAGAAAGAAAAATTAGAATTTTGAGGGGCTATTGTGGGGGAGTAAAATATGGGCCCATGATCTAGGCCCAGGAACGACGTTTCATCAACAATACGCCAGAAGAAGAAATCACAGAGGACCGTTGTAACTAACAGTAGAGCGCGTAAGGATCCAAAGAGGCTGGTCCGAGAGGAATACCCTCCTCGGACATGACGTCTGATGGTGAGAGGAACCTCGGCTTTCCCTTAGTCCACCTTCCAGGAAGTTCCAGAGGTAAAGATAGATTACCAATGCATATGGAAGGGATAAGGATGCAGAAATATCTTGAGAAAAAGCTGCTACCACCGCATTAAATGCATCACAGTTGCTTTCCTGGCCGCATTTATGTGGAGAAGACCCCTGAACAGTGTTGAAAGTGATCTTTATCCCCAGGAAGTCAAAAAGCTGTAAGAAAGGAAATGGAAACTCAAGTACCGTGCTAGATGACAGACAAGTGGACGATGAGATCGGGCAATGAAGGACTATATAATGGAATAAACCCTTCATAAGAGAGGGGGGAACGAAGGAAAAAGAGGAACATCAAGAAACAACTACTGTAGCGCCGGGAAAAATACAACCTAAAAGAAAGCATCTTATCCAAGATCATACCCCTCGGATTTGATTATAACCCATGAAAATTACCCAAACCTTACTCCTCGGACGTAAAATCTTAACTCGCTTATGTGTTTTACCCCCCTCGGCCAAGTACCCAGATCCCAATAACCGTTGTAAAAATCGCTGCTAGCCCAATTCTTTAACCCACTCTCTCACAAATTTATTGTATTGGGCTTGTTGGGCCCATTTCCTGTTTCTATTAAGGTATGGGCTACAATTTGTGACCCTACAACACTCATACTAAAATAGATGGAAATGTTGTGAGAGAGGAATGACATTGGAAATGGTTACATTTAGAACTCAGGAGTGAAAGAATAAAACTAATCCAATTTTTTCGAGTGATTTGTTTTTTTTTATTTGTTTCCCTCCCAAGATTTAAGAAATTAAACTACTTTTCTAATCCCCTTGGTACATTTCGGCCATGATAATGCCTTAAAATGTATACTTGTTATATGTTTATGTGGGCGTTATCTCCTTATTACTATGCTTAATTTGTATAATTAAGCCATGATTTGCATTAGTCCCTATTATTTATCTTTACATAATTTCTTGAATAAGATGCTATTCATTGTGTGTAATTTTCTACTTTCAGGAAATCATGTGAGAAAGATGAGTTTACAGGAATTTGTGAGAGAATAGAGGCCAAACTAGAATTAAATTGGAGCTAAAGGACCATGCTTAAATGTCTAAGGAGGTGCAGCTGGAGTGCTAGGATCGATTGCCATGATTGCAAACTTCAAATAAGGAAATAAATCAAAGAGGCAGAATCTGAAAAGGAAAAATCTGATTTGAGCACTGATCAGAATTTTGGGCGTATCTCTCTCCTCAAAAATCCAATTGACACAAGGACAGATGGGTTGGAACCGTGACTTAAATATCTACAACTTTTCAGTTTTGAGTTTTTCAAACTTCTCAATTTTTGAAGGCCGAAATTAACTCACAATTTGCTGCTGTAAACCTGGACGGAAATTAAAATAGTATAAGTGTTATTTTTCTTTGGACACTTCGACATTAGGGTTTTGGAAGGGAGGTTGTGTAGAACGAATTTTGGAGAGTAAACCTTGTATTTTTATTTCTCTAATGGCAGCCTAAACTCTTTGCTAAGGCTAGGGGTTATGTTTCTTCTATATGGTATGAATATTCAACGTGATTCTTTCTAGGATTTTATCAACGACATATTTGATTGTTCACTTAGATTTCTTTTGATGTATTAGTTCTTCCATGCTTTCAATAAGTTCAATCATGTTTTTCTTATTGTTTAGATGAATTTCTATTAGTTTCAAATAGAAATTAGGTTTTAAAGTGAATGAGTTTTTCTGAAAACTTTTCTAACCGCATTATCAATCGAGGTTATCATGCGTTCTTGAATTGTCTCAGTTCAACCGAATCATAAGTGTTTAATTGTATAAGAACAATCAATTATGAAATAGATATTTTCCTAGATCACAAAGAATTTCATATCGATATAGGGAAACACCCCGATGCCCTAGTATTTACATTATTGATTTAAATCAGTTTTTATTATTATTCTTGTTAACAATCACCTAACAAAAGTACTTTTCTTCTTCACCCAAATTGTTGTTTAATTATATTGTCTTTGAATCGATCCTGCTCCTTATGGTTCGACCTCGGTACTCCGAGAATTATATTGCTACGATCCCTTGCACTTGGGAGTGAGCAAGCAGGCCATAAAGGAAAGTATCGAAATACTCTAATGAAAGTGGTTTGCAGTTTTAATGAACATATTCGGATATAGTTAAATGCATATCTTTTTAGCCTATGAATTCACTTTATTTATCACTTCAATAGCCTACTGCACTACATCAAAGAGTGATGTTAGAAACACAACTTATTGTACAATTTTTGCCACAACTCGCCACGAGTTGTCAGTTGTGGAGGTGTGGATTCACAATTTTTTTCCTACCACTTACAACTTGCCATGTGCAAGTTGTGGCAAAAGTTTTGCAATAAATTGTGGTACTAGCATTTTTTTTTTTTTAAGAACTAGCTAGTAAATATTGTGAATTCACTATGCTATCACTTCAACAACCTACAACACCACCTTCAAATTTAAACATGATACTATTTGCATATTTAGTAGATCAATATTAAAGAACTAGCTGGTGAATACTGTGAACATGATAATTAAATAAAACATGTAGCATTGCCAACTAATAGACACACTTGGAAATTGAATAAATCCATTATGTAATGTGCAGTACACAAACAAATTTTATTTTATTTTTTGAAAACAAACTGTTAATTGTTTTAGTATGGGATTTGGTGCAAATAAAAATAAACAAATACGTTCGAGTAAACTATATCCTTTAAGCATTTCTTAAGTATCAAGAATCTAATTTAGTATATCTTAATTACGAAAATAATATTAAAAGAATCAAATATTAAAAACTATTCAGTTTCCATTAGATGTTCAACTTCACTTAAAAGAATCAATGAAAACATATTATGTTGCAACTGTGTTTTAACTTTTAAGGGGTTTTGAATCTTAGCATAAATGAATGCAGTACTGTAGCTACATCCTTAACTCCATCTTCGATTTATCATATTACATATTTATTAATTTATCATATTATATATTTATTAATTTAATGACAAAAACAAAGAAGAAAAGTCATACCTAGGGCCCGCTTGTAGGAAGAAAAGCAAACCAACTTGATAAACATGAAGAAGAATTAAAGAAGAAAGAGAAAATGAAAAGCAAACAACTAACCGAGAGATAATGAGGGTCCGTTTGGTACATGTGTTTAAAAACTGAAAAATGTTGTTTGAAAACATTTATGAAAATACGTGTGGGTGAAAAAGTGCGTTGAAATGCGTGAAATGTTGTTTAAAAACTGAAAATGATTGTTTAAAATCACAAACCAAACACCCCCTGAGTGACCGAGAAAAAGATGGGAATGATGGACTTCATACGTTAGGTAGTTTTTTTTTTTTTTTTACATCTCATGTGTTATTGTGATAGAAACTGTATCTATTGTGGCATTTGTTTGTCACAATAGGCAATATATTATGAGAGACTTACATTGCCTTCGTTGAAACACAATATTGTGAGAACTATTATGCTTCTTCACAATAAGGTTTTTTTATTTTACTAATAAATTTTATTGGTGGGGATAAAATAATTTGTGAATTGACAAAATTGCCCATACTAATAAAATTGATTTTATTCATGAGAATGACCAAAATACCCCTAAACCTAAAAAATGACCAAAATACCATTGAAACCTCTAAAATGACCAAAATACTGACGAAACCTCTTAAATGACAAAAAATACCGCTTAACTTGTAAAATGACCAAGATGCTCCCGAAACTTCTATAATGACCAAAATACCTCTAAAACCACTAGAATTAGAAAAAATACCATGAAACCACAAAATGACCAAAATACCCAAAAAATAATCTAAAATAATTAATATACCCCCTGAAATCGCTAAAATGACCACAAAAGAAAAAAATGCCCTCAAATCCTTTAGAATGAGAAAAAAAAAAACTCTAGAACCACTAAAATGACAAAAATACCTAGAAATCAATAAAATGACCAAAATACCCCGAAACCTCTCAAATGACCAAAAATACCCTGAAACCTCTAAAATGACTTAAAAAAAAACCCTTGAAACCTCTAGAAAGACAAAAATACTCCCAAAACCTAAAAAATGATCAAAAGTACCTTAAAACCTCTAAGATGACCAAAATACTCCCAAAACCTTTAAAATGAAAAAAAAAAAAAAAAAATCCCACAAAAACCTAAAAAATGACCAAAAATACCTAAAAATTGGTAAAATTATCAAAATACCCCCCAAAATCTCTAAAATGACAATTTTGGTCATTTAAGAAGTTAAGGAGTATTTTGGTTATTTTAGAAATTTCAGTATATTTTGGTCATTTCAGATATTTCAAGGGTATTTGGGTCATTTTAGAGGTTTCAGGGTATTTTGGTCATTCTAGATATTTTGAGAGCATTTTTGGTCATTTTAGAGGTTTTGGGGTATTTGGGCTATTTTAGAGGTTTCAAGAGTATTTTGATCATTCTAGTTGTTTTGGGAGTATTTTGGTCAATTTAGAACATACTTGCCTAGCCTTGGGGGCATATGTCTCATGATATCTTACATGCATTAAGAATACGTGTATAGATATTGATGGTTTTGATTTTAGAGGAAAAAACAAAAATAGCTTTAGTTTGAAAACGATTTGATAAACCCATGATTAGTAAGGTTAATGTCAAGATAAACTGAAAATCTAATGTTTGATCCAGGAGAGCACCTACCAGTATCTTCCCTTTAAACATTAAATTTTGAAAATCAGTATTTTTTATGGAAAATATAATTTTAAAGGTAGTTCTTCGAACTACTCCTATCACTCCCATGTGTAATCCAGGGGAAAACATAGCTTTAAAGGGAGTACTTTGGGGAACATAATTTAATGGGATGGCCAAATTAAGAGAACAAGGCCAACCAAATCTTCATGGGGCCACATGGCATTTGATCATCATGCTCTAATTCATATTTAAATCTTGATCATTCGATTTGAAGAGCATGGTCAAATATTGGTGTTAGCGAAATTTGAGAATATTTGGATGGTCAAATTGAGAGAACAAAGCCAATCAAAGTTGTTTACCATGCAGGTACGTGACACATGTCCATCACGCGCCATACTTAGATCTGGAATCCGATTGTCGGATTTGAAGAGTGTAATGAAAGGTTAACTATAGTAAATTATGGTCACAATCAGATGATTGGATTCACAGAAAGGTGTAGACTTAATAGATGGTCCCGAGACCACTAGATTTGGTGAAACTAGGTTGAGTGGGAAGGATTTTAGTGGGTTATTGGGTATTGGCATAGTTGTTAGAAAATCTGAAAGAAGAAATACTTTTGCAAGATGATGAACATGATGTTAACATTGACTTAGATAGAGTTGATTAGTCAAGATGATGAAAAAAATTATTATTTTGGCTTATATCATGTATTATCACTTCTGGATTTAATCAATTTGAATATGTATGTTATAAATATTTGTTAATTTGATTTATTTAGTTAGTTTTTCCAAAATATTATTACATAATTAATGATTAAATTGGTTATTAGTTGAATATGTTATGATTTTATAATAAATATACCATTCATATATGTATATCTATAATTTTTTTTTATATAATTTTATAAAGTATTTGTGTATCTTACGATACATGATACAGAAAATAAAAAATTTATTCATGATACAGTTCGCATTTTGATAACTATGGGTATTGGTCAGTATTTTGAGTGAAATCAAAACTTTCTTGATTTTTGTTATTTTATCGATTTCAAGTTTCAAATGGGTAAAATTATTATTTGAGAGTATTTTGAAGCAACAAGCCCTCCCTTGTCTCTTTGTTTTGTTTTGTTTTTTTTTTTTTTTTTAATTTTTTTATTTAATGGATTTGAGAGTATTTAATTACTTTGGAAGTTTCAAGGTTATTTTGGTCATTGTATAAGTTTGGGGGTATTTCGGTCATTTTAACAAGGTAAATGGTAATTTAATCATTTCAAATATTTTAAAGGAATTTATGTCATTTTAAATATTTTAAGAGGCATTTTGGAGGATTTGATTAAAAAAATTCATAGTATATCAAAATTATTTTGGCCGCATAGTAGTGACGACATTCTTTGTCGTCATTAAAAGATTCCTAATAATAACGACCTAATTCGTTGCTAATATATAATCTACTTCCTTCCATTAATTCTTGCCACTTTTTGGGAGTGAAAATTTTTCCCTCCATTATATTTTGGTAGATATATTTGTGACGACATGTTGTGTCATTATTAACGACGATAGGTGTCAACGTTAAAATAAATGTTATTTTAGCAACACGAATGTCGTCGCTATAAAATTTATTGTTGTTGCTAAAAGTTTCCCTCCATTTTCCAAAAGTAAATAAAATTCCCTCCATGATGTTAGGGATGACTTATTAGCAACTACCTTAGTGTTGTCGGTACTATGCACTTATTAGTGATGACCATATATTATCGTTGCTAATGTGTGCCTAATAGTGACGCCTTTTTGGTCGTTGCAAAAGGCCAAAATTATTTTAGTGTAATAATATTCATATGGAATTGGTTTATTCCCTTTTTAGAAAATATGATATTTTTCACTAACATTTAAGCAAACACATATGTATACCTCTATGCATATATGTGTTTATATAATATGTATGTATGTATGTGTGTGTATATTTGATAACCGCCCCTCCCAAAGCATCAAATCCTAGCTCCACCCCTACAAAGAGTCATGTTTATCTTATCACGAGTCAATTCAAATGAGTCAGATCAAGTCGAGTTAACCTAAAAATTGTTCATCTAAACTACTATTCAACAAAATTTAAGTATTAACCACTTTTACACAAACTTAAGTAATATCTTAAAAGAGAAGGATAGACACTCTTACTTTCTTTTTCTTTTCTTTTTTATAGAAAAACCTACAATTTGTGTAAATGAAAATAAAAAAATACAGGTATTTTAGTAATTTAAATTAATTATCAGGTCAGGTTTTGGTTATAAAGCTATAAAACCAAACCCTAATGGATTTAAAGATGCAACCCCAGGATCCATTTGAAAAATCCCAAACCCATTCTATTAGCAAGTTAAGTTGAACAACCCACGAAACCCAGCTCATTGCCATCATGAAATGGCTAAATTGTCATATTAGGGAAGAAAACAGTTTATGGTAAGGCTACTTGTGAAGTATCTTTAAAAGGGTCTTCGATTGTGCACATACTTTCTCCATAACAACTTACTAAAATGAGTCAAATGACTGAAATTCAGCTGTCAAATTACAACAGGTATATTCAAAAAGAAATTATCACTAATGAACTTGTATTAAGAACTATAAGATAGTTGGGCATATACAACATTTCAATTATCAATGATAAAAAATTTAAGAAGTAGCTTATATTGATGGGTTATGTTAGTGATGAGGAATATTAAGGAGAACTTATCCATGCAACTAACAAGTATGCACCTAGTGAGGACAATTTATATGTCATCTTTGAAAGGGATGCACTCTCCATAATACTTTTATTGATTGGTGTAAGACTCTAGATTGCGTGACATAGTCTATTATCTGTTGTAAAAGCAGAAGCTTTGACACCAATTTCTTGAGAATAGCGAAAACATAAATATCTATTTGCTGTGTGTGTATCCAAATAATAGTGGGCTTATGCAAAATAGAAATAGAAAGACAAAAGAAACAATCACACAAGAAACACAAAGATTTACGTGGTTCGGCCTAAGCCTACATCCACGGGTGGTGTCAAGGAAAACCTTCACTAACAAAGGAGGAAGATTACAATAGTAGCACTCTCACTGAACCCAAGAGCCAAGTACACCAAAGAGCTATCTCACACAAAGAATAAAGAAAACTCTTCTTGAAGCCCTCAAAGTTGAGGCACTTTTAACACACAGAACAATAGTCGCATAAGTGACCAACTGGTGCTAAATAAAAATTCCAAGTTTAGCTTGGATTTCCTAATACAGCTGGGTATTAGTTTGAGAGTAATCCAATAACAAGAGTCCTAATAGGACTTGGTCACTTATTAGTAGACCAAAGGCAAGCCACACGTAACAAATCTCCACCTTGGCTTGAATTTGGTCAAGCACCACAAATGAAACTTCTCCACTGCCAACACCAAAGCCCCTAAGGGCTATCACAAACTGCAAACACCAATCAAGTCCAAGCAATGCTTGAACTTATGCAGAGGAACTGACTTGGTCATCATATCTGCTGGATTATCTGTTGTAGCAACCTTTTTGACTGCAACTAGGCCTTCAAATACAGTCTCGTGAATGAAGTTATATTTGATAGCAATGTGTTTAGATCTATCATGATACATCGGATTTTTAGTCAAATGTATGGCACTTTGATTATCACAAAATACAATAGAATCATCTTGTTGTAAACCCAAATCACCAACCAAACCCTTCAACCAAATAGCTTCCTTTACTACCTCTCTTGCTGCCATATACTCTGCCTCTAGAGTAGACAAAGCAACTGTTGGTTGTAACGTTGCTTTCCAATTGATGACACTACCAAATAATGCGAAAACATAACCTGTCAGAGATTTCCTCTTATCCAAATCACCAGTAAAATCAGAATCAACAAATCTAACAACACTGCTACTATCAGTAGAAGCCTTGTCATATACCAAACCAATGTTTGCAGTACCTCTCAATTATCAAAGAATCCATTTAACAACTTGCCAATGTTCTTTACCAGGATTAGCCATATTTCTACTAACCACACTAACTGCTTGCAAAATATTTGGACGAGTGCATACCATAGCATACATTATGCTACCCACAACACTAGAATAAGAAACATGAGACATGTACTCCTTTTCCTCCTTAGACTTTGGTGACAAAGCCGCCGAAAGCTTAAAATGTGCTGCTAATGGAGTACTCACTGGCTTAGACTGCTGCATATCAAAACGTTCAAGTACTTTCTTAATATAATTCTTTTGTGACAAAAATAACTTGCTAGCTTGTCGATCTCTGTGAATCTCCATTCCTAAAATCTTCTCAGCTGCACCCAAATCTTTCATCTCAAATTCACCACTAAGCAAAGTCTTTAGCTTGTTTACCTCTACCAGTTTTTTAGCTGCAATGAGCATATAATCAACATATAGCAACAAGTAGACAAAAGAACCATCTGAGAGCTTCCTATGATACACACAACTATCATAGTCACTTCTTGAGTAACCATGCCCAATCATGAAAGTATCAAACCGCTTATACCATTGCCTTAGAGATTACTTCAAACCATATAATGATTTTTTCAACAAACAAACATGGTCTTCTTTTCCTTGGATCACAAAACCCTCTGGTTGATGCATATATATTTGTTCTTCAAGCTCCCCATGCAAAAAAGTTGTATTGACATCAAGTTCTTCTAATTCCAAGTCAAACAATGCAACCATAGCAAGCATCACATGAATAGAGCTATGTCTCAAAACAGAGGAGAATGCTTCATTGAAGTCTATACCTTCTCTTTGAATGTAGCCCTTTACAACCAATAGTGCCTTGAACCTCGATGCTTCAACCCTTGTAGTTCCTTCCTTTTTCTTGAAGACCCATTTGTAGGCTACAATCTTATGGCCTTTAGGTGGTTTCACTAGCTCCCAAGTTTGATAATTGGAAGGTTCGTGATACTTAATAATCTTAGCCACAAACAAAGCATAAGCAACCAAATTTGCCTCAGCAAATCTTTGTGGCGGTTTAATCTGTCTTATCTCTCTACCAGTGGCTATACTATACTACTGTTACTACTGTGATGCATCCACTTCATTAGTAGAATCATGCACCTCATCTCGAATAGGCTGAACTGAAGTGCTATCATGCATTTTATCCAAAGCTTCAATCTCAAGCTCCACCTGCTTACTGACATCGTGGTCTTTTACTGCCCCATTACTCTCTTTTGTCTGGTCAAGGATAGCAGACTCATCAAATTTCACATCTCTGCCGACAATTAACCTAGGAGATTTTGAATCTCTACACCACAATCTATAGCCTTTTGTCCCTGATGCATAGCCTAGGAATATGCACTTCTTTGCCCTTGGGTCAAGTTTGCCATCATTCACATGAGCATAACTAGGGCAACCAAATACTCTCAAATTAGAGTAATCAACAGGAGTACCGGACCATACCTCAAAAGGAGTCTTACATTCAATGGCAGTTGATGGAGACCTATTAACTAAATAGCAAGACATTTTAATTGCCTCAGCCCAAAAGTCCTTAGACAAACCAAAATTTGAGAGCATACAATGAGCCCTTTCCAAAAGAGTTCTATTCATACGTTCTGTAACCCCATTTTGCTATGGTGTTCCTCTAATAGTGTGGTGTCCCACTATGCCTTCATTCTTGCAGAACTCATCAAATTCACCTAAGCAATATTCCAAACCATTATCTGTCCTAAAATGCTTAATCTTTTTACCAGTCTGCTTCTCAATAAGAATCTTCCATTGCTTGAAGGTGACAAAAAGAACACTCTTATTTTTCAGAAAATACACCCAAACCTTCCTTGAATAGTCATCAATGAAAGTTAACAAATATCGATAACCACCCTTGGAACAAACAGGAGAAGGACCCTATAGATCGGGATGGATATAATCCACTGTGCCCTTAGTCCTGTGATTAGCTATACTGAACTTGACCTTACACTGCTTTCCAAAGACACAATGCTCACAAAAGTCCAGCTTTCCAATTTTCTGACCATTCAACAAACCTCGCTTGCTTAATAGTGACATGCATGCATCACTCATATGCCCCAATCTCATATGCCATAAATAAGTATTATCTGAGGCTGAATCTGAGAATGAAGATATTGCTGCAAAACCTACAATTGTGCTTCCTTGTAGCATATAGAGACCATTCACCATTTTTCCTTTAACGAAAACTAGAGCACCTTTACTAATTGTCAAAACTCCACCTTCACCGCTGTATTTATACCCTTGAGAATTGAATATACCCAAAGTCAAAAGATTTTTCTTTAGATTTGGCACATGACGGACATTAGACAAAGTCCTAACAACACTGTCATACGTCTTAATTCTCACAGTTCCTAACCCAACAACCTTATAGGTTACATTGTTTCCTATCAAAACTTCACCACCACTAATTGACTGATAAGTAGTAAACCAATCTCTTTTGGGAATCATATGATAGGAGCAAGCTGAATCAAGAACCCAAGCGTCACCAGAGCGACTAGTAGATACTGTTAGAACTAAATCTTCATCTTCAGAATTAACTTCTGCAACACTAGCTATATCATTGGTATTAGAAGCCTTCTCCTTTTTCTCTTTGAGGAACTTGCACTCATTTTTCCAGTGTCCATCCTTTTTACAGTAGTGACACTTTCCCTTTCTAGATCTAGACTTTGACCTAGATTTTCCTTTATTGCTACTAGACCCTCTATCATTGGGTCTACCTTCAGCAACAAGACCGTCAGCGTGATTATCACCCCAATTTTCAGAAACCTTCTTCTTTAACTCCTTAGAGTTCAATGCACCTTTGACATCATCAATTGAGGTAGAATCTCTCCCAAAACTATATAACATGGTATCGACAAAGTGATCAAAAGAGGAGGTAATGAGCATAATACAATCAAGGCTTGATCTTCATCTTCTACTTTGCACTCAATATTTTTCAAATCAATAACAATTCTATTAAATTCATTAAGATGATTAGAAATAGGTGCACCTTCTTTCATTTGAATTGTGTATAGTCGTTGCTTCATACACAAGCGATTTGTAAGAGACTTGGTCATGTATCGACTTTCCAACTTGAGCCCTGCACAATCCTGCAACTGTATCTTCATCTACAATTTCTCTTAGAACCTCATCTACAAGAGACAATTGAATTGCACTATGTGCCCATTCCAGGAGATCTTCTTTTTCCTCATCTGATAACGTTGCTGGCAAAGCATCTTTGCCCTTCAATGCTTTCCACAATCCTTGCTGCACTAGCAAAGCATGCATCTTCACACGCCATAAACTGAAATCATTCTTCCTGTTGAATTTGTCAATCTCAAATTTTGCTGCCAATGAAACCTTTGTCGCCATACCAAAAAACCCAAGTGAACCAATAACACAACAAAATAGATCTGATGTACAATCTCAACCCAAAACAAAGACACCAAGGCTCTGATACCAGCTTGTTGTAAAAGTAGAAGCTTTGACACCAATTTCTTGAGAATAGTGGAAACGTAAATATCTATTTGTTGTGTGTGTATCCAAATAACAGTGGGTTTATGCAAAATAGAAATAGAAAGACAAAAGAAACAATCACAGAAGAACATAAAGATTTACGTGGTTTGGCCTAAACCTACATCCACAGGCGGTGTCAAGGAAAAATTTCACTAACAAAGGAGGAAGATTACAATAGTAGCACTCTCACTGAACCCAAGAACCAAGTGAACGAAGTATACCAAAGAGCTATCTCACACAAAGAATAAAGAAAACTCTTCTAGAAGCCCACAAAGTTGCAGCACTTTTAACACGCAGAACAACAACCGCGTAAGTGACCAAGTGGTGCCAAATAACAATTCCAAGTTTAACTTGGATTTCCTAATACGGCTGGGTATTAGTTTGAGAGTAATCCAATAACAAGAGTCCTAATAGGACTTGGTCACTTATTAGTAGACCAAAGGCAAGTCACACGTAACGTTATCACTAATGTGTTTAGATATGAAATATCAATAAGGAAATATTTGAGGAAACTTATTAGTGCAAACTTATAAGTTAGCACCAAATGAAGCTATTTGGGGCCAAGCGAAACCAAGTCCTACAAGTTATGACCATATCTAAGGATAATCTACTAAGTCTTATAGATGCCAATTTTCAAGTGAAAATCTTGTAATTAAATTACATTATTTGAATTTTGTAATGTCGCTAGCCTTAAGCGAAATGCTAAGTCAACAAAATTTTCATAACAAATCTTAAGTGGTAGGTTGTTACTGGTGGATAAGAAAGTTATTTTAAGTAGTGAATTTAAATTAAAAAACTTGTAACAACTTGTCACCTAAGATTTGTTGTGAATGTCGCACTTCTCTTAGCCTAAATCATTCTAATTGATTTGTTAATCATTCTCCTAGAGTAAAAATCTACTATTGCTTCTTCAACTATAAAATCATGTTCCGAAAGTTGTTAATGCCATGCCATAACTTCGGTCAAGAAATCGACCCATTGGAAGATCCAAGCCCAAAGCCCTAAATTTATAGGCCTTTGTAGGGTTAGATGGTTTTTTTATTTGTATTTATTCTTTTCCAAGATTGGTTGCAGTAGACTTTACCATGGAATAAAATCAAGGTATATAATATATTAAATTGGTCCTTACTTGACAAAGTTAAATAGGAGTATTTTCTATGCTGCGATTATGGTCTATTTTTTTTTTTATAGTAAAAACTGCAGAGCGATTGTGGTCTATTATTCTTTATATTCATTTCAATTAATTATAGCAAATAGATCCTTGCCCTCTGAATGACGTGGAATAGGTTTTTTTTTTTTTTTTTTGGTAATAATTTTTTATTAAAAAAAATTCCTTGCCATTTTTTGTTTAATAAAAAAAATTTTGAAAAACTTTTTTTTTTTTTTTTAGAAACAAACACACACATAAAGGAAAGGGAAATGAGTTCTAACATAAAGACACACTACAATTTCACTTAAAAGCCATGATAACTTTTAAGAGATAAAAGCCATGATAACTTTTAAGAGAGGGTATGACAAATTATACTATACATAACATAACACATACTCTTGAACAATGTGGAACAATTACCCATTCTTTTTTTCTTTTTCTTTTTCTTTTTTGAGAAACAAACACACACACAATTTAATAAATGTAACAAAATACTAAACAAATATAACATAAAACTCTTCACCACCCTTAGGGGGTGTTTTGTTTGTTGTGATATGCCTTTGATGTGATGCACATTACCATGATGTGACATTAAAATTTTTGGTTTATTTTATTTTTTCTAACATTACCATAATTTAAAATTACAAAATATATCGCATCATCTTAATCTTATCACCTTCCTAAACAATATAATATTGTATTCTTATATTGAAATTACATTTATGTAAAATTACAATAACGTAATATTATGGCGTACTGTAACATCACGATCAACCAACCACTGCTTATGGTGATCATAAATAACAGCCATAGATTGAAAATTCTGCACAGGATAAGAAACCAAAAAAATAAGACAGTACTATCTCATTACATTACATGGCTTTCAGAGGGAAGAGTAAATAGGGACACCTGGTAAGGAGACACCAGCATCAACAATGAACAGGTTGCCCGAAACATATTCAGAAGAGTCATGTATTAAGTATCGAATAAGTGATGTCAATGCTGGATCTGCGGTGCCCATTTCTCTTAAAGGGACGGTTTTCCTTACCACATTAGGCAGCCAATCTCTTTGCATAAGACCTTGAGTAATTTCAGATTTGAAAATGCCAGGTGATATAGAATTCACTCTAATTTTGTATACACCCATTTCCAGGGCCATGACCTGTTATAAGTAGAACCATCATTATATGGAAAAATAGTGACAAGAAGAACAAAATCAACACAACACAACACACACACACACACATATATTATGCAGCACTCTTATATAAAAGTAGGAGGCACAAAAGTTGAAATAAAAGACAAACTAGTCTGAGTCTGATAATTGATGAGAATACATTTCCTATGGGCAAAGACTTAAAAGAGACTGGCTCTTAGCTCCAAATAAGTGCAGGGTATTCCATAAATATTAAGTTTTTAATGTGTTCATTATATAGTTACAGAAAAAAACATCTAGGCAAGCAGTCAGCGAACATAATACACTTGTCCCAATTTCATGAAAATACAGTATGATGGTGTTCGGAGATGGCAATTATGTCTGTTTTGGCACTCAATTCCAAAAGGGATTAATGTGAAAATCTTTAGGACTTGCAGCTGAAAGTTCCTGACCTGAAGAGAATCTATAGTCTTCATTTGTGTGCCTACTATCTAGGTGCCTCTCTTGGAAATTGGTTCTTCTTTTCTTTTCTTTTTTCTTTTTGTATCCAAATTGTAAAAAAGAAGCATACATTTGTTTACCAATTGTTGAAATAATTGAAGTGAAAATTTTCTTTTTCTATTACAATTTTTCATCTTAGAGTAATTATTTTGTTTCCAAACAATTACAAAACATGACAATGGAATTACCACTATATTTTGGAAGAGTTGCATGGCAATCAACATTACCTTTGTAAAGGTGTTTAGGCCTGCCTTTGAAGAATCATAGGCCACACCTCCAGGCAATTGCCCACGGTCGAGACCAGCAATAGAAGATATGTTTATGATTGATCCTCCTTGCTCTGCATCGCGCATGCGTATGCAGATGTATTTTGACACCAACCAGGTTCCTGTTAAATTTGTTTTGATAACCTTATTCCACTCCTCCTCAGACAATTCTAATGGAGATCTCACATTACCTAATGTACATCACATAAGAGTTTGAAATATCTATCAACAATAACCTTCAACAATCAAATAACAAAAACAGACAGGTTGGCATCCAATCTTAACAATCAGAAAGACCCGCTCGATTCCTACATGACAAAGTAAGATCGAACATATTCCTACGTACCTCGAAATCCGGCATTATTGACCAGGGCGTGGATATGGCCAAACACATCCCAAGCCTTCTGCACAGACTTCTCGATGGTGGGTCCATCGGCAGTGAGGTCGAGCTCCACAGCCACAGCTCTTGGGGAGCTTGAAGAAGAAGAAGAAGAAGAAGAGAGGTGATTGATTTGATGACACAGTGATTGGAGTCGATCGACACGTCGAGCAGCGGCAATGATCTTGCAGCCAGCTTTAGCGAGGTCAAGACAGAAGCCAAGACCAAGGCCTGAGGAAGCTCCAGTCACCATCACCACTTTTCCCTCTAGGTCTCCCCATTCCTCCAACGCCAATGCTGCCATTTCTGTGACTCTGTTGGTTTTCTCTAGTTATCAGTAATCACCAAACTCTGTTGGTTTTCTCTAATTATCAGTTATCACCAAACTCTGTTTTAATACTGAAAGGTTTGAGGTTTTTATAGAGTATTAGAAGAATTTACTTATTACCGTTTTAAGAATGTAGAAAGATGCAATGACTGATAATTGATGTAACTGGCCAGCCTTTTTGTGCCAAAACCATAACTTCCAGCACCTCGAAAAGGAAAATGCCAAGGACAAATATATATATATATATATATATACTCTAAGTATTCTCAAAAATCACTTTACTTTTTTGTGGTTTAAAAATTGACGTTTTGCCTACTTGAGGTTAGTTTTGTTTGTCTCCCGCGTTAGCCACCTCTGTTAAAATTGGGGATAAATTTTTATTTTTGTTACATTTTTATGTCTCTTTTCTCTTAAAACATAAAAAATTAAAAAATATAAGGGAAAAGAAAATCTAAAAATTAGGTTTTATAAAAATTAAAACCTAACTTTTACATATTCTTTTCGTATATATCAACTTTTAGATCTTTTATTTTAACACATTAAAAATTGAAATTATGTGATTCCTCACCTGAATAAGAGAATGAAAAAAAAAAATGTGTGACTGTTTTGTGCGAGTCTTGAAGAATGATTTCATGAAGTAAGAAATTGTTTAAGATCTGCTTATTTTGCTGAAATTAAAATTTTTTGTTAAAAATACTATAGATAAAAGTAAATACTAGTTGAAATAATAGAATAAAACTCATAAATAATACTAAAAAATACAATAAGATCTATGATTAATAATAAAAATTAATTAAATAATAAAATAAATTAGTAAAAAAATAAGCTAACCAAACAAATGCCAATATTTATGCTGTGAACATGTAGCTAGATGTTGATACTAATAATAAAACTTTGATGTTCTTTTAATTGTTTTAACTTTTGTACTCTGTCAGCTTAATTTCTGAAAAGGTATCAAGATGAAGTAACAGCTGATGACCAAGAAGAGACAGGATGGAAATACAATTATGGTGAAGTTTTCCGGTTACGAAAGTACAAATCCTTGTTTGCCGCTGCCCTTGGTTTTGGCAGCCAGTTGTCACTCCGCAACCCTTGGTTTTGGCAGCCAGTGGTTCACTCCGTAAGGATCTTTTTATTTTTATATTTTATTCAAATTCATGAAGTTTAGCGTGCGTTTGCCAACAGATATTTGTGCGTTTTGCCGTTTTTATTTATTTATTATTTTTTCTTTCTGGCCCCACGTGAAGCAAAAAATTGAAATAAAACTCAAATTGAAATAAAACTCTTATCCAACTAAAACACTAAAGAGTAAATACCTTAAATGTATATAAGTATATTTAAATGGAGAGATAAAAGTGAAATAATGTTTAGATTACAGTGGATTTTTCACTTTAGAAATCCGTGTTTGCTGCTGCCCTTGGTTTTGGCAGCTAGTAGTTCACTCCGTAAGGATCTTTTTATTTTTATATTTTATTCAAATTCATGAAGTTTAGCGTGCGTTTGCCAACAGATGTTTGTGCGATTTGCGGTTTTTTTTTTGGTCTCACGTGAAGCAAAAAATTGAAATAGAACTCAAATTGAAATAAAACTCTTATTCAACTAAAACACTAAAAGAGTAAATATCTTAAACATTACAAGTATATATTTAAATGGAGAGATAAAAATGAAATAATGTTTGGGTTGCAGGGTTTTTTACTCTACTGGATTTTTGTGTGATTATCTTATCTAAAGATCTCAAGTGAGATATTTAAAGACCCACAAAAGTTGCTAACGTTCATTTTAGTTCGTACAAATTAGGACATAAATGTTAAAGTTTCTAACGTTTATTTAAACGTTAAAATCAGATCTCTTATCCACCTCACTACTCCCACTCACAACTCATTATCCCTGAGAAATCTCAACTGCATATTTGAACATGTCAAACCCCATACATATACAATATTATATAAGGTAATTTCTTTTGAGAAGTACACACGTACACATTGTGGGTTATTTAACCACACAGTTCAACATCCATATTGTGGGCTATTTGGCCACACAATCCAACACCACGGCACTATTCACAGACCAGTCAACTTGTGAAAAATGCAGCGATAGTGTTTTGCTTTTTAAAAATTATTTTGCCACAGTGTTTTCAGTAATAAGTTTTCAATAATAAATTTTCAGTTTTCAGCAAAATAAGCATTATCTAAATAGACACTTAGTTTATGACATTACTGTTTGTATATCAGCATGGCCTTCATTTTTATGCTTGCGTTGGTTGGTGTATTTTATCCACACAACCGAGGAGCTTTGTTTACTGCAATGATAGTTATATATGGACTCACGTCTGGGATTGCAGGATACACGGCATCCTCTTTCTATTGTCAGCTTGAAGGAAAGAACTGGGTTAGTCTAGATGAGTTTTGTTTGTGAATTTAGCTTAGGCCGTGGTGCTTCTTAGAGTAAGACCCAGTGAACTTAACTGATTTTTTTCCATTCTCTGGTTCAGGTGAGAAAATGCATAATTTCAATTTTTAATGTGTTAAAATAAAAGATCTAAAAGTTGATATATATAAAAAGAATATGTAAAAGTTAGGTTTTAATTTTTACAAAACCTAGCTTTTAGATCTTCTTTTCCCTTGAATTTTTTTTTAAAGTATTTTATGTTTTGAGAGGAGAGAGACATAAGAAGGTAACAAAAATACAAATTTACCCCTGTTTTTAACAAAAGTAGGTAACGGGAGACAAACGGAGCTAACCTCAGGTGGGTAAAGTACCAATTTTTAAACCACAAGTAGGCAAAATATTTTTTGGACAAATCATAAGTAGGCAAAATGTAATTAAAAAAATAAAAAAACAGCTTTAGAAAAAGTGGTATTGAAAGTAACATAGAATCCATCAATGTCTATTTCATACAATAGTTGTAACAAAAATTATGGTAATTTATGTTTGAATACACACTTGTCACAATTGTCATATGTAGCATATTGTGATAAATTTTGAAAGTAAAAAGTATTCATTCACAATCTATCACATAGGATAATTATGGCAAAAATTGTGGTGTTTATGTGATATGAGAATTACTCACGTTTGTACACACAATTTTACACATTTATACTCACACTTTTACACACTTGTTACAAACTCTCATATGCAGCAAATTATGATAAATTCTAATCAATTTTATATCCCTTAGACATGGCAAAATGGGTAGAAAATTGTTGACTTGACCCGAACGGTCAAGTTTTAACCCTGCTCGAACTCGAATTTTTTACCAGAATAAAAAACAAGCCAACCCACAACCTGCCCATTTTTTTGTAAACGTGACCCAACCCCCTTTTTTTTAAATTCTCAAAAAAATATTTAGAATATGTGCCAAGGTGCTTGGTGCTTAAACATAAAGGTACAAAGCACTGCACTCACACTACCTAGCCATTTAATAGCCACCAGTTGCAGTGGCCATGCCTCCATTTATTTTTTTTTTTTAAAAGGGTTAATTAAAAGGAAAAAAAAAATACAAAAATCAAAAGCATTTACAACTACATGTCTACTCTACTAAACGTCTAACACTAAGTTAAATACTAGGTAGTAGAGTTAAATACTATGACTAAGTTACTAACTCTAAGTCTAACTAGCACAAAACTAAACAAAAGTAAAAGAAAAAGTCTAAAAGTCCATATTATTAGTGAATTTTGAATCTAAAGTGTGGAAATTTAAAATATATACCTTTTGAGCTCCTTAGAATCAATCTCTCTTTTAAGTTGTAAATCGGTAATTATAAGCATTTTGGCTATGAGTTATTAATATGGAAGATTTTGTTATCATGACTATAAAGAATTTTAGTCATGCTTAAAACTTTTAGAACTAGAAGGATATGGAAAGTTTTATGTTTTTTTGGTTCATTTTTTTTTTTTTTTCATTCACAAGTATAATAGTAACACAGAGAGTCTAATAATAGTAGGTGCCCACTTAATTGAAAAAAAAAAAAAGAGGTAATATGTACAATTTGTTTCCTTGATTGATTTGATTCATTCTCTCTAAAAATTTGACATTTTTTCTAAGTTCTTTTTTTTTTTTTTTTAAAGTGAAAATACGAGTTGGCCCACAACCTAATTAGCCTGACCTATTTTCAACCCATTTTAAATGACCAATTTTGAACCCGGCCCATTTTGGCCAACAACACAATCGACCCAATTGTTCGCCATGTCTACTATTCCCGTTATATCCATCACTATTACATGAAACGTTATTTTCTCACTACACGAGTCCATTTGGAAATAGCTTATTTAGCTGAAATTGAAAACTTTTTGCTAAAAGTACTATAGATAAGTTAAAAGCTAGCTGAAATAGTATAGTGGGACCCATGAATAGTACAAAAAATAAGCAGAATAGTAGCAAAAATAAACTAAATAGTAAAAAAAAAAATTTCCAGCCAATGCCAAACGCAACCTCCTAATCGTCGTTTAATATTATTTTCTCCCTATAACTCATTATTTGTCACATTGTACATTATCTATCACATTATACAGTCATACAAGTATAGGTATAGCTTTCTTTATTACAAGAAAGCCCAACATTTTTGGGAAAGCTAACATGTTTTATAACTTTATTTGTATTAACATTAGGTGGGTATTTCTTCTCCAAAAAAAGAAAAAAGAAAAAAGAAAAAAAGATTAAGTTTGGTACAGGCCCATTATTGAGTTGGTGGCCCATTCACCAGATGACCTCAGTCTATTTCGACACTAAACTGAGTCTAGTTAAGCCCAACCAAACATTTAGACGGTGTACCACCCTTCCCCCCACCCCCCCCCCCCCCATGTGAACATGGAATAATGCTTTAGGGGAATCCACCCACTGAGTATTAAACAACGTCTGGTGCAAGTTCCAAGGAGATTGTATCAGCAGCAGGCGGTAGGTCCCATCAGGTCAGGAATATAGTGCAGAAGGACCCACTAATGTGGGAAAAAACCCCCCTCATCATGACAACCCCACTAAAGGGAGGCTATGAATAGAGAAAGAGGGATAAGGATCAAGGGTTGAAAAATTTAGGGGAAGTGAAACACAGGAGCAGTGAGAAAAGACTTAACTCAGGAGAAAGAGAATCCTATTTGGATTACAGTGTAGAGGCTTGGATATGCAACCATAGCCTCGGATGGGCCAATATCAAAGAAGTTTAGGGTCAAAGACAACAGTTTACCTCTTTCAGCAACCTTTCGAGCCATTTCTTAGACCTCCCACTGTGGGGTAAGCCTAACCTAGAGTATAAGTAAATTGAGAGTCTAGGCCCAAAAGCCCAGGTTCATGGAAAAAGACCACCACAATGGGTATTTAGTATTTACTGTTCGCCATGTTTACTATTCCCATTACATCAATCACTATAACATATATCATTATTTTCTCACTGTGAACAGCTTATTTAGCCAAAACAATTTTTTTATTATTGAAAGTACCGTAGATAAAATTAAAAGTTAACTAAAACAGTATAGTAAAGAAAAAGTCTTTTTCATCCAACACCGAACACAACCTACTACTTATCGTGTAACGTTATTTTCTCTCTACTGCTCATTATCTGTCGCATTGTACAGTCATACCAAATGAATGAAACTGAATGATACAAGCAAAAACGTGATAGAAAGAAAAAGTTGGAAGCAAAAGGCTAACATGTGTTAGCAACTTTTCTTTGCAAATCTTAATTCATGTCTAGTCAAGTACAGGTACAGCTTTCTTTATGACGAGAAAGCCCAACATTTTATGAGAAAGCTAACATTTTTTTATAACTTTATTTGTATTAAGATTACGTGGGTATTTTCTTCTTAAAAAAAGAAAAAAAAGAAAAAAAAAGGTGACTATCTAGTATTTACCTACTTTTTTTCTAACAAACACTTTTTACTTTATTAACTGTTTAACTTCTTTTAATATCTTTAAAATAGTTGTGATTGAAAATCACTTTTTACAACTCTTAATCTTAATCATTGATTACATTTGCAATGCACCTGATCTCTATCACATTTATTTTTTCCTATTATTAGCATTTAGGTACCGTAAATTGACATCTCCTTATACATAAAATACTTGCAGGGTTTAGGAGGGAAAGAGTTCGAACTGTGGGATTAGCAGTATATTATAATTATCTTTAAAAAAAAACTATAGTAAATTGATTAGGCTTTTTTTATGATTAAATTTAAATATATGGCTTTTACTGACCGATACAAAATTAATGATATTTTCTTTTTTAAGGACAATTAATATAAGATAATTGTAAGTTTTAATTTAAATTTGGGAATATACTTTAAAAATTGAACTTAAGTTTTATGTTTTTACCCAACCAAAAAATGAACCTTTTATAAAAAAAATAAAATTTATGCTTAAATGAAACATACCCCAAATTTTTAGAAAATTAAATTTACCAATGAAAAAATAAAGAAGGAAAAAAGGGTTTGAACATACTAATAATACAAGTGAAAGAAGCAGAGGAGAAGAAAACTACATGGTGGAGATGATATCAATTAACTGGTTTTGTTTGCTTTTATGTTTATGTTTAGTCAAATAATTGCAAACGGAATTTTTTATTGTTGTTATTATTATTTTCATAAGTAGATAATGAGGGCTAGGGATTTCAACCAAAATATGAGATACCACAAATATGTTCTTATTATGTTAATATATTCTCACATGAGTTTATTATTAACACCACTTATATTAGTGTGAGTTTGGATAGCATTGAGAATGAAATTTTCAATTGCGTTTGGCGTTTTATGTGGGTCCCATGCACTGTTCACGGGACTTGCAAGTACAGATTTCAGCAAAATTTTCTTTAAAACTGGGTCACACGGCACTATTCACACATTTAAAAATTATTTTGCTACAGTGTTTTCAATTTTCAGTAATAAGCGATATTCAAACAGACTCTTAGTGCGTTTCAAGTATGCCCAGGGAATAAATGACAACTTTTTAGTTCATGTTATTAGGCTTCTCACTTTAAATACTTACATGAGTTTACATACTTACGCTCTTCTTCTCTTTCCCGATACGACAATACACTCTAACATGTATAATTGTGTATGGTTTACTGCTATGGATTTTTTTATTATTATATATATTTGGGGCACTTTTTAGTTTACTGTCAATCTATCATGATTTTTTTTTTTTTTTTTTTTTGTCTAGCAATTGGTATTTGTAATACTTGTTTTGTTTTACAGGTTTTTGTTTTTTTTTAGAAGCTACTGAGTTACTGACTATGTAGTCTATGACTATGTGTCACACTGTCATGTCGTGGATAAGCAATAAACATCATTTTCTTGCAAGGGAAAAAAAAAAACAAAGCTTTGGGCTAGCCCAAATTTTCCTAGCATGTGTTGATTAGGATAAGCCAGTCCAAAATAAATAAATAAATAACTAGTCCAACAATTTAAAATTTGGCCCAAAACAAAGAAAAAAATCAATTTTGGACTTGGCCAATCCAGCCCAAAATTTTGAAAAATATATCAGCCCAAAACCAACCAGTCATACCTTGTACACCGCACTGAATTGCATATTTGACCAGAAAATTGAGGTGCGGTATAGTGATGGTTTTGGCCTAACCGCACTAGAAAGTGTGGTGCTAAAAATAACCTTGCACCAAACTGTTAGCTCAATTGTTAAAGTCTCTGATGGTTGAATAAGAGATCTGAGGGTCAATCTCCGCCTATACCAAAAACTGATTAATATCTTAGTCTGACGATAAAGATCTATCATCAAGAGTGGATGTCATAGGTTGAAACTCTGTAAAAAAAAAATAAAAAAAATGCACCCACTCTTTTCCTAATGGGGGTAAATACAAATTCTTTATCCTATTTTTAGTGTTTCTTTTTTTGTACTATCAGTTACCATATGTTATGTCTATTTTTACTTCTTTTTTTCTTTATGGAATAATTTTTCATTTTAAACTTTGGTTACTTTAGAAATGAAATATTGATAAGGAATATTTGAGAAAACTTATTAGTGCAAATCTATAAGTTAGCACCAAATGAAGCTATTTGGGGCCAAGCAAAACCAACTCCTACAAGTTATGACCATATCTTAGGTTAATCTATTAAGTGTTACGAATGCCAATTTTGAAGTGAAAATCTTGTAATTTAATGATATTATTTGAATTTTGTAATGTCGCTAGCCTTAAGAGAAATGCTACGTGTACTGGCGGAGCCAAGATTTCAAGTCAGGAGGGGCAAGATTAAAAGACAAGATTGAAGGTAAAATTAATCTAAGAAATATTAATCGATACTAATTACAAATAAACAAACAACTATATGCCAAAGTCATTGTCATACATAATCTAATATAAAATTTTACTTTAATTCATTTTTTTTCATTTCTAATTAAATTTTCTCAATTGCAGTATCTACTTCGATACAAACTCGTTTAGAATTTGAACTGGACATATTACTATGAAGTTGTATATGTTCCTCAATGCCATGAATGCTTTTAAAATGTTATGTAGACATTTGAGTTTATAGCAAAAACTCAAGTTTTTTTTTTTTTAGATCAGCAAAAACTTAGGTTGAGACTAAAAATGGTTGATTACAAGAGAAAAAAATTGTAAATAAGAGGCAGACTGGTGAGGCACTACAGTTTGGTATCACTATTTTTTTTTCCCAGACCTATTCAACGAAGTTGTGTAAAAAACTAATGTACTAGTAGGCGGGACCCATTATTTAATAAACGTGTTACTTCAGTGCTTTGTGAATGTAAAATTGTCTTCTTGTTGACAAGTGAGCCTTACATGTATAGTAAAAACTAACAAGTTGTTCTGTCAAGAAGGGCAAATAACATTTTACTACGTTTATTTATAGTTTACTACTAATACATAGAGAATTTTTAAGAAGGTCAAGGGGGGAAGTGCTTCCCTCCTTCTTTCGTCTCTGGCTACATCTACAATATTTTCACAACAAATTTTAAGTGGTAGATTGTTACTAGTAGGCAATAAAGTAATTTCAGTAGTGGATTTAACTTAAAAACTTGTAACAACCTACCACCTAAGATCTGTTGTGAATGTAACACTTCTCCAAACCTTAATCATTCTAATAGATTTGTTAGTCATTCTACTAGAGTAAAAATCTACTATTGCTTCTTCAACTATAAATCATGTTCCTAAAGCTGTTAATGCCATGCCATAACTTGGGTCAAGAAATCGGTCCATTAGAAGATCCAAGCCCACAAAACCCTAAATTTATATGTCTTTTTGTATTTATTCACTTCTAAGATTGGTTGCAATAGATTTTACCATGGAATAAAATCAAGGTATATAAAATATTAAATTGGTCCTTACTTGACAAAGTTAAATGGGAGTATTTTCAATGCTGCGATTGTGGTCTATTATTCTTTGGGTGATTCTACCGTACTCCCCCTTTTTTTTTGGGGGGATACAGCACCCATTAGTTGGCAACCTGCTATACCAGGTTATCAAAACATCACATTTGATGGTACTATACTTTTGTCATATTTGATGGTTCCTTATTTTTTCTCACATTCGATGGTACCATTCTCACATTGTGCAGTACCAACATCACATGTGACTATACTTTTGTCACATTTGGTGATTCCTTATTTTTTCTCACATTCAATGGTACCATTTTCACATTGTGCAGTACCAACATCACATAAAATTGTACTTTTGTCACATTTGGTGGTTCCCTTATTTTTTCACATTTGATGGTACCATCCTCACATTGTGTAGTACCAACATCACACGTGACTGTACTTTTATCACATTTGATAGTTTCCTTATTATTTTCTCACATTTGATGGTATCATTCTCATATTATACAGTACCAGTATCACATGTGATTGTACTTTTGTCACATTCAATACTTCCTTTATTTTTTTTTCTTGCATTTGATGGTATCAACATCACATATGACTATACTTTTATCATATTTAGTGGTTCTCTTTTTTTTTTTCCTCACATTTGATGGTACCATCATCACATTATGTAGTACAAATATCACATGTGACTGTACTTTTGTCACATTTGGTGGTTCCCTTTTTTTTTCCACACATTTGATAGCACCATCTTCACATTATGCAGTACCAACATAACATGTACTGTACTTTTGTCACATTCGGTGGTTTCCTTTTTTTTTTCCTCACATTTGATAATATAATTCCCAGATTATGTAGTACCAACATCACATATGAATATACTTTTATCACATTCGGTAGTTCCTTTATTTTTTTCTCACATTCAATAGTACCATTCTCACATTGTGCAGCACCAACACCACATGTGACTATACTTTTGTCACATTCAGCGATTCCCTTATTTTTTTCTCACATTTGATGGTATTATCCTCACATTGTGCAGTACCAACATCACATGTGACTGTACTTTTGTTACATTCGGTGATTCCCTTATTTTTTCTCACATTTGACGGTACCATCCTCACATTGTGCTTTACGAACATCATATGTGATTGTACTTTTGTCACATTCGGCGGTTCCCTTATTTTTTTCTCACATTTGATGTAACATCCTCACATTGTGCAGTACTAACATCACATGTGACTATACTTTTGTCATATTTGATGGTTTCCTTATTTTTTTTCTCACATTTGACAGCACCATCCTCACATTGTGCAGTACCAACATCACATATGACTGTATTTTTGTCACATTCAGTAGATCCCTTATTTTTTTTTCTAACATTTGATGGCATCATCCTCACATTGTGTAGTACGAAATCACATGTGACTATACTTTTGTCACATTCGATGGTTCCCTTATTTTTTTCTCACATTTGACGGTACCATCCTCGCATTGTGTAATACCAACATCATATCTGATTATACTTTTATCACATTCGATATTTTACTTATTTTTTTTCTCACATTTGATGGTACCATCCTCACATTGTGCAGTACCAACATCACATGTGACTGTACTTTTGTCACATTCAGTAGTTCCCTTATTTTTTCTCACATTTGATGGTTTCATTGTCACGTTGGACAATACTAGCTTCACATTTAGCCGTACTTTTGCCACATTCAGTTGTACTAGTATTTTTTTTCTCACATTTGATAATACCACCCTCAAATTGTGTAGTACCAACATCATATTTAATTGTACTTTTGTCAAATTCAGTGGTTCTCTTATTTTTTTTTCTCACATTTGATAATTTCATTATCACTTTGGGCAGTACTAACATCTTATTTGACCATACTTTTCTCACATTCAATGGTACTTTAATTTTTACTCACATTTGATAGTTTTATCGTCACATTGGACAGTACTAGCTTCACATTTGACTGTACTTTTGCCACATTCAGTTGTACTAGTATTTTTTTTTCTCACATTTGATAATACCACGCTCAAATGTGAGGATGGTACCTGTAGGGATATTGGGCCTGTGGCCTAATTCGAAGAAGAGAGGGTGTCTGAGGAAGAGACATCTTTGCCAGAAGAGACTATAATGATGGGTAGAGAGATTAGACTTGGAAATAACGACTCAAGGAGGTGGGCCGAGGATAAGCACATCCTTGGCTAACCAACGCCGAGGTCCGAAGAAGTTGTCTGTCGTCCTGGGTGACGTTCTAGGAATTTTTGTCAATGCGGATAAGTATTGCAGTGACATTAGACAGGAAGAAGTCCTAAAAATATCTTAGGGGAAAGCTGCTACCTTTGCATTAAATGCACTACAGCTAACTCTTTGGCCGCATTGATGTGAAAGTGATGCCTAAACAATGGGTTTCAGCCTTACAGCTACCACATGAGGACTTATGGGAAATACTGATGGGACAAGTATCAACATAAACCGTTTGGCATGCACGTGGAAGGTGGAGATGGAAAGGGGGGACAGTATAAAAGAAGGAGGCCATGGGATGAGGGATCGAAAAATTAAGGGAGAAATACTGTAGCAATCGAGAGCCAAACTTGTAATCTAACTTGAGAATAATATATAAGAACAATTCTCCTCGGACCTTTCCGAGGATGGTTTTCTTCATCATAACTCGTAATCTAGTTGAGACCTCATCCCTTAAGGTCTCCTCGGTCTCGACCACTCCTATGTCATATCCATTCTGCTCAGCTAGGTCTCAGGCTTTCTCTGTCTCTTCCAATCTGGCTTTAAAGGCAACAATTTGCTCCTTGGTAATGGCCAGCTGGTCCTCTGTCTGGCGGAGGATTAGTCTTTAACTCTAGGCCTTCCTCTCTACCACGTCCAGGGCAGACTTGACACTTTTCTTGGCATGATCGGCCTCCGCTAACTTGGTTGTGGGGTCTCAAGATTTCTTTTCAGCTATCTCAAAAGCCTTCACCGCAGAAATACGCCTGCCTTCTTCATCCTTGGCCAGTCTATGAGAGCTGATGACTATCTCTTTAGCCCTGTGGGCTAGATAGCCTATGAGAAAGAGGAAGGCTACAATTAAAAAAAAAAAAAAAAAAAAAAAAAAGAAGATAATCAAATGTAAGTAAGAAAAATTAACTATTCTAGTGACAAAAGTATAGTGATATTCATGAAACCTACCAGGGCAAGGTCCCTTTTTAGGCTAAGGAAAACCTCATGTTTCCTCATCTCCTGAAGGTTGGCCATATTTGTAGGGAGGAGGAGGGCTTGCTCAGCCGCATTAGCCACATAACCAGCCGTTCCACCTTGGAAGTTTCTGATTGAGGTATTAGCTGGTAAAAGAGCCCCATCAAGTATCATGGTCGGGGTCCAGGCAAGGACCGTCACCAAGGACTCGCCTCTCTTGTCCACCTGGGTTTGGGTTACCCTGGGTTGTTTGGATCCCTTGGGGGGCACGATCTCCTTGGTTTGTGGGTCCTTCCCCTCTTCCACTACATCCTGCCCCCTCTGGTCCCTTTTTTTTTTTGTGGTTGGCAAGCTGAATTGGGGGAGGAGGAGGAAGTTTAGCCTGGGTTGGCTTCTCGGGTGCTTTGCCCCCAACCGAGGACTCCATTACATCTAACAAGCTGGTCTTTTGCTTCCTTTAGATTCCCATGTCTATTGGAATGACAACCTTTTCTCTGTCACGATCTGTTTATACAAGGAAAGGGCTGCTAAGGTCACCAATAGGAGCTTCTAGAGACAGAGGTTGGTTGAAGACGTCAAAGTCGTCCTTGGAATGGGACACTTCAACTATTTTTTCTCCTTCTCCCTCTTTTTCTTCTTTCTCTTCCTTAATAACTGGACGTGAGGACGAGGCTCCCACTTTTGGTATACCTTCAAATATGGGAGTTGTGGCCTGGACGCCCTTTGGTTTTGGACCGAGTAGAAGGAAACTCAGCGCGGCTACACTAATCCTATGTAGGCGTGTGTCCTTCGCCTTGATAACGCACTTTGGCGCTAGGAAACTCTTGGAAATTGGTGTGTAGCCCAGTATTAAGTAGGCTGCCCTAAGTTGACCGTCAGAGTGGACAAAGACCTCAGTCTTTAGGATCGTATCCAAACTCTCCTTATTCACGAAGTTGAAGTTGGGCACGACAGCTTGTGGGTCTGCAAGACCATAAAAAAAGACAGGAAGATATCATTAGTAAAATACGAGTCAAGGGAACCTTTAGGCGTAGACAAAATTTAAAGAAAAAGAAAGGGTGAAAAACTTTGGAATTCTAAATCTATGCTTAGAACCCCACCTGGTGTGCCCTCCCTCGTCGAACAAGGGAGGCCATCGTGCCATTACCCTAATATTATCAGAAAGTCTTTGTTTAAGCCTTTATTAGAGTCAGGGAGGCATTGAATAAGCCTAACCTCGGGGTGTCTAGACTTAAGGTAATACCCCTTGATGAGTCAATACTAAGTTCATTTTTTTGTTAAGGGCTTCTACACACCCTAGTATTCTAAACATGTTTGGGATGCACTGGGTAGGAGCTAACTTATGGGCCCTAAGGTAGTCTCAGGTAACAGTACCCATAGGGAATCTTATCCCTCCGTCTATAAAGGCAATCATTGGGATAACTACTTCTCCCTCTTGCCTATCTGTGTGCCATCGTCCCTCTTTACAGTATTTAGTTCCTACTCCTTTAGGGATACTATACTTAGCCCTAAAATTTTCCATTCCTTCCTTAGAATCTACTAAACTCTTGAATCTACCCATATCTAGGAAAGGTTGGGAGAACCAAAAAGATTGGGAAAAGAGAGTGGGGCCAAGGAGGAGAAAATTATAGAAAAAGAAAGATATATAGAAAAATAAAAGGTAAAGGTATGTGAAGACTTACAGAAAGAAGGGAGATAAACCTCGGACTAACTTTTGGTATTTGTAAGAGCATGAGTGAATTGGGAAGGTTGGCAGATTCAGTGTACGTATGTTAGAGCTAAGTGAATGCTAAAGTAAAGAAAGTGTTTGATCTGAGTGATATTTATATCAAAGTGAGAACTACATAGCAGGAAAATTCCTACTCAAGTCCCAGTAGAGTTCTCAACCGTTGGATTTGCATCGCATCGTGGAACGTGGGGGACATGAGGCCACAAGAATTTAATGAGCACATCTCGTAAGTAGAAACGTCAGGAGCATGTCTCAGGTAATTAAAAAGGCATTTGTGCAAGCAAAGGTGATGTGTGATGAGCATGGACTGGCTAGGGTGACATCGAGATCCTTTTTTCTTGTGAGGAGCCAGAAAGAAGAATCTTGAGGGGCTATTGTAGGAATACTGGGCCTAGAAGTTCATTATCTATTTTTGTATTGGGCTTGTGGCCCAATCCAAAGATGAGAGGGTGTCCGAGGAAGAGACATCTTTGCCAGAAGAGACTATATTGATGGGTAGAGAGATTAGTCTTGGTCATAATGGCTCAAGGAGGTGGGCCGAGGATAAGCGCATCCTCGGCTAACCAATGCTGAGGTCTGAAGAAGTTGTCCATCGTCCTGGGTGATGTTCCAGGAATTTTTGTCGATGCGGATAAGTATTGCAGTGACATTAAACAGGGAGAAGTCCTAAAAATATCTTAGGGGGAAGCTGCTGCCTCTGCATTAAATGCACTGCAGCTAACTCTTTGGCCGCATTGATATGGAAGTGATGCTTGAACAGTGGGTTTCAACCTTACAGCTACCACATGAGGACTTATGGGAAATACTGATGGGACAAGTATTAACACAAACCGTCTGGCATGCACGTGGAAGGTGGAGATGGAAAGGGGGGACAGTATAAAAGAAGAAGGAGGCCATGGGATGAGGGATCAAAAAATTAAGGGAGAAATACTGTAGCAACCGAGAACCAAACTTGTAATCTAATTTGAGAATAATATATAAGAACGGTTCTCCTCGGACCTTGTCGAGGATAGTTATCTTCATCATAACTGTGTTTATTACATCTTCTTGTCATCTAAATCCATTTTTGTGTTTATCTGATTCATTAGAACCCAGTTTTCTAACCCATTCTCTACAAATTCATTGTTTTGGGCTTTTTGGGCCTAGATCCATTCATCTATTGGGCTAGGGACTCAAATCTAGTCCGCACAATTGGCGCCATCTGTGGGAAGGATTGGTGTGGTAGTGAGTTTGACACTAAACTATGGTAGGTTCAGGTTCATACCAAGTAGAATCCATGGGGTCTCAACGTCAAGATTACTTCTGTGAACTTGAGCAAAGAAGAGATTAGGAGGGGAGCGTACATACTACCCATACTAGTAAGAGCCATTCTAGGGGTGGCAACCATCTCTCCTAGGAGAAAGATGCCAAAGCCATGTAGAAGGAAATTGATCACCTGAAGAAAAGCTTGCGCCATGAACGACAAAAGTGAGCTCCATCCAATTCTGACTTCTCTTCCGATGGTGAAGAGGATGGCAGCTATAGGCGCAGATCAAGGACTCCTCCTAGCGAGTCTTTCTCATATGATGAGGATTATCATCATGAGCATGGAAACAAAAATTCATCCTTGGTAGGCCTAGGAAATGACGCTATGAGTAAGGCACTCAACCAAATTTCCAAGTCATCTTTCATGTGCTGGATTGAGGGAGGGAGACTTCCTCGGTGGTTCACTCAACCCACGTTCACTATGTACAATGGTAGGACGAACCCTGTGGAGCATGTTAGCCACTTCAATCAAAGGATGGTTGTACACTCCAAGAATGAGGTTTTGATGTGCAAGGTATTATTTTTCTTAAACCTTATACATTTTAATTTTAGTAACATTTTTAATACATACATGCAATAAACAAAGAAGCCATTGGTTGACTCCTCATATTTTGCAACATAAGCTTTAGAACCTCAACAAATTTCCACATCACCAATATTATTTATTTAAGTTTTATAAAAAAATAAAATATAAATTAAAAAAAAAAAAAAAAACCCCTCTCTCCCTCTTTCATTTTCGCATAGCTCAAACGTTGAGCCTTCACCTCCCATCTCTCTCCCTGATGTAGAGGCCTTCACCTCTCACCTTTCTCTTGCTGCGTTCTCTCTCCATTGTTTTCATAAGCAGTAGTTTGTGGACAAATAATCACAAACAAGATTCACATTGCAAATCCTTCCATTCATAAGCAGATTTGAATTTATTTTCATTAACTTAGCCAAGCAAGATACAATTTTGAGTAAACTTTGTACTTTTGAAAGTATAACCATCACAAAAAGGATTTTTGTCCTTGCTTAATTGATTTGCATTTCTCCCAGGTTGATGCTTAGGACAGTAAACTTTGACCATTTGAACATATAACCATCACATGAAGTACATTGGTTGCATTTCTCCCAAGTCTTTTCTACCATCTTTCTTTACAACTTTAGTTATTTTGGAGAATATAAGTCTTACACACATGATCTCCTAAATCTGTTTCAAAAAAAAAAAAAAAAAACTACAAAGAAAAGTTCATTAGAAATACATACCAATTATGTTCATTAGAAATAAAAAGAGAGAAGGTCATTAGAAATTAATGCTTTTAATCTTTGAACCAAAAGGTCTTGAAAATATATCTTTCAACAAAAGTCCTGGATGACATTTCACCTTGGACCTTACTAGTGGTGAGAAATCAAGGTATTCTATTCTATCCCAAGTGTGAGTCACTTTCCCAAGCATATAACAATAATAGAGGAATTGTTCTTAAAAGACAACATTCATCCACAGTTCTTCAGACTACACATGTTCATGTTCTTATAGGCTCCACTTTATTCTATTTCATGTCCTCTTGGTTACAACTTCCCAAATTAGAAATACAAACTACAAAGAGGCTTACTTGGCCTTGATTTAGCTAACAGTATATAATGTGAAAATTTTAATTTCATGACCATAAAATATTTGAAGCAATAGTAGAGCTCTATGCACACAGCTGGCTCTAGCATATAAGCAGGAGAGGTAGTCACCTAAGGCCCCAGGTAAAAAAAAGGTCCCCTAATTTTAACCAATAGAGTTATTTCTTTCATTTTAATATTATTAATTAAGCTCAAATATTAGCCAATAAATAAAATAGTATTTTTTTATGAAAAAGAAATTCTACGTTCATAATATTTTTCACAATACTTTCACAATAAATTCTAAGTAGCAGGATGTTACTGGCTATTATTGGTGGTTAAAAAAAAAATTTAATGGTGGGTTCAAATTAGAACTAGTAACAACTTAACACCTAGAATTTGTTGCGAAAATGTTATGAATTTAGCACTTCTAAAAAAAAAAAGAGCAATACACAAAAAATTTCAAAGATTTTTCACAACAATTGAGTTGGCAAATTTTTACTAATTCTCATCTAGGTCTACCACTAACGTCACTTTTTTACTTACCGTTATTAATCTACCATATCAATAGGAGTGAAATATTTTGTCAAATTTTTTGCGTCTACAAACATTCTAAAAAAAATATTCTAGGTGGTTCATGTTAATTAGTAATTTTTCATCTAACAAGAGAATAGAGTTTAAGCAATATTTAGATTATTTTTTTTTAAAGTCATTTTTAAATATATAAAAGGCTTCATTCATTTTTTGCCTTAGGTCCCTCAATGCATCAAGCCGCCCCTATCTATGCACATTAAAACCTAAAAAAAGACCGTAATGCCCTGAAAACTAAAAATGACAATAAAAATGTTATACAACCACTCTATTTGCTTGATTTGAAACTCATTGATTTTAAAATGAATAGATTTAAAAAAGCCTTGATTTGAAATCCATTTATTTTTAAATTCCTTATTTGGGTCTTTTTATACAATGAAGGATTTGAAATTCCATTGTTTGGATACCTAAAATTGGATTTGGATTTAAAATCAATAAAATAATTTTCCCAATTATTATTTTTCTTTAACTTTCTACATTTTAATTTCAGTAACATTTTTTAGTAATGAAGAAGCCATTGATAATCCAATTGCAAAGATGATGACTAAAAATTTGTCATCTCAGCCAACTAATTTTTTTTTTTTTGGCCAACTATTGACAACTAAAATGTTCAATATCAACATAAAGAGAGAACCCAAATGCATGAGTTTTTTCACAACATTTAAAAATCAAAATAAAAAATTGTTTCAAAGTTCTTAACTTGCTAAAAAGTTCTATATCATGGTGCGGACACAAGGTACAAGCCTCCAATTATACACATGTATGGGAGGAAGAGCAAAAAAAAGATGGCCCAACCTATGGCCTTGTGGATGGAGCCTGTTAGTAGTTGGGCTTGAGATTAAGTAAGCCCGAACATTTAATAATTAGGGTTTTTTTAAGCATCTTATTGTTAGCTATTTAAGCACTTATTCTAATTATTGTAAGATAGTTTTTGAGAATTATAAAAATATTGTGTTTCTTGTTACACTGATGCCGACTCCAGTTTGCTTGGTGCTAACTCCAAGCAACCCTTAGGTGCTGACTCCTAGGGTTTTTCTTGATTCTATGGTTGTTTAATTGTTCTATTGAAATAGTGTGGTTGTCCTTCATCATATCAAGAGAGATGATAAAGTATCCAAAATATGTGTTTTTTATACAAAATTCAAAACAAAGAGGCCATGGATACACCAATTGACAAGATAATAACCAAATATCTTCCATCATAGCCAACTAAAAAAATATCTTGTCAACTACAATATATTAGAGAGAGAGAGAGTACCCAAAATACATGGGTGTTTTTTTAACAACATTCAAAATCTCAAACTAAAAAACTGTTTCAAAGTGGATCTTTTCTACTCTTTTTTCTTTGGCAAAACTCAATTGCATAACTTATTGATAACAAATGTTGACATGTTGTTGTGCAATAGGAGAATTCATCACTTTTCTCCTTCCTCAATCATAACTTCAACTGCATCGTCCATATATTTTGCACCAACACCAATAGCTCTATCCCTCCCACACAAGATCTCAATGTCCTTCAATTGTCAATAACTTTGTTTTTATATCACATGCTTTTGTATTTTTCTAAAGAGAAAAAAAAAAAAAAAAAGAAGAAGCAATGAGTTAACTTTTTTTTTTTTTTTTTTGATAGAGCAATGAGTTAAATAAAATAAATTGGACAATAAAACAAAGGAAAGGGGGAAAAAATAAAATAAAAGGCAGGACATTATGTGATGATTGTATTAGTGATAAACTTATATTTAATAGCTAACAATCTATACCCACAACATGGTAAGCACATCAAAAGACAGTATTAAGCACATCAAAAGACAAGTTCATAATAGTTTTTTTCATTGAAGTTACTTAGAGAGACTGGATTTCTTCAGTTTTATCAACTAGATAGCAAGGTGCTAATCCTACCAGTAAACTATTAAATATACCAAATAGCATCATTAAACCATTAAACTGCACTAATTGAATATAGAAGACTACAATGCAATTCGCTCAAGTTTCGAAAAATATTTAAAAGATTCTAGATTATGAAACTTGAATGAATAATGAAAAAGTTAAAACAAAATGAGTAATGCTATTTTCAGTGGGTTTCTCACTTGTAAGATAATCCTCATTCAAGCAAAGTTTCACTAGGAAATGAATATCATGGGAAAGGAAGGGTAAAAAGGTCTAAGCAATAATAACCTATGAATTTTAAAAATTATAGAAATCAATACATTACATGCAGTAGATAGAGTATGTTAATCCTGCAATCACTTCACAAGGTACAAGTTTGCATGAATGTTCTTAATGTCCTCTCCTGTTGACTTAGAAGTCAATGTGAAAGATATATCAATCCCTGCAATCACTTTGAGTAGGCCTTGTACCACAACAGCCAAGTGAGCACTAGTACCAGAATTGAGCCAAAATTTTTCATTCCTCCACCACTCTTCTAATCCAATACCAGCCCATTGCACCTCTAGGGTAGCAAGTGAGATAAGGCATATGGTTATGATAAACACATAGACCAAGAAGGTCACACTTAGAGTTTGCCCAATGAAGTGGCTAGAGAAAAGTGAGAGTGTAGGGAGGAATCCATACCAATATTAAGATAAGACATGCGTTGGAGAAATTTGAGTTGCCTAGAGTCTAGCTAAGGATTGTTTCTAGAGAAGAAAATTGACCACTATTAACAAGCTATAGCCAATACATATAGTACTAAAAATTAACTTTCATTCATTCACAAGTCACAACCATTCATAGAAAATATATATATTAAACCTAATTTCAATTTGGATAAAAAATCTAAAACAAAAGCTCAATTGACAAAAGTAAAATTTTCCTCTAAAGAAAATACATGATCGAAGTAGAATAATCATGCACAACTCAGACAAAACACAAGCAGCCACCTAGCTTAAACAAACAAAATACTTTTGAGAACCCAATAACCATTGTAAATGGAGAAAGATATCAAAATCATCTCAGTCAATAAATCACACATAGTTCACAAATTCATTTCATCAAACACTTAATTTGCATTTTCAATTAATCCAACATTGAACTCTAAAAAAATAATAATAAATTTTTAAAAAAAAATCCAACGATTCCTTAACACAAATAAACCAACCCAATTCTCTAAATCTCATATATAACTCCTAAAAAAAAAAAAATCAACAACATTTCTATTCCCAAGTCCCAACTTTACCAATAAATACAGACCCAAATAGACAAATCCAAACTAAACCCACACAACCCAAATACAAACATAAAAACAAAACAAAATGGAGACAAAGCCACAAACAATAACTCATAGAAATACAGAAATCCACAGACAAACCCATAAAACCCCATTGATATTTTTTGGATTCAGATTTAGTACTAAAGGAAAAGGGAGATACAAAGGTTTAAGAGAATGTGAAGAGTTGGGAGAGACATCTTGGAGTGAAACATAAATTACATGTAAGTAATTAAATTTGTTTGGTGACTACACTTAGTATCCGTTTGGAATCGAATGAAAACTCACGCGTTTGCCTTTTTGCCTCTTTTTTTTTTTTTTTGACCAGCGCCTCTTGCACTATTTATGAAACATCAATAGTGCATTAAGGCAAATGTACAGTATTTGGGGATTGAACAGTAATAAAAAACTATTTTTTTATTGTTTTCAGCCATAAGTTTTCATTTTCAGCAAAATAAGCAGTATCCAAACACACCTGTGTTGGTTAGTACCAAATAGGAGGAAATTCCTGATCAACTTTCTAAACAAAGTTAGCAAACAACACCCAAATCTCCTATAAAAAAATAAATAAATAAAAACCCTATATCAATCGATAAGCACAACTTGGATTAGTAACAATGAATAAAAATTAAGACAACTTACATATATCTCATGCGTTGATAGTTAAACGGCTGAAATAGAAGAACCCAGCTTCTTTGGTGGGTTTGCCGTCTGGGTTCTTGTGGTTGGTTTGGCCGGGGAGGGAATTGAATAACTCTGTTTCTTCTTTTGTGGGTCATCCATAGGGTTTTCTTTAGTAGCCGCTAGGTTTCTTGTGGTTGGTTTGGAAGAGAAGAAGTGAGATGAAATAAGCAAGAGATGAGACAGAAGCATAGAAGAAGAGCAGAGAGGAGCGAGAAGCATAGGAGAAGAGTCTGATTTGTTTTTTTGTTTATATATGTTACCTGTTTTACCGGTTACTAGTATCCACTTAAAATAAATGAATGGTCAAGAGCAAAACACAATTGAATTAATGGTTTAAATTTAAGTGGGTACCATATTCCAACAAATGAAGAGGTATAGTTATTTCAATTAATCATAGCAAATAGATCCTTGCCCTCTGAATGATGTGGAACATGGGTTTCTTTTTTTTTTTTTTTTGGTAATAATTTTTTATTAAAAAAAATATTCCTTGCCATTTTTTGAAAAACTTTGGGGCTGTTTGGTAACATTGCTCTAGTAATGTTGTTTGTATTTTTTGAAAATACGTGTAGACGAAAAAGTGTATGAAAATGCGTGTAATGTTGTTTAAAAATTGAAAACATATATTTAAACACATGTACCAAACAACCCCTTTGTATCTAATCTCTATTAAAACCATTTTCCATCATAATTTAATAAATTTTACAAAAAACTAAACGAATATAACATAAAACTCTACACCACCCTTATGGTGATCATAAATAAGTGCCACAGATGGAAAATTCGAAACCAAACAAATACGACGGTTCTATCTCATTACATTACATGGCTTTAAAGGGAAGAGTAAATAGGGACACTAGGTAAGGTGGCACCAGCATCAATAATGAAAATGTTGCCCGAAACATATTCAGCAGAGTCATGTACCAAGAATCAAACAAGTGATGTCAATGCGGGATCCGAGGTGCCATACTCTCTTAAAGGGATGGTTTTCCTTTCCACATTACTCAGCCAATCTCTTTGCATAAGACCTTGAGTAATTTCAGATTTGAAAAGGTCAGGTGATATAGAATTCACTTTAATTTTGTATACACCCAATTCTAGGGCCATGACCTGTTATAAGTAGAACCATCATTATATGGAAATATAGTGACAAGAAGAACAAAATTGATAGTTTTTAGACCCCTTAAAACACAATTGAATTAACCTAGGTAATTAGCCAAGTTGTTACTTAGTCCAAATTCCAAATCTAGGTTATCACAAACAAATAATTATATCATATAAAGCAGTGGAATTATAAAAGACACAAGATATGATCGCCCAGGAAACCAAACCGGTAAAAACCTGGGGAGGATTTAACCTAGCTATCCTCAAGGTAAACTTGAATCCACTATCTTGAAAGAATCGAAGTTCATACAATAAGACTTACACGCCCCCACGCTCGACTTCTTATTGCTACCCACCAGTAGAACTTACTGACACGACCACGTGCAAACTTCGAATCCACGCACTCCTTCTTTCTTGGATTCACCGCTAGATACAAGCACACCCGGATGTGTTTCTTTAGGCTTCAATGGCAACAACTGAATTGATCATCAAGGTATAGAAAACTTCTTCTCCTTGAAACCCTTAAGTTTATGTGAAGAAAAGTTCCTCAAGGATCTCACAAGAGATTCACACAAACCGCAATATGAGCAACACCAAAACGTGGTTAGGGTTTGCCTTTTATACCTAAGGCAAATTAGAAAACCCAAAACGTTTTAATTAAAATAGGGCTTGTTAGGACATATGTGTTTCTCATGTTATAGAACATATGTCATGATTTTATGTAATTGGCTTATCTTTTGACAAAACGCACTTTATTTGTAATTGGGTAGACTTAGAATGTGTTTAACCACTTCAAGAAACCACGTTTCAAGATCTATTGTTGAAACCTTCAAGTTTGTTCAAGAAATCAAGCAAGAGAGTGCAAATTCATTAAAGCTTGACAGCTGGTCGATACCTGTTCGACACCTTCTATCTGTCGAGGTTTACGAATTTCAGATTTCAACTCTGTTTTTCTTGGGATCCGTGAATCTGTCTATGGGCCTTCTTTTCTTCTAACCCTAGACATATAAAAGGATTGTTTTAAGAGCCGTCAAACTGTACACAACTTGCACAAGCATTGAGCAAACTTTGTTCGAGCAAATTGTGACTGGAGACAAAGTTCTTGACCTAGTTCATCTCTTTCTTAGAAAAGTTGCTGTGTATTTGCACCTTAGGGTTTTGTGACCAAGCATCTTCCTGATCTTCATCATGTGGATGAACTGAAGAACTTTGCGACCAACAATCTTTTCAGATTGGTGATTGAAGTCACATATTGGGATCCGCGCAATTGGTTAGTCACGTACTTGGGAGACGTGCATCAGAAAGGGAAACTGTCACTACAAAATAAGTCCGATTGGGTATTGGGGTAAGGGTTCAACTGTAGATTGGTAAGGTACTTGGGATTCCTTGCTTGTAACCGCTTGTTGTGATAATAGTGGAGTTTCAGGAGTGGTGACCTGAAAATCACCTGGTGGGGTTTTTGCCGTTAGGTTTTTCCCTATTCGTAAACAAATCACCGTGTCTTTTATTTTCTGCTGCAATTTTAGTTTATTGGTGATTTGTTTGTGCTACCACATATTTGCATGATAAATTGATTAATTAATAACTTGGCTAATTAATTAATTAACTTCTATCACAAGGGGTCATTCAGTTTGTGGCCTATCAGGGCTGAGTTAGAATTTTGCAGAAAAAAACGTTCAAGCCCGAATTTCGATTGATCGAGCCTAAGCTTCGATCAATCGAAATAGGCTGAATTGGTTTTTTAATTCCTGCAACAACATATTCCAACTTTACATCAACGAATAAACTTTGAGCAAGTCTAAACATGACTAAACACATTGTTTTTTATTATGGTTTGCCAACAATACAAATTAGAGTTCTAAATACATAAAAACCTAAGTCTTTAGAACCTAACAAACTCCCTCTTTGGCAATCCGTGACAAAACACAACTAGAAACTCAAAGTTTAAAAATAAAAGCCATTTACAAAATAATGCTCATAAACACAAATTCAATCCTAACTACTATCCATTTGTTGCAAAAGAAGACAGCAGCTCAATTGAATTAACATGTATATTTCCTGAAACACTTAAACAAAAAGCATAACCGCAAGTGTGGAAAATACAAGCAAATAAAATAAATTCTTGATTTCAAACAAACACAATAAAGACATATATTAATGAAGAACTCATAAACATAAGTCAATAAACAGTTGAAACAAGAAACATATAAAACAAAAAAATATACTCCCCCTAACATGAATATCCAAACAATAATAAAACAAATGTGGCAAGAGCTAAAAAAGTAAAAGCACAAAGTGAAGCACCTAGATACAATCTAAACAACTCCACAAGCTCCAACCAACAAAAAATACTCTCACCCTGAAAACAAAAACAAAGTGCTCTTAATATGTACTCCCCTTTTTTGTGACAGAATGCCAAAGGGCAATCAAAATCCATCATCAAAAGGAGGTGGCGGTGAAGAACGTCGAAACTGTGCCAAATCCGCTCGCAAACCACGAATCTCATCAAGAACGTCCATCAAAATCTGTCCTTGGGCCGCCTGAATGGTCAAGACATGATCCAACGTACGTCGAATGTCTGAATCATCCAAAGTAGTCGGTGGAGGAACATCAGCATTAGCAGTAGCACCACCAGATGTCTGAGCAACATCAGCACTTGTAGAAGAGGGAGGAGGGGGAACATCACCAGAAGATGCACCTTTAGGACCCGAGGATCAACTCCCAAGTGAGCAGCCCTCTGTCTAATAAAGGTAGCACCTAAGGGAGCAACAACATGAATAGGTTCACTAGAAGGGAAATCAGCTAGACTAAGGAATAACAAAATCCTATGAATGAAAATATGATGGATAAGCGCATGCCGTACAACATAACTCCTATGAACTTCATTCAAAGAACGAAGAAACAAATAAGGAAAGCTGATAGATGCACCAAACATGAAAGCATACAAAAACACACATCACTCTAGAGGGATGGTGTGGAGATGAGAAATAGGCCACAAAGAATGACACGCTACCCTAAGAAAAAGATAGGCAGTCTCAGAAAGTGCAGAAGACATGATCTGAGGATCAGAACCCTACTGGATAGAAAACCTAGTGATGTATGACATGACAACATCTAATGGAGGAGCCTCAGCATAGGGATAGACTGGCTTCCTAACGACCAGAACCCCAAGAGAATCAGCCACTACCCTAGGGGTAATGGTGAACTCAACACCTCGTATCCAACTCCTAACTAGGGTGTTAGAATCATAGACGTGGCAAGAAAGGTTCAAGAAGAACTCTCTAATCAGGGTGGTCGGGGGTGGATAGTCTATCTCTAACAAGGACAACCAACCTCTAGACTCTAAGTTAGCCCCAATGGCCGGATCAACCTCATCAAGAATCACAGAACGCTTAGCCCATATCTTACGCTTACTATTCAGTTTCTCAAAAGCCTCACTACAACGGTCGTTCTTAAAGAGCTAACTCCTAGAGGGAGACACAGAAGGAGTAGAAGGAATCTTATTAGCTCTAGTTTTCCTAGGCATGGTGCTAGGATAAGGACCAAAACACCCAGCAAAGAGAGAGAGAGAGAGAGAGAAAAAAAAAACACACACACACACACACACACACAAAACCAAGGGCAAACTACAAGTTAGCACAAAAAAATATAAAACAAAAACTATATGATGCATGAAAAAAGTAAATGTCATGATGCACGTCCTAATGCAGTGCAATTAAGTTGAAATTAAGTTCAATTTGACAAAAATGGCTTGAGCATAGAGTTTCTAACAAAAACTCCAAAAATTTGAAACAAATTGACCAATTGATCATCACACAAGACAGATTACACAAAATAATGATCAATTACATCAAGTCAACAAGCCAATTTCATCAAATTAAACCAAATTGAACAAAATCCCCAAATCGGGTTCAATACAAGCCCTAGAATTTTTAATTTTTCACAAATCCTCCAAATTGATCAAATTTTTCAACAAAGATCATGTTAATAACATCATAGGAGCAAAACCCAATGATCAATTTCAGAAATTATGGCCAGAATCATCAAAACCCCCAAATATGTATAGGTTCAAAATCCCCAAATTAAAATGCATGAAAAATGCATGAAATGTGAAAATAAAAGCAAAAAGAAGGGTAAAAAAGTCTTACCAGTAGTTGGAGAGAGAAACCTTGCAAAAAGAATGATAAAAAATGACAAAAATCTGAGGTGGAGCCAAGTCTGAATCGGAGAGAGAGAGAGAGAGAGAGAGAGAAAAGCTTCGAAAATTTTGAAAAAGTGATTTTGAAAAAGTCAAGATCTGTTTTTTTTAAAAACCTAATTCACGATATTCGATTGATCGGAAAATAGTTTTGATCTGTGAGAGACCGCGCCCCCGGCCCGTTTTTTATGATATGTTAGGCCAAACCCACGTGAATGGGTGGAGTCGTGTTATTGCCTCTCAAAATGGAGGTTCGACTGATTATATTTTTCCCCTTAGATTAGGGGTTTTACAACGGAGTCGCCACTTATTTAATTATTGGAAAAATAAGAAAACCATAATTGAAAAAGAATTCCTCATTTTATTAATTTGAAATTGAATTTACATTTGATCATAGGAAAATTACATGGCTTTGGTCCTAGATACAATCTAAGATAAAGTACATGGCTTTGTTTCCTAGTTACAATCTAGAAATTGAAAATTACATGGATAAGCATTTGATCTATTAATCCTTAATCTAAGTTCGGAGGCTATGTTACAAGGTGGGAAGGTGTTAGGCACCCACCTTGCCCGGTGAAACCGGTCTTCTAGACTATGGTGGCCAACATTCATATCACATCATCCAATATGTCAATCAAGTTACATGTTGAATTTCATGTGTGTGCATGTGATAAACCCTAATTCAATTTATTTAGCATTGCATTTGGATTGAAAAATAAATTCTAGTGAATGTGTGTGAATGGTGATATCCTAGATTCAAGAATTTGAAAGAATTATGAAAAAAACATATTTTTCATATCTCTGATGTAGATTTAAGATCAAAACTAGTGTTTATGCATGAACATGTGATGAACAACCAAGAACATGTGAAGAACTAAGAACATTCAAACATATTCAAAGGAATTTAAATGATTACTATCATGCCTTAATCCTAAATTCTCATCATGGAAACACAAAAAAACAATTAGGGAATGGGATTATACCTTCATGCAAGATCCATATGGTGGAGGAGAAGACTCTTGAGGGAGGTCCTAAGGGTGGAGGAAAAGAAGAGTTAGGAGAGGAAGAGTGAGTCTCACTCAATACCTTGAGTCTCAGGAAGACCAAGATATGACAAGACTACTCTACTTCACTAGAACTCAAGAGAGGAGAAGAGAGGGGGGTTTTTTTGTGTCTTGGAATGAAGGAGAGGGGGGGTTTATATAGTAGTGGTGGAGAAAATATGAATGGAAAGCCATTTAATGAGGGTTGCCAAAGAATCATGAACCTAGACCTCATTTTAGCCTTTGGGGAAATCTGGTGCATTAAATGGAAAGATTGGTGAGAGTGAGGAGCAAGCAAAGTTCGGTTTTCTCGTAGCTGCTGTAACAGCATATAGAGCCAACTTCAAAAAATCATATCTGACTCAATTCTGATCGGAATTGCCTCATTCTTGTTCTCAAATTGAAGCCTCGGATGTCTAGTTTCTGGGAAAATTAATCTCATTCACAGATTCAAAATATTCTGAGAGATATTGATGAAATGGTGAGCAGAGGTCATTTGTTAGAAAATGATTTCAGCACAATTAACATTAATATGTCCCAAATTAGCTCCCAATTAACATTAAATGGCACCAATAACTCCCATTTCAGACTTAATTGGTTCTAAATTTACTCTAATAAAAAGATAATTGCACAAATTACTCATTGAATAATTAATGTTTAACTATCTAATTAATTAGGTGTATGCAACCTCACCATAAAATGTAGTCCTAACCAATCAAATTATGACACCTCATCAATCTCAAATTGATTATACTTATAACCAATTGAAATCAATTTTTCATAATCACATATAGTCGGACTCAATTTGTGATGGTGCATTTCAACCATTAAAACTTGATTTGATGATAACTTTCAATCTGGTGGTCCGATTAGGGCTCATGACCAGTCGATTTAATCGTTACAACATCAAGATCATTTTGGTGAAATGAGATTAAGGATCTAATGATCAGAATTAAGATTCATATTTCCAATGTGAAATTACCCTTTTACCCTCCATGTGAGGTTAAATGCGGATTGCAAAATAGGGTGTCAACATGATCAATCGAAATAGACAAAGCCTCACCTGAAATTTTAAAAGAAATTTCAATTGATCGAAAAACAGATTGGATCAATCGAAAATCTGAAAAAACATCTTTTTAGAAAAAATAACTTGATTTTTGGAAACACTCCTCAAAGCATTGGATATAAGAAATAAAATGCATGAGTATGAGATGGAATGCTTTTCCAAAACACAAGTTTTAAACCTAGTTTTTCCAAAATTAAGATTTTCAAACATTCTCCCTTTAAAAATCTCAAATACAAAATATGTTTTGCACAAAAAAAATGCTCAAAGTAATTTCAAACTTGGTTGGTCAGACCAAAAGACACACACAATAACATGTACAATGTTTAGCAAAGATTAGCTTGTAGTGTGTGCAACTAGCAAAAAAAAAAAAAACACTTGAGTTACATGTGAGGTGATATGTGTATAGCAATCAATCACAAAGTCTACAAAATTCATCACATAGAATTTAAAAGAAACTATCACCTAAAGAGATACATCATATAACTCCCACATCTCCTAGAACATAAGCTTGCAATCATGTAAGTTTCTTGAATTTTGCCTCATAATATACACACCAATTTTAATTATGTGATTTGGCATCAAGCCTTAATAGTACACACCATTTTTAAGCATTAAGCAATTAAACCGGAGCTTCGCCTTATGTTCTTTTTGTGCATGTGCTACACTTTCTCGAGCACAAAATCTTACGATATGCACTAAGGTGTTCATAATTGGCTAGTGAACAGTGGTGAGATGGTTATTTATGCATTTCTTAAAAGGATCAAGTCTGACAGTCAAATAACATGTGACTTCAAGATTAAGACAAAGATATAAACACTATAAACATCTTTCCCACACAACATGCACTACAAAGCTTCAACTAGTCAAGTGCAATAAATAAGCTCTTCAAAGCTAAACAAAAAACAAAAGACATGTCATGTGAAAATAGATTAACCAACCTTGTTTTCAAAAACAAAGAGAATAGTGCAAAAACACAATTTGCTTCCTTTTCCTTCCCTTTTTTTTAAAAAAAATTTAAAAAAACACCTAGAATGAAATGCATGAATGTTATGCAATGCAAATCCTAGAAACAAAAGGAAAATAAAAAAACACAAAAAACCAAAGAACAAAGAACAATGATCACAAAGGGAAAAATAATGAAGCACAAGGACCATGTCAGAAAGACTCAGTTAGATCGAGTCTTTTGCATCCAAAACCTTTTAGATGCACCACGAGCAGTGGAGTTTGTTTTCACATTAGACTGATTTCTAACTCCAGGATTGGAATAAAGGTTGAGCGCCTTTACCAATTCACCAATAAGTGCAATAGGATCTTATGCTTGAGGCACTGGCACTTTTGACTTGTTTGCTCTCTTAGCAGCTTACAGCTTGTAACAGTTTGGACGAATGTGTCCAAACTTCCCACAAAAATGACAAACCCAAGCAGGCTTACCATGCATCTTATCCTTAGAAAGGGTAGACTCCTTAAGTTTAGACTCTTTCAAATCAACCCTAATCTTCCTAGATGGAGAAAATTCTATGGGTTTGATAACCTCACTCACAGGGGGTTTGACAATTTCACTCACAACCTCATTTACAAAAGGTTCAGAAGAAGATGAAGGGACAAAGTTTGTGGAATGGGGAGCAGACAAAGTTTGTGGAATGGAAACAGAGATGCTTTCAACAAAACCTAATCCAGATTTGTCAGAAGGAAACTTTTGAACACTCAGCATTTGATAAAGTTTAGAACTAGCAAATTTAGCAACAGATAAATCAAGTTCCAAAGATTTCACTTTATCAAGCAATAACATATTTTCAATTTTCACATTGTTCAAAAGTTCATTAGCATCAAAAAGTTTAACAAGCAAATTTTTCATATTAAGCTCAAGAGATTCAATTTTCTTCAGGCCAAGTTCAACATTCATAGCATCCTTTGCAGCAACTTTGCAAACTAGCAGATATAGCAACAGATAAATCAAGTTCCAAAGTTTTCACTTTATCAAGAAATAACATATTTTCAGTTTTCACATTGTTCAAAAGTTCATTAGCATCAAAAAGTTTAACAAGCAAACTTTTCTTATCAAGCTCAAGAGATTCAATTTTCTTCAAGCCAAGTTCAACATTCATAGCATCCTTTGCAACAACTTTGCAAAGTTTATTGTAGGCCTTTTAAAGATCTGCATACTCAGAGAGTTCCCCATCAAAAAGGTTCTCTTCAGCAGATATGCTTTCATTTACTACATCAGTAGCAATGAAAGCAATGAAGTTTCCATCCTCGTCACATTCTGACTCATCATCAGAAACTTCACCATCACTAGGGGTTACAACCATAATCTTATCCTTAGACTTCAAGTAAGTAGGACACTCAGATTTCATGTGACCATACCCTTGACATCCAAAACACTGAGGACCCATAGAATTATTTGAAGATTGACCTACTTTTTCTCTAGGTTTATCATTATTATTAACCTTAGTGGGATCATTCTTCCTAAAATTTCTAGGTTCAGCAGTGCTCGTACCTCTTGCCTTTCTATTATTATTCCTGAGAAAGTTTCTAAAATTCTTGGCAAGGTAAGCAATCTCTATAGCAGAGAACTCATCATCAAATCCACCAACCTCAACATCATCAATTGACTTAAGAGCCATTAATTTGGATTTGTTAGTTTTGGGTAGGTCCAACTCATAAGATTGAAGTGATCCTACAAGGTCATCAACAGGGATGGAGTCCACATCCTTGCTCTCAGTAATGGCAGTCACCTTGGGTCTAAAGTTCTTAGTTCAAGATCTAAGAATCTTCCTAACAATTTTAGGTTGATCATAGATTTCACCCAAATTATAAGCAGAATTAACAATGTCATTAAGTTTAGCATAGAATTCATCAAAAGATTCATCATCAGACATCCTAATGCTTTCAAATTTAGAAGTTAATTGCTGCAATTAATTGATTTTGACAGCCTTTGTGTTTTCATGCACAGTCTGGAGGATATTCCAAGTAGTATGAGCAACCTCAACATTAGAGATTCTCTTAAATTCCTCCATAGAAACAGCGTTAAAGATAGCATTCATAACTTTGCTATTGAATGAGGCTGCTTCTTTTTGAAAAGTTTGCCACTCATTAACAGGAGTAGTGGGCTTCTCCCATCCGTATTCAACGGAGTTCCAGACTCTCTCATTAATCGATTTCATGAATGCTTTCATCCTTACTTTCCAATAAGCATAATTATTCCCATCAAAGTGAGGAGGAATAACCAGAGAGTGTCCGTGTTCCATGACAACAAGGATCAAGGATCAGCTCAATGATCAAAAGATCAACAACAAGAGAGTTACTCGTTCTGATACCACTTGATAGTTTTTAGACCCCTTAAAACACAATTGAATTAACCTAAGTAATTAGCTAAGTTGTTACTTAGTCCAAATTCCAAATCTAGGTTATCACAAACAAACAATCATATCATCTAAAGCAGCGGAAATATAAAAGACACAAGATATGATCACCCAGGAAACCAAACCGGTAAAAACCTGGGAATGATTTAACCTAGCTATCCTCAAGGTAAACTTGAATCCACTATCTTGAAAGAATCGAAGTTCATACAATAAGACTTACAAGCCCCCACGCTCGACTTCTTATTGCTACCCACCAGTAGAACTTACTGACACGACCACGTGCAAGCTCCGAATCCACGGACTCCTTTTTTCTTAGATTCACCACTAGATACAAGCACACCCGGTTGTGTTTCTTTAGGCTTCAATGGCAACAACTGAATTAATCATCAAGGTGTAGAAAACTTTTTCTCCTTGAAAACCCTAAGTTTATGTGAAGGACAACTCCTCAAGGATCTCACAAGAGATTCACACAAACCGCAATATGAGCAACACTAAAACCTGGCTAGGGTTTGCCTTTTATACCTAAGGCAAATTAGAAAACCCAAAACGTTTTAATTAAAATAGCATTGAGTTGGAATTCTGTAGAAAAAACGTTCAGGCCCGAATTTCGATTGATCAAGCCTAAGCTTCGATCGATCAAAATAGGCTGAATTGGTTTTTTAATTCCTGCAACAACTTATTCCAACTTTACATCAACGAATCAACTTTGAGCAAGTCTAAACACGACTAAACACATTGTTTTTATCATGATTTTCCAACAATACAAATTAAAGTTCCAAATACATAAAAACCTAAGTCTTTAGAACCTAACAAAAATCAACACAACACAACACACACACACATATATTATGCAGCACTCTTATGTAAAAGTAGGAGGCACAAAAGTTGAAATAAAAGACAAACTAGTCTGAGTCTAATAATTGATAAGAATACATTTCCTATGGGCAAAGACTTAAAAGAAATTGGCTCTTAGATGGTAATTATGTCTGTTTTGGCATTCAATTCCAAAGGGGATTAATGTGAAAATCTTTAGGACTTGCAATTGAAAGTGCCTGGCCTGAAGAGAATCTCTAGTCTTCATTTGTGTGTCTACTATCTAGGCGCCTAGCTCTCTTGGAAATTGGATCTTCTTTTCTCTTTTTTTTGTCTCCAAATGGAAAAAAAGGAGCATACATTTGTTTACCTATTGTTAAAATAATTGAAGCGAAAATTTTCATTTTCTATTATGATTTTTCTTCTTAGAGTAATTATTTTGTTTCCAAACAATTACAAAACATGACAATGGTATTACCCCTATATTTTGGAAGAGTTGCATGGCAATCAACATTATCTTTGTAAAGGTATCAGAAATCAACGAAACTAAGGCAGCAAAGTGAATTACATAAGTCCAGAAATCCAGATAGTTGCAGAGCTGAAGCAGAGCTCAACGATAAGTAGCTTAAGCATAAAAACTACATGTAGTATAGTATTGGTTAGTGAACATGTGAGCTACTCGTGATTGACTTAAGTGTACACCTCTGGTAGTTAGTTAGGAAGTTTGTTAGATCAATTAAGTTAGTTTTTGGCTTGAGTTAGTTGCTTAGTGTTGTATATAAGCACTTGTAATTATCTATTTTTACTCAGATTAATGAAATACTTTTCTTAGTAAATTTCATATGGTATTAGAGCCTTCCTGCTCTATTTTCTCCCAAAATTTCTAGGGTTTGTTCTTGAGAGCTTTGAAGCTTCTTCAATGGCTGAAGCAACTAATACTTCATCTTCTTCCTCTGCACAAGATCTGACACTCGTAAAGGCTATCTCAAATCCTCTGTTTCTTCATCACGCTAATAATCTTAGAGCCATGCTCATGTCTGAACCGTTGATTGGTGAGAATTACCATGCTTGAGTTCGTTCAATGAAGAAAGCATTGGTTGCCAAGAATAAGTTTGGCTTTGTCAATGGTAGCATTACTCTCTCTTCACCATTGATAAAGAATCCAGCAACAGTTAATGCTTGGATTCGCTGCAACAACATGGTAGGTTCTTGGTTGATGAAGGTTGTGTCACCTCAAATTCGAGTGAGTATTACCTACAGATACACTGCTTTGGAAATCCGGAATGATCTCCGAGATACACATTCTCAAGGGAATGGACCTAGGGTTTTCTAGCTCCAGAAAGACATAGCTTCAATGTGTCAAGGTGAGTCTTCAATTACCAATTATTCCACTCAGTTAAAGCTTTTTTGGGATCAACTTCAGAATTTTAGGCCTACTCCTACCTGTTCTTGTGGAAAGTGTACCTGTAATCTGTTTCAAAAGCTTGAAGATCTTCATCTTCAATAATTAGTGATGCAATTTCTGATGGTGCTCAACGAGTCATACTCTCATATCAAAAGGTAGATCTTGTTAATGGAACCATTGCCAACCATTAACAAAGTCTATTCCGTGTTGATTCGAGAAGAAAGGCAAAGGAGTGTAGGGCTTAGCAATTCTATTCACATAGAGTCTACTACTCTAGCAGTGAAGGGTTCTAATGTCAATTCCAATTCCAATTTTCCTAGATTCTTTGGTAATTCTGGTGTTTATGGAGGAAAGAATTCCAAAGGTAGAGACAGACCTATGTGTACTTACTGTGGGAAGCTTAGACATGTCATGGAGAAATGCTTCAAGGTACACGGTTTTCCTCCAGGCTTCAAACCTAAAGGCAAGAACTTTATGATGAATCAAGTCAATGTTCAAGAAGCTTGTGTAGATAATGGTCCTCCACTGCTACTTTTCCTTTCACTCAAGAGCAATGTCAGCAGTTTTTGACCATATTGGGGACTCTAATGCAAGTTGTTCATCTTAACTCTGGTGGCAAGGAGACTCAGTTCAATATAAGCAATAAGAAAGCACACATGGCCAATACTGTGATTAAGCCTAATCCAGTAGTTCCTTCTTCTTCCAGTACCACAGATGCTCTTACCATGGTAGGTATGTTAAGTTCTACTTGTCTTGATTTGAGGCATTCAGTCTTTTCTACCCAAATTGTGCATAGAATAGCTTTTGGTGGTAATACTTGGGTCATTGACACTAGTGCAACAGATCATATAATGTATTTTTTTCATCTATTGACTGATTTTACTTTTGTTAATTGTGTGGTTGAACTTCCTAATGGTGAGACTGCTTTGGTAACTCATATTAGTTCTATATGTCTTTCTGAAAATCTGATCTTAACCAATGTGCTTTGTGTTCCATCTTTCTCTTTCAACCTTTTATCAGTCAGCCAACTCACCAAGAAGATGCATTGTTGTCTCATTTTCTTGTCTACCTCTTGTTTCATTCAAGACCTCAATTGCTAGAGGACGATTGGTGTGGGTGAAGTTCATAATGGGTTATATCTCCTTCAACATAGCCCTTCTGATACTTATGCCATTCCAACTCCGTCCCAGGCTACTCCATCCTTCCAATCTGTTTTTGATTCTATTTTTCATCCCATTTTTAGTACAAATAAGTCTCATGTAATCAATAATGTCAAGATTCCAGCTTTTACCTGGCATTCCAGACTTAGGCATCCTTCTGATGCTAAGATTTCTGTTTTGAAGAGTGTACTTCCTTATCTCACTTCTATCTCTAATGAAATTTGTGAAATATGCCCTCTAGCTAAGCGTAAAAGGCTTCATTTTCCTTTTCATTATCATGTTTCTGAATTTCCTTTTGATTTGATACATTGTGACATTTGAGGGCCTTATGTACCTACTGTTGCAGGTCACAAGTATTTCCTTACCATTGTTGATGATTGTACTAGATCAACTTGGGTTTATCTTATGAAATCTAAGTCTAAAACTAGATCTTTATTACAATCCTTTTATACCATGATTAAAACTCAATTTGGTAAGTCTATTAAGGTCTTTAGGACAGACAATGGGCTTGAGTTTCAAATGATTGACTTCTTTAAGTTTCATGGCATCATTCATCAACATAGTTGTGTTGCCAATCCACAACAAAATTCTATTGTGGAGAGGAAACATCAACATATACTTTGTGTTGCAAGAGCTTTAAGGCTTCAATCAAACATTCCTATTGCTTATTAGGGTGACTGTATCATTACTGATGTGCATCTTATAAACAGACTTCCTTACCCTTTTTTGAACAACAAATCTCCTTTTGAGCTTCTTTACAATAAAATTCCAGATTATTCACATCTCAAGGTGTTTGGTTGTCTATGTTTTGCTTCTACTCTTTCTCACAATAGAGGCAAGTTTGATCCTAGGGCTATTAAGTGTGTTTTCTTGGGGTATCCTTATGGAGTTAAGGGCTATAAGCTCTTGAATTTACAAACTAGATCTTGTTTCATTTCTAGAGATGTTCTTTTTCATGAATTTGTATTTCCTTTTAAGTATCTTCCTACTTCTGTTCCTTTGTCTCAAACTAATCCCTTTTATCATGATTGTTTTCCCGATTCTCCACCTCTGCCTGTTACTGATTCCATTCACCATTCTGCTCCTATCCTAGAACCCTCAGCTCCTATTGATTCTACTATTCTTGAAGAACATTTTATTGATCTTCTTGAGGATTTGTCTGTTTTTGTTCCTAAAGACATTACTACTCCTATTCTTGATATTACTCCTTTTTCTTTGTCCATTGAACTTAACCATGCTTCTAATTCTCTTCCAGGTAGTTTTGTTCTTTATGATCCTCTCCCTAGAAGGACTACTAGAGTTTCTAGACCACCTATTTATCTTCAAGCCTATAAGTGCAATGCTACTTCCACAAAATACCCCATTGCCAATTATATTTCTAATCACAAACTCTCTCCTTCTTACTCTCATTTCTGCAATAGTATCTCTACCCTTTAGGAACCACAGTTTTACCATCAAGTAGTTGGTGATCCTAATTGGGATGCTGCCATGGTAGCTGAACTTTAGGCTTTAGAACTTAATAACACTTGGTCTCTTGTTCCTTTGCCTCCCAATAAAAGGGCTATTGGTTGTAAGTGGGTTTTCAAAATCAAGTACAAGTCTAATGGCAATGTAGAGATACAAAGCAAGGTTCATTGCCAAAGGTTATACTCAACAAGAGTGTTTGGATTATACTGAGACCTTCTCTCTTGTTGCCAAGATGGTGACTATCAAGCTTTTCTTGTCTTTGGCTACTGTGCAAGGCTGGACTCGTCACAAATTGGATGTAAATCATGCGTTTCTTCATGGTGATTTGCATGAAGAAGTGTATATGTGTCTTCCTCCAGGCCTGCCCAGCAAGGGGGAGCTTGTGTGCAAATTGAATAAGTCCTTGTATGGCCTTAAAATAGCCTCAAGGCAATGGTATTCCAAGTTTTCAACCACTTTACTACAACATGGTTTTCTGCAATCTAAGGCAAATTATTCTTTGTTCACCAAGCAATTAGGAGCTTCTTTCGTGGCACTTTTGGTATATGTTGATGATATACTCATTGCCAGCAATGATCCTCAATCTGTAGCAAACATGAAGGTTGTCTTAGATAAGCAATTCAAATTAAAGGATATGGGCAATCTAAAATACTTCTTGGGTTTGGAAGTGGCTAGGTTTGAGAAAGGCATTTCATTATGCCAGAGAAAGTATGTCCTTGAAGTGATCAATGATGTGGGAATGATTGGATGTAAGCCTGTTAAAACTCCCATAGAGGTCAATCTTAAACTAAGCAAAGATGAAGGCAAGTTATTGGCTAATGCTGGTATGTACAGAAGATTGATAGGGAGGCTATTGTTTCTTACTATTTCTAGGCCATATATCACTTACTCAATACATAGGTTGAGCCAATTTATGTCTAAGCCTAGAGAGCCTCACCTCAAGGCAGCCTATAGGGTAATTCAATATCTTAAAGGTACATCAGGACAAGGCTTGCTCTTTTCAACTCAATCCTCCTTACACATCAAAGCCTTTGCAAATGCAGATTTGGCTGCATGCATTGATTCTAGGAGGTCCATCACAGGTTACTGTGTATTTCTTGGTGACTCTTTGATTCCTTGGAAATCTAAGCAAAATACAATTTCAAGGTCCACGGCAAAAGTAAAGTACAGAGCAGTTTTATGGTCTTCTTACCAAGATGGGCATCTCCAACATTCATTCTCATGATGTCCATCCTGAGAGGGAGTATCAGAAATCAATGAAACTAGAGCAGCAAAGTGAATTACACAAGTCCAAATAGTTGCAGAGTTGAAGCAAAGCTCAACAACAAGTAGCTTAAGCATAAAAACTACATGTTGTATAATATTGGTTAGTGAGCATGTGAGCTACACGTGGTTGACTTTTTTTTTCTTTTGAGTATAAACGGCAGAATTTTATTCAATGAAATAATAAATTTATACAAGAACAAGGCAGTATCAAGGAGAGCCAAAGGAAACTGCACAAGCTATAGAGCTTTCCTACCATCTATCAAAAACAGCAGCTATATGAAAGGTTACATCTAGGAAAGCCAAAGAAGAACAAGACTATCTTACAAACTCGAGACAAGCTTCCATAATTAGCTTCCAAATATTCTATAGCATGAGCTGCAGCAGACCTGGCTAGAAAAGAGGGGTCAGGACGTGGAGTATCATAGTGAGCCTCATTCCGCTTATTCCAAATCATGCAGCTGGTTGTGAAAAATATTGCAATTTCTGGGTCATTTTTCCTTTGCATAATTTGATCAGCCACATCCACAAATGAAAGATTTGTGCAATGAGACATGGTCCCCTTTAAGCATGTGGACTTCCAAACCATATCAGAATATGTACAGCTTAGCAGGATATGGTCTGATGACTCCACCCCATCCTCTCAACATTCACATCCAGCATCAAACAAAATTTTTCTTCTAGCTAGATTTGCTTTTGTAGGCAATATATCTCTACAAGCTCTCCAAATGAAAGTTTTGATTTTATTACATACCTTGGCTGCCCAAATTGCTTTCCAAATTTTATTGCACTATGAGTAATTGAATGATTGGCCATGAGAAGATCTCAGTTGTTGAGTTTGTATCATCTTGTATGCACTTTTTACTGAATATTCACCCGTGTTTGTGTATGCCCAAGTTTGGATGTCTTGCACCGCTCTATTGCTCAAAGGGATGGATTTAATAACTTCAGCTTCATGTGGGAGGAATACATGATCAATCATGGATACAAGCCATGATCTTGTAATTGGATCAATGAGGTTATCCACTGTGGCCATTGATGACATTGTGGAGCATGGGGTTACCACCTTGAATGATGGTGGAGTTGGGAGCCATCAGTCTTGCCAAATTCGAATTTTATTTCCAGTTCCTACTTGCCATCTCAAACCATTGTCCAAGACCGATTTGGCTACCACTATACTTTTCCATGCAAAACTCCCTAAATTTGGTGAAGGAGCATCTAAGAAAGATATATTGGGAAAGTAATTTGATTTGTAGACTCAATAGAACAAGGAGTGTGTATTTTTCATAAGCCTCCATCCTTGTTTGGCTAACATGGCTAAGTTGAAGGAATAAAGCTCCCGAAACCCAATTCCTCCCATAGACTTGGGCATATAGAGTTTAAACCAACTCAACCAGTTTACTTTCCTTTCTTGCATCTTTTGACCCCACCAAATCTGCTCATCATCCCTTCAAGATCTTTAAGCAAACCTTTCAGTAGCAAGAAACATCCCATGGCATATGTGGGGATAGCTTGTGCCACGGCTTTAATTAAAAATTCCTTTCCAACTTGTGCCACGTGATTGACTTAAGTGTACACCTCTGGTAGTTAGTTAGGAAGTTTGTTAGATCAATTAAGTTAGTTTTTGGCTTGAGTTAGTTGCTTAGTGTTGCATATAAACACTTGTAATTATCTGATTTTACTCAGATCAATGAAATACATTTCTCAGTAAATTTCATAAAAGGTGTTTAGGCCTGCCTTTGAAGAATCATAGGCCACACCTCCAGGCGATTGCCCATGGTCGAGACCAGCAATAGAAGATATGTATATGATTGATCCTCCCTGCTCTGCATCGCGCATGCGTATGCAGATGTATTTTGACACCAACCAGGTTCCTGTTAAATTTGTTTTGACATTACCTAATGTACATCACATAAGAGTTTGAAATATCTATCAACAATAACTCTCAACAATCAAAAAAAAAAAAAAAAAACAGACAGTTTGGCATCCAACATGATAAAGTAAGATCGAACATATTCCCACGTACCACGAAATCCGCATTATTGACCAGGGCGTGGATATGGCCAAACACATCCCAAGCCTTCTGTACAGACTTCTCGATGGTGGGTCCATCGGCAGTGACGTCGAGCTCCACAGCCACAGCTCTTGGGGAGCTTGAAGAAGAAGAAGAGAGGTGATTGATTTAATGACAGAGTGATTGGAGTCGATCGACACGTCGAGCAGTGGCAATGATCTTGCAGCCAGCTTTAGCGAGGTCAAGACAGAAGCCAAGACCAAGGCCTGAGGAAGCTCCAGTCACCATCACCACTTTTCCCTCTAGCTCTCCCCATTCCTCCAACGCCAATGCTGCCATTTCTGTGACTGTTGGTTTTCTCTAGTTTTAATACTGAATGGTTTGAGATTTTTAAAAGCATGAGAAGAATTTACTTATTAACGTTTTAAGAATGTAGAAAGATGCTATGAGTGAGAATTGAAATAATGTAACTGGACAGCTTTTTGGAGCCAAAACCAAAACTTCAAGTACCTCGAAAAGGAAAATGCCACGGACGACGACAACAACAACAACAAAATAATAATAATAAATAAATAAATAAATAAAATAAAGAGCCTTAGAAAAAGTGGTATTGAAAGTAAGATTTTACTAATATATGTCCTGAGAGCACACAATAGTATATTATTTTTGAAAAAAATTTATTGAAAATTGAAAAAGTTTTAACAGTTTTTTTAATTTTTGATAAAATTTTTTCAAAAACGGATTTGTTAATGTATGCCCACTGGACCCTTGAAAGTAATATACAGTCAATCACAATCTATTTTATAGGATGGTTGTAGAAAAAATTATAGTAATTTGTGTGCTACTAGAATTACTTGTGTTAGAACACACACCTTTCACAACTGTCATATGTAGCATATTGTGATAAATTTTGAAAGTAACAAGTATTCATCCACAGTTTATCATGTAGGATAATTATAGCAAAAATTGTGGTATTTATGCGATATTAGAATTACTCACGTCTGTACACACAATTTTACACATTTTTACTCACACTTTTACACACTTGTTACAACTCTCATATGCAGCAAATTATGATAAATTATAATCGATTTTCTATCTCTTGGACATGGCAAAACGGGCAGAAATTTGTTGACTTGACCCAAACTGTCTTGTTTTAACCCTGCCCGAACTTGAATTTTTTGACCGGAATAAAAAAGGGCCAACCCACGACCTACCACTTTTTGCAAGCCAACGTGACCAAACTTTTTTTTTAATTCTCTAAAAAATATTTAGACTATGTGCCAAGGTGCTAGGTGCTTAAACATAAAGGTACGAAGCACTACACTCACACTACCTAGCCATTTAATAGCCACCAGTTGTAGTGGCCACGCCTCCATTTATTTATTTTTTTTATAAAAAGAGTTAATTAAAAGGAAAAAAAAATACAAAAAGCAAAAGCATCTACAACTACACATCTACACTACTAAATATCTAATACTAAGTTAAATACTAGGTAGTAGAGTTAAATACTATGACTAAGTTACTAACAATAAGTCTAAATAGCACAAAACTAAACTAAAGTAAAAGAAAAAGTCTAAAAGTCCATATTATTAGTGAATTTTGAATCTAAAGTGTGGAAATTTAAAATATATACTTTTTGTGCTCCTTAGAATCAATCTCTCTTTCAAGTTGTAAGTTGGTAATTATAAGCATTTTGGCTATGAGTTATTAATATGGAAGATTTTGTTATCATGATTATAAAGAATTTTAGTCATGCTCAAAACTTTTAGAACTAGAAGGATATGGAAAGTTTTATATTTTTTGGTTTGTTTGTTTTTTTCCTTCACATGTATAATAGTAACACAAAGAGTCTAATAATAGTAGGTGCCCACTTAATGAAAAACAAAAACAAAACAAAACAAAAACAAAAGATATTATGTACAATTCGTTTCCTTGATTGATTTGATTCGTTCTCTCTAAAAATTTGACATTTTTTTTAAATTTTTTTTCATGTGAAAATACAAGTTAGCCTGCAACCTAATTAGCCTGGCCTATTTTCAACCCATTTAAAATGACCAATTTTGAACCCAACCCATTTTGGCCCGCAACATAATCGACCTGACCGTTCACCATGTCTACTATTCCTGTTATATCCATCACTATTACATGAACCATTATTTTCTCACTACACGAATCAGTTTCGAAACAACTTATCTAGTTAAAACTGAAATTTTTTTACTAAAATTACTGTAAATAAAACTAAAAATTAGTTAAAATAGTACAGTGAAATCTATAAATAATACCAAAAAGTATAATGGAACTCATAAATAGTAATAAAAATAAACTAAATAGTAGTAAAAATAAATTAAATAATAAAAAAAAGTTTTTTTTTCAATCAATACCAAACGCAACCTACTACTCGTTGTGTAATATTGTACTCTCTCTACTGCTCATTATTTGTCACATTGTACATTATCTATCTCATTGTATAGTCATAACAAATGAATGAAAGTGAATGATACCCGGAAAAACGTGATAGAAAGAAAAAAAGTGGAAGCTAAAGGCTGACATGAGTTAGTAGCTTTTCTTTGCAAATCTTATTTTATGTCTAGTCAAGTACAGGTACAGTTTTCTTTATTACAAGAAAGCCCAACATTTTTGAGAAAGCTAACATTTTTTATAACTATATTTGTATCAAGGTTAGGTAGGTATTTTCTTCTTAAAAAAATTTATTAAAAAAAAAAAAAAAAAAAAAAAAAAATGAAGAAGAAGAAGAAGAAGAAGGAGGATTAGGTGGGTATACGAACCAAGAATACCGGCCCACTACCAAGTTGGTGGCCCATTCCCAAGATAACCTTAATCTATTTCGACACTAAACCAAGCTCAGTTAAGCCCAGCCAAACATTTAGATGGTGTATCCCCCCTCCCCCCGACACACATGAACATGGAATACTGCCTCAGGGGAATCTGCCCACCCAGTATTAAAGAGCATCTGGTACAAGTTCCAATGAGGTCGTATCAGCAGCAAGCGATAGATCCCATCAGGTCAAGAATATGGTGCAGAGGGACCCACTAATGTGGGAAAAATGTCCCTCATCATGACAACCCACTAAGGGGAGGCTATATATAGAGAAAGAGGGATAGGGATCAGAGGTTGAAAAATTTTGGGGGAGTGAAACACAGGAGCAATGAGAAAAGACTTAACTCAGGAGAAAGAGAATCCTATTCGGATTGCAATATAGAGGCTCGGCTATGCAACCATAGCCTCAGTTGGACTAGTATCAAAGAAGTTTAGGGTCAAAGACAACAGTTTACCTCATTCAACAACCTTTCAAGCCATTTCTTGGATCTCCCACTGTGGGTTAAGCCTAATCCAGAGTACAAGTAAATTAGGGGTCTAGTCCTAAAAGCCAAGGTTCATGGGAAAAGACCACCACAATGGGTATTTAGTGTTTACCGTTTGCCATGTCTACTATTCCCGTTACATCCATCACTATTACATGGATCATTATTTTCTCACAAGGAACAACTTATTTAACTGAAACAAAAAAAAAAAAATTTGTTGAAAGTACTATAAATAAATCTAAAAGTTAGCAGAAATAATACAATAGGAATAGCACCAAAAAAAATAATAGAACCCATAAATAGTACCAAAAATAAGCTAAATAATAAATAAAATAAAAAACTGTCTTTTTCAACTAATGTCAAACACAGCCTACTACTCATCGTGCAGCATTACTTTCTCTCTACTGCTCATTATTTGTCACATTGTACATTATTTGTCTCATTGTACAGTCATACCAAATGAATGAAAGTGGATGATACAGGCAAAAACATGATAGAAAGAAAAAGGTGGAAGCTAAGGCTAACATGTGTTAGCAACTTTTCTTTGCAAATCTTAATTTATGTCTAGTCAAGTATAGGTACAGCTTTCTTTATGACGAGAAAGCCCAACATTTTATGAGAAAGCTAACATTTTTTATAACTTTATTTGTATTAAGATTAGGTGGGTATTTTCTTCTAAAAAAAAAAGATTAGGTGGTTATTTAGTATTTACCTACTTTAATTTGTTCACAAATTCTTTTTACTTTATTAACAGTTTAACCTCTTTTAATATTTTTAATTTAATAGTTGCGATTGAAAATCACTTTTTACAACTCTTAATTTTAATCATTAATTACAATTGCAATGCACCTGATCTCTATCACTTTTATTTTTTCCCATTACTAGCGTTTAGGTACAATAAATTGTCATTTTCTCATGTACAAAATAGCTAGGGGTCTAAGAGGGAAATGATTCAAACTGCAGGGTTAGTAGTATGTTATAATTATTTATAAATAAAATAAAATAAAAAACAGAAAATTGATTGTGCTTTTTTATGATCAAATTTAAATATATGGCTTTTAAAAAATTAATGGTATTTTCTTTTTTAAGGACAATTAATATAATATAATTGTAAGTTTTAATTTAAATTTGGGAACATACTTAAAAAATTGTACTTAAGTTTTATGTTTTTACCCAACCAAAAAATGAACCTTTTTTAAAAACTTAAAAAAAAAAAAAGTGATGCCTAAATGAAACATACCCCAAATTTTTAGAAAATGAAATTTACCAAGGAAAAAATAAAGAAAGAAAAAGAGGTTTGAGCATACTAGTAATACAAGTGAAATAAAGAGAGGAGAAGAAAACTGCATGGTGGAGCCGATATCAATTAATTGGTTTTGTTTGCTTTTTATGTCTAGTCAAATAATTGCTAACGGAATTTTTTATTGTTGTTGTTATTGTTGTTATTATTATTTCGATAAGTAGATAATGAGGGATAGGGATTTGAACCAAAATATGAGATACCACAAATATGTTCTTAAGTTAATATATTCTCACATGAGTTTATTATTAACACCACTTATATTATGTGCCAATAGTAAATTATATTTTTGGTTTTAAAAAATAGTGTCCCATTTTCTATAATAATAAAAAATTTGTCCCCAAACTTGTTAATAGCTTATTCCAAAATTTTATGAAATTATTGTAAAATATTATCTAGTTTATTCTATAAAATTTATAAATTTTTCTAAAATAATAATTGATGTCTCATTTAATTTTTTTAGATTAAAAAAAATTATGTAATAAAATTTACAGCATGTGATTGCCCTATGTCTAATGCACCTAGGTAAGGGTGTTTGCAGTGTGGTTTGGTGCGATTTTGTGCCATTTTTAGCACTACACTGCACTTCAGTTTTATGATAAGAAAACCACACAAAACGGCACCCTATATATATTATCTGAAATATGAAGCGGCCATTGTTAGTACGTTTCAAGTATGCCCAGGGAATAAACAACAATGTTTTAGTTCGTGTTATTAGGCTTCTCACTTTACTTCTCCATCAGTCCATCTCACTCACACTCTTCTCTTCTCTCTCAATACGACAATACACTCTAACATGTATAATTGTGTATAGTTTACTGTTATGGATTTTATATATATATATATATATATATATATATATATATATATATGTGGTACTTTTAGTTTACTATCAATCTATCATGATTTTTTGTTTTGTTTTTTTTTTTTTTTTTTTAGTAATTGGTATTTGTAATACTTGTTTTGTTTTACAGGATTTTGTTTTGCTTTAAAAGCTACTGAGATACTAACTATGTAGTCTATGATTCTATGTCAAACTATCATGTCATGGTTAAGCAATAAGCATAATTTTCTTGCAAGGAAAAAAAAAACAAAAATAAAGCTTTGGGTTGGCCCAAATTTGCCTAGCAGGTGTTGATTAGAAAAAGCCAATCCAAAATAAATAAATATATTTAAAAAAAAAAACAAAAACTTGTCCAATAGTTTAAAATTTGGCCCAAAACAAAGAAAAAATAAGTTTTGGACTAGGCCAATCCAGCCCAAAATTTTGAAAAATATATCAACCCAAAATCAACCAATCATACCTTGTACACCGCACCGAATTACATATATATGTGACCACAAAATTGAGGTGTGGTATGGTGATGGTTTTGGCCAAACTGCACCAGAAAGTGTGATGCTAAAAATGACCCAAAATTGCACCAAACTCTTAGCTCAACTAGTAAAGTCTCTGATAGTTGAATAAGGGACCTGGGGTTCAATCACAATCTACATCAAAAACTTATTAGTATTTTGGTTTGATGATAAAAGGCTATCATTAGGAGCAGACGTCATAGATTGAAACTCTCTCAAAAAAAATGCACCCACTCTTTCCCTAATGGGGGGTAAATACAAATTCTTTATCCTATTTTTAGTGTTTCATTTTTTATACTATCAGCTGTCGTATGTCATGTCTATTTTTCTTTTTCTTATGGAATAATTTTTCATTTTGAACTTTGGTTACTTTATAAATGAAATATCGATAAGGAATGTTTGAGGAAACTTATTAGTGCAAATCTATAAGTTAGCAACAAATGAAGCTATTTGGGGCCAAGTGAAACCAACTCCTACAAGTTATGACCATATCTTAGGTTAATCTATTAAGTGTTACGAATGCCAATTTTGAAGTTAAAATCTTGTGATTTAATGATATTATCTAAATTTTGTAATGTTGCTAGCCTGAAGAGAAAAGCTATATCCACAATATTTTCATAACAAATCTTAGGCGATGGGTTGTTACTGGTGGGCAATAAAGCAATTTCAATAGTGGATTTAATTTAAAAACTTGTAACAACCTACCACTTAAGATATGTTGTGAATGTAGCACTTCTCCAAACCTTAATCATTCTAATAGATTTGTTAGTCATTCTACTAGAGTAAAAATCTACTATTACTTCTTCGACTATAAATCATGTTCCTAAAGTTGTTAATGCTATGCCATAACTTGGGTCAAGAAATCGGCCCATTGGAAGATCCAAGCCCAAAGATCTAAATTTATAGGTCTTTTTGTATTTATTCTCTTCTAAGACGGGTTGCAATAGACTTTACCATGGAATAAAATCAAGCTATATAAAATATTAAATTGGTCCTTACTTGAAAAAGTTAAATAGGAGTATTTTCTATGCTGCAATTGTGGTCTATTATTCTTTATATTCATTTCAATTAATTATGGCAAATAGATATCGCCCTCTGAATGACATGGAATAGGTTTTTTTTTTTGTAATAATTTTTTATTAAAAAAAATTCCTTGCCATTTTTTGGTTTAATAAAAAACTTTTGAAAAACTTTGTATCTAATCTCTATTAAAACAATTTTCCATCATAATTTAATAAATATAACAGAAAACTAAATGAATATAACATAAAACTCTACACCACCCTTGTGGTGATCATAAATAAGTGCCACAGATGGAAAATTCGAAACCAAAAAAATACAACGGTTCTATCTCATTACATTACATGGCTTTAAAGGGAAGAGTAAATAGGGACACCAGGTAAGGTGGCACCAGCATCAACAATGAAAATGTTGCCCGAAACATATTCAGAAGAGTCGTGTACCAAATATCGAACAAGTGATGTCAATGCGGGATCTGAGGTGCCATACTCTCTTAAAGGGACGGTTTTCCTTTCCACATTACGCAGCCAATCTCTTTGCATAAGACCTTGAGTAATTTCAGATTTGAAAAGGCCAGGTGATATAGAATTCACTCTAATTTTGTATACACCCAATTCCAGGGCCATGACCTATTATAAGTAGAACCATCATTATATGGAAATATAGTGACAAGAAGAACAAAATCAACACAACACAACACACACACATATATTATGTAGCACTCTTATGTAAAAGTAGGAGGCACAAAAGTTGAAATAAAAGACAAACTAGTCTGAGTCTGATAATTGATAAGAATACATTTCCTATGGGCAAAGACTTAAAAGTGACTGGCTCTTAGCTCCAAATAATTAAGTGCAGGGTATTCCATAAATAATAAGTTTTTGATGTGTTCATCATATAGTTACAGAAAAAGACATCTAGGCAAACAGTCAGCGAACATAATACACCTGTCCCAATTTCATGAAAATACAGTATGATGGTGTTCGGAGATGGTAATTATGTCTGTCTGTTTTGGCACTCAATTCCAAAGGGGATTAATGTGAAAATCTTTAGGACTTGCAGTTGAAAGTGCCTGACCTGAAGAGAATCTATATTCTTCATTTGTGTGTCTACTATCTAGGTGCCTAGCTCTCTTGGAAATTGGTTCTTCTTTTCTCTTTTTCCGTCTCCAAATGGTTAAAAAGGAGCATACATTAACATTTGTTTACCTATTGTTGAAATAATTGAAGTGAAAATTTTCTTTTTCTATTACGATTTTTCATCTTAGAGTAATTATTTTGTTTCCTAACAATTACAAAACATGTCAATGGTATTACCCCTATATTTTGGAAGAGTTGCATGGCAATCAACATTACCTTTGTCAAGGTGTTTAGGCCTGCCTTTGAAGAATCATAGGCCACACCTCCAGGCAATAGCCCACGGTCGAGACCTGCAATGGAAGATATGTTTATGATTGATCCTCCCTGCTCTGCATCGCGCATGCGTATGCAGATGTATTTTGACACCAACCAGGCTCCTGTTAAATTTGTTTTGAAAACCTGATTCCATTCCTCCTCAGACAATTCTAATGGAGATCTCACATTTCCTAATGTACATCACATAAGAGTTAGAAATATGTATCAGCAATAACCTTCAACAATCAAATAACGAAAACAGACAGGTTGACATCCAATGTTAACAATACACTCCAAGATGCACAACTGATCTTGTGAATACAAGAATGAAAAGTGAAAACTCAAAGATGTAAGTCTTAAATAATCAACTGTGGGATGATCCAACCAAGCCATCTAAATCACACTTTTCCATTTGACTTCATTCCTGTGTGTCTACCTTAAATATACACAACGTTCACCTTTATGAGCAAGACAATGAAGTCAAATGTGAAAATCATGTACAAGGTGTTTAAAGAATAAGAAGCTAGAAGTAAAAGGGCTTTAAACTAGAAATAGAAGAGCAGACTGCGCCTTATTTAGAGAGTAAAAACATGAACAGCTTACTAGTGACTATTAGATTAGATGGTAAAATTCATAATTTCTTAATAAGTTAAGCTTTTGGGTCTGTTAGTAATTTACCATGGTATACAGCTCTTGGGTTTAGTCCACGTTTCCACCATATGTCTCATTTTTAATAAATTTCTTTGGCCTATTTAGTAAGAGCATTTTAACCTCGTGTTTGAGAGCGTTAGATTAAATAATTAAATTTACTATTTTTTAATAACTTTATTTTGGACTGTTGGTATTTACCAATGACAAACATGGAGCAACCTCCACTTTCATTCCAAACCAACAGAATAAGCAATCATTCCAAGAACACAATCGGACAAGCAGCCATTGAGAAACTATTGATAACTTTCAACACAAGCACAAAAATCATCTCTAATTGCCTTGAACAGCTAAGACTTCACTTAACCACTATAGATCTGGCAATTTTTTGAAGTCAAAACATGGTAAATAGTAGCAGAAAAGGCAAGCTTGCACAGATTCACAGTTCTACCATTCAACCCTGAAACACCCCAATGAGATCAACAATCATTGTATATAAGGATTAAGGATAGCCAATACTACTCTGCAATGTTGACTTTTGGCCTCACTGACCACCAAAGAACCAGGATAAATAAGCAAAGTTATTATATTTTAATGGATCCGGTTACGAAGTGTTTAAAGTGCATTAGTTAGGATTGAGTTTTTTTTTTTTTTTTTTTTTAATTGCAGTCATCATCAACAACAACAAAGCTTAGTCCCAACAATATCAGATGTAGGTTATTAGTTTAAGAAATATTTTTATAGACTTTTTATGAGAAATAAAAATAAATAAATAAATAACTTTTTAGATGACTTTTTATATTTCCCATAAAATATTTCTCATAAACATAGTATTAAATATTTTCTAAAATAATTCAATAACAAATACCCTAAAAATACTCATTAATCAAATATATATTGTAGGGTCACAAATTGTAGCCCACACCTTAATAGAAACAGGAAATGGGCCCAACAAGCCCAATACAATAAATTTGTGAGAGAGTGGGTTAAAGAATTGGGCTAGCAGCGATTTTTACAACAGTTATTGGGGTCTGGGTACTTGGCCGAGGAGGCTAAAACACATAAGCGAGTTAAGATTTTACGTCCGAGGAGTGAGGTTTGGGTAATTTTCATGGGTTATAATCAAATCCGAGAGGTATGATCTTGGATAAGATGCTTTCTTTTAGGTTGTATTTTTCCCGGTGCTACAGTAGTTGTTTCTTGATGTTCTTTCTTTTTCCTTCGTCCCCCTCTCTCTTATGAAGGGTTTATTCCATTATATAGTCCTTCATTGCTCGATCCCATCGTCCACTTGTCTGTCATCTAACACGGTACTTGAGTTTCCATTTCCTTTCTTACAGCTTTTTGACTTCCTGGGGATAAAGATCACTTTCAACACTGTTCAGGGGTCTTCTCCACATAAATGCGGCCAGGAAAGTAGCTGTGATGCATTTAATGCGGTGGTAGCAGCTTTTTCTCAAGATATTTTTGCATCCTTATCCCTTCCATATGCATTGGTAATCTATCTTTACTTCTGGAACTTCCAGGAGGGTGGACTAAGGGAAAGCCGAGGTTCCTCTCACCATTAGACGTCATGTCCGAGGAGGGTATTCCTCTCGGACCAGCCTCTTTGGATCCTTACGCGCTCTACTGTTAGTTACAACGGTCCTCTGTGATTTCTTCTCCTCAGGCGTATTGTTGATGAAACGTCATTCCTGGGCCTAGATCATGGGCCCATATTTTACTCCCCCACATATATATATATATATATATATATAATGTGAGTTTTATTGCAATTGACTAGCTTTTTTTATTTGGTGACTCAAGCCCCATATAGTCAAAGGAGTATTTGATTATGAGTTATTTTAAAGCCACAATCTTAACCACATTTGTTTTTCACAACTATCCTACTAAATAAATTATGATTGATTGACCGTCACATTTAATTGAACCATCAATTTTTTTCTCCACTTATGATAGGCACGTTTAATAGCTGTGGGATGATAAAAACAGTTTGGTCCTAAAATTTATGCTTGATTATTGGCTTTTGTTAGTTGTTACTTCACACAATCAGTACAACCCGCTCGAAAGGGCGAAGGTATGTGTGACGTGTAACATGGCCCCCCAAAACTTTGAAATCCCCTGTATGATGGTTTATAAATTTAAACTGGGCCCTTACAATTACAGAGATTGCCCCACCCCCCCCCGCGGGCAGAGTTTTTTCTATTTTTTTGCCCCAAAAAATTAATCTTTTTCTCATCAATAAATTTTTCTATCCTCACCATCATCTCGGATTTATTTTTTTGTCTTTTACTTTTGATACGTTGTGCTAACATTGATTTATTTCTAGGAGAGACTTTAGGTTGCCATATCTTATAAAATTGTTTTACTGAATGAAACATTGATCATAACATCTATAGAAGATTCAAGATTTTTTTTAAATGGTTTTTTGGTGCCTGTTTATAGCAAATTAGATAATTTTTGTACAATGATTTGAGTCTAGAAATTATTGTCATAATTTGATTTTGTTCATTTTGTATACAATATATTTATGAATTATGACTAACATATAAATACATGAACAAAACTTAGGTACAATACTTTACATGTTGTTTCTTAGGTTTATCCCTTAAAATTCAGTTATATAGCTACTTAACTAAAAAATACACTTCCATCTCATGAGAAAAAATTCACATGATAGAATCTTAAAATGGAAACCTAAGGAACAATACTTAAGTATTATACTTAAGTCTTGCTCAAAATACATAATTCGGCCTCTCAAGTAATAAATCATGACTACACTCTTGCTTGCTCAAGATTCTTACAAAACAAATTTTTTTTTTTAAGAGAGTTCCAACTTATGACATCCGCTCGTAATGATAACTCTTTATCATTATAGTAAGATACCAATCGGTTTTTGGCGTAGGCGGAGATTGAACTCTAGATCTCTTATTTAACAATTAGAGATTTTACCAGTTAAGTTAACTGAAACCCACAACATAACAAAGTATGATCGAACATATCCCTCGGTACCTCGAAATCCGACACCAGTTGAGTTAACTGAAACCCACAACATAACAAAGTAAGATCAAATATATCCCTACGTACCTCGGAATCCGGCATTATTGACCAGGGCGTGGATATGGCCAAACACATCCCAAGCCTTCTGTACAGACTTCTCGATGGTGGGTCCATCGGCAGTGAGGTCGAGCTCCACAGCCACAGCTCTTGGGGAGCTTGAAGAAGAATAGGAAGAGAGGTGATTGATTTGATGACAGAGTGATTGGAGTCGATCGACACGTCGAGCAGCGGCAATGATCTTGCAGCCAGCTTTAGCGAGGTCAAGACAGAAGCCAAGGCCAAGGCCTGATGAAGCCCCAGTCACCATCACCACTTTTCCCTCTAGCTCTCTCCATTCCTCCAACGCCAATGCTGCCATTTCTGTGACTGTTGGTTTTCTCTAGTTATCAGTTATCACCAAACTTTGCTGTAAGTGTAGCTGTTGTTTTAATACTGAATGTTTTGAGATTTTTAAAAGCATTAGGAGAATTTACTTACTCACGTTTTAAGAATGTAGAAAGATGCAATGAGTGAGAATTGAAATAATGTAACTGGACAGCTTTTTGGAGCCAAAACCAAAACTTCTAGTACCTCGAAAAGGAAAATGCCGAGGACCCAAAAATAAAAAAAAAAACACAGCTTTGGAGAAAGTGCAACTGAAAGTCACATGCGTTCAATTACAGTTAATTCCATAGGATAGTTATGACAAAAATTATGGTAATTTATGTATTATTAGCTAGAATACTTAATTAGTAACTTAATTGGTAAAAATTCTGATAGTTGAATAAGATATATGAGTTCAATTCTCACCTATATTAAAAATTAATTGGTATTTTTGTCTGATGATAAAGAGCTATCATCAAGAATCGATGTTATAAGTTGAAACTCTCTCCAAAAAAAAAAAAAACACTAGAATTACTCATGTTAGTACAGACACTTGTCACAATTGTCATATGTAGCATATTGTGATAAATTTTGAAAGTAACGAATAGTCATTCATAGTCGATCATGTAGGACAATTATGACAAATATTGTAATATTTTATGTGATATTAGATTTACTCACGTCTATACACACTTTTTTACACATTTGTACTCACACTTTTACACACTTATTACAAATCTCATATGCAGCAAATTATGATAGATTATAATTGATTATCTTTTCCTTAGACATGGCAAAATGGCCAAAAATTTGTTGGCCCAACCCGAATCATCACATTTTAACCCGACCCAAACTAGAATTTTTTGACTGGAATGAAAAATGGGTCAATGCACCACCTGCCCATTTTTTTTGCGGACCAACTCAACCCGGCTAACTTGTGATCCGTTGCATCCATCGCTATTACATCAACCATTATTTTCTCTCTATTGCTCATCGTGTAACATTATCTGTCCCATTGCACAGTCATAACAAATGAATGAAAAAAAGTGAATGATACAAGAAAAAACGTGATAGAAAGAAAAATGTGGAAAGGTAAAGGCTGACATGAGTTAGCATCTTTTCTTTGCAAATCTTATTTTATTTATAGTCAAGTACAGGTACAGCTTTCTTTTGAGTAATGGTCAAGACAGTGCATAATTTTGTGCCCTGGAATTTTGTGCCATCTCCTGGTTGGTTTGGTATATCAGAAACAAGCTTATATATGATGTGACCGTTTGGACTCCGCGTCCACATTATAAATTCACGTTTTCTGTTTTTTTTTTTTTTTTTCGCATTTGCTGATTTTGGGAGATAATTTTTACTGTTATGAACAGTGTATACACTGTTCACACATTGTGCATATACTGTTCACGTATTAAAAAATATTAAAAATGGGTCCCACGATACTATTTACACATTTAAATATTATTTTGCTACAGTGTTTTCAGTTTTCAGTTTTCAACAACAATAAGTTCAATCCAAACACACCCGATGAGAGTGGTATGCCACCCTTGCAAATCTAGGAAATGGCTAAGAACATTGTTGAGGATTTCCAGGAAGCCACCACGGTGGACTTTCCCCCTATGTAGTCTCCTCAAAATGGCTGGGCTGCACCTCTACCGGGCTATTTCAAAGTAAATGTGGATGGTGCTTCATCCATAGATGGCAGCGGAATCTCTGGTGTTGGGGTGATCGTTCGTGATGAGACGGGAAGGGTGTTCGTTGCTCTCTATAAAGCTCTACCCTTGCATTACCTCGCTGATTGGACGGAGCTTTTTGCTATGGAGCAAGGTGTACTCTTTGCTCGGGAGATGAATCTTTCCAATGTTATATTCGAATCTGATGCTCCCAAGCCCTCAATGGTGGTATAATGGGACATATGATCCAAGGCATTTAGCTCGCGAGGTCTTCTTTTTCCTGCTGCTCTTTCCAACACGTGAGAAGGGAATACAACAGGGTTGCCCATGAGCTAGCCCAATTTGCCAAATGTAATCATGTTTCCAATCTCTGGAAGGGTGTTATCCCACCTTTCTTAGTTCACTTGATTCAATCAAGCCTAGGATGATTCTGTTAGCTTTTGGCATCCATTGTACTCCTTTTCTTGTGTTAATAAAATATAAATTTCTTCTCAAAAAAAAATTTTAATGTTATTTTCTTTTTTAAGGACAATTAATATAATATAATTGTAAGTTTTAAATATACTTAAAAAATTGTACTTAAGTTTTATGTTTTTACCCAACCAAAAAATGAACCTTTAAAAAAAATATATTGATGCTTAAATGAAACATACCCTAAATTTTTAGAAAATGAAAATTACCAAGAAAAAAGAAATACGGAAAAAGTGGCTTGAGCATACTAATAATACAAGTGAGAGAAAGAGAGGAGAAGAAAGCTGCATGGTGGAGCTGATATCAATTAACTAGTTTTGTTTGCTTTTTATATTTCTAGTCAAATAATTACGAACAGAATTTTTTATTGTTATTGTTATTGTTGTTATTATTATTTCAATAAGTAGATAATGAGGAAGGGGGATTTGAACCAATATATGAGATACCACAAATATGTTCTTATTAAGTTAATATATTCTCACATGAGTTTATTATTAGCACCACTTATATTATGTGCCAATAGTAAATTATATTCTTGGTTTTAAAAAATAGTGTCCCATTTTCTTAAAAAATAAAAATTAAAAATTAAAAAATTTTCCCCAAACTTATTAATATCTTATTCCAAACTTTTATGAAATTATAGTAAAATATTATCAAGTTTATTCTATAAAATTTATAAATCTATCTAAAAAAAATTGATGTCACATTTAATTGTTTTTAGATAAAAATATATATATATATATATATATATATGTAATAAAATTTACAGCACGTGATTACTCTATGTCTAATGCACCTAGGTAGGGGTGTTTGCAGTGTGGTTCAATACGATTTTGTTTCATTTAAGCACTGCACTACACCTGAGTTTTATGATAAGAAAACCACACAAAACCGCACCATATATATAAATATATATATATATATATATAAAATATTATATTAAATATATATTAATATTATCTAAAATATGAAGCGGCCATTGTTAGTGCGTTTCAAGTATGCCCATGGAGTAAACGACAATGTTTTAGTTAGTGTTATTAGGCTTCTCACTTTACTTCTCTATCAATCCATCTCACTCACACTCTTCTCTTCTCTCTTGATATGATGATACCTTCTAACATGTATAATTGTGTATGGTTTACTGTCATGGATTTTTTTTTTTGTCAATCTATCATGATTTTTTTTGTCTAGTAATTGGTATTTGTTATACTTGTTTTGTTTTATATGTTTTTGTTTTGTTGTAAAAGCTACTAAGTTACTGACTGTGTAATCTATGACTCTATGTCATACTGTCATGTCATGGTTAAGCAATAAATATCATTTTATTACAAGGAAAAAAAACAAAAACAAAGCTTTGGGCTGGCCCAAACTTGCCTAGTAGGTGATGATTAGGAAAAGCCAGCCCAAATTATAATTATAAAAATAAATAAATAAAAACTAGTCCAATTGTTTTAAATTTTTCCTAAAACAAAGAAAAAATCAATTTTGGACTAGGCCAATCCAGCCCAAAATCAACCAATCGTACCTTGTACACTACATTGCATTGCATATGTGGCCACAAAATTAAGGTGCAGACAGTTTTGGCCAAATCACTCCGAAAAGTGTGATGCTAAAAATGATCCAAAATCGCACCAAACCACACCATGAACACCCCATAAATGCACCCACTCTTTTCCTAATGGGGGTAAATACAAATTCTTTATCCTATTTTTTGTGTTTCATTTATGTACTATCAGCTACTTGTATGTCACGTCTATTTTTACATATTTTTTATGGAATAATTTTCATTTTAAACTCTGATTACTTTATAAATGGAATATCGATAAGGAATATTTGAGGAAACTAATTAGTGCAAACCTATAAGTTAGCACCTAATCAAGCTGTTTGGGGCCAAGCGATGGAAGCAACTCCTACAAGTTATGACCATATCTATGGCTAATCTAACAAGTATTAGAAATGCCAATTTTGAAGTAAAAATTCATGTAATTTAGTGATATTATCCAAATTGGGTATTGACGCTCTATCGTTCTTTTTCTTTTCTTTTCTTTTCTTTTTGCACTATTGTTAATCATCCTACTAGATTTGTTTAATCAGAGTTAAAAATTATTGGAAAATGAGTGTGAGTAAAAAATGTTCAAAACTTGTACTGTGTATCTAAGAGTTAAGAGTTAAACCCTTTTGGATATAGATAACTATAAGTTTCTTAAAAAAACTTTTTCCCATCTCCCTGTGTATGTGTATTAAAAATACTTAGTATTCTCAAAAGAAAAAGTAATGGTTAATCCCACATTAGAAAATGAGTGTAAATAAAAGAAGTTTAAAATTTGTGTTGTGTATTCAGGAGTTAGATTTTTTTTGAATATACGTTACTGTAAGTTTCTTTTAAAAAACTTTCTCCCCTCTCCTCATACGTGTGTGTTAAAAATACTTGGTATTCTCAAAAGAAAAAATAGTGATTTCCACATTAAAAAATAAATGTGAATAAAAAAAGTTTAAAATTTATATTATATATCAAAGAGTTAGACTCTTTTAAATAAACACCTTTCTAAATTTCTTTAAAAAAACTTTCTTCCCCCTCTCTATGTACGTGTTAAGAATACTTACTACTCTGCAACTTTTGTGAAGAAATTAGCTCATTGGAATCTTATTACAAACTGAAGACCCAAGCCCAATGCCTTAAAATTGTAGGGCTCTGTTACTAACAGACTGTTAGTGATGGCCGACCTGACAGGGGAATCAATCTATAATAGAGGCATAGACAAGTAGACAAGATGGGATTGGCCCACATCACTGCTCTTTGTCATTGTGATTTATTTATTATTTAAATATATATTTAAAAAAACAAAACAAAAACAATACATACTCATAGTCACCTCATTCAGAGCAGGAGGATCAAGTTGTCATAATGAATTTAAATGAATATATATAATGAATAATGGGCCACTGTCGCAGCATAACAAATAAATATATAAGGAACACCAAAATATATATATATATATATATATATATATATATATATATATATATATAAATAAAGGAAAAATTTTTCCAGTGATCGGATGAATTATTTAGAGAACTCACAGCAGTAATGCTATATTAGTATATTACTATATTTTAGCTCCTCAAATATCAAAATCATGCTTCAACAGTGAAGCTAAATCTATTTTTTTTTAGCTCCATTGCTACCATGCACAACTATAAATAGATGTACATTGTTCATGAGAGCTAAACAAAAAAAATATTATTTTATTCTGCCCGGGAATTAAAATAATACCACTTACTCCTTTTTTTTTCATTCTTTTATCACACTGTGCCTCTCTCTCATTCATTCTCATCTCATCTCCGAAGCTCATCGCTCTCAAGCTCACTCTATTTATCGTTGCCGGCTCGACTCATCGTCAACGTTGCCGCCACTGAAGCTCGACGTCACCGACCCACCAACCGTCCCAAGCTGCCAATTAGCCTCAAACCCACGCCGTCATCCGCCTCAGACCCACACCACCGATCGAAGTGATTGCTCATGGATATTGGATACCTGATTGGGAAACCCATGGAGCTTGCCGACCCACCCCTTCTGCCGACCCAACTCGCCAACGTTGTGCTTGTTTGTAATTGGTGATTTTTTATATTGTTTGTGATTAGTGATTTTGTTTGGTCTAGGTTGAGGAAAAAGATTGGAGATTTGGGTTTTTTTTTTTTTTTTTTCCCCTGTTGTGAACTAGTGGTGGTGGTGGTGTTGGTGGTGGTTGTGGCTGTGGTTGTGGCTGATGGTAGAGGTGGTTGTGGTTGGTGCTGTGGATGTTTTTCGGGTAGTGGGATATATTATTTTATTGTGATGTTTATATTATTTTATTGTGTTGAAAGCTAAAATAAATCTACTGCTGCAGCATGTGTGTAAGTAAAATAGATAAAGTAATTTTTGGTGAAGTTAAATAGCTAAATTTTTAGCTCCACTATTGTAGATACTCTTAGAGTCCAGCTTATAAAAAATTAGTATGAAATGATGAGGTGACTAAAAATACTACTGAAATAATAAGTGGGATTTAAAATATTAGTTCTATTGACTCCACAGTCATAAAGCTAGTAAAAAATTTGACATAAAACAAAAAGATTTGATATAAAGTTTTTTCTTAACGAGTACATTATGATGTCTATTAACATTAACCAAAAAATAAAAATATTACAATAACAATGTCAAGTTAGGACTCAATTACTATAAATTAAAAAAAAAAATATATATATATATATATTTTAGAATCAATAAAATAAAATTAAAATGAAAGAAGAAGAAGAAATTAGGATCCAATTAAATAGTATATGTACCTTGATTTCACTCCATGACAAAACTTATTGCAACCAATCTCGGAAGTACTTCCAAAGAGCATCTTCAATAGTTTTTTCAAAATTTTATATAGTTTCGAGAGTAAATAGTTTATTTTTCCTATTTACTTTTTCAAATAAACTTTCCAATAGACTCTCAATCTTTTTCTTATTCCATTTAAATATTTTTTCTTAATTCTTTCTTTAATCTTTATTCATTCATTACTAATGAATATATTTTTCAAATTTCCAACAACTATATGTTTTAAATCTCCAAATTTTCCAATTGCATACTTCTTTTTAATGAATTTCATGGAGCACTCGTGGCAATGGTATAGTAAGTTGTAGAACCATCTAATTTTAATGAGAAATGCTATGTTCACGTACAGTATTTTCACAACAAATCTTATGTAGTAAATTGTTATTGATTCTAAAGTGAATTTAATGCGAAAATTACCTTTTTGCCCACTAATAATAGCAAGTAACAACCTTTCGCTTAAGATTTGTGGTGAAAGTGTTGTGAAAATATTATGCACATAACATTTCTCAATTTTAATTTCTTTATCTTTATTTTATTTTTCCCTTTTTTCTTTATCTTTTTTCACCCTCATCAACTCAACTCAGTCTACTGTGAAAATTACTTTTTTTCCCACTTGTAATAGCCAGTAACAACCTTTCACTTAAAATTTGATGTGAAAGTGTTGTAAAAATATTATGGACATAACATTTCTCAATTTTAATTTCTCTATCTTTATTTTATTTTTCCCTTTTTTCTTTCTTTTTTTTTCACCTTCATCAACCCAACTCAACCTAACCCTTAGCCCAATAACTTAATAAAAATAAAAACAATTAGTTGAAATTTATAAACCTAATTCCAATAAATAAGGGTAAAATATTATTTTGATCTATAAATTTTACCAAAAGTTTGTTCTTCATCCCTAAACTATAAAAAGTTAGTTTTTGTCCCTAAACTATTGTAAAGTTTAATTTTTGTCCCTAAATTATTGAAAATGTTTTACTTTCCATTCTTAAACTTTATTAAAAGATTGTTTTTCGTCCCTAAACTATTAAAATAAGTTTTTTTTATCCCTATTTTTGTTTCTAAACTATCAAAATAACTCTTTATAAAATTGAAGGATGAAAAAAAAAAAAATTTAAAACTTAGGGACAAAAATCAAACTTTATTAAAGTATAATGACCAAAATAGTATTTTACCCAATAAATAAAAAGTAATACTACAATCACAAACTACTTTACAATATTTGTACAAAACTATTAATGTAATAAATTCTTACGATTTACCATCTGAGTCCACCACTAACATTATTTTTTTACTTATTAATAACCACTCATTACATTAGTAGTTTGTAAAAAAAATTGTAAAATAGTTTGTGGCTTAAGCATTTTCCATAAATAAAATAAAAAAGAGAGACGCAGAGAGACTGAGATATGTTTATTTGTCTTTGTCTTTGTTCATAATTTATTAATACTAAATAAATGCTTATTTAGAATTTCTTGATTTTTTTTTTTTCATTTTTTTGCTATACTCTGGTTCCCCTTAACTAGAAACCTAGCTTCATCCCAATCCGTACTCTTCTCCTCTCGATCTTCATTTTTGTTTTCATTTTTCCACCTCTAGTGCATTTACCTCCCTCTCTGTCTCTCATCATCATCGTTGGAGAACAAAACCTTGAGAGAGTTAGCCCTTTATATCGACATTCACGCACAGCGCTTTATTTGCTCCTCCGTTGCTCGTCCACCTCCCCACCTCTAAGAACATGTGGCCCAATCACCCATATGGGTCAAATTGACATTCTCTATCTTTTTCTCTTTTCTTCTGATTTGATTAGTTTTATTTCATTTGAAAATTTGTGCTTTGTCTTTGTTTTGATTATGTCTCCCTCTTGAGTTTAGAGATGTTTGAGAGAGAAAGGAGGTGGGTTGATTTGTAGCCGTTTGTATAAAATTTGAATATTTTAATTGATTGTGTTAATTTTTTATTTTGTTTTATTCTTTTACTAATGAACAGTAGCACTTCAGGCCATGAGAGTGACTATTCATTGTAGAAAAACTTTTTGCATTTTTAGAGAGGCTGTTGCCTGTTGGAGCATCATTTTGCGGTTAGACTACAAACCAAGGATGATTTTGTGTTTGCCGATGCAGTTGGATGCTCTAACAAACACAAATCTAAAGAACACGCAGTTTTTCACTGCTGGTGAACATAAATACTAATATATGGTATGAAATACGTTTTATTCGTTTTATAATTTTAAGAAATATTATAAAAATACAGCATAAAATCAGGAATGAGTTATAACAAGTTAAAGAAGGAAAACATATTTTATAAATTCTTTGATTCACTTGCTTAGCCAAAAACTAATAACAAAATAATTAACTGAAAGCATTTATTGGCTCAAATTATTATATTTAAAATGATTTTATTTATTTTTAATAACATTCTATCATAATAAGTAAAACTGAGAAAAAATCCAATTAGACTTTAAATTAAAATTCAATTAAAGTCTAATTTTGTGCCATATGTCCCATCTAATTTAAGTTTTAAATTTTTGTGCCAGGTTAATTAATTCAGTTTAAAATTTGGAATTCAATTAGAATTTAATTTTACGCCACGTGTTTAATCTAATGTAAATTTTTTTACATTTTTGTGCCAAGTGAATTAATTAAATATAGAAAACAAGAAGTTTAATATAAATAAACTATAAAAAACCTAATCATATATCTATTGTGGTGATAAATGAGTAGAGTAGAAGTATTGGGCTGTGAGCCATGCCAAAGGATGTAAGGTAGCCCAAGGAGGGTCGAATAGTAAGATAAGTGTGTGGGATGGGACGAGGACAAGGACAAGTATGATGAACAAAGGTTGTCTCTCGAGGATCCAAACTTCCTCAGGAAACGTTGTGGGGGATTGAAGCCTGGTCGCCTAGAGAATACCGTGCAAGAGGGTATCATACTTCTAAGGATAAGTTTCAGATAAAAGAGTCCACTGTAAATCAGGAAATATCTTAGAAGAAGGGTACTACCACCACATTAAATGTTCTGCACCTAACCAACTAGCCGCATATATGTGGAAATGACCCATGAGCAAGAATATCTCAGTCCACAGCTACTCACAAAGCTTCTATGAGGTTTCTGATAGGATAAGTATTTAAAAGATTGCCTACATGATCAACAAGTGGAAGGGTGGGATTGAAAAGAATAGGACTATATAAAGAAATGACCCCCTTAAAAAAGGAAAAATGTAATCTGAAAGGAGAAAAAGAGTAGAAAATCTTGTACTTAGATAAACTTGAGTGAATATAAGAACACTTCATCTTCAGACTTGATTGAGGAGTTTTATTCCCTTCAAACTGTGTTATCTTTCTTGCGTGAATCCAATCTATTGTGACTTATACATGATTTGTTGAGTCTTACCTATAAGATCCACTCTCTAACAAATATATTGTTTTAGGCTCGTTAGGCCATCATCCATTTCTAGTGGGTTGAGAGTCAAAATCTAGTCCTTACATATATATATATATATATATATATATATATATATATATATATATATATATATATATATATATATATATATATATATATATATCATGACTATATATAAACAATACTTAGAGAAAGTTTAATTAGATTCAAAATTGAATTTTGTTTTTGATAGCTCTCCATACAAATTAAATTATATAGATTTTTACTATTATTTTTTTCTGAACAAATGAGCATGTTTTTTATATTGTTTCTATTTAGATATTTTGTATGTCAAGATCTTGAACGTAACAAATTATAATTGAGCTGAACGATCACATGCACCTATTCCCATTCAATTTAGGAGATACTATTGGATCAATTTATTCTTTTATTTTTGTGTTGTATTTAGTAGAATTTCACAAACAGTGATTGTGAATTAATATTGTATATGTAGTATCCTATAATAATTTTCAAAATTATGTACATAATAGTAGTGTAATAAAAAACTTGGCGTAGCCAATATCATGAAAATTGCAAGAAAAAACTATTTTAATACCTTCAAATGTCCTTGTTGAACTAATATTTTATATGCTTTATAACCCAAGCTAATATCAATATAGCACCACTATAATTCATCATTCTCGTGCACAAGCACGGGTTACATACTAATTACAATAAAAATAAATAATTCAAATTATAGAAAATTCCTATGATAGATAAATAATAAAAATATTGATGCTTAATATAAATAGCAAAAAACATGGAACTACAAGCATTAATTTAATAACTTCATTGTTGTGTATAATGATACACATTTTGAAAACAAAAAATTCTGCACTCGATAAAAGTACTAAAGCTAAGTCAAGTTGGACTATTTTTGTACAAATATAATACACGAAATGCTTAATACAAGTTTTATATGATTAATTGTAATAATAAAAGAAAACATATATTTTTATAGAATTTTTGCTTCATACGGTAAACAGGTTTTTTTTTTTTTTTTTTTTTGGGAAAGCGTGAACAGTTTCTTTTAAGAATATATACATACGTGCAGTATATTACATTTATTTTACTAGCTATGTTGGTGAGTTATGAAACCTCCTTCATTCTTTTTTTTCTCTATTTTTTCCCCTATATTTAAGAATACTTTACTTTACGTGCAGTGTATGAATATTTTTTGTTCATTTTTTTACCAAATACAAAGATCTAGGATCAAAACATGATGGTCCACAGCTTACTTATTTTCTAAAAGTCTTGAAGTTTAATAGGCATTTTCATGTATTTTCAACAGAAACATTCAGGGTTTAACTTTTCTCACCTCCAACTATCATATTTAATAATTAAAAAAAAAAACATTTAACATATCCTATATGCATATTTAAGAAAAAAAATATCTACATATATAATAAATGTTTTTATCTAAGTTTGACCCTATTAATGTTCCTTTTTGAATTCATGTCTACCCTTGAAAAACCTTAGAGCATTTATGTAAGTAAAATATATATATATATAAAATAAAAACAATTTTAGACCACCCAAAACTACTTTTTCTATTTTGGATAAGTACTTTTACAACGCATCCTACGTCTCATTTTCATTTTGGATACATCATATTAAAACAATCTTTTTCTTTCTCAACAAACCCAATCAACCAATCGCAAAACCGGATCATCTCACCAACCCAATCCCAGCACCATCACCACCCACAAACCCAGCATTGTTGATCCTCGTTGTTCACCCAAACCCACCAACCACCGCAATTCAAACCCAACATTGCTGATCTGAAACCACGACCCACACCAATAGCTAATAACCTAGTGCCACGACCTATGCCGAAACCCACATCGCCTGATCCACAACCATGATATGATGAGAGTGCAAGAGAGGGAGGGAGGGAGTCTTGATTTTTATGTTAAGAGGAGAAAGAATGAGTGGATAAAATACTGGGGAAATGTTTCACATAAGCTACAGTGCTTTTGTGTACCTATATAAGCATTGTACCGTTGTGTATAATTTTATACAAAATAAATAATTGGATGAAGCTTTTGTGCTGAATCAATGAACATAACGAAAAACAAGGGGAGCAATGTCACCAGGTAAATCTTCCAACTATACCTGAAGCCCCACACTAGAACTAGCTTTCTTTGCTAACGCATCAGCAACAGAATTACACACACGGCTAAAATAATTAAAAGCAATACACTGAAAAGAAGAGGCTTGAACATGAATATCATCTAGAATGTTCCCATAACTAGCGAGCTTGCCCGTCCCATTCAGAAGAGCATCAATGACTACGGCTGAATCCCCTTCGATAACCACACGAAAAAGACCAATCTCTAAGGCAAACTGGACAGCCCGATGACAGGCCAAAGCTTCCAATTCTGCCACAGACCAGCCAAGAGAGGTGGGCATGGAGAGCGCTCCAATAGCTGCACCACAATTGTCACGCACTATCACACCTAACCCCGCCTAGTTTGAAGACCGGGGGCGCCACTGTTGCAAGGTCTGAGGGCGAGGGGGGACCAACTCTTCAACCCGGGCTTCCAAAAACTCCTGAAGAAGGTTGCTTGCGCTGCTGCATACTATTCCAGATACACCACGCAGCAATGACAAAGATTTCAACTCGGAACTCATCTCGGCAATGCAGAAACCTGGACAGAAGCTCACTGAAACTAGCAGGCTGAACCGGGACAGCTTGGTGGAACCACTCCAAGGATGACCACATGGGCGGCGCTACAGGTCATTCCAGATTATTCTTAAAAATATTTTTTTCCACCCCCTTTCACTTAAATCTTGTACATCCTTGTTACAAGTATTTTAGACTCTAAAAGTGAAGATTAAGTGTTTGTGAATGGTAAGTGTCACCTGTTATTATAAATTTATATTATATATGTGTGTGTCAAATACATTGCTTTTTATTATAGTGCTATTTGTGTAAATTATGATGTGCGTAAATGTTTGTGTGTATAATATAAATATATGATATAACTTTATATAATTTAATAATTAGGAAATAGAGAGTTTTTTTTTTTTTTTACATGTTTGTGTATTATTATCATATTATAATAACTTTTTTATAATATGATAATTCAAGAAGACACATAGTATATAATATTATGTAATATGAATAAGTATGGTTGTATGTATTAACAATTACTAATTCGGAGCCAATGAATTGAGAATTGAGATTAGTCATTTAATTTAAAATATTTTTATAAAAACAAAGACAAATAGATAATAACAACTGCATAAAGATAAAAATACTAAGCAAACTTAACAAAATAAAATGGTCATAGGCTCGTAATTACCCACATTGACAATAGACACTCTTAATGAACTATCACGTAACAATTCAAAATTTAAAAAATTGTAAAAAGAAATTGTAAAACTTCATGTTTTATTATTATTTTTTTGCCGATAACATGATATATTCAAATTCTTTTTTTATTAAAATCCTTTTAATTGAAGTTTCTTAATGACCCTCCTAAACAAAATTTCTAAAGCCGTTACTAGATGACTATACACTAGAAATTTCCTTACAAAGCCAAAGAGGGTGTACAGCGTCCTCCGAATGCTCTTTACAAAGTTCACACCCAGCGGAAGAGGTGATATGTCTTCGATGCAGATTCGCCATAGTTGGCAAAGCTTCATTACAAGCCCTCCACACAAAATGCTTAATTTTATTTGGAACCCGGAGCAGCCAAAGACACTTCCAAAACTTCTTTTGGTTTTCCAGATTGGAGCTACCTGCATTAGGAATAGAATCACAGGATACAATCATTTTATATGCACTACTAGTAGCGAACATACCCGAAGAAGTGTGAGCCCAGGATTTGCATATACTATAGTTAATAATGAGTTTAGTTAAGAAAATTTGGATTGGCTTCAAAAAAGTTGGAAGTAGTTAAATGGGCTTAAAATGAAATGGATTGTGAGTAATTTCTTATGGGCTCGAAGTAGAATGGGTTATAATGGGCTATGAATAAGTTGGAAGTAGTTAAATGGGCTTGAAGTAGCTTATACATATCCTAAATTTCGAACGTGTGAAACTTAGAACGACATGTATCAAGTCACTTGATGTTTTTGACTTAACTCTTTCAATAGTAAGTAAGCCAAATGGCAAAACCCCATTGTAGGATACACCGATGCAAGGAGACACTTAGTAACAGCCACCACAGTTGACATGATCAAATTTTTTATTTTTTAAAAATAATTAAAATAATTAAGTACATAATAAAAAATAAAAAAATAAAATAATTAAGTACATAATTAAAAATAATATACTCTTATACAGTTTCTTTGATGACCTAACATAGATTCTTCAATTAAATTTAACCTTGTGGTTGCATTGGCCAATGAACCACATGATTGAATCTTCTAAAAAAAATAAATCACATGATTGAATTTAATTATCGTTTGAAAAGATAATACAGATTGTGTTGTATTTGTGAATATAACCAAGTGTATATATTTGATTGGGAACCTAAACTACAACACTTAAAATTTGTACCTAAATTATATCATTCATTATAATTAAAAGAAGTAATAATTACTTATAGGAAGGAAACTTTAGAAGGTGAAGTATTTGACCCAAAATAAAAAAATCAATTTTAAGAAGGAAAAATATTTATTTAAATAATAATACTAAAAAAAGGGAAAGGACGATTTGATTGGGGTGAAAATGGAGGATTAAAAATGAAAGAAGAAAAAAAATAGATAATTGTTAGAAATAAAGTCTGATTGGAATGTGTAAACTTTGGGGAATGAAAATGATACTTAGGATGTGTAAATGATGAAATGTATTAAGCCTATAGGGGAGATGTATATCCATAAGTGTACTCATTATTACAACCTTATCCCATAAACTCTACAAGCATTCTAAGATTCTCTATATATGTGGGATTACTTTACTGTTATTGTACACACATCTAAAAGATATCAAAAGGATTGTAGATGACCACTTGAATATAAGAGTTTATCAATATATATTTCTTGTTTTTTTCTTACTTTGTTTTATCTATTTCTATCATTTCACAACACGTTATCAGCACGAGCTTCTACCCAATCTTTGGAAAGGAAGTTGTCCTTCTATTGTTCTTCAATCATCAAAAATTATTTGTGTAGTTCTCTCAACTCACTGTAAGTTTTCTTTTTAAGGAATTAGTAATTATCCTATTTGTTTGTCTTTATGTTTTATGCTCATAATTTTAGTGATTTTTAATTGATTAAAAATTTTATGAGATTTACGTTATCCTATTGTTATGAGATTCACGTTTATTTAGTTAAAATATTGTTAAAAATGGTTAGTGATAAAACAACACGTTATCAAATTACGTTATCTTATAGCTATATATTATGTATATTGATAATCTTTAAATATGTAAGTATTGTTTCATTACAATCAAATTTGAATATGTATACGTAGTACTGTTTCATTAAAACTGTGTATGAAAAAAAATATTTATTTAATTTCTTTTGTAATTATATATTTTAGAAAATAATTTCTTATCAGGGATCCTTGATACTAAGATTCATTTGGAAGCAATGAATCTTGATGAGATCTATGTTGATGTAATAAATCCTGAAGATGTTATTATGGATGACAACAGAGTATCCCAAAAGGATCGTTCAAAAGTAATAACTTTTATTTGTTATTATTTACATAAAAATTGAGTATTTTACTATAAAAGACCTCTTAGGAAAATTATAAGTTCTAGAAAAACTTGATCATCCTAAAAGCTCAGTATAATGTGCACTTATAGTTGCAATAAACTAAAGGTGCAAGAGAGTTAATCTGGCACCTTAAAATCAGCTCACAATTAGAACTATATAATCGAAGACACATATATCATGTTTCAAATGTGCTCCTACAATAGCAATATTGAATGCATATGTTCATAAAGGGTTATGAACTAGTGTTTAATCTTCTAATGGTTGAGCAAAATAATGAGTTGTTGCTGAAAACCATTGAAGGGCCATGAAATTAAGTGTTATAGGTGTGGTATGGAAGGTCATTGGTCACATACCTATCGTACTCCTAAACATTTGGTAGATCTGTACCAAGCCTCCATAAAAAAATAAAAAATAAAGGATAAGGGAATTGAAACGAACTTTGCTAATCATAATGATATTGAAGATCCTGTGAATTATCTTGATTTTTTCAAATGGAGTGAATAAGACTCTTCTTGATATGTCATTGATAGAAAATTTGATTAGTGATGGAAATCTCCATACAAATTAATTTTTTTCTTTCATTATATTATGGAATTTTAATAAGTATGTTTACTTTGCTATGTTTATTTACGTTTGAAGTAATAAAGTTTAATTTATGTTTTGCATATATGAAGATGCATGGGTCTTACTGGTAAAATCAATTCCAAGATGACTAGGAAAGATTTTTGTCTAGTAGATAGTGCAACAACTCATAAAATCCTTAAAGATAAAAAAATATTTTCAAAATTTAAAATTATGCAAAGCCAATGTCAATACCATATTAGGTTCATCAAACTTAATTGAAGGATTTGGAAGAGCGACTATCATGTTGCCAAAAGGCACAAAATTTTGTATTGATGATGTTTTGTATTCTTCTAAATCAAGTAGAAATTTACTTAGCTTTAAGGATATACGTTATAATGGTTATCATATTGAAACTAATAACGAAGGCAGTGAAGAATTTCTTTATATTACTTCAATAGTATCGGACCAGAACTCAAATTAGGAAAACTGTATATTTTCTCTTCTGAGTTATATTATACTACAATGAGAATAGTTGAAACAAATGTTGCAATACACTAGAAGTGTTCGTACCCAAAGGTTTTTATGCTTTGGCATGATCGTCTTGGACATCCAAGATTAATAATGATGTGTCGAATTATTGAAAACTCTCATGAACATCCCTTAAAAACCAGAAGATTCTTTTATCTAGTGATTATCCATGTAGTGCATGTTCTCAAGGTAAATTAATTAACAAACCATCTCATTCAAAGATTGTTGTTGAGTGTCCATCTTTCTTAGAAAGAATTCAAGGTGAGATATGTGGACCAATACACCCACCTTGTGGTCAATTCAAGTATTTTATGATTTTAATTGATACATCAATCAGAAGGTCACATGTATATTTACTTTCTACTAGAAATGTTACATTTGCTAGACTTCTTGCTCAAATAATTAGGTTGTGAGCACAATTTCTTGATTATCTAATTAAGAAAATTCGTTTAGATAATGCTGGTGAATTCACATCTCAAGCTTTTAATGACTATTGCATATCAATTGGAATTGATATTGAACATCATGTTGCCCATACACATACTCAAAATGGTTTAACTGAATCATTTATCAAGAGACTTCAAATTATTGCTCGACCTTTGCTTATGAAATCAAAATTACCAGTTTCTGCTTGGGGTCATGCTATTTTACATGCTGCATCATTAGTTCACATTAAGTCAACTGCTTATCATAAATTCTCACAATTGCAACTTGTACTTGGCCAATAACCAAATATTTTTCACTTGCACACATTTGGTTGTGTTGTATATGTACCTATTGCACCCTTACAACGCACTAAGATGGGTCCTCAATGTAGACTTGGAATTTATACGGGTTTTGATTCCCCGTCTATCATTAGATATCTTAAACCTCTAACTGGTGATGTTTTTAAAGCACGTTTTGAGTATTGTCATTTTTATGAAACAATCTTCACAACATTATGGGGAGAAAAGTCATTGCCTAAAGCACGACGTGAGATTACTTGAAATATTTCAACGTTATCTTATCTTGATTCTCATACAAATCAATGTGAACTAGAAGTTCAAAAGATTATTCATTTGCAAGGAATTGCAAATCGGTTATCGGATGTATTCACCGACAATAAGAAAATAGTGAAATCTCACATTCCAACTGCTAATACTCCAACATGGATTGAAGTCCCTGTAAGACAATCAGTTAATATAGCAGCAAATGAATCAAAGCCACACCCAAAGCGTGGAAGACCTATCGGTGTTAAAGATAAAATTCTCTGGAAGAGAAAAGTACAAGAAAAACAAGTTGCAGTCTATAAAGAAGCTATACCCAGGAAATAGGTCACATAAATAATTGATCTATCCAAAACTTAAGAACAAAATTCCCCTGAAAATAAACCTCTTGAAAAGTTATCCCCTGAAGAGGATCAAATACCTGAAAATAACGAGATCTCGATACATTTATACATACAGGAGAAATATGGGATAGAAATAAAATTATCAATAATATATTTTCATATAAAGTTGCCCTTGATATTACCAAAAGTAATGATAATGATTATGAGCCACAAACTATTGATGAATGTCAACATAGAAATGATTGGTCAATGTGGAAAGAGGCGATCCAAGTAGAATTAAATTTACTAAGTAAAAGTGAAGTTTTTGGACCTGTAGTCCGAACACCTGAAGGTGTAATGCCTGTTGGATACAAATAGGTATTTGTACATAAACAAAATAAGAAAAATGAAATTATATGGTACAAAGCGCAACTTGTAGCACAAGGTTTCCCATAGAAACCTAGTATTAATTATGAAGAAACATATACTCCTATAATGGACACGATTACATTGAAATTTTTGATTAGCTTGGTACCAAAAGAAAATTTGAATATGCAATTAATGGATGTTGCTATAGTATATCTGTATGGATCATTAGATAATGATATCTACATGAAAATCCCCAAAAGATATAAAATGCCTGAAACATATAATCCTACATCCTGAAGTATGTATTCTATCAAGCTACAAAGATCCTTATATGGGTTAAAGCAATCCAAACGCATGTGGTATAATCACCTCAGTGAATATCTTTTGAAAAAAGGATTTGCGAATAATCCAATTTATTCATGTGTTTTTATCAAAAAAATCAGAATCCGGATTTGCTATTGTTGCAGTATATGTTGATGATTTAAATCTTGTAGGGACTCCAGAAGAGTTAACAAAAATAGCAAATTGTTTAAAGAATGAATTTGAGATGAAAGATCTTGGTAAGACAAATTTTGTCTTGGCCTGCAAATTGAACATCTTCCAAATGGAATTCTTGTTCATCAATCAATGTACACAGAAAAAGTCCTGAAGCAATTTTACATGAATAAAGCTCATCCTTTGAGCACTCCAATGGTGGGTTGGTCACTTGATGTCAAGAAAGATCCGTTTCGACCACAAGAAGATGATGAAGAAATTCTTGGTCCTGAAGTACCATATCTTAGTGCAATTGGTGCTTTAATGTATCTTGCAAATTACATATAACCTGATATAGCATTTGTAGTTAACTTACTAGCAAGGTATAGTTTCGTACCAACTTGAAGACATTGGAATGGAATTAAGTATATATTATGTTATCTTCATGGGACTATTGATTTCAAATTATTTTATCTAAATGAATCAGAACTACAATTAGTTGGATATGTTTATGCAGGTTACCTTTTTTATCTAGACAAAGGAAGTTCACAACCATGATATTTATTTATTTATGGAAATACTACTATTTTATGGAGATATGTTAAGCAAACAAAATTTTTGCTACTTCCTCAAATCATGTAGAGATTATCACAATTCATGAAGCAAGTCGTGAATGTGTTTGGTTAAGATCGATAATTCAACATATTCGTGAGAACTGTGGATTATCATCAATCAAAAATAGTCCAACGATATTATACAAAGATAATGCTGCTTGTATCACTCAAATTAGAGGAAGCTATATCAAGGGTGATAGAACCAAGCATATTACACTAAAATTCTCTTATACACATGAGCTCTAGAAGAGTGGCGATATTGATGTCAAGCAAATACGATCATGTGATAATTTGGCTGATGTGTTCACTAAGCCATTACCAACTGTGACTTTTAAGAAGACGATGCACAACACTGGCATGCGTCGACTTAAGGATATTTTTACCACAAACAATGGAAATTCTATGTACTCATGAGGGGGTGTAAATTTTCTAAAGGACGTGTGTTGATTGTACTCTTTTTCCTTTGCTAAGGTTTTTTTCCACTAGGTTTTCCTTTGCAAGGTTTTAATGAGGTAATCCTAAGGCACTAGAAGTTATACAAGAATATTGTACTCTTTTTCCTTAGCCAAAATTTTTTCCCACAGAATTTTTCTTTGGCAAGGTTTTAACGAGGCATATTCTTAGAAAGTGGTCATCCAAGGGAGAGTATTACAAATAAAGTCTGATTGGAATGTGTAAACTTTAGGAAATGAAAAGGTTACTTGGGATGTGTAAAGGGTGAAATGTATTAAACCTACAGGGGAGATGTATATCCATAAGTGTACTCATTATTACAATCTTATCCCATAAACTCTACAAGCATTCTAAGGTCCTATATATATATATGTGTGTGTGTGTGTGTGAGATTACTTTATTATTATTGTACATACATCTAAGAGATATCAAAAGGATCGTGGATGACCACTTGAATACTAGAGTTTATAAATATATATTTCTTGTTTTCTTCTTACTTTGTTTTATATATTTCTATCATTTCACAACAATATTTTTTTTTTTATTGTTTGATTGAAGTGAAAATGGAGATAAAAGAAAATAGAGTGGATGGGCCGAGTTTTTTTTTTTTTTTCCCTTCCAAATTGTGAAGACAAGAGGGAAGAAAATGACATTAAAAAGAAAAATACTAAATTACCCCTCTTTTCCATAATTTTATTTTTAATAATAAAGATATAATAAAATCTTTAATGATTGAATAAAAAATCTAGAATTCAATCCTTACCTATACCAAAAACCGATTGGTGTCTTTATCTGATGATAAAGAGCTATCATCATGAGCGGATGTCATAAGTTGAAACTCACTCAAAAAAATAATAAAGATATAATAATAATTTATTTTTTATTTTAAAGATATAATAAAGTTTTGATGGTTGAATAAGAGATCTATAATTCAATCCTTACCTATACCAAAAACCGATTGGTGTCTTTGTCTGATGATAAAGAGCTATCATCAGGAACGGATGTCATAGGTTGAAACTCACTCTAAAAAAATAATAAAGATATAATAATAATTTATTTTTTATTTTTCTACTTTGTCGTTCTCTTTATTTACACTAATGGTAAAAAAAAAAAAAAAAAAAACTAATTTGCACGTCTTGGAATTTCTAACATTCTAGTTCAAATTTCTCCACTTCTAACTTTTTATATGAAAAATGTTATGTCAACAATATTTTTATTACAAATCATAAATAGCAGGTTCTTATGAACTATTATGGATTGGTAAAATAAAAAAAAAATTATAATTTCAAATTAAAACTAATAATAATTTATCACTTAAAATTTATTTTAAAAATATTGTGAATTTTAAAAATATTGTGAATGTGACTGTATCATCATTTGATATATATCCTCTCGATCTCAATCTCTCACTTTTCTAATTTATTTTTGTTGTGAATGTTGTGAATTTATTTTTGTCCTCTCAATCTCTCACTTTTCTAATATCCAACCAAATAGAGCACGGAGAGATAAAACACAATAAATACAATAGCACAGAAAGGAACTGTGTTTTACTGTGAAATGTGAGGAACATTAAACCATACTGCTGCTGCATATATAGATTTTGTTCATCAATGCAGCTTTTTACAGTGCAAGAAATCCCGGCAACCTGCGCCTTTCATATATACACAAGCCGTCTGCCAAATATTCCTAGACGTCACTTTGATGTAATTCTACATTGCTTTCCTTGTCTACCAATTCTGCATGCACTGTGATTCTAATCCTCTTTTCCATCATCATAGGGTTCCGTGATTATATAAATTACTCCAGAATTAAAGACTGGTCCAACAGAATGCTGATATTGGGCAGCCCCAGTGGGTCTATAGCATTGGAATACGAGAATACACTCCTGCAAATACGTGGCGAATGGCTTCGGATATGAGCAAATGGGCAAATGCATTCGTGCGTTTGAATACAAGAGGTTGGAGGATTTGAATTTAGACTGCAAGGTTGAACATTCATAGACACATTTATTGGAAATGGCCTGGTGTTAACACTTAACAGATTGAAAGTTACACAAACATGAATATGTGGTTGTTACATGCAATGCGAGCCGGGGCTTCTATGTAAAACATTGGTGCCACAATTCCTGAGAAATTTCAAGGTTTAGGGATCCTTGGATTTCAATTAATTATTAGCAACAATCCCAGCTTAAAAAACCAAACCAACAATAAACTTTGATCCCAAGATTTGAAGTTGAATCTATATTTTGAAGTTGAACCATTCCCCTCTACTCTCCTCTCCACTACTCTCTTCCCTTCTACTCCCTTCTACTCTCCTCCCTCTCTAAACTTCCAAACATGCCATAAATTTATTTTTTGGAGAAATTACACTTTGTTCACCTGTAATTTGTCTGAAAAACACTTTATCTACATGTAATTTAAAAATTGACACTTTATCCACCTGAGATTAGTTTCATTTGTCTCTCATTACCCATCTCTGTTAAAAATATAGATAAATTTGTATTTTTGTTACATTTTTATATCTTTCTCCTCTTAAAACATTAAAAAATAAAAAATTAAGGGAAAATAAAATCTAAAAGCTAAGTTTTGTAAAAATTAAAACCTAACTTTTATATCTTCTTTTCATATACAAACTTTTAAATCTTCGTTTCTCAAATAAAAAAATTTAAATTAAATCTTCTATTTTAACGCATTAAAAAAAAAAAAAAAAGTGTTGGCAAACAAAAAGTTGATACCTGGCAAATACCTCAGGTCAGGACAATATTGTACTGAACTCCTCAAGGCAAGGAAACGCATAATTTCAATTTTTTATTGTGAGACTCTAAAAGTCTTGCACAAAACTTCGAGTAACATGTATCCCATGCATAATATATTAATGAAAAATCCAACTAAATTGCTGCAGTAATACTATACGAGGGTTTATCAAATTCCAACAAAATAGCTGCTGAATTTATATCCATCATGTCGATTACTGGCATTCAAAACCAAATAAGTGAGGTCACTGGTAATAGTTTCTATGGCCCTTCTTCAATCCCTTTCTTTTTATAACTTTAAACTCTAATGAAGATAACTACCACAACAACAACAAAAATAATACCCAATCACATCCATCTCCATGGATATCACTCTTGTTCAATGTCCTTTTTGGTTTGGTGCAGTTGTTGGGTGCCAATTATCGCACTAAAACTTGTACTGGTCTGGTTTGGAACGAGAATAAAGTTACTTTCGACACATTCATCGGCAGTGGAAGGTAATTTGTTTTTGTAGTTTTTATGAAATGATTTTTGCATTCTTTTGAGACCCTTTTGGCTTAATTTTAATTGGGTGGTTTTTGCTAACACTTTTTTCAATGCATTAAAATAGAAATCTAGAAGTTGATACATAAAAAAATATGTAAAAGTTTTAATTTTCGCATAGCCTAGCTTTTAGATTTTCTTTTCTCTTGATTTTTTAGTTTTTTATATTTTGAGAGGAGAGAAACATAAAAATGTAACAAAAATAAAAATTTACCCTTATTTTTAACCGAGGTAGGTAACGGGAGACAAACAGAACTAACTTCAGATGCGTAAAGTGCCAATTTTTAAACCACTGGTAGGCAAAGTGTTTTTGAGCAAACCACAGGTGGACAAGATATAATTTCCCCTTATTTTTACTTTTAGGCATGAGCATCCTGAATCTAAAAATATCATATTTTACCATTTTAAAAGCTACTTTATTTATTATACCATACAATTTTACAACACATCCAACATCTCAAACTCTATTTCTTTTGTCACTTTATTTAAATATTCTTTTTTTTATTATTTCTCTCTCTCTTCCTCTTCCTCTCTCCCTTTTCCTCTAGGCAACCAAGCTCTAGCAAAACCCATTAAAAAACTGCCAGTCACATCCCATTTAACCCACTAGACACCAACTAGCAACCACCACCACAACCACCATGCCAACTTGCAAACCCATTAAAAAAATCCACTAAACTCACCACCAACAAAACACACACACACACACACACAAACAAATTGCTAAAAACCACCAAACACTAGCCACAAAAACCACACCACCACCAAGAGAAGAAAAAAAAAACACACACACACACACACAACAACAACAACAACAACCAAACAAAACCTACAACCCATAACCCACGCCACGTCGCCACCACTGCACCACCACGACCCAAACCCACATCTCACAACACCTCCGCCACCGGATCTGCCTCACACATCTAAGCCAGTAGATCGATGGAGAAGCTTTGATCTTTGCTTCTTTGCGTTGTTGGTTTAGAGGCTCAACCACCAGAAATGTGAGAAAAGAGAGAGTGGGAAAGAAAATAACTGAGATTAGAGAAAGAGAAGGATAGATGAAAGAGAGAATAAAATGAATTAAAAGAATGAGATGATGAATAAAAAAGAATATTTATTTTTGCAATTAAGCTATAGTATCGTCATAAATTTAAGATAGTACTGTAGCACAATTGTAAATTTTTTTACAATTACAATACTAGGTGAGGCATCATTTTAGTAATTTGATGCTAAATGAGTGTTTGAATCCACAACACGTTTTCATGTTTGTGTCTTTTTTTTTTTTTCAACACGTGAACAGTAACATCACATGAATTCACTATGCATGAGACAAAATATACTGTTCACGGGTCCCACGATACTATTCACACATTTAAAAATTATTTTGTTACAGTGTTTTCAGTTTTCAGTTTTACTAAAAGGGAAATGTTAACGAGTGCCATATAGTATTAGTTAAGAATCTAATTAAAGAAAGTTTTTATGGAAAAAGAAAAAAAAATAATTAAGGTTTTGACAGCTTTTTTCATTTCCCATAAAAGTGATGTTAAAACTTTCCTAAAATGAATTCTTAACCAATGCCGTACGGCACTCGTTAACATGACCCTTAGTAAAAATAAGTTGTATTCAAACGGATCCCAAAATTTAGCATATTCGGAATTTTACAACTCTAATACTGATGCTCTAACCTACATCTTTGTTATATACATATATATATATATATATATATATATATATATATATATATATATATATGTACAATTGAATTCTTACATCACTTATGTGTTAAACATAATAAATCAATAAAAATGAAATCATTTAAATGCACTCTGAACAAAATAAAAAAAGCTCTTCACTCCATGTGTGTCTATATATATATATAATGTACAATTGAATTATTACATCACTTCTGTGTTAAACAAAATAATAAATCAATAAAAATGAAATCATTTAAATGCACTCTGGACATAATTTTTTTTTAAAAAGCTCTTCACTCCATGTATATAAATGCACATGATAATAATGGAATGCTTTGAATAGGACCACCCAATTATTTTATTTTTCTTGGAACCCCAAATAAAGACTTCATAATTTATAGTCAGGTATACTCATAAGTGTGGAAGGAAGCATATTGGTAAATTAGGTCCAGAGCTTGGGAGACAGTGAAAGAGAAAGGTTTTGTCTTTTTAGTGGAATTTACAGACAGCATAATAGACAAAGTAGTAGATTGCAAATAAAGCAACGTATCTAAGCAATAAAGGTCTGATTTCAATTAACATCGAAGCACAGCGCCTGAGGCAAAATATTGGTGAGCACGTAATTGGTGAGGCATTTATATATAGAGAGGTGAGTGACTGATGGTACAGCAATTGTTGTAGTGTCTTTCACTATATCACTGTCAACAGCGGCGCCGCCTGCTATTGGGTTGTAAAAACGACAGACAGTATTAAAGAGAGCTATAAAAGTCATTTGGACTCACTGCTTTTGGTCAGATTGATTATACAGGAATTGAAATGACAACAAAGGCATGCGTCACGCGACATTAGTCTCGCACGATTGGTGTTAATTCCTTTCTGGTTTTGTTTAATTTTTGTTTTTGCTAAAAAAGTAAAAAGATTAGTCATGGAATTATGATGGGGACTTGGATGAAGTCCAGTGACAGAATTGCATCTAAATAATGATACGTGATGGGTCTAATGTAATTGGATACATGATTTAATCTTTCTCCTAAAATCGAGTATTAATTTATTAGTTAAAGTCAAAAATATTATTTTGGTTGTCATATTTTGGAGTTATTATCAATTTAGTTCATATATGTAGCTTACAATTTGGTTTGTGTTATTTATAAATTACAATCAATTTGACATCTGTAGTCAACTCATAGCTTTTCTCGCGTACCTTCTTGGCATTTAAATACAAAAACACATATCAAATTTATCAATCTTCAATATCAGTAGACTCATATATCAACTGTAACTAAAACAAACCCAAATTTGGATCCAGAATGATAGTAAATTGAAAATATCAATGACCAAATTGAGTGCAAGTTGAAATAACATAAACTAATTTGACAATGATCCCAAAATGTAGGGACCAAAACAATATTTTTACCTTTAATAAATTTATTCATAGATTTTTTGTTTACTAAAATATTATTTTTTATCCCTAAACTTTGCATGAAATTCATTTTTTGTTCCTAAACTTTGTAAATGGCTTTTTTCAATAATTTATGGATAAAAATTAAAAATTTCCAATACTTTAAAGATTAATATATATGTGTGTATATATATATATATATTAAAAGTTTAAAGATAGAGAGTGGAACATTCTTAATAGTTTAGGAACGAAAAATAAAAATTTTAAAATTTAGGAATAAAAAAAAAATGCAAACTCTGTGGGCAAAAATAATATTTTAGCCCTTTTTTACTATAAAAAAAAAAATTAATCATAGAATTAACAATTAGGCTCTATGTCTATATTTTATTGGGAGGATGTAAAAGTCGGACGGTGGAAATATATAAAATATTAGGAAAATAGAAAAGTTAGAGGATATAAATATAGACACGGTTTGTGTCCAGTGGAAATTTCTACTAGATACGTTGGATGATGGACACGTGTCCATTGTCCACCATCCAACGTGGCTAGTGGAAACTTCCACTAGACACAAGCCAAACCCTATAAATATATGTGTTCTTAGTCATCTGTGGTTGGTAGAGAATATGGAAAAGTAAAAGAATGAAGAATTAGTTACTATTATGAGTCTATGACCTTATTATTAAAAGCACAATGATGGAAAAGTGGGGGGCAGGGTAAACTTGAAATTTTGCTTCTATAAAGTTTTCTCTCCATTTTTTAGAGAGATTTCTGAGTCCAAATAGAAAACCCAGACCCTACTCCCATTTTCCTTACATCCAATTTCTCCCTTTACTAAACAAAAGAAAATGTTTTCTCACATTTTTTTAATTCCACTATTTTGCATCCTCCCTAAAACACCTCCAACAAAACGCACTGTTAAGTATATATACATGGATGCTTTAGTTTTATATTAGATTTGTAGATTATTCATGTAGACTTGTTTTATATTTAATTTAATATCTATGATATAGTACTTAGGCTGTATATGTTTTGACCTAAAAGGGTTTTCGAAGGAAAATGTTTTTGAAAAATATAGTAATGTTTAGTTGAAAACATTTTGATGTTTAGTTGTGTTCCTAAAATAAATTTTGAAAAATATTTTTTTGGTATTTGTTTAATAAGAAATACTATATCCATAATATTTTCACAATACTTTCACAACAATCTTAAGTAGTAGAGTGTTATTGGTTATTATGGATGGACAAAAAATTAATTTAAGTTATGAATTCAAATTTGAACCAATAATAACTTACCACTTATGATTTTTTGTGAAAGTGTTATGAAAATTTTGTGGATATAACACTTCTCTTTATTTCATACCGAAAATAACTACTTAAGAGGAAACCAATCAATTTCCTATTACACAATAAATTTCTCAATCTCTCTTTAAAAAAAAACCATGAGGGAAAGAAAAGCCACAAATGTATTCCTCCTCAAAAATAAATAATATATACAATCCTGATTCATACTATTGATTTCATATCAAGTGTCCAAAGAAATAGAAAAATAAATATATACTTCATTTCCACTCATTTGACATTTCCATTCTTTTTTACTCTCTGCCCATTTGATGTGATGCCATTCAATTTTTTTTTTTTTTAATTTCCTTTACTATGCATGTGTTTGGGTTAAGTTGAATTGGATTGGATTGAGAGGTTTTTTTTTTTAATAATTCAACCTACTATAGGTGTATTAAAAAAAATCTCAACCCTACCGATTAGGTTGATTTTGGCGAATCGGTGAGCTGCCACTTGCCACCCTTACCTGAAAGGCTGAAACTCCCCAAGACTTTGTTAGATGTTAGCATGCACAACTTTATTAACGGAAAAAAAATGTTAATAATGTTGACAAAGTAAATTATTTATTTAATTATCGTCTGGTTTGGCAAAGAAATCAACGGAATAAATGCTGCACAGGCCTAGACAGACCCATTAACGCACGGGCATTATTACCATAACGGGCCGGGTAATGGTGGCCCATTGTTTTTTCTAATAATACTTGCAGGGTTTTTTTTTTTTTAGAAGATAATAATTGCAGCTTGAGTGGGATGAAACTGATTCAATTTTCAAACCATGGTATAATTAGAGACAATAATTTTTTTTTTTTTTTATACAAGATAGAAATTTTACTCTAACTTAATCTAAGTGTATATGTGTGTGAATCTACTTCTTCGAAACTTGAACCCCGACCCTTACCCCTCACACCTCAAAAACACTTATACTTGTGGAGTGACCATCGCACAAAGGGTGTGTGGTGATTAGAGACAATAATCTTGATTTTGCTTTGTTCGCATAAATGAATACAAGACTTTGGAAAAGGGGGGGGGGGGGATAATTACTTCTAGGTTAAAAAAAAAAAATTAAGAAACAAAAAGGGGATGCAAGAAAATAATAACTTTTATTGGTGCTTAATCTTTTTACTAAATGGATGATGTATAACATTTCCCTAGAAAAAGAGTTATGGGCCTTATGGCCATAAAAGTGATGCATTCTACTAATTAAGAATTTCTCACGTTATCAAGTAGCTAATCACCGTCCATCATCCAAAAATTTAACATCATGATCACCCACTATTTAAAAACATACATATAATTTAATTTTTGAAACATAAATGGTTAAGTAGTGTTAACAGGAGATGATTCAGTTGGTAAGACTTGAGCTCTTCGTCTAACCCACATAAGTTCGAGACCCGCTGCCAACAGTATTTCATTGGTGGGCATCCATAAGATTTGACTGCATCCAAAAATAATGAGTTTTAACCCAAACACCTTGTCTGGAGACTGATGTAATTTAGCTAATTCCTATTTTTTGTTTAACCCAAAAAAAAGAAAAAAAAAAGGTTAAGCAGCAGTAAATGATCAAATTTCGTAACATCTTTTCACGCAGGATTTTCACTCTTTTTTTTTTCCTTGGATCGAGGAATTCATTGACTTAATTAAAAGAGTATTAAATGTAGCTATTGGAAGACATCAAATAAACCTATAAATTAACCTAATTAAGTAGTGTTATGGGAAGTAAGAAATAAACTGACTTCAGTCGGCACATTGGTGATGTGGGGTTGGTGAAATATTGTACCAGTACTTTAAGAATCCGAACATTTTGTCCCAAAATATAAAATTATTTTATTTTATTTTTGAAAAAAAGAGAGGGCTGCATTGAAGTTTTGGTGATTGTGCGGGCGCTATTAGCTAGTGTTTTGTAAGCTAAATGGCAGACAACCTCAACCAGAGGGAATGAATGACTCCCATTCAAGGATTTTAGTGTGTAATATTCTCTACAGCTTTTGTCGAGATTATGAATAAAGTGTCTCTCAAGCTTTTTTTTTTTTTTTTTTTGGGGGGGGGGGGGGGGGGGGGGGTTTATGATCATCTATATATTAGAGGCTAGGCTAGATTAATTAGTCATTTTCCTAATCACTACTTCCCATAAGACGATTGGGTGCTTTGTAATGATAAAAGGAAGGGGTTCACTTTGTTGTCGGAAAAACAATCTTTATGTCTTCTCATGATTGAATCAAAATGATATTGATAATAATTTGAAGAAAAAAAAAATTACGGTTAACTGATGCTCTAAAGACATGTATTAATAAATTATTTTAAGAAAATTTTTATGAAAAAAGTAAATAACAATTAGTATTTTGATAATTTTTCTATTTTATATAAAAATTTTGTCAAAATTTTCTTAAAATAGTTTGTTAATAATTGTCTTAAATATACCAGTTAGCCAAACCTAAAAACAAAACAAAAACAAAAACAAAAATTTTTACATGTTGCATTGTTGCTCCCTTAGGAGATAATGTCGCATTTATTTATTTTCACAACTTATTGAATCTTTGTATTATGGTCTAGGTAGAGTGTTAAATAACCAAAATCACTTTAGTCTATTTGTTTACCAAAAAGGAGAGAAGGAAAAAAACAAAGTAAAAGATTTTATGTTTTGAAACTACTAAGAATAGATGATAAGCCATTAGTCAATTGTTTAAAGTAATGGTCATCTAGAAATGCACTATACATGGTGTGGCTTTTTAATCTGGTTGGAAAGGAATTAGGTTCTTTTCAAGCTGAAACATGCAAAGTCGGCATTGTTTTCTCAACTCTTTTGCTGACTGACTTTATATTTACTAATGAAATACGCAATTCCGAGCATTTTGATAAGTAGCATCCGGTGCTAGACATGCACTCACAACTGGGCTGATCTTTCTTTAAAGAAAGTGGTTACTTTTTTCTTTTATACTCATTACCTTTTGAGAGAGAGAGAGAGAGAGAGAGAGAGAGAGAGAATTAAGATTTCAGTTGAAGTATGTCGAATTGAATATTTGAATTGAGTAATTTTAGAGACACATCTAATCATACACTAAATTTCACAATTTGTTAACTTGTGCAACTGTGAGTAGTCAACACTTTCTGTTCATATAAACTCATCACTTTTGAAGATTTCAGTTGAAGTATGTCGAATTGAATATTTGAATTGAGTAATTCTAAAGACACATCTAATCACACACTAAATTTCACAATTTATTAACTTATGCAACTATGAGTAGTCAACACTTTCTGTTCATATAAACTCATCACTTTTGATCGACCGTTCACAATTACACAAGTCAACAAATTTAAAATTTGGTGTGAAAATGGTCGTGGATAATATTGTTGAGTTGAATTTGTCTTAGGGACAATCAGGATAGATATTTAGACAGACCATGCGGATTTAACGAAGGCCAAAAGAGAAGTTCCAATGATTGATCACCGTGATGACCGAAAGACAATTATGCATGATAGTGGTGACAAATATTTGTTTGGTGCACTTTGACTTGTTTTCATAGGTTCACCAAGATCATGCAGCATATTCAACGTTTGTGCTCAATTTTAGGTAAAAACTTTAACTAAATGTACTTATTAATTAATGAATGTTAGGTAGCAGTACTTTCAAAGCCCTAGCCATTTCTCCGATTCTCATTTATGGCTTTGGAAAGTTAGCTCTTACATGAAAAATGAAAAAAGAAGCAAAATTATGAAGTGCAAACTTATGGCACATACTTTATGATTATTGTTCTTTGTCGTCATGTTAAAATATCAATTAGTTTTTTTTGTGTGGGTGGCATTCGAAATCATGTCCCTTATTAGATGACAAGTCTTTGAACAAATTATTGACAATCTCGTTAAATTTCAAGGGCAATATTAATAAAAAGGAAATGCTAACGAGTGCTTTTAGGGCATTGGTTAACAATCAATTTTAGGAAAATTTTGACATCACCTTTATGGGAAATGAAAAAAACTATCAAAACATTAATTATTTTTTTCTTTTCTTTTCTTTTCCCATAAAAACTTTAACCAACGCCCTAAGGGCACTCATTAGCATGACCCTTAATAAAATACCGGTTATTTTTTATATTGAATGTCAACAAATTGTTTCACCACATTGCCACATATATGTGTGTGTGTGTGAAAGGTATTGATGATGTTTGAAATTAATGTTGTCCCACTCAAATTTTTGGAAAACCTACAAGAAAACATGACAAAAATCTCAAAGTTTACACCAGTATAGTGTCAGCCAATACTATTCTAATACCTAAGTTAGTAGTCATAAGATGATATTTCAAGATATCTAGTGATTGGGGGAGTTTTTCATACCTTGTCATGTTAAGACGATATACATACAAAAGGCATTTTTGACATGCCCCATAATTCTATCCACATCCCATAATTGTGATGTAGGACACGGTTTAATATTTAAATTTCATAAATATTTAATTTTGGTATTTAATTTATTTTTTTATTATTTTTGGTTTAGGTTATTCATTTCCTTATTTTTAGATTCTTTTAATATTGTTTAGTCAAATTAGGGTTTTATATGCTTTTGTAGCCGCCTTAAGGTCTCTAGTTACTCTACGTTTTCTTTTTACTATTTAAACGCATTGTAGCATCCAAAGACAATTCAGTTTTTAGATTTATAAAAATACAAACTTTGACTATTTCTCTCGGATGGATTCCAGAACCCTATTACCTTGTGGATTCGAGGGATCCCTCGTGTATTCGAGGTTTACTACCCAGAAACTTAAAATTTATTTTATGTCCATTAAAGAGAGCATTGTGTGTGCTTTCTTCATGCTTGCATGACATTAGTTGGTATCAAAGCCCTGACACACTTTGGTTTGATGGCTAACCGGTGAGACAGTAACCACCATAACAACGACGGCGGCAACGACGTAGACAACACAATCCTCACTAGGGCTGAGTTCCTCAAGTTTCGTGATGAGGCTCGTGATGAGAATCAATAATTTCGTGAAAAGAGTCAGTAAGTTATGGGCGTAATCCAGCAAATGATTACTACACTTCTTGCTAGGAAATCATCTCACAACAACAATGATCAATATATTCAAAGACGCACGCCTAACTACAAGAAAATTCTATTCTTTGATGGAGATATGTGTAAGTTGGATTTTATTAACTGGCTTCTTGATTTGGAAGAGTATTTTAAATTTTAGAAGATTTGTGATGAAGAAAGTGCGGCTTGCATCTAATAAATTAGACGATGAAGCAGAGGAATGGTGGGAAGACATTCAAATCAATATAAAGTGATGAGGTAAGCATCCAATCCGCTCTTGGTAAAGAATGAAAAGGGTATTAATTGATTTATGATTTCCTAATGACTATTATGATATAGTAGATTATACAAGTGTTGATTATAAATCTGTATATTCATATGAAAAGCAAGATGTTCAAAACATGAAAGGTCAACCACAAAACCAAAATTATCACAACCAAGTCCACGTGTCAAGTAAAGGAAAGGGTTTGAGGGTTGAGAAGAAGCAGCCTATTTCTAAAGTAAATTTTGAAGTAATTAAAAAAGATCAAGACTTGCAACAAGTTATTGAATTGAAGATTGAAGATACCACTTGTCAAAAGTTTGATGAAGATGTCAAAGAAAAAAAAGTTGAGTTGACTGTGGATAATGATAGAAGTCAAGAGATGGTAACTATTGAGAATATTGTGGAAGATCCAATTGAGGTTAAATATAAGGATGAGTTCATCACCCACAATCCCCAAGTTCCGGTTGATTTGTTGAAGATGACTACACAATATGTTGATTTTCTTGGAGTATAAAATATTAATTTTATTACCAACCCTTTGTTGATTGATGTTGCAAATAAATTGAAGGTAGAGGAGAATAAATTTTATGCTACATTTTATGAAGAATTCAGGTTTCAAAACCGGATTAGGTTATTAAAGCATTCAAAGTATTTGTTTATTTGGAGCGGAAGATTTCAGATTTCGACCATTAACTCAAGGACGAGTTTGTTTCAAGTTGAGGGGTCTGATGTAAGACATAGTATAATATTTAAATTTTGCAAATATTTAATTTTAGTAATTTTATGTAATTTTTGTTATTTTAGGTTTAGGTTATTTATTTCCTTCTTTTTAGGTGCTTTTAATGTTGTTTAGTGAAATTAGGGTTTTATATGTTTTTGTAGTTGCCCTAGGGTTTCTAATTGCCCTAGGTTTTCTTTTTACTATTTAAACACATTGTAGCCTCCAAAGGTAATTCAGTTTTCAAAATTATAAGAATACAGACTTTGTCTATTTCTCTCTAGTGGATTCTAGACCCCTATCACCTTATGGATTCAAGGGATCCCTCGTGGATTCGAGGTTTACTACTCAAAAACTAACAGTTTAGTTTTTGTCCAACAAAGAAAGTATCGTGTGTGCATTCTTCAAGTTTCCGCGACATCAAGGTGAAAATAGAGGTAACAACGTTAAGAGTCTGTATTAATTCCTGGATACAACGTATTTCTAGCCAAAAGCACAATCCAAAAGCTTCAAGATTTGGGCTCTCTTAATTAGGATGGGTCATTCGCATTTCTTATCCACATCGTGGTTAGACATGCTGTATGGATGAGATGAGCTGTATAGACGACCTTGATTTAACAAAACTGATACCCATACTCCATTAGATGATATTTATCATTATCAAAGAGTCTTTCTCTTTGGTGTTGGCAGAATTCGATTCCAAATCTGCAGGGGCCGTTTGGAAACGTTGTTTGTATTTTTTGGAAATATATGTATGTGAAAAAGTATGTAAAAATGTCTTATATTTATGCTGGGGTTCTAGTTTTTTTATTTTTATTTTTTAGGTTTTGGTTGGGGTCATGGGCCATTTTAAAGAGCCACGCGGCTGAGGAAACACAAACCAAAATAGGCCCGTCTTTAGCTAGGAATTCAATGATTACATGAGAACGTGACACATGCCTATTGTTGCGCATGAAGTTGTGGGATTCGGAAATTTCAGATTCCCTTTTTTTGCAGTAATCATTCCCAGCATTTGAGGGTTTTTATGCTTCTTCTTTTGATCTGTTCTGTTGCTATTGTTTTTTTTCTTAATTTTGTTGTTCATGATTTGTTCTTTTCATGGTCCTTCTTCTTGTGACGGCACAGTGGCAGAGACTATTGTCTCTTCCCATTGGACTCTTTCCAAACCTCTCCGTCTTCTATCAGTGTATTCATATTTTTCTAACAAATGAAAAAAGCAAATGAAAAAAGCAAAAGAAAAATTATAAAAAAAGATTAGTATACTATTTAGAGTTGGTTTAGAATCTGTTTATTTTGTTGAAATAATTTTTTATTATTATTGAAAGTACTATAAATAAAAGTAAAAATTAACTGAAATAATACTGTGGAATTCATAAATAGTAATAAAAAATACAGTAGGGTTTGTAAATAGTAATAAAAATAATCTGAATAGTAAAATAAGTTGACTTTTAAATTTGGAGCCAAACACACACTTACTGTGACACATCATACATGTATTGAAATTTGAAAGTTCAAGGTTGCACGCTTGGACATGCAATTTTCTATTGTTGTTTCTGGCTTCAACATAATCTTGAACATTTTGGGCAGATTCATTCAATGAATTCCATCTTATCTGTTGTAATCACTCTTGTTATCGCTTTAGTAATAGCGATCAACAATCTTTTCTTTTTTAATTTTTAATTTTTTATAAAACACAATCAACATTCTTTCTAGAAATAATTACATAATCGAATTTTATCTATCAAGACTTAATTATTATTTTTTAATCTATAAATTATATATATTTTTCCAAATTATTAATAGTGTAAATTGAATGACGTTACTTAAATTGAAAATTTTACAGCTCAAACCTCATCCAACCCAATCCTTATAACAAGTTTAAGACGCAATACAACCAACTGATTTGAAGAAAATCAACAAAGTATTACTTAAAAAGCATAATTTTTTTTCCAAATTAATATAGAGCCATTAACCTTAAATAAAAATATAGAAAAATAATTTCCGTGAAATTTAAGGACGGAACTACTCAAGGGCAGAGGAGGGCCAATGCCCCCCTCAACCTCTAGAAAAAAATATACTAGTATGTATATTAACAAAAAGAATTTTAATTCTGGCTCTTAAATTTATATACTTCCCCTCCCCCCCCCCCCCCCCCTCAAATTTAGAAATTGATCCAAGAAATCCAACAAATAGATAACAAGAAAAATCTATAATAAAAAATGCACGTATCCGGATAATAAGAAATTTTTTTGGACAAATCATAAATCTGGTCTAAGCAAAAACAATAACAACAAATCAATTACAAATCCTAGTACAAAAAATTACAAAAACCCAATAACCTTTACCTAATTTCTCTCTCCCACTTGAAAGCTCTATGCCCCTCTCAAATTACTCCGCCCTCACAGCCATAGAGACAACTTCTATGCCACATATTGATCGCTCATCCACACATTAGTTAGACCTTGAAAATATTAAGACGTGCCAATTGACTTACAAAACTCTTGATTATAAAATCCTATTATTAAATTTTTTTAAAAGAAAAAATACAAATAACAATTAATAAATTAATGCTAATAATGCAACTTTTTCAACCTTTAGTATTGATATTATAATTTTTTTAAATCTTTGAACAAAGAACTTCGGCCCCCCCTAAGTTTGAATCTTGGTTCCGTCCCTGGTGAAATTGTTCCTTGACTTCCTTGTACATGGATTAAAACTAGTAAAAGAAAAGGAGAAATAAGAACTATTTTCTTTTCCTCTTGAAATGTTAGCTTTAGTTATAATTATAAAGCCTTTTGTTGTTGTTGTTGTTGGTCTAAGTGGTAAAAGAGTCGATGAAGTTGGGGAAATCGCACATGGGTACTTTTTAATAATAATAATTGTGGGAGCGGGTGATTCGAGCACATTTTTGGGCTATGGGCCTTGTTTGAGGATGATTAAAGACCTGATGATGATTAAGATCCATGTGCACATAGACAGGAAGACCGAGGAGAAAAGGGAAACTAGTGCGTGAACCGAGGATCCTGAGGTGCAGAGGTATCTCGGGAATACTTTAGGTAATCCACCATATTGGAAAGAAGAGCTCCAAGGAAGGTAATAGAGCTGTGTAAGTAACGAAAAAAAGAAATATATGGGAAGGTGACTGCCACCTCCACATTTAATGCACCGTACCAACTGAACTGACTGCATTTATGAGGAAATAACACTTGAACAGTATCTTCACAACTTACAGCCCCTCCTACCTCCTCCATAAGGGTCTTGATGAAATAAGCATCCAAAGTTCCTTAAGAATTGAACAGATGGAAGGCTGGGATGTATTGGAAGGAACTATATAAGGAATGACCCCCACAAAAATGGGCATGTGATACTAAAGAGAGGAGAGAGAAAAGAAAATACAAGAACTCATAGTAAAAAGATTATACTTGATCAATATATGAACAATATGTCCTCGGACTTGCCCGATGAGGGATTTTATGTTGAATTTATGTCTCTTACCCTTTTAACTTAAGCCTAATCGTTCTTGAGCCTAAACTTACGCGGCCTTGTAGTTTGCTTGTAAAATCAACTCTCTAATAAATTTATTGTTTTGGACTTATTGGGCTAGTTCACATTGTTCTAAGTGGGCTTAAGCCGTGATTCGAGTCCTTACAATAATAATAATAAAATAAATAAATAAATAAATAACATGTTTAGTGTTCCTAACAAGAACAAGAACAAGAAAATAAATGGAAAAGGTTTCTATGCAACTAGGGTTGTAGGGATTTTTACGCAACTCATTACGTGGCAGTTAAAAAAACCATCCACTTGTACCTATAGTTACTTGACATTTTTAATGAGTCATGTGATTTATTTAAATAGTACATATAGATGGTTTTTTTAACCAACACGTAGTGGGTTGCATAAAAACTTGCTAAAAGAAAATTCAGAAGCATACTCAATTTAAAAAACTGGTGATGAGTATAAAGAAAAGAAAATTTGAATTTGAATTTCTCTCTTAAACATTAATCTACATAATTATATTTCCAACTTCAAAATAAAAGGCTTATAGTACAAGCCATTAAACTAGTAAATTAGATCATATTTATCTTTCTAGCCAATGGATCATCTTGGCTCTACTATTGATAGACTATCACTCAATACCAATATATATATATATATATTTCCAAAGAACAAAGTTTGGTTACAAATATAGTTATAGCTTAATTAATTGGATGTGAATTTTGACAAATCTACCATTGGATTATATTTTCCTCTTATACCCTCAATGCTTGAAATTTTTTTAGAAGATTAAAAATCAATAGCTATGTCATCAATTGATTGTTTAAGTTACAAATTTTTGTAGTCTAAAATTAGGCATAAAAATAAGTTTATGGATCATATAGTAAATAACGTCTAATTGAAACAAAATTTGACGTGTGTTAAGAGCATAAAAAATATACTATCCAGTAGTAAGATTTTTAAAATATATAGTCACTACTTTTTTTTAATGAAAGTTGTAGCCTTAGACTATAATCAAATTTGTAACCAAACTTTGTCTTATTTTAAATAAGTGACAATTTATTATAGAATCAAAGGAGATGGCCATTAGTTTAAATTCTCTCTCCAATTACATGTGATATTAAAAGTTAAAGATTTCACATATTAGGTCTTATGCTAAGTGCCATGTATTGCAGCCAAAAAAAAAAAAAAAAAAAATTTCTTGTGACATATGGATCAGTGACATTCCATGTTCTCTTTCATGAGAATTATGGTTTGAATAATTTTTCTCCATTATTGTAACTGTTAGATAATAAAAAAATTGGCACATTTATTGAGGGAACTCAAGAGGTTGGTCTAATAGTTTAAAATTGGCTCTCAGAATGCTTCAGATAAAGTTTAAAAGCCGTGGCATAAGGCAAACATATAATGGAGGAAAGAAAAATGATGGACCCATGGGAAAACGATTCCCTTGATTTCTCTCCAATCCTCCTGCCTTTTCCTTCTCTACTTTCATTTTCTTCCATTTTCACTCAAATCAAACATAGTGTAGTATGTTTATAACCTCGGACTAAATTGTAGTTTCTACCTCTTACTAAGGGGGGTAGGTTCTTTTTGGCTTAATGACACTTTCAAAGTTCCTCCCTTCTCTCTCCAAAGAATTTCGCAGGTCATTTTATGGGAGAATTAGGTACGTTGGAATGTATAAAAGTATAAAATGCATAATGCAATTGAAAAAAAAAAAAAATGGTAGTGCCTGAAGTACACAATGTGTTCATCAAGGGCTTCATTTGTGCTTAGTTCAAGCTTCTTAAATACAAACTTATGGCTCATGATTGATCCCTGAACTTGCAAGAGTGTATTAGCAATAATCATGAAGAGTGTAGTAAGGATCAATGAAACCTTTATCAAAGAATCAATGCGGACCAAAGAAGCAAGGATCAAGTGCCTAATGATGGTGCCAAGAGCCTAGTAGCTCTCGTGATTGGCATTTCTTGGTGTTTATAATAAAAATTTCAAATGTTCAAATTCTCCCTCATTTTCTATAATCAAATTAAAAAAAAAAGTATATAATAATGTAATAATGATTATGCGAATTCTAATCAACTATCATGTTAGAACTTAGAAAGATATTAAAAGTTAGATACATTCACACTTAAAAGAGATATATTCACTTTCTCAAAAAAGAAAAAAGAAAAAAAAAAGAGATATATTCACACTTAAGTGTATATTTTAAATTTGAATAATTTTTTATATATAAATAGATATATTGAGCTAGTTATTTAATGCCTTGAAAGCCCATCTAAAAAAAACTGTGTGTTAATTTATTACTTTTTCATTTATAACCTTGGGCTAAATGGCATTTTGTACCTCTTTCCAAAGGGGAGGCTTTTTGGGCTGAATGACCCATCCTAGGTTCCTCCCTCTAGCTCATTAGGAAGTTAGTTCACTGGGTTGGGATATTACATATATATTGTAAAAAAAAAAAAAAAATTGAAGGGGTCCACTCCTAGTGCCAAAAATATTAATATGTTCCGACAGAGAGAAAAAGAAGAAATATATTTCTTATCGATCTCATTCTCATGAGCCATAAGGACGCTATATAAATTGCAGAAAGTGAAGAGAATCTTGTGAAGCTCTCCTGGTTTCTCCTTTTCTTTCCCTTTTCCTCTTACTTCTCTCTCTTTCTCTCTGATGCTGCTTAGTCTTTTCCCTCTCACTTACAGACTCACTTTTACTTTCCTCTGAGGTACTCATTCCTCTCTCTCTTTCTCTTTCTCTCTCTCTCTATCATTTTTCCAAATCCAAAAAAAAAGGCTGAAAAGAGATAGAAAAAGAAAACAAAAACCTTCAGAAAAGCCTTCAGCTTTTATTTCTCTGTCTGCCATTAAAATGCCATAAATATAACCGTTTGCTTCCCTTTCCCACCCCCACTTGCTACCTTCTTTCTCTCTCTCTCTCTCTAACCCTCGCCGGAAATAACCTGCCAGTCATTTTCCGGCGGTTTCCTCTATTTACTACTATCACTATTTTCCCCCTTATTTTCTTAGCTTTGTTTCTTTGAGTTTATAAAAAAATGGGTTAACTTTATGTGCTTATTTTCTTCTACATATTTTCCTCAACATCAATACTGGACTCTTTTTAACTTCTAAAAGAACTAACTTTCCTAAGCTGGACTGGTTTTTCCGAATAGAAAGCACAAGAAAATCTCAGAGAAAATCCGGAAAGTTAATAGCTTTTCTTCCTCTTTTTGCAAAAACCCATCTGGGTTTTCTCTTTGACCCCATTTTCTCATCTGGGTATCACTCAAAACCCTCCCAAAACCCCATCTGACAAAAGAAAAAAAAATATGATTACTCTCGCAGACCTCTACCATGTCCTCACAGCGGTTGTGCCTCTCTATGTGGCTATGATCTTAGCTTACGGTTCTGTAAAATGGTGGAAAATCTTCAGCCCTGACCAATGCTCAGGCATCAATCGCTTTGTTGCCCTATTTGCAGTCCCTCTGCTTTCTTTTCACTTCATCTCCGCCAACAACCCCTATGCCATGAACTTCAAGTTCATAGCAGCTGATACTCTTCAAAAAGTTATAGTCTTGGTGGTCCTAGCCATTTGGTCAAGGACCAGCTCAAGAGGCTCACTTGAATGGTCCATCACACTCTTCTCTCTCTCCTCTCTCCCCAACACACTTGTCATGGGCATCCCTTTACTCAAAGGCATGTACGGTGATGCCTCAGGGACTCTCATGGTTCAAATAGTTGTCCTCCAATGTATCATTTGGTACACACTCATGCTTTTCTTGTTTGAGTACAGAGGAGCCAGGCTTTTAATCGTTGAGCAATTTCCAGACACTGCTGGCTCTATCATATCTTTCAGAGTTGATTCTGATATCATTTCTTTAGATGGGAAAGAACCACTTGAAACCCAAGCTGAAGTTGGTGAAGATGGTAAACTCCATGTCACTGTTAGAAAATCCGCTTCTTCTCATTCAGAAATCTTCTCTCGCCGCTCTCATGGTCCAAATTCTGGTCTTTCACTCACTCCTCGACCTTCAAACTTAACAAATGCTGAGATTTACTCTCTCCAATCTTCAAGAAACCCAACTCCTAGAGGTTCTAGTTTCAACCACACTGATTTTTACTCCATGGTGAATGGTAAGAATGCTAGCAATGTGAGCCCAAGGCAATCCAATTTTGGAAACTTGGGTTTTGATGAAGAGAGTGGAGTAAACGTGTTTGGAAACGCAGGGAGAGCTAATGGGGCTTATCCAGCTCCTCCTAGTGCTGGGATTTTCTCACCTGGAACTACAAAGAAGAAGGCTAACGGTGTTGGTGGTGGTGAGGGAGGAAAAGACCTTCACATGTTTGTATGGAGCTCAAGTGCTTCCCCTGTGTCAGAAGGTGGCATCCATGTTTTCAGAGGTGGAGAGTATGGGAATGAGCTTGGTGCTGGGGTTGGTCACCAAAAAGGTTTGAAATATTTATCTTTGAAACTTTAGTAGTTGTATTTGTTTTTTTAGTGCATGTTGTGCTTGACACTGTGGACTATTAGGCATAATTCGGTTTTGTTTTTGAGTAACTCTTGGAATCTTGTTAGTTTATGTAGTTGAATATGGGATGTGGATGGTATTAAACGTTGTTTTAACTGTGAAGTGGGGTTCGTTACATTTTGTTTGTTGCTCAACGTGGCTTATCGTTTTCCCATTCAATCTAGGATGGGATTTGGCTTGTTTTCCTTGCTTTTTATGTCAGATTCAAAACAGTATCCCCTTTTTTTGGTTGGTCTTTGAAACAGTTGTCATCACTGGGAACATTTTTCTTTTTGTTTTTGTCATTTCCTCATTTTTCATATGATGGTAAACTAATTCTTGTGTTTGGTAGATTATGATGAATTTGGTCGGGATGAGTTCAGCTTTGGGAACAGGCCGGTGACAAATGGTGTTGACAGGGAAGGTCCTGTGCTTTCCAAGCTTGGTTCAAGCTCTACAACTGAGCTTCATCCCAAGACCGGCGCTCGTGTTGAATCAAAGCCGACAAATATGCCGCCTGCTAGTGTTATGACCAGGCTCATTTTGATTATGGTGTGGCGAAAGCTCATTAGGAATCCCAATACTTACTCTAGCTTGATTGGCCTCACTTGGTCTTTGGTCTCATTCAGGTATGTGAAATTAAGTCTGGCACTCGTTTTGAAGCAATTTCAAATTGTTAGCAACGTGTTTTAATCAATTCTGTAATTTTACAGGTGGAAAATTGAAATGCCGGCCATAGTAGCTGGTTCGATAGCCATTCTCTCTAACGCTGGTCTCGGAATGGCCATGTTTAGTCTTGGTATGTTAAACCCTTCAGGATTTCTTAGCTTTCTACTTAGATGGCTAATTTAAAGATTGAAAATGTTTATTTAGTGGTGTGTATATATATTTATATATATTGAGAAATTATTTAGTGGTATGTTAATTTAGATTATTTTACTTGCGTTTATAAAGACAAAAAGATTATTTTATTTGTACTCCGAAGTAAAATTAGGATTATTTTGTTCGCAACCCAATTAAAATCGGATACAGTGAACGTAGACTTGGTCACAGCTTGATTTTTACCGATTTTAATCTTGTTTTTGTTCCCGTGGTGTTTCAGGTCTTTTCATGGCATTGCAGCCAAAAATTATTGCTTGTGGGAACTCCATTGCTGCCTTTGCCATGGCTGTGCGATTCATCACTGGTCCTGCGGTCATGGCTGCTGCCTCATATGCTATTGGACTAAGAGGAGTTCTGTTGCACATTGCTATTGTCCAGGTAAATGAGGTTCTTTGATTATCGTTGTACTCAATTTTAATTGTGATTTTCATGGGATAATGTAAATTCTGTCAATTTTTCAGGCTGCTCTTCCCCAAGGGATTGTCCCATTCGTTTTTGCAAAGGAATACAATGTTCATCCTGACATTCTCAGCACTGGGTTAGAACACTGTTCTAATTCTCATATAATTTCTGATGAACTGCATTTATGTTATTTCAAATCTACATGTCACAACTATATTGTATGTAATCATAAATAAATTTATTGTGTATGTTAATTCCGTTGAGAGTATCCATATGTATATATTGGCTAGCTTATGCACTCTGCAACAATACTAGCACACACACTCTCTCTCTCTCTCTTGTATTAATGATCAATTTTGGTGTCCATATTGGTGCAGGGTTATATTTGGGATGCTAATAGCTCTTCCTATTACACTAGTTTACTACATCTTGCTGGGACTTTGAAGCTGAGACACTGAAGCTACTAAGGAAATAGTTATGGTAGAATATGTTGTAACCCTTTTGAAAAGGATGGGGTGTTTTTTGTCATTCTCTAACAGATGAACAACATAGAATTTCATGACTTTAGAGAGGAAAGAAGAAAAAGTAGGGGGAGCAAATGGAAAGAAGAATGAGAAAATTGAAGCCATTGGGGAGTGCTCTAATATTTTGTTGTCATTTTGCCTTTCGTGCTGAGCCTTGTGCTTTTGCCTTACTACTGCTTTTGTTCTTTTTACGAGGAAAGTGAAGTGTATTGTAGCTGTAGTCTTGTAGATACGTCTACTTTTTACGACCTTTTAAAGGTCAAAAAAAGATTTTAACTCAATTGGAATCTCTATGCAAAGAAAAGTCCAGCAAAAAACTAAAAAGTGCTTTCCTTTTTTCTAGAGAGAAACGTGTGAAAGTGAATATCAAATATCAAAGTGTGCTTGCCAGTTTTTGTTTCTTCGATTTAGAGTGGGGTACAAGCTGTCTGTTGTATTCAAATCTTTATTAAAACCAACAAATTTAGGTTTGGTAACTCGAAAAGATTGCAGGACTAGCTCTCTTTAGGGTCGTAGGATTAGGACATGGCTGGCGAATTCAGTTTATCTTCGTGACAGCTTTGACGGGGGCTTGCTTAGTGTAGTCTAAGTGGGTATAGACTTCTGGTAAGGCTAGGACTATGGTGCTTCTTGGCTCTCTACTTGGGGGCATGATAACCTATTGCTGACACTGACTATCTCTCTCCCAAGCGACAAGTCATCAATTCTTGTCTTTGGATAGGATCATAGGAACAAGTTGGCAGTTCAAACATTTGGACCCCCTTTGCATATGAATATGGATTATGGATCAAGTCTTTAGAGCACTAGCATGGGGGTGGGTTGCTGTTTTATAACTCAAGCCACTCAAGGTTTGCAAACTTAAAAAAATGTGCAACTTATGAATAGTAAGGTTGCATATAAGTTCAAACATTTGGACCCCCTTTGCATATGAATATGGATTATGGATCATGTCTTTAGAGCACTAGCATGGGGGTGGGTTGCTGTTTTATAACTCAAGCCACTCAAGGTTTGCAAATTTAAAAAAATTTGCAACTTATGAATAGTAAGGTTGCATATATGCAACCTTACTATTCATAGGTTGTAAAAAATATATATTAGTTTAATCTTGTGATTGTGTGTGAAGGGAAAAAGTGACTAGGAGGAAAAATAGAGAATAGTATTTTATATTATTTTATTAAGTAGTTTATATTATTTTATTGAGTTGTATGTAAAAAGAAAAATTGGAACGTAGGATGAGTTATAAAATGAGTTGTTAAAATAGATAAAGTAGTGTTTGAGGATGCAAAATAAGTATTTTTTGGCATCTTTGGATGTTAATGCTCTTAAGAATTGGTAATTTGATATGTTTACAAAGCAAGTAACTTGCTAGCAAAAAATAGAGTAGAAAATTTTTCTTCTGAAAATAGTCTCACGAGACATTTCCCTTACGATATGTGGACTTTATGTATGTGAGTTTTACTTGTGTGAGAATGTTTCGTAAAATCTTTTTACAAGACACTTATATTTGCGTATATGCCTAAAAAAATTAGACGAAAATCACATTTTTGTCCCTACATTTTCAGGTAATTTTCACTTTGATTCTTATATTTTATTTTCACCGTTTTTAGTCCCTATTTAGAAAAATCCCATCTATTTTAGTCTTTTTTGTCAGTGTCCTAACGGTAAAGTCCTAGGTGGCAGAAGAAACTATTAAAATAATAATAATAAATTTTATTTTGGCATTAAAAAATACCACGTCAGCATCTAAATTATAAAAAAAAAATTCTTCTGAAAACGGTTTCACAAGATATTTCTCTTACAATGTGGACTTTATGTATGCGAGCTTTACTTGTGAGAATGTCTTGTAAAATCTTCTCATGAGAGACCTATATTGCGTATATGTCTAAAAAAATTAGGCGAAAATCACATTTTCGTCCCTACATTTTCAGGTGATTTTTACGTTGGTTGCTATCTTTTATTTTCACCGTTTTTAGTCCTTATTTAAAAAAATGCCATCTATTTTAGTCCTTTCTATCAATGCCCTAACGGTAAAGTCCTAGGTGGCAGACGAAACTATTAAAATAATAATAAAAAATTTATTTTGGCATTAAAAAATGCCACGTTAGCATCTAAATAAAAATAATAATTTATTAATTTTAATTAAATAAAAAAAATTAAAAACAGAATTAAAAACTAAAAATGACATGAATTGAGATCTAAATATATCTTCAATAAGAACAACAAAAACACAAGCCCAGATCTAACACACAAACACACTCTCTTTCATTTATACTCCACACTACCACCCTATCATAACTTAAGTTAACCTCAAAAAAAAAAAAAAAAAAAGACATATCAACAAGAGAACTGCCTGTCTCACTCTTTCTCTCTCAATTTGGACTCACAGGTTTTTAGTTTCTTTCACTCTTTTTCTGTGTGTAAATCGGACACATCTAAGCAAAAAATACAAATTCATAAATCCCACTCTCTCTTGCAAACCACTCTCAATTTCAATCTCACTCCTCATCATCATTCTTCCTTTGTTTAACCTCACAAATTGCCCATCTTCCTTTACCAGCATCTTATTCACGTCTTCACTTCAGGTGAACAATATAGAAGGGCATCGCCGAATGACATCGTTCTATGCCTCGATTCGAACCAGACCATTGACGACAACTTCCTCGGCGCCAAGGTAACCTGGACCAATTCCAAGAACTATTTCGTTTTGAGTCTTAGAAATGCCATTGCTACAATTCTTTTTTTTTTTTTTTTTTTTTTTAAGAAATGATAAGTGCACACAATTTTTACAATATTTTTACAACAAATTTTAAGTGTCAGGTTATTATTGTTGGATTAAAAAAATAATCTCAGTGTTAAATTCAAATTTGAACTAATAATAACTAATCACATGTGATTTATTGTGAAAATATTGTGAACGTAACACTTTTTTTTTACTCTCCCCAGATTTCGGAACCACGTTTCCCCCCCTATTTTCGGCAATGCTATTGCCATAATTGTTACAAATTTTTTTTTCCTATTTCGGTAATGGCATTGCCACAATTAGTTTGTCAATTGTTTTTTTTTTCTTTTCACTTCGGGCACTCCACGCACACCTCTCACACCCGGGCAGAAGAATTGGGCACAAGAAATTCGGTATCCCCGTTGCCGAAATTCAACATTTTCTCTCTCCACCTTTTTCTTCTTCTCTCTCATACTTTTGGTTGAATTTTGGCAACGATAATACCGAAATTCAATCTCTCTCCTCAAAATCCCAAATAAGTTTGAACAGTTCCTATAACGCAAATTAACTTCAGATTTTGCAATATTAACCCAAAAGACTCCTTTTTCTGTGTGTAAATCGGACACATCTAAGCAAAAAATACAAATTCAAAAATCCCACTCTCTCTTGCAAACCACTCTCAATCTCAATCTCACTCCTCATCACCATTCTTCCTTTGTTTAACCTCACAAATTGCCCATCTTCCTTTACCAGCATCTCATTCACGTCTTCACTTCCGGTGAACAATATAGAAGGGCATCGCCGAATGACATCGTTCTATGCCTCGATCCGAACCAGACCATTGATGACAACTTCCTCGGCGCCAAGGTAACCTGGACCAATTCCAAGAACTGTTTTGTTTTGAGTCTCAGAAAAGTCGACAAATGCAGAATCCTTTGACCTTATCTCCAACACATCCACATGTTATCCGATGAAATCGAATAGCTAAAGCCTCGAGATTTGAAGCTGTACATGAACATCAAAGACTAGCACGATAGCGGACAATGGAGATTTGTTCCTTTGTATTTGAGCTAAATTTTTTGGGTTTTTATTTTTTTTAATTTATGGCTTTGTGTTCTTGTTTAAAACACTTAGATCTCAATTCATGTGATTTTTGGTTTTTAATTTTTTTATTTAGTTAAAATTAATAAATTATTTTTTTTTAATTTAGATGCTAACATGGTACTTTTTAATGTCAAAATAAAATTTATTATTATTATTATTTTAATAGTTCTGTCTGCCATCTAAGATTTTGCCGTTAGGGCACTGACAGAAAGAACTTAAATAGATGACATTTTTCTAAATAGGGACTAAAAGTGGTGAAAATAAAAAATATGGACCAAAGTGAGAATCGTTTGAAAATGTAAGGACGAAAATATAGTTTTTACCCAAAAATTATTCACTAGGAAGATAACAATGTCGTGCATCTGGTAGTACTTATGGTGTATGGTTAAGGAAAAAGAAATTTCTTTAAATTTTGGGATATAAATAAAATATACAATTGGATTCTCAAAAAAGAAAATTGCATTCGGATAGTTTTCACTTTTTAGCCACTCTTTATGATTGCGAATTTATATGCTTTTGATACTTTTTGGGCTTTTTATCTCGTAAAAGCTTTAGTGGATCCATGAGGATTGCATTTTAATGTAGTGTTACAGTGTGTGGGTGTTCGTGTGAGAGAGAGAGAGAGAGAGAGAGAGAGAGAGAGAGTGTTTAGTACCTCAATTATCAATGATGCTCCAATGCTCCGCTCGTTAAAATTTCACCACTCTCTAGCTCTGAAATATATTTTTCATGTTACTTTGTTGCTTTTTTGTTTCATGTTTAAATATCTTAAAATATGGCACCTTTTAAAAAGTTATTAGAAACAATGATGGTAACTTTCTTCATTGATGTATAACTTTATTTAAAATATCTATACATTTTCATTCGCTTTTTCTAGTTTGAATTATAATGAAGCTAAAATTTATAGTAACTTTAATTTTTTTAAAAATAAATAAAGGTAATAGATTAAATATAAATAAGGTAGCGACCTCCACAATAATTTAACAATAAATTCTAGGTAACAAATTGTTATTGGTTCTAAATTTTGAACCCACCACTAACATTATTTTTATATCTATTAATAACATATTGCTACAAAATATTTGTTGTGAAAATATTATAAATTTGATTATATTAGTCAATTTTTAAAATAAAGAGAAATAATATGGTACGGTCAATGAAGGGATAATAAGCAAGAGAAACAAAGCATGTGATTTTGTCCAAGAAAATTAGGGAAAACATTAATTGCAGTCATAATGGATGTCTCCAAAGGGATGGAATTCCCATATGCGTACTTGTGCATTTAAATAACGTTATAATCAATTATTTTTGTTTCTAGTTATAGTTTTTATTTTTATTTTTCCCAATGAGATTAACAATTTTTTTTTTTTTTTGGCTCCTAATGATGTGTCTGGATTTCATTGAGAACTTGATTAATCTCCACGCATGTGCTGTCTCTTAGTCTCACGCATGCTAGACAATTACCGAGATAAAATCTTATTCAGTGGTCCCAAACCCTAATTTTCGGCTGTAAAAATTAGTAAAATGATAGAAAATCACGGGTCAATGATGATATTTCAATGATGATATTGAAATAGTAAAACTTATATGAATATGATTTGTACCGGTGGTAGGTTTGTTTATAAATACCACAACGTAAAATGCATAATTTACAATTTTACAGAAAATTAATACATATTTTGGGAGTATATTTTCTTACTCTCACATAGGGGTGGGGCCTCACTAGTTTTACACTGTTTCATTCAAATATTGGCTCTATTTGTAACTACTCTCAAACTTGTTCGAGTTTGATTGAGTCAAATATATCTAAGGGTAAAAAAAAGTTTTTAATGTTTGGTAAAGGTGAAAAGGGAGAGAATGGAAAGTAAGGGAAGAAAAATGGAGAAGATAGAAAATGGAGGAAAGAAATGAAGAGAAAAAAAAAGTGATTTTCCATTAGTTGGGATGGAAAGGGAGAAGAAATAATATTGGGTTGTTGAGTTTTCCACCCGGCTACATTGTTTTCTTCCAATTGGAGAAAAAATTGGGAGGGACATGTTATTGAAAAGAAAATTACAAAATCACTTATCTACTTTTCCATCATTTCACATTTAATAATAAGGACATCATATTTCTTAAAAAAAGGGACATCATAGTAATTTACTATCTATCAGTGTACTTTTTCATCCTATCTACCAAATGCATGGTGAAAAAAAAAAAAAAAGTTTATATTCTCTCACTTTTCTATCATTGCAACATTTTCTATCATTCCAGCCAAACGCAACCCGGGGAAGGGGGGGGGGACTTTTATAAGTTTAACGGGTTCCATCATCTTGTATTCTGGCTTGCTAAAGCCCTTTTTTCTTGTGAATATTGTTTGATGATGAAGGCCTATCGTTGAATCAAAATTTTATCTTAAATAATGGTAAATAAATAATATTTTAATATAATCTCTAAATCATAAAAACTTGCTAATATCCTGGATGTTTTATACAGATATTGTCTAAGGTTGTAATTGAACCGAGCTGCTTATGAACAACTTGAGTTTGGCTTAAAAAAATGCTTATTTACCATTATTTATCTATGATAACTCTTATCTCCCCATGTCAAAAGTTGCTCTAGATTCTCTCTTTTGCTAGAATATTTCTTTTGTTTTTAGGGATGCCAATATCATTTCTCACAACTAATTAACATGATGGGCTACATTTTGTAATTGGGATGGAGTCATTTCCATTTCTTTTCTTTCTCCTTGGGTTTTTACCCTAGAAGATTGAGATGGGTTGGGTCCATTCTTTGTTCTCTAGATATCTATATAATTATCCTTATTCATAAAAAAGAGGGTTTGTTTATGATCATTTGTTTAGTAAACAAGCCAAGCTCAAGCCATAATTTAGTCTCAACTATTAAACGAGCCTCAAATTATTTATATATAATATTATATTTTTATATATATATTTGTCTAAAAATATATTGGTATAGACTTAGGATTGGATTATGTAAATTTGTAAATAAGTTCATGTGATATCAAATTATCATTTTTAGTTTATTGACAATAAAACACTCTATTTGCAGTAAAAATTCATAGATTTGCAAATGGATAAAAAATCTAGTAATAATTTTGCTATATATATGTTAGTTAATCAAGTAGCTTGTTGTGAACAAGTTAATGCTTGTATGGCAAGGAAATATATGAACCAAGCTTGAATGTATTATCTTATTTGACGATGAGCTCGAATTTAGTTGGTGCTAGAAATTAAATTAAATGAATAAATATGAACTTTTAATACTCGGTTTAACTTAGTTTGTTTACATCCCTAATGTTATATCATTTGTTAATTATCTCTAGCTTGGGGGGGGGGGGGGGGGGGGTGGCTGGTAAATAAATTTCTTATAAAAGGTATGTAAACGAAAAAGTAAAAACTACTGTATACCTCATTGCACCCATGTTGCATCATTCTTATTTTAGTAGAGCAGATTTTTATTCTTGGGTACGTATGGTCCATCATTTCAACCCATCAAAAGCCGTATTTTCAGTTAAAGCATGCTAAATTTAAGGGACAGAAATAAAATACCCGAGTGGGAGGGAGGGAGAGAGAGAAAGAGAGAAGCATTTTTAATCCTTTGATTTCCACTCATGACCTGCAACTGCAAATACAGTAGTATTATGATAGTGATTACTTAAAAGAGTGCCTTTTATGTGTGAGTGACACCAATCTATATCAAAGCAGACAAGAACTGCTGTTTTCCTTATTGTATTTAAGTGCTTTCTCTTCTATTCCATTTTTGTTTCAGAAAAAAAGTAATGCTAAACCATCAAAAGCAATGTGCTTGAATGATCATGGTGAATATAATGATGAAACCAGAGCTTATTTCATTATTTGTCACTGTGATCTTTTAATGAATGTGTTGTTAGCACATGTGCCACTTCACCACTCTTTTCCGAGGTTTCGTTTGGTTTTTGCCTTTTTTGAGTTTCAACATTCAATTGTTTAGTTCCTTTAGCAAAGTGAAAGTTGTACTTGGGAGGTGTTAGGAAGAACCAAACCAGTACTCTCTTTTGTTTATATGATTAATTATTAGTTATACAATATGTTATTAGTATAGTTGTAAAGTTTGATGAAAGTACTGGTTCTTCTTTCGTGGAGGCCATGAAGAGAATTTTTGAATGTGAAAAATTGGTTTCAGTGGCAGCAGAAGTATATGTTTTTACTTAAAATAAGAAAAGCTAACTCTAATCAAAAGCTAGCTAGGGTGATAATTTTATTAAATACTACTATAGGCTTATTTCAAGCATGCACCAGCACAACTTAATTATCTTATTCAAGCTATCCTTTATATGCACTATAAATATTTCTATAAATAAAATTGGAAACTGACATCTGTGGTACAATTTGTCAATTGAGAATTTATTGTACAGATCGAGAATCAAATGGGGTGGATACCATAAATTATAATGGGCATTACTACGAATAACCTTGTTAATTAGCAACCGAATAATAATCAAGTTTTAAAAAACCTACCATTACTCGAAAGTAGTTGATGTTGAAACACCCATTCATTCACTTCTTTTAATATGTTTGCTTGATGAATTCTTTGTTGATGAGTCTGCATCATTCATTCCTGGGGCATGAATCTTTCTATTCTAAAAGCACAAATGAGTTTAGAGTATGATCTTAAAAATCATTCTCAATTCCCCTATATGCCTAAGTTTGTTCATAGAGAATTTAATCCGATACTCTTTTATTTTACCAATTGAGCCAAGATTTTCTAAGGTGGGACGAACCTGAATTGTTCATTATTCAAGTATCATTTTCTTCTTTCACACAACTAGTAGCTATATAGCTAGCTACCACATGCATGCCCATTGTCCAGATTACCCGAAGTTCCTAGTTGCCAAATCTTAAAGTATACATAGTTTTTATAACGTGTTTCCAAAAGGGACCTTTAATGAACTGGATGTGGACTGCAAAGAAATTCCATAATTGGTTAATAATGGAAAACACAATATAGGTGCATTCTTAGGGAGAATCAAATATCAAAATGGTGAAGCTGTGCTGAAAGCAACCATAAAGAAAGAGAGGAATGACTTGTAAAGGGTCCCATTTTCTTTAGTTGAGTTGTGCTCCTCAAATGAAGTTCAACGGACGTGACAAGCAAAATTTTTAGTCGGATGATGAGTGAGAAGCATGATATGTCATGAACATTTTTTCAATTAAAATTTATATAATAAAAAAAAAAATTTGAAGTACATTTTTTTGCTCTTAAAGAGTTTAGGGGTGTTTTCATTGTAGTCTTTTTAAGTTTTAAAGTTTTCATTTTAGACCTTCAATGTTTGATCCTTTATTTATTTATTTTATATTGATCTTACCATCTATTTCTGTTAGTAACTTGACTATTAGATCACCCTTTATGATTAACTATTTCGTAAAATACTAGTTCAAAATTATTGTAGAATGCAAAATTTTCATTGTTATAGGCAAAAACCTTTTGTCTTGTTAAATTAATGATTTTTCCAAACTTAAAACTATTGGGATATGATAAATTTAATAATTTAAATAGGAGGTAAAGTAGAGGAGACATGGATCGAACTTATAATTTCTTACTCTGATATTATATTAAATTATTGATTCTTCCAAAAGTTTAAACTTTTGAGATATGGTAAATTTAATCATTTAACTACACAATTCTAATATGTCTAAACTCTAAACCCCAAACACCGCCTTTCCCCCCAAAAAAAAGAAAGAAAAAAAAGAAAGAAAGAAGAGTAAAGAAAAGCAAAATAGAGAACTCACTAATAGAAGGGTAAATGCTTCCCTTTTGTGTTTGCGGGATGTTTTTTTTAATTTATTGGAAAAAAAAAAAAAAAAAAAAAAAGAAGAGTAAAGAAAAGCAAAATAGAGAACTCACTAATATAAGGGTAAATGCTTCCCTTTTGTGTTTGTGGGATGTTTTTTTAATTTATTTTATTTTAATCTTTTTTTCTTCCTGGTTGGTTTGGATGGCTTCATACTATAAAGATAAGGGGCCGGGCCTGGCCTTCTGAAAAGAAAGCCATATATATAAATAGCAGTCCACACATTCTATAAGTAGGCCAATTTCCAGCCCAAGTTTTTGGCCCTGTAAGCAGGCCTCTCCATGAAATTACGTCGGTTTGGAAGTCTACACACCCCTCCAAAAAAAAAAAAAAAAAAAAAAAAATCTTTTTAAACTAATTTTGGCACGTTTCACACTAATTTTTTTCCCCTTCTACGCTTTTTACATACTTTCGACAAATAAATAATCAACTAATCCAAATCCACCTTTATTTGTTTTTATGCTGTTTGGGTTCTTATCCTCCACTATATGGTCAAATGTTAGAAAACATGTATCGTGACTTCATCGTGATTCTCAAAAAGGTTTAAAAAAAATTCACCTGACCGTGTTACACACAATTGAAATAGCCATCTGATTGATTATCAAAAAAGAAAAAAAAGAAAAAAAGAAAAAAGAAAAAAAAAAGAGATAACCATATGATATTCTTTCTAACCCAAGGGTCCAAACGTATTACATATTTTTCTTTGAGAAATATTATGTCTATAACATTTTCATAATACTTTCACAATAAATTTTAATTGGTAAATAGATTGTTATTGGTTGTTATGGGTGAATAAAAATGTAATTTAAGTTATAAATTCATATTATAACTAATAATAACTTATCATCTATGATTTATTGTGAAAATGTTGTGGATGTAGAACTTTTATTTTTCTTTAGAATATGTTTGATTGGGGAGATGGAAAAATAAGATAATAGAAAATTAAGAAGGGATAGGAAAGTGAAAGGATAGAAGAGATTTTAATTTATTTCATTTGTGTTTGTGTTAGAAGTACCAAGCAATGTTAGTTAAGTTGTAAGACTTTTGACAAGGAAACTCCCTCCTTTTTGCTGAATAAGAAACTCACACTTAAGTATGAAAGAAAAGAAACAAGCATAAATGGAGGCAATTGATTGGTTTTATTTTTCATATAAATGGATGGTGAAGTCTAATAACTTATGCAAAAGCAGTTAAGCACTACGCATGAGTGTGGTGGGCCTTTTTATGTTTTGGATTGGATTGCTCCTGCCGTATTACGGCCCAATGATTTTGAGGTAGGAGAGTTAGGACTGACTTAATTGAAACTCACCTTAGGCCAGCTTGTGTGCAAGTTAGAACCCCTGGTAGGAATCTTGGTGGAGTCGCGTGCCCATGACAAGAAATATTGTCACAAAAAACGTTATAGCATGAGAGACATAATACAATAGGATAACTAAAATGTTTTAACTAAAGTACTTGCTACTGACGAAAATAATGCTTAAATAATTCCACAAAAAGAAAATATGATAATGTAATTATAACAGGAGTAAGCTAATAACAAGAAAATAGCATTAGTCTTTGATCAATCACAACAAAAGAAGGAAGAGGCTTAGTCTGCTAAACTTGGCTCCTTGGTAGATTCAAGTCCAAGAAGTGAATCAATCTCCAATGTTGGTTGTCACGCCCTAAACCCAAAAGGGTCCAAAGCATGAAAACCAAGCCTTCAAGAGAGATTGTATGAGATTTTTTTTCCCTTTCCATTTGATAAAGTAAATAAATATTTTGATCTCTCCAAAATACAAGTCAGAGCTCCATAACATATTTACAAGTAATACAAACTACAAATCATGTGTCTCCAAACATACTTAACAACCCAACGCTCCAAATAAAATAAACATAAAGTCATGATCCTTTCTAAGGTACGCAACCTCAACAACAAATTTAGGCCTACCACACCCAAGACTAACAAACCTTAAGAGCCCAATCTCCAGTAGTATTAGTTATGGCCTCGATAAATTTAGTAAGTTGAGTCACTAACAATTTATAGCACAAATCTCCCACTTAGTATAGCACTTTAATCACCACCAATAAACTAAGTTCCACGCCCAATGTATAGCTAATTTATCTGTAAAATTGTTGGAGAGTGGAATGAGCTAAAACCCAGTAAGTAGCATAATTAATGGGGGTAGGGGAAATGCAAGTTTCGTGATAATGAGCATTTACAAAACATGCTACAATTTGGAAATTTCCATTTAATTTATGCAAAATCAATTTCATTAACAACATGACAAGAATGAAAAGAAATAATATAGCACCAAGCTTTTCAAAATAACTATGAAACTATATTCTATTCACTGTGAGCCATAAAAATATCCAATACCATTTCAAAACCAAAAACCTCACCCAAGGTGCCACAAAGATGGAAATGTCACCAAGACATCATATTGCCACAAACAGGTTAGAACCCAAACACACTAGCATGATATGTACCTCTTTTGGCATGTGGTCTATTGGCCTTGCCTAGCCTCACCCACACCCTTAACGATTTATCTATCCCCCCCATGGGCAGCAAGGGATAATGCGTCATGTAGTACTTTTTTTGCATGTGGTTTCTTGGTCCTGCCTAGCCTCACCCACACACTCAAGGATTTACCTCTTCCCCCCATGGGCAGCAGGGAATGACGCGTCACACAGTATCCTTTTTGCATGTGATCTTTTGGCCTTATGGGTGGTAGTCTCACCCACACACTCAAGGATTTACTCGTGTCATGCAAAGTGGGAGCTTCCAATCTGGCTTGTCGTCACAAAAACGGGGTAATCACACATCACAAAGATGTTGTCACAAGGACGGGGTAATCACACGAAACAAAGTTGTCGTCACAAAGATGGGGTAATTACCAACATCATAGCACAAGGGCATTTTAATTCTCCACTGCAAGCATTGTGCACATATAAACATAACATAAAACACATCAATTCAAAAATAGAGGTAGCATATCTCATGAGTTTCCCTTTTGTGCACTAAATGATTAAACCAAACCATTATTAAAATTAACTAAGTAAAGAACATGTCTAAGAAAGCACATGAATTAGCAATCCAATCCATTCAACAAAGATTTGAATAAAATTCCACAAAATCTTAGCGTTATCATCGCACTTTCAGATTCAATACATAGCAGGCTAGCCATTTTGTAAAAATTGTTTGGTCCATGAAACTTTATCTGATTAACTTGAAATTAAATAGGGATAAAATTTTATATGTATAGTATGTACCATAGAAAATTCAGCTCAAAATGATTTTTCTATGATTTATTAAAAATCACCTACTGTAGTTGATTCAAATCTGTCAGAGACAGATTTAGAGTCCCAAAAGAAAATTACTATAATTTTAATACTATTCCAAAAGTTTTGAGACTTGATTAACTTTAGAGCTACATGTGTTAGCACACATTAACAACTAAGAATGCAACCCATAACCTCATATAACAATCATCACAGCGCAAGCGAGAAATCCAATCCCATAACTCATATAGGCAATTTATCAAACACTTAGCATGCAACAAGCATAATGTACATATCAATTAAACAATTTCATAGTCAATACCATCAACTTTCACATATGTCAAAATCTTTTCCAAAATGCAAGGAGCTTACTTCCAAAAAATCAATCCAATACTCGACATAAATCAAAGACACATATGATTTCTCAAGAAACCCAACTCACATGGTTGCCAAACATAACATCCAATTCACCTCATTAAATTAATAGTCTCCAAATAAAGTCTTAAATGTCCCAACACCTCAATAAAACATCCCCAAAACAAAACCCACAACATCAAAGAGCAATACAAACAAAATAGGATAAATATCCATGACATTAGAAGAAGGGTCTTGGAGATTTTTACCTTAAATTATTGTTGGGAAATGGCACAAATAAAGGAGTACATGGTGGCTAGAGGGATGATCTGGTGGTGGTTGATCATGAGAGATGAAGAGAGAGTAAGATTTGGGTGAGAGGAAGGGAGAGAGAGATCAATGTGAAAATGAGGAAGAAAAGAGGGGCAGGAGGGGGGGGGGGTGACTTAAGTTGAAAAGCTTAATTACCAATTTACCCCAAAAATATCTTGTGAGTAAATCACCAATTTTCCCCTCAAGGTTCTTCCAAATTACACTTAATAACCGGGGTGTTACATGGGTAACCTCACAGGGGAATCCTATTAAAGAAATTACTCACTTTGGAAAATGGACCTAAGTGGCTTAATATCAAATTCTTAACTTGCTAGAGAGTGGGCTATTGAGAGGGAGAGAAGTGGGTAGCCTACTAGTGCATGTTTTTCACTCCTATCACTCTTATTTTCTTCCTCATTCTCAGTTATCTTATTTTCTTTGTTTATCCTCTCTGTTTTTCTTTGTTTCCTCTATTTCTTTGTTTTTTGTGTTTTCCCCTATTCCTTCATTTTCGTTGTTTACTGTGCACGGCTAAGGCATTTTTATACTGCCTGTCGTAATAAGATTTACCATTTTTACTCCTCAACTATTTTTGTATTTTTGGCCTGTTGTGGGTGTCTTTTCCAGACTGCCCACTGGTCTGATGGCTGCTCAGCTACCACCACTACCCTGTGTTGGCCATGCCACGCTTCATTCCTAGACAAAAGTAGTTTTGTTTTGTTTTCTTGCTTCCCTTGGCACTCCCATCCGAATAAGGGCTGGGTTTCTCTCTTACTAACTCCTATAGCATGCACCTAGAGATTCCAGCTCATGTTTGCCTCTTTTGGGTGGTATGTCATCCCAACAGGACATTTCCCCCGAAAGAGCTTGAGTGGGAACCCTAGAATAGGCTCCCCCCTTCTCCCCACTGCTAGACCACACCCTCTTTTACCTCTGACCTATAACCCACTTCCCCTATATTGGCTGGGTACAAGTAGGTGGTGCCTGAGCCTTGTGTGTGTGCTTCACTCCCATACAAGTCTATTGCTTTTCTGGAGCTCATGCGTTTGCCATTGCCTACGGATTTGTCTGCCCTGCTGCATGTTCTGGTGTTTGTTTAACTTTTGTGGCATGGATGAATTCTTGGGTGTTCATTCTTTGCATCTTGTTTCTTCTTTGGTATTGGCATTGCTTGGGTGTGGGCATTCTCTTCTTTAATTTGGCCCCTGTCTCCTTTCACTTCTTGTTTGTGGGTTAGCTGGTACCCTTACTATGCCACTGCATTATTCTTGCTATGATGTTATTTACCCTTGTTTATTGTACCACTTCTGGGCTTGCGGGCTGAAGTGCCTGCCATGCCAGTTTTATGTGTTATTCTTTCCTACATTGCCCAGTATTCTTGTTGGATCAGTTCTTATAACATCTTGGGTTTCCCCGACCCATTTTATTCCTTTGGGTGTCCTCGGCCCATTCCATCTTTCCTGCTTCTTACAATTCTATGGGTTTTTGTTAAATCTTTTGGGCTTCCCCAACCCAATTACCACATCCTTTACCTTTGGGTTCATTGGCCTTTTGAACCAATCCCATTTGCTAATTTCCTTATTTAGGCTCCTCCGGCTTGTTTTTTGCTTTCTTTTTATTTCTCATGATTCCTATGGGCATGTTACTTCATTCTTTGGGGTTTTCTTGGCCTGTTTGCTTTCCTTGGAGCCACTTTGTTATTTTGTGAGCTCGTGGACCATTATTCCTGTTATTCGGGCTTAATGGTTTCTTTACTTTGCTACTTTTCTTTCTTCACCCCTTTTTATATTGTTGGGCTTTTTTTGTCATTGGGCCCTTTTGCCAAAATGGGCATCAACAATGAGTATGCTTCTTTCTTCATCCTTTGTTTGTTTTGTTTTTGTTTTTTTTTTTTTTTTTTTAATTTCGTAAATTTTTTTTATGAAAACTAGGTTTTCATCAATCTTTTAATCGTTTTGTTGCGTGGTGTGGGTGATCTCTTAATACAAATGAGCCTCACCATCATTTATGTTGTACACATGAACTTGAGAGGATCGAAATCTAGAAAACTATTAGTTTCATTTTTTTTTTTAAACATGAATCAAACCCTATCATCAATAACGTTAGTTAAAATAAATAGATAGTAGCAAAGGTAGTTAAAATAGATAGATAGTAGGAAAGGGAGAGGTGGTTGCGAACCACATATATGAAGCACTGCTGAAAATGTCATATATTATTATAAGGATTTTGCTAATGTGTGCCCTAAGGGCACACAATAATTTTCATTTTTAGAAAAAATTTTCTCGGAAATTGAAAAAGTATTGACAGTTTTTTCAATTCCCGAGAAAATATTTCTAAAAATAGATGGTTTAATGTATGCCCTTAGGGCACACATTAACCGGACCCTTATTATAATACCATCGATCATTTGAATCATAACCATACCATCATTGTTTGAATACAATTATGAAAAAAAATTCATAATACCAATTTTTTATTACATAACCGATAAAATACTTGATGTGGCTTATGTGAATTAATTTTGCTATTGATAACCTTCCTTTTATTACCCAATCCCCCCTAAAAAAAAAAGAAAAAAAAAAAAGGATTAGGATTGCCTCTGTAGCTGACCCAGTACAAAGTCTTAAACCCTAGCCCAGAAATCCTATTGCTATAGCCCATAAAAGTATAAAATCGAACATGTCACTTTGTACCTTGAAGAGCTTTGAGGCTTTGACTAATACATCATATTCCAATTTTAAAGCTGAAAAGCTTACGGGTCTTGGACTGCTTTTGGCCCAAGAACTCAGATTGTATAACATTTGGGTATACAGAGTAACAGATACAGTACCAGTGTCTCACAGTGACAGAGAGAGAGCGGTGTGACATGTTTCCTTTTTCTTTTTGCTGGCGCAGTGACATGTTTCGATTCAACCTAACAACTGGCGCAAATTAACCTTTTAAGAAATCTAGAGGTTGAATTACAAAATATTTTAAAATTTTTGTTATAAAAACATTGGGGGAAAAAAAAAAAGAGAACGAAATCTAACTCGTAATTTTCAAGTTGTACTAAGACACACACACATTCGTATGTGCTTTTAATCCATCAAAATCTTATGTATGTAGCCCTCGTGCTCCCTCGGTGCTTGCTTGTAGACACCGGAGTTTGTTTGCGAAAAAGGATATATAAAATAATGGATGTAAGAGAATCAAAACGGCAAAACTCTTTGTAAATTGGGTAACTTTGTTTGGAAACCCATGTAGTCCCATTTTGACATTTTTGTGCTTGGGATTTTTTAACTTGTAGACAACAATGGTGTTTTTTTTTTTTTTTCCACTTCATTGCTTGTGAGTTAGGTCACATTGAATAGTAATAATAACAAAAGTGAGTAGTTAATAAAATATAGTTGGACAGTCCAACCTCATTGGTTTAAGTTTTTGGATTAAGTGATGTTCCTATATGTTAAAATTTTCCTTAAATCAGAATTTGTCCAAGGTGGCGAATCACGAACTTCATGCAATTACAGATTCACCTCAGGCTTCCTTCGAGCATTCTTAGCAAATGTGTCAAATGCTATAATTTAACATCATATTTTAAAAAAGCACCCTCCGTCAAAGGTGCTAGATGTTATTAATTTTGCTAGATGCTGTTGTAGCAAGATGTTAAAAAAAAAAAAAATTTGTTTGTTTAATGAAACACTGTACTAACAATTATTGATTTAGATAAATAAAGAATAAGGAAAGAATAAAAAAAGAATATTTAAATGAAGTGGTAAAATAATAGAACTTTTGATGTTAAGTGTATTGTAAAGTGAGTTATTAAAATGAATAAACTAACTTTTTGAGATGCTAAATACTATATTTTATAGCATTCTTGATGAGAATGCTCTTTCGTGCTCTTCAAATATGGCTCTGAAGTGGCTGATGAAGACGTTAGGAATTCGAGCACGTGGACATCGCTACAAACATTAGAAAGCTAGACGGTGATTTCATTTTTTTTTTTTAAAGAAATTTTTTAATTTTGTTGTGTTTTGATGGATTTTTGTCGGCCTATTGTGATTGGTTGTGGGTTTTTGTTGACCAATTGTGTTGCGGTGGCGAACTTATTTGCCGAAGAGGGAGTGAATTAAAAAAAAAAAAGGCTGAAAATAAATTATTATGACACATTTATAGAAATAAATTTTTTGCTATTTCACATTTCAAATACCTTTTTTTTTTTTTTTTTTTTTTGGAGAAGCTTCAAAAACCGTTTTTAATATTTTAAAAGCAAACATTATTTTTATGAGAAAACATTAAAAAAAATGTTTTGGAATTTCATTTTAAAACTAGTTTTTAACATTTTCGAAAACATATTTCAAAAACGAAAACTAAACCTCCTCATGTGTTTAGCATTTTATTTTATTTTTTTCAAATAAATTGCACATCTATTAAGATGTCAAATTGTGATTAGTGTAATTTCATTTATACATATATGAGACCACTACTGACATCAGTTTAACTTATTCCAATCTTAATTTACCATCACAACAATATACTTTTTATTTTATTTTCTAGACATATTGTTTTGGTTTTTCTCCTAACTATTTTTTTAACTCTTTGACCTTCTCTTCTTCTCACTGATAGCCATTAGACAGTGGGATATATAAAGGAAGAAGTTAGGGATGTCTTCTTTAACAACCATTTTTTGCTTTGAATTCTTTTCTATATGTTTGTTTGAAACTCTCTCTCTCTCTCTCTCTCTCTCTCTCTCTCTAACACTAATAGAATATCAAAGCATTTTTTTTTCCTTTGGATTACTTATGGAACCAAATTTCATCTACAACCATAGGTCATGAAAAATTCTTTATGTTTGTGATGAGAGTGGCGACTTTTTTTTTTTTTTTTTGAGAAATGAGAGTGGCGACTTGGTATCAAGATCTCAATATACTTTTAACCATGTAACCTATTTATTAATCATAGTTATATAAATCATTAGTTTCTAATTTATAATCATATGATCTATTTAATAGTCACACGTGAATATTATTCCATTTAAAAAGAAGAAGAAGATGTTGTAACTTGTAAGCTTAACATAGATTTGAAAACAAGCTCAGTTTAGCTCGTGCACAGCCTCTTTTCCTCTCCATTAACAGCATTCGTCAAACAACTCCAAATTAATTTCCAACCCAATAAAATTGAAGCTATAAATTTAGCTCGCAATTAATGTTCTACTTTATGACGCAAAGCTACTATTTCTGAGTAATACTCAGAAAATTATTGCATACCAAATAATTCATATAGGAGTATCTTTTTTTTTATTTTTTATTTGAAAAAAATAATCCACATATCAATATCAAAATGTTTAGTCAAAATGTTAGTTTTTTAAACAAGTTCACAGGAAAAGCGGAAGTTGCCTAGCTAGTTTATAAGCGGCGAATGTTGTACAATGTAGACTATGTACTCTCCTAATTAAGAAGCTGCCGCTGTCAATGACTGATAAGTTGAAAAATGATTTAGAGTCTAGCTCTAAAGTTATAAGAACCGTACAGAGTACAAGGATTTATGGAAAATAAACATATAGACCCTACGCATTTAAAATGTGAAATTATTTATTGTGACAGCCTGTATTTTAAGACCTTTCGTACCTGTAAATTTAAGCACCTAAAATGTACAATGACAATGTGTTTAGATCTTCTTGAATTCCTCTCCTAAAAAAAAAAAAGAAGATCTTTTGGAATTCCTAGATACTCTACAATGTAGAGTTCCTTAAATTTTAACATTTTTTTTATTATTATAAAATAATACTAAATGGTTAAAATAATGCCACATTATCAATCTTCTAATACAATCCTAAGTTTTTTTTTTTTTTTTTTCAAAAAACTCTCCTTTAAAAAGATTTGTATGCATAACTCCAATGAACATGCTGTTAAGCTAAGGAGATTAGAGATCCTAGATTTAATTAAATCAATTGTTCTAAAACATTAATTAAGCCGATGAGACATTGGAAATTTAGTATTTGTTTGTTGTAAATTAAAATCATACCATATTTTCAACGCCAATTAATTTATGTACAATTTTTTGTATCTTATTTTTCTTAGGTGTAACTATATTTTTTTAACAAAATAATTCAATGGAAAAAAGTTCAACTAAACACACTCTTAATACTTTAATCTATTTCAATTAAAAAAGATATTGTACTCAACAAGAAAATTTTAAAAATAAAAATAAAAGAATCCTTAATTTCATGAAGTGGAGAAATACTATGTTGATGAGTGAAATGTTACTAAATACAATTTTAACTTCATATTGATGGTGTGAACTCTAAATAAAATCACGTCCAAGTTTTTCTACTGCTATTTTACAACTTATCTTTATCTTTTTATTTTAAAAATAGAATTAAAATCCTACAATTATTTAATTAAGTTTAAAAAACTATATAAGGTGAGGTTCTTTCATGTTCTAGCTAATTCTCTACAAGAAGAAGGATGCTCTTTATCCCACCTAATCTTATGAGAGTGACAAATAACAATAGAAAAAGAAAAAGAAAAAGGTAAGGTAGAAAGCAACGCAACTGCTTCTAGTTTATAAGTAAAGTTCTAACATGATACCTTATCTATTGGAAAAGGAGGTGTAATTGGAATTGTGATATAAATTAAGGAAAATGTTAGAGGAATTTTAAGTTATGTTGCAATTTGTTAAAACTAAATTGGTTTTTGAATTATGATCTCATGTACTCCACCAGTACTACGAGACGCTATCTTGATCTGTCCGTGGCAAGTTGTTTAACAAGTTGCAAACAGATAGTGAATAACAATAGTTATTGAAATCAAATACTATAATAATAATGATAGGGACAGATTTTTAAAACCTTTTTATTTCATTAACGTTGATGTTATTATAAATTATGATTTGTGTGATATTACTTTTATATGAGTTATTTACTAACGTCACTTTTATTCAATAATTAATTATGGAAAAAACTGTAAAATTTATTGTGCCTCTAAACTATTTTTTTGGTGGTGGATTAGTGTTTAAAAAACTATTTTTTTTAGATAGATAGATATTATGAAAGGAGCATTTTGGATTTGAACCACGTATTTGAGATGCCACAAAGAATACCATTGCAGCTAAACTATTATTTAAACCCCTATTGTATATTTAGATAGAACGAATATGCAAAGTCATGAAGATATAATAATTTTTTAGATACGTACCATACATGTACATTAATTTTACATCATCATATCACATGAGTTTATAATAGATTTATAAATAATAAAAAAAGGTTTTAAATACACATAACACAGATATATAAAGTATGATAATAATTGCCCCACATTTGACTCAATTTATTGAAGGATTTAGACAACTTGTCATATAATATGTGAGTAGTTTATTTGGGTAGAATAATTCAGAGAGCGAGAAAATGAAATGAAAATATCAAGACACAACAAACAAACAAATCACAATCATGTATATATATATCGTGAGAAATCTCACCAACTTTATGATAGACAACATTATTAAATCAATGCAAAAAGGGCCCAAACGACCCAAAAATTCTCAGATAAAAACCCTAAAGACAAAACCCCACCGAAAGCTTCCAACACTTTCTCATTTCAAACACAAACACACACTCTCTCAGTCAAAAAGCACCATCATACCCAAGAGCTAAACCATGCATCAGCCGGAAAACCATGATCTCTACCGCTTTCTCACCGGAAACGGTGTCTTCAACGTGGGTCCGTACGGTTTCCCAGAAGTGAACTCATGTGAGCTTGCTGGGATGCCGAGCTTTTGTAGTTCCAGCTCGTACTACCCTTTGGAAGTGTCAGGTTTAGCTGATACACCACCCCAAGATCGAGCACTTATGGCTTTGAAGAATCATAAGGAGGCTGAGAAGAGAAGGAGAGAGAGAATCAACTCTCATCTCGATAAGCTGAGGAGTCTTCTTCCTTGTAATTCTAAGGTAATTTGACAATTTAAGTGAGTCTGTGTTGTATGCGTGTTTGTTTTTCCTTTTATTTTAGTGTGGGAATGATTTTTTTTCTTTTTTACCTTTTCAAATTATGGGTTAGTGAGAGCAACGAGGTTAAGATTAGGTTTCATTAACATGTACCATGTACTTCATTTTTTTTCAAATTAATTTTGGTGTACAGGTTTGAAAACCATGAGCTTTTTGAAGGGTCACAATTTGGTATTGTGCTACATTAGATTCCTGTGTTCTATGTGATTGGCACTTTTTTGACTGTTTGGCTACTAAGAAAAGTTGGAAAAAGAAAAAGAGATTAGGAATTAGGATATAGAATCATAGACTTTTCAGTGCTATTTTTGACCCAATAAAGGCACAGTTAAAGATCTAGTTTCCACTCAAAGACTTCTCTAACCATAGTCTAAGACCACTATTTGGGTTAGTTGGCACGAGCTTAAATTCCATCTTCAACTACTTTTCTGTTTTTCCTTTTTTGTTTGTTGGACTAGGGAAATAAACAGTGTAAAACAAATTAAGGATTCAGAGTTTCAAGTTTGTGCTGTTTTTTTGTTTTTTTTTCCAGGCAATCAAGCGGAGATTTAGGACTATTCCGTAATAGAAACAAGAAAAAAAAAGTTTATTTAGATTCCGAAATCTTGGATTTATAAAATTCTTTGCAACTTTTGAATGTTCCAATCTGCAAATACAGAATCTGAAAAAGAAAAGGGGTCGATATTCGAAAACCCTTTTCTAGCTTCTCTGGTTGGCCATTGGTGGTTTAATTGGGAAAGTTTCCCAGCTTTTCAAAATTAGGGTTTCTGACCCTTTACTCACTTTTTATATTTTTTGGGGTGTTTTTTTTTCAGACAGACAAAGCTTCACTACTTGCAAAGGTTGTTCAACGTGTGAAAGAGCTTAAAGAGCAAACCTCCGAAATCACAGAACTTGAAGCTTTACCTTCTGAAACCGATGAAATCACTGTACTCTCCGGCGACTATACTAGTGATGGAAGGTTAATATTCAAGGCCTCATTGTGTTGTGAAGACCGGACTGACCTAATGCCAGACCTAATTGAGATCCTGAAGTCTCTACATTTGAAAACTCTCAAAGCAGAAATGGCTACACTTGGTGGAAGAATCCGCAATGTTCTGATTGTCGCGGCTGATAAAGATCACAGCATTGAATCAGTACATTTCTTGCAAAATGCATTGAAATCTTTACTAGAACGTTCGAGTTCTAGTGATCGGTCCAAAAGAAGACGCATATTAGATCGCAAAATGGTTATGTAAGAGATGTAGTTGCTTGTTTCCATTGTCAAATTTTTGGTCATTTTTTGCATTTCATTATCTATTTAGCTTCCTTGATCAGCTGGTTTGTATGTGTGATGGGTTTGTTTGCTTTTAGCCAAGAAGAAGAAATTTGAAAATTTATGTGTGTAAGTTTGTTGATTGGTTAGGGTTTAGGTTTAGAATCTAGCTAGTGCATGTGAAATCTTGCATGCAAGCAGGAAAAGTTGAAGAATCTCAGTCTGAAGTGAGAATTAATGAAGTATATGTACGTGAAATGTGTGACAATGAGGTCTGTAAAAGCATTTCGTTGTGAGTTTCCAAGCTCAAAATCAGTATATATATTATTTTTCTTCATTTTCTGAGTGGTGGGTGTGTAATGTATGACTGAGTTTTTTTTTTTTTTTTAATCCAAGCATACACTGATTCTGGAGAATGAATGACAGTGGATGGGAATTCTTGTTGGGAGCTTCAGTCTCATATTTGAGTATTTAATGGGTGTCAATTTTTTATTGAGATAGAGAGAGAGAGAGAGAGAGAGAGAGAGAGAGAGAGAAGGGGACAGAGAGTGTACTTCCATTCCAGCATAGGGAAAGCAAAATTCACTGAGAGAGAAGACATTCTCACCGGAATCAAGGAGAGGATCTCTGCATTCTGAGCTTTTTTAATTCTGGATATTTGAAGTTAAACCAGATGAAGTGAAAGTATTATAAAACCTCATCTCTTTGACTCATTTGAGCATCTCTTTTTTTTTGGGGTGAAATTGAAGCATCTCTTATTGAAATGGTCCTACAAGATGGCTTTCTGTAGATAAATTTAAATATTGGGGTCTGGCCTTAATTATTTCATTGTGCTCTTGGACAATTGGACCATGCTCGCTGTTTAGCCCCCTTTTTATCATTTCTTATACTTGTATGTGGACGCATGATTAGAATCAGAAATTGGATAACGAAACAGAAATTGAAAAAAAATGAAAGCATGATTTTGTATTTAGGTTCTTTGGCTCGGCAACTATATGTTGGTTTCTTCTGAATTACACTTAAATTTCACCCTATATTAAATCTTGTCCAATTTTCTCAAAACTCAAGGTACATTACCAAGAACTTTATTTATTTAAAAAAATAAGAATTTGACAAAATTTGGAAGTTGTGGTTAGCTAGACATGCAATGACAATTGTCACGATCTACATACAGTCAGGAAGTTTTGGTTTACTTCCAAAAAGTTCTTTTGAAAATGCAGTCAGACACTAGCTCATGGCACACCAAAGATTAAAGTTAGAACTTAGAACTCATGATAGGAGAGGTTTGGTGCGTGTAGAGCCTTTTCTGATTCGACAAAACTCGGGTCAACATGATGACAAGCAGATCATTAAATCCACCACAATACCCTATTAACAGAGAAAATCTGCCTCCAACTTGCCTGCTTATGTCGAAATATTGCGTAGGGAATCTTTTGACCATTTCATTAATTCGGTTCGATCTTTACCCAACCAGAAACTGCACAATGAATCCAACTCAACATAAATCCAATTCATTTATTTGCAGCAAATCTATTACCAATTTGGCACAGCGATAAAATCATAGTTAAATAATTTAATTTACAATCTTCTAACTGCTTAAACTTTCAGGATAATTGGTAATTCAATTCATTACATATATTTTCTGTTTGGGAACCAGCTTTTGCATGAACATGCAAGAAATGAGTATGATATTTGCCAATTGAACCCTATAATGTACTGATTATTTTCCTTCAAACTCTTTATTTATTTACCATCTTTCCAAGATTTCAACTAATATTAAGTTTATATCTGGTATTAACTAGTTGTGTTACAAAGACTCTTGATAGCTAGATAATCATAGCATATAGTAACCGAATGGATATATAAGGAATTTTTATCACTAATTCATTGCCAAGTTGTCCATCATGCATGATGGGTTAAAGTCGATAGAGGGGGAAGCAAAAGAAAAGGAGGGATGTACATTTAGATAAGAGGACAATGATGGTGATGAGGACCAGTTTCCATGACTGACTGGATAAGTGAACTAAACTTTTGGACTAGACTACAATGTCATTTCCAGTGCCAGTCTCTCCTTCCTAGCCTCCTCTTTCTTTGTTTTTCAAAGTAGTAAAAACAAAATCCAATAGTTTATTTAATTAAAAGGGCTTGCATAGACAATTCTTTCAGGCCTCAGTACTGCATAACTTTTCAAAATACTCAAATATATGGCTTAGATATCAGTTCCCTTTACCCTGAATTTGCAGCTTCAAAGTGACATTTGAAACATTTGAGATGGACTTAAATAATGAACATAAAATAAAAGACAGAAACCTAAGTACTTGAGAAGAGTGCGAGGGTGGATATTTGGTTCAACTCTTGGTTGCTGCTAGCCTGCTATAGAAGTATCACTTTTGTCACCAAGGCATGTGTGTTCTGTCCATACCGATCGAATACATTCCTACTACACCTTTTCTTCCCTCTGACAATAGGAAAAAGTAACCTTATCCCGTGCTCCGACCGTATGTATATCATACCTAATAGCTAGGCATCATAGTTTAGGGATTTCATTCCTGCAAAATATCTGTGTCCTCTGGTTACCATTTGTTACGATGCACGCATGACACGCGGTAAAATATGTATGAATTTTGTGCGGGAAGACACATTTGAGCATTAATATTAAGTATGTCTAGGTAGCAGAGCCTTAAAATATTTGTTAATTGAGAATTTAAAAAAAGTTTTGATATAACTTTTTATGGAAAAAAAAAAAAAACTAAAAAATTAGTTATATTTTTATTTTTTCATAAAAATTTTCTAAAAATATTTCCTAATTAAATCAATATTTTTAAGATATTTGTTAACTTTTCTCAATTAAGTATAGAAAATCATCTTGGTGCGATGGTTACTCCACAAATACTTGTGAGGTGTTGGGGAGAGGAAATTTTACAAACATATACAAAAGTTACACACTATATATATATATATATATATATATATATATATGTGTGTGTGTGTGTGTGTATAAAAGTATAGGAAACCTTTTTATTTTTTATTTATAAATTTTGTCACAACTACTAAGATAAGTTGTTGTGCCTGTTTGGTGCATAATAAAATAGGTAAAAATAATATTACTTCAATTAGAACAAATCATTTTAGCATTTGTGGAAGAGATTCTGAAATTTTTTGTGTATATCAATAGCATTGCTCTTAGTTAAATAAAATAGAATAAAGTTTAACTACAAAATTGATTGTATCCTTAAACTGCAACCTTACTTAATATCTTTTTATAGGAGGTGAATTTTGACAAATTCATCATTAGATTACTTATTCTTCTTAGATCCTCCATATTTGCAAAATTTCAAGAAAATTAAAAATCAATAGCTATGTTATCAATAAAATTTCTAAATTGCAAGTTTTTATAATTTAAAATTATGCATAAAATATAATCTTATAGATTATATAGTAAATAATATTTGATTGACACAAAATTTGACATGTGTATTAAGAGCTTAAAGAACATGCAATTCAACAGATAGATTGTCAAAATATATAGTAATATTTATTTTATTGAGTGAATTTGTAGCTTTAAGCTACAACCAATTTTGTAACTAAATTTTGTCCAATAATATATATATATATATATATATATATATATATATATATATATATATATTTATAGTTTTGAGAATCAATAATCTATATCTATATAATATATAAAAATGGAATCATAGTAATTAATTTTGCTACTTTCTCATTATGTCACATCACTTTCTTTCTCATTTTTTACTATTTTTCTTCCTATTAATTTCTCACCTTACAATTACGATTTCAAAAAAAAAAAAAAAATCTCACCTTACAATTACACTTTCTCCAACATTTCTCTCTTACTTTTACATTTTTTTCTTCCCACAACTCTATACCTTAATGTTATAATTTCTCAATCCTTTCGTTTTCCTTTTATTTTGACCCTTCTTCTTCCCATTTTATTTGCTATAAAATTTTTCTATTATTTCTTCCATTTAATCCATATTTTGTCCATACAAAAAAGCAAATCCTCTCTCTCTCTCTCTCTCTCATAGTTTTGGTTTAATTTTATTTTTTGATATTTTAGAAGTGAGAATTTGAATTTATATCAAAAGACAATCTACATGGCTATATATTTGAATGTGCCTATCAATTGTAAATTTGTGATGAGATTTGATTATCATGGTAATCTTCTTAAGAGAATGAAAATTTTGAATAATAATTTGAAACTTAAAAAAGTTTAACTGTACCAAAGAAACAAGGAAAACATAATGGAGTATAACAAAATTTTGAAGAATATAGATCACTTTAAAAAAGAATAATATCAATCAAACACACCCAAAATAATAAAATGATATATTTGTAGAGATAGAGAAATGAAAATCACTTTTAAAAATAGCTCAATTTTTAATGAGAACAAATAATTTTCAATAAAGTTTAGAAAATAAACTATACATTATATCACATCACCAAATAATTATATATTTCCACATGTCACGTGGATCTATGACAAAAAAATATTGACACTGGTGTGACATTGATCCCTTAGAAACGTAAAAGTTAATAGATGGAATTTGGAAATGTTTAAAAGTTAAGTTGAAATTTGTAAACGTTTTAAGAAAATCATGTTGAACTTTGGAGTGAGCTCCTTTCTTCTCTTTCAAGAAAGGACTTTGATAAACTTTAAGCACAAAGGAAGAAGAAGCATGTGGTCTTAGAGGACATGCACTTCCATAAGTCAATGAGTGGCCTCACATTTAAGGAAAAATTTAAGAAACGAACCTCTATAGCAAATTCCTTATTTCATTTCATATTTCACGCTCATTGTTTTTGTCACGCTGAATGTTTACTAGCATAATCATTTGGCTGAAAATCTTCAAGAATGGTTAGCAAACTAGCAAGCAACCTCCACTGATTAAATTTCATAAAATCCACACGAAGCAAAACCAATTTCACATCCTCATGAAACAAACAACTCATAATTGCTAAAATTCAAAAGATCCATTAGTTAACTTAAGAGCAACCCCTGGGGATTTTACACACCCTTAGATTTAGAATCCTCTACAAAAGGCAAGTATATGGGAACATGAAGGAGGGAAAGAACTTACAAAGAATTTTTATAACTTCAAAATTTTTTTTTTCTTGATTTAGAACAATTCGTTTATAAGTAGCAAGACAAGAGACTATATATATATAATTTACACGAACATATAAATTTTTTTATACTATAAATTTCATATATACTAAAGTGGTCAACTATAAGTAAAGGAGCCGGAGGTAACTAACCCTCATACACACTACTCACAATTGACCATTTCTATAATTATGAAATTTGGTGTGAAAAAAAAAAATGTTCACAGCATTATTGATAAATTATAATGTTATTGATAAACTCATTTCATCTCTATGTGTTTTTATTTCTGAAAAATAAAAAAGAGTGTCTTTAATCAATGATGATAAATTGAGAGAGAGAGAGAGAGAGCCAGAGAGGAAGCGTGCGTAAAGGAAGCTGACAAAAGGTTGTAATCATGGGCAAGGACAAGAAGACAAAGAAAAGAGATCAAAGAGAGAGAGAGAGAGGTGTAGATAGTTGGGTTGGTGTAGTGTGTCTGTGTGTGTGTGGTGTGTGGCTATGGCGTGGAGGGTTTCTCTTTTTTTCTTTTGTTTTGTATGGGGGAGAGAGATAGAGAGGAGACAAGTGCTTTGCGAATCGGGTGGTTGTGTCGGGGACGTGCTCTCAGTCTCTGTAACCTTTGCCCCCACTTTGCCTTCTAGGCGTGTTGCTTTTTATACTAATTCTCAAGCATTTGTTAATACTTATGCTAGCTAAGTCCTAACCCTATATATGCTGTCTCTCTCTCTCTCTCTCTCTCTCTCTCTCTGACCAATCATTACTTCCACTCTCCATTCTTTCTGAAGATTTTGCAGCCAGCACACAAAATAGCATCATCTTTTTTTTCATCTTGTGCATCGTACATTCACACACATTCCTTTCAAATTTGTCTGTAGGTGTAAGTGTAAACACTCTTCCATAGGCCACTATATAATTAAGAGTATCTCTTTTTATAGATTTTGTATATTCTTTAAAAAAGTGGGAACTTTATGTTCATATTGTTAGGATTTGAGCAGATTAAACACGTAAAGAATATTATGCCTACCGACATACTCTTTTTTACATTTAAATTCACACCTTACTTACGTGTTAATTTGTAATTATATTTCATCATTTTTTCATGAGTCCAATACGGGTACATGAACATTTAATGTGAGCTTATGTATTAATCACGAGTTGACATTTATAGATTTGGGTGTGAAAAATTATGTGTTCTTAACGATATTCTTTCCACCCGTGCATGTTACATTCACATTCCTTTAAAATTTGTCTGTAGGATTGTAGTCGCAAGTGTAACACTCTTCTGTAAACCACTGTGTAACTAATTAGGAGTATCTTCTTTTATAGGTTTTGCATTTTCTTTGAAAAAATGGTAGTTTTATGGTCATATTGTTATTATTTGAGCAAATTTAAAATTAAATATGTAAAGACTCTCACAGGCTTTGGCCATTAGAGTTTCAATTCTGGGAAATAGAACATTGACGGGAATAGGCTCTCTTACTTAAATTCTGGCACGTTTTTAATATCCGACAAGTATGCAAGTGACCAAGTGTTTGGTAAAATTTGACTTTGAATTGATGCTTGAAGATGAAACAAAATTAAGATAAATTCAGCACATGAAATTAATTGAATTAAGTTTTTCTATACTAAGTGTAAATCTCTGACTTCAAAACAAGATTTTATATGCGGAAGAAAGGTAGATAGGTGTAGAGCAACACACATTTGGCATGTTTTAGTAAATACAAGTGTAGATGCAGACCAATCAAGCAAGCGAAAAAGGATGAGCTTTTTGAATAACCTACAACAAAAACAAGTCTATATGTCTTTGCTTTTCTCAGACTTTTAAGCAAAGGTCTTTGAATCCAATTCAAGCTTTAGCAGCCCAATTCGGTTCGACTAGTCTTATGTGATTAAACATAAAATCAAATATGAACTGGTATATCAGATTATGAATATAGTTAAGAATCCATAGCCCATGTTAAAATCAAGGAGAAATAGAAAACAAAGTAGAGAAGTGGAAGCATAACAGAGAAAGAGATAAAGAGAAAAGATAAGGGTTACATTATTTGGCTTGACGATTTACGTCTATGGTGTAAAGTCCTATGACTACATTTTTGATATATAAGTAATGTACATTATACAGAGAACCCTAAACAATATATGTAAGAGTTACCAGATTTAAAGTTCGCGTTAACAAATTTTACAATAAAAGAGAATTTGTTAGTGCCCACACCTAGGGTTGGTTGGTTGGAATCAAAATCCAATGATTGAAAAAAAAAAAAAAAAAAAAAAAAAAACAGTAATTTTATGTGGATTTAATCAATTAGGAGGTTGTACACATTTCTTCATATGGGTTTAACTATTACTTACCCTTAACCTCATAAGAGTCGTGATAATATCAGTCTATATTTGTAGGGACGGACCTACAGGGGGGGCAAGGGGCCCCCCCCCCCCCGGGCTCAAAGAAAAAAAAGCAAAAAAAAATTTGGGCCCCCCTAACCCAAAGAAAAAAAAAAGAAAAAATTCTTTTTAATAGTTATATACTTATTTATTTATTTCTAGAGTTGTGCCTCATTCTTCCAAAAACTTAGACTCTCTCCCTTTTAATTAGTCTTGTCCAACTAGCAACCACCAAACTAAAAAACTTAACAAAATCAAAATTTTAAAATAAAAAATCTCAGTTAGCCCAATATTAGAGTATTAGTATTAGGTGTTTTAAATGGTAAATATTTAGTATTTAGAACACCAAATATCAAAAATACTATTGTATGAGACATTTCAAATGCTATGTAGCAAAAGTAAGTTTTGATTTGTAAAAATAAATAAATAAATATATATATATATATATATATATATATATATATATATATATATATATATATATTTTGCAACAATTGATGCTCTTAAGAAACAATATTATTTTGTATTTTTTATCTTTGTTGGTAAATAATTGCATCTAATGTATTAAGAAACAATGATTTTGAGTATTGATCTTGGTTGATATATAGTTTGTTAGTAATAGTACTATATGAATATCTATTTGGATTTTTTTTTTCTTATACTTTGGTCCCCATAAGCTTGAAATCTTAGGTCCGCCCCTATATATATGGGTATATTGAATGAACCAATATGGCACTTCTGAAAGTTTAAACTTAAGACATTGATTTAAACAAATCACATCAAATTAACCTATATTCTTAGATTAGATTAGGCCACTTGATCTTTCTCAAAAAACAAAAAAGAAAAGAAAAGAGAGAGATTAGGCCACTTGATGCTAAACGCATTAACATTCATTTAGGCACTAATTAAGTTGTGTATTGTATTTCCACTAGTAAGATAGGAGAAATTATTGTATACTTCCGGAGTACCATAAATGCGTGCTCCCTCCTCTTACATGAATGGTGGGTCCCACTAATTAAATTCATGGTGGGACCCACCATTCATGTGAGAGGAGGGAGCACGCATTTATGGTACTCCGGGAATACCTAATAATTTTCTGTAAGATAGAACTCTGATCCCGAAACAATAATAATGGGTTATAAAATCAATCACTTCGGTTCCAAATCCAAAAGCTATTAAAAGTTAAGGTCTGTTTGGTAATGTTGTTTTAATAACGTTATTTGTATTTTATAAAAATACGTGTAATGTTGTTTAAATACTGAAAATTGTTGTTTAAATATAATCAACAAACAGCCCTTAATAACTCCAAATCCCTTTTGCCAGGTATTGTTGAGATTCCCGTACTTTTATGATGTATCATGGACTGGGCCAGGCCCACAACATTCACACCATTGGTCTGGGCCCGCCCAGCCCAATATTTAATTCCTTATTAATAATAGAGGCCCAATCTAAGACAAGCAGGCGGGCCTTAACACAGCCCATTTTGTTTTAAATTCTTTTCCAAGTATAGATATTTGTTTTTTTTCCAAGTATAGATATCTGATGGCCTCATAATTGTGCAATAATATTTTTCAAATGACCTCAAATTTTCTAGATATAAAAAATGAGATAAAGTGGTATTTGTCTTGTAACTCAATAGTATTACTTGATCTTCTTTATAAGGAAAATTAGGGTTTAAATCTCTCTTTCCATGATAGCAGTTGCATGGAATTCAAGAAAAATTTGGTTGACATACCTGAAAAATTAATATATAAAAAAATATTACTCAAAACTAGCCTAACTTGTTGAGTGAAGAAAGATAAATTATTCATTGTATTTCCCATATTTTTTTTATACATCTCTGTTGTAATATATTTATTTACCGAGTGATGTTAGAGTCTTAGAGATACTATAATTTTACCATATCACTATATTAGTTTTACAAATGGGCAATATACACACACAAAAATTGACAACATTTTTTTACAACAGTAGTTGAGTTGCAAGTTTGTACTAATTCTCATATAGTCATATGATATGGGTCCACCATTGACATCATGTTGTAGAGCCAAGATTTCAATTCATATTTCCAAAGGGTTAGCATAATGGGTTCATGCTCACATCTCATGAAGCAAATGTTACTAGTTCGAATTTTCTTTTCCCTCTTTGATATGAGAACTTATTTTGTTTTTTTTTTATAAATATATTTTATATAAAAAATTAAAAAAAAAAATCAATTCTGAAAATGTTAACTAATATAAGTAACAAAATATATGAAACATAATCTACATATAAACTATAATTGTGATTGAAATAAATTTTTTTTCTTTTTAAGCAAGGATTCCGATGTGATTCAAAAAAGATCATGAATTTGAAAAGGGAAAAAAAAAAAAAAAACGTTTGGATTCAATTATACTTTTAAATAATTTGAACAAAATATGAAAGTAAAAATTCTTTCTAATAGTACAATTTTTGGATAGATTTAAATTCTATTTAATATGTGAACTTGAAATTATTTGGTGTAAGATATTACTTTCAATTCATAACACAAGTGCATTTGTTGGAGCAAAATCTTTAAAGGATAAATCCTTCATTTGTTGTTTAATTTCGCTTCAAGGAATTGAACCTATTGTTAGTCAAATCCATTAATGAAATATTTATATGTCAATTATGTACTATATAATAAAAGTTGGGTTATAGAAATCGTGGTCATACCAAGTTGTCATTTTCTCTAGGTAACAAGTGATTATAATCTCTTTACTCCGAATGAATATCCTTTGTTAAAGGGTTGAGTAAATTAGATAATTCCTCTATAATTATGTGATTTTAAATTAAACCCTTAAAATTTAGAAAGTTTAAATTAAAATCATAAATTTTTTAAAGTCATTGTAAATAAAAACAATCCACATAAGTTGTGAGCTGTAACTAAAATCTTATAATGCAAAACAATAATAAAGCCAATGAAATTGGACCCGGATATATATATTAATTATTCACTCTTTTTTGAGTATCTCATATGAGATTTTAACACTTAACTAACCTCGTACACCAATCACATACGGATATTCCAAATATTGCCAAATTTTATAAATGTTTCTCTAGCTTTTTCTAGCCTTTCCAAACTTTAAGATCAATTAACATTTTATAAAGGCCAACTTTTGGTAGAGATGGTGAGAAGTTAAGAAGCCTATCTAGATTCACAACTCATATAAGCTAAGATAGGTAAAGCAAAGAAGGGGATTGCAAAAGAAGAGAAATTCAGGTAAGTTAGGATAAGAAAAGCGAAAGAATATTTTGAAAGAGGTCCAATCTCTGGGCCACCGCAAATCATGTGGATGTTTGGAGTTTTGAGCATCAAAGTTTTGCAGGAGGAGGACCATTTTTAAAGTCATTCGTACACTGCTTTAAGGCCCAAACCAAACTCCCAATAATTTGGATTGGGTTTGATTTTGTATTGGCTTGGGCTTTAGGTTAAATATGTAATCAGCTAGTTTTTCACTTGTGAAATTATCTAGGATTTACAATTGCACCACTGAATTTTGAACCAAGTATCAATTTGGTTTTCATACTTTTGTTAGGTTTTAATGAAAAATACTAATAAAATATTTAATTTTTCACAAGCGAAATATTAAGGGGATTCAATTCATGGTGTTCAAATTGACACAAACGTCAAAGTTTAAGGTAAAATTTGTGGTAAACATCAAGTTATTTCAAGTCCTGTAGGCTCAGTATCCCCAAACCAAAGTGCAATTAGAGGCAATAGCAGGTAGATTACTACAAGAAAGTATTATGTTTGCACATGAGACACTACCACTTTTTATATATTTATTTATTGGTAAATCCGTATAGCATTAATGAATATAATTAACAACTAGAAAGTTCAAAGGACTATGCCACTTGTAATACAAACCCACATAGTTATAAAACAAAAGCAAACATAAGTCCACAGGTGGACTATCAAAATACATAATATCCTAATCTAAAGCTGGATTTTTTTTTTTGCCAATGCATTAACAGACTCTTTTGTTTTATGGAAACGGTAACTTATCTTCATTTAAGGAATTTGACTGATGAGTGTCTTGCAATCCAAGATAAGAGAAATATGACGTAAACTACTACCACACTCCTAGATATCCAACCAAACATAGGTTTAGCATCTATTTCAATTTCCACTACCCTGAGATTCAAATTTTCACACATTATCGACCCTTTTCTTAGAACCTACAGCTCTGCATCAACACTGGTCGAGACCCCAATAGAATGAGTGAAGCCTTTTATCCAAGCCCCATTGTGGTCTCGAATAAGGCTCCTCCACTATCCAAACTCGGATTGCCCAAGGAGCACCCAACCATATTCAACTTAACCAAACCAATTTTAGGTTTATTTCACCTGACCTTTATGACCTGCTTCCTTTTAACCAGTCTAGTTGGAGAGGCTCAGTACATAAACTCACTGGCCACAGCCCAAAGTTCCCTGTTTAGCTCTCGATTTAGAGGAGAGTTCCTAAACACCACTTTATTTCTATGAAGCCAAAGACTCCAAATAGCAAAAGAAAAGTACATATTCCAAGGCATGGACAAATCAATCCAGCTAGAGATATTGGCACAGTTTTTTTTCCCAGCCACACACACAAAGGTCCAGTGAATAAAAGTCATGCAAAAAGGAACAAGCTTGATTGGTAGGGAGGGTATAACCAGGGGCGGCTGCACATACACATTAGGGGGTTCAAATGAACCCCTGAGTTGAAATTATATATATACACACACATACACACACATATATATAAAATATAGCTTTACTAATTTATTTTACTCTTTAAAAATATTTTTACACACCCTGATCACATATCAATTTATCCCACAATTAAACAACAACTTGGTGTATTATTTATGCATGGATGAGTGTGGTTGTATGGGTTAATGATTATATAGTGCAAGTGGAGTTGAGTTTTGTCATTTAGTTAAAAATATTTTTTATAAAAACAATGACAAATATATAACCACAATTGCATAAAAACAAAAATATTATACAAACTTAACAATATAAAATGATTATACTTACATTGAAAATAGATAATAAAAATTAATAATAAACTATCATGAGACGATTTCAAAATATGAAAACTCGTAAAAAGAAATTGTAAAATTTCATATATTTGTGTGTGTGTGTGTGTGTGTGTGTTTTTTTTTCTCAATAACTCAATATATTCAAGTTCTTTTTTATACTAATTTTTTTTTAATTTAAGTTGCTTAATGACCCCTCTAAAAGAAATTTCTAGAACTGCCACAGGGTATAACCTTATAAAGAGAGGGTAATAGATATTAAACATGTGCTAAGTTCTTTTGATTTTTGGGCCTTTGTTTTTACCGCTAGGGAGGGTAATAGGTTAGCCCACAAACTTACTAGTTGGGGGGCTTAATGGGTTTTTTATTTTCTGAGGATGAGGAGATAGTGAGGTCCCCTGTGGTCCATTTTTTGTGTAAATTTTTGTCCCTTTTGCTGCAACCATATACGTCTTCCCTTCGCTAAAAGAAAAAGGACATTTCATTTCAAACTAGACATGAGATTTTAAGATTGTTTTATAAACAGTGAATCAGTCTAATGAATAATGCATATGTGCAATCCCGTACAGAACTAAGATCAATGATGAGCCAAAAAGAAATTTAAAAAAAAAAAAAAATTGTATCCATTGAGGGGCCTTAAGCAAGGATGCGAAGGCCAACTAGGATCATTGATACAAGTACTGAGAAACAAAGTTCTTGTCACCACACTAAAAACAACTTCAATGTTTCTTCGTATTCTATTTGCAAATAGAGACTTCTTTGTTAAAGCTACCTAGCTAAAATGCCATGCCCATCTTCATATAATTATGGATAAATCATCAAGACTTTTGTTACTCAACTAACACTTTTTGGTGCTTTCAATAAAGAGATTTTCCTTCCATTGAAACTATCAAATTTATCCAATAAATACAAAAAAAGCATAGGTCATGGAAGTTGGGTTTCATTAATAAGGATGCGTTTAAGCCAAAGGTAGGAGAGTGAATAGGTCAGGTGGGGTTGAATTGGATGATTTTTTCAAATTTTTCCGGGTTGAGAAATTTTCAATCCAATTCAACTCATCATATGTGTAGAAACCAACCCAACTCAATACATATAAGTTGGATTGAATAAGGAAATTGTGCATACTTGTTTTATTCCTTGTAACAAAAAAAGAAAAGGGTTTTCATAAATCATATAAGTACTTTTTTTTCAAGAAATTAATCAAATTATTACAATTTATTTAATATACATCAGTTACATTTCAAATTCATTGTAACTAATTCATAAAATACCAAAATTAATCAAACTAAAATTAAAATAAGGGTAATTTGGTAGAAGCTGCAATATGAAATGACCACTTACTACTTTTTGTTTATCGTCAAATAATCATCTGAGCCGATGAAGCACGTGTTAGAGTTCAATTTTATCCATATATTATGGATTGTGTCAATTTAGTAATTTTAATTCATGAAGTTTGAAAATGCTTGAATAATACCCTTGCCCTCGTTTACAATGAAAGTTGACGGTCAACATTTTAATATACTTTCTTTTGAACTCTTTGGTCTATATTCAGCAACTTTTTTTTTTTTTTTTTTTTTGAGAAGGTATTCAGCAACATTTAAACCAAAAAGAAAAAAATAAAATTTATTTTATGATCACAACTAATTTCACACTTATTTTTACAACTATTTTATGCGGTAGGTTGTGATTAGTTGTCCATTATTTTTACATAAACTTACTATTTTTTTCATCGCTCACAATTAGTCACATCAGATAATTGTAAAAATTGATATGAAATTGGTTGTGGTCCTAGAAATTTTCTATTCAAAAAATGTTTATTTTATTTTTTTGGTAAATTGCAAAATACACCCTTGAAATTTGGGGTTACTTAAATTTTACACTCTGAAATTTGAGAAATTTGATTTTACATCTTGATGTTTGATTTTGTGAGCAAAAACACTCTCAGTAAATTTTAATTGTTAAGTGACACATCATCGTGCTGACATATTTTTATTTTTTGCCAAATCATCCCTTAAACAACGTAGTTTTGCCTAAAAACCAAAAACAAAACTCAGCTATTTACACGACACTGTTTCACCCAAATAAAAATATTCCCAAATCCCCACCCCATGAACCCATCCAAGCAGATATGGCGCTTGACAGCTCTTTGAAGTTTAAAAGGAAGACCAAGGATGAGGTTCTCTAGATAAACGTCTTCGTCTTCGTCTTTGTCAAACCTCAAATACATGAACTCAATTATAAGACTTCTCATTGTTCTAGGGGCCTGTTTCTTGAATTTTTTTTTTGTCTTTTTCCTTCGTTTACTTGATTTCACAACTGTCTAGTACAATTTATTTTTCAAAATTTTGAAAATAGAGTGAGAATTTTAAAAGCTTGTTAGACTTTTAAAAAATCCAATTTCAAACCCCTAAAACAAACAGACCTTTCATCTCCTTGGGTGAAATAGTATGGTGTAAATAGCTGAGTTTTGCGTTTTTATTTTTAGGCAAAACTGCATCGTTTAATGATTTGGAAAAAGATAAAAATATGTCAGCATAATGACGTGTCACTTAACAGCCAAAACTAACCGAGGGTGTGTTTTTGTTAATGGAACCTGTGGGGTCACAAATTGTAGCCCACACCTAGATGGAAATAGGAGATGGGCCCAATAAGCCCAACACAATAAATTTGTAAGAGAGTGGGTCAAAGAATTGGGCTAATAGCGATCCTTACAACAGTTACTGAAGATTAGGTGCTTGGCCGAGGAGACTAAAACACATAAACAAGTTAAGATCTTATGTCCGAGGAGTAACTTTTGGACTAATTGATGGATTCGAGTTAGGTCCGAGGGGTATGCACTTAGATAGAATGCTTTTCTTTGGGTTGTATTTTTCCCAGATGCTACAGTAGTTATTTCTTGATGTTCCTTCTATCTTTTTTTTCTCGTCTTCTTCTTCTGGAGGTCTTACTCCATTATATAGTCCTTCATTGTTTGATCCTATCGTCCACTTGTCTGCCATCTAGCCTGGTACTTGAGTTTCCCACTTCTTCTCCCACAGCTTTTTGGTTTCCTGGGGGTAAAGATGATTTTAAACACTGTTCAGGGGTCTTCTCCACATAAATGCGGCCAGGAAAGCTGCTGTAATGCATTTAACGCGGTGGCAGCAGCTTTTGCTCAAGATATTTCTGCATCCTTATCCCTTCCACGTGCATTGATAATCTATCTTCACCTCTGGAATTTCCTGGAAGCTGGACTAAGGGGAAGCCGAGGCCCCTCTCACCGACATATGCCAGACTCGAGGAGGGTATCCCTCTCGGATCAATATCCCTGGACACTTACGCGTTCTACTATTAGTTACAAGTGTTCCCTATAATTTCTTCTCCTCGGACATATTGTTGATGAAAAGTTGTACCTGAGCCCACCTCATGGGCCCAGGTTTTACTCCCCCACAATAGCCCCTCAAAATTCTAATTTTTCTTTCTAATCCGAGAAGGAAAGTTAGGATTTTGATGTACACCAGTAATTACAATGCAGTCCTTAACAGTATCTAAATTTAGGCGCGTGTAAGGGCCATTTTTGCCATTTCGCGAGGGCTCCTGACGCTTGGGAACTCGCACAATCATCATTAAACGCTTAGAATTGCGTTTCAACCCAGGCATCCTACGGTGAAATACGAATCCAACGGTCCAGATCTCAACTTCAATATTTGGGCGGGATTGTGGTTTTTCCTTTTTCCATCCCCACTATAAAAACCTCCTGGCGTTACTTTTTGTTTCTTATCAGAGCTTGCAACTTCAGTGTTCATATCCAGGCATCCATCATTTTTCACAAGAAAGAGAGCTTGACGATCTTCCAGCGACCAGAGGAACAAGCCGTGTTTATTCTCACGTAAGTTTCGCACTCCGACTTCCGTTGTATCCTCGGCTAACCTCCTCGGCTAACCACTCCACCTTATAGAGACTAACAATGGGTAGATTCGAGCGCTTAGTAAACACTCCGGCCATGATAGAGTTGTTCAAAGAAAAGTACCACATTCCTCCGGAGGTAGTGGTACGTCATTGCACCACAGAGGGAGTGGAGTTTGACCGGAAAGTAAGAGAGGTGGTCATCCCTATGATTGCCTTCATAGAAGGAGGGATGACCATCCCCATGGGTAGGATTACACGGGACTATCTTCGCGCCCATAGGCTCTGCCCCCATCAGTGTGCCCCCAACTTCTTTAGAGTCCTAGGGTCAATCGACGCTTTGGACCGGCATCTGGGGCTAGGATTGACGTGGCACGACGTCGCCCACCTATATGAAGGCCATATAGAGACTCGGGCAGGCTTTTACCTTAAGTCCCGTAGCAATGTGGTCAAACTGATATCCTGCCTCCCCAAGTCTAATAAGGGGATGAAAGACGACTACTTAATCCTGTCGGGGCCTTGGAGCGACGGCTTAGCCTGCCCAACCAAGGCCGGGACACCAGGTGGAGCAACCTAGACTCAGGATTTCTAACTTCAGCATTGAGGAGTATTCTGATGCCTTTACGCTTATTTGTTTAATTGTTTTATGTTAGTGTTACTATTATTATATTTTTTGTAGCCGAGGCTTAACAATGTGATTTACTTGCTTGACAGATAAATTTTTTACCAACCCAAAGCTCAGCCTGATCAACGTTCCAGCACTGAATTACCTGTTGAGATCAGAGATTTTTGTGAACGACGACGGGCAACTACGAGCGGTTCACCTCATTTTGGATTTCGAGCCCATTTCGAGGTCGTATTTAGACGTCGGCAACTCCATCCGAGCAGGAGACCATCGCTTGGCACGCATAGACGTGTCTCGGCCAAACTTCCTCGCCAACTACGATCTTCCTCCAGTTGACCATCCCATTCCACAGGGGATTCCCCTTGCTGCCGAACCGCTGCGCGAAGTACCAATTGGGGAGGCTATTCTCTGAGAAGGCACAGCTTCTTCTTCCTCCCTTGAACTAGAGATTGACAAGTTCAAGTTTAAAGAAGAAACAGTCTTCATATCAGAGGCCGAGGAAGGAGCGGACGAGCAGTCGTGCGTGCAAACTTCAGTTCAAGCGGTAACATACATTGCCGATACAACTGACGAGGAGGAAGACATGGCTCCTCGAACTGGCCCTTCTTTGAAAGAGTTGATGAAGGGCAGGAACAAGGGGCCATCTTCTCAAGATAAAGGCAAATCCAAACTAACTGCACACCCTCCCCCTCCTCCGCCCCAGGTGCCTGCAGACCTGGGGCTCAAACTAAACCCAGATCTGAGGAGGAAGAGGCCAGTGGAGCCCATCGAGGAGGGGGAGCTAGGCCCGTCAAGGGGCAATAAGCAGGCCAGACCTACTCAGGAACGTCGGAGTAGGAGGGCCCATTCTGTGGAGAGCCGAGAGGAGCACCCACCAGCCCAAGTTCGTCAGTCAACACGGACTTGGTCGCCAGCGCTGGAGGTTGATGGTGGCCCCATCTCAGTGGATGCCTCACTTAGGCACTTCCGCGGTGGTCATGCAGGCCGACTGGCTGATGCTTTGCTGCAGCCCCTTCTCCTACCTACGGACTTGGCGGCTTACAGGAGTTTCAATTATCCTGACTTACTCCTTTCCATGAAAAGGGACTTGGCTATGGTAAGTACAATTTTGTTTCTTTTTATTTGCCTATTATTTCTTAAATCTAAGCCACTTTTTAACTTTCCATAACAGGTCGCGCAACAAGTGTACGTGGCTGAGGAATGGGCGAAGCGCTTTCGAGATGAGACAAAAGCCGCCCATGAGGCCCGAGAGACTGTGGAGGACCATCTGAGTGTGCTAAGAACTCAACAAAAGCAGATGGCCGAGGAGGTGAAGAAGGCTAATCAGGAGAAGGCCAGCGCTGAGGCTGGACTAAAAACGACTGAGAAGCAGGCTGAGACACTTCGCAGCGAACTACACCTCTGCGAAATCAACTTAGAAACGGAGAGGCAGATGGTGAAAAATCTGCGCGAAGAGCTTCATAAGGCTAAGGAAGCTGCAAAGCTACAAAAGGAGGCAGCCGAGGCCGAAAAGCAAGCTTCTTATGCTCTGGGGGTGGAAGAGACTCAGAGCAGGTTGACTGAAGAGTTTGCTTCTGTCGCCAGGGACTACTGCGACATCACTTGGGAAAAAGCCCTTGATGCTGCTGGGGTCCCTGCTGACTCCAGCCTCAGGAGGCCTGAGAGCGTGTACTATGAACCTGATATTCAACCGCTCCCAGATTCTGATCCTCCTCCTTCAGAGCAGCCAGCCCCAGTGTCCGAAGCTCCTGCGACAAACCGAGCTCTTCCAGCTCCTGTGGAAGTCTCAACAGCCTCCCATCAAGACGCTGGTCAAGGGGAAAGAGCTGAGCCCTCCCAAGGTGATGCTCCAGATGCTGCCCCTCCACAGTCTGAACAAGTAGCTGAGCACCAAGACCCCAAGACGAAGACTTAGGCTGTTTGTCTTAGTGTTGTTTTCTTTTTGTTTTCTTTCCTTTTTTTTTATGCTTATTATTTTCAAGATTTGTACTGCGTTTTAATCATTAATGAAGAGATATTCCCTTTGTTTTACGTATTATGACAAGTAATAGTAAACCCCTCTGCTGCCATTTCATTTCATTTCATTTTTTTTTGCGTTGTGTGGATGACCAATTTAATTAAGAAGTTTTGGAAGTTGGGTTATCATACTAGCTAAATAAATATAACTAAACAAGAAATTTGAGTCATGCATTCACATCTATATTTGAATGCTTAAAAGGGAAATAGAACAAGTGTTAACTAACCCAGATCATCTGGTCCGAGGACTCATGCATGACTGGATTTAAGTTTAAACACTTCATAGAACGGTGAGGGTGTTAACTAACCCAGATCATCTGGTCCAAGGACTCATGCATGACTGGATTTAAGTTTAAACACTTCATAGAACGGTGAGGGTGTTAACTAACCCAGATCATCTGGTCCGAGGACTCATGCATGACTGGATTTAAGTTTAAACACTTCATAGAACGGTGAGGGTGTTAACTAACCCAGATCATCTGGTCCGAGGACTCATGCATGACTGGATTTAAGTTTAAACACTTCATAGAACGGTGAGGGTGTTAACTAACCCAGATCATCTGGTCCGAGGACTCATGCATGACTGGATTTAAGTTTAAACACTTCATAGAACGGTGAGGGTGTTAACTAACCCAGATCATCTGGTCCGAGGACTCATGCATGACTGGATTTAAGTTTAAACACTTCATAGAACATCGAGAGATACGAAAAGAGGCATACATATTTAACATAAAGAACGAATATTGATTAAACACAGGTTTATTAGTAATAATACCTTTTCAAATTATTGACGTTCCAAGGGTGGGGTACTACAAGTCCGTCCAAGTCTTCCAAGAAATATGCTCCAATGCCAGCGTTGGAGGTGATGCGATATGGTCCTTCCCAATTTGGCCCTAGTTTTCCCCATGCAGAGTTCTTTGCCGAGCCCACGACTTTGCGCAGCACCAGGTCACCTGGGACCAAAGGTCTTGTCTTTGCATGGGCATCATAACCTCGCTTTAGCTTTTGTTGGTAATGAGCCAATTGAACCATTGCGTTTTCCCTTTTTTCATCAATCAAGTCCAGACCTCTTGCCAAGTTTTCATCGTTGTCTTTTGGATTGAATGAGCTCGTTCTCGTCGTTGGGAACCCGGATTCCAAAGGTATGACTGCTTCAGCTCCATAAGTCATTGAAAAAGGGGTCTCTCCAGTGGACCTACGAGGTGTGGTCCTGTACGTCCAGAGTACATGTGGGAGTTCTTCCACCCATCTGCCTTTCGCATCATCCAGTCTTTTCTTCAATCCGTTTAATATGACTTTATTCACAGCTTCAGCTTGTCCATTCCCTTGAGGGTATGCCGGAGTAGAATATCTGTTAGTGATCCCCTACTCTCCACAATAATTTCTGAACATCTTACTGTCAAACTGGAGTCCATTATCCGTAATGAGTACACGAGGGACACCGAATCGAGTAACAATGTTTTTCCAAACGAATCTTTTCGCATCCACATCTCGGATATTGGCTAGAGGCTCTGCTTCAACCCACTTTGTAAAATAGTCCGTGCCGACTATGAGATATTTTTTGTTTCCTACAGCCTTAGGAAATGGTCCGACGATGTCTAAGCCCCATTGAGCGAATGGCCATGGGCTAGATATTGGATTGAGGACTCCTCCCGGCTGGTGTATATTCGGTGAATACCGTTGGCATTGATCACACTTTTTGACATATTCCAAAGCTTCTCTCTGCATATTCGGCCACCAATAACCCTGAGTAATGGCCCTATGCGCTAAGGACTTGCCTCCAGTATGGCTTCCACAGATTCCCTCATGCATCTCCTCCAAGAGCAATTCCGTTTGATCGGGATGAACACATAGCAGATAAGGCCCAGAGAAGGAACGCCTATATAGCTTGTCATCCTGCGACAGCCAATAGCTAGGAGCCTTCTTTCTTATTTTGTCGGCTTCAACTTTCTCCTCGGGTAGAATATCGTCCTTTAAGAATTGCATGACAGGATCCATCCAGCTTGGCCCCATTCTGACTTGATTGATCTGAACTACATTTGCTATTGTCGAGGGTCGACGCAGGTCTTCAACGAGGATTATGCGAGGCAAGTTTTGCGCCGAGGAAGTTGCGAGGGTGGCCAAAGAGTCCGCATGCGTGTTGCCACTTCTTGGGACATGCAGCAAGCTAAAGGATTCGAACTCCATCTGCATGATTTTCACTCGGCTAAGATAACCTCGCATTCTCTCGTCTTTGGCTTCAAATTCGCCTTTGACCTGACCAACAACTAGCCTTGAATCCGAGAAGAGTTCAATGGACTTTCCTCCCATCCTTAGGACCATAGCCATACCTTCTAGTAGTGCTTCGTACTCTGCTTCGTTATTCGTGGCAGGAAAGCTTAACCTCAGTGACTTTTCAATGGTGATCATTTCTGAAGATGTCAGCACTAACCCAACTCCCGCTCCTTTTTGGTTTGATGCTCCGTCTACATGTACTTCCCATGTCGGAGGGAGACGCCTGGAGATACTACAGGCTAGTTTTACATCCCCTTCTTTTGATGCTAATAGACTATCCACTTCTGGTTCGGTGAACTCTGCCATCAGGTCGGCCAGCACCTGGCCCTTCACTGAGGTGCGAGGCATGTACTTGATGTCGAAAGCTCCCAGAATTGTGCCCCACTTGGCTATCCTTCCCGTGTAATCTGCACTTTTAAGGACGGCCTTTAATGGGAGTTGCGTAAGAACAATCACCGTGTGCGCTTGGAAATAGTGAGGCAGCTTGCGTATGCCAAGCACCACCGCCAAGATAGCCTTTTCCAATGGAAGGTATCGCACCTCTGCCTCATGCAGTGATTTACTCACGTAGTACACTGGCCGTTGTACGCCGTTATCAACCCTTATCAACACTAAACTTACTGCATAGGAGGCCACTGCAATGTAAGCAAAAAGAACCTCATCCGGCTCGGGACTTGACATGACCGGCGGCCGAGCAAGATAGTCTTTAAGTTGTTGAAAGGCTGCGTCACATTCCGTCGACCATTCAAAGCTTTTCCATTTATTGATCAACAGGAAAAAGGGTCGGCACCTGTCCGCTGATCGAGATATGAATCTATTCAGAGCAGCGGCCATTCCGGTTAGTTTTTGCACTTCTTTTGGGTTCCGAGGAGTTCGCATACTGGTGATGGCCTTAATTTGGTCGGGATTGACTTCAATTCCCCTATGAGTAACCATATAACCCAAGAATTTGCCTGAGCCAACACCAAACGAACATTTGGAGGCATTCAAGCGTAGTTTATGGCTTCTGAGAATTTCGAAGACAACTCGAAGATCCTCTAGGTGTTCAGATGCTCTTTTGCTTTTCACCACCATGTCATCTATGTAAATCTCCATATTTCTCCCCAATAATGATTCAAACATCCTCGTCATCATCCTCTGATAAGTGGAGCCCGCGTTCTTCAGACCAAAAGGCATCACCTTGTAGTGGTAGTTTCCTACTGGCGTGACAAAAACAGTTTTTTCTTGATCGTCCAATGCTAAAGGTATCTGGTGATAACCCTGGAAAGCGTCCAAGAAACTCATCCGAGGATGGCCGACTGTGGCGTCTACCAGCTGATCAATTTTGGGCATGGGGAATGGATCTTTAGGGCAGGCTTTATTTAGATTTGTGAAATCAACACATACTCGCCACTTCCCAGTCTTTTTCTTGACCACCACCGTGTTTGCCAACCACTCGGGGTAGAAGATCTCTTTGATAGCCCCTGCCTTCTTTAGCTTCGTCACTTCCTGACGGACTGCTTCTGCATGCTCTTTAGATGGCCGACGAGGGAGCTGCTTCTTGGGGGTCATTGCTGGATTAACATTCAAATGGTGACAAATGAAGTCTGGGTCTACCCCCGGAGCCTCATAAGCACTCCATGCAAAGACGTTTATGTTTCGTTTGAGGAACTCCACCAATTCCTCCTTTTCCAACTGGGGTAGTTGAGATCCGACTTGAAAGAATTTCTCAGGGTCATCTCCTATTGTGACTTTTACAAGATCTTCACATTTCGCTTCCTCGGATAACCCATCTTGGGGCAGCATTGAGGATTTTAATTGCTATAACTCTTCTTTTTGAGCCTCAGATTCTGCTTCAGGCTTATGTCGGATAGCTGCTATCATGCATTGTCTCGCCATGGTTTGATCACCCAGTATCTCTTCTATCTTACCTCCAGAGGGGTATTTAATCTTCTGATGCAGGGTGGAAGAGACTGCTCCCAAAGTATGAAGCCAAGGCCTCGCAACAATTGCTGTATAAGGGGAGTAGGCATCCACCACTATAAAATCGACCTCCACTATCTCCGTTCCGGCTTGTATTGGCAGTCTGACTTGCCCTTTCGGGATAATAATCTTCCCTTCAAAGCTTACTAAAGGGGAGTTATAAGGTGTCAGGTCTTCAGCCCTTAGGTTCAGCCCCTTGAAGAGGTCAGGGTACATGATCTCGGCTGCACTGCCTTGATCCACCATTACCCTCTTTACATCGTAGCCTCCAATTCGGAGGGTAATTACTAAAGCATCATCATGTGGTTGAACTGTTCCAATCTTGTCTTCGTCCGAGAATCCCATGACTAGGGACCGGCTCGATTTAGCTCTCTTCGACTCGTGAGAGTCATCCTCAGGGTACAGACGAGCCACCGACATTACTCTGGAGGGGCATGACCCTGTTCTGCCAGGTGCCGCAAAGATGACATTAATAGTTCCAATTGGAGGTCTCGAAGGATTCTCCCTTTCTGATAGAGTATCCGCATGGCTACCCAGATTATTGGAATGATGCAACAGCTGTTTCAATCTGCCCTCCCGGACAAGCTGGTCTAGGTGATCCCATAAGCTTCTACAATCCTCGGTGGTATGACCGTGGTCTCTATGATATTGACAATAGAGGTTTCGGTTTCTCTTTTCTGGGTTTCCCATCATCTTATTGGGCCACTTGAAGAAGGGTTCGTTTTTTATCTTTTCTAGGACTTGGTGCACAGGCTCTCGGAATACAGCTCCTACTATTTGGCTGTTACTGGATATCTGCTGCTCGGCATAATCCCTTTTCGGCCGGTTATTATTGTACCTGTCCGGCCTAAACTCTCTCCTTTCTTGAGGGACAAGCTTAGCTTTCCCTTTTCCTTGTTGCTGCTGTTGTTGATCATCTTCTATCCTTTTATATTTATCCACCCTATCCATTAATTGTTGCAAGCGGGTGACCGGTTTCCCTATCAGGGACTTCCTCAGACCATGCTCGGAGGGAAGACCGACCTTGAAGGTTCTGACAGCAACCTCATCAAAATCTCCGTCAATCTCGTTAAACATCTCCCAATACCTCTCGGCATATGACCTCACAGACTCCCCTTCCCTCATTGTCATGGACAGCAGGGAATCAAGGGGTTGAGGAACTCTGCTGCATGTGACAAACCGGGAGCAGAATGATTGAGTGAGCTTCTTAAAGGAGCCGATGGAGTCAGTCTTCAACCCATCGAACCATCTCATCGGCATCGGTCCTAGGCTAGAGGGAAATACTCTACACAATAAAGCCTCGTCTTGAGAGTAAACTGCCATCTTTTGTCTGAATTGGCTCACGTGTTCTACAGGATCGGTACGTCCGTTGTACATAGAGAACGTAGGCTGATGAAAACGTCTGGGAAGCTTTGCCTTTTCTATTCCCCTAGTAAAGGGAGACTTAGAAATTTGGGTCAGAGCCTTCTTCATGTCTTTGGTCCCCACTCCCCTTCTAGACGAACTTTTTCTCCTTCTCTTGTGAGAATGCTCCTCTTCATAGGAATAGGATTCACTGGGGGGAGTTTCTGAAGAATCCCTGTAACTGTCCTCCCCTTCACCGTTGGAGGAGACATCAGAACTTGAAGGGGTGTGATTTCGTTGTGCTCGACGAAGCTTCTTTTTCAAACCTTCTATTTCACGCTGCAAGTCCTTTTCATCAGCGTGCCCTTGCACCAGATGGCTCTTTCGTCGATAGCCGCTTTTCCCAGCATGGATCGTTCGCGAACTACCCTCACGCTGGTTATCTACGTGGTTTTCCCGTTCAAGATTATGGAGTTCATCTTGTTGACTGGCGTTTATTGACTCTGCATAGGGCGGATTGGCCTGTTGCGGTCCTGAACCTGCCATAACTGCCGTAACTTTCTACTAGCGCTAATTCTTCCCACAGACGGCGCCAATTGTGGGGTCACAAATTGTAGCCCACACCTAGATGGAAACAGGAGATGGGCCCAATAAGCCCAACACAATAAATTTGTAAGAGAGTGGGTCAAAGAATTGGGCTAATAGCGATCCTTACAACAGTTACTGAAGATTAGGTGCTTGGCCGAGGAGACTAAAACACATAAACAAGTTAAGATCTTATGTCCGAGGAGTAACTTTTGGACTAATTGATGGATTCGAGTTAGGTCCGAGGGGTATGCACTTAGATAGAATGCTTTTCTTTGGGTTGTATTTTTCCCAGATGCTACAGTAGTTATTTCTTGATGTTCATTCTATCTTTTTTTTCTCGTCTTCTTCTTCTGGAGGTCTTACTCCATTATATAGTCCTTCATTGTTTGATCCTATCGTCCACTTGTCTGTCATCTAGCCTGGTACTTGAGTTTCCCACTTCTTCTCCCACAGCTTTTTGGTTTCCTGGGGGTAAAGATGATTTTAAACACTGTTCAGGGGTCTTCTCCACATAAATGCGGCCAGGAAAGCTGCTGTAATGCATTTAATGCGGTGGCAGCAGCTTTTGCTCCAGATATTTCTGCATCCTTATCCCTTCCACGTGCATTGATAATCTATCTTCACCTCTGGAATTTCCTGGAAGCTGGACTAAGGGGAAGCCGAGGCCCCTCTCACCGACATATGCCAGACCCGAGGAGGGTATCCCTCTCGGATCAATATCCCTGGACACTTACGCGTTCTACTATTAGTTACAAGTGTTCCCTATAATTTCTTCTCCTCGGACGTATTGTTGATGAAAAGTTGTACCTGAGCCCACCTCATGGGCCCAGGTTTTACTCCCCCACAGAACCAAACTTCAGGATGTAAAATTAAATTTATCAAATTTTAGGATGTAAAATTTGAGTAACCCCAAACTTCAGGGGTGTATTTTGCAATTTGCCCTATTTTTTCTTAGAAGAAAACTTGTGAACTCTTAGGTTTCATATTAATGAGAGTTCAAGCTAATTACAGACTATATCATTCAATTTGTAAAGGAAGTTGACAAAAATACCTATGTAGTAAAGCGAGATCTTATATATGCTTGTTATTGTTATTGTATTGTGCATATTTTATATGGTACATATTGATATTTTTATTTTAACATTAATTATTCTTGATTTTATATATTTACTCTACTTAGGGTTCACTATAATTTTTAATACAACAATTCAAATTAAATACTAGAAATGTAGAAGTTAAGGTCTTTTGAATAAGGATATAGGCCGTTAGGTTGAAGTTCGTAATTGTCCTAACTTTTGCTCTTTCTTAATCTATAATTAGTGTCAAATGTCCTTCTATTTTTCTTCATTTTATTTTAACCGATAGTATATGTTAGTATACAAAAATATATGTAAATATTCTCTATAGGCAACCTTGGTAAGAAAAAATTATTTTTTTAATTAATAATTTAGAACATTATGTCATTAAAAATATTTTATGGATTGCAATTAGTGATGGTAAAAATGTTTTGCCTTGCTTGATTCATCCTACGCGAATTTTCCCTACCCCAAAGAGGTGATAAGATGAAGACAGGCTTTACTTCTCCAGCCTTGCGCCTGAATGTATATACTCACATTTTATTTATTACATTATTAAATTATTTATACATATAATTTAATCTTTTATACACATATCCTAGTTATAGTTTTTTTTTAATACATATTCTATTACTATCTTCAAAACATTTGTTTCTCCTTCTCTCTTATTTCTTTCATGGTCACCATTTCCGTTTTTGTTTTATCTTTATCTCATCAATGGCGAAGCCATCTCAATAGAATTGGTAAAATACCTTAAAGCTTGAGCCTAACCAGCCCACTCTTGCTTTGTGTGGGTTTTTTGAGGGTACATAGTTGGGACAAGGGCATCCATGATCCAACCCCACCCTGCTCTGTTGTTATTCCGAAGGTTCTAATTGGTTGAGAGGATAGTAAATGTTTGTGTTTTTCACCTTGTCTATTTTTGTAGAGATGATGAAAAAGTAGAATGATTGAAAATAAATATAAATTTCTTTTATTTGGTTGGCAAAAAAAAATCAGAGGATGAAAAAAAGTAATTTTTCTGAATTTACTACTATGCCTTATTAACAAAAAGTCACATATGTTTAGTAGAAAAATAAAAAAGCACAATCACACACACACACACACACACACACACACACACACACACACACACACACACACACACACACACACACACACACACACACACACACACACACACACATATATATATATAAAACCACCAAATCGCTCCTCTCCTCCAAGCAAAAGATAAGCTTATGGGGAAAAAAAAAAAAAATCTAGTAGAATCAATTGGGATCATTAATAAAATCTCAACACCACCATCAACTGGAGGTCCATCAAGCAAGTGAGAAAGGCGTTAATTTGCGAGGGGCTTTTGCCTTGCTTTGTAGAGAATCTCTCTTCATTTAAGCCAATGAGAAGGGCATTGATAGCTTGAGGGATTTTGCAGACTAGCATAGTAAGGAGGACAAAATAGTAAGTTAATACACGTTTAAAAGGTTTTAGCAAACTAGCATCTCGAGTTTTAGAACCTTGAGTCTCAAAGACTTGCTTTATACTTGATGACTTGACAGGAAAATGCCACATAGATCTCCAGTCTCAAAGACTTGATTTCTACCAAATCAAAATCGAGTCTCTAAGACTCAATTTTCTTAGTGAAAAACAGATAACAACCAAGAAGGAGAAGAAACCCAGCAGAATGTTGAAGGTCTAGTAGAACAAAAAGAAGAAACCAACATGAAATTTTTTTCAAAAACAAAAACAAAAACAAAAAAAAAAAAAAAAAAAAAAAAAAAAACCAACCTTAACAATGAAGTTGTGGATTGAGTCGGTTTGGGATTGGCTAGCCGTTGCTCGAACCAATCGAAAATCAAACAACAAGAACAGAATGAAGATGAAGCCAGTAGAAGAAGAATAAAATGAAGATGAAGAAGAAGAAGAAACCCAGAATGAAGAACGATCTGATGACAAAGGAGGAGTGATCTGAAGACGAAGAACAGAGGAAGAACCAAGAACGCTGGAGCTCCGATTGGACAATTGAACACTGGGTGGGCGATTGGACGATCTGGTATTCAGATCTGCACGAAGAAGAACACTGGGTTTGACTTAGAAGAACACGAGGATGAAGAGGTGAAACTCGAGTCTTAAAAACTCAAGTTTCACGTGGATTTTCCTTCCACATCAGCTACCACCACGTACAAATCAAGACTTAAAAACTCGAGTTGTATCTTGAAACTCGAGTTTTAGACACTTGAGATGCTAGTTTCCAACATTATTTTGAAACGTGACAACTAACTAAATTTTTTGATATTTAATGTTATTTGGAAAAAAAATTCCGTTGGCTTTGATAGGCCCTTCCATGGCCAACATGGTCCCATCACTGACAAATCTGGTCATCTCCACCATTAAGGCCAAGTGGCTCAAGGAAACCCCAATCTCTCTCTATAAGTAATTTTTTTCCCTCATGAAAAATAGAAGTTTTGTGTGTAAATTGTGTTTAGCCATGAAGAAATAGTGAAGAAAGAAGGGAAGGTAAGTTAATTCAAAGGCCAATGTAGTAATTGTCTTTTCTTTCTATATTATCTTTTCTCTCTAATTTAGAGGGATTAAAGTTTGTGAGTCCCATCGAGTACCACCACCGTATTTTATTTCTCCCCATTTTTCGTCCTCCCGTTTAAATACCAAAAAAAAAAAATCTCAATTGTAATCCCAATGCTATCAATCACCTTTGATTAAAAAAAAAAAAAAAGACTTTTTTCTTTTTACACTATATAGTTATACCTAATCAAGTTTTCTAGAATTGATTACATTGGAGGGCACAGTTTTTAAACAATCCACTAGTTTACTCGTGTAATTCTATAATGAATATAAAACGTAGCTATTCTCAGTTTTTGTCTATTACTTATTGTTGTTTGGGAAATGAAAGCAACGGCCAAGAATTGATTGTAGCTAAACGAAACCTCATGTCTAATAGTGTCCAATGAACCTTGGGTTAGCATAACAAAGTCGGTGGCCTTGGCCTGCACGTCTCACCTTATTGGCTCAAGACTCCACAATAGGACGGGGTTCCGATGGTGTAGCTTGTCTTATTTGTGTTGGAACTTTCTGCTTTCTTTGTTATGGTTCTCTTTGTTTTCTTTTGCCTGTTATAATCTTCAGAGTTCAGACCCCAAAAACAAAAAAGTACTAGAAAAATAATAGAGTTTATTTTTCTATAATAGAAAAGAAATATGTGTGTGGGGAATAAAAATTAAACAAGTGAACCACAAAGTTGGATTTTGGGGAGGACTGCTTGAGAATCTCAAATCCTTGTGAAAATCCAACAAAGCATAATCTTTTGAACAAGGAATTGTCAGAGAATCAACCATACCGATGTTTGACATGTGTCATAGATGATTGCTCTCACACACAAAAAAGAGAAAAAGAAAGAAAAAAAGAAAGAAGAATAAACTGCCATAGTTTTCTCAAGTGGTACAAGGGACCCTATTGTGACAAATCCAATGATCAAATAACCCCAAATGGCTGTCCCTTTCTCTCCTTCCTCTGGTCAGAGCAATTTTTAACGAAATGGAAACTGGGTTTTGGTGGGTCACCTAACAAAATCATAATGAAGATAAAGTGGGGGCTACCGAATTATGATTATGCACATAATAATAATGACATTTCTCACGGCATAAACATAAAATTGTTCCTAAAAATAATGACATTTCTCAAGGCATTACAGTCCCTCCCACTCTCCCAAAAATAATCACATTTTTACATCCATCTTATTTAGACTTTGTGGTTGCCAATATATATATATAAATATGTGGGCTACTCATCGTGATTACCGCTTGAATTGCCATTGGATTCTCCTAATAATCAGATGGGTTTTAACCAACATTTGACCAAGTTGGATAATAGCGTATTCTTTTAGTCAAGAAATTCTTTGCAGTGGCTTGGAGACATCTGTACCCCATGTTCTTCCATGTTCACATGCAATTTTTAATTGCACCATCTCTCTCCCATTCTAAAACTCAAAAAATAAAAAATAAAAAAAAACTCTCTCTCTCTCTCCCAATGTGTGTGTAGTGGAAGAACATATATACAAACACTTTTATTAATTACTATTTCTATACCAGCTTTATTCTGTAGAAAAGAAGGGGTGGCAAGGAGGGTATCAAGGAATAAGAATTTTTTTTTGTCTTGCACAAAGCTCCACTCTGCAATAAAGTAGCATCATTGGAGTCCTTGTTTACCTTTCCCTAAATTGAGGGTATCATATATATCTAGTGGCCCAAAAAAGAGCTTACCAAATCTAATTCATATTCTTGTGTATAAGAAACTTTCTTTATTTCAAGAACTTTATCATTGCATAGTGATGGTTTCACAAAGGTTCACATTTTTTTTATATAAAAAAAAAAAAAAAAAATCTTATTTTAGTGTATTTATCTCTAGGTGACGACCTTGTTTCCTCTTAGGTGCTTTAAAAGAAGGATTAGACACCATTAAATAACAACCATTTGCTTTTCCACTTCTTGGCTTGCTTAATAATGCACCGAAGAATTGGAAGCACTTGTGTCTTGTGATGCTTCAATGACACTCTACAATATTGAATTCATTTATATATAAAAACTCCAAAGTAATTGGTGCATGACACATGTTAAGTGCATATATTTGTTTATGTCCTGGTTTTCGGCTAAGAAGCATACAAAGTCAACCTACTTAAAAAAACCTAGCTGCTTGCATCATTAATTTAACGATTTAGGATAACAAATTTTATAGCTGTACACAAACAATAAAGAGAGAAAATGAAAAGAAAAGAAAAGAAAAGAAAAGGCAAGAACAAAAGAGGAGTGGTTCAATTGGTCGGGTTTGGACCAAATATTTTCTTCTTCTACTTCTTCTTTTTGGTCTTTATACATAGTCAAACCAATAAATGGCAAAGCCCCATAGACCATAGTGATGGTGGTCCCTAATTTGCAAGAACACACAAGGCCATTCATAGGATAAGAGACTAAAACCCAGCTAGAAGTTGTTGGTTAATCAGTGAAATTTCAACATAATCAATAAATGATACACTGTTACTGTTAGTACCAAATATTTATTTCTACTTTCCCATCCTACATTATTTGGATGCTCTCTGATCAGTTGGTGAAGATCTGTAAAGTCAACTTCAATTTAATTAAGACAGAGACTGAGTTGAGATAGAGTTAATGAGTTAGATATGGGAATTGGGATGTAATTGTAAATCTTTAAATTACTTTTTTGTCATCCAAAATAAATTGAGTGTTGTAAGCTCAGACTACAACATGGCAAGTCTGGATTACATGCCCTTTCCTAATCATACCAAAACTCTTTAAGCATGTATCTACAACCACATTAGATTAATTAGAGGGAACCTTATTCACTCAATTTATTTGAAATTTGGTAGTGAAATATTCATCCTCCTCACCAGACACTTATTAGCAAAAGAGAGAGAGAGAGAGAGAGAGAGAGAGAGAGAGGGTCACTACATTGTAGGTTGTATTAGCTTTAGATCTAAGGTAAGATGCTAAAGAATAAAAAGGGTGCACCTTTTACTTTCCTTTAATTCAAAATAAGACGGAGCACCTCACATTTAGAGTACTTACTATCTTGCATTCATGCATCAAGTGCTCTCAAGCATACAAGTATTTGAGCTCCTAAAACTTAAAAAACAAAATTTCCACCTAGCAAGAAAATTTAAATGAAAGGTAAATACAATAGTTGTTGTGATTGGTTACTGATATGATGTTCAAACTAGAGCTACTATTTGCTTTTGAATAAGTTTATGTACACTACTTCCTTTTTCCTTTTTCTTTTTGTAACTCTCCAATAGGGTAAGTGTGTGAGTGATGAGATGTTTCATGCAGAATTATTGTCTATTACTCATAACTTATCACGTTAAAAAGTTGTGAACAAAGTTACGAAGAAGTGTGTATTAATAATAACTAGTGTGTAGCTCCGCGCATATACATCGATACAATTAAAAATAATCACAATTATATGATTCAAATTATATATTTTTTTAGAAGATATTCAAATTATACATGATATTAGCTTACACTTTTTACAAAACAATACATTTCTAAAATATGAAATGGTTTTTAGATTTTTTAGTTTTTGCACACAATAATTTACTTGCCATAAAAATTAAAAACTTAGATAGATTTGTGACAAAAAATTTGACTCCAATTGAAATCTAATTTAGAATTTAATTGAATTTAGACTCTTCGATTTTTACATTCAATATTTCACTTGGCACAAAATTAAAAATTAAATGGGACATATGACACAAAATTAAGAATTCATTTAAAATCAAATTAAATTTTCTCTAAGTAATATATATATATATATAAAACGAAATTATTTGCCTTTTTTTTTTTCTTTTTTTTTTTTTTCACATAATGGGAATTCTGCCCTGGTGATTTTTAAATTCAATGAGGTCGACGTGCTATTTGACCAAAAATTGTTAGAAAGCAAACTATTTGTTGAATTATATATGTTTACTTAAAAAATGAGTGCCATGTGTACAATACATGCATGCATAAAATAAAAACCGACAAAAGAATGAGACATGTGGCTTGATATTATAAGTTAAAAAAATAATAAGGAAGTTTTTAAGGAATTTGTGCAGATGACAAAGAAGGTTAGTTCAAACAGTTGGAAGGAATTCAAAAACCCAGAGATAACAGGAGAAGCTTCACAACTTTGAGAGTAAATTAGAAGAAAGTAAACTGATCCAAAATTTCTGGACAGGACCTTCCAAATAATCAAGAAAACACAATTGGAAAGGATCCCGATCTCTCAATTATAAATCTACATCAATTATTTTATCTTTTTGACAGAATTATTTCCAAGATTTAAGATTAGGCATTTCGTACTACTAAATAGTGTCATTTAGTAGTCGTCCATTGTTATCCTTTTGAAGTCTGATTAATTAAGGGCCCTCACGGATCCCCATTCTTCTATTAAATTCATTTTATTATTATTTTTTAAAGATATGATAAGATTTCAATCTATAAGGTTTATTTTATGATGAATGTTCTTAATCAGGTTAAGACATCAGTCAATTTTTGGTGAATGCAGAAAACCCGCGAGATCTTTTATTAGACAACATAAGACTCTACTAATTAAGCTAATTGAAATCCAACTGTTTAAGATAATTTTAATTTTTCCCTATCATGTGAGTGCAGGTGTATCAATGACTTTAATAAGGTTCCAATGTGGTTGGTTATGAACTTAGTTTGACTATTTGGCTTCGTTTCTAAAAGGAATATGGATTAGTAATATATCAATTGAGATGAACTTTTAAGATTGACGAAGATAATTCTAGTAATAATAAGTAAGGATGGAGCCATGGGGTTGAGGTGCCCCCTTCCTACACTATACCTATTTTTTTTCCATGTGTTATTTAACTTATATTTCTACATTTATATGTGTGATATATAAATGTAGGTTTCATTGAAAAGAAGTGGGTTCCAGTTAGCTTAACTGGTAAAGTTTTTTATGGTTGAATAAGAGATTTGAAATTCAATCCCTGTCTACACCAAAAAACTGATTGGTGTCTTTGTCTGATAATAAAGAGTTATCATTAAGAGTAGATGTCATAAGTTGAAATTCTCTCTTAAAAAAAAAGATTTCATTGAAAAGAAATATTTCCTATTATAACAGTTTTATAAAGGTTCAAAAGTTATAAAAGAAAAATAAGAATAAAAAAATAAGCATCGCATTATATTTTTGACAAAGAGAAAATTACAATATAGCTTAACAAAGAAAATAAATACACTATTATGGATATGCTATCTCTATTTTTTTTTTTAATAATCAATATGATATCTTTTATGGGTTCTCTAATATTAAAATAACATTTCATATTCACACAAGTGACATTTCATTGTATAGATTGATCTTAAGTATTATATATATATATATCATGTGTGTGCATTGTGTTTGTCCATAATGTCTATAAATCTACATATGCCCATGTGCATATAAAGACTAAAGTTAAATCTTGGCCCTGTCGTTGATAGTAAGCTATGGAAAGCAAATGACTAAGTAATGACTTAGGTTCTAAGTTATCAAGTATCAACACTAAAATTCTAATTAAGATTAGGTGCCATCAAATATAAAAAAAAAACTAAGTAATTTATGTCAAGTCTCAATGTAAACAGAACATATTGATGCCTAAGTAAACAGTAGATATCAAATGAGTCGATGAAGGGGAACTAAAGACCTAAGAAGACTAACTACTTATGGGCATGAATACTTTACAAAGCCTTACGAACTAAGAGAAACTACTATGGGAATACAATAGAAAGGTAATCTTATGGTCTGTCTGGATTGAAGAGAAGAGAGAGGGGGTAAAGTAGAGTAGAGTGGGTTTAACTTAAAATTAGCTTATTTTTAACTAACTTTATTTTATTCATCTCTACCCCCTCTCCATTTAAACGGGCCCTTAGTTTTGGCAAATTTTCCAGCGGAGAGTTGTGCCATTTCTTGAGAATGAATTCAATTTTATACTTGAGGCTTTTGGATGATTATTGACAATTATTCCATTTATGTGTCTCTCTCTCTCTCTCTCTTTTAATTTATTTATTATTTATTTTTTTTATGACACTTATCGTGCTTCCAAGCATCGCTTGTAACTTCCGTAACTACCCTGATGCTACTTGAATCTATTCTAGGCACTGTTACAAAAATTGATAACTATTACAAAAACCACCATGTTTCTTTTCTCACATTTTCGTACCTATTGTTTTCCCAAATGTTGTGTCCCTATTTTGCCACTTGTTGCTCTGGTGGCAAAAGGCTCAATTATTTTTTATCCAACATCTATTATTTGATATTTGTGTTTATTTGTTTATCACGTATTATTTGATAAATGTCCTTTTGATTAAGGCATGATTGAATCCAATCAAAATAAAATCTATAAATAGTATACAAGATGTAACTCGTACATTATGTGATAATTGTATGATTGTAGACCTAAGAAAAATGAATGTAGAAATTAAAATAGTAGAGAACTTGATTAAATGATTAATGCCAAGAGTTATTAGTTCGGTTGTTAAAAACAAAATTGCTTGGAAACATGTTTGAAAATGATATGTGGGTTTCAATTAAATGAAATGATAAAGTTTCTTATCGTTAAATAAAAAATTTGAAATTCAAATCTCGCATATACCAAAAATTAATTAGTATTTTGAGATGATAATAAAATATAATTGTTAGAGATATGTATTAGACATATATTAGCTTAATGTAATAGGCCCAAGCTCTGATACCATGTTAAATGAATTATTATTAACAACGCGATGTGTTATACTATGTTGTGTATGCTAGAATGGATGTGGAAGGAAAATCATATAATAGGAACACTGAGAACACGAAGGTTACGTGGTTCAGCCTTGTCGACCTACATCCACGGAGGAATCCCTTAAGGGCTATATCTTTATTAGGTAAGAGTGTAGTACAATAACTTGTGTTACAATAAACCCTAATATGAGTATATATAGGCGACTAAACCCTAGACTACTAGTACAAGTAGAACTGGGCTTAGGCCTATTACATTGGGCTAATACATGTCTAATATATTAAAATTTTATCGTATCAATAAAAAATAAAAGGTTTTTTTTTTTTTTTTTTTTTTTGAGAATGAATAAAAAATAAAAGTTGGAAAATGATGTTGTTGGCTTTTCTGCAAGCATAAGTAGACATTAGAATAATGTTTAACTTAATTAATGGTATAAATGATTTGTTCCGTAGAAAAGGAAGAAGATAACAGCACAATTGACATATAACAATTAACAAACTTGGTTTTGGCAAAAAAATAAATAAAAAATAGTTGAAATGTTCTGGCGGTATCTGTACAATAATCATATCATAGTGATGACAAATTTAAGATGAATCCAATGATCACTTAGTATTTTAAGCAGGACTGAAAGAGGCTTACCAACTTTTACCTCGAGTCCCTGATGGATTATTGGCGTGTACGGTTTCGATTTGGTAATAAAGAAGCTTCTACTCTGCAAACTGCTCAATTAATGGTTGCCTTAAGAGCTAGGAGGATGGTCCATTATAATTACTGGCATGGATGCCAACCTGACTCAGACTCTAGGATTAATTAAATTTTGCACACCTAATTTCATATGGGTAGAGATTGAAAGCATTGGACCCGTCAAAATTATGTTTCAAATTTCAACCTTGTGTCATGATTTTGATGGGTCCAATGCACAATAATATTATTATTTTTGATACAAGATAGAATTTCAATTTTAGCATAATCTAAGTGTATATGTGTGTGAAGCTTTTTCTTGGAGATTTGAACACTGACCCTTACCCCTCACATCTCACAAACACTTATACTTCTAGAGGCTTGAGTATAATGCACAAAAATATTATACACAAGCCAAGTTTATATCATATTTATACCAGCTAATGAGTCCAACCTCTTAAAACTACCTGATATTAAATATTACCCATATGTGTAAATGATCTATAATTTTGGGTAACTACTACCTAATCTTAAATATTACCCATACGTGTGAATGATCTATTATTTTGGGTAACTACTACACTTTCAAAACCATCCCATCTTCCACTCTCTAACTTGAAGCAAATGCTATGTGCATGACACATATCATGCACTAATCTTTACCTTTTCTCTTTTCTGATTTTTTGGTTAACACTAGATTCTAGGGTGAAGTAAAGTTGCCACATGCATAGGTCACCTACCACAAAATGTTTGCCCATTTGTAAGTGATACTCATGCGTTTTGTGTTGAGCATTATGTGCTTACTGTATTTTTGGATAAACTCATTTTTATCAATGTGTTTTATTTTTTGTGCAAAAATATCATTGTACATTAAAAAAAATCATACTTTTAAATAGGATATTTTGTTTTAAGATGAAAAAAAGTTCATCAATTGAAATCTTAATACTTTAGTTAACCTCCTATTTATTAACCAATGTGTCCAAAACTGTAGTAATCAATCAAGGCTAATATTAAAGTAGCAATGATGAACATATAAATCCAATTGGTGAGAATGTGTTACCCCCTTGATCAAGAATAAAGGTATTCTTAATGCTTGTAAATGATACCTGACTCTTTATTTTGGAACATAAAGTAGCTGCACCTACTTTTGAGCACAAGCCCACAAAAATCAATTGCATTATACCCTACAAATTAAGGCTACATAGTACCTCTCCTTGTAGATTTACACACATTTTGCAGTTTTTGATTTCTGAAAAAACAAAATCCCCTCCAAAATGAGTTTAAAAGCTCTAGTTAAAGAAGGAAAAACTGCAATTATATACTCTACTTGTTCCTGTTCAATTATTATTGGAGTAAAAGTGCATCAGATATACTGTTTAACGTGTTTAAATATTCTAAGAAAAGACATTTGATCTAAAACCCAAAAAGAAAAATAAACAATTCAAAAAAAAAAAAAAAAAAGACAGAGCCTTTCAAAGCCTACAAAAGCAGGTCAAAGCTCAAATACACACCCAGAGACAATGTTAGCTCAATTTCTTAACTCGTTACAATGTTCACAAAATAATAGAAGTGAATGCAAGCAAATGCATCTATCTTTTCTTGGTTTTATAAGATCAATAAGGACAGGCTGGAAGGATCCAAACCCAACCCCACTTCCATAGTAGTTCCATTATTATTAGTGAAGAAGAGAAAGAACACACTCTAACCTCTAATTAAAAAGTTGATATTTTTGCAACACAAACAAAAAACCAGCAGCAAGAAAAAAAATTAATAAAGCTTACATAAAGCAGAAAAAGGGATACTTGGGTTTCCTTCCTTTTCTTGCTGCCTCTGCTAAGCATCTTTTCCTTACTTTTTCCCCTACTCTCTCTTTCTCTCTCATATTCTTTCCCTCCTCTTGTAGAGTATTTTCTTACTGGGTTTTCTTTGCTTTGCTTGTTTCTACCTTCATTTCCTTGCCTTTGCCTCTGCTTCAACCATAATTTACTTCTTGTTTTGGTGAGTCTTCTTTGTGAGTTTTCCTCTCTGGCATTGTTTGTTTAATCACAAAAGTTAGTTTGCTTTCCTTGTTATTAGTTTTCCTTACCTGGGATTCTCTTTTTTCATCTTGAATTTCCTTGGGAGTTTGATCTCCTGGGAAAATTCAGGTGCTGAAATCCTTTCTGGGTTTTTGTTGATCATACTCTTTAGCCTGCATAGAAAAATTCTCTTATCAATTTCCACTTGTTAACTGTTTCAAAGTTTTGTTTTTTTACTTCACTGTTCATATATTGTTCACAAAAGTTTGAACCTTTAGTTAATTTCTTGGCAATTCTGCTTCTATATTATATTGGGTTTCTGATTCCATGGGACTCTGTCATGGAAAACCCATTGCAAATCCACAACACAAATCCGAAAACTCGTCACTTCCGGGCGAGAACGATCTTGTCCCAAATTCCCAGACCCCAAAATCCTCCAACTTTCCCTTCTACAGCCCAAGTCCTCTGCCTAGTCTCTTCAAGAACTCACCTGCAGTCAATTCTAGTGTGAGTTCAACTCCTCTGCGCATTTTTAAGCGCCCATTCCCGCCTCCTTCGCCGGCTAAGCACATCCGGGCATTGCTGGCACGGCGGCATGGCTCTGTTAAGCCTAATGAGGCCTCAATTCCTGAAGGAGATGAGTGTGATATTGCCTTGGATAAGAATTTTGGTTACTCCAAGCAGTTTGTAGCCCATTATGAGCTTGGAGAAGAGGTGGGGCGTGGACACTTCGGGTTTACTTGCTCTGCTAAGGCCAAGAAAGGGAGCTTGAAAGGTCAGGATGTGGCTGTCAAGGTTATACCAAAATCGAAGGTCTGGCTTTTTTTTTTTTTTTTGTTACTTTGATCTTCTATATTTGTCACTATGTTCATTTGTTTGAGCAGTTATGTTCAATGCAATGTCATTATTGAATTCCTCTAGTTCTTGGATTGCTTATGTTCTTACATGTATCTATAAGACAGACTTATCTATGGAAGAATTAATTGAGGCCCATGTGAAATTTATATCCTATTGGGGCTGTTCTTAGTTCTTACTTGATACAATAAATTCGATGGGTTCTTTTTGTTCTTCTGATAAAACTAAAGTGGAAGCATGTTGCTGATTGTAAAACATATCCTGAGACTGAATGCATTTTGATAGCGGTTTGATTTTGATGTGGCTTGTTATCTGTTGGGATTGTTGAGACTTGAAAGGGTATAGGGTGTGATATGAAGGGTTATTGGATATATCATTTACTCCACTCAGTTGTGTGTTGCAGGTTTTCTACTTTGCGTCCGGCAGTGTGCTGTCATGTTAGGCAGGTCTCAAAAGCAGTGTCAAAATTTATACTACTTTTATGTTTATAATAGATTTTTCTCTTCTTCATAGTGATGAGATTGTTTGTGTGTATGAATGTGCTTAAAGTGAAAATATCCAGTATCGTGACAAATATGATGGGGGCTCAGTTCTCTCTGTTAGACAGTTGAAGATCCTTAAATATATGGTTTGTTTTGGCTAAGGTTAAGGAAAAGTTGTCTTTTATCATGATAAAGTTATGATTGTGATATTTCAACATATTCTCATAAAGTACTAGGTAATTTCTCTATGATTGTAATTTCACTTTTATAGTAGAGAAGTACATTTAAAGAACCCATATTCCTTCCAAATCATTGGGCATAAATACATGTATGAAAATTGTTAATAATTATCCTTGTCCTCTTGGCAATGGATTGTTGTAACAATAGAATGACTGTTGCTTTCTTATTGAAAGGGGGGTTTTGTTTTTGCAGATGACCACAGCAATTGCTATAGAGGATGTACGAAGAGAAGTGAAGATATTAAGGGCACTATCAGGACATAAGAACCTAGTGCAATTCTATGATGCCTATGAAGATGACGACAATGTTTATATAGTCATGGAGTAAGTGTAGAATGCTTTAATTTTTCTCAGGATATATCTTATTGTGTTACAATACCTTTCTTGGTCTTTTGGCTAAGATAAAATAAAAAGATATAAACAGAACTTGAATGAGTTTTTTTGGGTAATGAAAATTAGATTGTAAATTGTACATATGGCAATCATACATAGATGTCACTTCTATGTATATAATTCACACTTCTCAACGTGCTTCTTGTTGCCATATAAATTAATGGGATATTGAAGCCAGTTTTACCATGTTGCTTCTAATATTAAATGGATTTGACATGGCTCAGTCATCCATATAATCAGCTTACAGATGCTTTATATGAGAATAATGGACCGGTTGAATATTCTGATACTTGGAAAAAGGTTTGGCCCTTGTGTTGTATGATATCCATCTGATATACCAGGATTTCTAGGGATGCTTGCTTATCAATGTGTTGTCCTCTTGCCTTTCATGTTATACATTTTCTCTGTTATTATTTATTCCCAAAACAGTGATAGGAGTTCAATATTTGTTTTTAAGTTTCTAAATTGTCTTGATGAAAGCAACATCCTTTAAAATTTTGAGCTCACCCTCTTTATATATGTTGCATTCTTCAGGTTATGCAATGGAGGTGAACTGTTAGATAGGATACTTTCAAGGTATTCTTATTCTTACTAAATATTTTCTTGCATACCATAAAGTGGGAAAAAGATACGCCATATCTGCCTGTTATATAGCATTTTGACTGGCTGAGTTTCCATTTTTGTTTTCTAGGGGTGGAAAATACTCAGAAGAAGATGCCAGAGTGGTTATGGTTCAGATTTTAAGTGTAGTTGCCTACTGTCACCTTCAAGGTGTGGTTCACCGTGATCTGAAGCCGGAGGTAATTGACTCAAAAAGATTGTAAGTTATTTAAACCGTTACATTAGGGAGAAAAAAGAAAACAAAAGATGTCCTCTTTTTTGGAGTTTTCTCAGCTACGGATGCTTTGAATTCCTTGTTTCGCACTTACCAAAAAAGGAAAATGTGTCACTTTTAGTCTTAAATGTGCGAACATGATGACACCCTGCTTTTACCACTAAACAATTTCTTCATTGGAAAGTTAGTATTTGAAAATCCTTTTTTTTCTTTTTAATGCTTTTGAGTTTTTACTTTATACAATATTAATTTAAACTGGTACAGTGTACTCTATGTTATTGTGGGTTTTCATTTAATGTCTCAACATAAGAACCGAATATGTAGTGCTGTACTGCCTCTATTAGTGACTTGCCTTAAGCTAGAAGAACATCTGTAGTTCTTATATTGCACATTATCAATTTCCCACTACCAAGTAAGGAAGTCAGAAGAAGCCTTTTCTGACCACATTCATGAATCTCTTAGATACTGATTCTATGGTTGTTTATATTATAGCACCAGTCTGTCAACTATTTATCATTGATCTTTTGAGATGAATGTTTTCAACATAATATGTTTATATACTCAAATTAATCTATATCCTCTTTTCTGAATGCGTGTTTTTCTGCTGCAGAATTTTCTTTTTACTTCCAAGGATGAAAATTCCCCGCTCAAGGCCATTGATTTTGGACTCTCTGACTATGTAAAGCCAGGTCAGGACTACTACCTGAGATTTATCTCTCTGATTACTTTAAAAAAGCTGAGTTATGGTCTGATAATGAGAAGTTTCTGCAGATGAGAGGTTGAATGATATAGTAGGAAGTGCCTATTATGTGGCTCCTGAAGTTTTACATAGATCATATGGGACTGAAGGGGACATGTGGAGTATTGGTGTTATTGCTTATATTCTTTTATGTGGAAGCCGGCCTTTTTGGGCCCGGACAGAATCTGGCATCTTCCGAGCTGTCCTCAAGGCAGATCCAAGCTTTGATGAAGCCCCTTGGCCATCTTTGTCTCCTGATGCAATTGACTTTGTAAAGAGGCTTTTGAACAAGGATTATCGTAAGAGATTAACTGCTGCTCAGGCTCTAAGTAAGTCACTGATGCCATCTAATTTTCTATCATGATCTGTTTATCCACTATGGAATTATATAGGACTATTAGTAAGCGTGTGCAGGTGATGAAAATAGAATTACATGGGTATGCAAACAACCTAAATGCGAGGGATGTGACAGTGTAAAACCATATCTTTTCTTCAATTAAGAATAAGATTCCCCTGGTTGCCTTTGTCAAAAGGATTCTGTTTTTGCGGCTCCACTGGTGGACTTGAATTAACATGCTGTGATAAATCTGGATTATATAGGGATGAAGACCAAATTTTATGCTTTTCTTTGTTTGCAATATGGTTTAACTATGGAGTTTGAGCCACTATCCATTGCTTTCTATTGGTCATGAAGTTAGCAATCATTACCATGAATTTCTCCTAGTTTTTAAAATTTTGCAACCCTTCTTTCAGGAAAAATGCAAATAATGCGTAATTGTTTAGAGTCCTGGACTTCACCCCTGGGTTATAAAAATTAAAACCATATTGGAAACTCGTTTCATGGTTTCCTCTTCAAGTTTGTCTCTGGTGAAGCAATTTAATAATAAGGGACATGGGAGGCAGTTACACTGAGACTGAGTGTTCTTTTTCCACATGCCTGCGTGCCGTGTTTCATATTCTTATTCCTTAGTGTTTGTTTAAAGTTCTATTGCTTACAGCCCAAATTTTTGCCCAGGTCATCCATGGCTGGCCAATCATCATGATGTCAAGATACCGATGGATATGATAGTGTACAAGCTTGTTAAAGCTTATATATGCTCGTCTTCTCTACGCAAATCAGCATTAGGGGTATGTAATTGTACTTATCTTTTTCTCCCCTTTTCTTTTTACTTTCGCTTCATTTTATGTCTTGATTTTGACAGAAGACAATCTTTTCTGATCTAGCATTGTAGTGGTTTCTAATGTTAGTCCACGATTTATGCTTTGTACGTTACTTTTTCTTTGGTCAAAACCTTCCCATTCAACCCAACCAAATTGTAATAGGTCTAAGAAATCTGACATTAAGTACTAGTAAGGTAGTAGAGCTGACCTAAAATGAACATAGCAGCCAGCAGCTTTTATTGAAACTGTTGAAATTTAAAAAAATGAACATATTGGTTTCATGTCCATAATTTAATTGTCATGTGAGTTATCTGGATGACGTAATAAGTCATATGACTAAAATATAATTGGATGGTCATTTGAATTGCCACATAATGAGTTGGACAAAATTCTTCCAAAAACAGCTTTGTCCAAAAGAAAAAAGAAGTCTGAGACATCTCTTAGATGTGGCAATGGATTGATCAATACAATTAGTACCTGATTAATTTGTTTTATTATCTTCCTATTTTTTTTTTGGCCTTTTGGCATTACGTATTTGTATCCAAGGTTTTGACAGTAGGTCTGATTGTGCCCTGGTTCCAAAACTAACCAGTCAGAAGCTTTCAAATCAGGTCTAGTAAACCTGGCTATAGTGCCGGTATATCAAGGCTGACCTAGATTGAGCTTACCAGCCTGCTTATCTTATAGGCTTGAAGCATCCAAGATTATTTAAAATAGATAGTGTTGTAAAATACATGCAAAATAATAAAATAGCAAGCACCACAGCACACAAAAATTAATGTGGTTTAGCTAAATCCAAGCCTCATCTACAGGCATTACAACCACACCTAAACTTTCACAAAAGCTCTCAAACATAGACTAACCCAAAACCCTAATGGACTCAAGGTGCTCTCACACGAACACACTAGATGAAGCTTAGTTTCTAACTCTCTCTCTAGACAAAGCTTTTCTTTTAACTCTCTCACACTCTACAAACTTAACTAGCAAACCTTCTTACTTCTTTTCTTTTCAATGTGGGAACTACCACTTTTTAATGGAATTAGTGCACTTCATTATTTTTTAGTTGATGTGGGATTCCAAGAACAATAGGGAATTCTCTATACTTCTATCATTGGCTGGACTTAACAGATAGTCATTATAATTTGATTGTTTGATTGGTTGACCAAACCAATTTATTGTAAGGTTGGGCAGGATCAGGATGAGCCTAAAATATACATCTGTTGTTCCAACCAATTAAATTAATGAGCAACATGCGCCCCTTCATCTGGAATTTGTGATTAAATTATATATTCATCCATGGAGCCATGAATGGAGTTAATACTGTTTACATAATGTACTTGATATGAACATTGGATACGTTGGGAGTAGTAAATAGGTGAAGTTTTGCCATTGTGACAGGCTCTTGCAAAGACATTAACTGTAGCTCAGCTTGCTTATCTGCGGGAACAATTCACATTATTAGGTCCTAACAAAAATGGATTCATCTCCATGCAGAACTTTAAGACGGTCAGCTCTTTTCCTAATCTTATCTTTTCTTATTTTAATACTCTATGGAGCCATTATAAATATTGGTGGATTTAGCAGGGTATGGTAAAGAACTCCACTGATGCAATGAAGGATTCACGGGCCCTAGATTATGCCAACATGGTAATGCTGTAAAAAAATCATAAGTTTGTTACTACTGATTTCCTTAATTTAATTAATGTATTTCCTAAAAAAATATGTAATGATAAGAGTGTATGTTACAGATTAGTTCTATTCAGTACAGAAAAATGGATTTTGAAGAATTTTGTTCGGCTGCCATAAGTGTGCATCAGCTGGAAGGAATGGAGAGCTGGGAACAACATGCAAGGCGTGCATATGAGCTGTTTGAGAAGGATGGGAACAGACCAATTATGATAGAGGAACTTGCTTCTGTATGCTTTCTTTCTCTCTCCTACATGTATTTCTAGTATGTATAGAACAATGTGTGTAGAGTTGCCATCTGGTCCCCGCCACCAATCCTGATTTCCCCTTTTCATTTAGCCCAAATAGATTTTTGGGGCTGGGATTTTTATTTTATTTTAATTATGACTGTTTCAAAGAGCATGAAAAAAAAAATTTATTTATTTAGTTTCATATAGAAATCACTTGCATTTACTGTTGGTCAATTGTATTTTGTTCTAGATCTTATTACCTAATTAGGTTAATAGCATTTTCCTATTTTTGTAATTCAATATATTGGGCTTGGCCCAAGTCAATTAGAGTTAGGGTTTATTCCTAGTAGTTTATATAAGCTTGCTATTTTACTCCAATGGGGACAAACGGACTTGATTAATGAAATTTCTGTTGGAATTTTCCGATAGCTTGGTGATTCCAAGCAAACCTAGCTGGAGAAGCCTATAATTTAGGTAGCTCTAGGTGGTGAAGGCTAGGGTTTGTCTTGTTATTTTTCTTGAACCCCTACACATACATGTTTTGCAAACCTTGTGTTGCTTCAATGACTTGACTTTATAACTACTTCAGTTTCTCATTCAAACGTTTGTTCAACTCCTCACCAACTGATCCAAACTTAGTAAAACTAAGAAACATTTTTTCCTTCCAAAATCATCACACTAATACATTTTCTTCAATTTTTTTTTCCAGGAACTTGGACTTAGCCCATCAGTACCTGTTCATGTGGTTCTCCAGGACTGGATAAGACACTCAGATGGCAAGCTTAGTTTCTTGGGGTTTGTCAGACTTCTCCACGGGGTCTCCTCCCGTGCATTTCAGAGGGCTTGAAATTGAACTGTGCTACACGTAATTTTTCCCATACTCACTTTTCTAGACCTGAAGTGTCTCAAGGTGACAAACTGCAAGCTTGAATTCTGAGAACTGCCCTAAATGAGCCAGTGATTTGCATTAGTCGAGTGGTGGGATGCTGCAAGCCATAAAACTGTAGCTGCTGTTGCGTTTGATGCTGGTGAAACCATGTGCAACATGTTTCTCATATAATTTTTTCCTTCCCACTTATATAAGGCCCTTTTTTTTTTTTTTTAAATGATTGGTGCTGTTGAAATTTAGAGAAATGTACAGATGAGGATAGATTTAAGAATGTATGTAGAATTAGCAGACTGCTTAATAACTGATGTGAGTTTTGTTGTCTTCAGGGTTTATCCCTCGAGTACCCAATGCACTTGATTTCCTAATAAATTCTTCCTGTGATTTACTTGCAACTTTTAGTTTAACCATGTCATTCTTCGTGGTGATAGCAGGGTGACCAGTTAATTGATATCAATCATGTACTAATAAGAAAGATAATATTGCTTATTTTCCTTGGGTCTTTTAACTGTAAAACTGATGAAAAACAAAAGGAATTATTGTGGCATTAAAGTGTAGCTCGAATTGTTATATTTTAAGTTCCTTGGGACAACTTTGGGAGATAGTTTAGTGGTTGGAAACTCTTATGACTCATAACACCTGCGGATCCGGGAGTTATGAGTTCAAGTAGTAGCATGTCCCATTAGTGCCTAAGTAGTCTCATGTCAAGTTACAATGTCATGAAAATAAGCAAGCCTAAGTTCATTTATCCCTAAAAAGGTGAAGATTTGGTTTCATGCATAGATATGTATCATTCTTACTTATCAAAAAAATAAATAAAAATTTATTGTCGAGTCAAATTTAGAGGGGGAGCTTTGTATCATTGCCTTAATAGACTTTCACCTAGCTTAAATATAATAATTACAAACCTCTTTTTTTATAGATAAAATAGGAGATGATATATTATAAAAACAAAAAACAGATCAAGTTTAATTACATCATTAGAGGTGTATTGCCCTCAGGAATTGGATTAATAATGAGAGAAATGTTAGGACCACAACTTTTTTTTTTGTTTGAGGAACCAGCCCGTAAAGTTTTTGATTATGAAATACCGGCTAAATCAGCGTGAAATACAGAAAGAGCAGGCAGGGGAACAGACTCCATCCACACAACATAGTCTAAAACTTGAATAGCATACCTAGTTAAACTATAAACAACTTTATTATCTTCTCTCTTTGTATGAGATTAAAGTAATTTACTACAGTCGGTAAGAGACTGAACATCCTCAATCAGTAAACCAATGGGAGACAAGGACTGAACTTCAGCGGATAGGGCTTGAAAGATCAACCATGAATCCCCTTCCAACACTACATTAGCGATCCCAATTTCTGCTGCAGATTCCAGCGCCCTGGTTGCTGCAAAAGCTTCAATTTCTGATGCTTGATACACCCGTGGCACCTGCTGAGAAAGAGATGCAATAGCCAAGCCACGTGAGTCCCGAATAACAAATCCAATCCCAGACTTATTCCCCGAATCAAATGTGGCACCATCGTAGTTGATTTTAAACAAATCAGTAGAGGGAGGCTGCCAGGATACATGAGAACGAGGTTGTGGTGGAATTGCAGCGGGCTGGACTGCACTAAATTCGCTGTATCTGAACTTTGTCATTAGTGCAATTTGTGATACGTCGCAGTGGGGTTGATTGAGTCGAACTTAGTTTCGCTGTGTCCAGATCGACCAAGCCACCATGGAGAAGAGTTCTGGATTTTGGTGATGTTGAAGTATCCAGGACAGCAGCTCTTTGAAGTCTAAAAAGCTATGATTTCGATGGAAGCCCCACAACTCCGATTCCAGGCTTCATCCAGCTTGGAGCACGACCACATTGCATGTAAGGGAGACTCGGCATGTTCTTGACACTGATCACAGGTGGAGCTTGTGATAATAGTTCGCCGCAACAGATTTTCTTCGGTAGGCAGAGAGTTGCGGCATGCTCTCCATATGTGGTTCTTAACCTTGTTGGGAGTATGTAAGGACCACAATCCTTTCCACAGCTGAGTTTCTTGGGATGATGGTGTCCTCTGTACGTGGTACAAGCTCAGATATCCTGACAGGTATACTGTCCATCTTGAGTTAGAGGCCAATATAGTTTGTCTTCTGCTTCAACAAGAGATATGGGGATGCTCCTGACGATATCGGCCTCTTGGGGAACAAAGAGTCCATCCAGCAAGTCATTGTCCTATTGTCTTGTGTCTCAGTATCCAACAGAACATCAACAGCCGGTGAGGAGATCATAGGTGGATGTTTAACAGGCAGCCACCTGTGACTCCATATTTGAATGGATTTTCCATTACCAACACGCCACCTTGCTCTCCTTAAAATAACATCATGACCATGTAGGATGCTTTTCCATGGGTAAGAACCCGACCTTGAATCTGCTGCTTCCATAATGGTGCATTGAGGGAAAAATAGAGCTTTGAAAATTCTGTAGAACAAAGAATTTTTATCATTTAGGAGCCGCCATGCCTGTTTTGCCAAGAGTGAGTCATTGAGCATTGTCAAATCTCTAAAACTCATTCCTCCAACCATTTTTGATTTCGTCATCTCATCCAATTTGAGCCAATGGATTTTATGCCTATTGCCTTGTTCTCACCACCAAAATTTTTTGATCAAAACTTCAATATCATTACACAAACCCAATGGGATTTTGAAACAACCCATAGCAAAAAAAGGGATAGCTTGAATGATAGATTTGATCAACACCTCACGTCCTGCTTGAGATAAAAGCAAGCCTTCCCACTCTTGCAATTTCTTCTACACCCTTTTCTTTATATAATTGAAACTCACCTTTTTTCCTTTCCCTACCAAAGAGGGAAGACCCAAATGCTTCTCATAATGTTGGATCTCCTGCACCCTAAGTAAATCTTTAATGAGTTCTTTTATATCATCTGGAGTGGATATATTTGTTGAAAAACAGTGCAGTTTTGCTTCTGTTTACTTGCTGGCCCAATGCATTCTCATAGGAAGACAAGATGCTCAATATTTTATTGCATTCATCTGGATTGGCTCTACAAAAAAGGAGGTTGTCATTTGCAAAAAATAAATGTGTTAGTTTTGACCCTCTTCTGCACAAGGAGAAACCCTAAATTTCCCCCCCCCCCCCCCCCTAGCTGCATTCTTGATGAGCCCATGTAGTCCTTCCGTGCATATAAGGAAAAGGAATGGAGATAATGGATTTCCTTGTTTGATGTCTCTACTAGGATGAATTAACCCCTTTAGTTCACCATTAACTATAATTGAATAGGTAACAGTTTTAACATAAATCATGATGAGGTCGATCCACCTCTTGTCAAACCCCATTTTTCACATCAAAACTTCTAGAAAGGACCACTCCACCCTGTCATATGCCTTGCGCATATCCAATTTGAGTGCCATAAATCCTGAATTCCTTGATTTGTGATTTTTCATGCAGTGCAAGGTTTCGAAAGTGACTAAAATATTATTTGAAATCAGACGATCCTTGACAAAAGCTGATTGATGTTTAGTAATAATATTTGGAAGCACTTTTTTCAATTTGTTTGCAAGTACTTAAGAAAAAATTTTATACAATACATTGCATAAACTAATTGGCTGATACTTATAAGTATGTTCAGGATTTGGTGTTTTGGGAATGAGAGTGAGAAACGTATGGTTAACCGTTTCAAGGTGAATACCTGCATTTAACCACAAGAGGACAGCCTGAGTAACATTAGAATCAACAATGTTCCAGAAGTGCTGGTAGAACAGTGGTGGCATTTGTGGGCACAAGGGGGGAGTCGCCACCTAGTTTTTTTGCAATGGTTTAGGAACCATATATATTGCGTCCTTTCAAGGAAAGACCTTTGATCTTACTACTAGAGTATGAGTTTGGATTTTAGGTATGTTCTTGCAAGGTGTTAGGCATCCAAGATCGCCCAACTATAAGGTTGTTAAGGGTCTTTTTTTGTGTGAAACCCAAATGAAAGGGAGGAAGCCCAACCCAACAACACAAACTGAAAAGAAGCCGGCAAAAGATAGAGAACAAAAACCATTAAGTCCAAGCGGCAGGAATAATGGATCACAGGTCCATGAAATAAGTAAATGGGCCTTGAGAAAGCAAATGGGCTCAAAAGAACCTGGAAAGAGAGAAATAGCAAATAGCAAACCCATGGGCAGTGTATGATGTGAAAAAAGTAAGAATAGGCTGCGGTAGGCCCAAAGCAATGCAAGTAAAGAGAGTAGGGGATTGATGGCAGGCCCATAAACCCCAAGAATGAGTATGAAGTAATTGGGCCGGGGAAGCCCAATAAAGTCAGTAAAAGCCCATGGGAATACAAAGTTAGTAAAATGGCCGAGGAATCCCAAAGCAAGCAAATAGGCCAAGGATGCCTAAGGGAAAACAAAAGGGACATAGAAGCCCATAAGTAAGAAAACCTATGGTCGTGTTAAGCCATTGGGGAAAGAATACACAGCAAGCTCAAAAGGCCCGGCAAGATCAAGTCATTACAGCAAGAATGACAAAGTAATATGAGAGGACATGATGACAATCAAGAAATAGGTTGGAAGAAATGTAAACCCCAGTATCAAATAAAGCCCATCCCCTAAGGGGAGCAGAGAATTATAAAACAGCCCACATAAAAGGACAAAGAAGGGTGGTAGACCGTGCAAGCAAGCCTCTAGGCCGCAGCAAACGCATGAGCGGCAGATAGATTTTGGACATACATGAAGGGAAAGCACATATGAGGCCCAGGCACCACCAGCTTGTACCCAGCCAATATGGGACATGGTGGGGTCATGGGTCAGAGGTAAGGGGGTATGGTTTGGTGGTGGGGAGAGGGGAAAAGGCTTATTTCGCAGCTCTTGCTCAAGCTCCTTTAGGAGGTACGTTCTGTTTGGATGACAGACCACCCAAAAGAAGCAAGGTTGAGGGAGGAACCATTAGGTGCATGCCATGAGGGATAGAGAGAGAAAACACCTACACCGTGGCAGGAAAGGGGTGCCACGGCAAACTAATAAATAAAACAACTTTTCTTTGTTTGGAGCTGGGGAGGGGGATGCAGACGAATCAGTGGTGGTCGGCAAGCACACCTAAACCAGACAAAGGTGGTTAAAAGGGAAAATAGTAAAATCTGGTCACGGTAGGCATTATAAGAAGACTTTTACTGTGCCCAGAACAGAGGTCGAAAAAACAGGGGAAGAACACGAAAGAAAAAAATAGAATAGAAAGAAAGTAAAAAGCAAGCAAGGGAAAGGAAAAAGATAAGAGAGAAAACAAAAAAACAAAGAAAGTTAATACGGTAGGCATGCACCAGTAGGTCGATTTCCCTCTCTCCCCTTCAAAATCTTACTCTTTTCCAAAATGAAAAAAAGGTCTCTATCTAGGCATTAACTATTCTGGTCCGGTTCCCTCAAAGCCATTAATCCCCACGACAGGATCATTTTCTTGGGAGATTAACTGCATTGAGAAGAAACGTTCTTCCTCTTTGGTTTCTTTTCTGCTTTTGTGGACCAAACTTGACTTGATTTATATTTCCTCTTCACTAACTCACATTATTACTTACTCTTTTATCTTCCTTGAAAAAGTCATCATTATCATTGTAATTATGTTTCATAAGTAGGGATTATTTGGTCATTTTCTATTAAAAGGACGAAAGATTCTGTTTTTTTGTTATTATCATATTTGCCTGCCATAACTCATCTAAAGTAGCTCTGCCTACCATAAGCACACTCCTGGTAGACGAGACATAGTTTGTGCGCAAGCCAGTCCAAGTTGAGCTGCAGCTGGACTGGTCTCAACTCCCTTACTCAGAATACTCGGGCCCATTACTACAGAAGACAGCCCAGCCCAACACACAATACAAAAAAGGCATAGAAGACTGCTCATCATCAGGATCCTTAAGAACGTCCTTAGACTCCTCAGAAGACAAATCAGCATCAGGCCCGTAGGTGGCAGAAATTGGGATGGAGGAAGGAGTAACTACCAAGGAGGAACCATCCTTCACAGCCTGAGATAGAGCAGCGAAGGGGTCACCGATGGAAATGACAAGAGGCGTAATCGGAGTAGTCTCGATCTGAGTAGTAGCAGGAGGGGTGGCTCCCCTTTGAATAGAGGGTGTCTCGGGAGGAAGAATGATGACCTCACTAACCTCCCCAGTATGAGTACCCTCATCTATGGGTACTGGCTCAGTGGGAGAGGTAAAAGTCTCAATAGGAACTCCATGCGTGGCTGTAGAGGTGGCAGGTGTTGCAAACTCAGCCCTACCAAAAAAGCCCTCCATGGGTGTGCCCATGGGGACAGAAAGCTCCTCAGTAGTAAGACGATATATAGAAAGAGGCTGGGGCTTATCCTAGAAGACAAAAAAAAGAGAAGGAAATATGAAGATCAAAATAACCTTTTTTAGGAGAATAAAGAAACCAAAAGCATATGGCAGACTGGTAAATGAGGAGACATACCTCCAATTCAGGCTTATCGAGCACAATGGGATGGGTGGCTAACGTATCCTCCTTATGCTTAGACAACAAAGGAAAAGGGGAACAAGATACGGAGTCAAAGAATGAAGTCAGCAAGCGTGTCAGATTCAACCACAGAGAAAGTAAAAAAGATATGCGTATTTGAAGGACAAAGAAAAGTTAAAAGTGACGTACCCTTCGCTCAATGGCAAGCGTAGGATGGGAAGTTGTCTTCCTCTTACTACCTCATGCTCTGCTAGTAGGAGTAGCGTCTATGGGTGGCCGAGGAGTGGCAGACTTAGGCTTGTTGGCAGACTTGAGTTTGGTAGGACCTTTCTTGACTGGTGCAAGGACATTTATCACTTTAACCTTCTTTTCCCGAACTTGGAGGATAAACACCTGTGTGTCGATACCATCCCTTCTTCTCCTTATCCCATTCAAAGATGGCAGACCAGTTCTGTTTCCTGGTATATGCCAACACGGACTTGGAAGGCAGGAGCAACCGAGGGTTAGGCAAGACAACCATACTGAGCCCTTCAGGAGGAATGAGAGAGAAACTGCGACTACCTGCCAACTCTTGCTCAAACGAGGTCATTACGGCCTGCCAGTATCCATGCATAGCAGGGTGCAAAGGCCCTCCCTTAGCGAGCCAGGAACTGTGACTATACTAAAGCGTTGCCTCCAAATATCAAAAGCGGTATGTCGCAGAAAAAGTCTAACCAAAGTGGGGGACTCCATGAGAAAAGAAAGGTCATCAAGAATGTCCTGATCCAGCCCATACTGCCTTCTTACTCGATTGGCAGGATAATGGACAAACCTGACACCTTCATCGGCCTAATAGGGCAACCATCCAGTGTTGGTGGCCGCCAAATAAGTAATTCCTATCTCATCAAAACCGGCTAAAGGAGTAGTAGTTCCAACAGTATCAACAAACGAACCCATTGCAGAATCCATGCATGTATAACCTGTACCCAAATGTCTGTAAGCTCTCCAGGAGAAACCAACACCTTCATCAAAGGATTCAATGACAAAATAATCAATAGGCTTCAAACCAGACCAACGGAAAGCCAGAGGAAAATCGAACTCAAACCTGCCGCAGAAGTCAGTAATTACCTTCGGGCAGGATTGATTCTTCTTTTTAGCAAAGCGAAGGGGCCTACATTTTGCCAAGTGTTGGCCACAACGCTCGAATAACAACTATTGCAGGATGGTGCTATGTACAGAGGAAGTGACTATGTGGCAGGAGCCAGCCTGACTCTCGTCACTTCGCAGGATATCCAATTGGACATACAGATGCCCCAAAAACATGAGGGCTAGCGGCAGACTTATCCCGGCAGATATTTTTATGGCAAAAGGGAAATACAAGGGCTTTATGGCATAACGGGGGTGGGACCTAAAGACAAACTTGCAAAGCCAAAAAGCAACGAAAGCAGCACGACGAGCAACTACAGAAAATTTGGAAGAAGAACTAACCAAATACGATAACTTAGCATTTCCGGTCATCCTTTTCTTCAACTCAACTTCGATAGCCTCTTCTTCTGGAGAAAGTTCTATAGTGGTAGGATCAACATCACCAAGAATTGGCAAAAGTAATTAATTAGCCATGTCTTCAAAGGTAACAGTGAGTTTGCCACAAGAAAAGAAGAATGTGTGGGTGGTGGCGCACCATCGGCGAACCAAATGGCGAAGGTTGTAGCGGTTTCGGAAATTGGATAGGCTTTGAGATAGGACGACAACCTTCAGAACACCGGCCCGCTGAAGCAAACCCATGAAGCCCGTATCAGATAACTTGTTATCGACCCACTCCTTCCAACCTAGGGCGGTACCTAACCCAAATTCGAAATGGATAGGCACAGGGAGTGAAATGCCTTGATGAATGACTAGATCGGAGATGGAGGAAGACACCGGGGCCTAAGAAACATTGAGGTTTCGCCGGCAAAGAGCGAGCCAGACATGGGTCGGTGACGGCGGCACATAGTCACCAGGAATCTTGGGGAAAGAAGGATGGACATCATACCAAGGGTCAATTAGAGGGGCGCACTCGCTGTCTGGGTCACGCCGCGCCTCTTCCTCATCGAAGTGGTCCGATTTAGAGTACACAGCCTCTTCGCCCGTTTCTTGTTCGACAGGAGGATCGTAAACGGCCTCTTTCCCTTTACGGCGAGAAGAGCTTAAGCTTTTCACTGGCGCCATAGTGTGAGGGTTTGATTAGAGTAAAATGGGTATGGGTGTTCAAAAAGAAGAAAACGGTGGAGGAAAGGAAACAGATAGAATATTTTGGAAAAGAAGGAGTTTGTGTTTAGATTGCAGAGGGACTCTTTTCTTAAATGCCTGGGTCATTAATGCCGGCATGAAGGGAGGCGACGAATCAGCCATCGAGAAGAGAATGAAATAAATGAAGCAGCAGTTATGTCTTAAAATAACTGCCATTTTGGAAAATTTAAAGAGTCATTACTGTTCACGACAGGAAAAGAAATATAAATATAAATATATATATATATATATATATATATATATATATATATATATATATATATATATATATATGAGAAGGGGTTCATAGTTTAAAAAAGCCCGCGAAGGAAAAGAAAAAAGAGAGGTGGAAGGGACAAGAAGGTCTTTTATTCACATATGGACTGCAGGAACGCTCCATATGTTCGGGGGCTAAATGTTGAGGGTCTTTTTTTATGTGAAACCCAAATGAAAGGGAGGAAGCCCAACCCAGCAACACAAACCGAAAAGAAGTCGGCAAAAGACAGAGAACAAAAACCATTAAGTCCAAATGGCAGGAATAATAGATCACAAGTTCATGAAATAAGTAAATGGGCCTTGAGAAAGCAAATGGGCTTAAAAGAACCCTGAAAGAGAGAAATAGTGAATAGCAAACCCATAGGTAGTGTATGATGTGAAAAAAGTAAGAATAGGCCGCGGCAGGCCCAAAGCAATGCAAGCAAAGAGAGTAGGGGATTGATGGCAGGCCCATAAACCCCAAGGATGAGTCTGAAGTAATTGGGCCAGGGAAGCCCAATGAAGTCAGTAAAAGCCCATGGGACATGATGACAATGAGTAATATGGTAGGACATGATGACAATCAAGAAATAGGCTGGAAGAAATGTAAAGCCCAGTATCAAATGAAGCCCAGCCCCTAAGGGGAGCAGAGAATTATAAAACAGCCTACATAAAAGGACGAAGAAGGGCGGCAGACCCTGCAAGCATACCTTCAGGCCGCGACAAACACATGAGCGGTAGGCAGATTTTGGACATACATGAAGGGAAAGCACGCGTGAGGCTCAGGCACTACCAGCCTGTACCCAGCCAATATGGGACATGGTGGGGTCATAGGTCAGAGGTAAGGGGGTATGGTTTGGTGGTGGGGAGAGGGGAAAAGGCCTATTTCGCGGCACTTGCTCAAGCTCTTTTGGGAGGTATGTCTTGCTGGGATGACAGACCACCCAAAAGAAGCAAGGTTGAGGGAGGAACCGTTAAGTGCATGCCATGAGGGATAGAGAGAGAAAACACCTACACCGTGGCAAGAAAGGGTGTTATGGCAGGCTAATAAATAAAACCGTTTTTCTTTGTCTGGAGCTAAGGAGGGGGATGCAGACGAACCAGTGGTGGTCGGCAAGTACACCCAGACCAGACAAAGGTGGTTAAAGGGCAAAATAGTAAAATATGGTCATAGCAGGCACTATAAGAAGAACTTTATTGTGCCCAAAACAGAGGTAAAAAAAAACAGGGGAAGAACACAAAAGAAAAAAATAGAATAGAAAGAAAGTAAAAAGCAAGGGAAAGGAAAAAGATAAGAGAGAAAACAAAAAAACAAAGAAAGTTAATATGGTGGGCATGCACCAGTAGGTTGATTTCCCTTTCTCCCCCTCAAAATCTTACTCTTTTCCAAAAAGAAAAAAAAAGTCTCTGTTTGGGCATTAACTATTCAGGTCCGGTTTCCTCAAAGCCATTAATCCCTACGGCAGGATCATTTTCCTGGGAGATTAACTGCATTGAGAGGAAACGTTCTTCCTCTTTGGTTTCTTTTCTGCTTTTGTGGACCAAACTTGACTTGATTTATATTTCCTCTTCACTAACTCACATTATTACTTACTCTTTTATCTTTCTTGAAAAAGTCATCATTATCATTGTAATTATGTTTCTTAAGTAGGGATTATTTGGTCATTTTCTATTAAAAGGATGGAGGACTCTGTTTTTTTGTTATTATCATATTTGCCTGCCATAACTCATCTGCCATAAGCACACTCCTGGCAGACGAGGCATAATTTGTGCGCAAGTCAGCCCAAGTTGAGCTGCAGCTGGACTGGTTTCAACTCCCTTACTCAGAATACTCGGGCCCATTACTGCAAAAGACAGCCCAGCCTAACGCATAATACAAGAAAGGCCCCTACAAAGGTTAGTCTCCCATTGTTGTGTTTTATGTCTTAACTCTATTAAAAATTAATTCAACATTTGCATTCTAAACTCACACATACACTAGCATGCATCTAACAAACAATCATGATATCTTTCATTACAAAACACACATTTATCATCCTAAAGCAAGAGAGAACCAAATCACACACATCTAAGAACCTTAACATTCATTTAGCATTTAAGAACCCAATTATAGCTAAAACAAGGCAGCAACCCTAAACATGGCAGCAAGCATATCATAGCAATCACAAGATCATGTAAAGCATATAATTGGACATAAAACAAACATTTAAATGACATTCATCATCAAATGCATGTTCATACCTATGCATGGCTTAGTTTGCTTACCTTTCAGCAACATAGCACTTATGTCATCATGAATGGGCATGTGAATGCATGCGAATGGCATCAAAGCAAGAAACAAGCATGAAACCCTAATCTAAGCATGTTAAAGACAAAAAAGCATACAAGACAAAGGCTCAAATATGTATAAACATATGAAAAAGGCTTAAATAGAGGCTAAACATGTAAAACAGGCAAACCAAACAACATAAGGAATCTAGATTAGGGTTTTTCCAAGTACCTGCGTACGCAGCCATGCTTATGGCATGCATGTGTGGGACTTGTTCAAAATCCTATCCTAGAAACACGAAACACAAAAACAAAGCACAAACAAAAAAACCCTAATTCTAACAACCTAGCATGCTCAAAACATAAACAGAACTATAAAACTAACCTACGCAAACATGAATAAACATAAACTAAGAAAAAACAAGATTAAAAACATAGAAAGAAAAATAGAAAATATAAAGAAAGAGTTAAAGCTTGATACCTCAAAAAGGAGTTCCTAAGCTTTGATTTTAAGCGTTCCTCTCAGTCAAATTTATCACACTCAATAAACATGTGATTAGTGATCTTAAACTCAAAGGATTAGGGCCAGAAATGGTCCTAAACAAATAAAATTGACTAGATGGTATTTTGTGAAAAAACTCCCTTTTGATTTACTATTTTCTAGTGAATCTTAGGTTTTTCCCATGGGATTTTTGTGTGTTTTGAGAATGTACAATGTAAGGCTTTATAAAGTGAAAAAAATAGGGTTTGGAACGGCTCCCAGCTGATGTGGGATTCATTCCGAACTTTAGCCATTATTGCAAAAAACTTGCATTTTTCATGCTTCTGAAACCCTAGCTGCGTACACAAGAATGTGACTGCTTACGCATGCTTTGGCCCACTTACACAGGTTGCTACCCACGTACATGGGCTGAGGGCCACTTTGGTCATTTATTTCTAAAAATATGATTTTTTTTCTTATTTAAAAGGTTATATTTTCCATTTTAACACTCCTCAACTCAATTTGATATCTATTTGGACTCTAAACTAGTCTTGGGCCTTAGAGTTTGAACATCATTGGGAAACGGGGGCTCGAGTCGTAAGGGGTACAAAATGCAGTGTCTACAGCATCGTATTTGGTCTGGGGGCATTAAGGGTGGCCATGTCCTTAAGTGTTGCTGCCACTTCATACTCATGAAATTCTACACATAAAACTTAATTCATCTCAATTGTAATACACGGTGAGACCTGGGAAAGGACCCTAATAGCAAGATTCAGATCTGATGTGGAAAACAAACCTTGATATTAGCTAGTCAAAACCGAAGCAATATCACTTGGATTAACCCGCCACTGGTTTGTCTCATTTAGGATTCCCCAAATTGTATTTTCCGGTGTCATTGGTGGCTTGGCTGTGAAAAAATTTTGTATTGTTGTCTCCTTTGTTGGCCTATAAAACCCATAATCTTTGGCTTCACATTTGTGCCTCCCTCTCCAAAAGAATACTAATTTCATCTTTCAACTCTCAAACATGATGATTACAGTTCTTTGTGCCTGTATCTCAGCTTGAGAAAGGAGATTTTTTTTCTTTTCTAGTTCTCTTCATACATTGCCAAAGCATTTTCGATTCCATCAATCCAAGTCTTTTCCACATTGTTCAAGTTTTGCAAGGATTGTGTTACCCAAAATTCCACCTTCACTAGACTTCCAAGATGCCTCCATCGTTTCCCCACATCTCAAATTAGACAGCTACATATCCTCAAAGAGGAAAATTTTTTTCTTTGTAGGAGGAACCAAACCTAGGGGATTAATTAAAAGGGGAGAGTGATGAACAGGAGTACTGGGGAATTTTAGGAAAAAAGAATTTGTTGCCAAACCCCTATCCAATCTTTCTCAAATAGACCGTCCATCCTAAAATTGTTTGCTCCAAGTGAAGCACTGTCCAATAAGCCCCAAATCCATAAATCCACACTTGTCAATTACTTCCCTAAAATGTTGCTCCTGATTATGACTTTGTAGAGCTCCACCCAACTTTTCACCTTGCTGAGTAATTTCATTAAAATGCCCTGCACAAATCCATGGGGTATTTGAATGATGGATAAGAACTCGGAGATCATTCCAGGCTTCACAATGCTTTGTAGTTTTTGGTTCACCATAAAACCCCGTAAAACACCAAGTGGTCTCAAAATTTTTATTGATGTAGGAATCAATGTCATAATTTGAAGAGCCCTTCATAGAAAGATTAACTGATGATTTCTAGAAAAGTACCAGGCCACCTCCTCTTCCATTACTCAAAACCACCAATCTATTCTCAAAATCTATGTCTCGTTGAATGCGATCAAGCCTTGCTTCATCTGTTCATGTTTCGGCTATAAACACAATAGAGGGATCTTTTGCCCGTATGATTTCTACAAGCTCCTTCCCTTTAAAGTTCCCAAGCCCAAGACAGTTCCAAACTGAACATCAACCTCCACCAAATCCAAAGGTATAACTTCTCCTTTCTTCAAAACTTGTTGACGATTGCAAGGTAAATTAGAATGAGTTTCAATTTGTCTTAGGCATCTTTCTCCATTGTAATGAATTAAGTCTGTTTCTTGGGTTGCTTCTTAGCTTGTAGGTTTTGTTAGCCAAGTCCACTTTGGTAAGACACGCAACTGAGGTGCATGTGGAGAAACCCTAGCCTCCTCCGAATATTTTGATTTCTCAATATGTTTGGTAATAGCTGACTTAGGATAATTATTTTGCACCATTGATGGGATATTAAATGTTTGAGGGGGACACATGTTATCAAAGGTAGTTAATTCCTTATCAATCTCCCTTAATTGATCTTCAAAACAACCTAGAAAGGAAGTGTGTACGTTATCATTAGGATGGTTATTGTGCGCCGAAAAAGGAGGAGCCATTCCATAGTCTTGAATATCATCCCGGATATCGCGTGCTTCTTTATTATCTAGAAAGGAGGCTGCAATGTTTGTTTTTTTGTAATTATCAGCAATGGGTGGTGAGTTGGTTCATGCACCATCGGAAACTGCTGCTTGACATTCCTAGATGCTGTGGATTTCGGAATTTGATTGCTTTTGGCTTTGTAAAAACCTGGAATGACGATCACATTGTGAGAGATCACGCCCCTGACCCGTTTTTATGGGTGTGTTGGGCCAAACCCATGTGAATGGGTGGAGTCGTGTTATTGTATCTCAAAATAGAGGTTTGACTGATTATATTTTCCCTTTTAAGGGTTTTACAATGGAGTCTCTACTTATTTAATTATTGGAAAAATAAGAAAACCATAATTGAAAAGTTCCTCATTTTATTAATTTGAAATTAAATTTACATTGATCATAGGAAAATTCCATGGCTTTGGTCTTAGATACAATCTAAGATAAAGTACATGGCTTTGTTTTCTAGTTACAATCTAGAAATTGAAAATTATATGGATAAGCATTTGATCTACTAACCCTTGATCTAAGCTCGGAGATTATGTTACAAGATAGGAAGGTGTTAGGCACCCACCTTGTCCGATGAAACCGGTCTTCTAGACTATGGTGGCCAACATTCATATCATATCATCCAATATGTCAATCAATTTGTATGTTGAATTTAATGTATATGCATGTGATAAACCCTAATTCAGACTATTCAATTTATTAAGCATGACATTTGGATTGAAAAATAAACTCTAGTGAATGTGTGTGGATGATGATATCCTAGATTTAAGGATTTGAAAGAATTATTAAACAAACATGTTTTTCATATTTTTGATGTGGATTTAAGATTAAAACCAGTGATATGCATAAACATGTGATGAACAACTAAGAACATGTGAAGAACACATAAGAACAATTAAGAACATTCAAACATATTCAAGAGAATTTGAAATAATTATTATCATGCTTTAATCTTAAATTCTCATCATGACAACATAAACAAACAGTTATGGAAGAGGATTATACATTCATGCAAGATCTATACGGTGGAGGAGAGGACTCTTGATGGAGGTCTTAAGGGTGGAGGAAAAGAAGAGTTAGGAGAGGGAGAGTGAGTCTCGCTCAATACTTTGAGTTTCAGGAAGATCAAGATATGACAAAATTACTCAACTTCACTAGAACTCAAGAGAAGAGAAGAGAGATGTTTTTTGTGTGTCTTGGAATGAAGGAGAGGGGGGTTTATATAGTAATAGTTGAGGAAATATGAATGAAATATCATTTAATGAGAGTTGATAAAGAATCATGAACCTAGACCTCATTTTAACATTTGGGAAAATCTAGTGTATTAAATGGAAAGATTGGTGGGAGTGAGAAGCAAGTCAAAATTCGGTTTTCCTGTAGCTGTTGTAACAACCTGTAGAGCAAACTTCGAAAAATTATATCTGACTCAATTCTGATCGGAATTATCTCATTCTTATGCTCAAATTGAAGCCCCAGATGTCTAGTTTCTGGGAAAATTAACCACATTCACAGATTCAAAATATTCTGAGAGATATCAACGAAATGGTGAGCAGAGGTCATTTGTTAGAAAACAATTTCAGCACAATTAGCATTAATAGGTCCCAAATTAGTTTCCAATTAACACTAATAGGCTCCAATCACTCCCATTTTAGACCTAATTAGTTCCAAATTTACCCTAATTAAAAGATAATTGCACAAATTACTCATTGAATGATTAATGTTTAACTATTTAGTTAATTAGGTGTGTGCAATCCTACCATAAAATGTAGTCCTAACCAATCAAATTATGACACATCATCGATCTCAAATTGATTATACTTATAACCAATTGAAATCAATTTTTCATAATCACATATAGTTAGACTCAATTTGTGATAGTGCATCTTAGCCATTAAAACTTAATTTGATGATAACTTTCAATCTGGTGGTTCAATTAGGGTTTATGACCAGTTAATTTGATCGTTACAACATCAAGACCATTTTGGTGAAATGAGATTAAGGATTTAGTGACCAGAATCAAGATGCATATTTTCAATGTGAAGTTACCCTTTTACTCTCCATGTAAGGTTAAATGCGGCTTGCAAAATGGGTTGTCAACACATTTTTTTTTTGTTGGCATAAAAGCTAGGGCATACAAGTGAGTGTTGAATTGTTGCTGCTTTGCCGAAAGGGAACCTTTACTCTTAATCCATACGTCATGGTCTTTGTCATCATGATCAAAGCATCCACACCATTAGCAAATATTAGGTAGTTGTTCATATTTGAAGTTAACCCATACTTGCTTACCGTTTTCAAGAGAAATTAAACGACCTCTAGAGAGAGAGGAACAAAGATATCAATCATTACCCTGACTCGAATAAAATTTCCGCCCTCATTGACTGTAGTTTCTGAACTTCATAAAACATCACTGAGTATAGCACAAATCTTTTATGCTACTGCAACATTCATATAGCATATTGGGATATTGTGGACTTGAACCTAGAAAGCAGCTTTCTTGAAATTTAAATCCGTGAGAGGGGAGTCCTTCTCGTATTGTAGCATAACAATAAGATGATTGCCAAAACTCCATGGCTCACTCATAAGTACTCGGTTCATATCTGCACTATCTTCAAAGATGAAGATGACCTTGTGTTCCCCTTGATTTTGTACCTCGAAGCCGTTCCTCGTCCTCCACAAATGGTTGAAAGTTTTGGCAATAGCATCAATATTCAAGGCTCGTTTTGTTTAAAATTTCGCTGCAGTAATGTAGTCTTGAGACTAAAGATCATCAGTGAGACAACATCCTAGGCCCTTTCTATCAGATAGAGTGAGGCGGTCCCAATTCTTTGTTAGGTCGTCCATGAACAAAAAAAATAGAATCAACAGAGAAGAAAGAGTGAAGAAGAGAACACTACTATTTCCCACTAACCTTGAAAAAAAAAACCCCATAACCCAGGGAATAAACTTGTTATTCCAAGGAAGACAAAACACACGTCTGCAAAGAAGGGACTCTAATTCTATTGCCTAAGAAAAGACACAACTTTCTTTGTTAGCGGCAAAAGTTGTGGTTCTAGCATTTTCCTAATAGTAACCATGATCAACAATGTTGCGCAAATAAGTATGTTTCATTTAGGCCTTAAACTGTAAAGATTTTGTGTTCATTTATTAGCAAGTCAAGCAATACTGGAGGGCTTTTATTTTTTCCAATTGCATACTTTTTTCACCCATTTTTGTTACTATGCTACCCTTTTTTTTTTTTTTTTTTTCACCTTAAAATACTAAGAAATTCATGATAAAAGTAAGATTTTTATTGTCAAGTTGACAATTTAGAAGAATCCGGTATTAATGACAAGAGATAGAATAGGAAAAACTCCTATTAAGCCACACATGTGAGGGCAAATTTCATATGGAGAAAAAAGTTAGGAAGTTGGCAAATTAATGCAACATAGTAAGGCCCAAATTTCTAGACTTAATTTTTTGGATTAGGTGTTTTGATACCATATTTTGTTCAGTCCCATTTGACGCATCGAATAATGATAAAAATCCAAAAAATTAAAAAAGGTGAAATTCATGATTTTTAAAGCCAAAAAGGAGCGATAAATAAATGAAACATGATCGGATGGATAATCAAAACATTGAAACAATTAATCCCTTATGATAAGAATTAAGACCAAAACTTTAATCAGAGATGGTCAAAAAGTTGACTTTTTTATCCAATTAATCGATTGGGCTAAACTTTGAACCATCTTGTAGGTCATATTTTTCCCTTCGAAATGAAAGTTCACAGCCCAAAATCGAAGGTAAAATGTATGAGAAATCAATAAAACTCTGAAACCCTAGTTAAATATTTCACATTTTTTAGGTAAAAATGTCTGTTTTTAGACTGATTTCATGCTAAAAGCTGTACAAACTGAGCAAAAATTGGAGAGAACCATCCAAACTAGATTGAAGTATGATGTCTCAAATACCTCTCACAAAAAGGGCTCAATGATATCTACTAGAGATTGGAAGAAATGATTTTTTCAAGAAAAAGTGTCCCAAAATTTCCTACACTGCATCACCTCTCTTCTAGAAGAGATATTTTAGAAACCGTAGCTCCAAATCAATCAAGACCAGAGTTTATGGAAACCATACATTCAGAGCTTTCCAAGGATATCAAATTTGAAGAAATTAGATCTTGAAAAGGCCTCCAAATAGCAGCACGAAAATCAGATCAGAAATCAGGAAAAAGACAAAATAGCCAAAACTTGGAGAAAAAAATAGAAGGCTATGTGATGGTATTCCAAAACACCATCACATAGTTGCCTATAGACATGGAAAACGGTTGGGTCAGGTTCAGGTCGGATTAATTGGGTTATGGGCTAAACGATCTAGGTTAAAATACAAGCCATTTTAAACAGGTTGAAAATGAGTCGGGCCAATCGGGTTGCAGGTGGGTTAGCACAGATCCGTATTTTCACATGAAAAAAAAAAAAAACTTAAAAAAAATAAATGTCAAATTTTTAGAAAGAATGAATCAAATCAATCAAAGAAACGAATTGTACATAATACCCCTTGTTTTTTTTTGTTTGTTTGTTTGTTTGTTGTTGTTGTTGTTGTTTTTTTTTTTTTTTTTTTTTTTTGTTTTCGTTAAGTGGGCACCTACTATTATTAAACTATTTGTGTTATTAGCATACATGTAAAGGGAAAAAAACATAAAACTTTCCACATCTTTCCAATTTTGATAGTTTTGTGCATAACTAAAATTCTTTACACTCATAATAACAAAATCTTCCATGTTAATAACTCATGGGCATAATGATTATAATTATAAATTTACAACTTGAGAGAGAGATAGATTAGAAGGAGCACAAAAAGTATATATTAAGTTTACACACTTTTGATTCAAAGTTCACTAATGATATGGACTTTTGGACTTTTTCTTTTACTTTAGTTTTGTATTGTGCTAGTTAGACTTAGTGTTAGTAACTTAGTCTTAGTATTTATCTCTACTACTTAGTATTTAATTTAGCGTTAGACATTTAGTATCGTGGACGTGTATAAATGATTTTTCCTTTTGTATTTTTTCCTCTACTACTTAGTATTTGACTTAGTGTTAGATGTTTAGTAGTGTAGATGTGTATTGTAAATGTTTTTGCCTTTTGTGTTTATTTTCTCTTCTACTTAGTATTTAACTTTGTGTTAGATGTTTAGTAGTGTAGATGTGTAACTTTAAATGCTTTTGCCTTTGTATTTAATTCCTTTTAATTAATTAATTTTTAATAAAAGGGGGCATGGCCACTGTCATTGGTGGCTATGAAATGGCTAAATAGTGTTTGTGCAGACTTTATGCATTTATGTCTATACACTTAGCACATTGGTATGTAGTCTAAATATTTTTTAGGAAAAAAAAAGTTTAAAAACAGGTCAACGGGTTGGTCGGGTCAGGTCGAAGTGTCTCACAAAAAAAATGTGCAGGCCGCGGGTTGACTCATTTCTAATTCAGGATAAAACGGGCGGGTTCGGACTAGGTCAAAACAGGTGGGTTTAGGTCAGGTCAACAAATTTTGGTCCGTTCTAGGACACCATCACACCAAGCAGCTATGTGATGGTGTCCTAGAACACCACCACATAGCCTCCTACTTTCCACTATAAATAATTCCTCCCATTTTGTAAAAAATATGAGAAAATTGGCCTAGAAACACTAGAAAAGGATTGGAAATTGACTAGAAACCTTAGAAAAATTCTAAAAAAATTCTCTCTGTTTTCTTTAGGAAAATACTCCCAAAATATTCAGCGCCTCTTTTCCTTCGAAAAAAAAAATCTTTTTGGGTAGGTGGATAAGTTGTAAGGGAATAGGTTAGCTTCCATATAGCTATATCCATTCCCCTCTTCTCTTTTCTTTGTAACATTGTTGAGGGCCATTTGTGGAAGCCCAGCAGACGGAAAGGCCCAATAATGAGGGCCACAAGGAATTGTCAGGATAAATAGCAAAAAGCCCATTAGGCCCAAGCGGCAGGAATAATGGGTCACTGGCCCAATAAATGTATACATGGGCCTTGAAAAAGCAAGCGGGCTCAAAGAAGCCAGGAAAGAAAGAAATAGCATCCCATGGGCAGAGTATGAGATTAGAAAAGTAAGAAAGGGTCGCCGCAGGCCAAAGGCAGTGTAAACTAAGAGAGTAAGGGGTTTATGGCAGGCTCATGAACCCCAAAGATAAGGATAAGGTTATTGGGCCGGGGAAGCCCAATGAAGTTAGTAAAAAGCCCATGGGAGTGTGGAATTAGCAATCGGGCCGTGGATGCCCAAAGGGAAGCCCAAAGGGACATAGGAGCCCATGAGTAAAAACAAAACAGTGCCTGTGACAGGCCACTGAGAAAAGGGATAAACGGCTGGCCCAAAAAGGGGTCTAGCAGGATTAAGTCATTACGGCAGGAATAACAAATCAGCGTGGCAGGCAGTGAAGAAAACCAAAAGTGGGCCGAAGAAATGTAATGCCCATTATCATACGAGACCCAGCTCCTGAATGGAGCAAAAGACCAAAAGAAAGCCCGCATGAAAGGCCAGGAAAAGCAGACGGAGAGTCTCCAGGTTGCGGCAGACACATGAGCAGCAGGCAGACTCTTGGACAAATTTGAAAGGGAAGCACGCGCAAGGCCCAGGCGCCACCAGCTTGTACCCAGCCAATATAGGACATGGTGGGGCCATGGGCCAAAGGTAAGAGGTAAAGGGGGGTGTGGTTTGGTGGTGGGGAGAGGGGAAAAGATCTATTCACGACTCTTGCTCAAGTCTCTTTTGGGAGGTACGTCCTGCTGGGATGATAGACCACCCAAAAGAGGCAATTTGAGAGGGAACCGTTGGGTGCATGCTCTGAGAGAGGGGAGAGAAGGGATTAACATCGTGGCAGGAAAGGCTACGACACACAGAGGGACAAAACAAGTCCGCCTCTGTCTGGCAAGGGTTTGTGTCGCACAGTGTGGTCGGCAAGTACACCCAGACCAGACAAAGGCGGTTAAGGGGCAAGACCGTAAAACACTAGTCACGGCAGGCGCTATAAAGAGGCCCTTGCCGTGCCCTGTAGAAGGGGTCGAAAAACAGAGCACATTTTACAAAGTGAAAAGAAAAAACAGAGCAAGAGGAAAAGAAAAAAGATAAGAACGAAAACAGAAAAGAAAAGGAAGGAAACTAAGAAAGAAAGAAGAGAGTTAGTTCAATGAGCATGCATCAATAGATCGGTTTCCCTCTCTCCCCCTTCAAATCTTATCTTTCTCCAAAACGCAAACAAGGACTTTTCCTTTGGGGCAATAACCATTCAGGACCGACTCCCTCAAAGCCATTAATCCCCACGGCAGGATCTTTTTCCTGGGGGATTATTTGCATTGAGAAGAGGCGTTCTCTCCTCTTTGGCTTTGCTGCGGCAGACTAAGCTTAAAACTTAAATTTTGCCCATTTAAATTAACCAGTATTATTCTCTTCATTTTCTTTGTTGATTGATATCATTATGACTGTAATCATGTTTTACTAGCAGGGAATACATAGCAATCTGTTTAAATAGGCAGAATACTCTGTTTTAGTCATTATTATATCTGCCTGCCATAACTTGTCTGCAACAGTCCAGCCTGTCATAACTTATCTGCTACAATTCTGCTTGCCGTAAATTCGCTCCTAGCAGACGTGGCATAAGTTTGTGCACAAACCGGCCCAAGTTGAGTTACAATTGGACCGGCCCCAGCTCCCTTACTCAGAAATACTAGGGCCCATCATCGCAGGAGGCAGCCCAGCCCATTACCGCAGGAGGCAACCCAATCCTACCAAAAATGGCCCCTACAAACATCATATATACGAAAATGCTATTTTTGTTCATTGTCTCTGTATATTCTTGCTTTTAAATTCCTAGTTCTATATTTATGTTGTTGTTTATATTTAGCTCTTTATTTCCTTGTTCATGTTTACTTATTTGTGTATATATTGTTATATTACTGTTGTGGGTTTCCTAGATGGTAATATACCTTTACCTAGACATTATATGAGAAGTATCCTTAGGGAGAAGAAATCTCACCACTTCTAGACATCTAGGAACAATGTTTATTGTTCCATTTATTTTGTTTTTCATTTGTTTACCTTGTTCATATATACTTGTTTATTTATTCCTTGTTCTTATATTTTGTTCATCCTCATCCCCTTTATTTATTGCACTCTTTATTATTTTCTTTATTGTTCTATATATATACATATATTGTGATATATCGTTCTCTTCTCTCTTATCATCCAAAAAATATTTTCTACCTATTTTTCCTAAGTGGGTTCTAAACCTTGCTTCAAGCACAATATGGGTACGTTGCCTTAGAGAATGGTGATGGCTTGTACTCCCATTTTTTCTTTTGGTAAAGGACCCATAAGGCTTGGGCAAAATTGGAACTTAATTAGGAGAAATCCAAAAAAAAAAAAAAAAAATCTAATTTTTCCAATGAACCTTTAAATTCCTAGTTATTTAAATTCCAAGTCATTTATTTTTCTTGTCCTTTAAATTCCAAGAAATTTATTTTTATTTCTTGTATTTACATTCCTCTACTTTTATTCACTTTAGTTTCTTCCCTTTTAATTTCTAGCACTTATTTGTACTTGTTGCTCTTTATTCTTTCTCATATACATTGTTGCCATAAAATAATAGCTTGGGTAAACAAATCTCTAAAGGTACTTTTTAAAAGAATATAGTTTTCAAAAACTCTCTTCTTTTCAAAAATTTCTTTTCTTCTTTTTCTTCTAAAACCTAGAAAAAAAATATTTTTAAAAATTTCTTCTTGTTTTTAAAAAAAATGATTTCCTTTTTCTTTCATTAAAATTCCCCTTTAAAAAAAAGAAAAAGAAAGAAGAAGTCTTTTAAATGTGCAAAGTTTCTAAAGGGAATAAGCTTTTCTTTAAAAACCATGGGATTTTTGGGATCCAAACCTTTTTTCTTTAAAAGAAAAACCCATGGATACTCCTTTTTTTTTGTTAAAAAACTTCTTTCTTCAAATCTCATTTTGTTCAAATTTGTTTTCCTTACAAAAAATATTTTCAATACAAGTTCTCTTTTTTACTACAAAAATCATGGGATTTTTAATTCAAATCTTTCCTCCTTAAAAAATAAAAACCGATGAAACATTTAAAATTTTTTTTTCTTTTAACTCATTTTTCTGAATTAACAAAACCCATTTCTTAAAACGTTATCAAAATCATGGATTTCTAAATTAAATCCCTTTCCTTAAAAATAAAAACTCATGAATCTTTTTTTTTCCAAAATCCCCTTTTCCTTTGTTTCCTCAAAATTGGTATTCTTGCCAAAAAAAAAAAAAAAAAAACTATTGTTACTTCTTTTCTCTAAATAAACTCTTCTCAAAAAAATTTGAAGACTTGTTTTTTAAAGAAACTTCCCATCTCAAATTTTGCTTATTCAAAAGAAATTTTTTTCTCTAAAAGAAAATTGAAAAAAGTCTTCAAAAACTTCTTCCTTTTATTATTATTATTATTATTATTATAATAAAATTTTTCCCTCACCAAAAAATGTTTTTTCAAAACTTTCTTTTCTCAAAAAAATTATTGCATTCAAAAGCAAAGAAAGGGGGGGGGGGGGGGGGGGGGGGTGTAATTCATATGGGGTACAAATAAGGTGTCTATAGTAATATTAAGGCCTCAATCGGTGTGCCTCCTCAATTGGTGTATCATCAAGGTATTATCTTCCTAACAAGTGATGTTAGAACCTAGGATCATATACAACAATATGGAAAGATTATAAAGGTCATTTTCGCGTTTAAAATAGGGGCATGTGCATGTACTTAGAGCCCAGACAAATGAGCATTGCACTTGACTAGCCCACACAACCCATACAAATGATCTTGAAAAAATTCCCAATAAAGTTGTGAGGTTTACATGACCAAGGGCGGAACTACCCTTGGACTAAGGGGGGCAACGGCCCCCCCTAAATTTTTAAAAAAAAATATTATTATAAATATGTGTATTAATTTTAGCAATTTTTTTCTTTAAAATTACATTTTATTTCCCTTTAACAATATTATTGATTCTTTTAAGAGTAATGCTATACTCACAAAATTTTTTATAACATTTTTACAAACCGTTTTGGTAACAAATTTTTATTGGTTAGCATATAGACACACCACTCACATCATTTTTTTACTTACTAGTAACCACTTATTACATAAGTAATTAAAAAAAAAAAAAAAAACTTGCAACTCTAGCATTTTCCTCATTTTAGTGACCATAAAAAAAATTTATAGATCTAAAATCTAAAAAAAAATATACAAGCCCAAAAAAAATAGCTAAAAAAAATTACCAGTAAAACTAAAAACAAAATTAAGCTCAATTAATTAATTTTATCCAAAATAAATAATCTTTCCCTTTAAAAAATTATAAACAAAAATAATTTGTTCTTACCTACAAAAAAAAAAAAAAAAAATCTCAACAGCTAAGTACTAGGATCAGAAGTTGAAATCACTACACACAGTCAACAGTAAAACTACCTCTCTAACTAAAAGTTCTGGCTCCGTCCCTATACATGGCCATGGGATGTGCAAGGTTCACTTGGTTTAGCATGTGGAGTTGACATGTGATTCCCTTGGATGCTGTAAGAGAGCATGTGGATTACATGTGATGAAGTAAAAAACCTGTAAGTAAGGATAGTTAGTAGTACTTGTTCGTGGCCCATAAAATGGTCACAAAGTGCACAAAAAGGGATTACTCACACAAAGGGGGTAGTTTTTATTTATTTATTTTATTTTATTTTTTAAGGAAGGGGGTAGATTGTTAGGTATACATGAGTGACAGTGGAATTCCTATATATTGAAAAAGTAAAAGAGTTGAGAATTTCATATAACATTATTGGAACCAAACTCATAAGATAAGCTTTTGGGTTAAGTGTGTCCCATGTATGTTAATTTAAGGCCTCATTTAGAGTCTCCTAAATTGTTATATACCTAACAATTCCCTCCACTCTTAGCATTTAACATTCGATTTAAGGAATCTAAAAGAATTTCAATTAAAATTTTATGAACACTAAAGGAATTTTTTTATTTTCATTTTTAACTAAAATCAAAACACTCTTAAAGAGAGGAAATAACATTTAAGAAATAAAAGAAAAAATTTGAGAAAAGAATAAAATAAATTCGCACGAACTTAACATAATATTCAACAAATCTAATCTATCACCTTTAGAGCATATCCTTCTCTACTAGGAGTTGAACTAAAAGCATGCCTTTTTCTTTGACATGGATAAAATCTACTTTACCTTCATAGAATTTTCGAATTTTAATTTCCTTAGAATTTATCATGTGGTTAGATTTATTTTTTATTTTCAAAATATAATTTTTTTGTTCTATTTTGAATATATTCTATAAATTTCTTCTCATTTTCAAATACTATTTGTTAATTTATGCATTGCAGCAGGCGTAGTGCAAATATTGATAATAAACATAAACAACATAACAATAAACATAACCATTATAACAATAAACATCAACATAATATAAATACTAATAATGATGAAGTAAAGGCACATCTTAATTGTAGACTCCTGATTTTGTGATGAAGTTTGGTTGCACCTCATTGGATGATACATCAATTGACTGAAAGCTTTAGACTTCTTATTAGCTAGGTAAACAAGTCTTAATACCTCTATTGTTGCTCTTTTTACATTTTATTATTGTAAGGACCAGTTTTGACTCGAACCCAAAATAGGAATGGACTCAGGCCCAAAAAGCCCGAACAATAAATTTGTAGAGAGTGGGAGAAAAAGCTAATCTGAATCTAGGGAAAAGATATTGGTTGATAGTGTTAAAGGGAAAGAGTTACACATGCACAAATACAAAAAGCATCCTCGGTCGTGCCCTAATAGTATGATCAATGGTTTAGGGTTCTTCCTTTCTTTCTACTATTGTACTTCTTCAACCTCCCTTTTTCTTTATGTTTTTCTTCCTCCTTCTTCTTTTCATTCCTTTTTTCTGTTATATACCATGGTTTTTGTGCCATATTCATTATCCACGTGTGAGTCAGGAGTTGGGAGCTTCCCTGTCCCATCTCGTACCTCCTTGAACCTTCTACTCTTAGCTGTAAGGCTGCTTGTTTACTGTTCAGGCATCACCTCCACATTAATGTGGCCAGAGAGTTAGCTGGGTAGCATTTAATGCGGAGGTAGCAATATTTCCAGATATTTGTTATCCCTCATCCTTATCCTTTATCTGGTATTTGCCCATCCCATTGTCGCAAAGTTCCTTTAATATGCTATATTAAGGGATTGGGAAGGTTCCTTGTCACCTCGGACAGAGGTTCCGAGATGGTCGTTATCCTCGGACACGGTTAAGTCATCCATAAATATTCTTTACCTCTTCCTATAGTACAATTTTCATTTCTTCCTTAGCTGATCGTCCTCGAATACGCTCTTATCTTCGGACTGGGTATTGGGCCATAGGCCTAGCCTTTTTCCATGCGAATAGTACCTATGGGATCAATTAGCCCCCACAATTATAATAGACAAAACTAATGGAATTGTTTTAAGATTAGTAGTATGAAAGTAAAAATAGTCATTATGAAGATTACTTCAAAAGAAAAATTTTATTCAAGGAAAAATTTAATATAAAATATTTTGTGAAATATTTTGTATTTTTTTAAACAAAAAAATTAAAACAAGATTTTGGTTGGTTAAATGATGGCGAGCTTTAGAGAGTTTTTCTATTAATTTGACTAGTCTTTCATACGTTGATTGGATTATCCTCTTGCTCTAATATTATTCTTACCTTCCTTACTTTGTCTATCAGTGTAAGTTCAGTAATTGCCGTCATCTTTCTTTTAATCAAAAACAATTGCTATAAACCTCAAGTACAAATACGAAAGTCTGCTTTATTTAAATTTTAATCAGATAATATTTTTTAGACTAAAACATTTAAAATTTTAATTTTACGTATTAGCTTATTTAGTTATAGTTTAGGTTTTGTATGGATTTTTTTTTTCCAAATTTCCTTTTAAACTATAAAAAAATTTCTCCAATTTTTGTCGCTACTCTTTCACATTTCATCCCTAACCAAACTATCAAATACCCCACCGTGGAAGAATTATCTTATTTACTAGAAGTCAAAGTAAAAGCAAGTTTTTTATTTCCATGAGGAGGAAGTGTTTTTTTAAAAATAATAATAATAATTGTACAGAGGTGAAATTTACCCAATCTTTATAGAATTTTAAATATTGTTGCGAATTTTTTAGGTAGTTAGCTCTATTTTTCACTCTTATAATCTTTTAATTGCTCGATTTTAATAAATTCTTGAAAATTTTTCTCTTCATTTAATATTTTTTTTTGTTAGCCCATGCATTTGAATGGGGCATAATACCTTTTTTTTTTGTATAAACGAATGCGGCATAATAGCTAGTATTGATAATAAGCATAAATACTATAGTAATAAGCATAAACATTATAACAATTAACATTATAGTAACAATAATAATGTTAAAGTGAAGGCACAACTTGATTAAAGGCTTCCAATTGTACAATAACGTTCTACCGAACCTCCCAAATATACTCAAATACAATAATTGATTGAAATACCTCATCTTAGCCATTTTTCCAAAATATGTTTGTGAATTATTGCAACTTTAGTCTTCCACAAAAGCAGAATCATCCTAATAGTCTAAGTTTGCTTAGAACATGAGTTCATAATAAACATTGGATGTTTTGGTTGCTTCCTTCTTAAATAATTGTCTTGAAATAAATAGTAGATTTCTCTTTGGTTGTCTCTAAAGAAATTAGTATCCTCCCATGTGGGTGAAATAAGGTAGATATTAGCCCTTCCTCAAGCAAAGAAACACCATTTGATGCAACAAACAACACTATAAAAGAATTGTCAAATTTAATATCTTCATTGTCAACCATTTTTTGAATGACATAGAAATATATCATTCTCTTTATCCCATTTTCTTTTTACAACTACTTGAAAATTTCCTCCACTTCATCGTCAAAGGAAGGAGAAATGTGCCTTATACCTTATTTTTCTTTTCTAGTGCAATGCGTCTAACAGTTGCCTTTATATATGTACATACATCTTTCCCTTTACTATTTTTCCTCTCATTATTAATAAAGGCAGCTGTTGCTTTTCCTTTCATTTGTGATTTTTCCCTTCCATATTCATTCCTTTAGAATTACACACCTTTTGCATTGTAGCCTTTTTTTTTTGGGAGCAATTTATGCCTCTCAACATTACTTGCCTTCGATAATAGTGTGTCAAAATTTTGATATTCTACAAGTCTCATTAAAGTTGCGATCTTTGGCAAGAGATTAATTGAGCACATTTGTACAACAAATTGTTCAGTTAACTTGTTTAAACATTAAACGTTAGGTTTCCTCCATCTTGTAATGTCATCGCTACACTTTCTTTTGTTTTTTAGCTGGGAATGTCTAAATCAATTATTGAGATTGTTGATGCCCAATTTTGCAAATCCATACCCAAAGGCCCATGAGGAAGAAAGCCCAATAAAAAGCAAGGCCCAAATCCTTTTGTATAAAAGATAGGCGTGAAAACTAATATGAGAAGCACGGTGAAAGAAACAAGGAACGGCAGGAAGTGTCAGTAGCAGGAAACGCGTGAAGGAAAGAAAAGCCAAATCAAAGGAAAATAACAAACGTAGCAGGAAAGGTGTGAAGAAATAAGACAAAACACGCAGCAGAACGAAACAGAACTAATCTGCTACGGCAGGAACGGCGTGGCAGACAAACACAGAAGATAGCAGAGCAAACACAAAAGGGCCAGGGCACCACCAACCTGTACCCAGCCAATACAAGGGAGGTGGGCCCACGGTCAAGGGGATTCAGAGGGCGTGGTTTGGTGGTGGGGGGAAAAGGGGGTCTATATTTGGTTTCCTGCCGTAACTTCTTTTGGGAAAGATATCTTGCTGGGATGGTATTTTACCTAAAAGAAGTAATAAATGGTTGAGACCATCTGATGCATGCCATAGAGCTAGGTAGTGAGGTAGAGGTATACAGCAGGAACAAACAAAAGGGAATTTTGTCGTGAAATGAGTAGCGTTGCAGCAGACATGTACTGAGCAATGGCAGGGGCAACCAATGGGTGAGTGGGTAATCTTGAAAGGATGCCCACAACAAACCAAAAACAGTTGGTAAAGCCCTAGGGGTAAAAGGGAGAAATCCCATTGAATCAGTTTGCTATAAAAGGAAGGTAACCACGGCAGATTAAAAGGGACCGAAGGGAAGAGGAAAAAACAGAAGAAAAGGAAAAACAGGGGAAGAGAGAAAAAACACCGAAAGAGAGAGACCCAATGAAGGGAAGTATTTAAGGGAGGAAAACCCATGGTAAGAGAGTAGTAAGCACCCAGAGAAAGGTACCCAAGAAAAAGAAAGACCAAAAATGGGGAACAACCCACAGCAAGATAGTAGTTAGAAACTAAGAGTAAAAAAAGAGAACACAGAGAAAGAAAAAGAAGAGAGAAAACGTGGCAGGAATAGGGGCATGCATCAATAGACCATCTTTTCCCTCCCTCTTAGCAAACCCACTCTTTGAAGTTTCCAAAAGTAATAGCTAGTAGCCATTTAGGCCTATTCTCCAAAATGCACAACTTTTATGGCAGGAGCCTATGACAAGGTTGTTCAAGTTGGGGTTTGGGTTCTTTCTTGGTTCACTTATCCTATGGGAAGATTCAACACTTGATTTGATTGCAAATATATTTCATTTCTCTCATTATAATTATATATGTTGTATTTAGTCATCCTGCCATAACACATTTTTATCACGTCTGTTGCATCAGTTGTCCTGCTGTGGTATCTTTACTTTTTGCACTAGTTATTCTGCTATAGCACCTTTTCATTATATTTACCGTGTTAGCTATTATACTGCTAAACATTTCCTGCGGAAGCTTTCTTCTTTATTTGTTATTATGTGTTTCACTGTTGACACAAACTAATCATTATCCTGCCATAAGTATATATATACATATATCTTGTTTCTCATGTTCTGCAAAATATATTTTATATATGTATATGTGAATACGTATAAGTATATACACACATATATGTATGTAAATACTTGAGAATATGCTAACCCATTTAAACTAACATTTGTTTGATGGGTATTTTCTTTGGGCTTTAGATTTGTTTATGTGCAGGAAGTAGAAAAGTATTTCTGCAGTAAAAACGGAGAGTTGTCATTCACATTGCAAAAGGCTTTACTGCACGGCAGACAGCTTTAAAGCACAGCAAACAGCTTTAAAGCACCGTAGATAGCTTTAATGCACAGCAGACGGCTTGATTGCACAGCAGAAGGCTCTACGGAAGAAAACTTTACTGCATGGCAGAAGGCTTTAATGCACAGCAAACAACTTCAATGCACAGCAGAAAGCCTTACTGTACAGCAGGAAGCTTTATCGCACAGTAGAAAGTTTTGCTACATAGCAAAAAAGTCAGTCCTGCGGCAGAAACTGGAGAAAAGTTCCTTCTACGGTAGAAACTGGAGAAAAGTCAGTCCTGCAGCAGAAACTGGAGAAAAGTTCCTTCTGCGGCAGAAACTGGAAAAAAGACAGTCTTGCGGCAGAAATTAGAGAAAATTCAGTCCGCGGTAGAAACTGGAGAAAAGTTCTTTCTGCGGCAGAAACAGAGGATAGGCACCACATTCTGCTTGCCGTAAGCGTGCCCCTGGCAAACGAGACATAGTTTGCGCACAAACCGGACCAAATTGAGTTGCAGTTGGACCGGTCTCAACTCCCTTACTCAGAATATTTGGGCCTAGTACCGCTGGAGCAGCCCAGCCCAGTACAATAATGGTACCGCAGGAGGCAGCCCACTTTAACCACAAAAAAGGCCCCTACAGAGATCTTTTTCATTGAACTTATAAATTGAGCAAGAGAAGCCCATTGTTAATTATCCCAAGTATGAAGTGAACCATGCTACAACTAAGTATACTAGGTAAATGTTGAGCCCTTAAGGTATTGGACAAGTTTTCTTAACTATAAGGCCCAAATATTTAGGCGCATCTATGGTTTGATGGAATCTGTTTACCTTGATTAGACACAAAAATATTGAGTCTCATAAATTTGTTGTTAAACTCTAAATTTGACCAAGCTTTAACAAGATGGCTGAGTTTGATTAAGATTTTACTAAACATTTGGCTTCTTGATCACTGTAAATATGATCTTATGGTAAAGTGCATGATACTACCTTCGATTTGACTATCAGTGGGCAAAGATCAGTCTTGAATTGAATGACAAATCACCAAAATACAAATCACCCAATACCTAGGTGGTGTCTGCAGGATGCGACTCCGAATTATGCCTCATGCATGGTGCTAATCTTTACTGACAAGGGATTGATCAGAGAATATAGCTCTCAACACTCCTTAGGTGAGCATGTGGTCAATAATGGCTTAAAAAGACCTTTGGCAACATTAAATAGACATCTCGGGCTCCTTAAAGCCTCTAACTCATGTGGTTAGGTGTAGGAAAACTCTAGAACACAGTCATGGAGCCTTTCTTAATCGTTAACGTTGCATCTTGGGTGAAGAAGCGTTATTCTAAAGCCAAGGAAGAGCTTAACTCATTCGAACTGTCACGCATTTCTCACTATTGCCAGGTGAAGCTTTATGAACCTCTTATACATGTTAATGCAGAGTTTTGGTTTCCCCCGAGACATGTGTTTTGCTTCAAAAATGTGGAGTTTTGTCCGCACCATGGAAGAGTTTGGACTTTGGAGATCATGAGGCTCCATAACTTTGGTCACGTTTTACTATCTTTGTCAATGCCAAAATCTTTAACAATGAATAATACCTCAATACACCTATTGAGGTATTGTTCATTGTTAAGATTTTATGATGAATTGTTGAGGCTAATGGAGGATGGAGTGAGATCCTCTAAAATTCCTAGGATACTTTACTTAATAGAATTCTTTAAATCCAAATTGTCCTATAAAATAAAAGGCTAAGATTATGCCACAACATCAATCTACTAACAAAAACATATAATAATAATAAAAAAATCGTTTTCCATAAAAAAAAAAAAAAAAAAAAAAAAAAAAAAAAAAAAAAAAAAACCCTCAAACTCACAATAAAACCAAAAACTGCCTTCTCTACTCCACCTCTCACTACCCATCTCTGGTGTCAAAATCCTCGAAAAACCCATGCCATTGAGATAGACCCATGGCTCGTGCCCCATGTGAACTCCAATCAAACACTACTTCTTAACTCACAAAAGCAATACTATAAGAAATATGGCATTTGGTACGGGAGTATTCACATTACTCCACATCCAGATTTTTAAGAATGTGATTCCCTGCAATCTAGATGTCTAGGAATGTAGCTATTCCTATGGTTGATTTCATTGAGAATCTCTTAAGATTCCTAGGAATGTGAGATGATAATGTTTGGTTTATTCCCAAGAATCTTAAATGAATTATTTATTTTTCTCATTTTATCCTTAGATTTGAATGTGAATTATCAAATCCTTAAAAAAAAAAAAAATCTTCCTCTAAATAAATAATAAAAAAAAATATATAAATTATTAATTACGTCTATCCTATTTATGTTATTTTGGTGGGAAAAGATAAAGATAAGAGAAAAGATATTGATGATTTGTTTTATATTTTATCTTAATTGCTTAAATGATAAGGAAAAATGGTTAAAAATTTCAATTTATAAAAAATACAATCCTTTAAACTTGGGAATCTGGATTCCCACATGTTTTAAAGGAAATCCACATTTCTACTAAGAGGGGTTTAAAGGGGGAATCCAGATTCTCTTGGCATCTGATTCCTTAGAGTAATTTGCAACCAAACATGAGAATCTTTAAACATTTCTGGAAATCCTAAAACATTATCCCATACCAAACACCACATAAATATAATTAGATAATACAGATATTAGGCTTTGTTGTCGTAGCTGACTGCTTAACTTTTTCAATAATTTAACTGCATTCACCCATGGTAACAAAATGAAAAACCAATTAATTAATCTTATTCAGTATTAATTTATTTAATAACATAAAGCAAAACAAATTAATTAAAACATTTTCAATGTTTTAGGCTTTTAGCTCTATGAAAACATAAAGCAAAACCAATTTTAGACAATATGATAGGACTTGCTACTCCAGTGGATTCGTTTTTATTTTATTTTATTTAGGGCATCATCTTCAAGGGAGACAATCTCGTACAGGAGGCTGTATCGGTTTGACCAGTGGAACGATATATTTCGGTACCGGCTAATACCGGTGTACCGTTTTGAGTTTACTGTTATTATATATATATATATACCGGTGTACCGTGTGTGTATTATAATAAATATAAAAGTTTACCATAAAACATTATCTCAATTCAAAACAAATTATTCATGGTTTTAGATTTTAGCATCAATTAAAAGAAGAAAAAAAATACAAAAAATAAAAAGCTTAATTGTTCATTGCATACTAAGAAAAAAAAAAAATACTAATAAGTTACAATTCTACCCTTACAAAAAATCAAAAATTACAAAACTAAAAAAAAAAAAAAAAACTTTTTTCTGTATTGGCAGGTATTACTTGAAATCGGCCGGTATTTAAACCGATACAAAACGTTGGCATTTCGATACCGGTATACGTACTGGTATGGTACATACTAGTCGATATGCTTGGTACCAGTACAGTATCGACTACCTTGATCATCGTTAGTGGCAACAAGGAAGTGGTGAAGGAAGACAATTTGCTCGTTGGGTGTGACTAACATTTTTCTTAGCTAAATATTTTGCACCGGTTTGGTGAGATTGATGCTCGAATTTTTTGGAATAAACTAATGCGTGAGTTTTTTGGAATTTTTAGCTATGGGTAAGACTTAGGTACAATATTTAGTTGTTGTTCCTTAGATTCTCCTTTTAAGATTTTGCCATGTGGAATTTTTTTCATAGGATAAAAGTGAATTTTTTAATTAAGTAGTTACATGGCTAAATCTTAAGAGGGGAACCTAAGAAAACAACACCTAAGGTACCATACCTAAGTTCTGTCCTTTAAGTATGTATTTGCTGAAACATTAAAATAATTACACTGATGTGAATGCTTTAACAACTCTAGATACCTTGATGGTTTTGGTCAAATTTAAGCCAAATTAGCACCCCAAAACTCTAGTCGCAAAATGTAAGCAAACGTGTAAACATGTGGGACCCCTAACGTAGTGGGCCTATATGCTGTCATGGATGACGATGAGGCAAGAAAAGAGCATTGAAGTCAATTTAATAAGTATCTAAAAGAAAGCTTCATACACGTATATAGTATACACATAAATTAGGTTGAAGTAAAATTTATATCTTTCATTAAAAAAAAAGTCAAATTAGCACCCCAAAACTCTAGTTGCAAAATGTAAGCAAACGTGTAAACATGGGGGAGCCCTAATGTAGTGGGCCTATATGCTGTCATGGATGATGATGAGGCAAGAAAAGAGCACTGAAGTCAATTTAATAAGTATCTAAAAGAGAGCTTCATACATAGTATATACATAAATTAGGTTGAAGTAGAATTTATATCTTTTATTTAAAAAAAATCAATTTAATTTAAATGGGTTTTGCTAATGAGCTAGTATCTCGTGTGCCAGACACATGAGACCTGCTTCTCACAAGCAGGTCATGTGGGGCCCACCTGCCTGTGAGAAGCAGGTCTCAAGCGCCGGCTAATATATATATATATATATATATATATATATATATATATATATGTAGGGTCACAAATTGTAGCCCACACCTTAATAGAAACAGGAAATGGGCCCAACAAGCCCAATACAATAAATTTGTGAGAGAGTGGGTTAAAGAATTGGGCTAGCAGCGATTTTTACAACAGTTATTGGGATTTGGGTACTTGGCCGAGGAGGCTAAAACGCATGAGCGAATTAGGATTTTACGTCCGAGGAATATGGTTTGGGTAGTTTTCATGGATTATAATCAAATCCGAGGGGTATGATCTTGGATTAGATGCTTTCTTTTAGGTTGTATTTTTCCCGGTGCTACAGTAGTTGTTTCTTGATGTTCCTCTTTTTCCTTCTTCTTTTTTCTTCTTATGAAGGGTTTATTCCATTATATAGTCCTTCATTGCCCGATCTCATCGTCCACTTGTCTGTCATCTAGCACGGTACTTGAGTTTCCATTTCCTTTCTTACAGCTTTTTGACTTCCTGGGGATAAAGATCACTTTCAACACTGTTCAGGGGTCTTCTCCACATAAATGCGGCCAGGAAAGCAGCTGTGATGCATTTAATGCGGTGGTAGCAGCTTTTTCTCAAGATATTTCTGCATCCTTATCCCTTCCATATGCATTGATAATCTATCTTTACCTCTGGAACTTCCTGGAGGGTGGACTAAGGGAAAGCCGAGGTTCCTCTCACCATCAGACGTCATGTCCGAGGAGGGTATTCCTCTCGGACCAGCCTCTTGGGATCCTTACGCGCTCTACTGTTAGTTACAACGGTCCTTTGTGATTTCTTCTCCTCTGGCGTATTGTTGATGAAACGTCGTTCCTGGGCCTAGATCATGGGCCCATGTTTTACTCCCCCACAATAGCCCCTCAAAATTCTAATTTTTCTTTCTGATCCGAGGAGGAAAATTAGGATTTTGATGTATAAAGGTAATTACAATGTAGTCCTTAATAGTATCTAAATTTAGGCGCATGTAAGGGCCATTTCTGCCATTTCGCGAGGGCTTCTGACGCTTGGGAACTCGCACAATCATCATTAAACGCTTAGAATTGCGTTTCAACCAGACATCCTACGGTGAAATACGAATCCAACGGTTCAGATCGCAACTTCAATATTTGGGCGGGATTGTGGTTTTAACCCCATTATAAAAACTTCCAGGCGTTACTTTTTGCTTCTTATCAGAACTTACAACTTCAGAGTGTTCATATCCAGGCGCCCACCAATTTTTTCGCAAGAAGGAGAGCTTGACGATCTTCCAGTGACCAGAGAAGCAATCCGTGTTCATTTTTACGTAAGTTTCGCATTCCAACTTCCATTGTACTCTCGGCTAACCTCCTCGGCTAACCACCTCACCTTATAGAGACTAATCATGGGTAGATTCGAGCGCTTAGTGGACACTCCGGCCAAGATAGAGTTGTTCAAGGAGAAGTACCACATTCCCGAAGAGGTGGTGGTACGTCATTGCACCACAGAGGGAGTGGAGTTTGACCAGAAGATGGGAGAGGTGGTCATCCCCATGATTGCCTTCATAGAAGGGGGAATGACCATTCTCATGGGTAGGATTACACGGGACTACCTTCGTGCCCATAGGCTGTGTCCCCATCAGTGTGCTCCCAACTTCTTTAGAGTCCTAGGGTCAATCGACGCCTTGGATCGGCATCTGGGGTTAGGATTGACATGGTACGACGTCGCCCACCTGTATGAGGGCTATATAGAGACTCGGGCAGGCTTTTACCTTAAGTCCCGTAGCAGTGTGGTCAAACTGATATCCTGCCTTCCCAAGTCAAATAAGGGGATGAAGGACGACTACCTGATCTTGTCGGGGCCTTGGAGCGACGGCTTAGCCTGCCCAACCAAGGCCGGGACTCCAGGTGGAACACTTTAGACCTAGGATTTCTAACTTTAGCATTAAGGATTGTTACGTTGCCTTTACACTCATTTACTTAGTTATTTTGTGTTAGTGACTATCATACTTTTTTATAGCCGAGGCTTAATAACGTAACTTACTTGTTTGACAGACAAATTTTTTACCAATCCGAAGCTCAGCTTGATCAACGTTCCAGCATTGAATTATCTGCTGAGGTCAGAAATTTTCGTGAACGAGGACGGACAACTACGAGCGGTCCACCTCATTTTGGATTTTGAACCCATTTCTCGGTCCTTTTTAGACGTCGGCAACTCTATCCGAGCCGGGGACCATCGCTTGGCGTGAATAGACGTGTCTCGGCCACACTTCCTCGCCAGCTACGACCTTCCGCCGGTTGACCATCCCATTCCACAGGGAATTCCCCTCGCCGTCGCACCGTTGCGCGAAGTAACACTTGGGGAAGCCATCCTTAGAGAAGAGACAGCTTCTTCTTCGTCCCTAGAACTAGAGATTGACAAGTTCAGGTTTGAAGAGGAAACAGTACATATATCAGAGGCCGAGGAAGGGGCGGACGAGCAGTCGAGCGTGCACCCTCCGGCTCAGGTGATAACTTACATCGCCGATACCACCGACGAGGAGGAAGACATGGCTCCCCGGACTAGCCCTTCTTTGAAAGAATTGATGAAGGGTAGGAATAAAGAGCCAACCCCTCAGGATAAGGGCAAATCCAAACAAATTGCACACCCTCCCCCTCCTCCGCCCCAAGTGCCTGCTGACCTTGGGCTCAAACCGAATCCGGATTTGAGGAGGAAAAGGCCGGTGGAGCCTGCTGAGGAAGGGGAATTAGGCCCATCAAGGGGCAACAAGCAGGCCAGGCCTGCACCAGAGCGAAGGAGTAGGAGGTCTCACTCCGTGGAGAGCCACGAGGAGCGACCAGCGGCCCAGGTTCGTCAGCCACCACGAACCTGGTCACCTGAATTGGAGGTCGATGGCGGTCCCATCATGATGGATGCCTCCCTTCGGCATTTTAGAGGTGGCCATGCAGGTCGTTTGGCCGACGCACTGCTACAGCCACTCCTCCTTCCGTCGGACCTGGCGGCGTATAGGAGCTTTGACTACCCTGATCTGCTCCTTTCCATGAAGAGGGACTTGGCCATGGTAAGTTACTTCAGTTTGATTTCTTTTCATTTGTGCATTATTTCTTAAGTCTAACACACTTTTTCCTTTTGCATAATAGGTCGCGCAACAAGTGTACGTGGCCGAAGAGTGGGCAAAGCGCTTTCGTGATGAGACGAAGGCTGCTCACCAGGCCCGAGATACTGCGGAGGACCATTTGAGCGTGCTGAGAACCCAGCAGAAGCAGTTGGCAGAGCAAGTGAAGAAGGCCAACCAGGATAAGGCCAGCGCTGAGGCTGGATTGAATAATATGGAGAAGCAGGCGGAGACTTTTCGCAGCGAGCTGCACCTCTGCCAGATCAACTTAGAAACGGAGAAGCAGATGGTGATAGGACTGCGCGAAGAGCTCCGTCGGCTCAAGGAAGCTGCACAGCTACAAAAGGAGGCAGCCGAGGCCGAGAAGCAAGCTTCTTATGATCTGGGGGTGGAAGAAACCCAGAGCAGGTTAACTGAGGAGTTTGCTTCGGTCGCCAGGGACTACTGTGACGTCACGTGGGGGAAAGCCCTTGACGCCGCTGGGGTCCCGGCTGACTCCAGCCTTAGGATGCCTGAGAGCGTGTACTACGATCCTGAAATCCGACCGCTCTCAGATTCTGATCCTCCTCCTCCAGAGCAGCCAGCCTCAGCGTCTGAAGCTCCTGCGGCAAACTTAGGCCTTCCAGCATCTGTGGAAGGTCCAACAGCCACCCGTCAGGACGCCGGTCAAGGGGAAAAAGCCGAGACCTCCCAGGGTAATGCTCCGGGTGCTGCTCCTTCGCAGCCTGAACCAGCAGTCGACCACCAAGACCCCAAGATTAAGGCCTAAGACATTTGTTTTAGTGTTTCTTTTTGTTTTGTGTTGTTTTTTTTTTTTTTTTTTTTTTTTTTTTTTCTTTAGCTTTCTATGCTCATCACTTTAAAGATATGTACTGTTTTAATCATTAATGAAAGTATACTTCTTTTGTTTTACGTATTATGGCAAGTAATAGCTAATCCCTCCGCTGTCATTCCATTCATTTTTTTTTTTGCATTAAAAGAATGGCTGACCTAATTGAGGAGTTCTGGAAGTTGACATACTAGCTAAACACATATAACCAAACAAGAAATTTGAGTCATGCACTTTTATCTATATTGGAATGTTAAAAAAAAAAAAAATAAAACAAGTAGTAACTAACCCAGACCATCTGGTCAAAAGTCTCAGGCACGATGGGTTTTAAGTCTAAACACTTGAGAACAGTAAGGGTGTTAACTAACACAGATCATCTGGTCCGAGGACTCATGCATGATTGGATTTAAGTTTAAACACTTCAGAGAACGGTAAGGGTGTTAACTAACCCAAATCATCTGGTCCGAGGACTCATGCATGATTGGATTTAAGTTTAAACACATCAGAGAACGGTAAGGGTGTTAACTAACCCAAATCATCTGGTCCGAGGACTCATGCATGATTGGATTTAAGTTTAAACTCATCAGAGAACGGTAAGGGTGTTAACTAACCCAAATCATCTGGTCCAAGGACTCATGCATGATTGGATTTAAGTTTAAACACATCAGAGAACGGTAAGGGTGTTAACTAACCCAAATCATCTGGTCCGAGGACTCATGCATGATTGGATTTAAGTTTAAACACATCAGAGAACGGTAAGGGTGTTAACTAACCCAAATCATCTGGTCCGAGGACTCATGCATGATTGGATTTAAGTTTAAACACATCAGAGAACGGTAAGGGTGTTAACTAACCCAAATCATCTGGTCCGAGGACTCATGCATGATTGGATTTAAGTTTAAACACTTCAGAGAACGGTAAAGGTGTTAACTAACCCAAATCATCTGGTCCGAGGACTCATGCATGATTGGATTTAAGTTTAAACACTTCAGAGAACGGTAAGGGTGTTAACTAACCCAAATCATCTGGTCCGAGGACTCATGCATGATTGGATTTAAGTTTAAACACATCAGAGAACGGTAAGGGTGTTAACTAACCCAAATCATCTGGTCCGAGGACTCATGCATGATTGAATTTAAGTTTAAACACTTCAGAGAACGGTAAGGGTGTTAACTAACCCAAATCATCTGGTCCGAGGACTCATGCATGATTGGATTTAAGTTTAAACACTTCAGAGAACGGTAAGGGTGTTAACTAACCCAAATCATCTGGTCCGAGGACTCATGCATGATTGGATTTAAGTTTAAACACTTCAGAGAACGGTAAGGGTGTTAACTAACCCAAATCATCTGGTCCGAGGACTCATGCATGATTGGATTTAAGTTTAAACACATCAGAGAACGGTAAGGGTGTTAACTAACCCAAATCATCTGGTCCGAGGACTCATGCATGATTGGATTTAAGTTTAAACACATCAGAGAACGGTAAGGGTGTTAACTAACCCAAATCATCTGGTCCGAGGACTCATGCATGATTGGATTTAAGTTTAAACACTTCAGAGAACGGTAAGGGTGTTAACTAACCCAAATCATCTGGTCCGAGGACTCATGCATGATTGGATTTAAGTTTAAACACTTCAGAGAACGGTAAGGGTGTTAACTAACCCAAATCATCTGGTCCGAGGACTCATGCATGATTGGATTTAAGTTTAAACACATCAGAGAACGGTAAGGGTGTTAACTAACCCAAATCATCTGGTCCGAGGACTCATGCATGATTGGATTTAAGTTTAAACACTTCAGAGAACGGTAAGGGTGTTAACTAACCCAAATCATCTGGTCCGAGGACTCATGCATGATTGGATTTAAGTTTAAACACTTCAGAGAACGGTAAGGGTGTTAACTAACCCAAATCATCTGGTCCGAGGACTCATGCATGATTGGATTTAAGTTTAAACACTTCAGAGAACGGTAAGGGTGTTAACTAACCCAAATCATCTGGTCCGAGGACTCATGCATGATTGGATTTAAGTTTAAACACATCAGAGAACGGTAAGGGTGTTAACTAACCCAAATCATCTGGTCCGAGGACTCATGCATGATTGGATTTAAGTTTAAACACATCAGAGAATGGTAAGGGTGTTAACTAACCCAAATCATCTGGTCCGAGGACTCATGCATGATTGGATTTAAGTTTAAACACTTCAGAGAACGGTAAGGGTGTTAACTAACCCAAATCATCTGGTCCGAGGACTCATGCATGATTGGATTTAAGTTTAAACACTTCAGAGAACGGTAAGGGTGTTAACTAACCCAAATCATCTGGTCCGAGGACTCATGCATGATTGGATTTAAGTTTAAACACATCAGAGAACGTCGAGAGGTATGAAAAGAGGTATACATATTTAACATAAAAGACGAATATTGATCAAACATAAGTTTATTAATAATAATACCTTTTCAAATTATTGACATTCCAAGGGCGGGGTACTAGAAGTCCATCCAAGTCTTCCAAGAAATATGCTCCAATGCCAGCATTGGAGGTGATGCGATATGGTCCTTCCCAATTTGGCCCTAGTTTTCCCCAAGCAGGGTTCTTTGCCGAGCCCACGACTTTGCGCAGCACCAGGTCACCTGAGACCAAAGGTCTTGTCTTTACATGAGCATCATAACCTTGCTTTAGCTTTTGTTGGTAATGAGCCAATTGAACCATTGCGTTTTCCCTTTTTTCATCAATCAAGTCCAGACCTCTCGCCAAGTTTTCATCGTTGTCTTTTGGATTGAATGAGCTTGTTCTCGTCGTTGGGAACCCGGACTCCAAAGGGATGACTGCTTCAACCCCATATGTCATTGAGAAAGGGGTCTCCCCAGTGGACCTACGAGGTGTGGTCCTGTACGTCCAAAGTACATGTGGGAGTTCTTCCACCCATCTTCCTTTCGCATCATCCAGTCTTTTCTTCAATCCGCTTAATATGACCTTATTTACAGCTTCGGCCTGGCCATTACCCTGGGGGTAAGCCGGAGTAGAATACCTGTTAGTGATACCCAATTCTCCGCAGTAGTTTCTGAACATCTTACTGTCAAACTGAAGTCCATTATCTGTGATAAGTACACGCGGGACGCCGAACCGAGTAACAATGTTTCTCCAGATAAATCTTTTCGCATCCACATCTCGGATATTAGCCAGAGGCTCTGCTTCAACCCACTTTGTGAAATAGTCAGTACCAACTATCAAATACTTCTTGTTTCCTACAGCCTTAGGAAATGGTCCGACGATGTCTAAGCCCCATTGGGCGAATGGCCATGGGCTAGATATTGGATTGAGGGTTCCTCCTGGCTGGTGTATACTTGGTGAATACCGTTGACATTGATCGCACTTTTTGACGTACTCCAAAGCTTCTCTCTGCATGTTCGGCCACCAATAACCCTGAGTAATGGCCCTATGCGCCAAGGATCTGCCTCCAGTATGACTTCCACAGATTCCCTCATGCATTTCCTCCAAGAGCAATTCCGTTTGATCGGGATGAACACAGAGTAGATAAGGTCCAGAGAAGGAACGCCTGTATAGCTTATCATCCTGTGACAGCCAATAGCTAGGAGCCTTCTTTCTTATTTTGTCGGCTTCCGTTTTCTCTTCGGGTAGAATATCATCCTTTAAGAACTGCACGACGGGGTCCATCCAACTCGGCCCCATGCTTACTTGATTGATCTGTACTACGTTTGCTATTATTGAGGGTCGATGCAGGTCCTCAACAAGGATTAGGCGAGGCAAGTTCTGTGCCGAGGAAGTTGCAAGAGTGGCCAAGGAGTCCGCATGCGTGTTACCGCTTCTTGGGACATGTAGCAAGCTAAAGGATTCGAACTCCACTTGCATGGCTCTCACTCGGCTAAGATAGCGTCGCATTCTCTCATCCTTGGCTTCAAATTCTCCCTTGACTTGACCCACAATTAGCCTTGAATCCGAGAAGAGGTTAATGGACTTTCCTCCCATCTTTAGGACCATAGTCATTCCTTCCAGTAGTGCTTCGTACTCTGCTTCGTTATTCGTGGCAGGAAAGCTTAATCTTAACGACTTTTCAACGGTGATCATCTCTGAAGATGTCAACACTAGCCCAATACCCGCTCCTTTTTGGTTTGATGCTCCGTCTACATGCACTTCCCACGTCGGAGGGGGACACCTGGTGATACTACAGGCTAGTTTTGCACCTCTTTCATCTAATGCTAATTGACTCTCCGCTTCCGGTTCGGTGAATTCTGCCACCAAGTCGGCCAGTACCTGGCCTTTAACTGAGGTGCGAGGCATGTACTTAATGTCGAAAGCTCCCAGAATTGTACCCCACTTGGCTATCCTTCCCGTGTAGTCTGCACTTTTAAGTACGGCTTTTAATGGGAGTTGAGTAAGAACAATCACCGTGTGCGCTTGGAAATAATGAGGCAACTTGCGTGTGCCAAGCACCACCGCTAATATGGCCTTTTCCAGTGGAAGGTAGCGTATTTCTGCCTCATGCAGTGACTTACTCACGTAGTATACTGGTCGTTGCACGCCGTTGTCAACCCTTATCAATACTAAACTTACTGCATAGGAGACCACTGCAATGTACGCAAAAAGGACCTCGTCCGGCTCAGGGCTTGACATGACAGGCGGCCGAGCAAGATAGTTCTTGAGTTGTTGAAAAGCCGCGTCACATTCCGTTGACCATTCAAAGCTTTTCCATTTATTGATCAACAGAAAGAAAGGTCGGCACCTGTCCGCCGATCGAGATATAAATCTATTCAGCGCAGCGGTCATTCCGGTTAGTTTTTGCACTTCCTTTGGGTTCCGAGGAGTTCGCATACTGATGATGGCTTTAATTTGGTCGGGATTGACTTCAATTCCCCTGTGAGTAACCATATAACCTAAGAACCTGCCTGAGCCAACACCAAACGAACATTTGGCGGCATTCAAACGTAGTTTATAACTTCTGAGAATTTCGAAGACTACTCGAAGATCTTCAAGGTGTTCAGATGCTCTTTTGCTTTTCACCACCATGTCGTCTATGTAAATCTCCATGTTTTTCCCTAATAATGATTCAAACATCCTCGTCATCATTCTTTGATAGGTGGAACCCGCATTCTTCAGACCAAATGGCATCACCTTGTAGTGGTAGTTCCCCACTGGCGTGACAAAAGCAGTTTTTTCTTGATCGTCCAATGCTAAAGGTATCTGATGATAACCCTGGAAGGCGTCCAAGAAACTCATTCGAGGATGGCCGACTGTGGCATCTACCAGTTGATCAATTTTGGGCATGGGGAATGGATCTTTAGGGCAGGCTTTATTTAGATCTGTGAAATCAACACATACTCGCCACTTTCCAGTCTTTTTCTTGACCACCACCGTATTTGCCAACCACTCAGGATAGAAGACCTCTTTGATAGCCCCTGCTTTCTTTAGCTTTGACACTTCCTGACGGACCGCTTCTGCATGCTCTTTAGACGGCCGACGAGGGAGTTGCTTCCTGGGGGTCATCATCGGATTAACATTCAGATGGTGGCAAATGAAGTCTGGGTCTACCCCCGGAGCCTCGTAAGCATCCCATGCAAAGACGTCTATGTTTCGCTTGAGGAACTCTATCAATTCCTCTTTCTCTGACTGGGGTAGTTGAGATCCGACTTGAAAGAATTTATCAGGGTCATCTCCTATTATGACCTTTACAAGATCTTCACATTTCGCCTCCTCGGACAGCCCATCTTTGGACAACATTGGGGGTTTTGATTGCTATAGCTCTTCTTTTTGAGCCTCAGATTCTGCTTCTGGCTCATGTCGGATAGCTGCTATCATGCACTGCCGCGCCATGGTTTGATCACCCAATATCTCCTCTATCTTGCCTCCAGAGGGGTATTTAATCTTCTGATGCAGGGTGGAAGAGACTGCTCCTAAAGTATGAAGCCAAGGCCTTGCAACAATTGCCGTATAAGGGGAGTAGGCGTCCACCACTATAAAATCGACCTCCACTATCTCCGCTCCGGCTTGCACTGGCAGCCTGACTTGTCCCCTCGGAATAATAGTCTTTCCCTCGAAGCTCACTAAAGGGGAATTATAAGGCGTCAGATCTTCAGCTCTTAGGTTCAGCCCCTTGAAGAGATCAGGGTACATGATCTCGGCTGCACTGCCTTGATCCACCATTACCCTCTTCACATCGTAGCCTCCGATTCGGAGGGTAATTACTAGGGCGTCGTCATGAGGTTGGACAGTTCCGATCTTGTCCTCATCCGAGAATCCCATGACCAAGGATCGGCTTGACTTGGCTCTCTTTGACTCATGCGAGTCATCCTCAGGGTACAGCCGAGTCACTGACATTACTCTGGAGGGGCATGACCCCGTTCTGCCAGGTGCCGCAAAGATAACATTAATGGTTCCAAGAGGAGGTCTCGGAGGATTCCCCCTTTCCGACCGAGTTTCCGAAAGGCTGCCCAAGCTATTGGAATGATGCAACAGCTGTTTTAATCTGCCCTCCTGGACAAGCTGGTCAAGGTGATCCCACAAACTTCTACAGTCCTCAGTGGTATGACCGTGGTCTTTATGATATTGACAATAGAGATTTCGGTTTCTCTTTTCGGGGTTTCCCATCATCTTATTGGGCCACTTGAAGAAGGGCTCGTTTTTTACCTTCTCCAGGACTTGGTGCACAGGCTCTCGGAATACAGCCCCAACTATTTGGCTGTTACTAGATGCCTGTTGCTCGGCATAATCCCTTCTTGGCCGGTTATTATTGTACCTGTCCGGCCTAAACTCTCTCCTTTCTTGGGGGACAAGCTTGCCTTTCCCTTTTCCTTGTTGCTGCTGCTGTTGATCATCTTCTATCCTCTTATATTTATCCACTCTATCCATTAATTGTTGCAAGCTGGTGACTGGCTTCCCTGTCAGGGACTTCCTCAGGCCATGCTTGGAGGGAAGACCAACCTTGAAGGTTCTGATAGCAACCTCATCAAAATCCCCGTCAATCTCGTTAAACATCTCCCAATACCTCTCGGCATATGACCTCACAGACTCCCCTTCCCTCATTGTCATGGACAGCAGGGAATCAAGGGGTTGAGGAACTCTGCTGCATGTAACAAACCGGGAGCAGAATGATTGAGTGAGCTTCTTAAAGGAACCGATGGAATCAGTCTTCAGCCCATCGAACCATCTCATCGGCATCGGTCCTAGGCTAGAGGGAAATACTCTGCACAATAAAGCCTCGTCTTGAGAGTAAACTGCCATCTTTTGTCTGAATTGGCTCACGTGTTCTACAGGGTCGGTACGTCCGTTGTACATAGAGAACGTAGGCTGATGAAAACGTCTGGGAAGCTTTGCCTTTTCTATTCCCCTAGTAAAGGGGGACTTAGAAATTTGGGTCAAAGCTTTCTTCATGTCTTTGGTCCCCACTCCCCTTCTAGAGGAACTTTTTCTCCTTCTCTTGTGAGAATGCTCTTCTTCATAGGAATAGGATTCACTGGGGGGAGTTTCCGAAGAATCCCTGTAACTGTCCTCCCCTTCACCGCTGGAGGAGACATCAGAACTTGAAGGGGTGTGATTTCGTTGCGCTCGACGAAGCTTCTTTTTCAATCCTTCTATTTCACGCTGCAAGTTCTTTTCATCAGCGTGCCCTTGCACCATATGGCTCTTTCGTCGATAACCACTCTTCCCAGCATGGATCGTTCGCGAACTACCCTCACGCTGGTTATCTAAGTGGTTCTCCCGTTCAAGATTATGGAGTTCATCTTGCTGACTGACGTTTGCCGACTCTGCATAGGGCGGACTGGCCTGTTGCGGTCCCGAACCTGCCATAACTGCCGTAACTTTCTACTAACACTAATTCTCCCCACAGACGGCGCCAATTGTAGGGTCACAAATTGTAGCCCACACCTTAATAGAAACAGGAAATGGGCCCAACAAGCCCAATACAATAAATTTGTGAGAGAGTGGGTTAAAGAATTGGGCTAGCAGCGATTTTTACAACAGTTATTGGGATCTGGGTACTTGGCCGAGGAGGCTAAAACGCATGAGCGAATTAGGATTTTACGTCCGAGGAATATGGTTTGGGTAGTTTTCATGGATTATAATCAAATCCGAGGGGTATGATCTTGGATTAGATGCTTTCTTTTAGGTTGTATTTTTCCCGGTGCTACAGTAGTTGTTTCTTGATGTTCCTCTTTTTCCTTCTTCTTTTTTCTTCTTATGAAGGGTTTATTCCATTATATAGTCCTTCATTGCCCGATCTTATCGTCCACTTGTCTGTCATCTAGCACGGTACTTGAGTTTCCATTTCCTTTCTTACAGCTTTTTGACTTCCTGGGGATAAAGATCACTTTCAACACTGTTCAGGGGTCTTCTCCACATAAATGCGGCCAGGAAAGCAGCTGTGATGCATTTAATGCGGTGGTAGCAGCTTTTTCTTAAGATATTTCTGCATCCTTATCCCTTCAATATGCATTGATAATCTATCTTTACCTCTGGAACTTCCTGGAGGGTGGACTAAGGGAAAGCCGAGGTTCCTCTCACCATCAGACGTCATGTCCGAGGAGGGTATTCCTCTAGGACTAGCCTCTTGGGATCCTTACGCGCTCTACTGTTAGTTACAACGGTCCTTTGTGATTTCTTCTCCTCGGGCGTATTGTTGATGAAACGTCGTTCCTGGGCCTAGATCATGGGCCCATGTTTTACTCCCCCACAATATAAAACCGAAACCTCCGAAGTTTTCATAATTTTCCACATTAACACAATATTTAAATAAAATTATTTTTAATTAATCCAAACTTAACAAAGAGTAAAACTCTATCTCTCTAACAAGTTCAACTTGAACTCAAACTCAATCATTGATAATTTATTTCCAAATTTGTAAGGTTAATTATGAACACTATAAAAAGCAAAGCAAACCTCAATTTTTTATTTTACTTTTAAGCCAAGTAGGGGTATGAGCTTTTCTAATATTATTTTCTTCTCCTCTAGTTTGTTAAAAAAAAAATTATGGTTTTTCATATATTTTTTTAAAAGTAATTTTCGTACATGAACCACCAAACTCTTTTTAGCTTTTTTTTACAAAAAAAAAAAAAAAAAAAAACTTGCAATAATTGAAATTATTCTTTTGAATGAACCCATCTTTCTCTTATATTTCTCTATTGTTTAGTCATATATATTTTGTTTTATTTCAATAATTTCTAAGCAATAAATCATTTGATTTTTTAATATTTTTTGGTTTTTCAGAGATTTTAATATCTGAATTTTTGAGTTATTTTCTTGTAATATCTAAAACTGTCTAATAAATTTTTTGTAAGCTATTGCATGTTTAAGCAATGACTTTTTCATCAAATTATAACACAAATTGAAGTCATACAAAAGCAAAACAATGATGTAATTTCTTAAATTTTTTATAAAATTATTTTAGTCACTCACAGTTAGGTAAGTTCTCATGCAGAGATTAGTTTTTTAAAATTTTTATTAAAAACTGCAAAAATTATCTAAAAGAAGTTAATTACTTTTTCACTGTCTTATAAAAAAAATTACCTAAAATATATTCCTAAACATAATTAAAACCCACTTCCGCAAAAAACACAAAACACTGTTGTGCTTTTCAGTGTCCTCTTCATCCATCTTCGTCTTCTCTCTTTCTCTGCAAATCCAATGCCAATGGCATTTCACAGACCCACAAATCCCAAACCAAAACCCAGATCCCAAATCCTCTTTTTCACCCTCGCCATAGCCGCCATTGCCCTTTTGTACCTCTTCTCTACTCTGATGTCCACAAGTGGTTTCTCATTTTCCTCCTCAAAAACTTTGAATATAGTTTTCAATCCCAACAACCGTAACAGCCACGAAAGAATTCACAAAGGACACGAGAAGTACTTGTATTGGGGTGACAGAATCGACTGCCCAGGGAAGCATTGTGACTCCTGCGAAGGTCTGGGTCACCAGGAGTCCAGCCTCAGATGTGCCCTTGAGGAAGCCATGTTTCTTAAAAGGTGTGTGCTTTTGAGTGTTTTGGTTCTTGGGTTTGTCTTTGTTTTGTGTTTTATTGCTGGGTTTGGGGTTTTATGCCCTGTTTGATTCCTGAGAAAATGTGGCAAAAGAGACTGTTATGATGTGGGAAAACACACTTTTGCTAAAATTTTCTTTTAGTATGTAAGTATGTTAGCTTTGCAGTGGTAAATTGTTCATCTTTAGGTAAATTAACAGTAAAAAGTGTGTGAGCCTTTGTAATTTGGATGAGTTCAATGTGTTTAGAATATAATTTGACCAGAGTCAATTTTGGTTAGGATAAATCTTAGTTACAGTTGCATAGGTTCTCCAATTTAATTCAACCATGTAGTTGCATTGGCAAAGATAATATTGATATTTTTTTTTTTTTAATTTGTATTGTTCTATACAACCATGTGATTGAATTCAATTGGGGAACCTAAGGTACTGCAACTAAAAAACTGTGCCTATACTTATCAAAAAAAAACTGTACCCACGTTTTGCCTGGTTGGTTAGTTGTATCATGTAAATGAATCTACTTTACCCATCCAAATTGAGTTTCTTATAGTTGCAGACTTTGTCCTAGCTGGTTTTACAAGATATGCTGTCATTATGGTTAATTAGGACAGTTTTTCTGGGAATTTCATTCTTGGAATTTGGTAGTGTTGAGTGTCCTGCAAATGGCAGCATATATTATCATGGTTGTTATTCTGATTTTAATAGTTTGCTGCAATTATGTACATTCCTATGCTATGTAGTTCTCGATGTACTGAGTTATTTATCATGGAATTCTTCACTAACTTGATATTTATGATGTGGGAATATAGTAATTTTATGTAATGTTGCTGAATTGTTCACCTCTGTTTCTTGTTGCAGAACTTTTGTCATGCCTTCTAGGATGTGCATCAATCCTATACATAACAAGAAAGGAATCCTTCATCATTCCGATAACAGAAGTTCAGAGGAAAGGTGAGTTCAATGAGACTTCTTTTGTCTTTTGGTTTCAGAAGAAAATGCTTTGCTGTTATCAATATGTTATCTTCCCTGCTGCCAAGAGCCTTGTAGCTTAGAGGCATTGTCTAGTCTTCTTTATGAGGAGGATCCTCCTGCCCCCACTTTTTGTAACAAATGGATTATAAAAAGAATGTTATTGTCCCTGCACATTTTTTTTTCCCTTTTTTTTTTTCTATCTGCTTTGAATTTGGAAGGTTCTGGAAAAGATGCCTTCTAGGTTTGGTTTTGTACATGCAGTTTGCCTTTACTTTCTATTAATGTATACGGTAATTATCAATCAGAAAAGTAAATTGATCTACAATCTGAACTGGTTTCCTTTAATTTGGTAGGTGGGCAGCAAGCTCTTGTGCCATGGACTCTTTGTATGATCTGGACCTCATATCTGATACTGTACCTGTAATTTTAGACAATTCAAAACTATGGTATCAAGCACTATCTACGAGTATGAAGCTAGGACCTAGGGGAGTTGCCCACGTGGAAGGAATTAATCGTGTTGATCTTAAAGAGGACAGTCATTACTCAAATCTCTTGCTCATAAACCGAACTGCAAGCCGTCTTTCATGGTGAGTTGACCTTTTTTCCCCCTTGATGGAAATTTTTTTCCTCTTCTTCTCAAACATTGTCTGGGTATTAAATATCGAACTTGATTGGGTCTTCCTTGAACCTCCATACCTATGATTTAGTTCAGTTGATTTTGATCGAAAGAAACATTGAATCATCAAGGATAGGGTTTCATGTCTTTCATGCAATCAAATATCAGTAATCAGTGAGGTTTTTGAAAATTTCTGTCATGTTCAGTTGGATTTCATATGTTATAATTATTATTATTTGTTAGAAAAGAATCCGGGATATGTTTCTGCTAAGTCTACCTGTTGTACATCTTGTAGTCCTTGCAAATCCCTGCAAATCAGTCATGATTTTAAATCTCTGTTGTTTTTGTCAAGGACTCGGCGTTCTGATAATGATAGCTCTTCAGGTTTATGGAGTGCAAGGATCGAAACAACCGTAGTGCTATAATGTTGCCATATTCTTATCTCCCTTCAATGGCATCAAAGGAATTAAGAGATGCAGCTGATAAGGTATGTATTATATGAAATCCTGTTGAAAATTTCACTCTGCGTTCTTTTTCGAGGCTTGATTGGTATAATTTTCAAGATGTCAATTTCCTTTCTTGCTGTGGGGACCAAACAACATGAATATCTATACTCTCTATGTTTTGTTGATCATATATTGAATAAGACTCTGAATTAATTTCACAGTTTATAACTTAATGATATTTAAGCCAATTTGAGCCGTTTGTCACTTAATTAGCACTCAAACTTTCAATTTATATTTATATTTTATTATATTATATTTTATTTTATTTTTTGATTGGTTCAACCTTTCAGTTTTACAAGCCTTATGCAGTTTTATGCTGATCATATAATGTATATAGCTAATGAACGGAAAGGCCTTTATTCTGGACCGCAAAATGTCACTTCCCAAACCAAAAATACCTTTTCCACATCTATGAAAGGTGAAACATTAAGGTCCACAACAAATAATATAAATGAAGTTCATTTTGTATCTAAGCTGTTGAGGATTGGAGGTCGTATTATCTCAAGGGCTTTGTAAAATCTTTTGAAGTTTTTGTTCTCTGAGTATGCATTATGAATTGTACTAGTGAGCTCCAGCTCAATGGCACCTCCCCATTGTTGTAAGGTGGAGGTTGAGGTCATGGGTTCAAAACCCCCGGGTGTGAAACTTACCAATAAAAATATAAATTGTGTCAAAATTTCCAATGCCTTGAAAAATAATATTCAACCTTACGTGACAAAAAATCTTTTGCAGCATTTGAGTTATATGCTTATATTATTATCTAATCTAGTCAATGAAGAAGAAATGGTGGGTAAATTTTGCCTACCTCAAATATCTTGAGGCCTGAAATGCCCTTCAAATTTAATTGAACTGTCAATTTGGTCTGTGACTTTTTTTTTTATTTGGTCAGTTTGGCCCCTAAATTTTCAGACGGGTCAATATGATCCTTCCATCAGGGAGCAAATTGATAGCTTTCACAAACCATATATATATATATAAAATACAATTTCATTGAAACAGAAAGGCATATATAATATATGGGATGCATACAAGAATAAAGCCTTCTTGTGCAAACTTCAAGGGACCAATTAGTACTTAAAGGACTCCTTGTAAGGCTACCGTAACTCAATAAAATTGTAATTTGAGAATTTCAGGTTGATTTAACTGAATCAAATTTTAATTTAAGATCAAAGCAGAAGGTTGGTAATTAAGAGTTTGTTTTCCTGAAGAGACAGATATCAATGGAATGATGACTATGTAGCTAAAGTGGATATGTGATTCCAAATTGTTAAATATTTTGTGTACCCTGTTTTGGTAGTGGTGGTATCAATACCTTGCTCAAATATCCTAAAGAACTAGAATAAGAATACTGCTTTAGAGTAGGGGAAGGGATGGATAGGTCAAGGGTGAGTTGTGGCAGGGATGTACATTGAAATCTGTGTCAAGATATGAAATGTTTGTCAGAAAGTAAACATCAATTTGAACATGTTCATCTTGAGAAAATTGGTGGTCTCAATAGATTTATGAAATATGGAACAGCTAATTGAGTCATTTTAGTGATCTCCTTTGAAGATTGATGGCTGTGTTCGGTATGTATATTTACAATATTGAAGGATCTCTTTTTCTTGATTGTCTATCCAACTTTAAATAGTTAAAAGCCAACAATTATTCATTGTCTGTCCAATTACAAAATGCAGTATAATTTTGAAAGCATGTTCAGCATGTTCAATCTCTGTCAATATTCTGGTGCTTATTTCTTCCTACATTCCTGAAGTCCTAAAAATAATTGAAGATGTTTACATATAGCATGTGAAATGGGTCTCAGGCTGCAAAGCACAAGAAAGCTCACAAAAATCACCACTTCATGTCAAAGTGCCAAACATTAAGACATCCAGATCATCTTTCATAAAACCTCAATTGTGCAGGATGAGCACTGGGTAGTGGCCTATATTATAGCTATATGCAAACATTGCAGTGGAAACTTTGTTGAAAACCTTGGTATGAATTGCAGTCACCCTTAAAAAAGGCTCTTATGGTGATGAACCTCCTATCCTAGATATAGCTAGGATAAGGTAGTGTAGGTATCTAGATTATAATTCAGAATTGTTGTTGATTCTATTTTGTTACTTTTGTATTATATAGCATTAATACTACTACTAGGAGATTTATTTTTATAAAAAAATAATAATATAAATTAAGAGAGGTTTAGGACAGGAGTTTTGTTGTTAAATAATTAATTTTCAAACTAATTTAGGCTAATCAGTTTCTCCTTGCTCCAGTTGCTGCATTAGTGCTTTCTCTAAAACACATTTATTTGCATACTTGAATCAAGCTCTGACCAAATTCATGTCCACAGATTAATGCACTCCTTGGTGATTATGATGCCATCCATGTTCGTCGTGGTGATAAAATAAAAAACAGGAAGGACAGATTTGGAGTTGAAAGAAGCCTGCATCCCCATCTGGATAGGGATACACGTCCTGAGTTTATCTTACGTAGAATTAAAAAGTGGATCCCACCTGGACGAACTATTTTTATTGCTTCCAATGAGAGGACTCCTGGATTTTTTTCCCCACTCTCTGTCAGGTAAACACTGTGCCCCCCACTCTGTCTCTCAAGCACATAAAGGTCTTGAAGAGTTTTCACTGCAGAGAATATGTTCTGTCCTAAACATAAATCCAATCATTGCTGCGCTATTATGTGATATCTTGAGGGCAGTTCATCTTGGAGGATCTGGCAGAGTTGTGGCAGTAGAAATAAATCACAATATATTGCCTTCATAGGTGGATAAGATTGATTAGGCTTTCGTTACACAAATGTGATAACTCTTTCCTTTTTTAAGATGAACACCTTTAAGCCTGCCCTGGTGTTCTAGAACCATGTATGATGCACCTTTCATCATAATTTTTTCTTATGCATTAACATCACATATATTTTCTCCCTGTGAATTTGTGGTCCAACCTTAACTATATATCTGAGATTGGCCATGTAAACTCATGGTCAGTAATTCTACTTTTGACAGCATATATTCATAAGGTGCCACATAATCCAGTTTGGAGGTATTCCTCGAAACTGGTTTGCATAGAAACATTGTCCTATATATATATATATATATTAAAAACCTATCAATATATATAGAAGGAAAAAGCATGTTCTATTTTTATTTTTAACTGAATTCTGGGTTTTCAGATTCTTTTTTGTCATGGGGGGAAATAGTGAAGTTTTTTTTTTGGGGGGGGGGGGGGGGGGTGTTTGTTAATTTTACTTTTTGTTATCCTGTACTGTTAGTATTTGTCTGAAGTTATTTGGTGGTACTTACTGGCTCAAAATCAGATGTCTTGAGGCTTCAGATTGTCATGTCAAGACCTGCTGACCTTGATTCCTGTTGATCCGTGTTTGCAGGTACAAATTGGCATATTCATCAAACTTTAGCCGGATTCTGGATCCTTTGATTAAGAACAACTACCAGTTGTTCATTGTTGAGAGGGCTATCATAATGGGAGCCAAAACATCCGTCAAAACATTCAAGGAGGATGAAACTGAACTCAGCCTCACTGATGACCCAAAGAAGAACACCAAATCGTGGCAAATACCTGTTTATACCATGGATGAAGAGGGAAGGTGACAATGCTTGCATAAGGAGTTTTCTGATTTATCTACCACCAAGCTCATTATTTCCACTCATTCCCATACAACACAAGCACACTAGTTGCATATCAGAAAGCTAACAGAGAAAAATCTACGTTGGGAGGAAATGAGAGGCTGACCACTTAAAATTGATGTTGTAAATTGTGGTACAAGTTAAAGATAGGCTTGTATGTGTTCACGATAAATATGTATATCTTTACAGAACATTCTCATTTTTGTTCCTTTTTACGTATTTTTGCACTTTCAAGTGTTCACTAGCAATATGTTAATTCATGCATTCATTTCTCTCATTGTATGAGACCTTTGGCTCAGAATCAACACTCCTGCATTTAGCTGTCACTCTGTAGGCCGTCTCTAGAAGCTTGGTTCATGCCATATAAATCATTGCAGTCCTCAAACTTTTCTTTGTATTTTCTGAGATACTGAAGTGGATAGATGGAGAACATTACCATGTTCAAATGGTAGATTGACATTTGTATGTAGTTTTGGCCACCCTGATGCAGCAAAGAAACCCACTGAGCAAGACCAAAAATGTTGGAGGCAGACCTCCTCAAAATGCTGGAGTAGGAGCCTGCAATATTTATACACAATTGCTTTGACGTGAGATAAACCCTAATAACTTCTGACAAAAGCCAATTTTGGTTCAAATGTTGTCTATAACTTTCCTTATATTATTATTTATAATTTTGTTTTATTCTTTTTTTGCTGAATTTTATAATTTTGTTTGTTGATCCACCTGACCATTGGCTTAAGAATACATAATATGGAATAGAAATAATTGTTGTAATCTCACGTTCTTGGGTAAACGTTTGTACTCTCGTCCAATTGAAAGCCAAGCCATTATCATCAGTTACAGTTTCTGGTAGACCAAAGTAATATATGATCATTTCTTCTTAGGAACTAAATCACATCTTCATTAAGAGCTATGTAGTTTAAGTTTTTAACTAAAAAAAAAAAAAAATCACATTTTCATTTATATCATGAAGATGACATGCTTTTGCCTCTAGTCACTTAGTGATATAGTTTATTGCTGCTATAACAAAGCTATTTCTTTTCCTTGAAGTAGCCCTTACTTTTCCTATTAAACTGATTGCCAATCCTTTGAATGGCCATGATTTTAATTCTAAGGCATTATAAGTGCATCAACTAGGATTTTCCAATTATGAAATAATTGGCTTTCTCCAATCGCATTGTTTGGTAGTTGAGAAACTTTTGGGAAGAAAAATATTCTTTTTGCATGTTATTTAATTGGCTTGGCATAGATAAATTAACGTGACATGATTTGAGTAGTTGAAGTAATCCATCTAACAAACATGGATGGCACTTAATGATTACATTAACGTTGAAGAATAATGGAACCTTGTTTCCAAATGCTAGGTTTAAGGATCAAAATATACCGAACTTTTAAAATGGTGTAAATTGTAATTTAGTTTTTATTGAAAGTTTGGTTAAAATATAATTGTACTTGAGAGGGGGAAAAAAAGAGGTTTTAATAAGCTACACATGAGCAAATTAGACAAAAAGATAAAAGAAAAACCTCTTGGTAAACGTACACGAGTAAATCAATGCATGCCATAAGTATTTTCTCTAGAAACGAAAAAAAGAGAAAGAAAATTCTTTGTCACTGTACTAGAATGAGATATATGAATTTTTTTTTTTTTTTAATAAATTTTAAGAAAGAAGATAGATCATATTTGTGGAATAATATGAAGAATAGTGTACACTGGTCCTTAGTAGTTGATCAATCATATGAAGAACAATTAAATGACATCATGGCATTCCATTTCATTAAATATGTACAAACTTTGTAAAGAATAGCGTTCTCCCTTAACGAAAGAATCGAAATCCGTTACCAAATTCAGAAAGGTCAACAAATCCATGCAGCCATATCATGCACTGCAGATTTTTCGAGAATTCGTTCTCAGTTAAAAAAAAAAAAAAAAAAAAAAAAAAAAAAAAAAAAAAAAAACTTTCTTTAAATACTGGAATACGAATCTTTTGTATTTTTTTTTTAAAAATATATATATATATATATATATATATATATATATTTGTTTGACTTTCTTTATAAAATAACAAAAGTTAAAAATGGAAAAAATAATAATAAATAAAAACAAATTCAACATAAGTTATGATTGTGAGAATATAAAGTGGAACACAAAAAATGAAACAGAGTATATGTATTAAAAAAACTCAACCATATTGTCTTTATAGTAACAATATTTGGGACATCATATCTGATATATCTTTATGAATTACCACCAATAAGTACTGCTGAATATATTCAAGATGTGCCAAGGTGGTGTTGGTGGAAGTGCCATAGGAGGAGGAAGTGATGATATCGGAGTAACTGGCGGTGGTAGCAACTCTTTAAACGGCAGTGGCAGTGGTACTAGCATGATGGTTACTCCAAGGATTGTAGAAGCATTAAGGGACTATTTTGAAAGTAAGTGAAATATATATAAATATATATATATATATATATATGTATGTATATTGGATTCTTTTCGTTTTATGTTTTAATATATGTCTCTCATAGGGATGGCCATACCCATTGGGTAATGGATATCCAACCCTACCCGATCCAATTATTCTGGGTAATACCCAATTCTTAATGGGTAGAAGGTAATTGGGTAAGGTTTGGATATTACCCAAATATTTTGGGTAGGGTTTGGATATTACCCATTTACCCATTATTACCCATTTAACTAATTAAATCTAATTCAAACCCAACTCAACTAAATTATTATGGGTAAACCTCAACCCACCCAATTAGCCAATAATCAAAATTATCAAATTGCCCCTAAAACTTGAAAATGACCAAAGTATTCCTAAAATATTCTAAAATTGTCGAAATACACCCTAAACCTAAAAAATGACTAAAATACCTCCCAAACTTTAAAATTACCAAAAATACCTCAGAAACCTAAAAAAATTACCAAAAATACCCCTGAAACCTAAAAAATGACCAAAATACCCCTAAAAACTGAAAATTACCAAAATACCCCCCTAAACCTATAAAATGACCGAAAGACCACTGAAACCTGAAAAATTACCAAAATACCCCTAAAACCTAAAAATTACAAAAATACCCTCTAAACCTAAAAAATGACCGAAATACCCCTGAAACATAAAAAATTAATGAAATACCCCTTGAAACCTAAAATGACCAAAATACCCCCCGAAAACTAAAAATTACCAAAATACCCTCTAAACCTAAAAATGACCGAAATACCCTCAAAACCTAGAAATTACCAAAATACCCCCCCTAAACATATAAAATGACAAAAATACCCCCGAAACCTATAAAATAACCAAAATACCCCCTAAACCTAAAAAATGACTAAAATACTCCCGAAACCTATAAAATTACCAAAATACCCCCTAAACCTAAAAAATGACTAAAATACTCTCGAAACCTATAAAATTACCAAAATACCCAAAAACTTATAAAATGACAAAAATGCCCCTAAAACCTATAAGATGATAAAAATGCACCTAAACCTAAAAAGTGACTAAAATAACCTCGAAACCTAAAAAATGACTGAAATACCCCCAAAGCTTAAAAAATAACCGAAATACCCCTAAAACCTAAAAATGACCAAAATACCCCGAAACCTAAAAAATTACCAAAACACCCCTGAAACCTTAAAATTACTAAAATACCTCCAAAACCTATAAAATTACCGAAATAGCCCCAAAATATAAAAATTACCGAAATACCTCTAAAACCTAAAAAATGACAAAAAAAAAAATCATCAATCTCTTGGAAGTGGCTAAGTTTGTGGATCCTCAACCTGCAATCGTTTGGGCTTCGTCTAGCTCTGTCTACCACAGACTTATCACAACATATGAACCGATTTAGAGTACAAAATCATTTTCACAAATTTACATGATTTGAAGCCAAAAAAAAAAATCATCAAGTATAAACAAACACAACCCAAAACAAAGCAATCCAACATACTCATAAGTCACAGATTAACTAAGATTTAATTCTCTAAACTAAAATAACAGAAACCTAACCAAGTTCATCACAATATCTTTTTTTTTTTTTTTGATTTGATCACAATATCTTTATACCATAATAAGCAAAACAATCAAACATACTTATAAGTCACCGATTAACCAATATTTAATTCTCTTAACTAAGATACCAAAAACATAACCAAGGTCATCACACAAAATCCTTAAAGCACTAAAATCCCAGGTAACATAACAAGAGACCAAAACCAAAATATTTCAATCAGATCTACAATCAATCTAACAAAGAAAATAAACATGAATCTAACACAAAAAAGAAATGGTAGCTACAGTTTCAGAAAGTCAAACCAAAGGTTTTCATAGATACTTCATAGATCTACAACAACAATATTAACAATCTAAATCAACCAAATAATAAAACATCAACTATCAACGTTAAAAACGAAAACTTATATAAATGATTTTAGCAGATTCTCAAAGAAAAACAAAGTGAATCAAATAAACGAAGAATCAGATATCATATAAAAAGGTTCAATACCATGAGAGACTCTCTCATGGTATTGAACCTTTTTTGTGATAAGAAGAGATGGTGAAAGAACTGTACCAACTCGAAGTATTCAAGGGTCACTAGAGACTGCATGCTAGATAATTATTACGGAAACCATTTGAGGTTATTATTAAGAGCTACATTCAGAAGGTCTCAAAATGCAAGGACTAATTTTTTTCTTCATGGATTATAATGTTGATGCAAATAATTAATTACTTAATTACTTTTTTTGTGATACAACAAAGTTTTTTAAATCCTAAAAAAATGTCATTTGAGCAACAAAGCTAGCTATCATTGTTCGATACAATAAATTGAAGTTATAATTCAGACATGCTTTTGTTTCAATTTTTACATTTTTTTTCTATCCTTGAAAGTTACTTTACTTCTTTTGTTTCAGTTAGAAATTATATTTTATCTAGGAGTAATTACACTCATCTCTTTTATGTTTGGATAAATAACACTTCACCCCAAATTTGAAAGAAAAAAACACTTTCCCCCTTGACATTTGATTGACTAAATTAAAAATGTTGTGTATTAACCTGTCCTTTTGCTTAAGGGAAGGTTTCAAAAATTATCCTCTATTTCAAAATTAAAATTCATTATTTTTAATTTTTAATTAAAGTGTATTATAAAATATTAAGTATGATTTTTTTTTTCTTTTTTTAGTTATGCAGAGATTTGTTGTTGCAAATGTTTTGGTGTTTGATAAATTTTGCATTTTCACTCTAAATTTATCAGTTATTTTTTTACTAACAATAGTTAAATTTTTGTAAGGAAATTTATATAGAAATTTAGAATATTTCATTACTAATATAAACAGAAGATGAGGAAGGTTAATTTCTTTAAATTTTAAGGGATAATTCCCATATAAATAAATAAATAAATAGTATATATATATATATATATATATATATTAGTTAAAGGCTGATGCCTTTCCTACAAAATATTAAATCTTAAATACTATATATTCCAATCAAATGTGATGTTTTTTTTTTTTTTAATTTTTAATTTTTTACTTATTTAAATCATATGGTTCAATTTTTTATTTTTGAATTATAAGTTTTGCTTTGTTACATTTTATATTGCGTGAGGTTTTAGTTTGTTTCGGTTTGCCTAACAACTTATGTTTATTGGTGAACACCCTTGATGGCTATATGTTGTTTATGAAGCCCTTCAGTTTACAATAAACTTAATGTAGATTTTATAAATTAGAGAACCCTATACTAATCTTATGCTAACACTAACCCAAGGTTAATTTATTTGTTTTACAAGAACGTGAAAAAGAAGCTGAATTAGCTCGTTTGGTTAAGTAAGGGGAGCTGGAATTTTAGAGGCTAAACAGCAGATGAACTTGATACTGTCTTGAGATTGATGGACTTCATATAAAGATCGAACATTCCGCCCAAGGCCTTTTGAAGTCCGAAGAAGAAATTAAGCAACTTCAAGAAAAGGCTAAGCAACATCTAAAAAAGGCTATCAGGGGTATGGAGGAGCTTGAGAGCTACAGGAAACGCCTTGTGGAAGCCTTTGAAAAATTTGAATTTGAAAATTTGCTATTACTATGGCTTTTATGTAATTTTTGACTTCGTTTATGTTTTTGACTTGTGTGTTTACACACTGAGTATTGAATAATTTCTTGCATCACATGCCAAATTCGTTCAAATAGAGTTTCCCATAACAAAAATTTATTGGAAAAACTTGAACCAAAGATGATCCACAATTCCCAAATCAAAATAGTAGCTAGATTAATAACACTCTCAGAACCACTAGCATATATTCAAAGATATTACCAAAATGAGTAGCTAAATGTGACATAACTGATCAAAAAACTTTCCATGAAAACAAAAGAAAGAGATCTATGGAGAGTGACTACACCTCTTCCCTAATTCTATCTCCACATATTCGGGTCACATCAATAAAATTCGTACTTCTAATTGTAAGGTGTACTAAAAAAAGGGTTCAATATTAACAATATGTGGTGATCGCTATCCTCTATTGGGTCTAACAAATGCTCAGCAAAATAAACTCTTACTAAACATGATTTATTAATTACACAAAAAATGACTATGTTAGCCCAAAATTATGCATTTCCAGATTGTTATACATCTCAATGGCCCAATAAAATCAAATAGGTCCTGTCCTGACCATAACTTTTGTTTGGTGCGTCCCTAAAAAAAGGAAGATGGGTTCACTCCAATAAGATCAATTTGAATTTTATTTTAATCTTTTGGCCTGAGAAATTACAGATTGTGAAAATTTCAAGTAATCTATGTCTGTCCTCTCCACTAACCCCATGCAGGCATTCATGCATTGCCAATTTTATCTTTATTGTCTCAGTGTGTGATGAGTATGACTTAGTAGTGCTTTATGGATTATGTGATTGAATAAATTAAACCATTAATCCTATTTGCTTTTTAAAATAGGGTCGTCTGACAAGTAACTAAAGGAAACCAAAGGATGGGAGAAATCCACAGTGGCAAGAAAACAAAGGAATCCAACAAAGCAATCCACCATCATCCAAAATGTGAAGCAAAGTGTGGATTGACTGTCACAAAAATTAAAACGTATAAAGAAAAAAAAAATTAATGACATTAGAGACCAAAAACATATCAAAGACCAAATGATAAAATTTATGACCAAAGAAATTAACAAGCCATCGGGTACTTGCTTTAGAGGTTATGCAGGCAATGCCTGATCCTATTAGGATTGGCAAACCATCACCACCATTGACAAACGAGCTAAAGGCACTGGTGAGTGGTGTCACTAAACAAGATTGCATTGGCTCAATCTGACGAAGAGTCAGAAACATCTGAGGCCATTTCCGAAACACTCTGATTTCTTGTTGATTTGTTTGATCAGTGAACCAAGGAAAACCCAGCAGATAGTCATACTGCTTTCGGTACAAGCAATGTTAAAAGTTCAAGAATTTAGGAATGTCAACAATTTTAGTAGTGTGGGATTTTGTATTATTCCTGTTGTGGTCAAATATATAGGTCTGCCCAAAAATCCTGTGTAATCTAATTTTTGTCTAATCTAATTGAAAAATCTTTATTGATTTATTTATTTATTTATTTATTTTTTTTTATTTTTTTTTTCTGGTTAGAGTACTCCAAACTTCTGTGGCTGCATCCTATTGTTGGGTTGTGTTTTACTGCTGGGGTTGACTGTAGATGGTCTTAGCCTTTCTGTAAGGCCAAATGTGAGAATGACTCCACATTAGCTGTCCTGTAATAATGGTTCCATTCCCTTGGAAATTCTTCCTCCTGCAAAGAATATTTCATCCTCACCATTTTATATTCAACTTATTAGGTTAATTTTCTATGCCAATTCACGTGTTTGTGTTTGAGGGTTTCAGGTTGAATTTTTTCCCTTCATGCCACAAAGATAAGAAAGGCAGTTAATGCCCTTTAAGGGCACAGGTCAAAGCAGATAAATCAGTTTTCACAGACATTTTTTTTAGTACAAATCGGTTGCCTCTGGCTGTTTGCCTATTTACATTGATGGTTACCCTTACATAAATGGACTTAAATCACTTTAATGTTGCTATGCTATTTATTTCAGCATATATAGATGATGAAGATTCTGTTTCTATCTTGTGGAATCTTATATTGGTATCTTTCAAGTTATTTGTTAATTCAGTTTATAACCCAACAAATCCTCAAGTCATTTTAGTGTCATGTAGTTCCACTTTTTTTTTTTTTTTTTTTTGGAACAGAATTTAAATTCGGTTAGGTATTCTATAATTAGCTTCCAAGATGATAAACCCCTTCTATTTATTACTAATTACTTCACTGATCCACAATATAATGGCAGACACCAACAGATACCCAATTGCCAATTTATTATTGAACTTTTACTGGCCTACAAATCTTTATCCCTTGCCTGTCGAGCTATTTCAATTAGTGCAGTAGATTCATTTCTTTTGACAGATACAACAAAAATAACATATTCTTGAGTTGCATTACATATCTTTTTCATTCAGCATTTGAAATGAGATCTAGAGAAAATGCCTCAATCTATGATTTATGGCAACAAAATAAAAGATCAGTTTTGAGGCATAGCTGATGCAGGACATTCAAGAGGAAAATAAAAGAACAAGAAAATTAAAAGATAACCTTAAGAATTAGCACCTAAGAGTTTCCTGGAATTAGCACCAAAAAACTTAGGCATAGGCACCTAAGGTGTTAGGAATCAGCACACAACAATTTGGAAAATTTCCAACCTGAAATTTCATTAATCAATCGTCTTCTATAAATACAGCCATCTAGCACCCTTTTATAGAGCTTTTACAAATAAAAGATAATCCTATCTAAAAATTAATCCCTAGCTAAAAGATAATCTAATCTCCTATGAGACAAAGAAGATTTGAAAATAATTTTGGCTGTGCTCCCTCATCAATAGCCAAATATCACTGCAAGCTTCAAGGGCATGTAGCCATGTACCAGTCCAAGGCAAAAAGAAGCAAATACTATTTGGTGTAAGGCATACTGAGAAAAATACTTTGGATAAAAATGAACTTCAGCTACATTTTCCTCAGGTGATCCTTGATTTCAATACTCAATCTTTTCACTCTGATGGCAATACTTTCCACTGCCCAACATAATCTTGACTGTATTTCAATGTTACATGAAAAAAAGATACAGTTTGCATAATATAACAGTAATTAGAACTCTGCAGATTTTGCATTGTATTCTATCATCAATATTTCATACATTAAAAGCAAGATCTTCTCCTAATTGTTGCATTGCTTTCATGAAGTTGCCTGAACAGATATGTTCTTCTATCACATTTCTATGTTCTTCAATTAATTATTAATATTGTACACCCAAACACCAAAGTAGTAAGAAAAGTTTTCATCTTGTGCATGCAACGACATAGATATGAGCTATGACCAGTCATGCTGTTAAACATGGAGAGAAATCTCTTGTAAAAAACAGAAAATTTTATGATGGGTTTCACCACTTTGCAAACCTTGAGTTGCCTACTCAGTTTCCTCTCATTCTCTTTCTTGTAAAGTTGCCTAATCCGATCACTCACTTTGTTCTCGAACTCTGCAGTTTCCTTCAGTATTGCTTCATATAATGTCTCCCACATTAACCACACCTTCCTTTCCTTCATCCTTTGAACCACAACATTAGCACTTGAAACCCCAAATTCTCTTTCATAGAATTTCTTCCACAACTTATCAGTCACAATGCTCACATCTCTTCCTATGGATTTGGAACACTTCTCCACATACATCAACTGATCAATATTGCAGTGTGGCAAAACCTTAAGAATTGAAACATCATATGTGAAAAATACCTCTAGACGGAGCTTGTCACCCCACAAGACCAGCTTATCATCTTCTCAATCTCAACCTCAAGTAACTCTGACACAGAACCAGACCCATCTTCAGTTTCATTGCTCACCATGTTTCTATAGCCAAATTTTGATTCTCATCCATATTTGATTAGTTTCTGATCAAGAAGATTAGAAACTTTCACCGCAAGATTACTGCTCTATCTGTAAAAAGCAATCTTTTAAGTCGGTCTCACGTATATACCCAAGCTATACACCGACTCTCATTCTAACCGTCAAAAATGGATTAATGTGCCCAAAAATAATTCAAAATTTAAATTAAAGCCCAATTCAACTAGTTTTTTTTTTTTTTTTTGGGTGAAAAACTGAAAATATCTAGTGGCCCAAAATTACCCGTTTAGTAGAGGAGTTTGAATAATGTTGTTTGTATTTTTTTGAAATATGTATGGGTGAAAAAATGTGTGGAAATGCGTGTAATGTTGTTTGAAAACTGAAAAAACATGTATTTAAGATACTCTACCAAACAAAGCCTAAAAGGCTCCGGTTCTTGAAAGTGTCAAAAAAATTTGTTTTTCGTTATTGGTTTGCTATTTTAATTCCGGTTTGCTTCTTATATGTAAATGTTAAATTGAAATTTATTTCCATAAGTGTGTGAAAAACAACATAATTTAAGATTTGTTTTTGAATAAATTGAACATTTGAAGCAATCAAATTATACTGAATCAAAAATTTCTCCCGCTCTATTTGTTTCGTTGGAAAATGTTTTGTATAGATAGTTTTCCACATTTTCCAGTGTTTGGTAGCACAAAAAAAAACTGGTTAACAAAAAACTATCTTTAGTCAATAGAAAACACTAATAAAAATAAATCTTATTTTCTATAGGCTGTTTTCTAAAAAAAAAAAAAAAAAGGAAAAAAATCTCTCTCTCATGTGTTGCATCTCCTATAAATATTATATTCATTTGTAGTTGCGGGAAACATAATTTTTTGGCGCCTTCTCTCTCTCATAGTAAGCTCTCTCACTTTTTCTCTCCTTAGTCCTCACGCCCTCACTATCACTAACTTTGGTCTCCCCTCTTCCTATAGATCTTTCTCTCTCTATCTATCTCTTGTCTCTCATTCTCCATGTTTCTCTTCTCCTCTATAATACAGTTCTCTGATTATATTTTTTTCCCCTCACTGATCGATCAGTAGCTCCAACTTGCAAAGGAGAACAGATTTGTAGCAGTTATTATTTCATTCCTCTCTACCAAAATCTCAATTCTTTAGTTTGAATTTCAAGCTTGATTTTATTTTTTCTCTAAGAAATTTCCAGTTTGATGGATTCCAGGTAAAAGTTACTTCTTTTTTGAACATAAAAGTGAAAAAAAAAAAAAAAAAAAAAAAGAAGAAGAAGAAGTAAAAGACGAAAATTTTAAATATAGTGCCCCTATGGCTCTAAATTACTTTTACATAGGACAATCTTTACAGTAAATTAATAATATTATTATATAATAAATGATAATTGTTTAGGGGAATTGCATTTGTTGGTGGATAGATTATGCAATGATGATATATTATACAGATACATTACATAAATACATAATTTAGAGTAATATTAAAAACTTGTAGTTGACCATAGTAAACAATTAGTGTACTAGTAAAAACAGTAGACAATTAAAAGTTATTGTTATTTGTACTTATTGAAGATGTATTCCCTTGTCAATTTATATTTATGTGTGTACATGTTTTAAATTATGCAAGAAATATAAATAAAAAAAATTGCATACCAAACACTAGAAAACATTCTAAAACTCATTTTCAAGGTCGTTACCAAACACACAAAAAATGAGATAGTTTTCTAGAAAATGCTTTTCGGAAAATGAGCCATTTTCCAAAAAACAATAATGTTGAAACAAACAGAGCATCCATTTGCTTCTTTAAGACTAAATTTCAAAGGGAAAAGTATGGATTGGTTTAGGAATTATGTAGTAATATTTCTAACCAGTTAAAAAAAAAAAAAAAGGGTTTGATTGTCACTTGTCACATAACAAAGTTGTGTTTCCAATATGCTCTTTGCCATGTCAAACATATGTTTTTTAGTGGTATTCCATTATGTTGTGCTGTATCCCAATTTTTTAAGAATTAACATGTCATGTCATGTTTTGTCCTTATTAGTATCGGTCTCTGTGTCCAGGAAAAATTCTTCAACATGGTATCCGTTGCATATTTATTCTCCCTCACATGAAGGTGGACCCCACAGGTGAAAATCATGCTTATATTTACATTCTTCAAAGATCAATTGTGGGGTCCACCTTCATGTGAGGGAGAAATATGCAACGGAAATTGTGGGGTCCACCTTCATGTGAGGGAGAAGAAATATGCAACGAAAATACAGAATAACTTCTCCCGTATCCATACTTTATAGGTGAAAATCATGCTTATATTTACATTCTTCAAAGATCAATTATGTTGCAAAGTTCATATTGTCAAACTTCATTCTCCACAAAAAGCTTCACAAATATCTTTATTTAGTGCTAGGCCTCACCTCCCAATATAGGCTCAAACTGAACCTTCACATCAAAGAAGACATAAGGAATCCGGTCACCTTCCAAAATTGCATACCTTTGCCATTTGCCAATGTATATTAAATTATTAACTGATGTTCTTGTGCCCTACCAAACATAAGTACTCCAATCAAATGGGAGCTAAGTGCACCTTCTAGGCCTACCAGTTTCACCTGTCTGATAACAGCATTTGGCTAGGTACATATAACATGGGACTAGTATCCTCTTTACACAATTTTTTTGCTTGTTGGACATGAACACATGCTAATGGATCCCACTGCTACACTTTTTAACAGTAGTGGGCTCCAAGTCTTAAGGATCGGATGCCCTAGAATATCTTTCTTCCAAAACATAATTGGTCTTGTACGGCTCAAATGCCCTTCAAACATTTGTTGTCCTTAAAATAAATAATAATCTTTAGCTCATTTTTTTTTTATAGCTTTTAGCACATTATTGGTAGATAAAACACGATTGCCATGATGCTTTTCTTAACTAAATAATCTTTAAAGATCATTAAGAATCATAAAGAGGTTTCAGATATATTAATTTAGGCCCAAACGATCTTCATTAGGATACTTTAGTAGGATACAAGGAAGAAAAAGATTGCAGGGAAAGATATGTATATTGTATACCCAATGTATTAGAAATGAGCTAAAAGCCTTGTATCTCTGTAATATTTCCCTATTCTCTCCTAAGTTTAAAAATCATAGCACTTTTATAATATTTCCTTATTTCTAAAAAAAAAAAAAAAAAATTCTGTGAATTTTGTGTGTAGGATAGTAAAAACTTTTGTTTTGGAGTTTAGGGTTTGGTGTGTTGTTTTGAGAGAAAAAACTATATTGCTGCATCTTATATTTTTATTTTTTTATAGCTTTTAGCATATTATTGGTAGATAAAACACGATTGCCATGATGCTTTTCTTAACTAAATAATCTTCAAAGATCATTAAGAATCATAAAGAGGTTTCAGATATATTAATTTAGGCCCAACCAATCTTCATTAGGATACTTCAGTAGGATACAAGGAAGAAAAAGATTGCATGGAAAGATATGTATATTGTATACCTAACGTATTAGAAATGAGCTAAAAGCCTTGTATCTCTGTAATATTTCCCTAGTCTCTCCTAAGTTTAAAAATCATAGCACTTTTATAATATTTCCTTATTTCTATAAAAAAAAAAAAAAATTCTGCGAATTCTGTGTTTAGGATAGTAAAAACTTTTGTTTTGGAGATTAGGGTTTGGTGTGTTGTTTTGAGACAAAAAACTATATTGCTGCATCGTATATTTTTATTTTTATTTTTTATTTTTTATAGCTTTTAGCATATTATTGGTAGATAAAACACGATTGCCATGGTGCTTTTCTTAACTAAATAATCTTCAAAGATCATTAAGAATCATAAAGAGGTTTCAGATATGTTAATTTAGGCCCAACCAATCTTCATTAGGATACTTCAGTAGGATACAAGGAGGAAAAAGATTGCATGGAAAGATATGTATATTGTATACCCAACGTATTAGAAATGAGCTAAAAGCCTTTTATCTCTGTAATATTTCCCTATTCTCTCCTAAGTTTAAAAACCATAGCACTTTATAATATTTCCTTATTTCTATATAAAAAAAATATATATATATTCTGTGAATTCTATGTGTAGGATAGTAAAAACTTTTGTTTTGGAGATTAGGGTTTGGTGTATTGTTTAGAGAGAAAAAACTATATTACTGCATCTTATATTTATATTTTATTTTTTATTTTTTTATAGCTTTTAGCACATTATTGGTAGATAAAACACGATTTCCATGATGCTTTTCTTAACTAAATAATCTTCAAAGATCATTACGAATCATAAAGAGGTTTCAGATATGTTAATTTAGGCCAAAACGATCTTCATTAGGATACAAGGAAGAAAAAGATTGCATGAAAAGATACGTATATTGTATACCCAACGTATTAGAAATGAACTAAAAACTTTATATCTCTGTAATACTTCCCTATTCTCTCCTAAGTTTAAAAACCATGCACTTATATAATATTTCCTTATTTCTAAATAATAAAAAAATTCTGTAAATTCTGTGTGTAGGATAGTAAAAACTTTTGTTTTGGAGATTAGGGTTTGGTGTGTTGTTTTGAGAGAAAAAACTATATTACTGCATCTTATATTTTTTCCACTGAATATTGAAATCACTACAACTTCGTGGATGTAGGCAAATTGCCGAACCATATAAATATTATCTTGTGCGATTTTTTTTTTCTTTGGCACATATTTTTCTCTATTTTGCATCTCGCAGGTCTAGAAATTTCATAAGTATTCCCTACACAATTCTCTCTCTTCCTCTTACTCTCTAATGGTCTATTATCTTCCTCACAAGCATTACTCGGTAGTGTGCTTTGGTGATGGCTGGGTTTGGGTTTCTGTTTTGGTTTTGGTGGTTTTTTGATTTAATGGGTTTTGGTGGTTCTTGAGTTAATGGGTTTTGGTGGTTGGCATCGTGGTGGCCGATTGTGGTTTTGTGGTTAGTTGTGGTGTTGCTTTAGTTACTGCTAGTGGTGGTGGTTACTTTGGTTTATGGTGGTGGTTTTATGGTTGTTGAGTTTTGGTGGTTGAATGGGTGGTGGGTGATGCATGCATTTATCTGAGTATGGATTTGGTTGGTAGGTGGTTGAAAGAGAGACAGAGAGGAAGGGATAAATAGAGAGATGGGGGAGAAGAGAGAGAAAGATGAGTTATATTATTTTATTGGGTAGTGTATATTATTTTAATGAGTTGTATGGAAAAATAGAGAATAAAATGTAGGGTGAATCATTAAATGAGTTGGTAAAATAAATAAAGTAACCTTTTGGGTTGTAAAAAAAAAAAAAAAATACATTTTACATCATCAAAGACTACTTTATTTATTTTACCAACCCATTTAACAATATACCCAACATTCCAGATTTTATTTTTACATACAATCCAATAAAATAATATAAACTACACAATCAAGTAATATTAAAAAAAATTGTCTCTCTCTCTCTCTCTCTCTCTCTCTCTCTCTCTCCAATAATATATATTTTTATGTTTACACTTTACAATCCATGAATAGTAGGTTGTTATTTGAGAACTCACTATTCATGGTTGCTAAAAAATATATAGCAATACATACTCGGATAAAGGGGAAATTTGGGGTGTTGGTTGGTAAAATAGCAACTACACCCCCCAATGCTAATGCTTACTATAACAAGTTGTATTAATTTAAAATTAATATACTCTCTCTCTCTCTCTCTCTCTCTCTCTCTCTCTCTCTCTCTCTCTCTCTCTCTCTCTCTCTCTCTCTCATGGTGGTAGCTTTTATGGGTTTTGGTCCTAGTGTGGTGGTGGTGTTAGGTTTTGTTGATGGAGGTGGTGGTGGGTTTTGTTCTTGATGGTTGTGGGTTTTTTTCGCAGTGGTGTTGGTGGGTTTTGTTTGCAGTTTTGGGTTTAATTTGTGTTATTTTTTTCTTTGAATTTCTGTGTTTGTGGGTGTTTGGTGGTGGTGGGTCTTGTGGTGGAGATGGGTCTTCTGGTGGTGGTAGGTTTCTCTTGGTATTCTTTGAGTTTTTATGTGGCTATGTTGTGTAATGGGTTGTTTATTTGGGCTTTATTTAAGTTGTTGGGTTGCTTCAAGAGGAGTGACTTAGTGAGAGAGACGGAGAGGAAGAGAGAAAAAGTAGAAGAAGAAGAGAGAGAAATTGAATAAAAAGTGAATAGTGCTGATTTAGATGTAAAAAATAAGAACTGAGATGTTTGGTGAGTTGTAAAATAAAATGGTAAAATAAATAAAGTAGTTTTTTAAAATATGTACTTTTTTAGACACCCGGATGTGAATGCTCTTATAAAGGTTGTACAAGTACAACCTTTACTATAGCAAGTGTGTAAAAAATTTTATATGTGCATACTGGCGGATAAAGCTTGGTTTTTGTGGTTTGGGGACTGGGGTTGTAAAATAGATTTTTTTGGAGTTTAGGCAATTCCAATGCTAACCTTCTTATAAATACTCAAATGTGAATGCTCTAAATATAAACCCCATAAAATCACTTAAAGCCATCTTATAGGAAACAAAAATGTTATTTCAGTTATTTTAATTCTACATAGCAAACAAATGAAGGCGTATGTTGCAAGCATGTTTAAGGCAAACGTTTTGGAAAAGAGGGCAATGATATGGAAATGTCCTTATGTTTTAGACAGAGGGAAAAATTCAAGAAAAATGCACCAAGAAAAGAGAGGATTTCCTTTTCTATGCATGGGTCCTAATATATTCATGTAGGGACCAGATTTGACTTGAATCCAGTACAGTAATGGACCAAGGCCTAAAAAACCCGAACAATAAATTTGTAGAGAGCGGGAGGAAAAGCTAGTCTGAATCTAGGATAAAGATATTGGCTTATAGTGTTACAAAGAAAGAGTTATATGCGTACATATTCAGAAAGTATCCTCGGACATGCCCTAATAATCAGACGGAGAGTACTATATTCTTCCTTTTTACTGTTGTATTAATTCTTCAACCCTTTATGTTCTCTCTTTCTTTCTCTCTTCCTTTTTCAGTTTGTTTTTCTTTTGTCCTCTTTTCTTTTCCTCTTTCTTCGTATTATATACTATGGCTTTTTTTACCATTTCCTCCATCCACGTGTGGATCAGGTGATGGAAGTCCTTTTTTTCTGCTTCTCCCCCCCTTTTCTTGAATCTTCCATTCTTAGCTATAAGGCTGCGTGTTTACTGTTTAGGTATCACCTCCACATTAATGCGGCCAGAGGGTTAGCTGGGCAGCATTTAATGCGGAGGCAACAGTACTCCCAGATATTTATTTTCTCTCACTCTTATCCTTTATATGATATTCGCTCATTTACTTTGTTGCAAGGTTTGTCCGAGGCGTTACCCTAAGAGACTGACAATTCTACTGGCCACCTCGGACAGAAGCTCCGAGGTGATAATTGTCCTCGGACACGGTCAGATCCTTCTCAAGCATTCTTTACTTCTTTTCGGAGTGCAACTTCCATTTCTTCCTTCACTGGTTGTCCTCGGATACCCTCTTTTCTTCAGACTGGGTATTGGGCCCGGCCCATTCTTATGCAGTCTGTACATATGAGACTAGATATGGGGCCCAGCCTTTCCCAATGCAATTTGTACATACGAGACAATTGGCCCTCACAATTCACATTCGAGAAAATTAATAGAATAGTCAACAAGTAATAGTGCATTAGTGCATAGGGAATTTTTCAGAGGGAATTTTTCGTTTATTAAAAAGGTAAATGAGTGATCATTAGATTCATTACTTTCTAGTGATCTCTATAATGTACCACTTCATCAACATCAAATAAGAAGCAGAATTTTACTACACTATAAAGTTAAAACAAATTTTATATTATGATGAATAACTATTCATTTCTAAAAGAATTGTAATAGTTATTCCTTAGTAAATGTAAATTTCTAACATTAATATATTTCTAAATAAAAAAAAAAACTTTTCATATTACCCTAACAATTATGGAAATAAAAAATCATCAATAAAATAATTAATCTCTCTAAAATTTAAAATATATTATTTTCTAGACAATATAATTGTATGAATAAGATACTTCCTAAAATAAATCTTAAGTTTTATTCTAATGTTACATCTCACAACAAAACTAATGAATATGTTTAATTATTTCATTACAACACATTTTATTCTCAATAATAAATATTACCATTCCTGTTGTAATCCACATTCAGTGTACTAAACGTGCCCTAAAGAAATATAAGTCGACACCACATCAATACCACCTAAATTTTAGATATGTTTTTGAATGTGTCTAGGCATCGTATTGATGATTGGCTAAACCATGCTATTAAATTAGCTGGAAAACCTTAAAAAAATCTCAATTCCAAAAAAATTGAACTGCATGTCCCAAAAGATTTCCCACAAGATCTCCAAAATAGATTTTTTTTTTTTTTTTTTTTTTAAATCTTAATCCAAGAAATTGAATAGTCCCAAAATGCCTCCCACAAGATCTCCAAAATAGAGCCATCAATTAATAAGATGAATTATTTAAACTTTACGTATGTTCCTTTTCAACTTGAGAACTAGAGACCCATCATCAATTATGAAGAAAGAACATGTCTTGGACAACGATTTCATGCACACGCCCAAGAACGATTAGGAAAAAGAGGGCTATGAAAGTTACCAAAAGAGTGGCAGTATTGACACACGGCATATTATCACAGGACTGCCATGCTGATTCGGTGGCTTGACGTGACGTGGATATTCATGTCCATATGTGTATGTGTCAACCAACGGCAGTGGAAATGGACAAGATAATTATTTGGGGGCCTTTATTAGTGCCGCACGGCACATGATAGGATTAAACAATGCGACAGATTCTATCATCACTCGTTTTCACTGAAATATCTATGAGAAAATGAAGACTCCACGGCACGTGATGGGCACAATCAATCCTCATAGGGCGGAAATGGCCTAATATCACCATTTAGCAAAAAAAAATAGTAATTTATTATTATTTTGAAAATATATAAAAATCTACTACTTTTTTGAAATTTAAATTTGCCGTGAAACTCGTGTCCTTTCAAAAAATACACTATGATATTCAATACCATAGGAAACTTGATTTCACCACATTTGAGTATTCAAAAAATGATAAATTCTTATATATTTCTAAAACAGAAGTAGATTATAATATTGTTTGCAAAAATGTGCTATCTGGCAATTTCCACGACCTCTTTCCAATCAAACAGTATTTCTTTTCTATATATTTTGACTATTTCATTTCATGCTGTAAATTTTAGAAAAGAAAGTAAAAAAAGAGTCAAATTCAAAAAAATTAATATATTCGTAAATAAGATGGTGAAAATAAGAATCATTTTAAGCATTATAAATTAATACTCCTATATATTGACATATACGGCTCCGTTAATTGGATTTCTAGAAAAGCAAATAACGCTGCAGTATAATAATTTACATATACTGCTCCGTTAATAAATATTTATTATAATAATTAATAAGTATTTATTATGATATTTATTAAAACATAATAATAGTAATTATTAATATATATTAGTAATTATTAATATATATTTATTTTTATTGTATTTGTATATAAAACTTCTTTTTCATTAATTAACGAAAATAGGACAAGATAAGATTTTAATTGAGTGTTTAAATATAAACTAATATTAATATATAAAATTGTAAGGTATCAAAAGCTTTTTTTTATTATATATTAATATAAGGTAGAAATCCTACTTAATTGATAATGTATTACGAGTTCAATATTCAGTTATATATATCACTAATCTCACTTGTGAAATCTTATTATTGACGCTATCATTAATATTTCCACTAATTAACCCTATTGTTGCTACCACGATCATTCTCATCATCATGGTTATTGCACTTGATGTCACTGTTACCACTGCCCCATCACCATCCCATGACTACTGCTTTCATATTACAACCATATTATTATAGCAATGCCACTACCATCTTCATTGCTCTTCACCAGCCCTTTATAATCACCGCGCGCACAGGACCATACTGTCATTGATGTTACCAATACCATTAGCGCAGTGTAGCCATTGCCATCACGACCCCACACACTGCTATTATCATCTCTTTAATTCCACTTTCATTGCTTTCTTTGTTGCTGCCATCACACTGTCATTGCCAGCAATATTAGTCTATTGTTATTAGGGTTGTAAACGAGCAGCCGAGAATTAAAAAGTTCATGCTTGTTTATTTAATTTTATTTTGAACATAGGCTGAGTTCAAGTTCGTCACCAAACAAGATTACATTTTCAAACTTGGTTCATTTACTTGTTGAGTAAGCTTGAGCTTATTTGCAAGCTACTTGATTAACTTATTCTTTTTTTATTTATAGTAAAACTATGACTAAAGTATTTTACCCCTTTACAAATCTATGAATTTTTACTGCAAATAGATTGTTCATGTTTTGAATAAACTACAAGTACTAATTTTATGTCATATGAACTAATTTACAAACTTATACAACTCGATTTCAAGTTTATATAAATATAATTTTAAACAATTATACATATAAATATGTAGTATTATATTTTTTAATTCGATCCCTCGTGTTCACAAGTTTGTTCATGAACATATTATTATATTTGAGCTTGACTTGTTTAATAATCAAGCCTAAAGTTGGCTCTAAGTTTGACTCATTTACTAAACAAAAGAATATAAACAAGTTTTTCCTCCAGCTGAATTCGAATTGTTTATAAACAATTTGATTCATATACAGCTCTAATTGCTATAGCCTTCACAATCTTTATAGCAAGGCCTAGAGGAATTGCCATTATCATCGTATGACGTTGCTCCCATCACCTTAATTTACCATCACCATTGTCATTACGTTGCCATTAATAGTGTTACCACCACCATTGTGAAGCCTTAGCATCGAAGGCCCCACTACTAATTTTGCCATTTACCATATTGCCATTGTTGTCATCTTTGTAATCGATATTCGATAGTATGTAACACCATGAAAACACACCACCGTTAGTATTGTTACAACAAGGACAAGTTAGTATTATTACAACAAAGGCAAGTTAGTATTATTACAACAAGGGCAAGGCTTCCATCCAATGAAATGGAGCGCTAAACGTGGTTAATTTTGGATATATATTAGGTCCGTTTGAATTGAACTTATTTTTGCTGAAACAGAAAACTGAAAACACTGTAGCAAAATAATTTTTAAATATGTGAATAGTGCTGTGGGACCCGTTTTTAATATTTTTAAATACGTGAACAGTGCTGCTACAATGATTTTTGTCTCCTACACAGTAAATTCATGTGATTTTACTGTTCATGCGCTAAAAAAAAAAAAAAAAAAAAAAAAAAAAAAACCAAAACGCTAAACGTAAACGGGCAATCCAAATGGGTACATTGTGTCTGTGTTGATCTAGTATTCCAATGCATTAGACATGAGAGCCACACATTTACTAAAATGCCATTTTTTTACATTTTTTTTTTCTTTTAATTCGATAGTTACAATAAGGGTAGGGGATTTGAATCCTTAATGTCTCTGTTAAAAATATCGAAAGTGTCAGTTAAGTTACAAGGCTATTGGCTTATTACATTCATTGTTTTTATTTTATTTTATAAATTGTTACATTCATTGTTATGGTTATTATTATTATAAGACCATCCATATCCATCTTTGTAAAGTTTAACCAAATTTTACAATAAAAAATAACTCTTTCTATTTTAACTATCTATTGTTTTAATACTCCTTACCAAAGGAGTCAACCGGAAGTTGTACCGATTTGATCAGTGGAATGATATATTTCAGTACCGGTCAATACCGATATATCATTTCAAGTTTACCGCTATTTTTTACATTTAATTATATATATATATATATATATATATATATATATATTATAATAAAAATAAAAGTTTACTATAAAACATTACCTCAATTCAGAATAAATTATTCATGATTTTAGACTTTAGACTTTAGCATATTAAGAAAAAAAATAATACTAATAAGTTAATGCAAATAAGTTACCATTTGCATTAAAAAGTTACAAATTTTTTTTAAAGCTTATTTCTGTACCAATTGGTACGTCCGGTACTGGCCAAAACACTCAAAATCGGCCAATATTTAAACTAGTACAAAACATTGACGTTTCGGTATTGGTGCACGTACCAGTACGGTACATATCGGCTAGTACAGTACGTTATTGACCACCTTCCTCCTTACATCTCAAGAAATTTTAAAATCTATAAAGTGGAGCCTCTCCCCTCTCATAGGAGGTGGGCCCTATATGAGTCCTATAGAGCATAATGATTTCCACAAAATTGGTCATAATGCTTTCAGAGAGAGAGAGAGAGAGAGAGAGAGAGAGAGAGAGAGAGAGAGAGAGAGAGAGAGAGAGAGAGAGAGAGAGAGAGAGAGCTTTGCCTAACTAAGAGCATTCATATCAGCTCATGCAAAAATTCTTGTCTATTTTAGCATAAGAACCTACCTTTTTTATTTTATATACTCATTTTTCAAAATACCCTACATTAGATTATTTATTTTATACTATATTTCATTAAAATACCAATTTTCTTGATTTTTTTTTTTTAAATTCTCTTTCTTTACACACAACAACCACCATTCAGTCTCTTCATTCATCTTTGAGATACGCAAAAAAAGAATAAACAACTAAATACAAAATAAATAGTGTCTGTGTAAATTTATATGGTTACTATAACAAATTTGTAAATTTACACACAAATTGACATTAGTCATTTTTGTGCAAAACTATGTAAATTCGCTTATGTAGTAACACTAATGATATCTCGATATATTCTAATATCAGATTCACCAAATCTTACTTTCTGATCTTCTATTTATCTATTCAAATCAACTTTATGCTTATCTTTTCAAGTCTATCTTTTCTTACTATTCCTATAAAAGAAAATTGAAAAGACGATATTGTATAAATGGAAATGACAATCAACACCAGATTTTATTTCTTCCATGCCATCCTGATCACTTACTTACAAAATAGACTTACAATAAGACTTAATATGTGAAAAAAGATGGTATCAAGCGGTGGCAGAGCTATGAATTTTCTTAGGGGCCAGTGAATGTATTTTTATGTCATTTTTAGATTTATCATATAATGTAAAAGAGATTAATTAAAATTTTCAAAAGTTAGAGGGGGCTATGCCACTATGGCCCCCCTAGCTTCGCCTATATATCAAAGTAACTAAAATTGGCATTGAAATAGGACGCCCCTTTAACTATTTTTGCTCATTTAAAAAGTTATTTTGTTTTTTGTTTTTATCTTTTTTTTTTCTATATATATAGAAAGGTAAGAGTTTTCTAGGGTAATTTGTTTTTTTATTTACATAATCAATAATTACAAAAATGGTGAGAGATTTGAATTCTAGATGTCATAAAAATACCAAAAAATTGTTAACTAGCTAATTAACTACCCAAGGTAATTTCAACAATAAAAATTATGTTAACTTGGTGTCATGCATTGTTTTTGGAGGTTGACAAAGAAGATGAATTAAAAAAAGAAAAAGAAAAAAAAATGCCTTAATTTGGTTTCAATGTTTCAATATATTGGATTTGATACAATTTAAACACGTGTATACAATTAATCATGTGTCTACATCACATCTAGTGGAGCATTGGACTGAAGTTTTGCGCAAAGAAAAACTTAACTATAAAGGAAAATAAATATTCTATGATATATTAGACTGTGAGTGATTAACTATTATTTACACATAAACTTTTTTTTTTTCACTATTCATACTTTATAATATTACCATTGTGGTAGGAAGATATGAAAACTTTTGTGATGTTAGACTTTTCCAATAAATAAATAGACCTCTAAAATAGTGAGAGTTTGTAAAGGAGCTAGTATTTTGTGTGCTGCATGGAGCGGCCTCTCACAATCATGTGCGTCGGTAAGAATAATTTCCGTTTGTAAGATCCCATATTTTTCAACGGGCCCATAGCCCATAACTGTCTGCGTCTCAAATCACCGTCCCAATCAAACTAACACACATATCAAACCCAGACATTAAAAACAACCAATCAAATCGTCCAGCGTGGAACATTCGAGCCACTCAACCGGTATCTTTAACGAACCCCAATTCGTCAATCATTCTCACTTATATATATCAAGGGCCCTGATCTTTCCACGTCTTCACGCGACCCCACACACTAACCGAAAGTATCCCTCACGTATTTCACATCTGACACGTCGACAGCAGCCAAACTCGCAAGTGCCAACTCGCTCACCTCGCACGTGCCAAGCAATCTATATAAGCACTCTATAATTAAACACCAAATGATAGGCACAGAGAGAGAGAGAGAGAGAGAGAGAGAAAGATTCGCCGGAATATTCCGAGATTTCAGGTTTGAATTTTTTTCAAAAAAAAAATTCCAATGGAAAATGAAATTATTAATTATTAATTATTACTTTGATTTTCGCTTTGTATTCCAAAGAATCTTTGAAAAAAAAAAATTTATTTCGAATTTCAATTCTTTGCTTTCCAAACATTTTCTCAGTAACCAAACAGGTACAAAGAGATTGATTTGATTTTCTTTTTACTTGCTTATTACCATTTCTGATTAGATTTTGAATTCGTACTAACAATTGGACAAACTGCAATATCAGCATGTAATGCATTTTTTTTTTTTTTCCAATTGTAATTTTCTGTGTAACCAAACAGAACATAACCATTTTCTGAGAAAAGTTCAGTTTCTAGCTAACTGAGCCATGTATTTCTATGTGATCAGCTAAGATATCATAACAAAGTGTAAAATTCACTAAATTTTGAACTTTTTTTTTTTGTGTGTAGGCAAAAAGTGTTCTTCTAGGGTTTGCGCAGAATCGATTGTGTTTGTGTTTGTGTTTGTGTGTGTGATTTTTGTGTTGTGATGCCGTACCGTGTTCGCGAGAATCTATTCATCGGCAACATCAGTGACGCGGCGGAGATTCTTCAAAACGGTAGCACAGAGATCACGCATATTCTCTCGGTCCTCAGCTCGGTTTCGATATCGTTTTTCTCCGAATGGCGCAGCAATCTCGTTATTCCGGCTAAGGAAATCAAGAAGGTTTATGCTGGTGGAGGTGTTGGTGGTGGTGGTGGTGATGGTTGTTCAGGTTCCGTGGAGGAGGATTCAATTGCTGATGGAGGGTCCAAGAGTTCCTTGTCGCCGGATAAGATTTTGTACTCGTTGGAATATGCGGGCAAGGATTTGAAGCTGGTGAGGATGGCCGTGCCGATTAGAGATATGGAGAGTGAGGACTTGTTGGATTATTTAGATGTTTGTTTTGACTTCATTGATCGGAATCGAAAAGAGGGGTCTGTTTTGGTACATTGCTTCGCGGGCGTGTCAAGAAGGTATACTTCGTTTATTCCTTTCTTGTTATTGGGTTTACAGGTTTTAGGTAAAGTTGTTAACTTTTTATGTGGAAACAAAGTTGCTCTTAAACCCTGTTCTGTAATATGAGTGCTTAATGTGTGTTTCTCGTAGTGTGCTTGACTGCTTGATACCTGTATCTATATTTGTGTACTGGGATTTTAGTGGGGTCTAAGATTAGGACATAAGATAGGAGTAGTTGGTGGTCTTAGGGATCAAACTGGGATTTGCAGTATTCCACAAAACGGGAGAGTTGTGATCATAAAATACTTAGCATCAAATCAAGCTCTTGAAGAAGTATAAAACATTGCAGATATGCTAAATGAACAAATATAAGCAAGATAAGAGAGAAAACCCGATGGAAAGTCTGAGCATAGAAGGGAAAAATAAGAAAAGTAGAAAAAATTGACTAATAAATGCTACAAAAGCTAATTATGCTTTCATACATGAATGTATAAAGCTTTGAAAAACTACAAGTTGCAATAAATTAAAGAGAAATTTAGGTAATGGAAGTTCTCGAAAATGGTTTCGAGACAAAGCTAAATGAAATTACTAATGCTGGAATGCCATTTATTTTATAGTCATGAAAATGATTATTTAACACATTTGTACCTTTTTAGGAATACATAGTTTTTAAGGCCTCAAGATATCAATGAGATCCTAAGTTTGAAACCATTTGCCAGCATCTTTGAGCCACCCCCATGGGACTCCTCCTTGTAATAACCTGGTTCGTGTGAGCAGAGGGAATATACTCAAATTTTACTTGATTATGTAATTCTACACCATTTTTCAACATTGTAGCTTGGTGATATGATTCTCTGACCAGTTAAGATTTTCAGAGAGCCTTGAGCTTATCAAAGAAGAAGGAAAAAAATTGTGAGATTCACTTAAAATTTAAAACAAATTTTAAATTTCCAGTAAATGTACGGCTATATGACTTGTCTTTCAAATTCAACAATAAGATGGTTGAGTTGCATTCAAATACCAGTTTATGGGTTGTATGATGAAAAGTTTGCGTGAGTACCTGATTTTCAAAGCACAGAATTGAAGTTTTACTTATTAATTAAAAAATGGTAAAATACTATGCTGGTCCCTAAACTTTACCAAAGTTTGCTTTTCATTCCTAAACTTTAAAAAATTCATTTTTTGTCCCTAAACTATTGAAAATGTTTTCTTTTTTGTCCTTAAATTATACCAAAAGTTTTTTTTTCATCCTTATATTATTGTAAAAGTTCTTTTTTCACCCCATTTTTGTCTCTAAACTATTAAAAAAAAACTCTTTACAAAGTTTAAGGAAGAAAAAAGTACTTTTTAAAGTTTAGGGACTAAAAACAAACTCTTAGTAAAGTTTAAGGACCAAAATAGTATTTTACCCATTAAAAAATGGTTTACTTGCTACCATAATTTATTTCTTGCTTCTTCTCATAATCCTTAGTGTATTCGAGGGAAGTGTTTATTATATATTCTCAGCCTAGTATAAAATATCAGATTTTTTTTTTTATTAGTATAAAATGACAGAAATTGTCCAGAAGAGACCTACATTGAATGATAGGTTTTCTGGTTTACTGAATTGTCGAGTCTTGGGGGTTTACACTCTTCTTTGCATGTGTTGCAGTGCAGCTATCATTACAGCATATCTGATGAGAACCGAACATTTATCTCAAGAAGGTGTGAACAAATCCATTGTTTATTTGAAGTTTTGTCGGTCCACAAATTGGTATATGCCTTTGGCTTCTAGATTTATTTACAATGCTTTTGTTGGCCTTCTTTTCTAATGAGATTGAAAATATTATGCTTTTGATGTCCCTTTTTTTTTTTTTTCATACACATCCCTGCAGATGCTCTGGAATCCTTAAAGCAAAGTTGCGAATTTGTTTGCCCCAATGATGGTTTTATAGAGCAGGTTATGCTATAAAATGCTATATTGCATGGTGATTTTAAGGTGTAATTTCCCATATATCTAGCCTAACAGAAATATGTTATTTCCTTCTTCTTATGGCAGTTAAAGATGTTTGAGGAAATGGGCTTCAAGGTTGACCGTGCAAGCCCCATATACAAGCGCTTTCGACTAAAAGTATTGGGTACATATTCGCTCCCCCCCCCCCCCCCCCTTCTCTTTTTCTTCCCTTTTTGTCAAGCTTTATATGCTTAAAGGCATTTTTTACCTTTGCCCTTGCCCTTGTAGCTTAGTAGTACTTCTCCTTGTATAGGAGGTCTGAGATTTCACCCACTGTAGGTGTGGTTTTGTGAGGCTTGTAGGATGATGCATCAAATAGCTACATAAAATCAGGGGTAGTTCTTTTTCTCTAATTTTCAGGTAAGTTAAACATGCACCCTGGTGGGTCTTGAACCCACATCTTCACTCTCAAGCACCTTTCATACAGAGGGAAGAGGTGCCATTTCAGCTAGAGCTCATTGGCTGTCTGGTTTAAGGTCTACTGCTTTATAAATATTCCTATTTTGAGAAGAACTTGATAAATATTCTGGAGAAGAAAAAATAAAGGTTTATTACCTGATAAACGATGCATTGAAATTTTGCCGTATAAAAGTTATTTGTTTCTGGTTAGCTTTAGAAAATCATGGAAGTTCCATTCATCTTGGGACATAAGCAACAGAGACAGAAGGCTATAATTCTATAAGTAGATTCTGAAAGGATGTTGTTGCCAATTACAGATACCACTATATGGCTGGGTATATGTTGGTGTGCAGTGTCATGAGTCTTGTAATCATACAGTTATGATTGAGTGATATTAAGGAGCAATGCTATCCTACAAGTCCTATGGTTTTATGCATTAAGCATTGTGAGGCCATTGTATAAAAGTTTTATCTTTTAAACAGCCCATGAGACATGAACATTGTATTTTTGGGATACATCAATTTCAAAAGCCATATCTCTTAGATTTACAACTGATGAGACATGAGTCAAGCATTTTGGGAGGAGACCAGAAATGTGTGGAATTCTTTTATGAAATTATTTATTGATAAATATATATATATATATATATATATATATATATATAGTTCCATCCCTAGGCATTTAGACAGAAATAAGCCTCCAATAGTCTCGTTCATTTGCCAATGTTGAATTCAAAAGTTAAGATAAGATAATCATTTCCCTTTGTTGTTACTCACGCCCTTCACCAATATAATGTCAAATCTGTTCATCCTCCCAATTGAACAGCTTTATTTTGTTTGAGTTTGTTCATAACTTATTTACCATTTTTTCACAGGGTATTCAAATTTAGATATATATCATCTCATTGATTCCGTGGCATTCTATTAGCTGCCAATTTCTTGCCCTGAATTTGATATTTTTTATATTTGTACTAGAAATACCACTTAGTCCTCTGAAAATATCAGGGTCTAGAATTAAAGCTTGAGTGGACTATAGAGCAACAAAAGACCCTAATTCTCTTGCTGTTGATGAAGAATTCTTTTGGTGCAACATGATCCATTTTGGAAATTGTGTCTAACAACTTGATGTAGATTTCCGCCTTTAAGATTCTTTCAGTAGTGAGCATAATTGTAAGTTTAAGTTAATTTAAGCTAGGTATTGTACTTTTGGATATTTCTTATTGTTCTTTTTATTTGTTGAGATTGAGAATGAATGATAAAGTTTTCTTCTGTTTTCAAATGTTAATCGTTCAAAGGTCCTCTCTCCCATGGTTTCAGGTGAATCTTATAACCGTGGGGAGAAGATAGAAAGTTCTAAATTTGGGGCAGATCCTGGTTTGGCTACAGAAGTTTCCTCAGAAGTGGAAGTAGCTTCAAATTTAGGAAATAATCGTACTCCTGCATACCGCTGCAAGAAATGCCGAAGAGTTGTTGCACTGCAGGAGAACGTTGTAGATCACATTCCAGGTGAGGGTGAGACATCCTTTGAGTGGCGCAAGCGGAAAAGTGGCAACCCATATAACAAGTCTGAAGAGTCTGAGTGTTCATCCATTTTTGTTGAGCCTCTACAATGGATGACGGCAGGTAAATTATTATTTCAAACTTTCTGATTCTTGGACTATAAAATGATTATTTCTTGGAGGTTATTAACTCGTACAAATCAGATAAGCAACTAATGTACGTTAAAATTACATTTAGTATTTGAAATTTCTCCTCTATCGACTGGGTTGTAGAATAACATTTTGTAAGCAGATCATTTACTCCTAGTAAAATTTTGGGTCTAAAAGTAAATTAAAGGAAGAAAAAAAAAAAGGTCCCCTGCCAAGTTCTGTACAAGGGATCCAAGGTCACTTCTGTTCAAACCAGTTTGTTTGACTAACCAAACTTGGCAAAGTAAGCATTATTATCATTGATGGCATCTTAGGGTTTCACGTAATCTATTATGTACATAGACATGTTTAAAATTATTAAACTTTTGATAGTTATTTCTTGTCATCCAGTTAAAGAAGGTGCAATGGAGGGAAAGTTGTCCTGTGTTCACTGTGAAGCTCGCTTGGGTTTCTTCAATTGGTCAGGCATCCAATGCAGTTGTGGGAGCTGGATCACCCCAGCCTTTCAGATCCATAAAAGCCGAGTGGACATCAGCACTGTCTAAAATTTGTCAAAAAAAACATCTGTCAAGAAAAGTTTCTTACCAATCCTGCAACGATAAAAGTGCTCAATATCTTTCCAGTAATAAATTTAGAAACTCAGATACAGCTAAAACAAGGTACATAGTTTCCAAGTCAACCTGAAACTATAGAAGAAAGAGAGGCCTCCTAAAGCCTTTTTTTGCATTTGCTGCAATAGGAGATCGAAGCTTTGAGTAGAATGCTGTCTTGCATGTCTGGTATGCGTTATGATTTTGATTTGATTGGGGTTTGACCAACATGCAGACTAGTTTTCTTTATTGTTTGAATATCATGTTGTTATTGAGGTTCATATTTTAGGCAATTTTTTTGGCATGAGATGTGGAAGACATTCAAGGGTAAACTATGTTCGGGTAAACTATGTTAATGGGGAAGCTCTGCTATCCAATATTTCTAAAGAATGATTGTCAATTGCTTGGGAGATTCCTTTGTTTTTCATCACGTTATCTTCCTTTGTTATAGCTACCTAATGTATATAAGTGAATGAACAATTTGGTGATCTTTTCTTGTCTCGAAACGCACCTTCTCCCACCCCCTCTTCTTTCAAGAGCGATGTATATACTAAACACACAATAAGTATAAAAGGAGTATTTAGATACTCGGTTATCACTTATCAGATAATTTATTTTGGAGAGAGAGAGAGAGAGAGATGCCCAATGAAGAGCTTTTCATGAATTTAAAGGATATGATGAGCACATCTAGGATCAAATCTATACCAAAGAACCAACCCTTAGATACAATTCAATTAAATTGATTAATTAATAATTCATTTTAATGAAAAAATATAGAGAATGGTTTGAATTTCAGTTTTTGGTTTAAATGGTTTGTATAAAGCATGAAAAATACAAGGTGTTTTTTTTTTTTTTTTTTTTTTAATCATTTAAATTTAGATCTGATTTGCTTGAAGGCACAATGCAATGCAAGGCTAAAGATGATCTTAGCGGTGGAGGTGAAGGGTAGTATTTTTGAGAAAGCATTGACAATTGTGACACGATCGAATATAAATAAACTCAATTTCCTTCAAAATTCAACTAATTTTGAAAGGAATTATACTTTGTATGGAGTTCATTTAGGTTCAATAGAAATGAGTTTCTCAAAAAAAAAAAAAAAGGGGATAATTACAGATTACCCACCTGTGATTTAGTCCGAATTTAACTTATCAACCTGTGGTTTCATTTTTAACACTTTACTCACCTGAGGTTATTTCCATTTAGTCTCTGTTACCCACATCTATTAAAAAAGAGGGGTAAATAAGTCTTTTGACACCCATTTTATGTCTCTCTTCTCCCAAAACAAGAAAAACAAAAACAAAAGAAAAACAAGATTAAAATATGGTATTGGTTTCTCACAATTCACAAACATGAAGAACATACACAAACATGAAGAACATACACCCAGAAAACTAATACAAATCAAATCAAGCAAATGGAACCCAATTGGTTACATGTGAGCAATATTGTGATTCTTGAACCACAACAATAACCTAGCAATCGCTCCTCCTAATATAACTTTAATCCAGATTGCCTAGTACAATCCCTACTCGCTACTGAGTAGAAACTCAAGAAGATTGAGCCATGTTGCAATTACTCCAACCTTAATTTCATTATTTGTTGACCAAAGAACAAACCATATTATAACTTTCCAATTTCCAACAACAACAATGTCATCAACAAACAAAATAACAACAAAATTTGAAAAGAAAGAGAGGGAAAGATCTACATTACTTTAATTCATAAAGACACGAAATCTTAAACACGTGTGGGCAGTGTATTTGTAAAATAAATTAATGATTCTTACTTCGTATTAGCTTCAACCTTCAAACAACACTTCCTTCTCTGACTAGTCAAGGTTGTGCTTTCAAAAACCCATTTGGGTGCGCATGTTAAGTTTTTAAAAAAACTCATTTAGTAAGCATGTGGAACTTCTCAAAACAAAAGAAAAAAACAAAAAAAAAGTAGTAACAAAACCCAAGATCTGTTTCCCAAACTCCTAATCTACTACTTCACTGACATGGCCACCATTTCAATATGAAACCAAGTTGATCCAAGGCCCCATTTCCCAAAAGGTTCTCCATTTTTGTTTTTGTGAAAATGGTGTGAAAGCTGAGGAAATATAAGATCGCTTTTTTGAAGGAATAGATTCGATTTCGGATGGAGTCTCGCATGGCCAACGATTCGATCATAGAGTAGATCGGTCACGGCACTTTCGAAGCCGCCATTCTCATCCATCGATCTCCATGGATGGGAGTGTGTTTTGGGAGAGAGAGGAGTGTTTGATCTGTTTTGGGTTTTGTTTTTTATAAAAAAATGTGTTAGAGTAACATCTGAAAGGGAGGTAGGTTACAAAGTAGCAACAGAGGGAAGCATAGATGGGTAAAGTGTCAAAAATGAAACCATGGGTGGGTTAGTTAAATTTGGGTTAAACCATAGGTGGGTAATCTATAATTATCCAAAAAAAAACAAAAAAAAAAAACAAAAACAAAACTCAATAGAAATTAATACGCTAATTGCTTTGTCTTCAGATTATGCTATGTACCATTCATTATGCACAGGTGATAGACATGCATTCATCACATTTAATAAAGGCAACTAATTTAAGGGATTGTTTTTCTCTTTTAACTGCTTCAATCTCTCCTCTTTTCTCTATATATATGAGCATAAACTCTCGGTGTAACATACACTGAGAAATAGAGACAGAAATAGAGATGTTAACGTGTATTGGGATATGTGGGCTTTAGGCTCACCTTATTTACTTATATAGCACACTTACTTGTACTGCACACTTTGCCTCCTATATAAAGGCACTTATGTATATTCTATTACTTGAGAAATACAATACACTTAGGCTGCATTTGTTTCAATGTAAAATATTTTCGGGAAATGAAAATATTTTCAAGTGTTTAGTTGCATTTCAAAAAATGCTTTGAAAAATATTTTCTGGTGTTTGGTTGTATTCTTGAAAATACTATAGAAAACACACTTTTTACTTGTTTCTCACATTTTCTTAGCTTCCAAACAAATATATAATATCATTTATCAATAGATAAACACAAAAGAAACAAAACCCAACAAAAAAAAAATTCATCAAATTCGGCGGTCGAGGGAAAGAGAGATAGATCGGTAGTCGAGAACAATGGCGAGAACGGCGGTGCGGATAAGCTTTGGGTCGAGAATGAGATCAGTTTTGGGTGGATCGGTCTTAGGTGGTGACGATCTAAGCGGTGCTGGGTTACAACGATCTCGCCGGTGCTAGGGTGCGACTCTCCGATGCTTGGATGTGCAATCGGAGCTCTCGCCAGTTTTGCTGTTTCTCTCTCTCTTCTATTTTCCTGGGATGGAAATCAATTGTAGGGAAAATACAGGTGTAAAATATTTTACAAGGTTTTGGGGCATGATTTACAATCAACGGAAATCATTTTCCGTTTGACTGAATTTTCCAGGACAACCTAAATACACCCAGTGGTGTAAAATATTTTCCGGAAACTATTTACTGCCGAAACAAATGCAGCCTTATTCAGTATTTCTAACATGGTATCAGAGCCACTGCTCTAATTTTCTTATGTCTTGCAGTTTTGTCTTTGTAGGTATTTTCCTCTGCCTTAACTTCTGTGGTCAGTAAGCCCTTTCAGTGCCCTCTCCCGACTAATTCACCGCCGTCAGAGGTCCTTAGGGTTGAATCTCCGCCGCCAGAAGCTCCTCCTCCGCCACCAAGACCATTGCCATCAACAAGTCTGTCACCTATGACCTTCGATTAGGACATAAGACATATCATCGTGTAGCTTTTCAATCACTCAGGTGCTCCTTACCCAGTTTTTTGCATAGATTTCATTTTTGCAGTCATTTTTTGCAAATTTTGTTTCTAAATGAAGAATAAGGACAGGTCTTTTTCTTATTGCAATAATCATCGCCGACAATCTAGTAAACGTTTTTGCAGTTTTTGCAAACGTTTTGGCCACAATATTGAGACTTGCTATCATTGCAACAAATCAACTGCTTCAATTTCTACTGCTACTATTGCTAACACTGAGAGTGTCCAACCAATGGCTCCCGTCTCTACACAGTCTAAGTCTTCAGGACGCACTTTCACCATTTCCATAGATGACCTTAAAAACATCATCGCTATTGTCATTCGTATGGTTGTCAATGCATCTTATTCCTCTTCTCTCTCAGTTTTATCTGGTTTTTCAGTTAGGAAAACAATCAGCTTTGCCTTTCAATACTAGTGAATCAATATCCACTGATATCTTTGACCTTATTCATTCTGATGTTTGGTGGCCTTCCTCTGTCTTTAGTATTGGTGGATCTCAATATTTTGTTGTCTTTGTTGATGATTACTCTCGCTATAACTAGATTTTTAATATGAAACATCGTTCTGAATTATTGCAAGTATATTGTAATTTTGCAAAAATGGTTGAAACTCAGTTTTCCAAGCACATCAAAATTTTTCGATCTGATAATGCTTTTGAATACACTCAATATGCTTTCCAAGCCATTTTGCATTCCTATGGCACTGTTCATCAACTAACTTGTCTAGGTACCTCTCAACAAAATGATAGAGCCGAACGAAAACTTTATCATATTCTTGAGACTGTTCGTGCTCTCCTTCTCTCTGCTAAAGTTCCTGCTCCTTTTTGGGGCGAAGCTGCACTTCATGCTATTCATGCTATTAATCGCATTCACAGTCCTGCCATCCAAAATCAAACTCCATATTAGTGCCTTTTTGGGTCACCTCTAGATTATAATCACCTTCACTCCTTCAGTTCTGCCTGTTTCATTCTTCTTCAGCCACATAAGCATAACAAACTTAAGCCTCGATCAAGGTTTTGTTGTTTTCTTGGCTATGGCGAAACTCAAAAGGGGTATCGGTGTTATGATCATATCTCACATCATCTTCGTATCTCTTGCAATGTTGTCTTTTGGGAACATCGCTCCTTTATCGAGCTCTCTCACTTTCGTGCCTCCCTATCTTCCTCCTCTGTCTTAAATCTTTTCCAAATGAGGCACATATTCCTTCTGTAGCTACTCCTGATCCTCCTATTGTTGCTCTTGATTCTCCTATAAACTTCTCTGTCTAACCACCAGATATATTTGATCACTTTCCTAGTTCACCCTTTAATGAACAGGTCGAAGATGAACAGGTCGAAGACGAGCTATCCAACCCTGAACTTGAGTCCCCTGCTCATACTCTGCCTGAAGATCTTGCACAAGACATTCCACCTTGTCACTCAACTCGGGTAAGATCCATTCCTGCACATTTACTTGACTATCATTGTTACACTGCCCTTACTACACTGCATGAGCCTCACACCTATCGTGAGGCTTCCACTGACCCTTTATGGCAGATTGCAATGAAAGAGGAATTTGATGCATTATCTAAAAACCATACTTGGGATTTGGTGACTCTCCCCCTAGGAAATCTATGATTGGTTGTAAGTGAACCTACAAGATTAAGACTCGCTTTGATGGATCCATTGAGCGCTACAAAGCTTGTCCTGTTATAAAAGGTTTTACACAAGAGTATGAGATTGATTATGAAGAGACCTTTACTCCGGTTGCTCGTATCTCATCTGTTCGTGCCCTTTTAGCTGTTGCTGCTGCTAGTAAATGGGACCTTTTTCAGATTGATATAAAAAATGCATTCCTTAATGGGGATAAGTAAAGAAGTTTATATGCAACCTCCTCCTGATCTCTCTATTGAATCAAATAAAGTTTGTCACCTTCAACATGCACTTTATGGCTTTAAACAAGCTCCACAAGCTTGATTTGTCAATTTCAACTCTACCATCTCTCCCTTGGGTTACATGGCTAACCATTATGATTCTGCCTTATTTCTTCGTTACACTGACAAAGGCACTTTTTTACTTCTCCTGTATGTGGATGATATGATCATAACTAGTGATGACCTTAGTCGCATTCAAGAATTCAAGGATTTTCTCAGTTAGCAATTTGAGATGAAAGATCTTAGACATCTCAGCTACTTCTTGGATCTTGAAATCACACATTCTACAGATAGACTTTATATTACTCAAGCCAAGTATGCCTCTGAACTCTTGTCTCGAGTTAGACTCACTAATAGCAAAACTGTTAACACTCCAGTTGAGCTTAATGCGCATCTATCTCCCTCAGGAGGAAAACCATTGTCTAATCCCTCTTTTTACAAACGCTTGGTTGGTAGCCTAGTTTATCTCACTATCACTCATCTAGACATTTCCTATGCTATTCACCAAGTGAGCCAGTATCTGTCTGCTCCACGATCAACTCACTATGCTGCTGTTCTGCGCATTCTTCGATACCTAAAGGACACTCTCTTCCATGGTCTTTTCTACTCTGCTCAGTCTCCTCTTATTCTCCATGCATTTTCTGATGTTGATTGGGTAAGAGATCCCACTAATCATAGGTCCACTACTGGTTATTGTTTTATGCTATTCACCAAGTGAGCCAGTATCTGCCTGCTCCACGATCGACTCACTATGCTGCTGTTCTGCGCATTCTTCGATACCTAAAGGGCACTCTCTTCCATGGTATTTTCTACTCTGCTCAATCTCCTCTTATTCTCCATGCATTTTCTAATGCTAATTGGGTAAGAAATCCCACTGATCGCAGGTCCACTACTGGTTATTGCTTTCTTCTTGGTTCTTCTCTGATTTCTTGGCAAAGTAAGAAACAAACTCATGTGGCCTACTCCAGTACTAAAGCGAAATATCGTGCCCTTGCTGATACCACATCTGAGCTCATTTAGCTACGATGGATTCTCAAAGACTTAGGTGTGTCTACATCCTCTACTACTCCTCTTTATTGTGACAACTAGAGTATCATTCATATTGCTCACAATGATGTCTTCATGAACGGACTAAACACATCGAGATCGATTGTCATTTTATCCATTATCATCTTGTCCATAATGCTTTCAAGCTGATCTCAGTTTCCTCTAAAGATCAACTTGCAGATATCTTCACCAAGTCACATCCTAAGGGACACCTTCCTACTTTGGTTGACAATTTCAAGTTGGTCTCACATCTACCTTGAGTTTAAGGGGGGCTGTTAACGTGTATTAGGGTATGTAGGCTTTAGACTCACCTTGTTTACTTGTATAGCACACTTACTTGTACTACACACTTACTTGTACTACACACTCTGCCTCTTATATAAAGACACTTATGTATATTTTATTATTTGATAAATACAATAAACTTATTCAATATTTCTAACAAGAGAAACACTGAGAAACAAACAACAAAAAAAGATATATGTATTCAATGTTAAAAATAATACGATGTAGTAAATGACCACTAAAAAAGAAAATTCAAATATAATTTTACTCTCATATTCCCTTTTCTTATCTTTATATTTCCTTTATTTTATAACAAATTATGTATTTTCCAAATTGTTCCTTTGAAGCAAAACTAGTCAAAAAAGGTCTCACTCATGGCAAAACATATTGGCAGCATGCTGTATTATTCAGGAAGGCTTACGGTAGCGAATAGGAGATGGACGTAATGTGCGAATATGGATTGAGAAATGGCTCTAACCCTCCACACTTATAGGCCAGTATTCCCTCGGAAAATTTTGATGAAGGATGGTTTAGTTTTTGGGTTGATTGATGAAAGTTTAAGATAGTGAAAAACAAGACTTGTGGATGAGATTCTTGCCTCGTGAAGCTAAAACGATAAAGAGAATTCCTCTAACGGCTATTCAGGCACAAGACAAAACAATCTTATCTAGGCAAGAAATACGACTGGCATATTAATTGGGTTTTGAGAGGACAACGTAATGAGCCGGTTGTAGCATATGATCTGGATTTTGCAAGCACCAAATAAAATTAAGAACTTTCTATGTGAAGTGAAAAAACTCTGAAGACTTATTGTATTGAATTGTACGTCACAATGAACCTAACCATGATACATATAGGGATTTGGACATAAATTAATGAGGAAGTTGGGAATGTGGTAGTTTAAAGTTGGAGAAAGTATTTCTTGTACTCACTGCATGCAGCAGGTCTCTCACAACATGTGAGTCTAGCATGTGGAGCTCACATGTTGTGAGATAGCTCACTGTATACCGCAGGAACAAATTATCCTTTGTGTGGGTTGCGTGGGAGTTGGGAAAATGGAAGTTGAGGAGATACATTAATAGGAAAAGATATATTATCTTTAGCACTCCAACCTCAAATTCAAGGTAGAAGCTTAATGATGTCTTAAGTTTGGAATTACCTTATGTTGTGAAGAACCCTTGAATAAAGTCTAGAAAAAAAATGACCGTGGAAGTGACCAAATTGATCGGATTTCATGGAGATGTTGACATAAGAAGAATGCATGAAGAAAGCTGCATAGGCCTAAGATTAGTGACTAAGGCTGTGATTGTTTCTATCATTTTTAGTGTGCTACAATGAATCCTAAGTAGGGTATATATATATATAGAGGTTTGGACATACATTAATGAGTAAGTTGGGAAGGTGGTAGTTAGGAGTAGGGAAAATACATTAATGAGGAAAGATATATAATTAACTTCAACATCGAGCATGCAAAGTTTAGAAGAAGGTGGCTGCGGAATATGGATAATCTGTGTGTTCTACACCAAAATGATGTTGTGCTCTGGCATTGCCCTAGCCAAATATGGATAGCTAGGTAGAAGTAGGAGCCTTTTGGATTACCCAGCCACCCCAGATGTATTTCAAAAAGCTAGTTTGGGATGTGGCAAGTGTAGGGAATTAAACCAAATTCTCAATCTGTGAGAAACAAAAAAAAAATAGAGAAAACACACGCCAAAGAAAAAACAATCACACGCACAAGACAATATTTACGTGGTTCAGCAATTTACCTACGTCCACGGAGTTGCAGGGATTTCACTATTATCAGGGAAAAATACAAAATGTAAAATTGTGGCTACAATCTTTTCTCTCACATAAAGAACATGGCAACCACACCACCATAAAACCCTAATTTCAAAAGGCAGTTCCACAATGGGCTAAACGGGCCAAAAAATTTTATCGGCCCAAGCCTCCGCTCTATGGACTAAGTCTCAGTAAATCTCCCATTAAAAACCACGCAACATTATTCAGGTCGGTTCGGGTCGTCAAACCGAATCAAACAAAACTAGACTCCACAAAGCTCAACAGCAAGGAGTTGGAAAACTCTCTGTCATGGCTCGAAAATTTTGGGGAAAGAATCCATTCCAATTGAATCATTCAATTAGCTAGATATCTATCACGTGACATTTTAAAAGAGATTCAATTGGAATAGATCTTTTTCTGAAAATATGAAACTTACAGATTTGGAAACTAGTGGGTGAAACTTATAGTTGAGACAGTAGAAGAATGTGTGGAAGATTTCTAGCTAGCGATGAAGAGCCCACAATAGGTGCGGTATACTAGACCAATTAAATACATGGATCATGGAACCTCCCTCCTCAAGGGTGGTACAAAATTAATTTATCGGAAGTTTTACTTGAAAGATAATCAATTCAAGACATGCACATGTTCTACAATATGATGCAAAAACAGAAATATAGTACGGCATCCTTCCAAAAAGCCAAAAAGCTGGGTTACACTACAGAGTACAGTTTCAAAGTTCCAAAACCCTCTTGTTCCTGTCTCGTTCATCCAGCACCTTATGGGTGTGCATTTTCGATTATCAACCTGCCAGCCAACTCTAAGCAATATGCACGCTGATGTCTGCCTGTGGTTATTGCGGAAAAAAATTCACCATCTTTTGCCAATAGGAGTTAGCATCTTCTCCAACATAAAGAGGGTAGATGGGGAGAGAGAGAGGATTTTGCTTTGGAACTATACAAACACAGTTGTAGTATTATAATACTCTTCCGACCCAAATTCTTAGTCTTATTTAGAAAATCCAACTTTCTAAAAGAATATCATTTAATGCATTATTTATTAGTTAAAAAGGTAAAGATTTTCAAAACTATCCTCATTAATTTAAACTATAGAAAAAGAATGGCATTGACTTTTTAAATAAACTAAATGGAAAAATATGAATTTTATTTATTAATTTTATAAAAATGACTTCAATTCGGGACATCCAAAAGATAATATAGACCAATAATTTGGGATGAAAAGAGTATAACACTTTCCTTTCGTAGAGAGAGACAGAGAGAGAGTTAATTAGAGAAGAAACCATCTATTTTTGAGTGTTTTCACTAGGACATTATTGGGAGAAGTATCGAAATTGTGTTCATGCACTGCGAGATTAAGGGAAGAAGGTTTCAAATGAAGCTATGAAGGTTTCAAATGAAGCTATGTAAGATCGCTTAGGCTGCTACTATATACCATATATGGCTGCTAATGGCGGCTTTATGAATTTTTTTTAGGGTGGCCACTAAGAAACTTAAATTATACAAAATTTAATAAAGAGACAATTTGAATATATCAACATCACAAAAAAAAACACACATACACACATAAATGCATGAAATATTACAATTTTTTTTTGTACTAACAAAGAGAATAAGAAAAAAAAGACTAATAAAAGATAAAATGCAAATTGAAAATACTGATGTGAGAATAATAAAGTGACCACAACAATTTCATAACAAATCTTATATAACAAGTTATTAGTCTGTTATTAGTGAGTAAAACATGTCAATATTGAACCCGAATTAGAATTAGTAACAGCTTACCATATAAGATTTATTGTGAAATTATTATAAAAATGTTGTGGATGTAACATTACTCTTATATTTATTAAACTCAATTTCTTATGATTCTCAAATAAAGATATTCAAAAATTTGATTAGGGTGGTCAAAATAGGTTAATTTAGTAGTATATAATATATTATTTTAAAGTATATATATACGTTTTTTTCAAGCCAGGGTAATCATTGAATATATAAATTTAAAATAATTTTTTATATAAATTTTTTTTTTTGCAAGTATAATTTTTTTTTTTTTTTTTTTGACAAGTGAGTAAGTAGAGCCGCCAGTGATCGCTGCAAAGAAACACAAGGAGGAGGGTCGGTTTTTGTTAAAACAGGAAGAAACTACTATATGCATTTAGCCCAGAGTTGCGTTCTGAAGCAACATAGCAAACCAATCCAAAAGCTTGTTGGCAATGAGCATGCTACACTCATATACTCAGTTTTAGGGTTCTCTCTGAACAATCTAAACTGAATTTTCAGATTTTGTTTTTCAAATAATACAGAACAAAAGATAAATAGATTCATAGTAACTTAAATCACAGCATCACAAGCATAAATATTCCAGAAATTAGTTTGTACGTGCTTACAAACCAGAATACCAAATAAGTCTGGACACCACTTCTACCCATTTCTTTCAACTAAGCAAAGGGTATTAGAGAAAACAAAGTCAACTAAAGTTTGTCATTACGCGTAACAAAAATAGGTCGAGAATAAAAACGAGGTTTGTCCTTACCAAATTTCAGGGGTAGGATATCCCTGGTTGCCATGTCAAACAGTCCCACATCATGGCCTCCATATGCCTTCCTAGGGAACTTTCGCCAAACCCAATGGTCATCGGTAAAGTAGATGCAATCACTTCTGCTTGTAGGAAAGCGCCAGGAGAAGGAGTTGCCATCACCAACAAAAAAAGTTTGACCTTCCAAGTGTGTCACTTCCTCCCAAGCTGATGCATTGAAGTTGAACTTGTAGACAAAAAAAGATGTAGTCTCAAACCTCCTCTCTGAAGGAATAAGAAATCCGTTACGAAAAACCCCTTAAAGACTTCCCAATGACTCCACCAAATATGTTTTTCGGTGTGCCGCTACATCTTGTGGATGGTCAGCAATAACTTGGACCATATCTGCCAAAGGAGCATCAGGTTCAAAGCGAACCAGCTTGCCATTGTCACAAAGTGCATATATTTGATCATTAAAATGTGCAACATCCTTGAATTTCAAATTCTCTGGATTGGCAACAACAACCCACTCACCTTCTCCTCTTCTGTTCAAAGCAGCTCTAGTAAAAGCCAAACTATTCATAGGGCCAAAAATTGCGATGCCAAGGAATGTTGACTCATCGGTAGGGTCCTTTAGAAGAATGAATTTCCGTACAAGGCAAAACCACTCTTCTCTAGGAGCCAGTCTTTGAATTTGTGGAAGATTAATTCGGTTTCCTGTCATAAGGTGCACAAGTTGGGTTACATAACGAGAGCCCAAGGTTACAACCCAGCCATGTTGAGATCCCCAAATACGTTTTCCGCGGACTTCAGATAGATGTAATTGATGACGATTGCTGTCATAGAGGCTAAATAAAGTTCGCATGTCAGTTAATAGTGGCTCGGAAAGCATCAGCGCAGGAAGAGGAAGCAGAGGTCCTCTACTAATGCTCGAACGAGCAGATCGCCAATCTTGGCTAACCCCTATAGCAGCTATATAATTTTTGAAAGTAGTCATTCGATTTACAATTCCACGAACAAGATCTGGGGGGAGATGGGACTAGTCAATGGAGTCTGACGACTCTAACCCAATATACACGGCTATAAAAGGAATAATTTGAAATGGTATATCATATTGTGCAAAACACAACACAAATCTAATCATCATATGGGAACGCGGAGTCTTGTATGGGATCAGAGGTGTCGAGATCATCAAAATTACCAAAAGAATAACGGTGAACCTTAAATAAATCCCATAACGGCGACTGCGAGTGATGATACATGATTGAAGAAGATAAAACCCATCCGCACCCAATGTAGCCATGTCAAGCGAGGTAATTTCTCCGTACAGATCCGCCAAGATGAAAGTAAAAAAGAAGATTACTGAGAGTAATAAAGATAAATGTCTACTCGCATAAGGGTAGATATTGCTTATATAAAAGCAAAATTTAATTATTCCAGCTGTGACAAGAACACTCCCAATCATCAAGCTCCTTCTGATACCATCGACCGAGTATAGGAGAAGAATGAATACTGAAGCAAGATCGCCGCAGATTACGGCGTAAACAACGGCCTCATCCGGTCGGAGGGTCCTAAGATTGTCAAGTGAAGCAGTTACTGACATCATGAAAATCGACGGAATTGATGAGTTACTACTGTCACTGTGTTTGACGATGAAAGCAACAAACCAAAACCGACCACTATCACTAGCTCCAAGTGCCGATATTATGATCGATCGACCAGAAATTCAAACCGATCTGGAGCTAAGCCTTAGCCTGCTGTATTTATTCCTGCATGTGTCTGTGCGTTGATCAGTGGAGTGGAACCTAAAGAGCAATTGGAATGAGATGGTTTGAAAAAGTATTTAGGGTTTGGGTTTTCATCTGAAAATAGTAAGAAAGTCAACCACACATGTAATGTCATTGGGTGCCCACCATGATATTAACCAATCAGGACTCAGGTGGACTCAGGTGGGTGCATGCCACATGGCACCCATCTTATGTTATAGGGATTGAGATTAGGTATAATATCTTAGATATTACACTTGGTGCAATAGAATTGGATGGCTGAAATTGATAGTTGAATTTTCAACTTTTAATCTCAACCATTGAATTAAAAATAAGTTAAAAAAAGTGTTAAAGAGTTAAAAAGTTAAAGTTAAAAAATAGGATGGTAAAAATTGATGTGAGATGAATTAGTGTAATTGCACCCGGTGCAATACCTAGGATATTGCACTAGATCCAAATCCATGTTATAGCATTACTTATAAAAATTAAAAATGATTTGTGTAAAGACCTATTTACCATTTTTTTATGAAAAAAATAGTAACACCACTTGGTTAAGTAAGCCTTATTATCATATCGTATCGTCAATCATCCTTTTTTTTAAATTATAAATATGTATAAAGGATATATTTATTATAAATTCAAATCAGATTCAACTAATGACTAATTTAATCATCACATAAATAGCAATATTTAACAAGCTAACTAAATAAATTGAATAAACATATACTTATAAGTCATAACATACATATTTAAATTGACTAAACTCAAAAGTGATAATACATGACATATGACCTAAAATAATAATTTCTTTTCATCACCTTATCTAATCAACTCAATCTAAGTCAATATTATCATCATATTTGTCATCCTACAAATTTATTTTTTCATTGAAATTTTCTTCATCATCATCAACATTTACTATCTTTCCTCGTTCTTATGTTTTAATAATTTTTAAAAAATATTTCTTCTTGGCATTTTATCAGCTTCTTAGAATTATAACAATAATGACAAAATAAATAAATAAATTATCAATTTAATACCTTATTCATAGTTTAGAAAAGAAAAAAATTGCAAATATGAAAGTGAGGTGTCAAGTGTATAAACTTTGTATGAAAGAGAGAGAGAGAGAGAGAGAACCCTATGGATGAAAAATTATTGAATACTCCGGAAGTACCATAAATGCGTACTCCCCCCTTTGACATAAATTGTAAGTCTCACTATGAATTTAATTAGTGAAACTCACAATTACATGACTGAGAAAAGTATGCATTTATGAGAGTATTCTATAATTACCCCCTTATGGACATGTTATTTTATTGGGCTCAATTAAGTAACCTAATAATTTTTTATTAAACACAAATCTAACAACTTGTGAATTCAAATAGAAACACAAATTTTAACCCCAAAAAAAAAAAAAAAAAAAAAAAAATCTATTTCAAAGCCACATTTATATATCGTACAATACATACAATTTTATGTTATGATACAATGTATACAATACTCACCACTAAACAATGTTGTGCTCTAGCTTTGTCCATAGCCAAATATGGATAACTAGCTAGCTAGAAGTAGGAGCCTCATGGATTACCCACATCAGACGTATTACAAAAGGCTAGTTTGGGATGTGTGGCAAGGAGTTGGAAAATGCTCTTTGCCATGGCTCGGAAAATTTGGGGAAAAGATCCCTTCCAATTGAATCTTTCAATTCCCTCACATTTTTAGCTAAATATGCAACATGTGACATTTATTTTAATTTTTAAATGCCACATGTCTTACATTTAAATAAAAAAATTGGAGGAATTTAAGAGATTAAATTGGAATAGATCTTTTTCCGAAAATTTGAAACTTACAGATTTGGAATCTAGTGGGGTGAAACTTATAGCTGAGACAGTAGAAAAGAATGTATGGAAGAATTCTGGCTAGAGGTGAAGAGCCCACAATAGGTCCAGTATACTTAGACCAAATACATGGATCATGGAACCTGCCTCCTCAAGGGTGGCACAAAATTAATTTATCTGAAGTTTGATTTGGAAGAGAAGCAAGTTAGAGGCATGGGAGATGTTATTGCTTAGAGATGGGAAGTGCAGCATCAGAGAAACTTTTTGTAAACAGATGAGAGGAACTAACATCAAGAGGAATCCATTTACCATTTATTCTCAAAAAATAGAAGGAATTCATTTCCAACTTAACTGTATTCATTTTTTACTTCTAACCCTGGTGACATATATATGGGCTTCACATGGGACCTTAGACGTGTAGCTTCGATAAGTGAATGGTTTAAACTTTTCCATTTTCAAAAGCTTAGGGACAATTCATAATGAATATGGTCACACAAAATAACATACACATCATTTTTCTGCTTAGTTGATGACAAGAATTTGTGCTCTGGCCGCATGCCAGTATTACTGTGCTACACTTCGCAGCAAATTTCAGGAAATGCACCTGTTCTACAATATGATGCAAAAACCGAAATATAGTAAGGCATCCTTCCAAAGGCCAAAAAGGTTACTCTACACAAACAGTTTTTCTAATTGAGGTAGAAAACTTTGTAATTTAAGTAGCTAGCATTATATACTCTCTTTTATAAGGTGAATTTAAATTTGAATCATCCTTCCTTCATAATTGTAACTATCGAATTAAAAAAAAAAAATGGATAAAAAATCTCAATTAAATTCAAACATTTTGTTGCATTAAATTAATTTCAAGTTTCAACCACTTAATTATATTGACAAATAAAAGATAAATAGTAATTATTTTAAATGATAATTAAATTCAATCACATGTTTAGATTAAGCATGTGTTTGACATGAGCTTAGTTAGCCTTTTGTTTAAAGTATGTTAAATTATATTTATACTTTGAAATTACAAGAAAAGAAAAAAGAGATTTTAAAAAATTGTACGTAAAAATTAACAGCTGAAAAAAAAAAAAAAAGATTGTGTAAAATGCCCACCAAATAGACCAATGAAAATCATGTATGAGAGAGTAGCCCCCACAATACAAGCCGCTTGATTGTTTATGGTGTTGGGAATCCATTGATAAATCTCAGCCATTTGATATGAAGATTTCATGATGTCACTGAATTATTGAATAGGAATACTAATCCACATGTGGATATAACATTTTCACACTCAATTTCACAATTTAAAATAATTTGATAAATCCAAGCCACCTAATCGAAAACTTGCAATGTTACTTAATTATTGAATATGAATACATTTACAAATCAATCCGCCTATGCATATAATATTTTCACACTCGATTCCACAACTTTAAGTAATTTTATAAATCTAAGCTATTTAATGATTTTGAATAATGTGATGTCACTTAATTATTGAATAACAATATCCTTATTTCGCCTACGGATATAACATTTTCACACATTTTTTTTCTTTTTTTTGATAATCATAACATTCTTACACTTAATTTCACAATTTGTTGACTTGTGTGATTATGAATGGTTAACGAAAAGTGATGGGTCAGCAAAAATGGACACGGCTTGTGTCCAGTGGAAATTTTCACTGAACACGTCCAAATTCGGACACATGTCCACCATCTAACGTGTCCAGTGGAAACTTCCACTGGACACAAGCCACACCCAACAAAAATTACCCACCACTCATGGTCACACATGACACATTAATTAGGTGTGTGATTGGTTTTGTCTCTCAAATTATTCTCGTTAGACTACAATACACCTTAATTATTAGCTTAAAAGTATCACATCATTGGCAATGTTTTTTAACTTTACATAATCTTCTTAATCTTAATAATTAATAGGATAATGTAGACTTTTAAGACTTGAATCATGCGGCCGCAGCTATTATTGATAGAATAAACACGCAGAATTAGCAGCATGCGAAGGTGTAGGTCCCAGGATTGAAGCTCCCAACACTGTTTCATGGGTTGAGATAGTTGGCTGCAATTCAGACAGATGGGATTATTTATCATTTTTTTTCATTAGCAAAGGCAAGCCTCATGGCAAGCACAAGCCACCTAAAATTTAGAAGAAGGTGGCTACGGAATATGGATAATCTGTGTGTTCTACGCTAAAACGATGTGGTGATCTGGCATTGCCCTAGCCAAATATGGATAGCTAGCTAGAAGTAGGAGCCTTTTGGATTACCCGGCCACACCAGATGTATTTCAAAAAGCTGGTTTGGGATGTGGCAAGGAGTTGGAAAATGCTCTTTGTCATGGCTTGGAAATTTTGGGGAAAGAATCCTTTCCAATTGAACCATTCAATTAGCAAGATATCTAACACGTGACATTTAAAAAGAGATTCAATTGGAATAGATCTTTTTCCGAAAATTTGAAACTTACATATTTGGAAACTAGTGGGTGAAATTTATAGTTGAGACAGTAGAAGAATGTGTGGAGGAAGATTTGTGTGGAGGAAGATTTCTGGCTAGCAATGAAGAGCCCACAATAGGTGCAGTATACTAGACCAAATACATGGATCATGGGTGGTACAAAATTAATTTATCGGAAGTTTGACTTGGAAGAGAAGCAATTCAAGACATGCACATGTTCTACAATATGATGCAAAAACTGAAATATGGTACGGGATCCTTCCAAAAGGCCAAAAAGCTAGGTTACACTACACAGTACAGTTTCAAAGTTCCAAAACCCTCTTGTTCCTATGTCGTTCATCCAGCACCCTATGGGTGTGCATTTTCGATTATCAACCTGCCAGCCAACTCTAAGGAATATGCACGCTGATGTCTGCCTGTGGTTATTGCGGAAAAAAATTCACCATCTTTTGCCAATAGGAGTTAGCATCTTCTCCAACATGAAGGGGGTAGATGGGGAGAGAGCGGTTTTGCCTTGGAACTATACAAACACAGTTGTAGTATTATAATACTCTTTCGATCCAAATTGTTAGTCTTGTTTAGTAAATCCAACTTTCTAAAAGAATATCATTTAATGCATTATATATCTATTACTCTCTCCGTCCCACTTTGTTTGTCCTGTTTGAAAAGTCAAATTTTTTAAGGGAACATCATTTATTGTTTTATCTACCTTTTAAAAATGTATAAGTTTCCAAAACTATCCTTAAATAAATTTATCAAAAAATTGAATTTGTAAATTAATAGGGGTATAATAGGAACATTAGTAAATTAATTACTTTTATTTTTAGAAACAGGACAATATTTTGGGACATCTTAAAATGGAATAGAGGACAAACAAAGTGGGACGGAGGGAGTAGTTGAAAAGGTAAAGATTTTCAAAATTATCCTCATTAATTTAAACCATAGAAAAAGAATGGCATTGAATTTTTAAATAAACTAAATTGAAAAATATGAATTTATTTATTAATTTTAGAAAAATGACTTCATTTCCGGACATCTCAAAATATAATAAATGATCAAAAATTTGGAACGGAGAGAGTATAACACTTTCCTTTCGTAGAGAGAGAGAGAGAGAGAGAGTTAATTAGAGTAGAAACCATCTGTTTTTTAGTGTTTTCACCAGGACACTATGGCGACAAGTATCAAAATTGTGTTCATGCACTACGAGATTAAGGGAAGAAGGTTTCAAATGAAGCTATGTAAGATCACTTAGGCTGTTACTATATCTCATATATGGCTGCCAGTGGCGGCTCTATGAAATTTTTTTTAGGGAGGTCACTAAGAAACTTAAATTATACAAAATTTAATAAAGAGATAATTTGAATATATCAATGTCACCAAAAAAAAAAACACGCAAATGCATGAAATATTACAATTTTTTTTATACTAACAAAGAGAATAAGAAAAAAAAATAAACTAATAAAAAATAAAGTGCAAATTGAAAATACTGATATAAGAATAATAAAGTGACTACAACAATTTTATAACAAGTCTTATACAACAAGTTGTTAGCCTATTATTAGTGGGTAAAATATGTCAATATTAAACCCGAAATAGAATTAGTAACAGCTTACCATATAAAATTTATTGTGAAATTATTATGAAAATGTTATAGACATAACATTACTCTTATTTTTATTGAACTCAAATTCTTATAATTCTCAAGTAAAAGTGTTCAAAATTTTGACTAGGGTGATAAAAATAGGTTAATTTAGTAGTATATAATTTTTTTTTAAAGTATATATATAAATTTTTTTCAAGTCAGGGTGATCATTGAATATATAAATTTAAAATAATTTTATATATTTTTATATATATATATATATATATATATATATATATTTTTTTTTTTTTTTTTTACAAGCAAGTAGAGCCGCCAGTGATCGCTGAAAAGAAACACAAGGAGGAGGGTCGGTTTTTGTTAAACAAGAAGAAACTACATATGCATTTAGCCCAGAGTTGCATTCTGAAGCAACATAGCAAACCAATCCAAAAGCTCGTTATTGGCAATGAGCATGCTATACTGATCATATATTCAGTTTTAGGGTTCTCTCTGAACAATCTAAACTGAATTTTCAGATTTTGTTTTTCAAATAATCCAGAACAAAGATAAATAGATTCACAGTAACTTAAATCACAGCATCTCAAGCATAAATATTCTAGAAATTAGTTTGTATGTGCTTACAAACCAGAATACCAAATAAGTCTGAACACCACTTCTACCCATTTCTTTCAACTAAGCAAAGGGTATTAGAGAAAACAAAGTCAACTAAAGTTTGTCATTACGCGTAACAAAAATAGGTCGAGAATAAAAACGAGGTTTGTCCTTACCAAATTTCAGGGGTAGGATACCCCTGGTTGCCATGTCAAACAGTCCCACATCATGGCCTCCATATGCCTTCCTAGGGAACTTTCGCCAAACCCATTGGTCATCGGTAAAGTAGATGCAATCACTTCTGCTAGGGATAATGCTTGTAGGAAAGCGCCTGGAGAAGGAGTTGCCGTCACCAACAAAAAATGCATGACCTTCCAAGTGTGTCACTTCCTCCCAAGCTGATGCATTGAAGTTGAACTTGTAGACAAAAAAAGATGTAGTCGCAAACCTCCTCTCTGAAGGAATAAGAAATCCGTTACGAAAAACCCCATAAAGATTTCCCAATGACTCCATCAAATATATTTTTCGGTGTGCCCCTACATCTTGTGGATGATCAGCAACAACTTGGACCATATTTGCAAAAGGAGCATCAGGTTCAAAGCGAACCAGCTTGCCATTGTCACAAAGTGCATATATTTGACCATTAAAATGTGCAACATCCTTGAATTTCAAATTCTCTGGATTGGCAACAACAACCCACTCACCTTCTCTTCTTCTGTTCAAAGCAGCTCTAGTAAAAGCCAAACTATTCATGGGGCCAAAAATTGCGAAGACAAGGAATGTTGACTCATCGGTAGGGTCCTTTAGAAGATTGAATTTGCGTACAAGGCAAAACCACTCTTCTTGAGGAGCCAGTCTTTGAATTTGGGGAAGATTAATTCGGTTTCCTGTCATAAGGTGCACAAGTTGGGTTACATAAAGAGAGCCCAAGGTTACAACGCAGCCATGTTGAGATCCCCAAATACGTTTTCCGCGTACTTCAGATAGTTGTAATCTATGATGACTGTTGTCATAGAGGCTAAATAAAGTTCGCATGTCAGTTAATAGTGGCTCAGAAAGCATCAGCGCAGGAAGAGGAAGCTGAGGTCCTCTACTAATGCTCGAACGAGCCGATCGCCAAATGTGGCTAACCCCTATAGCCGCTATATAATCGTTGAAAGTAATCATTCGATTTACAATTCCACGAGCAAGATCTGGTGGGAGATGGTACCAGTCATTGGAGTCTGACGACTCTAACCCAATATCCACGGTTATAGAAAAAGAAGAAACACTTTGAGCTGGTAATTCAAATTTTAAATAAACAAACACAATGGACAACATCATTTGGGAACGCGGAGCCAGGGATATGTCTGGGATCAGAGCTGTCGAGATCATCGAAATTACCAAAAGAATACCGGTGAACCTTAAAGAAATCCCATAACGGCAACTGCGAGTGACGGGGATAAAACAAGAATGATGAATATAACGAATAACCAGAGAAGATCTCATGTTTATAGGTGTAAGTGGTGAGTTACATAAGAACTAAAGAAGAAGATACCCATTAAATGACAATATCCCCAAAATGAAAGGTGAGGTCATTTCTCCGCTCTGACACGTCGATATCTTCAAAATGGAAGGCCCGGTAATTTTTCCGCTCAGAAACGTCGATGCCCCCAAAATGAAAGGCAAGGTAATTTCTTCGCTCAGACCCGTCGGTAGCCCCAATTTCAAAGGCGAGGTAATTTCTCCGCTCAGACTCGTCGAGATCAAAAACATTACAGTACTAAAACAGATATAGAATAATAAAGGTAAAAGTCTACTCGTATGAAGTTTGATATTGCTTATATATAAGCCATTTATACTTATTCCACGTATCATAAGAAAACCCTCAATCATCCATCTCCTTCTGATACCCTCAAGGTCCTCAACCTCAACCGGGTAAGAAGGGTATGGGTATTCAAAGAAAGAAGAATTATCAATTTCGGAGGGTAGGAAAGAAATGACCCCATCAACATGGCCGAGGGTCCTATTATAAACAGGATAGTCAAGTGAATAACATACTGAGCTCATCATGGATGAAATAGAATGAGTCCTTACTGTATAACATACTGAGCTCATCATGGATGGAATAGAATGAATCCTTACTGTCACTCTGTGTTTGACGATGAAAGCAACAAAACAAAACTCTAGCTCCAAATGCCGATATTATGATCGATCGACAAGAAATTCAAACCGATCTGGAGCTAAGCCTGCTGTATTAATTGCTGCATGTGCCTGTGCGTGAATGAGTGGAGTGGAACCTAAAAAGCAATTGGAATGAGATAGGGTTGCGTTTTCATCTGCAAATAGCAAGAAACCATGTAATGACATTGGGTGCCTACTATTTGTGTCATCCAACCAAAATCAGGACTCAGGTGGATGCATGCCACACTAGTCCCCACCATTTCTTTTCTCTTTTTTTTTTTTTTTTTTTTTTTTTTTAAAGAAAGTTTCAACATATGACGTCTACTCCTGATAATAATTTTTTATCATCAGATCAAAATACCAATCGATTTTTGGTATAGGCAAAAATGACACCCACCTTATGCTATAGTATTACTTAGAAAATTGAAAAATGATTTGGGTAAAGACCTATATACCATTTTTTGATGAAAAAAATAGTAACCCCACTTGGTTAAATAAGCCTTATTATCATATCATATCATCAATCAACTTTTTTTTTTGTTGTTGGTATTGTGTATAATAAGATACACAAACATCTAATAAAATTTATAAAAAAAAATTATAAATATATATAAAGGGTATATTCATTGTAAATTTAAAACAGATTCAACTAATGACTAATTTAATTATCACATATGTGGTAATATTTAACAAGCTAACTAAATAAATTGAATAAATATAAGCTTATAAGTTATAACATACATATTCAAATTGACTAAACTCAAAAGTGATAATACATGATATATGACCCAAAATAATAATTTCTTTTCATCAACTTACCAAATCAACTCCATCTAAGTCAATGTTATCATCATATTTATCATCCTACTTATTTATTTCTTCATTTATATTTCCTTCATCATCATCAACATTTACTATCTTTTCTTGTTCTTATATTTTTAATAATTTTTAAAAAATATTTCTTCTTGGCATTTTATTAGCTTCTTAGAATTATAACAATAATGACAAAATAAAAAATAATTATATTATCATTTAATACCTTATTCATAGTTTAGAAAAGAAAATTGCAAATATGAAAGTGAAGTGTCAAGTGTATAAATTTTGTATGAGAGAGAGAGAGAGAGAGAGAGAGAGAGAGAGAGAGAACCTTATGGACATGTTGTTTTATTGGGCTCAATTAAGTAACCTAATAGTTTTGTATTAAATACAAGTCTAACAACTTGTTGAATTCAAATAAAAACACAAATTTTAACCCACAAAAAAAACCCTATTTCAAAGCCACATTTATGTATCGTATGATACATACAATTTTATCTTATGATACAATGTATACAATACTCACCACTAAACAATGTTGTGCTCTAGCATTGTCCATAGGCAAATATGGATAACTAGCTAGTAATAGGAGCCTCATGGATTACCCACACCAAACGTATCACAAAAGGCTAGTTTGGGATGTGGCAAGGAGTTGGAAAATGCTCTTTGCCGTGGCTAGGAAAATTTGGGGAAAACTTCCTGTAGGGTCACAAATTGCAGCTCAAACCCAAAAGAACTGGGTTATAAACCCAATAAGCCCAATACAATAAATTTGTAAGAGAGTGGGTGAAAGAACTGAGCTTTTAATGGGTTGTCTAACGGTTAATCGTGGTTACAAACATGTTCGAGCAGGAAAAGACACATAATTCAGGATGGAAAGTATGTCCGAGGAGCTAGTTTTGAGGTGAAGTTGCTATTTCTGAAAATTAGTTCTTCACTGTGCTACAATAATTCTTTTCCAATATTCCTCTGCTCGTATTTTTTCGATCCTCCACTTATGGAGGGTTTCCCCCATTATATAGTCTACTCCAATCCATTTCCATCGTCCACTTGTTTATCATCTAACCTTGCACTCAAGTATCTGTCCTATTGAGCAACTTTTCTGGTTTTCTGTGAGCGATAATGGTTGAAAACACTATTCAGAAGTCTTCTCCACATTAATGCGGCCAGGAAAGCTGCTGCAATGCATTTAATGCAGTGGTAGCAGCTTTTCCCCTAGATATTTCCGTGTTCTTATCACTTCCTTACGCACCTGAAGTCTATCTTCGTTGCTGAAATCTCCTAGAAGATTACCCTAGTCAAGCAAAAGCTTACCTGACTGACATTCGTCAGGTCCGAGGAGGATAACACTCTCGGACCATTGTCTTCGGACATTTGCCTGTACGACCATCCACTATGGGGCTTTTCCAAACATTTGCTCCTCCTCGGACGCATCTTTGTTAGTAAATGGGGCTTAAGGCCCAATATAAAAGTTCAAGCCTTTGCCCCCCACAATAACCCCTCAAAATTTTAATTTTTCTCTCTTGCCCGAGGAGAAAAAATATAATTTTGACTTGCAAATTTAATCGCAGTTAAAACCACAAAGACATTCAAACTTACGCACATGGAAGGGTCATTTTAGTCATCTCACTGTTATTTCTGACGCTTCGAAACTCGCGAAATGTCATTAAGTATTTTGGGCGGCCTTATGTTCCTGGCATCCAACGGTGGGATTCTGATCCAACGGTTCGGATTTCTCTTCAAGATTTGGGCGGGATAAAATCCCCCTCATTTTCAATTTCTTATATAAAGGCCCATGAATATCATTTCCTCCTTTCTTCATCACAATTCATAATCTTCAGAGCATTCAAACCTCCAAACTCACTAACCATCAGATCGTTCGTCATACTTTCAAAAAGACTTCAAAGATCCTCAAGAACTTCGAAGATCAGTTTGCGTTTCAGTCTACGTAAGTTTTAATTTCACATCTCCTTTTATCTCCTCGGATAACCTCCTCAGCTCGTCATTTTCTCTTCTACAAACTCGGAATGGGTAGATTTCAGCGTTTAGTGAAGAACCCTGCCTTGATAGAACTGTTCAAAGAAAAGTATCACATACCCCAGGAGGTATCAATACGATACTGTTCCCCAGAAGGGTTAGCATTTGACCGAGAGGTGGGAGAAGTCACAATCTCAATGATTGCCTTCATAGAAGGAGGCATGACTATCCCCATGAGTAGGATTACGAGGGACCACTTACGTGCCCATAGGCTTTGCCCCCAACAATGTGCACCTAACTTCTTTAGAGTTCTAGGAGCAATTGACGCTTTGGACTGACAGTTAGGATTTGGGCTAACTTGATATGATGTAGCCCATCTATACGAAGGCCACCAAGAAGCACGGGCAGGGTTTTACCTTAAATCCCGATCCAATGCTGTCAAGCTCATTTTGTGTCTCCCCAAGTCTAACAAAGGGATGAAAGATGACTTCTTCATCGTATCAGGCCCTTGGCATGACGGCCTTCCTTGCCCAACCCAGCTGGGAGAGCTAGGTGGAGTACCTTAGATCTAGGTTTTCTAACATTAGATTTAAGGCATTTGTCCTCGGCCTTGCTTTGTCGTACCAAAGTCTCATTTTTTTCGTTTATCATCATTTTTTCTTTTTACATTAAAGTTGGGGTTTCTAACTGTTTGATTCTTTTACTTAACAGATAAAACATATACCAACCCTTGGCTCAGCTTAATCAACGTACCTGCGCTTAATTACTTGCTGAGGTCTCAAATTTTCGTGAACGACGACAGACAGCTCCGTGCCGCTCATTTAATTCTAGACTACGAACCAATTTCAAGAACTTTCTTAGACGTTGGCAACTCTATCAGAGCAAACGACTATCGTTTGGCTCGTATAGACGTCTCTCGGCCAAGCTTTTTAGCTCCACACAACCTTCCACCAGTCGATCACCCTATTCTGCAAGGAATTCCTTTTGCCGCTCAGCCACTTCAACAAGTGCCACTTGGACAGGCTATTGTCGAGGAAGGAGTTGCCTCTTCTTCTTCTCTTGAGGAGGAAATTGACAGGTTCCAATTCGAAGAGGAAGCCATTGTTATATAAGAGGCTGAAGAAGAAGCGGACGAGTACTCTTGTGTTCAAACTCCTGCCCAGATAATAACCTACGTTGGTGACTCTTCGGACGAGGAAGAAGAGATGGCCCCTAAGACTAGCCCAAGTTTTAGATAACTTATGAAAGGAAGAAACAAGGCGCCTTCTCCCCAAGACAAAAACAAGTCCAAACCTCCTGTGAATCCTCCTCTTCCTCCTCCTCCTCAGCTTCCTGCTGACCTCGGGCTAAAGCCCAACCCAGATCTAAGGAGGAAGAGACACACCGAGGTTCCTGAGGAAGGTGAGTTGGGCCCTCCCAAAGGAAGCAAACAGCCCAGACAATCACAGGATCAAAGGAGCAGGAGGTCCGGCTCTATTGATAGCCAAGATGAGCTTCCTGTGGCTCAAGTGTGCCGTCCAACCCGCACTTGGTCACCTAAGTTGGAGGTAGACGGTGTGCCCATTGCCTAGGATACTTCCATTAGGCATTACCATGGGGGACATGCTGGCCATGTAGCTGAGGCCTTGGAGCAGCCCCTCCTCCTCCCAAAAGATATGAAGGCTTACAGGAACTTCAACCATCCAAAACTCTTTCTATCCCTTAAAAGGGACCTGGCTATGGTAAGTTATCTGATTCATTGTTCTATTCTCATACTTCTCCATTTTCTTACATTTTACAGTATAGGTAAAACACTTTTTTTTTTAGGTCACACAGCAGGTTTTCGTGGCAGAGAAATGGGTGAAGAACACTCGTGGTGAGCCTAGGGCTGCCTTGGATGCTCGATCTGTAGTGGAGGTGGAGCTAGGCGCCCTAAAAGAAAACCACGTTAAGATGGCCGAGCAGCTAAAAGAAGCTTTTAGGGTGAGAGATAGCGCTGAGGTGGGCTTAAAGACAACAGAAAAGCAGTTTGAAGATATCCGGAAGCAGCTGCACTATACTGAAATAAATATGGCAACAGAGAAGCAACTGGTGACGGAACTTCAAGAAGAACTTCGCAAGGCCAGAGAGGCTGCCCAACTACTTAAGGAGGCGGCCGAGGCCGAGAAGTAAGCTGCGTATACGCTTGAGATGGAGGAGACTCAAGCCAAACTTACAGAGGAGTTCTCTGCTGTAGCTAGGGACTACTGCGACATTTCTTGAGGTAAGGCCCTTAATGTTGCTGGGTCCCTGCTGACTCTGGCTTGAGGCGACCTGAGAGCATCTACTATGAACTAGAGATTCGCGAGCTCTCAGATCCTAGCTCCTCTCTCCCTGAGCAAGCCACCCAAGTGTATGAGGTGCCCAAAGCGGACTAAGTCCCTCCTGCTCCTCTGGAAGCTTCAATGGATTCCCACCAAGATACTGGCAAAGGGAAAGAAGCTGAAACTCTCCAGGGCAAGGATAAGGGCAAGGACAAAAAGAAGGATTCTTCCAAACCTGCTGAGAATGCCTCAGACACTACTATCTCTTAGCCCGAGCAAGCTGCTGACCCAGGGGCTCCCAAGGTAAAAGCTTAGGCTTAGGACTTTTATCTTTTGTAGTATATTTATTTTTTCGTTATGTTTACTGTTTTTGTATCACCTTTTTCTTAAGGAAATGTATCACATTTTTGTTATCAATGAAGATGTCTTTATTTTACTTCATACGTCATGATAAGTAGTGCAAGATTGATCTACTGACATTTTCACTTAATTTGAATAGAGTATATTGTTATATCATGCTAACAGAATATACTATAAGTTAGGTTCAATTAAAAGGTTCAGGACTTTGGTCACAACGCAAAAGTTACATAAGTATCTTCAAAAGTAACATGGTAACAATAATTCAAGTATAATTAACCCAAATCGGAATTTTAAGTAACATGCCTAGGTTTAAGTTTAAACACTTAAAGGAACTTAGAGTGAGTGTTAACTAACCCAAATCATCTGGTCCAAGGACTTCAGTCATGATTGAATTTAAGTTTAAACACTTAAAAGCACTGAGAACATGTTAACCAACCCAAATCATCTGGTCCGAGGACTCCATGCATGATTGGATTTAAGTTTAAACACTTGAAAGAATTGGGAAAGAGTGTTAACCAACCCAAATCATCTGGTCCGAGGACTCCATGCATGATTGGATTTAAGTTTAAACACCTAAAAGAACTAAGAACGAGTGTTTACCAAGCTAAATCATCTGGTTCGAGAACTCCATGCATGATTGGATTTAAGTTTAAATACTTGAAAGAACTGAGAAAGAGTGTTAACTAACCCAAATCATCTGGTCCGAGGACTCCATGCATGATTGGATTTAAGTTTAAACACCTAAAAGAACTGAGAACGAGTGTTAACCAACCCAAATCATCTAGTCCGAGGACTGCATGCATGATTGGATTTAAGTTTAAACACCTAAAAGAACTGAGAACGAATGTTAACCAACCCAAATCATCTGATCCGAGGACTCCATGCATGATTAGATTTAAGTTTAAACACCTAAAAAGACGAAAAGATGAACAGTATAAACACTTTATATAAAGAACACATAAATTAATCAAGTAAATATTTATTAATAGTAATACCTCTTCAGGTTGTTTACATTTCAAGGACATGGTATTACATGTTCATTCAGATCTTCTAAAAAATATGCTCCAATGCCAGCTTTGGAGGTGATATGATAAGGTCCTTCCCAATTTGGCCCTAACTTTCCCCAAGCTGGATTCTTTGCAGCGCCCACAACTTTACGTAACACTAGGTCATTAGGAGTTAAAGGTCTTAGCTTTACGTTGGCATCATAACCTTGCTTCAGTTTTTGTAGATAATAAGCCAACTGGACCATCGCATTTTCTCTCTTCTCTTCAATCAAGTCCAAACTTCTTGTTAGTTGCTCATCATTATCCTTTGGATTGAATGAACTGGTTCTTGTCGTCGGGAAACCAGTTTCTAAAGGGATGATAGCCTCAACTCCATAAGTCATTGAAAAATGGGTCTCTCTAGTAGATCTGCGAGGTGTGGTTTTGTACGTCCAGAGTACATGTGGTAGTTCCTCCACCCATTTGCCTTTTGCATCATCTAACTTTTTCTTGAGCCCACTTATTATAACTTTATTTACAGCTTCTGCCTGTCCGTTACCTTAGGGATAAGCAGGAGTAGAATACCTATTAGTAATCCCCAACTCTGCACAGTATTTTCTGAACATCTTGCTATCGAACTGAAGGCCATTGTCCGAGATGAGCACATGAGGAACTCCAAATCGAGTAACGATGTTCTTCCGAATGAATCTTTTCGCATCCACATCTCTGATGTTGGCTAGAGGTTTCGCTTCAACCCACTTCGTAAAATAGTCTGTGCCAACCAGGAGATATTTCTTGTTTCCTACTACTTTGAGAAATGGTCCCACAATGTCTAAGCCCCACTGAGCAAACGGTCATGGGCTAGATAGTGGATTAAGGATTCCCCCTGGTTAGTGTATGCTCGGCCTATTTAGCCACCAATAACCTTGGGTAATAACCCTATGTGCTAAGGATCTGCCTCCAGTGTGGCTTCCATAGATTCCTTCATGCAACTCTTCTAGAAGTGATTCGGCTAGCTCAGGATGGACAAATAATAAATAAGGTCCTGAAAAGGAACATTTATATAGTTTATGGTCCTCCGATAACCAATAACTAGTAGCCTTCCTTCTTATTTTGTCAGGTTCTATTTTTTCCTCAGGCAAAATGTCCTCCCTCAGGAATCGTATAATGGAATCCATCCAGCTCAACCACATTCTAATTTGATTAATTTGAGCCGTCTCTCCTGTCCTTGTGGGTTTGTATAAGTCCTCAACAAGAATTACTCAAGGCAAGTCCTATGCTGAGGAGATTGCAAGCATAGCTAAAAAGTTCATGTGCGCATTACCACTTCTGGGGACATGTAGCAAGTCAAAAGAGTCAAACTTTAACTGTAAACATTTAACTTGGCTAAGGTACCCCTGCATCCTCTCATCTTTTGCCTCAAATTCTCCCCTTAGTTGACCGACAACAAGCCTTGAGTCCGAGAAGAGTTTTATGGACTTTCCATCCATTCTTTGGACCATAGCCATTCCTTCCAACAGAGTTTCGTACTCGGCCTCATTATTTGTGGCTGACAAATCTAACCTCAAAGATTTTTCAATGACAACCTTCTCAGGGGACATCAGTACTAACCTAACCCCTGAGCCTTTTTGATTCAATGCTCCGTCTACATATACTTCCCACGTCGGAAGGCAATATTGGGAGATCGTACCAACCAATTTTTCATCCATGTTTCCACCCGATGGTAATTCTTCTATCTCGGGTTCAGTGAATTCAGCCACCAAATCTGTGAGGACTTGTCCTTTTATGGAGATACGAGGCATATATTTGATATCGAAAGCCCCCAGAATTGTACCCCACTTGGCTATTCTTCCTGTGTAATCAGCACTTCGGAGTATGGTTTTAAGCAGGAGCTGTGTAAGAATGACAATTGTATATGCTTGGAAGTAATGAGGTAGCTTATGTGTGCCAAGCACTACTACCAAGATAGCTTTCTCCAATGGTAGATAACGCACTTCGGCTTCATGCAATGACTTACTCACGTAATAAACTGGCCGTTGTACGCCATTATCAACTCGTATCAATACCAAACTTACAGCATACGGGGCTACAGCAATGTAGGCGAAAAGTACTTCATCTGGCTCAGGACTAGACATGATCGGTGGCCGAGCCAGATAATCTTTAAGTTGCTGAAATATTGTGACACATTCTTCTGTCCACTCAAAACCTTTCCATTTGTTGATTAGCAGGAAGAAAGGTCTGCATCTATCTGCTGACCAGGATATGAATCTGTTCAAAGCAGCAGCCATCCCGATTAATTTCTGCACCTCTTTGGGATTCCAAGGAGATCGCAAGTTGTTAATAGCTTTAATCTGTTCAGGGTTGACTTCAATTCCCCTGTGAGTGACCATGTAACCCAAGAATTTGCCTGACCCTACACCGAATGAACACTTGGAAGCATTTAAATGCAATTTGTAGTTTTTAAGGACTTCAAAGATAATTCGAAGGTCTCCCAGGTGCTCTGAAACCATTTTTCTTTTCACCACCATATCATCTATATAAATCTCGATATTTTTTCCCAATAGGGATTGAACATCCTCGTCATCATTCTCTGATAAGTGGATCCTGCATTCTTCAACCCGAATGGCATTACTTTGTAGTGGTAATTCCCAATATGAGTAACAAAGGCTGTCTTCTCTTAATCGTCCAAGGCCAAAGGTATCTGATGATAACCCTGGAAAGCATCCAAGAAACTCATTCGAGGATGGCCGATAGTAGCGTCTACCGGCTGATCTATCTTGGGCATAGGGAATGGATCCTTTGGGCAAGCCTTATTTAACTCCGTGAAATCAACGCACACTCGCTACTTCCTACTCTTTTTCTTCACCACCATAGTGTTTGCTAACCATTCAGGATAGAAAACTTCCTTGATAGCCCCGACTTGCTTAAGTCTCACCACCTCCTTTCGGACTGCTTCGGCATGCTCTTTGAATGGACACCGAGGGGGCTGCTTTTTGGGGGCAACTAATGGATTAACATTTAAATGATGACAAATTAATTCTGGATCTACTCCTGGGGCCTCGTAAGTATTCCAGGCAAAGACGTCAATGTTCTGTTTAAGGAACTCTATCAGCTTTTCTCTCTCTTGTTAAGGTAGCTGGGATCCAATTTGAAAAAACTTCTCTGGATCATCTCCTATAGTAACCTTCACAAGATCTTCGCACTTTGCCTCCTCGGCTAGCTTATCAATGGATAACACCGGGGGTTTTAACCACTATATATCCTTTTTTTCTGCGAGCCGATGGTTCAGCCTTGGGCTTATACCGAATGGCAGCGACCATACACTGCCGAGCCATGGCTTGGTCTCCTAGTATTTCTTTAATCTGACCCTCGAATGGGTATTTAACCTTCTAATGCAAAGTGAAGGAAACTGCTCCCAAAGTATAAAGCCAAGGTCTGGCAACAATTGCTGAATAGAGAGAGTATGCATCCACGACAAAGAAATCTACCTCCACCGTCTCCGAACCAGTCTGCACAAGTAATCTGATCTGACCTTTTGGGATAATAACTATTCCTTCAAAACTCACTAGGGGAGAGCTATAGGGCGTCAGATCCTCAACTCTTAAGTTTAGCCCCTTGTAAAGATCGGGATACATTATCTCAGCCGCGCTGCCTTGATCCACCATTACCCTTTTTACGTCATAGCCCCCAATTCGAAGGGTGATCACTAAGGCGTCATCATGTGGCTGAATGGTTCCAACCTTGTCCTCATCCGAGAACCCCATGATCAGCGACCGTTCCACTCTAGGCCTCTTTGGCTCCTGATTAATGCCTTCGGAAGACAGACGAGCTACAGACATTACCCTAGACGGGCACGACCCTGTTCTACCTGGTGCAGCGAAAATAACATTAATAGTTCCCAAAGGGGGTCTTGAAGGAGTCTCTCTTTCAGACCGAGAATTGGTTTGTCCACCCAGCCCGCTAGAATGATGCAGCAGCTGCTTCAATTTGCCCTCTCGGATAAGTTGATCCAAGTGATCCCATAAACTCCTACAATCCTCTGTGGTATGGCCATGATCCCGATGATATTGGCAATAGAGGTTACGGTTTCGCTTTTCGGGATTTCCCACCATCTTGTTAGGCCACTTGAAGAAGGATTCGTTCTTGACTTTTTCTAGTACTTGATGCACTGGCTCTCGGAAGACAGTTCTGACAGCTTGGGTGCTGTTTGACCCCGATTGCTCTACGTAATCCCTTCTCAGCCGATTGTTGTTGTATCGGTCTGACCTAAAATCTCTTCTTTCTTGGGGGATAACTTTAGCTTTCCCCTTTCCATGTTGTTGATCATCTTCTATCATTTTGTACTTATTAATTCGATCCATTAACTGGCGCAAACTTGTAACAGGCTTGCCTGTTAGAGACTTCCTCAAACCATGTTTGGGTGGGAGGCCAACCTTGAAAGTTCTAATAGCAACTTCATCAAAATCGCCATCGATTTCATTGAACATCTCTCAATACCTTTCAGCTTATGCCTTCACAGACTCCCCTTCCCTTATTGACATGGACAGCAGAGAATCAAGAGGTTGAGGAACCATACTGCATGTAATAAACCGAAAACAGAATGATTGGGTAAACTTCTTAAAAGAACTGATGAAGTTCGTCCTTAGCCCATCAAACGATCTCATCGATATCGGTTCCAAACTGGATGGAAATACTCTACACAACAAGGCTTCATCCTGAGAATGGACAACCATCTTTTGCTTGAACTAACTCACGTGTTCTACAGGGTCCGTGCGTCCGTTATACATGGCGAATGTGGGCTGATAGAAACGCCTAGGAAGTTTTGCCTTTTCTATTTCCCGGGTGAAGGGTGATTTAGAAATCTGGCTAAGAGCTTTCTTCATAACGTTAGTTCCTACTCCCCTTCTAAATGGACTCTTGCGCTAGTTTTCCCCACAGACGGCGCCAATTGTAGGGTCACAAATTGCAGCCCAAACCCAAAAGAACTGGGTTATAAGCCCAATAAGCCCAATACAATAAATTTGTAAGAGGGTGGGTGAAAGAACTGGGCTTTTAATGGGTTGTCTAACGGTTAATCATGGTTACAAACGTGTCCGATCAGGAAAAGACACATAATTCAAGATGGAAAGTATGTCCGAGGAGCTAGTTTTGAGGTGAAGTTGCTATTTCTGGAAATTAGTTCTTCACTGTACTACAGTAATTCTTTTCCAATATTCCTCTGCTCGTATTTTTTCGATCCTCCACTTATGGAGGGTTTCCCCCATTATATAGTCTACTCCAATCCATTTCCATCGTCCACTTGTTTATCATCCAACCTTGCACTCAAGTATCTGTCCTATTGAGCAACTTTTCTAGTTTTCTGTGAGCGGTAGTGGTTGAAAATACTGTTCAAAGGTCTTCTCCACATTAATGCGGCCAGGAAAGCTGCTGTAGTGCATTTAATGCGGTGGTAGCAGCTTTTCCCCTAGATATTTCCGTGTTCTTATCATTTCCTTACGCACCTGAAGTCTATCTTCATTGCTGGAATCTCCTGGAAGATTACCCTAGTCAAGCAAAAGCTTACCTGACTGACATTCGTCAAGTCCGAGGAGGATAACACTCTCGGACCATTGTCTTCGGACATTTCCCTGTACGACCATCCACTATGGGGCTTTTCCAAACATTTGCTCCTCCTCGAACGCATCTTTGTTAGTAAATTGGGCTTAAGGCCCAATATAAAAGTTCAAGCGTTTGCCCCCCACACTTCCCTTCCAATTAAATCTTTCAATTCCCTCACATTATTAGTTAAATATGTAAAAAGTAACATTTATTTTAATTTTTAAATGCCACATATCTTACAATTAAATAAAAATTGGAGGAATTTAAGAGATTAAATTGGAATAGATCTTTTTCTGAAAATTTGAAACTTACAGATTTGGAAACTAGTGGGCGAAACTTATAGCTGAGACAGTAGAAAAATGTATGGAAGAATTCTGGTTAAAGGTGAAGAGCCCACAATAGGTCCAGTATACTATACCAAATACATGGATCATGGAACCTGCCTCCTCAAGGATGGCACAAAATTAATTTATCTGAAGTCTAATTTGGAAAAGAATCAAGTTAGAGGCATGGGAGATGTTATTACTTAGAGATGGGAAGTGCAGCAACAAAGCAACTTCTTGTAAACAAAAGAGAGGAACTAACATCAAGAGGAATTCATTTACCATTTATTCTCAAAAAATAGAAGGAATTCCTTTCCAACTTAACTGTATTCATTTTTTACTTCTAACCCCGGTGACTTATGGGCTTCACATGGGACCTTAGTGATAGGCCAAGAATATATTGACCATTTGTGATGAATTAACCAATTATTTAGCCAAGTTAATTAATTAATTCAATTAGCATGCAATAAACGTGGTAGCACAAACAAATCACCAACTAAGTTAAAATGTAGTGGAAAATAAATTGACACTGTGATTTGTTTACAAATGGGGAAAACCTACACGGCAAAAACTCCACAAGGTGATTTTAAGGTCACCACTCTCTAGAATTCACTATTATCACAACAAGCGGTTATAAGTAAAGGAATCTCAGTACCTTATACCAACCTACAGTTGAACCTTTATCCCAATACCCAATTAGACTTATTCTATAGTAACAATCTATCATTTTCAATGCACGGCTCCCAGTACGTGACTAACCAATTCGATGCGCAGATCCCAGTACGCAACTTACTCACCAACTTGAGAAAGATGTTAGTTGCAAAGTTCTTCAATTCATCAACACAATGAAAATCACGAAACTCCTTGGTTACAAAACCCTACGGTATACAAACACAGTAGCTTCTTGAATAAAAAGATGAACTACAGCATATGTCTCCGGTTCACAATATGCTTGTGAAAAACTTTGCATTGAGTTGCATCAACTGTGACGACCCTTAAAATAATCCTTATATATGTTTAGGGTTGTGAGAAAAGAAAGCCCAAACATCTATTTACGGATTGGAGTGAAATCATTTCTGAAAACTGATTTCCATAAACCTTAATAGATACCCTATCTGTTGAGAAGCTGTCGAGCATCGGGGTGAAACAGCTTTTTAAACCTCGATAGATACTAGCTGTCGAGGTTTAAAATCCAACACTTCTTCACTTGATTTTTGGACAGACTTACATGGGTTTAACACTTGAACTTGAAACCTTGTTTCTTGAAACATTAAATACATCCTAGATCTACCCAATTACAAGTAAAGTGCGTTTTGTCAAAAGATTATTCAATTCTATATTGACATATGTTCCTAACAAGATTCACATATGTCCTAACACTTAAATATGTGTAACTTCGACAAGTGAATGGTTTAAACATTTCCATTTTCAAAAGCTTAGGGACAATTCATAAAGAATATGGTCACACAAAATAACATACACATCATTTTTTCTGCTTAGTTGATGACAAGAATTTGTGCTCTGGCCGCATGCCAGTATTACTGTGCTGCACTTCGCAACAAATTTCAGGAAATGCACATGTTCTACAATATGATGCAAAAACCGAAATATAGTAAGGCATCCTTCCAAAGGCCAAAAAGATTACTCTACACGGTACGGTTTTTCTAATTGAGGTAGAAAACTTTATAGTTTAAGTAGCATTAGAAAACTTTGTAGTCTATATATGTGTGTGTATGTATATATATATATATATATATATATAACCGAATTCTTTGACTTTTTATTGAGTTCTTCAGAACTTGTCACATCATTATCATTTTTTTTTAAATAAAATTATTTTTGTTTAGTCCAAACTTAATGATGAGTGAAACTTTATCTCTCTAACAAGTCCAACTTAAACTCAAACTAAACGCTGATAATTAATCTCCACATTTTCAAGGTTAATCATGAACACTATAAAAGCAATGCAAATCCCAATTTTTTTTTTTTTTAAAGCCGAGTGGAGAGGTATGAGCTGTTCTTCTATTATTTTCTTCTCCTCTACTTTGTTAAATAAAAAAAATATTATTTTATGGTTTTTCATGTATTTATTAAAAAGTAATTTCCGTACATGAACTACCAAACTCTCTATGGCCCTTTTTTACAAGATAAAAAATTTTGCAGTAATTGAAATTTAAGGTTGCTGCTACTGCATATGTCTTGACTTCACCTCACGATATGAAAGTATGTTAATTCTTTAAACAGAATGCTTATATAAGATATATTAAGAAGAGGTATGACTTTCATTATTTCAACATGGGCTCAACATTTTTTAGCGTGGGCCACAAGCTGATAAGGTTCGTTTAAAGTTTAAACCTGTTAAAATTTAAAACTTATTGTTTTATGGGTTGGTGTACTTTTTTCTTTTTCTTATATTTCTCTTTTGAATAGTATATATTTTTTGAATTGTTTCAATAACTTCTTCTTTAATTATATATCTTTTTTGGTATTTGAAAGTTTTAACATCTAAATTTGTGTAGTCACAAATATATATATATATATATATACATATATATATTATCTATAATTTGTAAGCTCTGAATCTTTTAGTTCCTTTCAATAGTTATAGTCATGGATTATTCTTTTGAATGTAACTCATCTTTCTCTTATATTTCTCTATTGTTTAGTCATTTATATTTTGTTTTATTTAAATAATTTCTAAATAGTGAATCATCCTTTAATATTTTTTAGTCTTTCAAAAGTTTTAATATCTAAATTTTTGAATTATTTTTTTGCAGTATCTAAAACTGTCTAAAAAAAATTTTGTAAGCCATTGCACGTTCAAACAATGACATCTTCATCAAATTGTAATACAAATTGAAGTCATACAAGAGCAAATCACTCAATGGTGTAGTTTATTAACCAATTTAATATTTTATAAAATTATTTTAATCTACCTCACAAATAGGCAGGTTCCCGTGCATAGCACGGGTTAGCGACTAGTTTTTCTAAGTAAGGAGAATCTAAATTTGCATCACCTCTCCTTCATAATTGTAACTATTGAATTAAAAATATGGATAAAAAATTTCGATTGAATTCAAACACTTCGTTGCATTAAATTAATTTCAAGTTTCAACCACTTAATTATATTGACAAATAAAAGATAAATAGTAACTGTTTTCAATGATAATTAAAGAAAGTTTTTATAGGAAAAGGAAAAAAAAAAATGTTTTGACAGTTTTTTTCATTTCTCATAAAAATGATGTCAAAACTTTTCTAAAATGGATTGTTAACCATTGTCCTAAAGGGCACTCGTTTATATCAACCTTCAAATTAATACCAAATTGTATTGACATTAATTAGCATTTGGATGTTTGTGAATTGTGTGAGTTGAGGTGGATAACGATAACTTATCTGAATCCTCTCCACAAGGGCTGGGTGCTGAGAATATGCTTACGCGCTCGCATCTCAGTGGCCAAGTTATTCCATAATTGAGTTTTTAGCCTTTATTATTTTATCTTTGTTTTTCTGTCCTAGTATTCTATGCTATTCTTCCGATAATATTATTTACTAATATAATTCGTGAAAAAAATACTTAAATAAAAAGAGTAGCACATGAGATACGGAATGAATCTCGCTAGTTTAAAATAATTGGATAATAATGAAAATCAGGTTTTAATTAATTAATTAACAAAAGAAAAAGCTAACAGATGTCTTTTGGGAATTTATTAACAATCCATTTAAAAAAAGTTTTTATTAAAAAAAATTAAAATTTTGACTTTTTTTTCATTTTTTCCATAAAAATGGTGTCAAAACTATCTTAAAATAAATTGTTAACCATTATCCTAAAAGCACTTATTAATATGATCATTAACAAATGAAGTATTCCAAGAAAAACCCGTGGGCCACCACCTTAATCATAACAGGTCATTACTCAATTAGCAAAAAATTAATTGGAAAAGAAGCCTTGAGAATTGAGAAAGTGTTTTACATTACTAAGCTTAATTAGCCACCTTAATTCTCTCTGCTTCTCTCTTAAAAAAATGTTGACTTTATAGCTTGTTTGGATGGGAGAAGAGTAGAGTGGAGGGAGGAAGAGTAAGTTAAATTACCTTATTTGGATGTTTTTTAAGGGAGGAGGGGGAGAGATTTGGAGAGGTTTGGAGGGGTTCTAACTATTTCTAACCCCTCATTTCTCCCAAATTGGAGAAATTTGGAGGGAGAGTAGAACATAGAAATTCTTAACCAAATGAATTACCAAATTTACCCTTATCATATTAACAAAATTACAAACTATGAAATATGCTAATAATTCCCCTCCCCCTTACTTAATTTTAAAAACATCCAAACAAGATAGAGGATAATTATTCCCCTCCACTCTTCTCTTCTTCTAAACTTTCAAACAGAGCATTACTCTTTTGCTCAACGAAACTGCAAAGGGAAAATAGCCCCCAATTGCTGACGATTTCTGACAAATTACCTCATTTTGGCAATTCTCATATTATTATATTTCATCACGTGGTTGGCCACTTGACCTACAAAACTAATCACCATGTACACATATACATCATGTATGAGAGAATAGCCCCCACAATACAAGCCGCTCAATTGTGTATGGTGTTGGAGTCCATTGATAAATCTCAGCCATTTGATATGAAGATTTCATGATGATACTCAATTATTGAATAAGATTACTTAATCCGCGTGTGGATATAACATTTTCACACTCAAGATGCGTTTGGATATCATTTATTTTACTGAAATCTGAAAACTGAAAACAATAAAAAAAATAATTTTCGAGTTACTATTCAGTTAAGAAAATACTGTTCATTTGCCTTCATACATTGTTCATGTCCCATGAACAGTGCAAGAGGCGCTGGTCAAAAAAAAAAAAAAAAAAAGCCAGAAACACCAAACGTGGACATGCTGGATGTGATCCAAACGGTACCTCAGTATAACAATTTAAAATTATTTGATAAATCCGAGCTATTTAATTGAAAGCTTGCAATATTACTCAATTATTGAATATGAATACATTTATAAACCAATCTGCCTATGCATATAATATATTCACACCCTGTTTCACAACTTTAAGTAATTTGATAAATCTAAGCTCTTTGATTATTTTGAATAATGTGATGTCACTTAATTATTGAATAACAATATCCTTATTTCGCCTCTCACACTCTTTTTTTTTTTTTTTTTTTTTTTAATCATAACATTCTTATACTTAATTTTACAATTTGTTGACTTCTGCGATTGTGAGTGGTTAACAAAAAGTAACGGGTTGTGCAAGACAAAAATTACCCACCACTCATGCTTGCACATGACACATCAATTAAGTGTGTGAATGGTTTTGTCTCTCAAATTATTATCGTTAGACTACAATACACCTTATTAGCTTAAAGTATCACATCATTGGCAATGTTATTTCTTTACATAATCTTCTTAATCTTAATAATTAATAGAATAATGTAGACTTTCAAGACTTGAATTATGTGGCCACAGCTATTATCAATAGAGTAAACACGCAGAATTAGAGTAGCATGCGAAGGTGTAGGTCCCAGGATTGAAGATCTCAACACTGTTTTAAGGTCTTGTAACCCAATATTTAGAATGCGTTTGGATATCACTTATTTTACTGAAAACTGAAAACAATAAAAAATCATTTTCGAATTACTGTTCACACCAAAAATACTGTTCATTTGCCTATTTGCACTGTTCATGTCCCATGAACAGTGCAATAGACGCTGGTTAAAAATAAAAAATAAAAAAAAATAAAAAAACGAATGAAACGCAAAACGTCCAAACATGGACGTGATCCAAACACTCACTTAACCTTCTCTCTCTCAAACTCACACTCTCTCCATATCTATCTCTTTTTATGTAATTCATTCAGATTTCAGAGTAATGACTGTGCCAAACTGCTCCCCAATATCAAACTTAACGGCCTCACCAGCGCCAAAACAATACATTCTTGGGAGGCACTATAATAAGGGGAGGGCAGTGATTAAGGTTAAATTTTTTTATTGTAATTGACAAAATTTTTAGTGCAATCGCACTTAATTCAGTTTTAAAAGTTTATGATGCAGATTGATTAAGGAAGAATAAAATATTTTAATATTTTATGTTGTTTTCTTTTTCCTTGTTGAATTAGGATTTATTTACTCTAGTACTTTGAATTAAAATCCTTTTCCTAGTTGAATTGGGATTTTAATTGTTTTTTCTTTTCCTAGTTAAATTGCTTTTCCTTTCTCTAGTAGAAATAGGTTTATTATTTCTTTTCCTAAAAGGAGTAGGAGTAGGAGAAATTCTATTCCTATAAATACTCTTTATAGAGAGGTGATTATTGTTATGTGTTGATTAATAAAAGTTTGTTAGAGATGTTTTCTCTATTATTTTGCCTGCTAGCCTAGTGTTCTTGTAGAAGTTAGGTTTCGTGGAAGAATTGTAGTAATTGTGTGTTACAGATTCTGCTTCTACACGCCCACGCTGCATCAGTTTATTTATTTGAAATCATTGCTTTTTAATGCCTAATGACACAGCTGGTTAGCAAAATCGTTAAATTAAATAGCCTACTTATATATCTCGATACTTGCTTTTAATGGTTCAACTTAAACCACCTTCCCGGTAAAAAAAATAAAAAATAAAAAGAAAAAAAAATTAGAAGCAAAAAAAAAAAAAAAAAAAAAAAAACCTTGATAGGTGACAACATCATTTTAGAACCTATTCACAATTAAGGTTGTGTTTGGTTTGATGGAAATTGATTTCTAAAAAATATTTTTCTCATTTGCAGGTGTTTGGAGCAACTGGAATTGTTAATCAACAAAAAAAAATTTCCAAAAACATTTTCTTGCTTCACCAAAAACTCATTAATCGAACTTCCACCCCCATCTGGCCACCTCCCACCATCAACCACCTAATCATCACCCCACTAACGTCCCCAATCTCCAGTCGCCAACCACAATCACTAGTTGCCAATCATGATTTTTTTTTTAATATAAAATTCTTTTTTTATTATTATACGTGTGCTTGGGAGATGAGAAAATGTGAAAAAGTAGTAGAAAATACATTTTTCATAATATTTCAATGAAATTGAAAGATTTTTCAACGAAATCTTTCAATTTCAAATTCACAACCAAACACTTGAAACACTTAATTTATACCTTACTAATTATAATCTATCATATGTACTTTTTTTTCTTATAAAAGAAGTGAAGTTCAAAATGGAATCAAAGTGTGTATGGTAGGAATTGATGTGAAGAACAGAAGTTCAATTAACTAGTCGATAACCCGTGCGATGCACGGGAAAGCTATTGATAACTTCCCTAATATGGGAAAAAAAAAAAAAATCAATATCATGGCATAAATTATATACCAAACTAATAAAAGCTATCACTTAAAAAGTAATAAAATCTATCACATACAATGAGATATCATGATAACCAAGAGCTTGAGATCATATTTAGAAAATATATAACTAATTCAATACAATTAATTACACAAATATAGTTAATTCAATACTCATTCAATCAAATATCTTTCATAAATTACATTAATCATTCTTGATGTCCAAGATGTGTCTAAATTCTAACATTGCCAGTAAACAAAGATTCTAGACCTCAATGGGATTGAAAAGGAACCATAATAATGCCAATTTACACAATTGCTGAAATAATCACTTTCCACTATTGAGAGAGAGAGAGAAAGAGAGAGGTGGCTACTGTGTTGCATCTCTTAAGAAGAATCTACCTTGTACATTTTTTTGGATATGTAATCGACCCGTAACAAAATAGATGTACCACATTCAGAGTATGCACATTTTAAAAGAAAAGGAAAATGAGAAAATGAACCCACCTAAAGTTTTTTGTTCTGCCTCTTGATGTTGACTTTTCCAGCATCATCCAGAATCAAATTTATGTACTCCTCAAAGCCCTGTAAGGAATAAAAATTAGCATTTGAACAAATTTACATGTATTCACTTAAAATCATAAAAGATGCTAAAAATTAGGTTTATATCAACCTTTTAACCAAAATTCAACATTTTAATGATCGCACATAAATCAGCAATTTTGCCATTGTTAGTTGCAACATATATCTTTTTTATTTGTGACAAATATGGTGGAATTTTGACAATCAAATTTTACTCAAAAGCCAAGATTAGACAACCTCAATCCTGCAATATCCACTATCATGCAATATCCAATACAGCCACTTGTAATAAGCACTATGAGAAGCAAATATACAACAAAATACCATTAAATAGAATAATACATCATCAAGAAAATAACTTCTTTTCTTTTTAAAACTGCACCATTTGGCATCGGTGTGGACACAAGAACTTCTTTGTACACAAATGCAAACACAAATGCAAGATATAAGATGAAGGAGACAAAATGGTTAATAACTATGTAGGTTGTCAAACATGATCAATTAAAAGCATTAGAATATGTGTTTTAAGGGTAACAATTCCTCAAATTCAATTTGTTCAAAGAACCTATAGAATCAAAAACCAGTCCTATAGATTATAAAGAAAATTAAAATAAAAGACATTGTGATGGGAAGTTATGTCTTTGAGTCTTGAAATCAACCTAACTCACCTCTCCCAAACCCTTTTTTTTTTAATTTAAATAGTAAATATCTACCACATCAGTAACATTAATCATGTATAAAAATATGGAATGATATTCTTACCAAATGAGTTAATATCTCCATGACAGAATACGGCTTTGACCCTATTCTTCCTCAACCTCTCCCAATTGAGATATTGCATTTTCTCTACAGTAAAAAATATACAGCATGTAAACAGAAGTTAAAGAGAGACAAAAGCATTAAGAGAATTGAATAAACAACCTTGTATCATTGAGGAACACCAAAATATCTTGCAATGAAAAGCAAGCATAACAAAACCACCACAATGGTGGAAGCTGTGACTTTTGTGTGTACCAATAAACAATAGCATCTTGCTATAAAAAGTTTAAACTGTTTGTTAGGAGGATATTATTCTTAGTAATATCAGGCTCACTTACCAATCAACAGCTTTTGAGTGTGACTTTTTCCAAAAAAAGAAGAAGTGATATATAGGGAAAAAAGTTTAGAACCCAAAATGGCTTGATTTGAAGAGGAATTTTTTTTTTTCAAAATCAAAGCTAATCTACAAAAATCTGTAAAACCAAATCAAACACAAAGTCAATAATTTATTTAATGCAATATTTTCTAAATTCAATAATTAAAATAACAGCAAATTACTAACATCAAGATCCTTTTGAAAACCAATTCTAAATAGCTCAAGGCTTCCAAAATTTGAGACTTTCAAGTTTCTTCTAGATTAGATAACATCAACGTGGAATTCAGCCGGTTGCAAAGGAAGCTTGTAAAGGTCTTAATATCATCCAACAATATTCCCCAACTATTTTTCTTCACTTAGACGCCAATACCAATTTTAATAGTTTAATACAAACTTGGAGTCTCCTTCCACAATTCTTGGGTTATAGTAATTCCTTAACTTGTTGGATTACCCAAAGCAGTGATCTAGTCGGCCCAGACTTTATTTGCTTTTTGCTCAATCCCTCGTTCGTCAAACACAATTCTCGGGTTATAGTGTTTTTAATTTTATTTGCTTTGTCCTTTCATGTAATACCTAAGCAGTAAAATAGACGTAATATACCCTTTTCTAACCAAACCTAACATGTGCAAATCAAATGGCAGAGAACCAAAATTGGAATAGAAAATTAGTAATTCCATAAGACCCAAAACTGAAAGCAAACTTTTTTGTAATTTTCATAATCTATAAAACAGCTTGACTTGACTATGAAAAAAGAGAAACAAAAAATCATATCAAATCAACATGTTCTCCAGAACCAAATAGGATTACGAAAACATACCAAGATTTAGAGGCCAAGACTTGAGCCAGCAAAGGCTACGAACAGAGAGAGCGAGACTGAGAGAAGAGGGATGCCCTGCGTTTACGCCGAAGAGAAAGGGATGAGGGGCAGCGTGAAGAGAAAAGAGAAAACCTGCGTGCTGAGTTTGTGTTTGTGTCTACGTTTTGTTTATTTTAAAGATAAAAGTATCGGGTTTTAACACCCAAAAAAAAAAAAAAAAGTACCGGGTTTTGTTTTGGTGAGAAAAAAGTGTTTTTATTTTTATTTTTTAAATATTGTGCTGACGTGGAAAAATGTGGAAGCTTCAAAGGTCTCGGTTTTATATATATATATATATATATATTGACAACTACAAAAAAAAAAAAAAAAAAAAAAAAAAAAAAAAAAACTCTATCAACAACCATAGATCAGAGTTTTTAGAAGATATTAATGTGAAACCGCTATATATGTATTGAAAATAAAAATTTATAAACTTTTTTTGTTTAAAATATTACACGTACTCATTTATTACTCCCCATAATAAGAAGTTGACCATTGTGGACAACTTACTTGGAACGACAACAATTTCCTTGAAGATTGATTAAAAATACTGTATTCGTTAGTAAAAAAAAAAAATGATACAAAAGTTAAAAAAAATGTTTCAAGGGAATTATAATTCTTAGTTCTCAGAAAATAGAAATGCTGTCAAACCAACAAATAAACTTTCACAAATAGTTAAAAATTAACTATTCTCAACTTGGATTTTATATTGCAAAACCCACGTTCAAAATTCAAATGGTCATGGTCCTCCTGGATATATTTTGACTATGAATTTGTTTTTTTTTTTAATTTTATATTTAGGTAAATATAAAAGAATATGTGAACATACTATATATAAAAAGGGAAAAGCTAACGGATGTCTTAAGAACATTAACTTATGAAATATTTTTAAAAACTAATTTTTATGGAAAAAAATAAAGCAACTGATTTTTTTCATAGTTTTTTATATTTTCTATAAAAGTGGTATCAAAAATTTTCTGAAATGGTAAATTAACAAATTTTCTAAGAGTAGACCTTACAAGAAAAGGACATAATGAGAGGAAAAAAAAACAAAAAAACAAAACAAAATGAAGTCATGAACATGCATGACTAAAACCTGAGAGAGATATAAGTATAAAGCAATAACCTAACAAAAGTGATTTCTTCCTTAAGTATTAAGTACAAAAGCAACTAATTTTTTTCAGAGTTTTTTTATATTTTCTATAAAAGTAGTATAAAAAAATTTCTATAATTGTAAATTAACAAATTTTCTAAGGTAGACCTTATAAGAAAAGGACAAAATAAGAGGAGGAAAAAAAACAAAAAACAAAACAAACAAAAATGAAGTCATGAACATGCATGACTAAAAGTGATTTTTTTCCTTCTCTATCAGTCATGTTCCAAGTCATTTTAACTTGAATTTAATTGTTAATGAATAGATCTAGACTCTAAGCTAAGTCATCCATGATCATAGGTTGTTACATTCAAAGATGACCAGTGTATAGAGATTTGCATATCACTGGAACTACGGAGTATAATATTATTTAGAAAATATATGACTGAAAGAGGCTCTTCTTCTGTCTCTTATGGCTAGGCTGCATTTGAAAGGTCGGGTGTACACATTGTAAAATAAATCTAATAATCTGTAACAACAGAATTTCTTATTTATTTTCTAATAGCTCCATGACTTTCTCTAAGGAGATAAGATTAACTTTTACATAATCTTATATCCAATGCCTGAAAATTAAAATATTAAATAAGACTGCTTCGCTGGTCTCAGATTCTGCATAAACAGCAAGGTTGCTTCAATTTGGGTACCAGCTGGTGCAAATGTATCTAGTAACTATTCCTAAATCATATATTGAAAACATATTATAATCATAACAAAACCATAGGTAAGGGTTGCAACTTGCAAGTAAGCCAAATCAAATCTAACCAACCGCAACTATAGTCTATATACATGAGTTACAAACAAATACAAAGTCCATTTACAAAATAAGGCTATGTAATTTTTAAACCCAACGGAACCACATGCTTTGCATTCGGCAATTGGAACCTCCTCTAAAAGAAATAATAAGGGAAAAGAAAAAAGAAAGAGAAGAACTACTAACAATCCTCAAAGAATCTTTGAGACACTTAGGGTCCATTTGGATACAGCTTATTTTGCTGAAAACTGAAAATACTGTAACAAAATAATTTTTAAATGTGTGAATAATGTCATGAGACCCATTTTTAATTTTTTTTTTCAGAATAAAGTGGTTGTGGATCCCATGAACAATGTATGAACAATGCATGAACATTACACTTTGTCTCTGGCTGAAACGCGTGCATAAAAAAAAAAAAACGCAGACGCACAGGAAATAAGCCCAATCCAAATACTTAGTTTGTGTGAAATTGAATAATTATTTAATACTCAAAGAATACAATAACATGATACTTTCCATCTCACATAATAATAAGTAAATTTATTTATTATTCATATAAAAATACTCCAAGAATACAATACAACGGTGTGATACATCTCATCCCACATAATAATAAGTAAATTTATTTATTAGTTAATCATATAATAATAAGTAAATTTATTTATTTTCCATATAAAATACTCAGAGAATATAATGATGTGATACTCTCCATCTCACATAATAATAAATAAATTTATTTATTAATTAATTAATTATATAAGAGGATAGAGTACTATATTTATATACTTTGGAAATATTTAATAATTTTCCTATGAAATTATAATTATGAGAGTTTCAATTAATGTGAAACTCTCGTAATACTCTCACAACTTGAAAGGAAAGAAAGCTTAATTATTTCTCTTCCTTCCTTTCTTTGAGAGAAATATTTATCTAGAACTGTGATACTCCCTTTTTTTCTTTTTCTTTTTCTTTTTTTGGGTTTTGGGTTTGATAATTACTGGTGATATTCCATTAAAAGACTGACAAACTCGATCTACAAAGGGATCCGCATAATAGCTACACAAACTTTCACCTAAAACCTCAATTTCTCAATTAAAGTATCCTTCCAAAAATTTCTCTCAAGGTGTCACCAATCAATCAATGCTAAATTTCAAACATCATTCATTGTTTCATACGAAGGGAATCAATGTATAACTGGATTAGCAATTAACCGCGTACCTACCTCAGTTATTAATGTTACTATTCTATCGGTAGAGCATTTGTTTTTTTGTTAAGAGTGCTCAATGCTCAACTGTGACTTGAAGTTATTGTTCATTAACGGGATAACTTGAATAAATTTCACCAGGTCGGCTTGCAAGCTGACCAAATTCTATACAAATTAGGATTCAATTTCTTTGTATAGTGGTTCTAGTTAACTGAACGGGTAAAATCTCTGATGGTTGTATAAGAGATCTGGGGTTCAATACCCGCCTACACCAAAATTAATTAGTGTCTTGGTCTGATAATAAAGAGCTATTATCAGGAGCAGACGCCATAGGTTGAAACTCTCTTAAAAAAAAAAAAAAATTTCTTTGTATAATAATACTACTTATATGCAGACTTTACAGGATTATATATATATCCAGCGTCTTATTACTTTTTGTAATGCGACCATAATATATCTGTGTTCTCTTTTGGTTTATTTTTGTTAAGATAGTTATTTGGTTATATTTAGGATTTGGGTTTTACCAGAATATGTTTGTGCCATTATTGTAATTTTTCTAATTTTTTAGTGACTCTTCTTGCCTCTACAAACATAGACTATTGTCAAACCACATAAATCTTTAGTAATATTCTTGGGTGTGTAATTGTGTTTCTTTTTATTTTGTTTGTGAAATCTTTCAAAATCCCATAATAGTGTTCAAAATAAATTTTGTGGGGGAGTGAAATTTGGAGGTCATTTTGCAAAACAAATTGTTATGTTACAACGATTTTCAAAACTACCCTCATTAATTTAAACTATGGTTTTAAAAATCAATACGATCAAAGAATAGCAACAGGGAGTAGTTCTCAGCCTACCCCGAAATACTAACCTACAATTGAACCTTTGCTCCAATACCCAATTGAACTTGATCATGTAGTAGCCTTCTTTCCCTTGATGCACAAACCTCCAAAGGAGTACAAGAAACACAACAAGAACTCTTTGGTTTGGTGAAATAGAGAAAACTTGGCTACAAAACCCTAGCTGCATAAATGAAGTGTTTCTCTCTCTAAAAAACCTCCTAATAGATGGCTTATGATTTCTTTTAAATACCGGTTCAAACAAATCTCAATTCGGGCTTCAAATGAACAAGTTATAGGCTTTTTCACGTTGCTTTGCTGACTGCGAAGCTCGATCTATCGAGATGCTATCGAGAACAAAATCTTGATCTATTGAGCTACTATTGAGAAGACAGTAAGTTTCAACTTCTATCGAGAGGTATCGAGACTTCTATCAAGGTACATGCTAAAAATGTGCTGAAAATATGTTTTTCTTAAACGTTTCTTGAACAAACTTTATGTCTTCAATTTAATCTTTTATTACAACTTTAAGACACATCAAAATTTAATAAAAGACACATAATTTGGCATGATTGATAATACCTAAACACATGAACCTAACAATCTCCTCTTTTATCAATCCATGACAAAACTTCAAGTACAAATGTAAGCCCAATACAATAATAACCCGAATACAATGAATGAACCCATATTCAAATACACTAACCTATCTAAATACAACCAGTCCTGAGAAACCATAGCACGAACTAGGATTAACTATTTTGATTGGCTTCATACCTATCTTTCCTGAAAGCACTTAACAAACATGTTATGTGCATCATATGGAAAACAATGGCAGATAATGAACAAGTAAATTGCATTTTGTCATAGGATATGTCAATTACATAAAAATATAAACCTAACAAGATTAAATTGGAATAGATATTTTTCTGAAAATTTAGAATTTAAGTCATTTTATAGTATATTGGTCTTTGTTACACAAATAATTTTCCATTTTTCCAAGTATTATTAAACATAAGGTCAATGGCACACCTACCCTGACTAGCATTTCTCTTGTTGTCATCACGTCGATCAAAATAATTGGCTTCATAGTCCTCATATAGCGGTATATTAGGGTCAGGGTAGGTGTGCCACCAACCTTATCTATACTCTATATAAATAAATAAAAAAGGACAGGTGAGGTGCTTGTTTGACAGAACAACTTCTGAAATGTTAAAACGGCAAGAAGAAGTTTGAAGTCCAACGAAAAGAAGTTTGAAGTCCAGCAGATTCTTCAAAACTCTAAAAACATTCACATTTGATTGAAATTACTTAATTTACTTAATTGTTCCTAACTTCATTTGTGAGCTAATTAAAAATGGGCCATTTTTAGTCTTTTTGTTGTCATCTTAACAGTGCTGTCAGATATGTACAACTCAAGAAGTAATTCTTATGTACTCCCGGAACACGGAGAATTGTGCTTTTTTCTCTCACATTCATGGTAGGGTTCATTCATTAAATTTATGGTGAGGTCTACCATAAATGTGAGAGGAAGGAACATCATTTCTTCATACTTTAGAAATACCTAAGAATTTTCTCAGCTTAAAAGGGCTTGAATTACTTTGTTGCTCCTAAAGGTACGTGTGAACTTAAAAAAAATTAGAGCCCTTTTGGGTCTTTTCCTCTTCAAATCTGGACTTTTTTTTGCCTTTTATTATCAGAAAAATCCCAGCCACTTTTGACTTTTTCTTCATTCTATTGATAAACACAAACACAGCAAACTATGAGAGGGATAGAGATAAGAAAAAGAAAGAAAAAATTACTTGAGCAAGGTATATTTACGTTTGTTTGTTGAAGAGTGAAAAAGCGTGGGTTGTTTCGACATTTTGGCTCTACCTTCCTTGTTTTATCTCTTTGTTTAAGGTGTTTGACAGCCACCTACTTTACTAATAGAGACAAAGTGAAGCAACACAGTAAGGGAGAGAAATAGTGAGAGATAAGAACAAAGAAAAAAAAAAAGGAGTTAGCCATGACCCATGAGTCAACTGCTTCCATCACAAGAGAGAGAAAGAGAAGAAATAAGAAAAAGAAGGTTGGAGAAAAAGAAAAATAGAGATTTTGTTTTGGTTTAGCTCATTCATTTTATTATTTTTTTTTTCTTTTTATGAAAGTATATTTATCTTATTTAGATGTAACTTCTCCGCATAGGTTTATCTTGCATGTGGATTATTACTTTCTTTCTTGTTCTTTTTTTTTTTTTTTTTGAGAAAGGCTTGGTGGTTTGTTTTAACAAAGATGGAGATTTTGTTTTGGCATAGCTTATTCATTTTATCTCCTTTTTTTTATTTGATGAAATTATATTTATTTCATTTAAATATAGTTTCTCCAGATGGGTGCATCTTGCATGTGGATTATTATTTTCTCTTTTTTTTTTCTTTTTTTTTTTTTTGAGAAAAATTTGCTGGTTTGTTTTAATTTGTTATATGTAGTCATATTTCTTTTTTTGGTAAAGTTATATGTAGTTACTGGCTAGCATGTGCTTCAAAACTGGTGTTTGATAATACTTGGAAAAATGGAAAATTATTTGTGTAACAAAGACCAATATACTATAAAAAGGCTTATTAAAAAAAAAAAACTATAAAATGACCAATGTGCATCCGCTAAAAGTTATCTCGAAAATCAAACATTGACTTTTCGGGTGTTCAAAGGTTAGTAGAATGGAACGTCCAGACTTTTCCTTCTTTGCTGATTTTATTTTCTTTTTAAATTATATTTTTTGTTTGTTTCTGTTTGATAAAGTTTATACCAATCAGACAGTATTTCCGAAAGTTTATGCCAATAGATGAACAACATAATGAAAAAGACTCAAATCAAAAACAAAAAAACAAAAAAAAAAAAAAAACATAATGAAACAGACTAGAAAAACGCAACAGAAATAGAAAGCTAAATTATATTTTTTTAAATCAGTCTTTGGCAAATTGGAATATTATAATTAAGTTAATAAGTTGGCCATTAGATTGAAATAATCAGTTAAGAGATTCAATTGGAACAGATCTTTTTCCGAAAATTTGAAACTTACAGATTTGGGAACTAGTGGGTGAAACTTATAGCTGAGACAGTAGAAGAATGTATGGAAGAATTCTGGCTGGAGGTAAAAGCCCAAAATGGGTCCAGCATACTTAGACCAAATAAATGGATCATGGAACCTGCCTCCTCAAGGGTGGCACAAAATTAATTTATCTGAAGTTTGATTTGGAAGAGAAGCAAATTAAAGGCATGGGTGATGTTATTGCTTAGAGATGGGAAGAGAAGCATCAGAGAAACTTCTTGTAAACAGATGAGAGGAACTAACATCAAGAGGAATTCATTTACCATTTATTCTCTAAGAATAGAAGGAACTCATTTCCAACTTGACTGTATTCAATTTTTTACTTCTAACCCTGGTGACATATGAGCTTCACATGGGACCTTAGTCGTGTAGGTTCGATAAGTGAATGGTTTTAACTTTTCCATTTTCAAAAGCTTAGGGGCAATTCATAAAGAATATGGTCGCACAAAATAACATACACGTCATTTTTCTGCTTAGTTTATGGCAAGAATTTGTGCTCTGGCCGCATGCCAGTATTACTGTGCTACACTTCGCAACAAATTTTAGGAAATGCACCTGTTCTATAATATGATGCAAAAACCGAAATAAAGTAAGGCATCCTTCCAAAAAGCCAAAAAGGTTACTCTACACAGTACAGTTTCAAAGTTCCAAAACCATCTTGTTTTCCTTTCCCATTCATCCAGCAACCCTTATGGGTGCATTTTCAATTATCAACCTGACAGCCAACTCTAAGCAATATGCACGCTGATGTCTGCCTGTAATTATGGCGGAAAAAAATTCACCATCTTTTGCTCACAAGTAATGACAAAAACCTTTTCTCTTACCATGTATCATAGATTGCATGCAGTTTCATTGCAATCCTATCCATTTTCTGACATTGTTCCTGCTGCCCCCTTGGTATGTTCAGAGAATCGAAATGTAGTTTTAGATTATTTGTCAAACCACACCTTTTCTCACTTCATTATATTTCTCTTTTCCCAACTCCCACATGAAGGGGGTAGATCGGGGTAGAGAGGATTTTTCCTTGGAACTATGCAAACACAGCTGTAGTATTATAATATAACAATTTCCTTTCATGGAGAGAGAGTTAAGGGACCCTATCAAAGGTAAGCAGAGCTATATATGGCTCATACATATCTTTTCTATTAAACGGGATATGCATGTCCTCAATATGGAGTGAACAATTTTACATGCTCCTAATTCTGTCCTCAATGTATGATACTCAACTTAAACTGATAGCTACAACCAAAATGAAAGGAGAACAAAAAGAAATTAACAAAGAAAAAAGAAAACAAGAAGATGAAGAGAGAAACCTTAAGAATGATATTCCAAATGCCTTGACTGGATTTCTCTTAAACATATCAATCCTATCACCAGATTGGGCAAATTTGTATGGCAAGCATGTCTGCATTGGATAAGATTCTGTGTCTGATTTCGAAACAATCTAGGTTTCCTTTGACAGAACAATTTCACTAAAATTAGTGTGACTGCGCTTCAAGAAGAATGTTTGTTGCCACATTGATGTCATTTCTAGCATGCACAAGAGCCTGTCGGGCTGAGTTCCTATCAAAGCCCATTGAAACAAGTGTAGCAATTGAGTCCTCGGGTGGCTCTATTGCAGATGGCATGGAAGAAGGATAGTTTCTCTGAAACTGAAAGAGGAAATAAGTTATTCTCCATCAACCAATGATGCTAAAAAAGAATAGTAGTAATGAAAGAAACTTCACATCTGTAGCATATATTTTTATAAATCAATTTTAAGAGAAATCAGATGAGTATGACCAAATTATTGTCACAGATTCCATAACGCAGGGTGTGTCATCTTACCAAGGTAGAAAAACGTCCTTAAAAAGTTTAGACATAGTCCTCCAGAGCTTTTAGAGATGACCAGGGGCTCCCTACCTGATCTTTTCTCAGCTGTGTTGTTTAGGCTTTTTTATTATACACAAGTAGGGTGTCCATGGGCCAGCCATGTTGGGCATTGAGGCTTAAACCTAGGACTGACCCTTAGTAAATTTGGGCCAATAAAGATTGGCTCAGCCTGGCCCTCTGGGACCAAACTTGAAGCCCAAGCCCTTGAGATTTCTGGATTGGCTAACAAGTCAATTATGCCATTATGGTTCAAATTGATATTTGCTCATCAAAAGCTTCCACAAAGAATGAGGTTCAGTTAAAGTCCCAATGGCTGTAGGCAGGGCTTCACAGAAGTCTAAAATACTCCTTTTCATCTAAGAAATTTTTTTTTGATAGTTAACTTTTCATCTAAGAAAATAAATCATTAAAGACAATGATAAGGAATAATAAGTTCTTTTCTGAATGAATTATGATTCAAACATCCAAGGTGATGAGATCCTTGTCAATGTATTACATCAACTTTGGTAACCCTTCTAACAATTCAGACTTCAGAACAAAAACAGTGTCCAAACAATTCAGACTTCAGGACAGAAAACTTAGTATTTCACTGCGAACTTAAAACCAACATTAAATCAGTTGTAATCCCATGTCACATCCATTCCCTTATAGTTTAGACATGATGTATGAAAGCAAACTGCCAGGCAGAAAAACCTATCTTTCTGATTGTATAAACGCCTGATGAATGCATCCATAACAAAGAAAAAAAGATTTAATGCCTCTAAATGGATTAAGACAATATGGCCTTTAAACCAATTTTAGAGTACGGACCCCTAAGAGCAAAAACTGTGTAGTCAATAATGGATAGTTAGGATGTTAAAAACACTCCCTAAAAAGCTCCAACTCAAATGGCACCTACTTCCCCTGTAAGAGCAAGGTAGCAGGTGAGATCATGGGTCTAAGACCCACTTGATTTGTGTAGTTAGCAATTAAAAAAATTTACTTTGCAAAAAACAAACAAAAAAAAAAGGATGTAAAACACTTTTTTGCAATCAACATATTAGATAAGCAAAAATTGCCATAGCATGCTAGTTACATCCATTCTAACTCCTTAACAAATAATAATAAAATAATAAAAAAAAAAATTAGAAGGCAATGGAAGATTTGAATAAAAGCATTAAGAAAAACACTTGCCTCCACTTGGCGACCTGCATAGGATGGTACATTTCCTACAATATTCCTAGTTGGTGCTGAAGGTGGACTCCCCGTGGTTGGCCAAGATAGCCGCGAAAAAAATGAAGTAACAAACTCTGGGAACTGTAAAATACATGCACACATTTGACTTTAATTAATTTCAACCTGAGCTGTAGCAATTGCAACCTATGTGAATAAGATAAGTAATTTAAACAATTCTTTATTTAAAGATGAAAGAAACAGATTCAGAAGTAAGGGAAAAAGATTTTACTCATATAACACTATTTGTAAGTGAAATGTGTCTGCATAGGTAGGAAAAAGTTCCATCTAAGATGTTTGTATAATTTCACTCTTATAATTCACTCTCATAATTCACTCTCAAGAGAGTAACTAATATACCTCACATGAAGTTCACAGCTGCAAGAAAGCACTTATGAAATGTTTGAACAGAATACCTAGTTATCATCTAAACATGTTGAATATTATTATAGGAGAAAGGAATAAAAGAAATAAACATCTTTCATTTTTGAATGTGACATTGATAAATAACCTTTGCCTTGCGAATACGAAAGACATTCAAACGATACAAGGAACCAGCTAGGATCCCACATATCCCTGGCAAGATAGATCTTTTCCACGACGATAAAAGAAGCTACAAGACAGAAAATAAAATTAGATTTTAGTGGCTGAAGATAAGGAGGCCAAATTTGTTAAAAGAATTTCACGTGGTCTAGCTTGCACTATAAACTGTAGTATATAAACCATAGTCACTTTTTACCTGAAGACCAGCCAGATAGATGAAAGACTTGTCAGAGAAGCGAACACCAAATACACGAAACCATGTCGAAACTGGAATATCAAGGAAAAATGGTACAAATGATGCAAATATAAGACCATAAGGTCCAGAAGTGACCAGGTTCACAGCAGGATCTGCTTACAAAAAAAGAAAAAGAAAAAAAAAAGGGTGGTGGTTATTTTAGCGCCATTACTGTAACTGCAGAATGCATGACATACTGAGCAGAATTTTGGGGGAAAAGAAAGAAACTACTGGAAACGATGATATGAATTAGGGTATGTAACAAGTAAACAAAGTTAAGCTCAATATTTTTTCCCTGAATCCCATATATAAATGTGAGTAAACTCTAGCAACCACAACTTATACCACATCTGTGTTTGGGAATTTATTAAGGAATGGAAAAAGCTATGAAGCACGGATGCGGCTGGGAGGGTGCCACACTGGAGTCCAACGCGGCCCGACGCGGGGTGCAGCGTCCGATGCCCACACGTCAGTGCCGCATTTGAGCTTTTTTTTTTTTTTTTTTTTTTCACAAATTCTTGCCAACTTGGCTTCAATTCGCACAAATTCACGCCGCACCAGGCTGATTTGGCCAGAATCGGGCCGTATTGGCTGAATTGAGTCGTTCAGCCAGCGACCGAAATAGGCCTTGAATCATGCTGGAATAGCCGAAATCAGCTTTGAATAAGGTCCAAACATCTTAAATCTGTCCTTCCTCAATTTTATTCTAAATATTTGTTGCTTCTTTTGTGTTTTCTTTTTTGTTTTTTGTTTCTTGCCTTCTTCTTTTTTTGTTTTGTGAATCAAGGCATAGTAATGTATTTTTTAAGAATATTTTAATAATAAAAATATAAAGAAAATATAAATAAAAATATTTTTAATAATTTTTTAATCGCCGCACCCCACCGCACCCACACCCTAGTTTTTCAAAAATTACTGAGTCCCGCACCCGCACCCGAATCCAAAAACGCACCCGTGCTTCATAGGGAAAAAGTAGCGAGGTATTCTTTTGCTGCGTTTGTGGGAGTTCATAAAAGAAGGAAAGGAAGTACATGTATACTTTTACTATAATGTTCTTTATTTTATTTTTGTTTTAAAGAAATGAGAATAAAAATGTAATTTCTCCTCAACCAATAAGAGGAATGGGTCATTCTGCCTACTTTTGGGATTAGTGCATATAGGGGAACGGATGGAATGCAGATTTCCCTCCTAACCATTCCATTACTTCCCACAGAACTCCTAAAGATGAGAATATATTGAATATCCCTTAAAAATCCATTTCAGTCCATTCATTTCCCCATCCCACACAAGTGAACTATCAAAAGCATAAAATTGTACATGATTAACAGCCCAACAAACACAATGCAGGTTATCATGCTTCCATTGGCACCACAATGACCATGAGTGTATTACTAAACCCATGATCATTGAACCACCTTCAATTCAGACTTGTCCTATAAAGCACTAGAAACTTGAAAATTTTTTAGTACTTACTTATTTAGTCCTTCGTTTTTTTTTTTTTATAAAGTACTAATTTAGTCCTTCATATACCCATTTATAAATCAAAGCTGCCCATGCCTCCATACAATCATTATTGTGCTAACATCATAGCCATTTTACCATTTAGATTTTATGCAGTGATCAGCATCCTTGGGAATCTACATACCTCTCCATATTAGCACTTAGATCTTCAAGCTAAGACAAAGATAGGTTCCTAAACTTATGTTAAATTATTCAGTTGAGCTTCCACATATAAGTACAATCATAAGAAATTTTTTTTTTTTTAATAAGTACAATCATAAGAATTGTCCGCCCTCTCCATCTCATAAGAGCAACATCTTCACACAAGTACAACATTCATATAATCAATTCTCACAAATTCTCTATATGGCACCTATCATCATACCCAAGCAACTACGGGTAATAATTCCGGCCAAGCTGAAACAAGCTGGTTGCTAAGACAGAAGGGAAGGTGACGTGTAGTTAATTCTACACCTCTAGTTGCAGGGATCATATTCTAGAAGTTCCCAAGGAAAAAATTTCCATTCTTATCATTGGAACCGAGCTACTGCTTGAGAAGAAATACTTAAAAGGAATGGCCTTCTCATGGTTTCTAGACTAGAGATTCAACAGCTATCTATTCAGAGAACAAACAAATACTTCTGTCTACGACTTGGCAAAAGTTCTCACCAACAACAACTTAGAGAAGAGGGGTATGATGCTAGCAAATAGGTGTGTTATGTGCAAGAACAGCAAGGAAACCGTGAATCTCTTGCTGCTTCATTGTCCAGTGGCAATAGAGTTATGAAACTTTGTTTTTCTAGCATTTGGAGAGCATTGGATAATGCCTAAGACAGTGAAAGATCTGCTTCAAGGTTGGTGACATTGTCCATAACTTTCTGAAATGAAGTATGGAATGTAGTTCCTGTTTGCTTAAAGTGGCATATGTGGAGGGAGAGGAATAGGCAGACATTTGAAGATTAAGGAGCATCTATAAAGGGGATTAAATCTAACTTCCTAGGATCATTATCATATTGGTTCTCACTGGATCTCAGTAGACCACCTACGCTACTTGATTTTATAGATACTTTTTTCTTTTCTTTTTTTGATAAGTAAAAAACTTCATTGAAAGAAAATTTATAAAGCACACATGACATGTACTAAGGGGAACTTGACTTTATAGATTCTCTTTTCATGTAATTTTAATAGGAGTCTTCAGATATACAGCCCGAATACTTCTTAGATTCCTCGTATACATTTGTTTCTTCTTATGTGCGTATCATATAAGAAGATTTAATTCTGCTTTGTTAGGCAAATGGTTGAGGAGATATGGAACGGAGAGAGATGCCCTTTGGAGGAAGGCCATTGAGGCTAAATATGGGGATGAAGGGGGTGGTTGGTGTACCAAACCGGTGTTAGGGGCCTATGGTGTTAGCGTGTGGAAATCCATTAGAAGTGGCTGGCTGGACTCCTCTAAATTTCTTCAGTTTGATATGGGTGATGGTACTAGGATAAAGTTTTGGGAGGATGTATGGTGTAAGGATTGTTCCCTTAAGGAAGCCTTTCCAAAATTGTATAGTATTAGTCAGGCAATGGAGTTTTTTGTGTCAGAGGTGATGTGTTTCTCTAATGGGAGGCTTCATTGGGACATTCGGTTCCGTCGTCCACCACAAGATTAGGAGTCAGAATCATTTGATCGTTTTTGGGTTGTGCTGTATTCCACGAATGTGTGGGGTGTTGGTGATGACAAACTTTGCTGGAAGCCAGCAATGAGGAGAGGTTTTGAGGTTCGAGGCTTCTATCACTCTTTATCTCCTTCTTCTATCTTTGATTTTCCTTGGAAAATTGTGTGGCAATCCAAGGTTCCTCCTAGAGTAGCATTCTTTTCTTGGACTACTCCCTTAGGTAAGATCTTAACTACGGATAATCTTGGGAAGAGGCATATTGCAGTGTTAGAGTGGTGCTTTATGTGTAAAAGGTGTGGGGAATCAGTAGATCATCTTCTTCTTCATTGTCCTATAGCATATGAGTTGTGGTCTATGGTTTTTTGTTTGTTTGGTATACATTGGGTTATGCCATATAAAGTTAGTGAGGTATTAGCTTCTTGGCCGGGGAAGTTTGGTAGACATCAAAATATAGGTTTATGGAGGTTTGTGCCGCATTGTTTGTTTTGGTGCTTATGGCAGGAATGGAATGCTAGATACTTTGAGGATTGTAAACGGTCTATTCTTGACATTAAGTTTTTCTTTTTCTGTACTCTCCTTGAGTGGAGTTTAGTTTTGCCTTCCTATTCTTGTTTTTCTCTCCCCGATCTTTTTTTTTTTGATAAGTAATAAGATTTTATTGATAAGAAAAAAGAGACACCCAAGCACACAGGGAGTATACAAGGGAGAGCAAATCAAGAACGAAAATTAAAAAAGTCGAGTAAATCCAAAAGAGAAAAAGAATGGTTTCTCCAAACAGAGAACCATTCAAGTAAGGTTCGGAAAAAGAGAAGCTTGATGTCGGGGATAGCACGCTCAGAGTCTTCAAAGCATCTATTATTCCTCTCCTTCCAGATGCACCACATCAAGCAAGGAGGAACAATCTTCCAAATAACTCCGTTGCGAAGACGACCAAAGTGACCTTGCCAGCAAGCAAGGAGACCAACCATTGACGAAGGCATGACCCAACTAACTCCAAATAACCCAAACACCATATCCCAAACCTCCGCAGCAACCGGGCAATGAAGGAAAAGATGGCTAACACTCTCACTACTACACTTGCACATATAACACCAATCCAAAATGCAAACCTTTCTTTTCCTAAGATTGTCAATAGTCAAACATTTCCCTAAGGCTGCGGTCCAGACAAAAAAAGCCACTCTAGAGGGAATCTTCTATTTCCAAATGCTATTCCAAGGGAAAGAATGCTCCTTTTGGCCAATAAGAAGATGGTAGTAAGCACTAACCGTGAACCCCTTTCTCCTACAAGGCAACCAATGCCTCTTATCCTCCTCGGTTCCCCTAACCGGGGTGCCATATATGGAATGGATAAAGCTCCTGAGAGCTTCCATTTCTCGATTGTGAACCTCCCTACAAAACTGAATCTCCCAATGTAGGCCTCCATTGGTAAACCTCATAAGATCCGCCACACTTGCCTCTTTGCTGCAACTCAACCTATATAATTCAGGATAGCGGGCAGCGAGAGAAGATGACCCACACCAACAATCAAGCCAAAACATCACTTTAGAACCATCTCCAATGTCATACATAATGAACCGAGATAAGGAGTGCACCCCTTCCTAATATGTTTCCATAAGCTGACTCCATGCGGACCAGAGGACGATCTAGAACACCAGCCCCCCCACTCACCACCATACTTGACCTCTATCACTTGACGCCAAAGAGCATCCCTATCTTGCCCAAATCTCCAAAGCCATTTCCCTAAAAGAGCAAAATTGAAAGTTCTCAAATTCCTAATCCCTAAACCACCTGATGAGACCGGAGAGCACACCCGCAACCAATCAACTAGATGAAATTTGGGCTCATCTCCTAGGCCCCCCCAGAGAAAGTCCCGCTGAAGCCTAGCAATACGATTGGCCACTGAGGCAGGAATTGGAAATAGAGAAAGAAAATAAGTAGGAAGGTTAGAGAGAGTGCTTTTAATCAAAGTAACTCTTCCTCCCTTGGATAAGTATAATTTTTTCCAACCTGCTAATTTTCTTTCCATCTTCTCCAAAATTGGATTCCAGATGGACTTATCTTTAAATTTTGCCCCCAAGGGGAGCCCCAGATATTTCATTGGGAGAGACCCTTGATTGCAGCCTAATACAGCCACCAAAATCTCCATGTTGCGAACATCCCCCACAGCCACAAGCTCAGACTTACCCAAGTTGATTTTCAAGTCAGACACAGCCTCAAACCAAATGAGAACCATACGGAGAGTCAGCATGTGATCAATATTAGCATCACAAAAAACAAGAGCATCATCCGCGAAAAGAAGATGAGAGACCAACAAAGATCTAGCATTCGAAGTTCCAGCATTGAAGCCTGACAAGCGACCTTGAAGGGCGGCCTTATCCAACATTCTACTGAATGCCTCCATAACAAGAATAAATAAGAAGGGAGACAGAGGATCACCTTGCCGCAATCCCCTATGGCTTCCAAAGAACCCATGAGAAGTACCATTAATAAGGATAGAAAAACGGACAGTAGACAGACAAAAAGAGATCCAGCGCCGCCACTTCTCAGGGAAGCCACACCGCTCAAGCAAGAGAGTAAGAAAATCCCAGTTCACATGATCAAAGGCTTTCTCAATGTCTAGTTTGCATAACAGCCCAGGAATACCAGACTTCAATCTACTATCAAGGCATTCATTGGCAATGAGAACAGAATCTAGAATTTGCCTATTAAGAATAAAGGCATTCTGAGGAGCAGAAATGATCTCGCCTAAAACCAAGCGAAGACGAGAAGCCAAAACTTTAGCAAGAACTTTATAAACTCCCCCAACAAGGCTAATGGGCCGAAAGTCTTTTATTTCCACTGATGCAGCTTTTTTTGGAATGAGAGCTATGAATGTTGCATTTAAGCTTTTCTCAAACTGACAAGAGACATGGAAATGGTGAAACACAGCCATGATATCAGATTTGAGAATCCCCCAACAAGCTTGAAAGAAGGCCATCGTGAACCCATCAGGGCCAGGAGACTTGTCCCCATTAAACTCCATGATGACACTAAGAACCTCTGCTTCCTCAAAGGGTTTCTCTAACCAAGCCGCATTGTCCCCAGAAATACAAGGTAAGTCCAAACTCTCCGGAAAGGGGTGCTGCACTAGCTGCTCAGAGAAGAGGGTCTTAAAAAATTGTTCAATATGATCAACGATCCTATCCTGGTTGGTGGACAAAGCCCCATCAATCATAAGGGAATCAATACCATTGTTTCTTCTATTAGAATTGGCCATTCTATGGAAAAATTTTGTATTCGAGCCACCCTCCTTTAGAAACAATATTTTGGACTTTTGCCTCCAACTAATCTCCTCAAGTAAGGCTGCCTTCTCCAAATCGGCTCTAAGAGTGGATTGCTCCCTTTTTTCCTCTTTGGATATGGATTGAGAGTCTTCTTTTACATCTAAAACATTCAGCTTGCACCACAGCTGCTGCTTCTTTACAGAAATATTGCCGAAATCTGACTCATTCCACTTCTTGAGGTCGGATTTTAGCGCAGCCAGCTTCTTGGCAAGAATAAAACTGGGGGACCCTTGGAAAAGGTAATTTTCCCACCAAGATTTGACCTTATCTAAGAAACCGTCCACCTTCAACCACATATTTTCAAAACGAAAAGGAGTACTACCTCTTTTATGCCTCCCACTCTCCAAAAGAATAGGGAAGTGATCGGATAAGACTCTAGGAAGCCTTTTTTGGGAGAAGTGAGTGAAATGATCTGCTAAAGCAGGAGAAAAAAGGAACCGATCAATTCTAGATGCCGAGGAGGAGTTAGACCAAGTGAAAAGACCACCCTCTAACGGGGAATCCATAAGCCCATGCATAGAAACAAAATCCGAAAAATCAAACATGCAGCGAGAGAATCTTCCCTCCCCTAATCTCTCTGAAGGAAAGCGGATAACATTAAAATCTCCTCCCAAACACCAAGGCAAATCCCACCAACTATTCAAGCCAGCCAGCTCTTCCCACATAAAATGACGATTTCGGGTCAGATTTGGACCATATATACCCGTGAAGGCCCACTCAAAATGATCGCTTACATTTTTGAATTTACAAGAGATCGAGAAATTCCCCACTGCCTCTTCTAACTTCTCCACCACCCTTCTATCCCACATGAGGAGAATACCACCGGAAGCACCCTCAGAGCCCAAATATAACCAATCTAAGAAAGGGCAGCTCCAAATGCTTCTAACTATACCTCTAGTTACCCATTCCATCTTAGTCTCTTGAAAACAGATAATATCAGCCTTCCAAGAACGTAAAAAATTACGAATCAAGAGACTTTTTTTTTTGTCATTCAAGCCTCTAACATTCCAAGATAAAATTTTCAAATTCATTGGAAAGCAATCAGAGCCCTATCCTTGCCATAACTAGAGCGCCTAGAGGGCGTAGAACCATAATTAACAGAGCTGAATAAGCCCCTTAATTCCCTAATACCTTCCCTGCCTGAGCTTTTCTCGGAATTGTTTTTTTTCTCCTTAAAAGTCCTCTGCTGAATCTCATTTTCCACTGCCAACAGAAAATCCGCTGCTGGCTCTTCTAAACCTTTAAGTGAAGTCCCAAGAAAATCATGAAAGCCACTGAATTTGTCCTTGAACCATTCCGAGTAACTGCCCTTACCCAGAAACGTATCATCTACCATGGGAACTGGCTGGTCAGAAATAATCGTGGCATCCGTCGGTAAAGAAAAAGCCAAAGGATCAATATTGAGAGGAGTTGAGGAATCCATGTGTTGGGTAGCTTTCTCAGGACTGAAATCAGAAGACCAATCCTCCACAAAAACATTCATCTCTTTAACTAACTCGGCATTAATTTCCTTAGATTCCGTAGGACTCCCCGGAACTATCGCTAATGGGTTAGAGTCAACCACTCCTACGATGTCCTCTCCCGGCGGCAAGGAGATTTGAATCGGGACAGCCACTCTTTTCCCATTACGAAGTTCGAGAACCCATTGCTCCGAATTTCCCCATTTTTTGATTACCTCATCTGTGTGTTGATGTATGATTTGTTGGATGCTACGTTGTAACTCCCCGTCATCATCAGAGCTCATAGAAATCTCCGAGGAAAAATTGGAAGAATCGGAAGCAGCAGAAGCAGCGTCGGAGACTGAAGTCACGCTGGCGGAGGCTTCGGAGGTGGCGGGGACAGAGGATAGTTGGTCGGAGGTCATCGGCAACTTGAGGGTCGAAGTGAGCACCACGTCAGAGCTCATCGGCAACTGGCTGGTCGAAGAGAGCTCCACGTCGGAGTTCTCGTCGCGCAGGACAGAATAGAAAGAAGAGGAAGGGAGCGAGGGAGAGACTTGCGAAACTGGAAGATGAGACAGGGAAAGGAATTTGTTGGGTCGAGGGCTTGGGCTTCCAGATAAGGTTTTTGGGCTTTGGGTTAGGGGCATTGTTGGGCTTAGCGGTAGGAGAGTTTCCGGTATTTGGGCAAGATTTAAGTTTGGATGCGTGTTTAGGCTTATATGTGGGTATCGGCTTAGAGTTAGAGTTGAGTATGGGTTTCGGATTTGTGGTGGGTTTGGGCTTTGGGCTTTGGGTTTCTAATATGGGTTGAGAGGAATTGGACCGAGAGTCAGAAATGGACTTGTCTGTAAATAGATGGCTGGTTGAGGGGGGTTTGGGCTTAAGGGTGTTTGCTGGGCTTGCGGGAATATTGGGCTTCAGGGGTTGGTTGCTAGAGGAGCCCACCTCAGAAACCTTGGACCAGCTGACCTCCCACATGCCACTAGGTCCACGCAACAGCCTTAGTTGGAGGTCTACAGCTAACACTCCTTCAGTCCCATCCGAGGCAGCTATAGGAAGTTTCAGTCCAATCACATCCTTCTCCTTCCCAAGGCAGCTGTTGCGTGAAACCTTGTCCAGAGGATCCGGTTTTGCAGAACTATGATTACCAAAATTCAAAAATGGGAAGTGTGGGTTAGCTAGAACGCCAGAGCCCTAGGCCACCTCCGCTGCCAACCTGCGATCGTTAGGCTCACTCCGATGGTCAAGAGCCACCGCTGCAGCATAGGAGATATCAGCTCTCACTTCAGCCCCCGGTAAGAATAACGGAGACCGGTTTGATGCCGGAATCCCCGAAACTAAGACTTTCTTCAGATGCCACATAAAACCTCTCCAGCCATGTCCCATTCTTCCTTCCGGTATAACCAAGAACCCTTTCCGACGGCCATGAAGCAACTCAGAGATCATCAGGTAATACCCATGCGCATTGGACCCTGATTGTATAATGAACACTGTCTCACCTTCTCTAATCGTACGTGCAAAGTGATCATGAAGCTCAGAGAGAATAAATTGCTCCATAATGGACAATATTCTCTTAGCACATTCTTTACCCATGAACACTGATCGGAGAAAGTTTCTGCCTCTCTCAAAGATACGCAATAAGAAAAAGGAACCCCCTTCTTCAACAGAAAATTCGAAAGTTTTTGATTCAACAAAGCAGAAGAGCGAGCCACCCATGATGAGAGTTATTAACTACTATAAAAACAATAAACTTACAATACCAGCACACAAAAGTAAGTTCTCATCCAAAAGTGTAGTCTCGTGCTTGGGGTTTCCACCAAGGGATTGCCTTCCATTGTTTCTAGAGTCTCTGTCTTTTTGTACATATTCTTAAACATTTCTAAGCTTCAAATTAATTGAAAGGTGGCATCTTTGGACTCTCCCCGATCTTATAGATCATTGTAATCTAGGTTTTTGATTTGTGCCACTGTAGTACACTTCTAGTGTACTTGGTTGGTTTTTTAAATAAAATTTCTTATGTTACTTATCAAAAAAAAGGGGGGGAAACATTTCATGTTTAAGATATAATTTGATAAATCTAAATGTGTATAAAGTGCCTATCATATAAATCTCATTCCACAAAATGAGGGACGATAATTTATGGTAAGTGATGTTAAATGACACAACATCATTTACTAACTATAGATTTTTTAAATTTAAATCTTTACTGTTGAATGGCATCCATCTATGTCACCCAAAAAAAAAAAACAAAAAAGCAATAACTACTTACTAAAATCCAAGAACTCCACAAACTCTAGTAATTAGAAAATATTCTTACTAGTGGCGTCCATCCAAACATTAAGATTGAAGAAATAGGAGCTTTTAACTCCAAAAATTATTTTTAACAAACCCTCACAAGTCTAGGAATTTCACTCTCTCCACACACACCACATAAGACATGGATGAATGGCCTTTCAAATTCCACTACAGTACTTCTCTTCAACAACGCCAAGTACCTTGCTTTGAAAGATTTATCTTGCTTTGCCATGAGGTGAAGCATTATTTATGCTTTGCAGTTGTTATATATTTTCTATGAGATGACAATGAGCTCTAGCTCAAATGACACATCCTCCCATAAGTTACTGTTAATGTGGAGGGAAATGTTGTGCATTCAAAATGCACTAGATTTGTTGTAAGCTTACCAATCAAGTAAATATATTTTCTATGAGATTGTGTATTAATTATTTGATAAAAAAAGCCGGTCTCTTTTGAAAATAAAATAAATCCAGGCCACATGGTAAATGTAGTAGAGTAAGCAGGATAACAAAGGTAACGACGAAACAAAAGGCAAGATAATTATAAGATTTACTAGGAGATATATAAAAACACAAAGAGATTAATGAAAAGAAGAAATTTAAAAAAATAAATAAATAAAAAACATAATCTAGAAGTATAGAACAACAAGTACCTTTAAGAAGTGCTAGAGCAAGGACCTCAAAGAGTAATGAAACTATTACAGAGAACAAGATAAAGACCTGTATAATGGGCCAGACAAATTTTAGAAACAAAAGGCTAAAAGTTATTAGCATACCAAAGTGAAGAAGATTAATCTTTGTTATTTATTTATCTTCTTTTTCCTTATCTGTTTCCACTTTTTGACAATTGAAATATTGAAGGATTAACACATAATAAGTATACATGAATGAATGTAACTTTACTAAGAAATGCTAGACATAAAAGAATGTATAAACACAGTTAATCAAATTAAAGAAACTTCCATTTAAATTTATTACCATTTACCAGAGTTAAGTTTCTTAGATTATAAAAACACAGACCTGTAAAACTAAAAAGGAGAAGCAAAGAGTACCCAATAAATGTTACCCCTGTGATGTTAAGCTCATGATTATCTGTTACATGTTCCAAACCCATGGTGATGTAAATTGGAGCATTATAAAGCAAGGATTTTTGTCAAATTCAAACCCAAGTTTTTTAAGGAAAACAAACTAAAAACTTCTTTAGGATGCTGAAAACACTAGCATTCTTGTAGGAACTAACAGGCCAAAAAAAAATTTATTGACAATGCAGAATAATAATCTTACATAATCTTATATTTATAAGAAACCAAATCCTAAAACCCTAGAAACAATCAATAATGACCCTTGCTATAGACTAATCCTCATATATGGTAAAAATATATAATACGACTCAGTTTCTTAAACAATCTAAAATAGACAAGGCTGAGATAGTAGTGCTAAAGCTTTCTCCATAGTATTTGTGAACAATATCAGTAAACAAAGATTTTTTTTCCCCCAGATCTTGTCCTGGATGAGTTCTTCCCGGGATTGGATAAAATCATCCTTGCATTTTGTCTTCAACTTTCCAGGGTCTACTAGAATCCCAAATAATACATTCCAGCCTTTTGCTCTATGATGCCTCACATAAAAGAACAATTTGCTCCTTTGCCCATATGAATTTGTAATAATCTTCTATATTGCTGAAAAATCAACATATTTCTCTTTATTTGATATATGGGTTGTGTGCAAAGAAAATTTAGTAAAACAAGCATTGAATTTTTACCATGTCTGGAACATCATCACTTTTGCCTTACAATTTTTTAAATTAATTCCCAAGCTATAATGCCTTCCCAAACTTGATCATGCTTGACTTCTTCATTCTCAGGAAAGTAAAAGTTCTCACAATTCAATTCTATGACAATAGAAGAATTATTAGAGGACACACCTTTCCAAGTGAAAGAATCAATCGTCACAAAATTGGTCACTCAAGATTTCATCAAACACTTGATTTTCATCACATTCTTGGATAGTTTCTTGACTATAACAGTGAAAATTTTACCTCCACTATATCATCATCATCATCATCAGAGTAGATATTGTAGCACCAAGAACCCCTATCCACAGAACAATCCTTCAACTTGTTCATCTTACAATTCATCTCTTGCTGCATGTTCTACAAACCCAACATAATGCAAGAAGTTTTCTTTCTCTAAATCTTAATTTTCATTTCTCTATCAGCAACAATACGCAAGGAGTTTTATTTTTCTAAATTTTAAATTAAATTACATTCCCAAGGCCACCTTCAGCATGTCCAAAGACTCATTTTTAACTTCCAAAATCTCCATAAGAGCTTCCAATTCATCAAGCCACAACATCAATCCGCTGCAGTTGGAGTTTGATCTCTTTCAACTTTTACTATCTACTTTGTCACAAAGTGATGGATCTTCTGCTCTCTAATACCAACTAATACAGTCAAAAGCACAATAAGGCACAAATTTACTTCAATAGCCATCGGAATCTAAGTTTCTGAGAAGGTAGGGTGTTTAAGTAACCAAAGCCTAGAGTTCTAGAAGGAACTAACAAGCACAAAGCAATTTTATTTACAATAAAGAGTAGTTGTGTTGCGGTATCTTAATCTTGTATTATAAGAAGACCAAACCCTTTTTTTTATAATTATAACCAAACCCCTTACAACAACAATGAAGCCTTTCCCCCAATATTTTTTACATTTAGGCATGATTGTATTGAGATACATAATGCAGTTATACTGCCCAACAGAATGCAAATAATTATAATTTGCTAAGGCCCAACCAAATCGAGCAGGTACAAGGAAAAATAATCAGATAAGAATGGTGAGCTTCGTAAAGATGCTTTGAAAAAAAATTTCCCTTGCCTACATCCTTAGAAATTTGCATCATAGTGGAAATTCAGTACGTGTGATATAATTTCTGCAAAAGACATATACAATAATAATACATAAGTATTAAATTTGAGCTCATAAGTAATTTGAGCTAGATGTTTACTCACTGAGTACTTATTCGAACCTATCTGCCTCTCAAAGACCCTGAAATAGTATAGCAGGTAGAGTCCAAACAACAATTCTGGTGTAGATGAAAACGCAAAAACTGATGCAATTAACTTCCAAATGCGAAGCTTCCCAAAAATATCCTGCCATTAAGATAAAATGATTTACAAAAATGCTTACTTATAGTGAAGTTGAGTTCAGGGCACCTTTCAAGAGGAGAAAAAATATGTAATCATATCTGACTTTAAGGTTACTAACGTTCACATACAGTGCTCCATTACAAGTGCATATTTAATGTGGCTCACCAAAAAAACAGTCAGCACATGAAATATAACGTTTAGGGAGTTACTACATGGGAAGATATTTTACAGTAAAGCTTTAGAAATGCCTCTTCAAATATTGTATATATCTTTTTGTTTATTCATGTATCTATCAATCTATCTATCTATCTATCTATCTATCTCTTACATAAAAAAACTTTTCATGAATAAGAGAATATCTGGAAATTAATCTCCTATGGCAAACCATGCCATGGGGAAAACAATAACATCAATTATAAGTTGTGAGGGAGCAAATGTAAATATTTATATATGAACAAAAGCAGTTTTTTTTTGTTTTTTCTTTTTTGATTGGCACTAGCTGTCCACAACTTTGTCCCAACTAATCCTAGGGGTGCACAGGCCCTCGGCAAGGAGTTTCCCGCAAGTGCACCTCGGGTAATTCAAGGGGCAATTATTATTGCAAAAGCAAACTTATTATTGCATATTAGATAAATGATACACTACACACATACTCTTTCTTGAGTTTGTATTTTATGAATAATATGACTCTTTTACATGCCCAGAAATTCACTAATGTCATGCTGTTTCAGAAACTTTTCCAGTTTCTTGTGACAAGGCAACTATAAGAAAATGCATGCATGGGACATCATGCATACATGTCTAACTATGCCAGAATAGACATATGTATGTAGTACAGATATTCCTGTATATATAATTTGACTTACAAACCACCAAGCAGCAGTGCTTTCTATTTACCAACCATGAAGTACAATAGTCATCCTTTTGAAGAAAAAGAAAGCATTTATCTTATCATTGAACAAGCTCCATCGAATTTCAAGCCATTACATTTCAATTTCCATCAGGGCAAGGAAAAATGAAAAATAAGAAGTCAAACATATGGAAGTTGGGCCTATACCACAAGGGCTATAATAATTACTACATTACTAACATTTGAAAACTACCAAATGAATACTGCCTAATCTGACTCCAATCAAAAAATTATCATATTGTCTGAGATCTTCATTAATCTAAAATATGATAAGCTATATAGTAAGGGCATATTATAAGAAGGGTTCGAGCCACATCAACAGTAAGACATTTGCCAACACCTATATAGATGAAACATCAACACTTCTCTGAATGCACTAAAACTCCTATTGTATCAAATAATGAAATTTATTTATGAGTTAATCGGGGGAACAGTAATATAATTCATGTACATGGGAAGTGTACAAAGGTCCTAGAAGTAAATTTAAAATTTAACGAACATGAAAATCTAAAAAAGAATATAGCACCTAGAGTTCATCTAATCATACAACAATTTCTAAACATAGAGTTAAATGATATAACATTGAAAACTGAACTATTTATTTCTCCCTAAATAGCCCACGAGCTAAGGCAAACTAGCATTCCAAATCCTACATTATGATGGCTAAGCCTTCCTTTCCAAAATGAAAGCAGCTCAACAACCGTCTTAGGCAAACATGTACATGAAGTGTCTTCTTTCAATGAAATGCTTCTTTACTTATCAAAAAACACAACCACCTTAGGCATCATCTATTCATCCCCAAAAGGATAGCACAAGAAATCACACATCTCCCATCATCAGTCATCACTGTACACTATAGCAAGAGACAATCACCTGTCCGCCACACTAGTTTTGCACATACAACACAAATGTTCTCTTGATGAGGATTTCTACAATAAAAATGCTATGTGGGACCATTGCACTCTAGAAACTCTTCCTATGAAACACTACACTAGTATACATCACTAGATCCTCTCAAAGCATCAAAAAAATAGAAAACCAAAAAATTCCCATTACAAATTAACCTCCAACATGTTTTATCCTCCCTCCACTTGAAGATGATTGCACAAAAGATCAAGTAAAGAAGCAACAGGCTCTAATTCTAATCTTGGATTGCTTACAAAAATTTGGGATTCCAACGTTAAGCCTCATGACATACCAAAATTCAAGTTACAAAAGCTTTCATTATCCACAAGAGGAACAAATAAAGAAACAAATTCTTTGAATCAAACTCTCCATGTCTGCACCTTTTCTTAAGTACTAAGTTTCACATGCACCTGATAGGGTCTTCAACCCATTACCTAACCCTTCACCTTCAAGAGTAAGAGGTACCATAGGAGCTAGAACTCATTGGCCTCTCCACATCCAAACAAGTCCAACCCTCCCAATGCCTTTGCACAAACTTGACCCGTGGGAGCCTTTCACCACACATACACACCATCCCTACTAATAACAGCCTATATTGCATCAATGATAATGAGGTAAATCAGTCTTTCCTTAGAATTTGTCCCTGCTATAACCAATACACTAAAGATCAGAAACAACAGACCACTGAAGAACATCACGAGCATAATATCATTACAAAAAAGGGAAACGATTACTCAGAATTAGAGTTGTAATCCCCATCCAAGAATCTAAAAACAAAGAAACCACTTTCCAATCAAGGAAAAAAAACTGGTCTCAAATTAAGCCATCCCTGCTCAGACTAACAAAATCCTTATCCCAACCAGAAATGCAATAGTGCATCACTAAAACCTCAAATGATAGAAATGAAAAAACTGGACTTCAAAACTCAACAACAACAGAAACCCCATCTCTAATCACATGCTAAAAGCAACAGTACATCAGTTAAAGTGGTTTCTTATGATGATTAAAAAAAAAGTAACTATAACTCACATCAGAAACAAGTTCAAAACACGATTGGCCATGCATTTAGAACCATAACAGTAAGTCAACCTCAATTTAGCTATTTCTACAGAAAAGTACAAACCCCATTTACAATCTCACCTGAAAAGCAATAGTACATATGCTAAAAAATCATTTCTGTTTTATGGTAATGAAAGATAAAAACGGCCCACATTATAAAACATCAAAAATAAGATTAAAAACTACAACTTTAAGAACCAAATATCATCATTTCACATACAACAACAAAGGATACACAATCTATAATCCCCAATTCAAACTACTACCAGAAAAACAAAAGAAAAAATAAATAAATAAAATAAACCCACTTACAATTACATCTGAAAAGGCTATAAATTGATCGAAAATTACATGAACACTAAAAATTAAATCACAAACAAAAGATATAAAAAAAAAAAAAAAAAAAAAAGAGTACCAAATATGATAAACCGAGTTTAGCAGAACGGCCTTGGATCCCAAAGAAGACGGTGAAGAGGGCAGAGGCAATAATGAAGGCTCTTGTTACAGGAGCATTGTCTGCAACAACCCAAAAGAGAAAACCCATAAATGTTTTGAAAATTAGAGAGGAATAGAGAAAAGGGTATTGCTTGTAATGTAATATTAATGGGAAACCAAAGAGAGAGCGAGAGAAAAAAATTTGTATTGTACTCACTGAAACCAGATGGACCACCGTTCATCTTCTTCTTCTTCTTTCTTCTCAATGATCACCACAAGAAAGAGAGAGAGAGAGAGAGAGAAAAAAAAATGAAGAAGCTAGAGACGAGTCAGACGACTTCCTTTACAACCCCTTTGTTTTTGGCCTTCGATTTCGTTTCTGTTTATTTGGAATTGGAACTCTCTCTCTCTCTCTCTCTCTCTCTCTCTCTTCTTACTTTTCTAAATTTTCTTTTCTTTTTCTTTTTTTTTTGAAAATTTTTTTTCTTTAATTCCAAGGAGGTTGTTCATATATATATATATATATATATATATCTCCAGTAAATTATTTTAGGAAAGGACAACCCTGACTTTTACGGAAACTTAGCCCCTAAGAATTTCTGCATGTCTTCAATCATTTGTCTTCAGATTTTAAGTGCAGATACCAAACAATCCCTTATTAATACTGTTTTGAGTGTATTTATCGATTCCAAACTCAATAACAATTATCAATGGCCATAAAAATTCTCAAAAATGGTGCAATATTTTAGGTTTTTTTATTTTTAGAAGATATTAGGTTTTTATTTTGAATTCAAATACTTGGCTCTTTTAAATTTAATTATTTTCGGTTTAAAAAATAGAGTAATATTATTTGTATTTTTTTTGGGCATGACAACTAATTGTTTTGATTTAATTGGAAAATTTATTGTACTATACATAAGGTATTCTATCTAGCTTTTATCCTTTCACAATGCCTAAGATAAGTTATTAATGATAAATACTGTAATAAAGTATTTAGTAGTAGAATAAGAACCAACTAAAATCTTCCAACTCATATGTTATGAAAATTGTTTTGTTGTTTCTCAACAAAAAAATAAAAATAAAAATTATTTGTAGCATTACTATTTTGATTGATGCTAGGAAAAGTGGAAAACTACAAATTTTACTACATGGATCTTACTCTTACAAACTAATATGTCATTAATTACAAAACATAATTCAAACACTTGTTGTTATCTTGTTGAAATTACATCAATCATAACTGTGGGGGAGTAAAATATGGGCCCATGATCTAGGCCCAGGAACGACGTTTCATCAACAATACGCCTGAGGAGAAGAAATCACAGAGGACCGTTGTAACTAACAGTAGAGCGCGTAAGGATCCAAAGAGGCTGGTCCGAGAGGAATACCCTCCTCGGACATGACGTCTGATGGTGAGAGGAACCTCGGCTTTCCCTTAGTCCACCCTCCAGGAAGTTCCAGAGGTAAAGATAGATTACCAATGCATATGGAAGGGATAAGGATGCAGAAATATCTTGAGAAAAAGCTGCTACCACCGCATTAAATGCATCACAGCTACTTTCCTGGCCGCATTTATGTGGAGAAGACCCCTGAACAGTGTTGAAAGTGATCTTTATCCCCAGGAAGTCAAAAAGCTGTAAGAAAGGAAATGGAAACTCAAGTACCGTGCTAGATGACAGACAAGTGGACGATGGGATCGGGCAATGAAGGACTATATAATGGAATAAACCCTTCATAAGAGAGGGGGGAACGAAGGAAAAAGAAAGAACATCAAGAAACAACTACTGTAGCACCGGGAAAAATACAACCTAAAAGAAAGCATCTTATCCAAGATCATACCCCTCGGATTTGATTATAACCCATGAAAATTACCCAAACCTCACTCCTCGGACGTAAAATCTTAACCCGCTTATGTGTTTTAGCCTCCTCGGCCAAGTACCCAGACCCCAATAACTGTTGTAAAAATCGCTGCTAGTCCAATTCTTTAACCCACTCTCTCACAAATTTATTGTATTGGGCTTGTTGGGCCCATTTCCTGTTTCTATTAAGGTGTGGGCTACAATTTGTGACCCTACAATAACCTTTATTACATCATTTTGGTGACAAGAAAATCTATTAAGCCTAGATCTTGAAACATGCTCTCTAGAGTTATACAAAGTCAATGCAACTCCTTTCAATGGTAAATCTATCAATCTAAGATATCTATATACCTATAATAATAGGTGAAACTGAGAGAAACTCAAATTAAAATTCCAAATTAGAGTTTCAAATTTACGCCATGTGTCCTAAATTATTTAAGATAAATTATTTATTCTTAAAAAGTTTTATTTCTTAATTTTAGATTAAAATGTGGGACCACATCATAAATATTCATCCAAGTGAGTTATTAAGTACAAAAATCAAAGAGTATAGAATAAACGAATAGTTAAAAAAAAGTGCTTTACAATAATTTTTTTTTAAAATAATATGGATAATTTACATTTTATACCTAATAATATCATTACAAAAAAAAAAAATTTAAGAGTTAACAAAATATAAAAATGACTATCAATAATATTTAAATTATATATATAGGAATTATATTATGCATCTTACTGTATATCTTTAAGTGTATTCATACATATACATGGGGTTACAAGCTAGTATGAAATAAAATATGAGAACTAATGTATAGTAAAAGTAAAATACTTTGTACCAAGGCACTCTAATGGAAACCTTACCACATTGAAATCACCTCCCACACACCAAGACATATTTCAACAACTTCTTAGCCTAGTTAACTCCTTCCATAACCAATTTTTAATTTTTTATATAATTATGCGGTTCAACTAGTAACCCATTAGTTAAACTAGTGACTCATTAATTAAATTAGTGACCTAATAACCCAATTCGTAAATTGGGTTATTAACTGAACCAAGGCCCTTTGACGGAAACCTTACCACATTGAAATCAGCCCCCCACCCCCCGGTCTGCCATCTCTGCCACTACTGCTGCACACCAAGGCACATTCCAACAACTTCTTGGCCTAGTTAAATCCTCCCACAAAAACTTCTATCTATATCAAAATTAGGCTCATACACCCTAATTAATGCCCATTCAAAGTGATCTCCCACTTTTTTTTTTTAAATTTACACGAGACAAAAAAAGTTCTATTGCTTCCTCCACTTTATCTATTGTCCATCTATGATCTATCTCACATTACTTAAGTCCCCCCCGCCCCCCCAATCCAGGTACTGGCATTCCCACAAATTCTGCATCACGTACTCCTCTTGTTATTGAATAAATTTTTGTTCCATCATTCCATGTAAGCAAAGAATATTGAACTTCCAATTCTTAATCCAAAGCGTGTTGTCATTATCATGCTGCCCCATAACATTCCATGAAATATATATATAAAGTCAAAACTGAGAGAATATTCAATTAGATCTCAAATTGGAGTTTAATTTTATCATGTATCTCATTGAATTTTCTTAATTTTGGCACAACTATTTACCACATTACAAAAATCGAGGAGTTTAATTTAATTTTCTTAAATTTTTGTGCTTAATGAGTTATTAGGTAATAAAAGTAAAACCATAGAATCAAAATTAATAAATTTAAAAAAAAAATTACCATCATTGATTTATTTTTATTTTTATTATTATTATTATAAATAGTGGTTGGACAATTTAAATTTAATAATTTTATGCATAATAATTTAAATATATTTTTTATTTGTTTCAAATAAATTTAAATATATTTTATCAATAGTTATTTTATATTTCCAAATGTACAAACATTATAAATATTATATCTATACTATATATAAGAGGATTCCTCTCTTTTAACTGGACTTTTATGAGGTTCAAAAATACCCTCATTAATGAAAGGTAACTTTATTTAGAAATATGGTCAAAAATGTCAAATAACAAATTTCATTTTGAATTCAAAAAGAGAACTTCTAAAATTTAGGATTTTTTCTCTTCATGTTCAAAAAATAAATTACAATTACGGCTTATCTCTAAAGTTTATCCTTTTTATTTGTTTGAAAAATAAAAATATATATTTCTAAATTATAATAAATGTAAATTATTAACTTTCTAAGAGTTTCTAAGCTTGCACGTGAGCACGTGCTTAAAGGCTATATTCATATAATCATATGTCTCTTTTTAATCCAAGCTCGGCTTAATGCAGGGTTAGCTGATAAGACCATTCTAGGGTTTTCTTTTCTTTTTTTTTCACCAAAAATTAGGCTCAACCTCTTCTTTTCTCTTTTTATTTTACCAGGCACAAATTTAAGAGATTAGGGCATAAGCATCAGGAATTGTAAAAATATGTCATTTTAGCATACCAAAAAACTATTTTATTATTTTAGAACACAATTTTACAATTTACCCTACATCAGATCTTCTATTATTCAATTTAATACATTAAAATAATATATACAACAATAATAACACATTAAAATAATATTAACAAAAAAACTCAGCTCAATGCAAGGCCACCATTTAACAACCAAACCACTGCCACAACTAGTGGCCGCCAATAAAACAATCACCACATCCTCCAACAAATTAAAAAACCAAAAAACTGCAAATAAAAGGAAAACCACATCCTCCAACAAAAGAAAGATTAAAAGGGAGAGAGGAGTGTTATGGGTCGCCAGTTGTAGTCATGGGTTGCATTCTCAATAACCATTAGCTCAAAACCCCAACCCACCATTGACTTCCTCAACCAACCGACCCAAAATCCCAACCCATTGACTACCAAACTCAACCAACCACCAGCTCAAAACCCATAATGTCGCCGTAACCAACCTCTACCCACAACCCATAATGCCACAAACCCAAAACCTCGGCCCACAATGCTGCTGTAATTAACCTCGACCTACAACCTAAAAAACACACTTAATGTTGACCACAACGTTGCCGCTTGAAAATAGTGAAGAAAGAAAATTTATTTTAGTTTGATTTAGGGTGTGTTTGGTTGGGGTGAAAATAGGGAGGATGGAAAATAGGGAGAAAAAATAGGGTTGAAAATGTTGTTTTCCACTATTTGGTTGAGTAAAGAAAATAAGAGAAACAGAAAATAGGGGAAAAAGTTTTTCCTCCTGACCCCACTTTTTTTATCCTCCCAAATTTGAAGGAAAATGAGGAGGAAAAAGTGATGAGAAATGCATTTTACACAAACACCCCCACTTTATTACACTTACCTACCCCTCTCACTTTCCCACTATTATATAACAAGGACATAATAGTCAATTTATATAAACTACATTTTTCATCCTTCCCTTTTTCTCTCCAACCAAACAAAAAAGTTTTCCACCCTCTCACTTTTCCACTTCTCCAACTAAACATACATGAGGGAAAACAAAATCTTTTCTATCTTCCCACTTTTCCATCCTCCCACTAATTTTTCATTCTCCCACTTTTCCACTCCTCCAACTAAATGGACCCTTAAGGTGCAGAAAGAGAGAGTTGTTTGATGTTGAGGGTGAGGGATGGGCTACAAATGTGATATGAAGAAGAGAGAAGGAGAGAGAGAGAGAGAGACAACAAGTGGAGGTAAGAGAAATAAAGTTGAATAAAAAAGTTATAGCACATCTATCTGTACCGTTATATTATTGGAACGGTAATATAGCAAATGCCAAATTGATTTGATATTTGGCACATCTCATGAGAGTTAGTTTTTGGTGTTTGGTGTGCCTAATGCTAAAAATATAGCATTTGGCACACCTAATGCCAATGCTCTTACAAGATAAATTTTGGCATCTTTCTTGTTATTCTAACAACTATTAGGGACCTTCAAAATGGTAGGGACCTTCAAAATGGTAGGAACCTTCAAAACTTCTTGCCAGCATCTTAGGGTCACCTCTAAGGGGTCCCTCCCTGTAATGCTATATGTAGGACGAGGAACTATATACACCTGAGGGAATAGTTAGATACTCAAAGAAATTTAAATACCCTTATTTAAAAAAAAAATTTTAAGAAAATATGATCTCCTTATCTTCTTTGTTATAATGAGATCATCCATTATATTTATGAAAACTATGTAGAAAGTACAAACTAAAGTTGGGAATCTTGAACCATACCGAGTAGTACAATAAGTATTTTTTATGATCCAATACAACACTCTATAGACACCAAGACACCCCATTTTACAACCCACAATTAACTCAATTTATGGCAAAATTATATTTTCACATCTCAAGGGTAAAATTGTAATTTTGACCATCAGATTACTTAAATTTCCATGTAAAACAAATATTGAAGTCTTAAAGATGAAAGCGATGTGTCAAGAGTTCCAATTGGATCACTCGATCAAATATTAAGGCTAAATCAAATTTTAACCTTTGATATGATTAGTTATTTATTTATTTATTTATTTTTTTAAAGATAGTTTTTAACCTATAGCTTCAGGTCTTAATGATTGCTCTTTATTATCAGACCAAGACACCAATTGATTTTTGGTGTAGGCAGAGATTGAATCATAAATCTCTTATTCAATGATAAGAGATTTTAGCAGTTGAGCTAACTGAAACTCACTATGATTAGAATTGGGAACATGTGATTATGGTAAATTGATTATTATTTTGGTCTTCTAAAGGATTAATTGTAATTAATGAGGTGTCATAATAAAATTGGTCTACACTTAGGACAAGGGTGTTCAATTGCACAAGGAATTATGTGATTGTAATAAATAGATGATATTAATTTTAAATTGGAATCGGCTTGGGTCCAATGCATAGGCACTAGACCTAGTATATATATATATACTAGTGTGTAATCACATGCATATGCACGGGTATAATTAAAAACAATCACAATTATATATTTTTTTGGAAGAGATTCAAAACATACATAGTATTAACTTACACTTTTTTAAAACTATACATTTCTAAAAGCATGCCGAGGTCGGCCAAGGACGTTGCCAAGCATGCCTAGGACGTTGCAAAGTATGCCTAGGATGTTGCAAAGCATGCCGAGGTTGGTCGAGGACGTTGCCAAGGAGGCCAAGGAAGTTGCCAAGCATGCTACTTCCTTTTATTGTGGGTACCTAAGTCATGCTAAGGCATGCTTTGCAATGTCCTAGGCATGCTTGGCAACGTCCTTTGCCGACCTCAGCATGCTTTGCAACGTCCTAGGCATGTTTTGCAACGTCCTAGGCATACTCGAAGAGAAATCCCCACACTTGCTGCCTTATAAGCTGTGAAGCCAAGGGAATAGTGTACCATCAAGTTTCAGATTTGGAAGCTTGGTGGTACACTCCCTTGACTTCACAGCTTATAAGGCAGCAAGTGGGGGGGTTTCTCTTCGATGTGGGACTCCTAGGACGTTGCAAAAGCATGCCGAGGTCGGCCAAGGACGTTGCGAAGCATGCCAAGGTTGGCCGATGACGTTACAAAGCATGCCTTAACATGACTTAGGTACCCACTATATATATATATATATATATATATATATAAACTAGTGTATAACCCGTGCATATGCATGACACAATTAAAAAAAATTACAATTACACACATATATGAATTCAAATTATACTCTCTCTCTCTCTCTCTCTCTCTCTCTCTCTCTCTCTCTTATTTTATTTTATTTATTTTAATTTCTTTTGGATATACACATGAGTTTATTCTTTCTTTCCTTTTTTTTTTTTTTTTTGTATAATTTACTTATATTAGGCCCTTCATCTTTTGAACCTCATTTAACTCTTCTAGAACAAAAATTAAAAGAACTTAAATAGGAAACGTGACACAAAATTAGTCAACAATTAGAATCCAATTTAAAACCTAATTATATTTTCTCATAACTTTTTCTATATATATATATATATGTATGTATGTGTATATATATATATATATATATATTAATAGACAAAACTGAGATAAAATTCAATTAGATTTCAAATTGAAATTCAATTAGAGTCTAATTTTGCACCATGTGTCTTATCTAATCTAACATTTTAAATTTTTGTGCCAAGTGATTTGATTTAATGTAAAAATTGGATTTCAATTAAATTTTAATTTTAAATTTTTGTGCCTAATGAGTTAATTCAGTATAGAAAACAAAGAGTTCAATATAAATAAACCTAGGTAATATATATAAATATATATATATATATATATATATATATAGATATATATTTAAAACCAAAAATTTGAGAAAATTTGATTAGAATCAAAATTAGATTTTGCCTTTGTTAGCTTTTCATAAAAATTAAATTGTTTAGATTTTTGCTGTTTTTTTTTTTGAACTAATGAATATATTTTTTATATTGTTTCTATTTAGATGTTTTCTATATGAAGATCTTGAACGTAATAAACTGTAATTGAACTAAATGATTCCATGCACGTATCTCCATTCAATTTAAGAGATACTATTAAACCAATTTATTCTTTTATTTTGTGTTATATTTAGTAAAATTTCATAGATAATAATAGTAAATTAATATTGTATATGTAGTGTAATTAAAATAGTGATTTTCAAAATTATATGGATAATAATAGTGTAATGAGAAACTTGAGATAACCAATATTATTAAAATTGCAAGACAAAATCATTTTAGTTCTTCTGAATGTCCTTATCGGACTAATATTGTATATATTTAATAACTCAAATTAACATCATCAGTATCACTATAATTTATCATTCCTACGTGCTTTGTATTATATATAAACGTGCTAAAAATTTAAACTGCATTAATTATGCTTATTTGTAAAAAATATATCTCATGGAGGTGGCAAGCTGGTGATTATAATATTCATTGATGCAACACTGGCCATTTCTCCTACTGACACTCCTTGGCTTTAGTTGCACCATTCTCAAAATTCTTTCCAAGTGCTCAACAATTTTTTCTTACTCCGAATTTCTTATGTTTTTTTTTGCACTTTCTTCCAGCATCTGTTGCTATTCTTTTTTTTCCTTGCCTCTGCTCTATGGCTAAGAACAAACCCGTAGCCTCCTCCTCGTGACTCTCCAAAGAAGTACCAACAGATTTTGTGTGAAGGCTTCAATCTTTTTGGTTACCCAATTCGACAACTTATAAGGTTCCGACCTGATTCTGTTGATAACCAGTATTGTGTATAATGGCCCGAACTTTCATTCCTTCAAGATTTTTCATTCGAATTTGCCCATTCATTAGCTCTGATATGATATCTATAGAGAAGAACCATGAGATGAGCATTTGAATGACCTCACAAACTGAACTCATGCCTGTTTTGGCATCAATTCTATTCTTCCACTTTGATCATACAGTAAAGGGTACAGGTTTGGGTACACTCTGATTTTTTTCAGCTTCTATTACTACCCATTAGACATTGATATTTGTTTGTGCTATCTTGAGTATGGAAACCCCACTCCTAAGCTACCATTTTCCTTTCACTGTCAAGGACAAGAAATCTATGTTTTCTGGGTATTGTTTTTCGTTTAGTAGGAGAAAATGGATAAACCCTTTTGATAGGATTAGGTGTTGTTCACTGGAAGTACAAGGGGTGCAGCAGCCATGCCTGAAGCCGAAACCGTCCAAAATTGATGTTGGGGAGAGGAAAGAGACGGTTTTGGAAGAACCTCAGATGAGAAAACATCCCAGTTCTGGGATTTGTAGTCAGATAGAGAAGTTGGTTTTAAATAAGAGGTATAGGGAGGCACTTGAGTTGTTTGAGATTTTGGAGTTTGAGGGTGGTTTTGAATTGGAATCTAGCACATATGATGCACTGATTAGCGCTTGCATAGGTTTGAAGTCGATTAGAGGGGTGAAAAGGGTGTTTAGTTATATGAGTGGTAATGGGTTTGACTTGGATTTGTATATGAGGAACAGGGTGCTGCTTATGCATGTCAAATGTGGGATGATGATTGATGCGCGTAAGTTGTTTGTTGAAATGCCGGAGAAGAATTTGGTCTCCTGGAATATGATAATTGGGGGGCTTGTGGATTCCGGTGATTATGCTGAGGTGTTCCGGCTGTTTTTAATTATGTGGGAGGAGTCTTTAGATGGTGGGTCGCGCACATTTGCCATGATGATTCGGGCATCTGCTGGGTTGGGACACATTTTTGTGGGAAGACAGCTTCACACTTGTACTTTAAAGATGGGTGTTGCTGACAATATATTTGTGACTTGTGCTCTAATTGACATGTATAGTAAGTGTGGGAGCATTGAAGATGCTCAATGTGTATTTGATGAGATGCCGGAGAAGACAACAGTTGGGTGGAATTCCATTATTGCAGGTTATGCACTTCATGGTTATAGTGAAGAAGCTGTCAGTAAGTTCTATGAGATGCATGATTCTGGTGTTGAAATGGACCATTTCACATTTTCAATGGTTTTAAGAATATGTACGAGGTTGGCTTCTTTAGAGCATGCTAAGCAAGCTCATGCGAGTTTAGTTCGTCATGGTTTTGGATTAGATATAGTAGCGAACACAGCACTTGTAGATTTCTATAGCAAATGGGGGAGAATGGAAGATGCCCGTCATGTCTTTGACAAGATGCCACAAAAGAATGTTATATCTTGGAATGCCTTAATTGCTGGCTATGGTAATCATGGTCATGGAGAAGAAGCTATTGAGATGTTTGAGCAGATGCTTCAGGGAAAAATGATACCCGACCATGTCACCTTTCTTGCAGTTTTATCTGCTTGTAGTTATTCAGGTTTATCAGAACGTGGGTGGGCGTATTTTAAATCAATGAGTAGGGATCACAAGATTAAGCCCCGTGCAATGCATTATGCATGTATGATTGAATTATTAGGTAAAGACGGCCTTTTAGATGAAGCCTTTGCACTGATAAAAAGTGCTCCATTTAAGCCTACAGCTAACATGTGGGCTGCCTTGCTGACAGCTTGTCGTGTCCATGAGAATTTAGAGATTGGAAAATTTGCTGCTGAGAAGCTTTATGGAATGGAGCCTGAAAAGCTTAGTAATTATTTTGTGCTTTTAAATATATACAACAGCTCTGGCAAGTTGGAGGAAGCTGCTGCTGTTGTTCAGACCTTAAGAAGAAAGGGTATGAGAATGCTTCCGGCATGCAGTTGGATTGAAGTTAAAAAGCAGCCGTATTTTTTCCATTCTGGAGATAAAAGCCATGCCCAAACGAAAGGGATATACCAGAAATTGGACAGCTTGATGCTAGAGATTTCAAAACATGGTTATGTTCCAGAGAGAAAAAATTTGCTTCCCGATGTTGATGTTCAGGAAGAGCGGGTTATATTGTACCACAGTGAGAAACTGGCAACAGCTTTTGGGCTGATTAACACTCCAGGTTGGACACCACTGCAAATTGTGCAGAGCCATCGGATTTGTGCTGACTGCCATAGTGCAATTAAGTTAATAGCCATGGTTACTGGACGTGAAATTGTTGTGAGGGACGCCAGCAGATTCCACCATTTTAGAGATGCCAGTTGTTCATGTGGGGATTATTGGTGATTACTAAATATGTTTGCATCAAAGGGATATAACAAAAAAATATTTTATTAACAAAAAAACACCATATCAGTCACACTTATTGGTGTCCTTATGTAGACAGTATAAGCACAGGTAAAGTCAATTTAGAACTGAGAGAGGTAGGAAATCTTCAATGCACGCCTGCAACAATACATTAAAATTTAAACCACCACACAATTGGAACTAAAATAAGAAACAAACGTCTCAGGAGCCTAAATTACAAATTTACTGAAGTTTTTGCAAATAGAACTTTGGCTTCTATTCTTGTGTCTAAAAGTTACAACTACAATGCGTAGTTTACATTATTGTATCTGGCTCAGCCACCTTCACATTGGTGTTTACTTTCTGACAAGTTCCATTTCTTGGCTGCTCTCCCTCAATGCATAACCCTGCTACAACTCAAGCCCTCAACCTATCCATCCCCTTCCCTCCTAAGAAGCACTGTTCTAGCTCTTTGGGAGATTTTGAACCTGGCATTGGTACCACCACTACCGCTAACAAATGCAGGTTCACATAATAACTAACAACTTAGAATTGTGTATCCAGTTAGAGTACAAAGCTTTGATCCTCTTGGCAGAGATTGAAGCTTGAAGTTGAAAACTGCAAAAACTTTGTAGTCATGACTACTCTTTACATCTTCTTGGCTGGTTGATGAGGACTTTAATAGATTATCTTCTTGTATGGTTTGTTCTGGAGCTCTATTTCACTATTGGCCATTTGCTCCAAATTCAGTTTCTGAGATCCCCTTAGCCTGGACTCCGTATTTTATGGTTTAGTATTACTAGTATGGTTAAAGGCCTCTGGGATGTGAATAATGGATAGTTTGATACAGCTTCTCATCACATATTCAAAATCAGAAGGCCTGAATTCCTTCAACTTGATATATAGCTGAATTTAACCAATGCTATCAAGTAGCATCCAAACCTTTTTTTTTTGGTCCAAGATCAATGGTTAGATTGATACTAATCAACGAGGATTCATTAGTTTGACTTTGAGCTAGGACTGTCCAGAGTATAAACTTCATAAAATGTTGGATTTATTGCTGTGGTGAGTATTCTAGCTAGGCCTCTGGCAAACTATACATAATTTGAAATTGGCTATCAATGGGAGCCATATGAAAATGGTGAGGAATGCATAGAAGCAAGAAATTGCGGCAGAAAAAAGAATATAAACAAAAAAAATATAAAGTTTCTAGTTGAAATTATGAGTCATTCAATAATCACAAGAAAATGACTCTCAATATAACCGACAGTCTGCAGAATGAACATTTGGACCACTCAATAAATGCAGATTAAGATCTTTGCTCCTTAAAATGATCTTGAATGAAATTTCAGACATCATTTATTTCATTTCTTTGCAGATTATTCACAGCAGATGAAAAGGTACCATTATCTCACAAAAACCACTGAAATTTCAAAATCTTTACTATAGATGCACCTATGTTCTATCATCTATGACCCCTATATCTAAACAGAAAAGGAAAAGATTTCCCTGAAGATATGTCAAACACTAAGTACAAAACTAGTCAGGTTGGAAAATGCATATCATGGTATATATAGTATGCCTTTTTTTAATTTTGGGCATCTGTTCAAGGCCTCGCTATGCCGAACAAAAATAATTAAGCTTAATCTTCATCTTCTTAGAGTGATTTCTATGACTATGAGCTCTTCTCATTCACATCTCCAGAGAGGCAGAGAGGAAAAAAGAAAAGAAAAAGAGGGGCCTATTTACAAAAGCACTTATGATACTAATCCAAGATTTGGGTTGGCCAAAGGCGTTTCCACCTTGCAATCTCCTCATCTTCGTAAAGCTTCCTAATTCCACCATAGAAGCCATCTACTTCATTGCCTTCCTCCCGGTGGCCTTTCCTATTTATCACCATTCTTCTCCATTTTGAGTCAGGAGAATACTGGTTGAACTCCAATATCACTGAATCTGTCAGCAATAGCTCACGGTGAGAAACTTACATTAAGTTGTCAACAGAAAAGAAAGAAATGAATCCTAATCATGCTTCTACTCCATGCTTGAAGGATAGCAACATATTAGAATAAGAAAATTTCAGAAGAAAGTTCATCATACATGCTTATACTTGTAAGTGGATTGGCAATTTCATTAAGTACTTAAGGGAAATAAATTCAATGAAGCACACACCCCAGAGGTGCCTAAAGATAGCTATTAAGAACAGATCATGTAAGTGCCAAAGTTTGGTGGAGTTTTATATTCATGAATCAAGTCAAAATGAGAACCTGAAGGAAATACAAAGATTCAGTTGGACTGTAAAGAAGCATATGTGTTACTCAAAAAAAAAAGAAAGTAAAAGAAGCATATGTAAACAGATAATTTGCCTTTTCAGGAAATTACAATCACTTGAGAACTCAAATTAGGTTGAGTGTTTGGAGATTAAGTAAAAATATGATCATAAACTACAACAACATTGACATCAACAGTAATAATAGGTGTACTCTACATAAAAAAGGATGTACACTCTACAGTGCTGATTATCATATTGTTCTGTAGATATCTGCATCAGGCACTTATATTCGTGCTTGTGACCTTAACTATATGATATCATATTTTAGTTTCTAATACTATGCCAGAAGGAAGAAACACAGAAGGAAGTTATAATTTCAACTCATCTGAATCCCTTTTATCCTATTCTCCATTTTAAAATCCCACCATATTAAATAATAATGTATTGAACCCCAACCCCCTGGCCCACTCTTCTTGTTGCAGCAAATAAAGCTACATATGGGAAAAAATATATACAAACAAATATAACTATTTAGTTTTGTAACATACTTGTGTACATGTTTGAAGTGATACCAGCATCATATAACATGTCCTTGACTCAAAAAGCATTACATCTTAATTGACTCAAAAAGCATTACATCTTAAGTGCAAAAGTGAACTATTTTAAATCTCCAATATGTGAACGCAGGGCTCATGATTAACAGGAAAAGTGCCCTACATACTCTAAATTGAGAGAGATCTTGTCACATAGATGTTTTTTACTTAATTAAGAAAAATAAACCCCACATATATTGAATAGAAATCCTTTGTCCCACTTTATGCTCCATTAATTGCAATATAACATGTGTCTCATTTTTGTTTTCTATTTTCTATTTTGGTTATTTTATAAGGAAAGGAAAAAAAAAGGAGAAAAGAATACGTGGCCCCTTGGGATTGGTGGAGCATAGAATGAAACACCAAAAATGGGATTGAAGATTTTTATTACACATATACCCTCTGTAACACAAACACACACACACAAAAATAACAACTACAGAATCTAAGATGAACTTCTCACCACTATAATGGCAGTGGCAGTGATTCTTATTCCTGTCACATGCTTCCAAGTGACCAATGATTCCATACCACCAACCTGCAATACATTCAGAAGAAATTACATTGTTATCTAAAAGTAATGGAATAGAACATGACCAATTTTGTTGCAAAATTATTACTTCTGTTAGAGAAAAGTCTAATAGACATTGAACATTAACAATTCTGTTAAATTAAAGGTAAAGATCTTACAGATGCATGCTGATTCAGAAACATACCATAGGGGAATTCTCTGGCTTTTCTCCACTGGATCTCAATGTGATCACCAGGCTTTAAGTCATCTAAACAATCAGAGACATGAAGAACATTTGGAGGAGTATCAACCGGTGGTGCTCTTAGCCTCTCCCATTTTATATTATCCTCTGTTGTTCGCCGCCCATATGGCAAGTATCTGCAATAAAACATCCAGTTTGAGTTCAAGGGTACTGCAATACAGATGAGCTTAGCACATATAAATTCAATGTTGAGATTGATTACTTCCACTTACAAGGTGAAAAATCTGTTTCAAATTTTTAGCAACAAAAAATTTATACAAGTAAAGATTGCCATCGGCTATAACTTAAAAATGCTGAAATTTGTAAAATTTTAGAGATTAATCTAGTGTCAACATGGTCCAAATTTATTATCCAGAAGCCAACAATTCAGAATTCATATAATTGGCATATCTACTTGTTTCCTAAGCCTATGAAGACACACACAAAAGTGAACCGACAAAAGTTCATGGACTCATTTTTTAAGGCCTCTCTTCCTTTACCTTGCCTGAAAGGTGTCATTCTTCGAGACATAGCTAAGTTCAGCATCATAACATGACAGCATAAAACCAACATTACCATTCTGCAACAAAAACAAAATATAAAGGACTCATTATATTCTTCAATATTCAAAGGAGCAATCATATTACTACTGACCAAAATGAACATATAGAATACAAAATAGCATTCCAAAAAAAAAAAAAAAAATAGGACCCATTAAAAGGATAAGCAGAGTTATTGGAATTAGTTAGATGCAGCACTCACCTCACGATTATAGACTTGAGATGGAAACCATAACTTGCCACTTTCAAGGGATTGATACCAAGCCTTGATTGAATCAACCGGTAAAGACCTCCTTGACTTGCTGCTGCTTTCTAATTTTGGTCTAAACCTTGAAGAAGGCCAATCCCCAAAAAGGGAGTTAAATAACCCTTTTCTCTTGCTTTGATCCAAAAGGGTTGGTCTTTTTCTTGAGACTACATGCATTTTCCATTCTCTATAAGTAGCATCACTAATCACTCTATCCCACTTGTGCTCCTTGTGTTTCTTCCATAAATGATCACTCCTACATCTATCCCTCAAAGAACTACACACTGCTGCCATACTGCATAACCCGGCTGGCGAAAGCCGTTCAAGAATGCAGTCCAAGGCCAAGTCAGGCAAATCCAACAGAGAAACATCATCTTTCTCCTCTACATTCTCTACTTTTGAGCTATGTCCCATGTTCTTCAATGGAATGAATAATACAGGTACTTGAAAGAAACTAATAGCAGGCCTACTTTTCTTGAACCAAGACAAAAGAAAAGTTGATAATTCACCCCAGAACCAAGGTGACAACAATTTCATCTCAGCCTCCCATAAAGGGAGTGGCTTGTGAGTGAAAGACTTGGAAAAGAAGATGAAGGAGAAGGATACACAAGAGATTAGGAGGTAAAGCATTGGACCAAGTTAAATTATCAAATGGGGTCTATAAGGCAAGGTTTTGCATCAAATGAAAAAGAAGATAGAAAGAAGGAACCAATTGCAAATGAAGCAATGGTGAATGCATCCATATAAATGAGCAAAGTTGCAAAGTGTAATAACAATTTTATACCATATTTTTCATTTTTCTTCCTTTTGAGGATGACAAGGAAAGATCCACCAATAAGAGTAAAGTGTATTAGTTTGGCGGAAATGGACGGAGTTGTCAGAGTGTTGCCCCTTATTTAATACGTTTTAAACGAGGACATCTACAGACACCGCAACCGACAAGGTGTGGTAGTTCTAACACCACAACACCACCACATTGAAACAAGGAACAGGCATCGAGGCTGCTTCTTGAATGCATTGACATCTGGCATCCACATACACTGAATTCCCATGAAAGAGAACCTATCTGTACGGCCAGTGGGGGGCAGCTGTCAGTTCAAGATTGATGAATATAGTTTTTTTAAGAATAATATCTACGGCACAGTTTTCTGTTAGATTTAGGTGATGAGACAATTAAAACTCCACATGTCTAAATCTATGAGTTTAGCCAAAATTTATGGAAATGTAATAGAATACAGATATGGTTAGGTTGGTTATGGACCAACTAATTAAACCCTCTATACGACTTGTCAAACTACAGAATTTTCAATGGTTAAGGAATTTTGAACTTGGAATTTTTATTTTCTTATTAAAAATGATTTTTTTATAAAAAAAAACAAAGTTTGAAGTAGAAGCTGAGTGATTTTCGAAGATGAGGATGAAGTTGAAGTGGGTCCTATAAGGTGTGCCAAATCTTTATCTTAACTCTCTCAAAAAGAAAAGGACTGTTATCTGATTGATGGGGTTTTGAGGTAAAAGCAATTTAAGTGTTGGGGTACACTTTGCGTGGGTGTCACAAGACCAATACAGCAATACAGCCCATCTGACCCTTTGCCTAACTTCCACCAAACTTTTTTACTTTGTTTTGATGAGTAAAGCTCCAACAGTAACATACCACAGCCACAGAAATTGCAGGACAAATCATGCTCTATTAAAGAATGAGAATGCGACATTTCATATGACTTTTTCAAAAATCAATTTAACACCATTGGTCATGGCCAGACTGTGCCTTGTTGGACATAGATAGTTCCCATGTACTTCAAATCTTCATTGTTGTTTTTTCTCTTCACTATGCTATGAGCATAATACACCCTTTTCTTTATTTACCATTACTACTTATTCGTTTTCTTAAATAACATTCCAAGGACCGAGCCGAGCTCACAAAGTATATAAGCTTGCTATGTATCATGCATACGTAATGTCTTGTGCAAGGGGTATAGTAGTATGAGGCAATTTCGTTTAAGGTCTAACGAAATTTTAGTACATTTATTATTTAGGCTCTGTTTGTTTTGAATAAAATGTTTTCGTGTTTTTTCGTTTTTGTGTGACTAAAAAGTAGGTTAACGATGAACGTTTTATGTGATCAACAAAGGAATATATATCAAAAAGTCGCAATTCGATTATTTTTCAAAAAATTAAAACAAAAAAGTCTTGACTTTGTCGTCACTACCCTTATTCCTTTCAAATTTTGTATGCCATCACTACAACCAATTATTGACCACTAATTGCCACTCGGCCTGCTCACTTCCTGACCACTGTTGCCGGCCTATCATTAGCCGTCACGTTCACCGGCCACTTGGCTTGCAAGTTGCCATCGATTGTTGGCCACCACTACTAGCACCACCCTCATTGTCACCATCTTCACTCTTGTATTTTCAGTCATGATTAGGAATTTTTGGTATATCCAAAATTTAGAAAAATTATATTTTAAAAAATCACAATCAAACAGTTAAAACAAATTATTTCTCCGAAATCATTATCTATTAAAAATGTTGTAAAACACTTTCCGCCGAAATAAACATAACCTTACAAGAAGCTAGAATCTGCTACTATGTGTCAGTCATAGTTTCGTAACAAATGTTGGAAATCATGATGAACGAAGACAAACCGAAAAGAACAAACACACAAATTGTTTTTTTTTTTTTTTTTGGGGAGAAAAACAAACACACAATTAAACGTCAAAAAGGGGTGGTAACATAAACTAATAATACACATGACACAACCCATAATTTCATCATGGCCCTACATGAGATGCCTTGTACCCCGGGATATTGATGATGTACCTAAATTTCACACCTAATTCCATTTTTCTTTTCATTTTTACTTTAAAGATTTATCTATGCTCAACAACCCCACTTGGTATTTAACCCACTGTGAATATATTTATGAGTTAACTTAGATACAGTAACTTTTTCAATTGAATTCAAACACTAGATTTCATCGACTAATAAAACATAAATAATGTTATATTTTTCAAAGATAAATAAATTTAATTAGAAGGTCCCTCTTTTTTAAAATAAGTAGATATGAGAGAGGGGTGATGGCCTTCAAACCATAAATGATGCCATCGTTGCTGATTTTAAACAACAAGATATAACATTGGTTTTCCTATCTCCAATTTTTGTACCATAGGTTTGACCTTTCTCTTTAAATATGAGTTTATAAATTGATTAATAAATAATATTCAATTAATATGAATTTTGGCATGTATATTAAAAACATATAAAATACTTAATCAAATGGTGGGATTTTAAAAAATAAATTTAGTAGATAGTATCCATATATATGTTACGTGAATTAAAATAGAAATACTTCTAGAAGAGTGAGAAGAATCACAAATTAAATATTACTTCAATAAGGGAGAGAGGTGTGACTAATTCGTGGGATGGCCATGAATTGCCAACCATTGGTAAATTTGCCATTGAGTAATACTACAATCACAAACTATTTTACAACATTTTTACAAACTATTAATGTGACAAATTCTTATTAGTTCTAATATGAGTCTATTACTAACATTACATTTATGTTTACTAATAATTATTTGAAAATTACTAAAACAATATCAGTAGTTTGTAAAAAATATTGTAAAATAATTTGTATTCGTAGCATTATTCATTTGCCATTTGCAGTCACTTATTAAGTTTTTTTTTTTTTTTTGGTTTAAACTTATTAAGTTTCCATTATACTAATGATCTATCAACAACTTTTCCTTAAACAAAAAGATCAATAAAAGGTGGAATTCGTACTTTTCAGTGAAGTTTTTAAATTCTTTCTTTTCTGCACGCATTAATTTTAAGTTTAACCGTAGACCGGAGGCATTAAATTTGGACCCCTCTAGGTGCCACTTTACCCTTAGCGTCCAACTATCAACAACAAAGTCTGTAATAAAATGTGGGGTCTAGTTAGCTGTAATGATTCTTATTATCGATATTATATCTGGAGTTTAACTGGGTTTATACTGAAAAGGCAAAAACTAACTTATTTCTTAGAACTGATAATAAGAGTAATCATCCTAAAATAAATGCTATAAGTAAATATTTTATAGTATTCATAAAAAGTCTAGCATAAAGAAAAAAAAAGAGCTAGGACCTATGTAAATCAATTGACACCTTGATAAATTCTCTCTCTTCCACGATAACTATTGAATTTGACACCAAAAAAAAAAAAAAAAAGTCTAGCGGAAAAAAAAAATCAACAATGAAGAGATGAGCTCAATTCTCTTCGTAAGTTCACTTTTTGCATCAAGGTTATTTTGCATAAGGGATGAGCATTTTGATCAAATAATTGCAATTTCTTAATTGATTTGAGTTTAACTTTTCAGTATTAATTATCTTTTTTTTTTTTTTTTTTTTTTTACAACCATTAATTATCTTGTCAATAGAAGCATTATTACTGTTTAGGCTGTATGATGCGTGGTAAAGCATGTTTTTAAAAGCTAATTATGAAAACTTTTTACCAAAAAGTTAACTAATGATATATAGAAAATAAAATACTAGGTAGACATAGTTCGAATGAACTTTTGGGGACCAATTCTTCCTCCCCCACTTTAATAGAATTTTAGGATCAAAATTGTATCAAAAGCAACAAACTTTTAAATCTTTTTATTTTGGAAAGGAACCTTATAAAATATTTGTTTAGAATAAGTTAATAGTTATTCTAAAAACATTTATTATTTGTTTAAACGCTTGTAACTTTAATTGTAGCATTACTTTGATTCTTCTAGTAGGGAGAATACCCCCTCCCCACTTATTATTAAAAATATATATTATTTTTCAAAGTAATTGTAAAAGTTACAAATAGTTTAAGAGGAAATTAGGGATGTTTTAAGGAGGAAAGAGAATGGAGAAACGAAAAAAAAAATGATGGGACATTCACGTTTTCCTTTGTTTAATATAGAAAAGTGGAAGGAAGGTTGGCATGTTTTTTCACTCAATCTCACAATTTTTTGTCTTGCAAAAAAAAAAAAAAAAAAAAAACTCTCATATTTTTTAACCTCATTGTCATCAATTGTCACAATATCTTAAATATATCATAGGTTCAAATATATTCTTATCATATGATAAGGTAAAGAGCGGATGTTATACTTATATGTTCAAATTTTATTATATCAATAAAAAAAATTGAAAAGAAAATCATATTATCACCTTATATTACTTAAAAATATACCATTGCATTACTATTTTAAGTGAGATATTTTTAAAATAAATAAATACAATTGCATTACATAATAAATTACAACAAGCTTATATATGCATTCGGAGTGTACTTTTTAATTTTATTTATTTACTAGTAATATTCTCATGTGATACAAAACTTAATCAATAATCATATATAAACTAAAAAAAAAAAATCAATACTAAAATTAAATTGAATTATAAAACAGATTGTGAAAATAAGAACAAAATTTATTTATGTTGAATGACAAATGCACATCGTATAAGTCTAAATTATTATAAGAAACCAAAGTTTTATAATATATTATAAAAGAATATAAAATAAATGGTGGAACTTATTAATTAATTTTAATTATTTGAAAATTTTGATAATTAAGGTTTAAGAAAATTAAGTAGTAAATTACTATTTTTAAATGGCAATAAATTTTCAGTAAAATAAAATATGTTAATATTTTAATGTATTTTGAATGAGTCGCATGACAAAATTATTTTATACAGCTTGTATCATTTACACTGAGCTACATTGTGTAAGCGTGATGTGTACAACCTAACTCTTAAAATTAAAACAAAAAACTATGCTAAATTGTTAAATTAAATAATGAAATTTATTTTTAAATTTCTAAAAACTCATAGGGGTATAATTTAGTCAAACTAGTATTTTTTAAACTTTGATAATAGTTTTTCACTTAGAGTAAATATTTAGCTAATTTTAATGCACTTATAGTAGAGCGTCGCATGACATAAGGATTAAAAATTTAAAAATAACATAAATAAATAAAAAAGTTGTATGCTTGGTGCAATTGTAATGTGTAGAATATAATTTTTATTATATAATATATAACATGATATGATTTGGATGTGAATTTATATTATATATAATTTTATAGTGTACGTTAATTTTGGTTACAATAATTAAATGAATGATTATTATATAATTTCACAAACTCTTGTGTATTAGAAATCTTATATAGTTTTTACATGGAATAATTTTTATGTTTAAATATGTTTCAGTTACAACTGATTTAAGTTTCTATTATTTTCAGTTAATAGAGTTACATGGAGAGAGAGAGAGAGAGAGAGAGAGAGAGAGCTTATCACTTGAGACAAGGAGAATAACCACTTTTTTATTTTATTTTATTTTATAGAGTTTCACAGACATCCACTCTTAAAGATATATAGTTCTTTCTCAACATATCAAGATATCAATCGGTTTTTGGTGTACGTGAGGATTCAACTCCAGATCTCTTATTTATAGAAAGAAAATGAATACTTGGTGTAACCACAACTTTTAATACCTAATTTTTATTATATAGTATATAATTTTATACTTCTTTTTATTGTAATAAAACTTTAAATACTTAGTATTTTCAAAAGAAAAAAACGGTGAATTAATTTCACATCGGAAAATGAGTGTGAATTAAAGAGGTTTAAAACATGTATTGTGTATCCAATAGTTAGACCCTTTTGGATAACTGTCAGTTTCTTTAAAATCTTATTATTTCTCGCTTTATGTGTGTGTTAAAATACTCAGTATTCTAAAAAAAAAAAAAAAACTTTGAATACTATAAAAAGGTAATGAAAAAACATTGCTTCCCATGTAATAAGGATATAGTAGTAAATTGATAAAAGTTTTATTTATTTATTTTATTTGCTTATTATTCTTCTCAACAAGGTTAGGAAAATCACACTGTTTTCTTCTGGGATTTTTTTATCCCTTCATTGTACAAACATGCCTTCTCAATCTTTCATTTCACTTTCTTGGTCGATTCACTTCTCCTTCATTCTTATCAAAGAGAACCTCATACAATTTCCAAAAGGTTTCAATGCTAGAGAATGTTAACTGCATATTCACTAGGTATATTAAAAATTAACAACATATATGCCAACGGTGTCATACACAGAAATCTTATGTGACTACACATGCCAAGTTTGTCAAACGCACAAATCTATATGTGACTACACATGCCAAGTTTGTCAAACAAACAAATCTGTATGTGACCACACATATACCAAGTTCCAAGTGCCTTTTAAATAGGCACTCATAATGCGTCCTATAGCTCACACTACTGTGAGTGCATAAATTTCAATGCAAGACAATGGACCTTATTGGGTTACACATGAAGGGCTGACCTAAACATTTAGGGTCCATGATTTAATAACACAACACTCTCCTCTTTTTTGGTTTTTCAATGGAAGTATGGTAAGTGTATACCACTTTACATACCAAGAAAGTGTCATGTTTTTTCTTTTCGTTTTGAAATTACTTTCTAAAGTTATCTCAATGTTTTAAAAAAAATAATGCCACACTCCTTGGTATTAATATAACATCACTATCTTAACTAATACACACTACCTACTCTAGTAGATGCTTTTATTAAGCCCAATTGATAGTTCATACTCTCAGCTCTATATGGGTTAAATTCAGATTGTATTTAGTGTAATTTTTTTATTGAGGGAGTACTTTTACAAATCAACCTATTGAGTTTTATATCAAAGGCCTCTAGGATATTGTATTGAATTCCCTCTCAGTGCTGGTTAAAAAGTTTGATTATTCGAAATCTGTCAGATTGTTTGTGCCCTAACAAAAGAAGGGTTTGTACCATTGGATTTTCATAAGGATGAAGAATTTATAGATGAGGACCACAAAATATTTTCTATGTTGATGGGTGTTTGTTGAATAATATATTTGAACGGTCATGGGCTGAGAGAGAATCATTGCGTAAGAGACTGCCGTCATGGTGTTTTGGATTCAATGTTTAGTATGTAGAAGATATTGATAAAATTGAGAAAATCAACAGAAGAAAAAAGACAGAAAATTTAGGTAAGAATAAAAAAATAAAAAATAAAAAAATAAAAGAAGAAGAAGAAGAAGAAGAAGAAGAAAAGGTTTGTTTGATTTTTGGATGAAAGCAACAAAATTTGAAATACATAATATGAAGATTTTAGGAGAAAAGCAAGGTGGGAAGAGTTGTATATTTATATTAACTTGGAAACAAGTATTAATGAGTGATGATTACAATACTAGCGACAGCAACAACAATGATGATAGATGGGATGTGGTGCATTATTGTGGCACAAAGTGTGAGACTTGTGATTCTAAGCAAAGTGATAAAGACTGTTGGAGGCACTTTAGATCATGAGGAATAAAAATCAAAAGATGCAATTCATATGATTTTATATATTCAGGGAAAAATATTTTGATATTTTTTTATATGAGATTTTATTCTTTTCTTTTTAAAAACAAAATTGACTAGGCAATATATAAATTTTGATTCAAAGGTTAGTAGCAATACTCAAATATTCTTGAAGAGTAGGAGATCATTTGCATAGTAATAATGCATAATAATAACAATAATATGCCCAATATGTGGTTGAGGATTTAGTATGGCTTGAGGAGGAACCTACTTTAATAAGAAAGGCAATGTATAAAGATAGGTCTAGTTACATCAATTAAGTTTCACTGTGGCTGTATCAATGGTTTCAGTTTATATAAATCAATTTTGTTTAAAGTCTTATTTTAAATAATGACATATTACTTTATTACACCTATTTATCAGGAATGTCACTACCCTTTTATACCATCACTATAAGTAAATTATTGTATACACTTATTACGAAATCCATTTAGGTTACATACTTCTCTAATGCAAAGCAGAAACAGTAGTAGTCCAAACCAACTTTTTTTTTTTTCTCTTTCTTTGAGAGCTAATTAAAACATGCTGCTATTCCCGCAACTCGAACCCTTTCCTTTCAAGAATCTTAAGCATTTTATACATTTAGAGGTATTAATTCAGGTACAAGACCCTTGATAACTTTTCAATTACTAAAGTTTCTCATTTCTTGTAAGCACATAGGTAGCTAAGCTAATGACAAATTAATTCGTAGTTTAAATTATCACTTTGGATCATTAGCCTCTGGCGTGGGAAGCATGCACTAGTTTTTTAAGCTCCTAATCCATGAAAGGAAGACATCTTTTCCATTGTTAATTTAAAAAAATTCCTTGTCAGATAAAACACCAAATATGAATTTTATAATGTTCAAAGTTTGTAAGATGAATTAGAAGGTGGTGGGGGACCCTTTTAATGGAATCGTCAACAAAGAAGTCATTTGATGCTCCAAATCATAGATTCACTTGTATGGTTTGTAAAAGAACAAACTCATCAAGTAGACCACCGTATCTCATATAAGAAACCCACCATTATTTAGGCTCAATATGGGTGTGTGTGATGTCAATGTAACTACATGGAATCCACAAAGGATGAAAGAGAAATTAAAAATAAAGCAAAGGGTGTCCAAAATGGACGGTTTCTTGTAAAGACATTAAAGTGGAGCTTTAGAATCAATCAATGAGGTCTTAAGTAGCCACACAAGCAAATGTATAGTAGCTATAGATTAATAATTAGAGCTATGAGGTTCTAGGTTTTGGAATTCTATGAGATTGTGGCTATTAAGCTTTTAGGGTTCTCTTATTGTATTATTCCATATATATGGATGTTGGGGGCATGGTTCAATTCCCGAATATCCTCTCAATTTTCCTTCTCTTCCCTCTTATCCTATCAGTCTTAAAATTATTTGGTCCTACTGAAATGAAATGATCAATATTTTCTAATCAGAAGAAAAAAATAAAAAAAAGCTTTTTTTAGATAGAATAATATTTTAAATTTATTGAGTTGATTCCATAATATTTAACATTAAATTAAAGCACTCATTTTTTTTAGAGAAAATTTTAACTTATGACGTCTGTTGTTGATGATAGTTGTTTATCATCAGACTCAGACACCAATTAGTTTTTGGTGTAGGCGAAAAATTGAACCATAGATCTTTTATACAACTATCAAAAATTTTACCAGTTAAACTAATTAATTTTTAGTATAGATGAGAATTAACTCTCTAATTTCTTATATTATTTGGTCCTACCTCACTAAAATACTCAATCTTTTCTAACTTAAAAAATTAAATTTTTTGGTCCTACTTCACTGTAATCAATGTTCAGTCTTTTCTAACCAAAAAAGTTGGTGCTGCATTCACTCTGAACAGTGACGTGTGTGTAGATGGGCAGGGAAAATAAACAAACTTCAAAGATAAAAAGATAAGCTATAAAAGTAAAAGATTGTTTTAGCCTTTTCTATTTCATATCCTTACAAAGTAGCCCACAATTTATCATCTTTTGGCATGAAGTGTAATGACTTTTTATAGTTTGGGTTAAAGATTATTTAGAGGGGTTGCCTGGTTGGACTTGTACCGACTTGTACTTAATTCTTGAAGAAGATAGTGTTGACTGTGTGATACATTTTTCAATATTAATAAAAATTTATTTTTTGAAGAAAAGAAAAAAACTCTACAAGGAACTAAATAGAAAATAAAGGATAATTTCCATTTTATAATATATGTTAATCACCGAGTTGAGAATTACACCAAACTTAGGGCTAGATTCACTATAAATTAAAGCATAATAATAGTACTTTGTCAATATCACTTATTTCTACAAGGAGGATGACATAATAATCCCTCAAAAAAGCATATTATAGGTTTTTAAGCATTTAGTTTATACAAGAATTGCCAAAAAACACTAACTAAATATGTTATATGGGCGAGTGTGATGCAGCTAATGTCCTCTTTCAATGAAATGTCCTGGTTCTTGTGTGAGCAAACTAATGGAATGTTGATGTAGCAAAAAGTGTGTATATAACTATCTTCCAAATCTCTAAGCACTTGAGATTGTGCTAAAGTAAGGAACCCCTAACTATTCTCAAGTCTCGACTAGACCACCATCTCTGAAAGACCTACCACTATTGGAGCAAGGGATAGGCTTGAATGTCAATTTGTCAACATAAATATATGGGGTCTACCAAAGAAAGAAACCGACATAAACAAAGCAAATAGTTAAATGCTAGTATGGTAGGGGACTAGCTTGAAACAATGAACAAGGCATTGGTTTCAAGTGGGGTCTTAGGCTTTTAGGCTTTAGAAATCTAGCTTGGCAATAAGTGTGGTTATAGTTGGATCAAAATTAGTGGGGTTACAAAACAAGCCAATCCAACCAATTCACTTTACTTGCAGTCCTTTTCTTTCTCTTTTATTGTGTGGAAAATTATTGGCACTAGCTAGCAGAATCCAAATCAAGAATTCAGTTGGATAATGGAAAAATGCTTGAGAACGGAAGCTACTTTCTCTAGCAAATATAATCATTCTTTGTCTGATTGTTTGGAAGAGATTCTTCTTTATGTTTTACAATTTTATATATGTGACAGACAGAAGAATCCCAACCTAGATAACTCATGCTCAGATTAATTAGAATAGTTAATTTTTTTAGGGAAATAATGACAAGAACCTATTGATTGAAAGCACTAATGCACCAAATGAAAGATACTACAGCACATACAACAAGAATAAACAGATTCTTAGTCCTAAAATTTTTGGGATCAACTATAGATCCTCAACATATTAATTAAGGTTGGTTATATGTATTCTTTGTCTCCATTCTACTTTATTTAAAGTCATATTCTTTGTTACTCTTTTAATTGACATGTCCATTTTTATTACTTCTACTAATGTGATTTTCGGCCTTCTTTTACATTTTTTAGTTCCTTCAACTTGGATAAACTCACTCTTTTTTACTGGTGCATTAGTCGCTTTACTTTGCACATGATAGAACTATCTTAAGCTACATGACATAGAAAATCTTTCATGAGAAAAACTAAATTCTACTTACTAAAAAAATTGGAATTAATCCATAGAATATAATGAAATTTGTAGAAAAAAAATATAGATGAATATTGAATATTCATTTTATAACATACTATGTCCATAGGGATTGATTTAAAGACTCTCAAAAACTTTATCTTCATACTATAATATTCCTTCTTAATCATCACAAATTTACGATACCACATAGGAATTTGTTATGATTAGCAAAACCCTAAATATAATTAGAATTAACAAAATAAAATTATAAACTAAAAAATTCTACAATTTAAAAAAAAAAAATTAGCATTGAAAATATTTTGATGATAACAAGATATTCTAGGTTGATCAAGTAACGGGTCTACCCATATTTTTTCACAGGCAAATAATAATAATAATACCATGATTATATTGTTTTGTCTTTTTTTTTTCTTTTTTCTTTTTTCTCTTTAAAAAAATCCAAAAAAAAAAGACATAAATTCCTAAGTTACACAATCCATAGTTCACCGTCACCATAAAAGAACAATAATAATAATATAGTCGACCATAAAATATTTTTAAGTACGGTATATTATCATCATAAATATTAAATGTGCATGTGAAACAGCTAAAGATGAATATACCATACCAGCTCATCTATATTTGATAATGTGGGGTGAAAAATTCACTCTAAAAATGGGTTAGGTCGACTCATTTTTTAGTGCAAGTTGAGTCAGGTATTTTCTTTAGATTTGGATCAAGTTATAGAGTCTAGGTCCAATTTTGCCAAGTTTATATATTATTATGGATTTTTCTGTATATCTTTAGATATGGGTCTAGTTTGTACTTCAGCCTCTATATCAAGAAAAAATCTTAGGTGAGATGGACACATGCGCCCGTCTTGTATGTGGGACCCATATGTCAGTGAGACAATGGGTGCATGCACCCATCTCACAAGATAACATCTCCTATATCAAGCACCCCCACCTTGTCTAGCCCTACGCATGTGAATCTAGTTTAATTTTTCTTTGGCCTATTTATTTTTTCCCCTTTTCCAGACTTTTTCAGCTTGTGAGTCTAGGCTTTTATAATCGTTTGTGATCATCTTAACTTCTTGGCACTTTGCTTACTTTGCAAGCTAATTAGTAATTTTATCAATATTTGATCAAGTCAGTGGGTTACATAACACATCACTGGAAAATTTTCCCATCACATACGACTTCTATGGCTTCTTATCTTTCAAGAGTGTTTGCTCTCTTCTATTGAATTCTACTTGCCACTCTCTTTGAGTACTAAGGAAAGGCTTTATAGAAGATTTTTCTTGAATCCATGTCAACATGAAAGTAAATACTATAGTCTAATCTTGAAAGATTAAATGGTCAAAGAACCATTTTACACTAAGTTTTACTATAGATGACACGAGTGATTTTATAGCATAATGAAATTGTTCCTAAACTTTGACTCAAGTTTTTGTTCTTGATTTTAGTTTTCCGGATCAAAACTTATTTCTTTGCAAAAATTAAGTAAATTCTCAGAAAATATTTCCAATATGTTATTTGCATCCAAAAATTTGCCCAGAGTTGGCAACGTCATTCTTCTTAATTTTCATCCCTTGGCTTTTGATTGCAACTTCTTCTAGATCCCAAACATAAATATATTTAAATTAATTTGCATTCTTGGCATGTTCTTTCTATTTTGTATTTTCTATTTTTCCTAATTTAACGAAAATATCCTCTGCAAGGGTGGAGATGCCAATGGCCTGCCACTGGCTTGGCAATGGCATGTTCTTTAAAATGGAGAACCTAATGTCAGCATATGCATTGGTGGTGCCAAGACAAAATTATTGATTGGGGGCATACTTTAGTCACTTCTGAAGGCACTTTCTTGTTTGGTTTTGAATAAATTAAGGAAATCTAATTACTCTTAAGCTGTTAGCATTTAAACTCTCACATTATCTCATATTTGTAATAATGTGGATTTCTTTATATGAGTGATCCCATTCTTATATGAGGAAAACGAGCATGTTACCCTCTTCTTATTTGCTCTCTTCATTGCTCTCTAAATCTTTGTACTTTGTCCGCTTTCTTTATCAGCAGTGGGTGTATCATGTATAGGTGCTGGCAAATCCATTTCAGGATATTTTCCAAGGATTCGTAATTCCACAGTTCCAATCTTCGGATATCAGAGAGCACATTGGCTTCCCTGGATCGAATGCTGTGCATTTGGTTTTGGAGAATTCACATTATTCGCGACATCTAAATCTTTTGAAATGCAATACCTAGCAATTTGGATGCTTGGGAATGTAATTATCCTTATGTTTGTTTGATTAAGAATCTAATAAGATTATAAATGAATATTTTTCAAGTTATTCCCACATTCATTCAAGATATCTCAACTATGTATATTTTGGACAATCAATTTATTTATGATTTTCCAAATCAACAAAATGCATAATGGGTCCCAAAAAATATTCCAATTACACTTGGCCAGAACTTATCTAACCCCAGAACAAACAGAAGAGAATTGTACCATGTGGAATGTCTGCGTTCTGTTGCAAGGCTCATTTTTAGTTATGGACTCATATAGCAAGCTTGGGGGAAAATAGTCATTTGTCCATAATTTACAAATTATGCAACAAAATGCTTCTATTTTTAAACTATTTAGCAAAATGTTTTTGTTTTTTAAATTCGATTTTAACAAAATCAGGTTTTGTGTTGAAGAGGATAAAAACAGGAGGCAAGGCCTGACGGGCCTAACGGGTCCATGTCCATGGGCCAAAAGAAAGTCGAGCCCATCCTTTGTGTGGAACCCCTGATGAAATAAGGGCCCAATAAGAATAGGGCAAAACATTGGAAAAATCTTGGAGGAACACCTTAAAGACCGCGGACTCTTTATGAAGAATAACTTGTCCACCACGTTTTGGATTCCTGAAGGGAGAGTTCTACAAGGAAACAACTTGGGCTACAAGGAAAGGAGGCAAAACCTCACTACTATAAAAGCCCCAATACCCTCTCACATCAAGGTACGCATAATTGACCCCTCTCTAGCACTCTAGAGTTGCGAGAATATTTCTAACATAACCTTTGGAGGGTATTTGGCCGGCTCCACACTAGTGCCTTCTGCAAGGTATTCTTGTTTTCTTCTTTTGTGTAGGTGATTTTTGAGCACAAAGATCGTGCTTCTCACTGGTGAGATTTACGGCCTCATCAGTTGGCGCCGTCTGTGGGAACATCGTGACAGTTTAAGCCATTGTCGCCTCCCGGACATAAGAGTTGCATGGTACTCACACGCTCGATGGCCACCACCAACAACGTTCAAGAAGACGAGCCGCCAAGGTCCACCGCACTAGAAAGACAGGTCCAAACCCTCGTGGCTGCGGTAGAGCGCCTCACGAAACAAAATCATGATCTGGAGGAGCAACTGCGACAGAGAAACGCAGGACATAACGTCCAGGAGGAAAACCAGGGGGACAGCTCCGAACGAAGGGGACTTGAAAAGCCAGAGGGCAGTAACGAGCCCAGCAGACCGGAGCGGCGGAACTTGAGCATGCCCTCTCTCATGGATACAACCCCATCACCCATCCTTGCAGAGATGCAGGCAATGAAGGAACAAATGAAGGTCATGATGAACGCCCTCAAGGGACGCGTCTCCAGCGATCTTGATGATTTAATGAATAGGACGGACTCACCATTCACTATACCCGTCAACTCCTGTCCCCTGCCACAAAAGTTCCGAATGCCGCAGGTTGAGAGCTACGATGGAGTCAAGGACCCATTAGATCATCTAGAAACCTTCAAGACCCTGATGCACCTCCAGGGAGTACCGGACGATATCATGTGTAGGGCCTTCCCTACAACGCTGAGGGGCGCAGCAAGAATCTGGTTCAGCAGATTGATACCAAATTCAATCAACACCTTTAAGGAACTAAGTGCCCAATTCACCTCGCACTTCATCGGGGGACACAGATTCAAGAAGTCTACAGCATGCTTAATGAGCATCAAGCAGCGGGAGGACGAGACGCTGCGGTCATACATAACTCGCTTCAACAAAGAAGCACTTTCTATTGATGAGGTCGACGACAAGATTTTGGTGGCGGCCTTCACCAATGGCCTACGGAAGGGAAAATTCTTGTTCTCTCTGTATAAAAATGATCCGAAGACCATGTCTGAGGTACTCTATAGGGCCACAAAGTACATGAATGCAGAGGACGCACTGTCAGCCAGGGAAGACAAACCCAGAAAGAGAGAGAGACTTGAAGATGCTCGTCAGGACCATGGGGGGAAGAAACCGAGGACGGGAGACAGACGCGATGAGAAGCGTTCCAAACCCCCAGAAGGAAGATTTACAAGCTTCACCCCCCTGAACGCCCTGCTAGACCAATTACTGATGCAGATCAAGGACGAAGGAGCCTTGACGTTTCCAGGGAAGCTGAAGAGCGATCCAACCAAGCGATCCAGAAACAAGTATTGCCGTTTCCACCGTGACCACGGTCACGATACTGCGGATTGCTACGATTTAAAACAGCAAATTGAGGCCCTCATCAGAGAAGGAAAACTGCAGAAATTCGTCAGCAAGGAAAGGACGGATGCACATACTCGGGAACAGGCCCCTCGATGGGAGAACGACCATCCGAGGCCCCCTGTTGGGGACATAAGGATGATAGTAGGGGGCACGGCAACTACGGGATCGTCCAAAAAGGCCAAAAAGACCTACCTCAGGATGGTCCAGAATGTACAGTTAACGGGTTCTGTACCCAAGATAGCTCGGAGGGAAAGCCCGATTATTGGATTCTCAAAGGACGACGCGAGACGCCTCCACCATCCACACGATGATGCTCTTGTCGTCAGCATAAGGGTAGGAGACTACAATGTACACCGGATGCTGGTCGACAACGGCAGCTCGGCAGACATCCTATACTACCCAGCATTCCAGCAGATGGGAATAAACAGAGCACAATTAATACCAACAAATGCCCCATTGGTTGGCTTTGGGGGAACGAGGGTACTCCCATTAGGAGCTATCACACTCTCAGTGACGGTCGATGATTATCCGCAGCAAATCATTCAGGATGTGACTTTCTTAGTGGTCGACTGTTCATCTGCTTATAACGGTATACTAAGGTGACCCACACTTAACTCCTGGAAAGCAGCAACCTCGACATACCACCTGATGATTAAATTCCCTACGGAATACTTAATTGGAGAGTTGCGAGGAGACCAAGTGGCCGCCCGAGAGTGCTACATCGCCATGTTGGAAATGGAGGATCATCAGCAGACCATGTGCATTGAAGAGCAGCGGACCATGGCAGAGCCGATAAAGGAGTTGGAAGAGGTCATACTCGATGAATCAAGACCTGGACGGACGACAAGAATGGGCACCTTGGCCAGCCCAATGATACGTCAAGACCTGGCAGGCTTCCTAAGGATGAATCAGGACGTATTCGCGTGGAGTCACGAAGACAAGCCTGGAATCGATCCGTCAATAATAGTCCACAGGCTAAATGTTAACCCGGACTCTTCGCCAGTCCGACAGAAAAAGCGGGTGTTCGCACAAGAGCGAGACAAAGCAGTGGCGGAAGAGGTTAGAAAACTGCTAGAGGCTGGTTTTATCCGAGAAGTATACTACCCCGACTGGTTAGCAAACGTGGTCATGGTTAGAAAGAATAACGGAAAGTTGAGGATGTGCGTCGACTTCACGGACCTCAACAGGGCGTGCTCGAAAGACAGCTATCCACTCCCTCGGATAGATACCTTGGTAGACTTAATGGCCAGACACGAACTCTTGAGTTTCATGGACGCTTTCTCAGGCTATAATCAGATTAAGATGAAAGAAGAGGATCAGGAGAAAACTTCTTTTGTAACCAGTCAGGGACTTTTCTGCTACAAAGTGATGCCGTTCAGACTCAAGAACGCGGGGGCAACGTACCAAAGATTAAAGAATTAAATTTTCGCGCACCAGCTTGGAAGGAACGTACAAGTCTATGTCGACGACATGCTAGTGAAAAGTGTGCGCGAGAACGACCACCTGTGCGACCTCCAGGAGACATTCAACACCCTTCGGTCGTACAACATGAAGCTGAACCCAAGCAAGTGCGTGTTCGGGGTGACAGCTGGGAAATTCTTGGGCTTCATGGTGTCCCAAAGAGGTATAGAGGTCAACTCGGAAAAATTGCGGGCCATATTGGAACTAGACCCCCGAGGACAGTAAAGGCAATGCAGAGCTTGAACAGAAAAGTTGCGGCCCTAAACAGATTTGTCTCCAAAGCAACAGATAAGTGTTTGCCTTTCTTCTGGGTACTGAGAAAATCTTTTGAGTGGACGGACGGATGTCAAAAGGCATTCGAGGACTTGAAGAAGTACCTATCGTCCCCACCACTACTCAGCCCGTCCATGCCAGGAGAAGAACTGTACCTCTACATAGCGGTCTCGCAAGCGGCAGTTAGCGCGGCCTTAGTAAGAGACGAGGGAGGCTTGCAACGACCCGTCTATTTCATAAGCAGGGCGTTGCGAGGAGCAGAAGAAAGATACCCCCGGATGGAGAAGTTGGCTTTTGCACTCGTAACCACTACGCGGAAACTCAAACCATATTTCCAAGCCCATACAATCGTAATTTTGACGGACCAACCTTTGAAGAGAGCAATGAGTAGCCCAGAGGCCGCAGGGAGAATGGCCTTGTGGGCAATTGAGTTAAGCGAATTTGACGTACAGTATCGTCCGCGAACCGCAGTAAAGGGGCAAATAGTGGCAGATTTCATAGTTGAGTACACTCAGTCAGAAGACAAAGGGGCTGAAGGACAAAAACTGTGGAGCATCCACACGGATGGGTCATCAAATCAACGCTCAAGAGGTGCCGGTGTGGTTATACAAACACCAGAGGGGGATAAAATCGAATGCATGATAAGACTAGATTTCCCCACAACCAACAACGAGGCGGAATATGAAGCCTTGGTAGCTGGTTTAGATCTCGCAAAGGCTGCGGGTGCTGAGAACATGATCATACATTGTGATTCCCAGGTGATAACAAATTAGGTCAACGGCGATTATGAGTGTAGAAACGAGAGAATGAAGAAGTACCTGGAAGAAGTGAAGAGTCGAACCAGCGGCCTCGAGGTCAAATTCGTTCAAATCCCAAGGGAGGAAAACGAATGCGTCAACCGTCTCGCAAAAGCAGCCTCCGCAGAGTTCATGAATGCTTCTAAACAGGTATTATCTTTTGTCCAAACCTCCTCGCTCATTGATGACAGAAAACAAATACAGGAGATAGATGTTGAAGAGAATTAGACCGCGCCTTTAATAGCATATCTACAGTCGGGCGCACTGCCAGACGAGAAGGACGCTGTAAGGAAACTGAAAGTCTGAGCATCGCGATTCGTGCTGATCAGGGACGTCTAATATAAAAAAGGTTTCTCTCGACCGTACCTAAGGTGTCTGAGCCATAATGAAGCAGATTATGTGATGAGGGAAGTTCACGAGGGGATTTGCGGAAATCACTCAGGAGCACGGTCTTTGGTACATAAACTGATCCGAGCCGGATACTATTGGCCTACTATGCTCAAGGATGCCCAAGCTTACGTCAAGACCTGCGATAAATGTCAGAGGTTTAGTAATCTAATCAGGCAACCATCAGAAGAGCTCACACCTATGATGGCTCCTTGGCCGTTCGCGCATGGGGATTAGACATCATGGGTCCCTTCCCAACGGCCTTAAGACAGCTAAAATTTCTAGTAGTCAGTATCGACTATTTCACTAAGTGGGTGGAAGCAGAACCCCTTGCCACTATCACGGAGAAAAGCATCCGTACCTTTGTGTGGAGAAACATCATCTGCAGATACGGGATACCGAGGGTGCTTGTCTCTGACAATGGAAAATAGTTCGACAACAGCACGTTCAAGAATTTCTGCTCAGAGCTAGGCATTAAGAATCACTACTCATCTCCAGCACACCCGCAGGCAAACGGACAGGTAGAAGTCACGAACCGGACATTGCTGAAAATCATCAAAACCTGGCTCGAGGGGGCAAAGGGTTTCTGGCCTGACGAACTACCAAGCGTGCTATGGGCGTATCTGACGAACTACCAAGCGTGCTATGGGCGTATCGGACGACGGCAAGGACACCCACAGGAGAGACCCCATTTCGACTTACATATGGAGCTGATGCAGTCATCCCAGTAGAGATCGACCTTACCAGCTATCGCGTGCAGAGCTACACGGAAGACAAAAACGAAGAAGCTATGTGCCTCCAGCTAGACTTAGTGGACGAGGCCCGAGCAATGGCAGAACAAAGGTTGGCACGATACCAGAACTTCATGTCAAAGCACTACAATGCTAGGGTAAGGCATAGAGACTTTCAGATCAGCGACCTGGTGCTACGGAAGGTAATGGGCGCTGCTAAAGACCCTACGCAAGGAAAGCTTGGACCAAATTGAGAAGGACCGTATAGAATCACATCATGGCAGAGGAAGGGCACATACCAGCTTGAAACCATGGACGGAAGGAAGCTTCAGCACCCATGGAATACGGAACACCTCCGGAAATACTACTAGTAGAAATGGCATTCAACTTCCCCCTATTCCCCAGTCTATTTATATTTACTAGTCTTTGATTATTTTTTGGCACACTTACTAGTCTTTTGATTATTTTTTTGGCTTTTGTTTGAACAAGCCTTGCTACAATGACTTTTTCAGTACCTTTTTAAGCCCAAGGGGGCAGATACTTTTTTCTACAGCTTTAAATTTTATGGAGGAACATTCAGACTATGCTGTGTCATTACTACTAAAAGATTACTACCACAAAGTGGACAGACCCAACCAGGGTCACAAACTTATACAAGTCCACACAATGAACGGACCCCACCAAGGGTCAAGACCCCAGTCCACATAATGGACAGACCCAACCAGGGTCACAAACTTATACAAGTCCACAAAGTGGACGGATCCCACCAAGGGTCAAGACCCCAGTCCACATAATGGACGGACCCAACCAGGGTCACAAACTTATACAAGTCCACACAATGGACGGACCCCACCAAGGGTCAAGACCCCAGTCCACATAATGGACAGACCCAACCAGGGTCACAAACTTATACAAGTCCATAAAGTGGACGGACCCCACCAAGGGTCAAGACCCCAGTCCACATAATGGACGGACCCAACCAAGGTCACAAACTTATACAAGTCCACAAAGTGGACGGACTCCACCAAGGGTCAAGACCCCAGTCCACGAAATGGACGGACCCAACCAGGGTCACAAACTTATACAAATCCACAAAGTGGACGGACCCCACCAAGGGTCAAGACCACAGCCCACGAAGTGGACGGACCACACCAGGTTCTTAAACTTATAAGTCCACAAAATGAACAGACCCCACCAAGGGTCAAGACCATAGTTCACAAAGTGAACGGACCCGGTAAAGGTAAAAAAAAAAAAAAAAAAATCCCCAAAGTGGATAGACCAAGCATCAAAACTCATGTCCACGACATAGACGGACCCAACAACGGTCAAAACTCAAGTCCACGACGTGGACGGACCCAATAAGGTAAACATCAAAGCAACATCAAATAGGACGGATCCTACACTACCATCATCGACAAAATAGTAAAGATGCATTAATAGAGGATTTAAGTAAATAAAGATTAATGTCAACATAACGGATACACCTTAGCCCGATATACAACGGGCAAAAAACTGAATGTTCTCAAAATACTTGAAAGAAATAAAAAAAAAAAAAACATTTTTACATCTCAGGAGCAACGGAGTCTTTTGCTTTGCGAGTCTTTTCTTCTTCATTCTGAACCTCAGGGGCGACAGTGACAGGCACCTCCTCTGCAAAAAGCTTGTTCGTATCATCAGACACATCGGGATGAACGGACGTAGCCTCCGCAACGTTGATGTTGACGGCTGAGAAATCAAGCTTGGGATAAAGAGCTTTGGCTTGACGGAGTGCATCATCGAATCCGTCGTTATATGAGACTCCGAGCTCTGATAAAAGAGCATTGGAGTCACGATATTCCTGGATGGCTCTCTCTTTGGCTAGAAGGAGATCATTCTCCTTGTCCTCCAGAACCTTTTTAAGCTCCTCCGTCATCTTTTGGTATTCATCCCTTGCCCGTTTAGCAAGCTTCAGCTTCTGCTCTGTCACCACCTTCCAGTTCTCAGCTCAAGCAGCTCCTCCTCCACCAGCTTGGCCTTTTCACGGACCCTTTCAAGCGCCATCTCATGATGAAGAGACCGATCCATCATACCCTTCGTCATAAGCATAGCCTGAAGACGAAATGGAGTTAGGTTTAAAAAATAATAAATAGATAAATGATGAATAAATGAAAGTATAGTCCGAGGATAATGTTATGACGGACTCTTACCTGGGCAATGCTGAAAAGACCCGTCTCCCCCATAGCCTCCGTTGAGTGGTTTCCAAAATCTTCATAGTCCTCACTGCCGATGATAGAAGAAAGCTTCCCCAAAGCATACTTTGGGTCCTCACGAAGCAAGACAGGCGGCTTCTTTTGACTGCCCGGTGGAGGAACCATGAGACCTTTGCCACCCCCATGTTTGGCCGGGGTCACCGTCTTGTTGCCCTCCGCCATTAGACTAATGACGGGCTCCGTTGAAACCCTCTGCTTCTTGGAAGCACGGTTTCCCTTAAGCAGTGGTCTCTTTGCTGAAGGCCTGCTCGAACCCGTCCCTATAGCACCTTCGTCCGTCTCCTTCCTCTTCGCGGCCTTATTTCTAATGGCTGCCCTCCTCTTCGCGTCTTCCATCTCTGAAAAAGAAGACGGATAAGTTCACAGAAAGCAATCAAATTAGGAGTAGAGGATGACGGACTTACGCTGACGGGTGCGCTCCTCGTACTTGATTGCCGCCGGAGTGGGTTCAGGTCCGTCACAATACCAATGGATGGTGTTAAGGTTTACAAGCTTAGCCCATGTCCGCTCCTCTGGTTTGGTCTTTGAAAAAATTCTTTCAAGAAAGTTGTACTCCTCGATATCAACTTGTAGGCGCCGTCATACTATAAAAATAAAGAGACAAAGTAATCAGGACGGTCGTTAAAGTGTTAAAGAAAATAAAATCACATTCACAACACGACGGAGGAAAATATACCAGACGGGTCCAAAATTCCCCAAGTTTTATCAACCGGCATGAAGTCCGTCTCCCTTGGGTGACACATCCAGCCGTCACCTTCCAGGAAGAAGTAACGGCTCTTCCAGTCACGGTTGGAGTCAGGGGTTTCATAAATGATCTTCAGGACGGACTTCCTAGGGACAAAACTATACATTCCCCTTGACTTGTCAATCTTATCTGGACGGTAGCAATGGAGGAATTCCCGTACGGTCAGCGATCTGGAACCACCAGACATTGCTCCGTATAGGACCTCCATCGCTATGAAAACCCTCCAGGCGTTCGGGGATATCTGGCTGATGGACAAACCCAAGTGCTGGAGAAGTTCTCGCTTTAGTGTATTCAAGGGGAACCTGAGCCCAGCCTTGAATGCTTGTTCATACACCCCTACGTCGTCCACTCCGTCGTAGTAGCATTTTTCTGACTTGTAGGGCAGACGGATAGGGATGTGGTCAGGTATTTGGTAGATTGCTCTAAGTGTTTTGAAGTGCACCTCCTTAATTGTGGACTTGAAGTTATTTACCGTCCACTCTGGTAGCATGACGAACTCCCTAAGTCCGTCAGCACCCACTACTGACTTAATTCCTTGGTCGCCGTCATCAGAACCTTCTTCTGGTTCAGCCAACTCCATATCCTCATTTTTTGAGGACGGTGAAGCGACAGACGGACTCCTTTCGCTTAGTTCGTCTGGATCTCTACAACCCGATGGGTATAATTCCTCGTAACCCACCCCGTCATGGACGAACGACTGGTTACTTGACGCACTAGACATTGCCTACACGTAGTGACAAAACCTAAGACTGACGGGTTTAAAATAAAAAGGGGGAGACGGACATAAGAAATTTAAGTTTTTGCCATAAAAACTGAAAGTAAAATAAACTGAACGGATAAAATCACTTACCGAGGAAAAGAGTGAGCGGATTAGAATTGATTCTAAATGAGTTGAACGGATAAGCTCTGACAGGTGACGGACTCGCTCTGACAATGTAGTTTCTGCGAAAAGCAAAGGAAATGAGGAGAGGGATGCTGGTTTTTATAGATGGAGTGCACGGAAGACGAAGCGGCACTTCGATCCGAGATACGTTTCATTCGACGAGTGACACGTGTCGTGTGCCTTTAATGCCTCTGTAGCTTGTCAGACTTCTATAGACCTGACGGCGTCATGCTCCATAAACCACCCTCCGAAGGTTCTCGTCACCGTCAGCTATAAAGTTCGGACCGTCACCATATTGATTGTGTCACCGACCACTTAATATTCACAATCATCATCCTAGCTCAAATTTGTCATCGTTTATGTATGTGTCTATCCGTCGCCCCATGAACCTCGAACCGTCAGGATTATTTTGACCGTCACCCCAATTGACCCCCTTGCACAAAAGCGACGGATCAAATGGGGTGAAGGGGGCAGCTGAAGAGGATAAAAACAGGAGGCGAGGCCTAACGGGTCCATGTCCATGGGCCAAAAGAAAGTTGAGCCCATCCTTTGTGTGGAACCCCTGATGAAATAAGGGTCCAATAAGAATAGGGCAAAGCATTGGAAAAATCTTGGAGGAACACCTTAAAGACCGCGGACTCTTCACGAAGAATAACTTGTCCACCACGTTTTGGATTCCTGAAGGGAGAGTTCTACAAGGAAACAACTTGGGCTACAAGGAAAGGAGGCAAAACCTCACTACTATAAAAGCCCCAATACCCCCTCACATCAAGGTATGCATAATTGACCCCTCTCTAGCACTCTAGAGTTACGAGAATATTTCTAACTTAACCTTCGGAGGGTATTTGGCCGGCTCCACACCGGTGCCTTCTGCAAGGTATTCTTGTTTTCTTTTTTTGTGTAGGTGACTTTTGAGCGCAAGGATCGTGCTTCTCACTGGTGAGATTTACGGCCTCATCATGTGTAAAACTCAATATTCTCAAAATCGAGTTCTATGTATATTTTTAAGTGGAACTCGACGTTAGCAATGTCAAGTTCCATTTAAATTTTCAAAAACTTTAAGTGACAAAATATGCATAGAACTCGATATTTTGCTAAAATCAAATTTCAAAAACAATGACATTTTGCTAATAGTTTCTAAACATGAACATTTTGCTGCATAGTTTATAAATTAGAGGCAAATGCCTATCTTTCCTACTAGCTTCAGTGAGCAACTTTATCTCATTAAGGGTCGGGAAAAAAAATAAATGAATCCATATAATACTTAATGGCAAATTAGTAAATTACATACTTCCTCTATAATTTTAGAGCGATTTCAAATTAAATAATTCAAATGAAACACTAGTTTTCAAAATTGTTTCACTTCGCTTCATTAGTGTTAATCATTAACTAAAAGTAACAAAATAAATAAATAAATCAAGTAAACTCCACATAATACTTAGTGGCTACAAAAAAAAAAAAACACTGGTCACATGGACACCGGATGGTAAGTTAACATTTAATTAATATTTACAAAAAAACAAAACACTAAGGAGTCGTTTGGTCACCAATTTTAAAACATAGTGTTCGGTGTTTAAACACTAAACACTAGTATCCAAAAGTAAAAAAACGTGTTTGGTGAACTATTCTTGTTCAGGGTTGTTTGGAAAATATTGTTCAAAAACCCATGTTTAAAATGATAGTTTTGAAATTGTCTCCGGCTTGTTTTTAAACAACAAACACTAGTGTTCAGTGGCAATTCAATAATTATTTTGAACACTATTATGGGCCCACCTGGTCAGCTTTTTTTCAAGTATTGTCTCCTCTCTTCCTCTCTTCCCTTCATGTCGAATCCATCTGCACCTAGTACCAAGATCTCTTCTCACCCACACAGTCAGAGCAACCCAGCGGCATTAATCTTACCCATCTCCATAACTCCCCTTACCAACCCAGCGTTATTAAATCCTCGATTAGTTGTTGGGTCTTGGAGTGCTAACAGTCGAGATGAGATCTAAGGAATGTGAAACCCAGTCGTGGATCTTCTGAGGCGTCGATGGAGATGAGGACTGTGCGTGGGTTTGGTTTTCTGCTCTCAAGAAAGAGAAGGGATAAAGAAGGAAAAAGAGGAGCAAAGGGAATATGATGTTCTCTCTCCTGATTTAAAAAAATGTTTATTTCATACTTTGGTCAGCTTTTTTTACAATCCTACAGACACATACCAAACACATATTTATATTTTTTGAACACTGAGACATGTTATTTAAACTATGATACCAAACACTTTTTATTTATTTATTTTTTTTATAAATTCTAAAAACACGTTTTTCAACAACACTTTTTAAATCACAATTTTCACATCTTTTTAAACAACAATTTTTTAACTCTATGACCAAACTGGGCCCATTATCACATGGTCATTTAAACAGATTTTTCTGTAATGATTCATGCAAAAAATCAAACAAAATTTTCTGTTCTGAATGATAATTTAGTCATCTTATAGTCTGTTTTGGTGCCAAAATACCATATGCGATTTACATTTCGGGAATTTTTGTCTGATCGGGTTCTTATGTATAATTTATGCTTACTTTTTGTTCATTTCATTAATAATGGCTCATTGAAGGGGTACATTGACCTAAATTTTTAAAATTTACCTGGAGCATTATAAAATTTACCTAATACTTATAGAGCTCCCAAACCAAACTTTCGAGCTTGAAGGTTTAAACAGCCAGCAGGGCTGAGAATGAGGCCGAGAACGAATCTCACATGCATCAAGGTTGAAAAAGTGTCATATGACACTAATCTTTTGCTAATATCTGAAATATCCCAACAATAAAGCATATCCGCACAAACATGCCAAAAGTATAAAACCACAAGAAGCATTACTCTTCCACAAGAGTATAACAAAATATTGCGAAGCACTGTATGAGTGCAGAAGAATCCATAGTTAATGCTTAAAGACCTAATCCCACAGTACGGCCATCCCTTCGTCGGAGTCCAGCAGTATATTGCTTCTCTAAATCCAGCTGAAGTTCTTTCTGCTTCTCGGCTCGGAGGACTTCGTTTCCTTCTTGGTCGTCGGGTTTCTGCTCCACCTTCACCTCGCCCTTCACACCCTACAAGTGGCCATAGGCACCAAGGCATCCTCAGACTCTAAAAAATGTGTTAGTAGGCGAACAAATTGAAATGGAATGAGTGAGCCATTCAGGACCAAGCAACGAAAGGTTCTATGTGATGTTGAGAATGCCAACTAAAAAGGCAAAGAAACAATTAGAAGCAATGGAGACTTACCATGAGTTTGTTGAATTTTTCTTGTCGTTCGCGATCAGAAAACAATGCTGTATCCCAACGGTGACCAGACTGTAGAAAATGAATATTTTAAGAGAAAAGGGGCATTAAAAATGGGAAAGAAACCCCAGGCGATAGTAACTAAAGTAGCAGTTCATTAGTGGGCCTCAGACTAACCAATTTGTCATTAAGCGGTAATACTAGAAACATAAAATGATGCACAGTGGGCAATACTAGAACTGTCATTATAGTAGGGGTCATATAAAACCTCCAACATTGCTACTACAACAACTTTATGTAAAGAAAAAAATTAATTAAATAGTCTAAAAGTATTTAAAAACAGAAATCCTCAATGATCTTCCATGTAAAAATCTTAGATGAGACCAAACATTAATTTGGTATCAATGCCGTCCCCATGCAACCTGAATTTCCTTATATGGTGCTTAGGGCATGAGTATCACAATTGTAAAATCATGTGTTAACCAAATGAAATGGTAACAAATTATCAGAAATACCTCTTCTGCAGGTGTGGTCTTTTTGCTCCCCCACAGAAGCTTCTTCTTTTGGTCCGCAGTCATGGAACTTCCGACTCCAACTCCAGCAAGATTCCTGTTAACTGTGTCATGCCAAAAAGCTTCCAAATGACTATGATGTCAAGGAGGTTCATGTTTATTAGTTATAATAATCTAGAATTCAGCTGGATTATTGTCCTAAGTCTAATTATTTGGCTCATATGTTTTTTTTTTGATAGATTGTTATTTGGCTAATATGTTTGCAGTAACGGGCAGCAGATTAAACACAGAAATTGCTAAAAGTACCATAATCACAAGAGAAAGCAAGCAGTTTCAGCTTGAAACTGACTAAAGTAATTCCTGTCATTCAGAAAACAGATATTAAAAATAAAAAAAAACACAGCTAAGGAAAATTTTACAATAATCCTCATTTAATTAGTAAATGCACTTGAACGTCTAAGCTGTGTTCCGAAGTGGGTGTTATACCAGATGTCTAAAAAAATCCTTTAATTTACACTGACTGAAACCTTAGTGTAAACTTAGTGAGCATATTAATAAATTAAAAAATCCAAATGGTCACAAGTAGGATGCAACATTTAACACAGTTTGGAGGAATCTCCTCTAACCCCTTACAGCAATAAGATGTATTTAAACAAGTCACATGACTACCAAATAGGTCACGTGATTAAAATTACACATAGATAATCATTTAAATCACCACAAAATGGATTGTAGGAAAATTCTATCCATTGCAAGAGAATATAATTAGCGACAACATAACAGCATCCTATTGATCATAACAAATTGGAGGAAATTGAAAACGATGGGGAAATAAAAAAAATTTTAAAAAAAATTAAAAAAAAAAACACACAAAAAGAAGTTTGAGAACCATCATAATATCATATACATATTGTCCCAAAGAGCCAATTACATACCTAATTCAGCAGCTTTCATTGCAGCAACTTTTGCAGCATTTAGATCACTAGCAGCATCAGAATCATTGGCCTGGCCTTGTCCTGGAGTCACTTTGGCATCCTCAGCTACAGATGAGAACTTCGAAACTGGTTTAACTGTAATGGGATCATATGGTATTAAGCTATTAGGAAACAGAAGAGGAAAATATTAATACAATAAAACCGGGAATATAAAGAAAAGGTACCATCTTTCCTATAGTCAGCGTCCTTGTCCAAACCATACGGTTTTGATTTTTTTGCTGGAGATTCATGATTATCACTCACAGAATCAAATTTATCATCAACAAGCTCCCCTGGTTCTCTAATGTACTCGTCCTTATCCCTGTTAGTTTCTCGGTCATCGTATTTTTTCTTGTCCTCTTTGAAAAGTTTTTGACCATCCAGCTCCATTGGGTCACTCTTATAAGCATCTTTCAGACGATGCTTACCACCATCTCCTCCTGAACTTGTGCCATTTCGGTGCCCACGGGTCTCTTCATAGGAAAGTCGGTCACCTCTACGATAATCCCGCTTCTCATCTCGACCACCTCTGTCCCTCGCATATCTATCCCTCTCCAACTCTTCAGAAGGCACATGTCTCCTACCAGATCCAGCTCTATCAGATGACAAATCCTTATCTTTATATTTCTGGTATTCTAGTGATGAGACTTCTCTATCTTTATCCTTGCTTCTATGCCCATCATAATCATCTCGGGAATATTTGTCCACATGTCTCGAATAATCTCTTGACCTACTGTGCTCACTTTCTTTTCCTGTAAGCTCAGAATGAGCACCACCCCTTGACTCTCGACCAGAACGGGAGGATAACCTCTTATAGTTTCTATCTTCTTCATCTGTATGCTTGTCATGTACATAGTCATCGTGCCTAGAGTAACCATGGGAGCCCCTGGATGACTGTCGATCAGAGTGCCTATAAGAATCATTACTTCTACCATAACGACTTCTGCTAGAATCCCTATAGAATTCCCTTTCATCATCCCTCCTTCTTGGTCGATATTCAGAGACTCTTACAGGGTCATCCCTCGACACGTTTGGGCTAGAGCCCTGGTCCTGCTTAGGAATTTCTGCAAAAACACAAAGGTGAATATAAGCAATCAGGAAACTGATGAACCAGACAGCCTGTAAACTTTTCCGAGGTCCAATAAAATGAAAGAGAAAGACAGTATACTACAGAAGAATTCTTATTCACACTTCTGTCTATAGCTTACAACAATAATAGGACTACAGGAGTGTAATCCGGCAGAGATTTTTCTTCAATCCCCAGGTCTATAACACCATTCCACATCCAAGCAACTAGGTTATTTTATTGGGCTCCAATTTTCATGAACAAAAAACATAAGTAACACGAATAGTATCTTCAAATAACTTAAATTCTGAGTTATGTATGAAAACCAACAAAAATAGAACATGAGTTGAGCATAACTCATGAATATACAACATTAATTTTCTTCTAGGTTTGAACTCCATCACTCTTCCTCTACTTTCTTCTCAATTCTGGTAATGACTTCACTTCCTATTGTTAGGATGAATGACAATACAGAAAGGAAAAGAAGTTTAAAAGATGAAAACTAGTATATTGGGCTAGTTTTCATCTTTAAAACTTAGTTTGAAAAATGAAAACTAAAATTTTAGATTAAAATTGAAAAACATGTAAAATTTTAGTTTTCATCCTTTCATCTACATCAACTTTCTTCTTGGTTTGAACTTCACTTCTCTTCCTATGCAAATGTTTTGATAACATTGCATCTCATTTTGCAAAATTTTATCTTCTACTATGAAAATAAGTTGCTAACATGAAGTTTTTCCAAATTATTTTCAGACGGTAGTAAAAATGGTACTGCACCGCACTACATCTATAAACCAAAAGCATTATCATGGACAAAAAGAGAAGAAACTACAATCACCCCCTATTGACAACACAATAGGCACACTATGGGTTTTGAATGCACCACCTCATCCACTTATCAAAAAAAGCATCAAGCACACAAAGCGTAAACAAGTGCATTATTGAAATATAGTGCACATTTTTCAAATATAGTGTAAAATAACCTTTAATAAAAGGATTCATAACATACAATAAGAATGAGACTTATTTTTGGTAGGTAATTGTGGGGGACAGAACCCCAATAAAAGACCACAAACAACAAACATGAGCCTGGGTGCTCACTTGACTAAAAAGAGTCAATAAATTAAAAACAGTAATATGTTTTGCCTATTAGCTCAGATGGGTACCGCAATTGCACAAAGTTTGTAAATTCAAACTAACATAAATTATTTCGATTTTTTAAATTATTTATATAATGAATTTGAAATTATCAATGGATAATACGATAATCATTTAGTGATATAAATTTTAAACATAATATTTTATATATTTCTTGTACTTTATAAACATACATAACTATGATAGCAGAGACCAAAAAACACAAAAATTGTAAATTAACCTTGATTGTGTCTTTTGATATGAAAACAAACAACTGTTTGTGGTACATCACTTAAAAAATAATATTTGTATAATAAATTAATAATTTATCTCATTTCATTCAAGATTGAGTGGTTAATTTTTGACTCATTATATAGCAAAAATACAAAAAGTATCTAGGTAGAATCACTCTTATAAAGAGCACTTTGTCTAGCTCTAGGAAGCACCTGCACGGATACAGGCACAGGTATGGGAATGGATAAGGTACAGTGACATGGCAATTTTTGAAAAAGTAGGATATGGGTATGGCAGGGATACGTATATTAATTAATTAATTAACTATATATATATTCTCAATAAAAGGAATAAGTTGCAGATGATATTTACTTGGAAATAGGAGTGGAGAAAGGCACACAAAACAAAGAAAGTAAAAGAAATAAGCCAAAATGCAAAACTCGCCCTGTAATTTCACCACTTATTATTTATTTCCTAAAAAAAAAAAAAAAAAAAAACCCAGAATTTAAAATTTGAAATAACCCAGAACACACAAGAATAGAAATCCCACGTCCCCGCCACTAGCCTAACCTGATATTTGTGAGGGAGAAAGAGGGAGAAAGAGATCAAGAGGGAGAAGGAGACCAAGAGACCGAGAGGGAGAGACATATTGAGAGGGGGAGGAAGAGGAGATTGGCATGAGAAGAAGAAGAAGAAGTGGAAGAGATCAAGACCATCAGGTTAGGATTTTTATTTTCTTCTTTTTCCCCTCTCCTCTTTGTGTCCGATTATTAAAATAAAATAATTAAAAAAACAAGAACATGCGTGCAACCGTGTCTTAGGCGTACGTCATGTCCCGTATACGTCATGTCCTGTACGCATACAACACAGGCATGGCAGGCAAATTGCCATGTCCGTGCTTTCCAGGTCTAGCTTGCCAACCTAAATTTTATTTCTTTTTCGAGTTCCAATCAGTGTTGCCAACCAATTTGAGAAACTACAACATGATTTTCTATGGAGAGGCTTAGAAGATGAAGCAAATGTCATTTGGTTAATTGGAAGGCAGTGTGTCAACCCCTTCATTTAATAAAGTCCCGCATTACCAATCAAAAGAAAAAAAGTATCTAGGTATGCTTTATATTTCTTCAAAAAGCACTAGAAAAGCACAAACAGAGGTTTGCTTTGGCCAAATGAAGCACTTAGACCTTGGAGCCTTGAATTTTGAGCTTTAAGCATGCCTATGCGCACTTTTAACAACACTGTCTTTCCTCTTACAAAGAAAGAAGGTGATATTTGATGTAGAGCACATTAGCAAAATGCCATAAATCACATAATTATATTATACGGTATAAAAAAACCAAGACAGAATGTAAACCTTATCAAGCAATTTTTGCTGTGAATCAACATGCAAAGACCATTGTAAGGCTTGAAAATGAAAGCTCAAACTTTATTTAAAAAAAAAAAAAAAAAACTGACCATCAGGTGAAGATGACCCACTAACTGGAGAATGGCGCCGATACTTCCTGTTTGTTGCGTCTGTAGATGGCTTCCGAAATGCTGCTTTTGCATCAGCATTATCTGGGGGCAGGGATTGCAAGTCTGCATCCATGATGTCTGGCACACAGGAACAGCACCAATTTCACAAGACTAAGCATACAAAAGAACAACGCCAAGGTTAATAATTTAGGATTAAGACATTTTGGAGGCATCCATGACATTTTAGAAATAATAACACCAATTAATTGTTAATTAATAAATTCCAGAGATTTAAATAAAAAGAATGAGATATATACGTGTAAAAAAATAAAAATAAAAATCATCATAAAGGTACACTATTCATTAAATGATTACACCGCTTAAAAATTAAACCTCAATCACTCAGAATTTTTTTTCAAAAAAAAAAAAAAAAGCTCCAAACCAGGTGAAAAAAGAAACTTGAACAGTGCCCAATTCACATTCCCATTTCTACATTTAGTTGCCAAGGAACAATGGAAGCAAAAATAAATAAATAAATAAATAATGCACATACACAGAGATACTGCATAGCATAGTTTATTGATTTTTCATAAATGGGATTTTTTTTGCTTTTTCTGGTTTTGAAAATAAAAAAGAAATGAAATAATAAAATAGTAAACCCTAGATTTCAGAGGTTTTGATAATTTCGCTAAACTTCGAGCATCTAAAACACAAACCCACCGGTTTGGTTGCCGAGAAATTTCACAAACACAACAGAAAACAAACCAAAAGACTAAGAAAAAAAAATTGTTTCTTTCCTACATATTCTCAACAGCCAAACAGACCAAATCGAGAAGCGAATCTAGGGTTTCGAGAATGAAGCGTGAAATTGAAGTGAAACAATTTTTTTTTGTTTTTTTAAACTAAGGAAACAAAAAAATTGAGAAGAGAAATGAAGGACTGGTACGTACCTAGGTGGAATTGGAATTGAATTGAAGATTCGGTCTCTCTCTCTCTCTCTCTCTCTGTGAAAGTAATTGAAAAAGTGTTTGAATAGAGGGAATTTTGGGCTTAGGGTTGGTGTGGTGGACTGAGGCTGAGGCTGAGGCTGAGAGACTGAGTCGGGGCTTTAAGGCTAAGCCAACAGGCAAATGGGAAAGGAAAGGAAAGCCTAGTGCTGATTGGAGGAGGTCGATAACACACTGCACTCTCTACGTGTCAAACCTTTTTGCAAAGGTTGCCTTTAATCTATATATATATATAAAAAACCGAAACCTTTGGAACTCCCACAATTTTCCACGTCACCATTATTTTCTTTTTCTTTTTATTTTAGATTTTATATCTTATATATTTATTATTTAAATAACAAAAATAACCGAAACCTTTGGAACTCCCACAATTTTCCACGTCACCATTATTTTCTTTTTCTTTTTATTTTAGATTTTATATCTTATATATTTATTATTTAAATAACAAAAATAATTCATACTAAAACGGTGAAACCCCCGACTCTATTTTATAACCCTAAACTCAAAACCCTGAAGGAAGCCATTGTCTTTGCTCTAAAGATTGACACCAATGTGACTGAGGTTGAAGGAGATTTTGCGGTTGTTATCAATTTCCTTAACTCTGAAGGTTGCTGCCTGGCGGGTTGTGTTCATGTGATTAAAGACTCTCAGGTAGAAGTAAATTAAAGATATTAATTTTATCTCTTTTTCCATTGTCAGACGCAATGGTATTAATCTTGAGGACATATCTCTTTTTTTAATATGTGACAAAGTTTTGATTCAATAATATCACAGTTTTGATTCAATAAATCTTTGGTTTTCAATGCGTGATTTTCTCTACTCCAGTCTCTATCTCAACGACCAAGAAACCCTGACTAGCCGTAGCTTCCACCGTTGCCGACCTTTGCTTTCCAATGTAATGATTTTGGTAGTGTTCCTCGAGGTAAGCTTTCTTTTTCTCTTTATTTTTTTGGAGGGCTCATCCTTATGAAGAACACTGATTGTGCATGGGTTATAAAGGTATTATATGAAAGAATTAATATATGAAGAACTATTATTATTTTTTTTTTGTGGATATTGTTGGAAGTTTTTCAAATCTTAATTTATGAAGTGTGAGTAATATCTTGAAGCATAAGTTCAGCCATTGTTCTCCCTAAAAAAAAAAAAATCAACAATTGTGCAAGTTAACTCTAATTGTTTTATATATATATATATAAGTATATTCTTTATCTCAAGAGATAAAGCAACCTACTAAACAAAAAATTTTGGTTTGCTTTTACATATCTCATAATTTATATAGTTAGTTTGTAGCATTTACATTATAGAATAATAACTACTACTTATGTGTGTATTGCTCATACAAAATAATCTATGCTTTTGATAGTTTTGTGTTGAAGTTGGAAAAGCTGGTGTGTATTAGTTCCCATTTTATGAAGTGGTGGACCTAGATTTGGTTTGTTATCCATTTATGCTTTTGACAATATTTGATTGATGAAAATTGTGGTTATTTAATTTTTCTATATTATTGTTTTAGCTCTTACTAAATTATCAAATAGTCATAATACAATTGTAGGATAACTTAGGTCCCTTAAATTTATGATTTGATTCCCTACAATATTTTTTTGGTTAATTGATATTGGTCTTACTTTACAAGAATCTAAAAATCTTGATACTAGGATTTGTGGTAAGTTCAACTTTAAGTGGAATTCCAGTAAAATATATGTATTCTTGCATGATCAATTTCTTGCAGTTATTGTTGTGTGCTTATATTGCATCTTTTGATATGAAATTGTTGTTTATTTTTGTGTGCCACTTTCTATTTTGGTGAGCCTCTTACATATTTTCAAAAGAATGATTGCATCATTGAAGTAAATATTATGCTCTTCCAAGCATATAAATTCCTTTATAAAAATATTGTCCTTAGTGTAGTCATCATAATCTCTCTCTAAATGCAATTCTTATATAATTATATTTGATGACCAAAGTGTATTCTCAACTGGTATTGTGAGGTGAAGTTTGTATATATAGATATATATATTTTATGAACTTTTATATATAAATTGAATTACTTATTATCATTCATTTTTAAGTCACTATCTCTTCAAGCAAAATATATTTTTTTTATTAAATTATACCGTGCATCGCACGTGTTAGTATTATCTATATATATATATATATATATATATATATATATATATATATATATATATAAATGAAGCCTTTGAAACTTCGATAATTTTCCACGTGAGCACAATATTTAAATAAAATTGTTATTTTATTTAAATAAAATTATTTTTGTTTAGTCTAAACTTAACAAGGAATGAAACTCTATCTCTATAACAAGACCAACTTAAACTCAAATTCATCATTATTATTTTATTTAAATAAAATTATTTTTTTCCCTAGAACGCTTCCCTACGCAAGTCATCTTTGTTTTCCCGTTCCCAATCCGTAGGCTAACCTACACAAGCCATCTTTGTTTTCCTATTTGACTTTGAAGACCTTTGCTTTATTTTCCTATTTGACTTTGCAAATCTTTGCTTTATTCCTCTGAGCTAAGGATGAGGAGCAAAAGCAGAAGATTAATGCCGAAGCATAACATGGTACCAAAGATTGTGTTTTACAACCATTGATCTTTGTACGTCCCTTTTTATTTTTTTAATCTGGCTTTTCTAATTCTTTTACTTTATAAATATATAACGATTAACGATTGTGTTTTAAAAAGTGATCTTGGTATGACCTTTTATACAACTATGAATCACCAAACCCTATACCTATAATTATTTATGATTCCATTTTTTTCATTGTTTAAAGTTTAGACCAATTAAAACTTATTTTCATTTTATGGGAACATGTATTTCTCTTTTGAATAGTCATATATATATATATATATATATATATATATATATATATATATTTGAATTGTTTTAGTAACTTCTAAGCTCTAAATCTTCTAACTCTTTAATTGTGTGTGTGTGGCATTTTAGAAGTTGTAGCATTTGAATTTTGCTTTAGTTTTTGCAATATTTGAACATGATTGGTAGATTTCGACAATCAATTTTTCTCTTATACTTCTCTATTATGTAGTCATATATATATATATATATATATATATATATTTATTTATTTATTTATTTCAATAATCTATAGGAAGTGAATCTTATGATTCTTTGGCCTTTCAAAAGTTTTAACATCTAGATTTTTTTAGTTATTTTTTTGCAATATCTAAAATTAGTTGACAAATTTCAATAACTATAGCCATGAATTATTCTTTTGAGAATAACACATTTTTTCTTATATTTTCCTATTGTGTAGTCACATAATACTTCTTTTTTTTTTTTTTTGGTTTATAATTTGTAAGCTCTAAATATTTTTATTTTTTTTTAATTTATACCTTTTGGAATTTTTAAACATCTATATTTTTCAGATTCATATTTTTGCAATATCTGAAACTATCCGGTAGATTTCAATAGTTATAGTCATGGATTATTCTTTTGTATTGAACCATTCTTTCTCTTATATTTCTTTATCGTGTAATCATATATATTTTGTTTTGTTTAAATAATTTCTAAGATGTCCTTTCAGAAGTTTTAATATTTGAATTTTTGAGTTATTTTTTGTAAGTCATTACACGTTTAAGCAATGACTTCTTCATCAAATTGTAACACAAATTGAAGTCAGATGAGTCTACCACACAAACAAGTAGGTTCCCGTGCGTAGCACGGGTTTGCGACTAGTTATTATTATTATTATTATTTTTTAATAGAGTTTGATTCCAATCACCAAGATGACACTTTTATATATATATATATATATATATATATAGAAGTTTGGATTCAAGTTACACATGAATTATATGTTCTATATATTCTTAATATTCATGCTAATTTTTATGTCAATTGGATGTTATTTATTATTTAATTCATTAACTCATTTTTTATACATTATTTTAATCTATAAAAACTTGAATTTAAACAATTGATTGATGACATGATTGCTAATTTTTTATCATCTTAAAATTTTGCAAGCATGAAAAATATATGAAGATAATGTAATTTAATAGTAGATTTGGTTAAAATTCGCATCAAATTAAAAAATATTGAGTATTATAACATTATTTAAAGTTACTTGAACTCAGGTGTAACATTTATTAGTGGTTGGATAGAATCAAACCTCCTCTTTAAAATAAATAAATAAAAATAGTTATATATATATATATATATATATATATATATATATATTTCTATTAGTGGTTGGATAGAGTCAAACCGTCTCCTATAAAAAAAAAAAAATAATAATAACAGTTGCAGTTGCCATCATTTTTTTTTTTTTTTTAAAGTTGTGGTTAGTTCTAAGTGGTAAAGTTTTTTATTCTTGAATAAGAAATTTGAGATTTGATCCCATAAAAAATCAATTGATGTCTTGAACTCAGGTGTAATATTTCTATTAGTAGTTGGATGAAGTCAAACCTCCTCTTAAAAAAAAAAAAATAGTTGCAGTTCCCATCAAAATTAAAAAAAGAAAAAAGAAAAAAAAAAGAAGAAGTTGTAGTTAGTTCTAAGTGGTAAAGTCTTTTATTCTTAAATAAGAAATATGGGATTCGATCCTATCAAAAACCAAATGATGTCTTGGACCTGATGATAAAAAACTATCTACTCAATAATAATAATAATAATAATAATATTGCCCCTTTGAGTTAGTGTTTTTTTCAAAAAAAAAAAATTACAATTTTTTAGGAGTTCATATAGGAATGAAATGAAATTGAATGAGTAAATCTTAAACAAATGGAATAGAATGAAAGGTTTTTAAGTAATGGAAATAAATAGAAAATAAAATAATAAATAAATGAAATGGAATTTCGTAATCTTGTCCAGATGTTTTTGAATAAAGAAACTGAAAGAAATAGAGGTTAATAATTAATCTTATTTGAGAGTAATATAAAGAGAAATAAATTGAATCATTTTATGATAATAATACTGTAGAGACATGATTTGCAGCCCAAGCCCAAACTGTATGGAATCTTTGGCTTAGTGAACTTAGTACAATAAATTTGTAAAAAGTGGGTAAAAGAACTAAGTTTTAGTGAATTGGACTACGGCTAATATGGATAAACTCCTTGTCTGAGGAGGCAAGTGCCCATATAAATCACGTAAACAGAGTACCAGTATTATTGTGATTGTTATAGTCCTCTTTCTCTATTTTTCTGATCCCCTTCTTATGGAAGATATTTCCTATTATATAATCCCCCTTGAACCATCCTCCCCCTACACTTGTTCGTCATCCAAGCCACCACTTGAGTATTTGTCCCATCAAACTTCCTCTTAAACTTTTCTCTGAGTTGTGATCTCTCTGGAAACACTGTTCAGAGGTCTACTTCACATAAATGCGGCCATAAAAGTAGGTACATTGCATTTAATGTGGAGATAGCAGCTTTTCTATAGATATTTTGGAGTCTTCCTTTTTCCCAGTGTGTCGGTGAGGCATTTCTACACGGTGGGAATTTCGTGGAGAATCATTATAATAGTCCGAGTAAACAATTGAACCGTGTTCAATAAATCCGAGGAGAAATACCTCCTCGGACAGCATTCTAGTTATTTCCTACACCCAAGATTTTAATGGGTAAATCTTAGTAATCTTTAATCTCTCACTCCTACCTCCTCGGCAATTCAGGTTCTTAGATAAGGATTAGGATCCAATACTTATTAATTTGGACTCTCGTAAGCCTAAGGCCCAGTACGTATGAATTTTGGACCTCCGCCCCTACAATAGCCCCTAAAAACTTTGGTTTTTCCCTTTCGTAGAAGGAGAAAAAACAGGGTTTTGACTTCCATGACACAAGATCACATGATTCTTCAATTCACACGCGTGGGGTGGATAATTCATGCGCCTCAGACTTGCTACTGACGTTTTGAGGCTCGCAAAGCGCTATTAAATGCTCTAGGCGGTGCGTTATCTCGCACATCCAACGGTGAAGCACAGATCCAACGAATGGGCTTTTTCCTGAAACTTTTGGGCTGGATAATTCCCATTCACTTCAACTTCCTATATAAAGTGAATGGAGACATCATTTCTCCATTTTCACAAGTCTTCAGATTCTAGAGATATCACACACCTGAACTCTCCCTACTTTCTTTAAGATACAAATTATTCCAATTCTTTTTCTTTCTTGAGATATTTTCGAGAAATCTTCTCTAAGGTATCATAGACTGTCATATATATTAGTTTCTGCAGACTTACATTTTCTCAAACATATTCTTTTCTCCTCGGCTAATCTCCTCGGCCACTTATTTTTACTTTTCTTTATATATAGGATTCAGTCATTTCATTCTAGGTTCATCCAAATGGGTAGATTCACGAGTCTGGTAGATTCCCCTTCTAAAATAGAAACTTTCAAAGAGAAATACCACATACCTCAGGAAGTGGGCCTACGATACTGTTCCACAGAATAAATCGTTACAAATAGGGAGGGGGGAGAAGTTATCATTCCTATGATAGCCTTTATTGAAGGTGGAATGACCCTCCCCATGGGTAGGATAACAAGGGACTACCTTATCAATCACAGGTTGTGTCCTCACCAGTGCGCACCAAATATGTTTAGGGTTCTAGGATGTGTCGATGCTCTTAATGAGTATCTCCAATTAGGACTTACATGGCATGACGTAGTGCACCTGTACAAGTGCCACTCCCAAGCCGACAGAGGATTTTACCCTAAGTCCTGGTCACCAGTGGTCAGGCTCATTTCGTGCCTCCCTAAGTCCAACAAAGAGATGAAAGATGACTACCTTATTGCCTCGGGGGCATGGCACGATGGTCTCCACTGCCCAACCCAAGAGAGAAAGCCAGGTGGGGTATCTTAGAGTTAGGTTCCTTAGCAAAACACTTCAGATCTTGCAATCCTCGTCATATAGTTATTGTTCTCTATTTGGCTTTATCTTGATGATGGGTTTTCGTGAGCTAATCATGGCTCTTTTCTTGGCTGTTATTTGCAGATAGGAGGCACATTGCACCTCGGCTCAGCTTTACCAACGTAGTGGCCTTAAACTACTTGCTCCGATCAGAGATTTTTGTGAGCGAGGATTGACAATTACGAGCCGTTCACTTGATTTTGGATTTCGAGCCCATTTCAAGGACTTTTCAAGAGATAGGTTATGCCATCAGAGCAGGAGATTCTCGGATAAATTGCATTGACGTATCTAAGCCAGATTTCTTGGCTCGAGATGATCTTCCTCCCGTCAGACTACCTATTCAGCAAATCCCTCATCCGCTTATAATTCCCTTGCAACAAGTCCCCCTTGAAGCACTGGTTGCAGCAGAAGAGAAAATTGCATCTTCTCGGCTATCCTTAGAGGAGGAAATAGATCAATTCCGCTTCATGGAAGACGTGGGACCGTCCGAAAAGCAGTAGATATCTTAGATTCCGAGACTGAATTTGTTAATCTATCCTCCGTTCATCCCAAACAGTTGATTATCACTCGAATAAATTCAGAATCTGAAGAGGAGAAAGAAGAAATGGACTAGAAGAAGCGACCTGGTTTGAAAGGACTGCTAGCTAGCAGGAATAAATGGGGAAGTTCAAAAGAGGTCCCCACCGTGTGTGCTTGGAAGTAATGGGACAGCTTTCGAGTACAATGCACCACCGCCAGGATTGCCTTTTCTAATGATAAATAGCGAATTTCAGCCTCGTGTAAAGACTTGCTCACGTAATAGACTGGTCGTTATCTACCACTATCGACTCATATCAATACCAAACTCACATCATGAGGAGTTACAGAGATATAAGCGAACAAAACTTCATCTGCTTCAGGACTGGACATGATAGGTGGATGAGAGAGATACTTTTTAAGTTGTTGAAACGCCTGAGCACACTCCTCGGTCCATTCAAAGCCTTTCCATTTGTTTATTAACAGGAAGAAACGTCTACATTTGTCCGTCGGCCGAGAGATGAACCGATTTAAAGCTGCCGTCATTCTGGTTAACTTTTGAATCTCTTTGGGGTTTCGAGGAGGTTGCAAACTATTTATGGCTTTGATCTGGTTAGGGTTCACCTCGATTCCTCGGTGAGTCACCATATAGCCGAGGAACTTGCCCGAAACTACCCCAAAAGAGCATTTGGAAGCATTAAGACGGAGCTTGTGTCCCCTCAGAATTTCGAAGATGTTTGTAAGGTCCCCTATATGCTTGGACACTATCTTACTCTTCACCACTATGTCGTTTATATACACCTCAATATTCTTACCCATTTGTGATTCGAATATCTTGGTCATCATCCTCTGGTACGTAGACCCAGCGTTTTTTAAACCGAAAGGCATCACCTTGTAATGGTAATTCCCAATGGGGGTGACAAAAGATGTTTTCTCCTGATCGTCCAAGGCCAGTGGTATCTGATGGTATCCTTGGAAGGCATCAAGGAAACTCATTCAAGAATGGCCTACTGTTGCGTCGACCAACTAATTTATCCTAGGAAGAGGGAAAGGATCTTTCGGACAGGCTTTGTTCAAGTCTGTGAAGTCTACGCATACCCGCCATTCGGGATAAAATACTTCCTTGATAGCCCCTACTCACTTAAGTTTAGTTACCTCGTCCTTAACAGCTTCATAATGGTCTTTGGATGAACGCCTAGGTGGTTACTTTCTAGGAGCGATTGATGGATTGACATTCAGGTAATGACAAATGAAGTCAGGATCAATTCCTGGGGCTTCGCAAGCGTCCCAGGCAAACACGTCGACATTCTTTCCGAGGAATTCTATTAATGCTTGTTTTTCATGAGGAGGCAATTGTACCCCGACTTGAAAGAATTTCTCTGGATCAGTATCAATGATCACTCTTTCCAAATCCTTACAGCTTACCTTTTCGGCTGACCCTCTTTCCGATGAAGCCAAAGCTCTTGATTGCTATAGGGGTTTTTCAGCAAAGTCCAAGGGCACAGTCTCGGGTTTGTGCAAGATGGCCGCCACCATGCATTGTCTAGCAACGGATTGACTGCCCAAAATCTCCTTAACTAGGCCTTCAGAGGGGAATTTCACCTTCTGATGCAAGGTAGAGGAGACAGCCCCTAGGGCATGAAGCCAAGGCTTGGCCACAATGGCTGTATAAGGGGAATAAGAATCTACCACAATGAAATCCACTTCCATTACCTCTGGATCGGTTTGTATGGGTGGCCTGATCTGGCCTCTTAGAATGACAGTCTTTCCCTCAAAGCTCACTAGGGGAGATTCATAGGCCGTTAAATCATCGGGCTTCAAATTCAGCCCCTTGTACAGATCAGGTTACATAATCTTGACGGCACTACCTTGATCTACCAACACTCGCCTCACGTCATATCCCCCTATTCTGAGCGTAACCATCAAAGCATCGTCATGGGGTTGGATGGTTCCATCTTTATCCTCGTCCGAGAAGCCCAAAGTCGGTTGAGGTAGTATTCTAGCCCTTTTCGGCTTTGAACCATCCTCATTGGCTGACAATTGAACTACTGACATCACTCTAGAGGGGCAGGATCCAGTCCTTCCAAGAACGGCGAAGATGACATTGATCCAAAGGAGACCCCGAATGAGCATTTTTCCTAGAGTCTGAATTTGTCTGGTTCCCATGGCCACTAGAATGATGCAGGAATGATTTTAGTTTCCCTTCTAGGACAAGTTGGTCCAAATGATCCCACAGGTTCCTACAATCTTCCATAGTATGTCCCTGTTCTCGATGGTAATGGCAGTAGAGATTTTTGTTGTGCTTCGTAGGGTCTCCAGCTATTTTGTTTGGCCATTTGAAGAACGGTTCGTTCTTAATCTTCTCTAGAACTTGCCGGACCAGCTCTCGAAACACTACACTAACCATCTGGGTATTGGTAGACCCTGATTGTCTTGCATAATCCCTTCTTGGCCGGTTATTATTGTATTGGTCCGACCTGAAATCTCTCATTTCCTAAGGGATAACTTTAGCCTTCCCTTTCCCTTGTTGTTGATCATCTTCGATCTTCTTGTATTTATCAACTCGGTCCATGAGTTGACGTAAACTGGTCACAGGTTTACTTGTCAAAGACTTCCTCAAACCGTGCTCGGATGTGAGGCCAACTTTGAAAGTTTTAATGGCAACGTCATCAAAATCACCATCAATCTCGTTAAACGTTTCCCAATATGTGTCCAAGTATGCCTTTACGGACTCTCCCTCTCTCATTGACATGGACAATAAAGAGTCCAAAGGTTAAGGAACCCTACTACATGTGATGAATCAGGAACAGAATGCTTGGGTGAGCTTTTTAAAGGAACTAACAGAATTTGTCCTTAGCCCATCGAACCATCTCATCGCCATTGGTCCTAAGCTGGATGGAAATACCCTACACATCAAGGCCTCGTCCTGAGCATGGACAACCATCTTCTGTTTGAACTGGCTTACGTGTTCCACAGGATCTGTTCGGCCATTATACATGATGAACGTAGGCTGGTGGAATCGTTTAGGGAGTTTTGCCTTTTCTATCCCTCGTGTGAAGGGTGACTTAGAAATTTGACTAAATACCTTCTTCATAACATCAGTTCCTACTCCTTTGCAAGAAGGGCTTCTGTATTTCCTTCGGTGAAGGTGTTTTTCATCACAAGAGAAGGATTCGCTTTATGGAGTTCTTGACCTCTGTCTGTACATAGTGTCCTTTTCATCATTGGAAGAGACATCAGAGCTGGAAGGGGATCACCTTTGTTGTGCTCGACGAAGTTGCTTCTTCAAGTCATCAGTCTCTCGTTGGATAACTTTATTATCATCTTGCTCGTAGGAGATGTGACATTTCCTTCAAAAACTGCTTCCACCTATGTGGATGGTATGCACACTGCCTTCTCGATAATTTTCCCGATCTTTTTTACTTTCAAGGTTAAGGAAATCATCCTGTTGATGAATATTCGCAGATTCCGCCTGATGTGGACTTCTTGATGTGGACTTGATTCTGCGATATTGTCCGCTATACTTTACTAATGCACAAGTTCTTCCCACAGACGGCGTCAATTGTAGGGACACGATTTGCAGTCCAAGCCCAAACTGTATGGGATCTTTGGCTTAGTGAGCACAGTACAATAAATTTGTAGAAAGTGGATCAAAGAACTAAGTTTTAGTGAATTGGACAACGGCTAATATGGATAAACTCCTTGTCCGAGAAGGCAAGTGCTCATATAAATCACGTAAACAGAGTACCAGTATTATTGTGATTGCTACAGTCCTCTTTCTCTATTTTTCCGATCCCTTTCTTATGGAAGATATTTCCTATTATATAATCCCCCTTGAACCATCCTCCCCCTACACTTGTTCATCATCCAAGCCATCACTTGAGTATTTGTCTCATCAAACTTCCTCTTAAGCTTTTCTTTGAGTTGTGATCTCCTAGGAAACATTGTTCAGAGGTCTACTCCACATAAATGCGGCCATAAAAGTAGGTACATTGCATTTAATGTGGAGGTAGCAGTCTTTCTATAGATATTTTGGAGTCTTCCTTCTTCCCAATGTGTCGATGAGGCGTTTCTATGTGGTGGGAACTTCGTGGAGAATCATTATAATAGTCCAAGTAAACAATTGAACCGTGTTCAATAAATCCGAGGAGGAATACCTCTTCGGAAAGCTTCCTAGTTATTTCCCACACCTAAGATTTTAGTGGGTAAATCTTAGTAATCTTTAATCTCTCACTCTTACCTCCTCGGCAATTCATGTTCTTAGATAAGGATTAAGATCCAATACTTATCAATTTAGACTCTCGTAAGCCCAAGGCCCAGTACATATGAATTTTGGACCTCTGTCCCTACAAATACTATTATACTCATATTTTAAAATAAAATGCTAAATATATAGGAGTATTTTAATTTTAGAAATTTTAGTGAAAATTTTCCTCCATTAAACATCCAACACAAGAAAATGGAAGGAATATTCTAAAATAATTCATTTCATTCCATTCATTTTCCTCGTCCTAAACGAAGTGTTAATGTTATACTTCAGTTAAAACATTCAGGGTTCAAATCCCTCTTTTTTTTTATTATAATTATTGAATTATCAAGAAAATTTTTTATATGTTGTTTTCATTTTGGTCTTGTGAGCTTTTTATTTTTTATGTTAGTCCCTTTCATTTGAGCTTTTTTTTTGCTAAATATCAACCTTTTCGCAAATTATAATATTGAAAAGCTCCTATCACAAGTTATTTATGCTCTATTTATTCCAAAGTTATTTACGCTCTATTTGTATGTGAATTATGTGATGGACCGTGCCGGTGAATTGGATCCCATCACTACGTCAATACTTTTGACCATCATTATGCATGTCCGGTTACCAAATCAAAACAAAATAATCACAACACAAAGAAAATAATGTCACACAACCCCCCCCCCCCCCCCCCCCCCCCAAAAAGAAAGAAAGAAAGAAAGAAAGAAAAAAAAAAAAACAGATCTGAAACATAAATAATAAACTAGTATTTAATAATAATTTCATCACACAAATATCATAATGGCACACATAACTAAAACCCAAAAAAAAAAAAAAATTCAGATTTGAAAATCATAAACCCACCAATAACAACATGCTATTCAAGTCTCAAGATTTGTTATGAAAGTGTCGTGAACATAGTATTTCTTCCAATGACGGAGCTATGTATATGGGTGGGGGGCCAAAATTTAGAAATTTTCCTATATATATATATAATTATTTTAATGTTTTCAAAATTTACCCTACAAAAATAAGAGTTGGTCCCCCAAAATATAATTAGTCCAATGATACTTTAAAAAAAAAAAAAAATTGGTCTAATAGTTATAGAGACATAATTTATTTTTTGCAATTTTTTTATTATTATTGTAAAATGTGCTCTTATATATGTTAAATATTTGATAAAATTTGGCATCAAACATGTTTGAATCTATCCTTTTCAACCAGTTATGTGGCGATTAATAAGTCATTGACTCATTAAAAAGATATTATCACCAAAATTACACATAAAATGTCTCTTTAGTTGCCACATAATGGGTTAAGAGCAAGATAATTTTAAATATGTTTGAAACTTAATTTATTCTTCCAAGTTTTGGATCATTTATGTTTTTAAAAATTTCATTAGTTTAATTGAGAGATTTTTTACGTACTTTAGTATAAAATTTGATAATTTGTATTGAAAATGAAACTTTTTAAGAATTTCACTATGAAAATGGTAAAAATGAATTTAGATCACCATAAAAAATAATTTTGTTTGAAAATACTAAAGCTTTTTTTATTTTTTTTTGGGTATGTGTATATATATAACTTATCAAATAAAAAAGTGTATGTATATAATAAAAAAGTGTGTGTGTATATATATATGTATGAAAATTGTTTTTTTTTTTTTTGGAGAAACAAACACACACACACAAGAGAGAGGGAAAGGGATTCTAACACAAAAGCACACCATAACTCTACTCAAAATTCATGGTAACTTTTAAGGGAGGGTGGAGTAAGTTATACTACACACAACACACTCTCTTAAGTAATGTGAAACAACTACATATATGCAAATTGTCTTGATAAATATATTAGTGCTGCAACTTGGCCCTTCAAACAAAAATTTCTCGCTCCGCCTGATTTCTCCACATTTTTATGTGGAAATAGTCTATGTATCTCGTTTTATTGTCTATACACTAGTTGCAATGCTTATCCATTATGTATTTGAATTTTGAAGTGATAAAATAGAGTTGAATAAATTCAACCAAAAAAAAAAAAAAAAAAGGTTGATTAAGGATGAGGAAAGCCTTGTAAAGAAGAAATAATATAATCTAAACAAACTAATGATGACAGGACTCTCATAAATCCCACATGCAATCCCTAAGAAAATTCCACATATATAAATCCAAAGGTTATGCTCCCCAATATACAACTATTAAACATCCAAAATGACATGATCGTCAAATACCAATCATCATCAAATTATGTCAAATGTTCACTTCACACATTATGTATATTAACGGTATTTTAATTTCACCTTTGCATGAATTTATTGTGATAATAAGTTTTTTTGTGACAAATCATGTTAATATTACTTTTATTATGTATATTTGCAGAAGTAAGTAATAAAAATCTTGGTATTCTTAATGTTTAATATCTAAGCTTATTTGCCAAGAGTTTTATAACTTAATTAATTAGCAACTTTGGTGTTTCTTGCGAGACATCCAACGTTCAAATCCTCACACTCTATTGTAACTATGGAATTATAAATTTAAAAAAAAAAAATCTAAGTTCATTAAGATATTGGAGGTAACCAAAATTAAACATAATTTTTAAAATTAAAAGCAAACAATTGCAAGAACCAAATAATAGGAGACATTACTATTGAAAGGAATCTAAATGAGTCGCATGAGTTGGATTATATTCAATGTTGTAATTCAAAAGAGAGTTCAATGTATATTAAGCAGAATATTATATATTATATATTTATTAATATTTCTTTATATTCAATATTCCAAAAATTAAGTGAGAAAAAATTGTTATGAAAAAAAAAAAGTAGTTGATAATGTGGCGCAATAGTAAATTTGCAAAATTAAATAAAGCTTTTTTTATTATATATAGTCCAATTTTAGCAAGTGCCTGCCGCTTGGTTCTCCAAGGGGAGCACAAGATGGGAATCCAATATCAGGATTGGCCTGCTTAAATTCTAAGGAAGCTTGCAGCCTGAGGAAGTTGTGGACTAGTTAAATCAAATTGAAATGATGTTTGATTGTTATGAAGTTCAAGACTCCAAGAATGTGAAGATGGTGTCAATCAAGATTAGGCGAAGAGCTTCAAGTCCAGAGGTTAGAAGAGGCAAACGAAAGTTCCAATATAGGCACACCTGCATCATACTTCTCTTTAAGGCTTTGTTTGGTTTGATTGAAAACATTTGGCGGAAATATCATTTTTGTCCTTACATTTTGACCATATTCCTGTTTTGGTTTCTACTTTTTTATTTTACTATTTTTAGTTCCTAAATAAATAAATAAAAGTTCTATTTTGGTTTCAACCGTTATTCACTTAATGGAAATACCTTACATGGTAAACAAAGTGCATTGTTTGCATAGTAAATACTGACATGATTAATAAAATAATAATAATAATGCCACATCAACCTAACATTTAAAAAAAAACAATTAATTTATCAATTTTAACAAAATAAAAAAGAAAAACGAAAATTAAAATCCAAAAAATATATGAATTTAGATATGTGTTCATTTTCAACAAGAACTCTAAAGAACATGAACCTAGATTTAAACATAAGAACACATGCCCAAATTTTCTAGCATTTTCTTGCCCTTTCTTGTCAACCAAACACAAAAACATAAACACAAACCGATTTCCAGCAAGAACACAAACAAAAACCCAGCAACAGATCTTTCTCGTCAGCCAAACACAAAAACAACAAACACAAACCCAAACCCAAACATTGGCAAGAATACAAACACAAATCCAGAGCTGGCCCCACCCACCACCGGAACTATCCAACCACCAAGCCACTACCTTTCTTTGTTCACAACCACCAAAAACCTGCAATTAAATCGATCTCCAATAACCTAAAAGATTCAGAATACCCAAAAGAAAAACAAACCAAAAAACACATCAATCATCAAATCTCAAAGCCCCAAAATTTCAAAACCAAACCAGAAAATTCAACCTAGCAACAACCCAATTCGCTTACCTCCAGATCAAAATGAAGAGCTATGTGTGTGAAGGACTCAGTGGAGAGAGTGGAATTCAAGAGCTGGCCACCACCACCACTATCAAAGAGTGGCAACAACGTGGTGGTGCCTCCTTGCTCCGTCGTGAAAACGCTGGCTACCGCCACCACTATCTCTCTTTAATTTCTCAAATCAGAATGAAATACTATGTGTTATGTGTGTGTTCGTGGGTATGGGTCGGTTTCAAAAGAATTTATGGGTGTCTAAGTGGGTTTTGAGTGCTTGTTGTGGGAATGGGTTTACAAAGGAGTTTTGGTTTTTAGCTTGAGGTTGAAGATGAAAAGATGTATGAGAATTTTCTGAGACTCTTTCTCTGGGTTTTGCTAAAAAAATTTGAATTTTCAAAGAAAAGCAGCAAAGTGCAAGGGGTTTTTTTCTTTATTTAATTTTTGTGCTTAAATATTGGCAAATTTAATTTTTGTGATGTTGTGTTTATAGATTGATAAATTTAATTTTTGTGGTTTTGTATTCTTGTCATTGAATTTTTTAGGTTTTTGCTCTTGTGTATTCATGTTTAAGATCCAAATTAATGTGTATTTTCGTTCTAATTATGTTTTATTTTTTTATTTTTTTTTCTTAAAATGGATAAATTAATTTTTTTTAGAATCAAAGGTGTGAGTGGACAAAATCTGCCCCCCCGTGGACCTCCACGGATTATAGCTAGTAAGTCTCACACAATATATTTTTAATTGAAAGACTGAGAATAATTACTCTACAATGGGAAGGTTAAACAGTTGGTTTCATAAAAAGAAAAAGTACATATTACAATAGTATCACCAGTATAAATTCCTCATCACTCACTTGACCTCGTGGTGCCATGCACACACTCTTCTCCTAGATTGTCTCGCTTCTCTTTTATCCACCCCTCCAAAAATTATATATATATATATATATATATATATATATATATATATATATATATATATATATATATATATATATATATTAAAAATAAAAAATAAAAAAAAAGACTCCATTGTTTCCCCCAATCTCATTATATAACTCCCAATAACGATCCGAATAGGCCCTTAGAGTTTTCCCCTCCTTCATTGCCATTGTAAGAAGTGAGGCAAAAGGCTTCGGAGTTTTCTGCACGTCACAAATCTTACCCCAAATGCTCTAATCAGCTCATCATAGCCCTAGATAAATCATTTTTCCAACCCATCAAACCATCTCATAACTATCAGCCTCAAGCTAGAAGGGAAAATTTTACACATCAGAGTCTCATTTTTAGAATATATGGCCATGCTTTGGTTATAATGATTGACATGTTCCATGGGATCTGTCTTGTCATCATATATAGTGAAGGTTGGCCTTGTGAACTTGCGCGGTAGATCAATTTTCTCAATTTCTCCAAAGAAAGGAGACTATGATATCTGCTGCAAAGCGTTGCCCATAACATCATTTCCTAAAACTGACAGTGTTACTGGAATTCGGGAATGAGGAATTATTGGGCGCTAGGGTGTGCGTGATTCGGTCAGTGCAGTTTTTTCTCAAATTTATCACCGAGCCAATATTGATCGGTATTCTTATAATTGGAACCGATGCACACCAGTTAGAGTCGGTTTTTTGACCTATAGTAGTGCTGTTTTTTGTGGTCGATTCAATCGGTTTATTCAGTTTGAAACATTAAAATAACAATATATTTTTTTATAAAAAAATTAGGCCGTTTGGCCCAATATCAATACACAACATGTTTAATATTCCAAGTAAAATGTAAAAACTTTTCACATAAACGACTAACTTGTTCATACATCAACCAAAATATCCACTTGATATGTATTTTAAGAGAGAGAGAGAAAAAAAAAACTGCAACAATATGTTTCATAGGGTGCTGTTGAAAATGTTTTTTTTTTTAATTTAATTTTATTTATTATAAGTATTGTTACATTGTTTTCTTCTTCAGTAACCAAAAACACTAACACATTCAAAAAGTTAAAGCAAACTAGAGCTGCTGACTCACAAAGCATTTCTACGACTACAATTACCCAAAAATAAAATAATAATTATTATAAATTCATAATCACTTACTGATATGGGTCAAGAATAACAAGATGGGCTAGAATTAAGGACTGTCTAACTTACCTGGTGTGGTGTCTGCCATCTGGTGTGGTGAGTGATTGAGTGGCAAGACTTAAGAGAGAGATGAGAGAGTTTTAAGGTGAGAGTAGAGGAAAAAAAAAATATATATAGAAGCCTTGACCTAGCACAAAACAATAGTGTTTGGTGCCTTTTTTTTTTTTTTTTTTTTTTTTTAAAATTTCAAAACCAAGGGAAACAACGTCGTTTCACACATTTAAAAAAAAAAAAAATATGTTGCTACAGCCATATATCGGTCAGTTTGGAAATATCGGTTTCGAGGTTTCAATTTCAGTTGGCTCCACCGCATGGGAGTCGAGTAGCCTTTCGCCCTACGCTTGCCGACCTCGAGTCAGTTGGTAGGTCCTACCAACGGTGCGGCTACGTCGGCACTGGTCGGTCTTGTCAGCTCCAGTACTGGTTTGCACAGCCCTATTGGGCATTGAGTAATTGGACCTTTATGCCTCTCCTGATCTTGCTTTTCCCTTTTGCTTCTCCTATAAGGTGGGGAGGCCATTCTCTCCCTGTGAGACCACTCACATTCCCCATGGGGATAGCTCGTCTTTTTCTTCCTATTCTTATCATCCACCACACGCTCCTCTTCTTGGGAATGATTGTGCACTGGACTTGGGCCTTTCTAACAATGAAGTTTTTTGTCTTTACGGCATAGTAACTCCTTATCCCTTTCCGCCTCTCTCTGCAACACTTCCATTTGCTCCCTTAGCCTTTCCATTTCCCTCTCCTTATTAGAATGTGAGGATCTGCCCGTGATGGTGGCGGATTGCTCTCCTTACGAACGTGGAATAGGTGGCCGCGAGGCCTCCTTATGAACCTCAGATCTCACTTGTCACTCCACATGAATAGATTTTTCTAAAACGCTTGGCTGTTCCAAATGGGTAGGACTGCTACGAGACCGATTCACCATAAAATGTAATCCAACTCTTAAGCCTACTGCTTAGTAGAAGTTTCCCACAGACAGCGCCAATTGTGGGCAAACAAAATTTGGCCCCCTATGGACCTCCACAGATTATAGCTAGTAAGTCTCACACAATATATTTTTAATTGAAAGACTGGGAATAATTACTCTACAATGGGAAGCTCAAACAGTTGGTTTGATAAAAAGAAAAAAGTACATATTAAAATAGTTTCACCAGTATAAATTTCTCATCACTCACTTGACCCCATGGTGCCATGCATACACCCTTCTCCTAGGTTGTCTCACTTCTCTTTTATCCACCCTTCCAAAAATTATTAAAAAAAAAAAAAAAAAATTCCTCCCCTCTTCTACTTCCTTCCTTTTATTTATAGGCACTCTTCTCCTTCTTATCCCTATAGTTGTCCCGATGCAAGCTAAGCACTCAGAGATATTTTTCCTTACTTTATTAGTTTCCTCCCTTCCCTTATCCTTGAGTTCTGTCTCCTGGGGGATATTTTCTCTGTTCAGTTCACCTCATACGTATTTAATGTGGCAAAGGTTAGGTAAGGGCTCCCAAATTGATGAAGAAGTAAAAATCTTCAATCTTCTTGCATGTTCTGGAAGTTTCCCGCGGTCCTGGGTACCGCCTGGGAGCTACATGTGGGTCATTCGTGCACCTTGCTTCTAGTAAGGTTGGTCTCTTACCTTCTCCGCGGAGACCTTTTTCTCGTGATGTTGCCCTTTTTCAGGCATAAGGGCTTATTCAACTTCCTTCTTCTTACAGCCTATTTCCTTCTTAGACTCCACCCATGCATATAGGCTTGGCCCAACTTGTTCTTGCAGCCTAATACATTATTGGGCTAAAGTCTGCACAGGGATTCTTCCACTACCCACAAAAGATATACGTGGGTGCTGATGTATCTTTTTTAATTATTATTTTATGTTGACATGGAATTTTTTAATGCCAAGTAATTTTTTTAATATTATTATATTGGCTACGTCAACAATCCATTTGCCACATAGGATATTTTCGTTGAGTTAGTAACAATAGGGACCAAAATGGAACGCTTTTTTCATTTAGGGACTAAAAGCGGTAAAATAGAAAAGTAAGGACCAAAATGGGAATAGGGTCAAAATGTAAGGACGAAAATGGTATTTCTGCCAAAACATTTTATAGCCTTACGGCTATTTGGGTGGTCTGAAAAACCAAGTCAACTTAGAACCATTTTTCCTTCAATTGTAAAATAGGAACAATTTTGGTGTAAAATGAACTACATTTCTATTTTCTTATATTTCAATTTTAGCCTTAGAACCAAATAGAGAAGAAATAAGAGCTTGAACACTTACAATGGAGCACAAAGAGAATAAAGAGGAGCCACCAGAAAATAGATCGGGTCACCATGACCTAATTGAGCGATTCCCTGAGCTAATTGGACCAGCATGAGTGACCCACCGCTAAGCCCATTAGACCAACGTGAGCGACCTACCCCTAGATCTTTTCGATATCGTCGCCGCCACCATTAGATCAAACCACCATGTTCATGCTGCCACCACCAAGCCACTACTGTTGCCACCAACAATCACCCATGAACCAATCTCTCTCTCTCTCTCTCTCTCTCTCTCTCTTGATCTACTTCTCTCTTTCACTCAATGTCTCTCTTTCTCCCTCTCTCACAATCAGTCAAATTTTGATTCTCTATTTTTTTTTTTGTTTCTTTGGATTTTTATATTGGAATTTTTCTATTATGAATTCTGAGAAAATGTGAGAAATTAATAGAAAATGAGTTTTCTAAAACATTTTCAAGAACTCAACCAAACACTTAAAATAATATTTAGAGCATTTTTCGGAATGCAACCAAATGCCTAAAAATATTTTCTTTTCTAAAGAATGTTTTCACCTGAAAATATTTTATGGTCGGAAAACATTTTATATCAAATCAAACACAGCCTAAAGGAAAATTTGGCCTTTAAGTTTTAGCATGGAGCGCTTGAATTTTGACTTGAATATCCTCCATGAATTTTCATATCCATAGCCTTATTATTGTGCTCATTAAGTCTCTTATTTAAGCATGCCTGTGGTTTTGAACTCAACTTCTCCTTCATCGGCTGGAAAAATGAATTGTAGAATATCTTTGCGAGGGTTCTCATTATTGATAGTTTGATGTCCAAATGCCCATCCAAGAGGATTATAGGAAGCATGCATTGGATGTAACATGATGTGGGATGCCTTTGGAAAATTAGAGCAACGTTGCTGTCTACGAACCAATGAAAGCTCATATGGTATGGAAATTTCTTCCGTCACAAAGTACATCTTAGGGATAATTCCCATAGAAACCACATTTGCATATCTTCCTCTATCCATCATAGGATTGTTATTGATTGTGGCAGTAGAACAGAAAACTTCGGTACTGTACCAATCTTTCTTGGTTTCATTTTTTCGGCTCAAAAATATTTTTAATAAGTGCTAGACCTTCTACGTCTTCACCCAAATGATGAATATATCTTGAATGTTTGAGACCAAAACTATAAGTATGCAAATATTATTGGAGATGAATGGCCCAATGGACTTGATAAAATAAACCTAAATTGACCAACCCATACATATGCAAATGAGTCATCATGGGCTGCTTTGGATTTGATTATATAAAGATTTGGGTCTAGTTAGGACTATTGCATCATGTCGGATCTCAATCCGTTATTTAACCATGCAGATTAGTTTGGGTCAATGGTTTTTCTAGCCGATGAGGTTAGCTTGGATGGAAATATATTCAAAACCAAAGCAAACCAACCTATGCACAATTGATGTTTAAAGCACACAGTTATTCACCATACAGCAACTTGAAATAGTAAAAATAACCGATAGATTACAAGAAGTCTTCCTAAATAAAGCGAACTTCATTACTAGATGTTCAGATCAGTGATTTCTCCTGTCAAAAACATGTCCAAGGGCTGCATGCCTATCAAACTGGCAATATACAAAACAACTCTCTCTCCCTTCCTATCTCCCTCTCCTGACTAAATGGTTAAGTACTTCTTAATAAAGCAGGGTGCCACTCAAACTCACCCTTACTGAAAAAGGTTACAAGGTAGAAGTCGCATATCTCCAGCCAAGCACAACTTCAACAAACTCCTCCAAATTCATCACATTGACATGACCACCATCTCTAACTGCAACCAGCACAGATGTTGCAACCCCAGAAACAATGCCTGCATTGTAACTTGGCAAATATGAGTTGTTCTTAACTCACCAGACATACTATCATTTTTTGGAGAGTAGAAAAAAAAGGGGTGAGATCACAAATCTAATATGAAAACCATTTTCCACCCTGGATAAAAAGAAGAAGAGGAAGGGGCAGAAAGAGATATTGATATTTTGAAGCATAGTTGAAGAATGAACCATTTTTGGTGCAGCATGACCAATTAAACATTGCCCTCAATTTGTCTGTGTCAAAAATCAGCATGGATGCATAACTATGAGCCTTTACATATAGAATCTTCCAGAAATGTACAAGTATCTTATGATAATTAGACTATAAAAATAAAAATAAAATGATCCACGAGTTTTGATTGTTCTAACTCATATTATGAAAAAATAAAATGGGATCATTCGATACTGGGTTCAAATTGTATATTAGGATAGCAAATAAACAGAAAATAAAATAAAATTTGAATGCTCAATATTTGGATTCCTCCGAGCATGAAAAATTCTCTATCATGTTGTTGGCATGGATATCATGGTATCCATTCCAAATAGTAGAATTAAGCAATTGAATTTGATCTTAAATAAAATGTTCAATACTTCATATCAATTATTATGGATTCCAGTTAGTTCAACTGGCAAAGTCTCTTATCGTTGAATAAGAGATCTAGGATTCGAACCCCGCTTATACCAAAATCAATTAGCATCTTAACCTAATAATAAAAGCAATCATTATGGAGTGGATGCCATAGATTGATATTCTATCTTATCTATAAAATAAATATATAAACAAATAAAATGTTCATATAAGATGATTGTAATGTGGACAATTTCTGAGAGGTGAATAGTAGGAATTTTGATAGTATTTAGCAAATTTGGCATTTGCTATTCCTCTTTTTTGAGTGTATTGATTACACATTTTTTTTAAGATCTTTTGAATTTGAGATTGTAATTCTTCAGAAGCAGCTATAAAACACTCCTGAGGTATTTAAAATTTGCTTCCCCATTTATTTAAGTCACTTTATTATTAAAATAAAGTTACACATGCACCCAAATATGTCTTGAACCCACCTTTATCCCATAATTATAAGAGGAAGTGCCATTTGACCTAGTGCTCATTGGTCCAAAAAAGTACATATTAGATGCTTGTAATCATCCAATCATACATATATTTCAAGCAGCATAAGAGATTGCCTTGTTGTCCTTACATGGTAGGCAAGAAATCTAGCCAACATATATCAAAGATTTAAGAAAGATGCATGTTACCACCAAAACTGTTAGCTCTAGTGGTACCGGTACCTCTGCCTATCGAAAGACTGCAAGTTTGAGCCTCAAGGGTTATTGTCCCCTTAAAATATAATTTGTTGATATAAAAAATAAAAAAATAAATTAAAAAAAAAAAAAAAAAAGGCCGGAATGCATGTTAGTTAAATAGAAGTTCATTTGTGAGCTTCAAGCCAAAAGCAATTGGATGGATATGCATATGATATAATACAGAGAACATACTCTAAGAATATGCAAAAAATGGAATACAAGTTGTTTCTTACCATTATCAACTACACCCGGTATCACATTGATGTTCTTCTCAAGCTCAGCTGGGTTCTGTATCCCATTCGGGAAGCTGATGAGGTAGCAAGAACTCAAGTTAACAACATTAGTCAGTATTCTTAAACCACAACAACCTTAAACATATTGAAGAAAGTTGGTTTCTGGGCCAATTCTGGGAAGCAGGAATCAATCACACAAGGGTTTGCTAAAGCGTAAAAGATAAAAATAAAGAAACGAACAAGCAAACCAAGGATGAGCTGATATTTCAACTCGAGCATCAATTAATATTTGATTTAGATCAGTATCTGATGTTCAATAAGAAAACAAATGCCTCTTTTGCTATATCACCTACAGAAGACAATGACAAATTATTATCCTTGTAGTCAGGAATGCAATTCAATTCCTTGTTCAGGCCAATGGATCAGGTGGTAAAGGAGGGTGGCAGTCCAAGAAACAGCCAACTGCTGCATGGTGAAGCAGGCTTTAGGCAATATGTAGTTGCAGCCTTCCAAATCTAGGCCTAAAAACTAATTCCGCATTTGATAAAGGCAGAAACTGAAAGGATGGATTCCAGGTAAGGGTAACACATGAAACTAAATGTATATTTAAGATATCCAACCATCCTTTCTCTTCCATCCTCCTGGGAACAAACTCAACATAACTCAAAAAAGCTTAATCCCACTCAACTTGGGGTCAGATTTATAAATATTTCTTGCTATCCAGCTCTATGTAGAAAAATTCCGGTAAAAATATTCCTTAGGCTTTAGCCATCTAGACCATGTAAGACCAGAACTATTATAGTTCTATTCCAAATTCCACATTAAACTGTCCTGACTTAGCCTACTAGCCTCAAAACTAATAGTTGATATAAATTGTTTTCAGTTATCAAATTTTCTGAGGAAAAAAATTTGTAATAAGTCATGGAACAGCCGAACAGGCAAGTCTACTTTTTAAGTTTCTTCTATTTGAAAAACTTCTGATTCACGTTTGCAAAGTATTAGCCTGCGAAAATATCAAGCTTACAATTTTCAAAACAAGAGCTTTTATTCTAAAATTTGTGACTTACAAATTAAAAAAGAAAAAAAGAAAGAAATACAGATGTCCACTTTAAAAGCATATATACAACTGCTGGTTAGTTTGCAGCCAAGACAACAAAATCAAAAGGGGAATTTAACCAGTAAAGTTCTAAAACACAACACATGGACAAAACTATTACACTAGTCCAAAAATAGAATAAGACTTTGAGGATCCTTGTTCATAAAGTTCTGTACCAAAGTTTCATTTGGGGAAAACAAAGAGAGGAAATAGTAATAAGAATATACCTCACATCTATAATCATATTCCCAAGATCTGTGATAACTGGACCATCCTTCCTTAGGGCAGATCGAATTTCAGGAACTGTAACATTCACAGGAAATGCAGTAAGTAAATGAAATAACTCCCTCTTCCCCCCACCCCGACCAAAAAATATTCAAAATATATATCTACAAATAAATAATAATAGTGTCATCCAGTCCAAATAAAAAGCATGAAAAGGCCCTCTGGGAACTGACAACAGGAAATTAGAACAGACAATCCTGTCATTACAGCTTCCCAATGTAATTAAAGAGGGTACAAATAAACAACCCTAGAGCGGAAAAAAAACCCTCAAAGAAAAGTCAAATGCAATTGTACAATTTATAAACAGATAATACAGAGATGCATCATTCAATTCGTATTTGGAATGGCACCGTGAAAACTAACCTCCCCCAAGAGCAATGAGCCGCCTTGAAACAGGTGATGTGGCAAGTGGGAGAACTTCAACCTAAAACACATCTTGTCAACTTTTTGGACATGTTGCATGAGATCAATATCAACAATCAATTTGAAATCCTATTGAATTATTCCAAATCTTCTTAGATTAGTGTGAATGAAAATCATTACATCATCATTTTCTACAGCAAAGTCTCTCAAATGGTACCAACTAAATTAGGGTCCTTATCCAACATCAAGCCATAAATAAATAAACAAATAAAAGGTTCTTCTATGGGACTGAGTTCTCCTGCTCAATATTTTCTATAATTAATCAATGCAAATGAGAAAAATATATAACTAAACATGTCAATGATTAACAATATCAACCATGAAGAACTCAAACTACAGAAACAAAATAACTGATTAAGCACAAAGGGAAGTTACTAACTGCGACTGGAAACTTGCTACCAAGCCGATGAACAACCTTTGTGTGTTCAGCTAATATTATGCACACATTTGCCATGGAATAAACCACCTGATTTAGGAAAAGAAAAATGATCAGAATAAAAAATAAGTTTGATCAATGTTGTAACTTTAATCTGGATGCCAGGTACTGAAGTGGAGATCCATAACTTTTGTTACCCACCCCCCCACCCCCCCCAAAAAAAAAAAAAAAAAATCAATTTTAGGTTTAAATATATGTGTGTGTGTGTGTGTGTGTGAGAGTTATTTTACTTCTAGAGCTTCCTTTGTATGCATAGGGGTGACTCCTATTTGAAGAAATGATGAGGGAGGGTCACTTAAGATGCTGTGGTGATATGCAATGAAGAACATTTAATGCATTGGTGCAAAGGTGATATAATGAAGATAGTAACTGGACTGCTGCAGTCATGAAGTCAAGAAATTAAGATAACCCGCATCAGTCATGCTTATTATGAAGATAATAACTTCTTAAATAAACTTTAAGCAAAAATATATAATTAGGCCTTTATGTAAGTCAGTATCAAACACCATCCAAAACCAAGGTTCGAACATCAAATTGAAGCCAATAAAATACCAAAGAAGCCAAGAATTTAAAAGAACTAAGCAGAAAACTATGAACCGCCAGCAGCTGGCACATGCAATATAACTGCTAAAACTTGATTTAGACACAGCTGTGTCACTGGAAGTGATGGAAAAACTTTTACTAATTCCTGAATTATTAGAATATTGCCATTCATAACAGGAATCCTGTTGTCTAGCAGAGACAAAACACCCATTTTCCCAATGAATTATATCATTAAGACAATTCAGTGGTAAATAACAATTAATTTAAATTTCACTCACCTTCTGAACAGTATGAGCAGCTTCCCCTCCCTGGCAAACAAAAAATAGCAGTAAATCTAATTAGACTTCAGAATATTAAAATACAAAAACCAAAAAGAACCAACACACTCAAAAAAAATGCCATGAGGAGGAATCTTAAACCTTTAACAGGTTTTTATTGAAGTCCACTTCATCTACCCCATCAAACACAATGTCAATGTTATCAACATCATTCAAATCAACCTGAATTGGCAGCAAAAACACTATGGAGATGAAAACATATGTCAGAAATATAGTAAATTAAATATCTCACCTAGAAAGGTTACCCAAAATATTAAGAATACCCGACAAAACTTACCGTTCTCAAACCAAACTGTTTAGCTAGAAGTCGTGAATGGTAGTTTGCTCCAACTGCAACAATGTCTTTCAACTGGAAGAACATTTGAAAAGGCTAATCAAAACCAATTGACAAGAATACAAATACCAAATTTTGTAATACGGATGAGCCAGTAATTACAATTACAATTTGCTTTGACCATAAGAGTACTTCAACAAACCAGACCTACACTTCATAGTTCATGATCAAAAGTGGAAAATGGATGTTTACTTCTGTGTGTTTTATAGTGCCACCTACCCTTTTCTGGGGAATTATAAAATGACTGTTAAAAAGAAGGATTTCATACAAAGCATGAATTTAAACAAAATCCTCCCTTATATCTGTGTTATAATGCTTCAAATCTGCACATTAGTGATGTTACGAGTCTCTAAATATTCAATTGTAAGGAAAAAGAGAACCACAGTCTGTATCCTCTTATGTGTAAAGATGGCAAAAGGTTTGCAAATGAGCTTTAGCTCAAATGACACATCCTCCCCCTTCTAAGAGCAAGGTGGATGGTGAAGTTGTGAGTTCAAGACCCACAAGATGTGTCTGTTACTAATGGGTAAGGTTTTTTTCTTAGCTTCTTTTTTCTTTATTGTTTATATGTAAACTACTCTTACAAATGAGGAAATAGATCAAGAAAATAATTGGCCTAGTCCTAAATAATTACAATCTCAAATTCGTAAGATCTATAAGGTATAAACTCTAGAAAAGAAGTTGACAGGGATGCTACTCAAAACAGTAAACCACTCATACAGGGATCTCAACAAGTACATGTATAGGCCATTCAACACCATATAAAATTCCAAATAGAGTAAACACAAAGGACCACATGTTAACATCTCAGGCATGACCCAAGAAATCCCAAAGAGAGTAAACACAAAAGACCACATGTTATTGCCAAGGAACAATGTAAAAGATGGCAAGCAAAAAACTATCCATCACTCTTGCAAGTGCAACACTAGTCAACAGTCATTAATTAGGTAAGAGTTTTCAAAGATTATCTATAGTCAAAATTTTGTCAAATGTTGGTACCCAAGCAAAGAATGCAACCATATGGGGTGCCTTTAAACTCCATATTCTCCTCCAGGGCAAGTGAGTTCTTATAGAATCCTCTAAGACCCAGTAGAAGGACCAAACCTTGAACTTTCCATTTTAGCTAATCTCCATGGATGTTAATCTTAAAGATGGCCTTAAGCATACTTATAAAAAATAAAAAATGAATACTTATCAACAAAAAAAAAAAAGGCCTTAGGAATACTAATCATCGAAGAAATTATCCACTGCTTCCAACTGAGGGTCCAGGATATGTCCAGCACCCAATTAAGAAGCCAAAGAAGCACCTTCATCTATGGCCACTCAAGGAACAAATCCCTAAGAAAAACTTCAGCACACCAAAATAACAGCATAAAATATGTAAAAGAGAGGATAATGTGATGTTATTGAGAGTCCTCTTTTTTCATTGATAAGAAAAAAGAGTGCTCTTAATAAAAGTGATCTTCCCCCCATTTTGCAAGATACAATTTCTTCCAGCTGGCAAGCCTATTCTCCATCTTTTCAACAATCAAATTCCAAAAACCACGCACCTTATGGGAGATTCCAGTGGTAAGCCTAAATATGTAACAGGAAGTTAACCCAACTTGCAACCCAAAATTGCTGCCTAGTCCGTAGCTTTGTTCAACCCACTGATACAAGCTCACTTTTATTTCAAATTGATACAACTTTAAAAAGAAGGAAACATCTAAGGAAACCAAGATGCTAATCATTTTCCTTGCAAAAACATATTATATCATCCGCAAAGAGAAGGTGCAAGATTTCCATGCTCACCTATTTCACCCTTCAACTTTAAATCCAAGCAATTGAAGCACCTTCAACAACTCTATGCAACGTCCTACTCACGATCTCCATCATTAAGATAAACAATAATGGAGATAAAGGATTCCTTGTCTCAATCCTCTAGAAATACCAAAGAAGCTGGTAGGACTACAAAAAACCGTTGATCATGATTGACAATTGAGTAGTAGATACACAAAAACGTATCCAATCCAGCCATTTCACTGCAAAACTGTATTTCTCAAAACAAGAACAGCAAGCAATCCCAATTCATGATCATAATCCTTCTTGACATCTAGCTTACAAAAACCACTGGATCAAGGATCTGCCTAGTTGGTCTTGAACTCAGAACATCATCCTTCACCCTATTCTTATATGGGGAGGAAGTGTCAATTGAGTTGCAGCTAATTGGTAAGTAGAATGAAAATAGTATGAACTCCTATTTAATTTCTAAGAGGGAGAACAAGATCTAAGGAATCTAACTTACATGAAAACTGTAGCCAATTCTTTTGCAGTACGAGTGCTAGTTAATACAGAAAGAAGGAAAAACTATCATAAAATCATTAGAACCACACCTTTCCTTCACCAATTAGTTTTCCAAGCTCTTCAATGACGAGAGATGTGCCTCCTGTTCCCAGTCCAATCACCATTCCAGATTTCACAAGTTCCACAGCCTTCTTAGCAAGGGCAAGCTTAAAAACATCTTGTGCTGCAAGAGTATTATTGAAAAATTATATGAAGTCCATTCAAATATGTAGAAAAAGAAAGGGTAAAAGATGTGGAAAGTAAACTAGACTGCACTACATAAACATGTAAAAAGTTTGAACTAGTTCCTCCAATATGCTAGAGTACAATCCACAAGAGAAAAGAATGTACAAAAATAACAGGAAAGAGTAATTACTTAACCAGTCCATGAAGTAACACACCATGCCAATGTTGACATACAAATCAGTGATAGATGTCCTTGTCCCCAAAACACATTTACAAGCAATTACAAACAGATTTACATAAGTACCTACAAAATATAAATATAGGAGCAATGGATGAATTCATGGGCCTAAAGGACTCGCAGCACATAGAGCCTGATGTCCAGATTTCAAGGCTAGAGTATAATGTGCTCTTTTTTTCCCACATGCAACAAACATAGGGTGGTGCATAACCTGCCTATGCATTAACCCCCATACTTATATGTGTCACAGCCGTTAATATTTTCTACTGGAAATGAAAGCAAAATCCATCACTTCAAAGACCACCAAATGAAGCTCTGCATTTCCACTATAAAACTAAAATCTGAAAAAAAAAATGCTAGTATGGATCTTTGAACTTACAGTTTTGGGAGTTTTCAAGGGCTGAACTTCTTCTCTTTAGATGATTGAGCGTGCTTTCAGATGTAGGATGGCCAGTATTTGGGAATAGGTGATGCTTGTCACCATTTGCTAAATGCTTAGTAACATTGACTCCTTCCACTGCAGAATCAACTATTTTTAAGAATTTTTGTTGTTACAAAGCCATAGGAATGAGCAAAACACAGCAGATGACTCTGAAAGTTTATGATTCAGTTCAAACTGACCATTCATAATGACCTATGCTTAACATGGGCAGTTGCACAAAATCACAAATGATAATTCTCACCTGATGGTATAATTTCACAGCTTGTAGCTACACCAACAAGAGAAGGATAATTTTGGTGCACTATTGCTTCCGCTGGATCTTTTGCTTTACTTCTCCTTTGTGCTCGAGGACCCCCACTTTTTTTGCATCTATTACTATGAAACATCCCTGGACTCAGTTCATGATTATGTTCAAGAATGACATGACACAGATGAAACTTCCCATCAGAGCCAAGTGCAACATTAACTTTGGCTTTGCAATTCGTTTTAGGAGACTGTCTCAATGAAAACTTTTTCTTTGCTGTGCTTTCCCGCTTTCCAGCTCTTGCACATGCAAGAGTAAAGTAATTTAACTTGCCATCATCCCTACACCTTGAACTTCTTCGGTATATACCAAAGCCTTCACGCTGAGCAAACTTGCTATAGTAATTACGCACCTCTTCCGGAGAGGCAAACACCATCCCAGCCCTGGGTGTTTCTACTTCTTCATTCCCCAACCCTCCCACATTGTGTTCCTCTACTTTGTCACCGTCAACTCTCTCCTTATCACAAGAAGACCTTTGATTATCATTCTCCAATGTCACATTTACCATAGAATCACCTTCCATCTCCTAATAAAATAACCCCCCAAAAACAAAATGTGGCCTCAAACTTGATTAATTGAATAAAACAGATTAGAAATGGCACAAAATGCTATAATTGAGGCTTATAGCAATCTAGAAAGTTGCCAAACAGGAATCTTTAACCAACCAAACAGTATCAAATGATCCAAATTATTCAGCCCCACAATGATCTCAATAAGTTCCTAGTAAATCCCACCAAAATTCAAAAAAGAATCACTAAGAGTTTATTTACTTCAAATCCCAATTCAAAAATTTCCACAGATTTAAAGGCTGAATGTTACATCCCAATTCTAATACAAGGGCCCTTTAAACATTGAGCAGAAAAAATTACCCAACGCCAAAAAAAAAAAAAAAAAAAAAAAAAGATTAATAACAGAGCAGATAACCCATAACCCAAAAAACTTTATGTACAACTGCAAGAAACAGATTTTTGTGAGGACCCACTTGGTTGCTCAGAAAATTAAGGCAAGGAAAACAAAACCCAGAAGTTAAATTCAATATTTTTTTCATGATTTGGAGCCTATTAAGCCTCATTTGATTTAGTTGTGCTAAATTTTTCACTTTCCTAAAGCTAAAATACCAAAAAAGAAAAGAAGTAGAATTCTAATTGATTTGAGAATTATCAAAAGTGTGCACTAGTTTATATTCTGGACAAACAAAGAAAGCATAGAAAGAAACAGTCACAATACAAGTAATGAGAGTCTTACGAATAGAGAGAGTCTGGGACTGAACTGGGGCTTCGCCAGAGAACAGTGTGTTGGGTTGGTGGGATGTACAACACCACATACACAAGAAGTGCAGCCAACACAAAAAACGCACCAACTCCCTTTGAAAATCAAACGACCGGTTACCTAAACACTTTGATTTTCAACTGTAGCCAACACTTATGGCATGTATAATGAAATGTTTTTTTTTTTTATTTTAATTATTATTTATTTATAACCATGAAATCTGTATTTATTTTATGTGAATAAATATAAGGTAGTTTGGCTGTAATGTTATAATAGGATAGAGTTATTTTCTTCCTTTTTTTTTTTTGACAGATTTGACAATTATTAGTTAGGCATACTTATTTCCTATCTAAATTTGTAGTATAAGTGCTTGTAAAGTGTGGTGAGAAAGGACCGGAGTTCAAGTTTTCAGGAAGGAACTTCACACGCATATACAATTAGATTAAGCTAGATTAGAATTCTATCTTTTATATATATATATATATATATATATATATATATATATATATAATGTAATATAATATAACAATAATTGTTTTTTAATGTACCTTATAACTTTAAAAATTAATATTTTTATATTAAATTAAATTAAATATATCAATAATATAACCAGTATTGAATAGTAAAATAGACATAAAGTTAAAGAACAAAATTATTATAGGTTACATAATACATATAAATTGTGCAAGTCCAAGTTTTAACTAAAAAAATTATAATATATTATAAAATAATTTAAAATCAATAATGAAACACCTTTTAAGTTTTAAATATGTTGAATTTTTTTATTTTTTATATTTTTTTATAATTGAAGTAGCATTTTGAAATTTTGATAATATAGTTTCACTCAAAGTAAATTATGTTAGAAATCTGGCTAAATTAAAAATTACAGCTTTAAAGATTTACTTTTCAATTTTTTCCCTAAAGTATCATTTTCTCTTTTCAATTTTATCCTATAACTTTCATTTGTTAGTTTGGCCCTTCCATACAGTACTTGTAATGGTACCCTTATGCCTTGAGCTCAAGCTTATAAGGCATAAGGGGGGCGCTTCTCCAAGCGATGTGGGACTTTGCAAAATGAGCATGCCCACACTCGCCAAGAGGACAAAGCCGTGCGGGGTGTCAAGCCTTACAGGTTACAAGGTCTAGCCCTTGGCCTGGGGTGAAAATCCCCCAAAGCGGACAAATAGATTGTGTTCCCACAATATATATATATATATATATATATATATATATATATAGATTAGGCTAAGCTAGAATTTCTATCTTGTGTATATATATAAAATATATATATATATATATATATATATATATATATATATATATTAATAAAAATCAACTAAAACCAACCTAAATATTTAATTTTTTTAGGCAACACATTCAAGTTCCAATTACATATTAAATATTAGGCATAACACATTTGTGGGGGTCAAAATGCAAAAGCTAGAGGGCACTATTGGTATTGTTGATCTACACAACTAATTTAAGAGAAATGTAAGGTAGAAATCTAGAATGGGGGAATTAAATAGACGATTCAAGAGAGAAGAAATTGAATCAAGACTTGTTATGGGCGAATATTGTTTTCCCCAGGGGGATACAAGGATAAAGGAAGTACAATACTACTTAGAGCTCTCCCCAGTCTCTCTCTCTTCTAGGATTGTTCTCCTATCAGCACACATTCCTGCCATTTTGTGATCATGAGGGCAAGTTTTAAGATTGTCCTCCTTATTCTGGCCAGTCAATCAGTAATAAATGTGGCAGTTGTTAGATGAGGAGAGTATTAAATGTAGAGGTGACTAATGAGTTAGGCTTTGCGTTTTTTCAGATGCATTCTCGTGGTAACTTGACGACGAGAAGCATGCGTTCTCGCGGTAACCTGACGAAGCAAAGCCATTTTCGTAACAAGGGGGGCATCCCTTAGTAATATATCGCCTCAACGTGAACTTGGTCCCCGCAGGATTTTCGGACGTGGTTCGCGGCGTACCTCTTTTGGACCACGGGCCCTGCCAAATCCCCTCGGGTCTCCATGTAAACGCCTTATCATGGAAGGTAGGGGTGTCTAGAGTACCCGAAGACTTGCCAGAATCGATCAGCCTGACTAGAACCGGAACCGATCTGTCATGACCGGACTAACACCTCTGACGGGTCGATGACGAGTCCCAATCTTCATAACCCAACCCCGATGGGTCGTGTGGCGGTTTTGTCCTCAAAAACCCGATCTACTCGACCTGCCTGAAAAAATCTCAAAAAGAAGGCCAAAATTCGACGACGTTTGGGCTTCTCAGTTTCGATTTGGCCACGTTTGGCCTTCCTTTACTTAGATCCGCCCAAATCCTCACTCAGATATGCTTAAATCTGGTGAATATAGCCCAGATCTACTCAAACTCAACCAAACTTCGGTAAGCTCGACTCTAACTTGGCCAAATCTCGGCCAGATTTCCATAGATACGAAAGAATATCGGCCAAATCTTTTTAGATCCGACCAAATCTGATGAGATCCGGCCAGATTTTGGCCAAAATCTGGCGAAATCACAAAACCCAAAACTGACCGATTATTACCCAAAACTCGATACGACTTGACCTGATTGATCTGAAACTTCCCATGGGTCGGTTGTGGGTCGAAATTTTCCCTACCCGAGAAGGTTGGGTCAAGTTTGGGTTGGGCACAAACTCAACCTGGCCTGACCTGTGGACACCCCTAGTGGAAGGGACTCCCTAACTTTCAGTCCTTGGTCTAAGGCCTTCGTGGTGAGCTCAGACACACTCCCCCACAACATTAAAGTTCCTAGTAACACATTCAATACCCATAACCCATTCAAGTTCTAAAAATCTACATAATCATGATTCTAAGTTCAAAATACATATTTTCCTTTAAAAAAAGTTCAAAATACATAACTACATATTAATTAGACATGACATGGTTCCATCCATGATCTATGTTCAAAATGCATGATTATACTACCATTCAAGTTCAATTTTTTGACATGGTTATATGTAGTTAACTTGCCCCACCCTTTCTTAAAAGTCACCATGAATTTTAAGTGAAATTTGTGGTACCTTTGTATTAGAATCATTTTCTCTCTTCCTTGTGTGTGTATTTGTCTCTCCAAAAAAAAATATCGAGGTTCATGTTTGTAATAAATATGCATTAGTTATTACTTTCAATGCCCATTATCTCTGTTGAGGGAAAAAATGGCCAACAAAAGTTTTCAAAGCTTATTATTTATAGCCAAAAAAAGAAGAAGAAGAAGAAAAAAACATTATAGTCTTTTCATCATAAACAGAATAAGCTAATATAACTCATAAAAATGACGCATGATAAGTTTCATACCAGTACTTTATCGTAGTATGTTTTTCTATCACAAGCATTCATCTTCATATTAATTATCATCCCATCTAAAATCATTTTTCTCACGAATATCTTGAATGGTATTCGATATGCTCTTAACACAACATAACAAAACATAATTGTCCTTACAAAAATACATAGAATTAAATTTATATTACATTATCAACCATATTAAAAATAAATAAATTAAACACACAAATTTACTCATTTTCTCTAGTTATATAATTATCTCACAGTGTGTGACATATCCTTTTGTCGTTCCATTCTTTAATTTCTTCTTCAAGTTTCTGTTATGCTTGTTGGACATGCATTATCTTGCTAGGGGAAAATTCTTAAGAATTACTCCTAAGAATTATCTTGCTAGGTACATCTCATTAGAATCAATCCTAATAATATGATTGTGAAAGAGATAACATACCAAATATTCTTATGTTTCGAATGACCCAAATGTTTTTGCATCAACACATAAAAAAAAGTTTCAAGAATCCAAAGTCCAAACCCTTTCTCAATATAGTAGATCACAATGAAGATTAACAAATGTTAGATCATTCACATATATTTTCTACTGAGTCACCACTAAAACTCTTTCAAATAGTATCAGACACTTAGATAGGGAGACACATTCCATTTTTATTACCATATTCAACAAATTGTTTTTACAAAAATCACTAATAGTAAAAATTAATCTTACGCCCAAAAAGATTAAAAAAGAAAAAAGAAAAAGAGAAATTGTTCTATTCCTATAATCCCTTTGGAACCTTTAGATGCGTAGGTAGTATTTTCATGGAATATTGGAGAAAAAATAGAGTTTAGTGTGAGATGCATTAAAAAGTGAATAGGTAAATAGGAAAGGTCGATTTTATTAAAATTTGGCTAAAAATATGAATGAAATTCAGCCGTTGATTAAGCGGGAAAAAAAAAAAAAAACACTGCTCAGTAAAGTTTTTATGTTAAAGGTCAGTACCACTGTACACGTTTTCTTGGTTTCTCATTTTTTGTCTGTTTCTATGTGTCTCTTTTTAAATATTCTTGGGTTTTTAATGGTCAAATTAATATTAGGAAGAACCCTACTTGTTTTCCCACCCTGATAATATGACTGCTCTTGTATCTGTTGGCTTCCACACACACAGACCTGTCTCCAGATTGGTCTGAATATCATAAGATTGCATAGTTTCGTAGGGTTCTAAACAGACTTTCTTTCTTGGCTTTGTCTGTTTCTTCAGTGTCTTTTTTCTTTCTTTGGTTTCAATTATCAAAATACTCTTACAGATGAAAACCCTACTTACTTTCCTGAATTTCTTGTAGATCTCTTTCAAAACTCAGAGTTTCACTCGAAAAAATTCGGTGTTTGGAGGTAAGGGTTTTCCCATAGCTAGCCTAGCTAGCCATTTTGTTCGGCTTGTTTTGATGCTTTTCAATTTTCATCAGTCATAGAGAGTAACACATTCCATTAAGCAATCATGAGGTCAGTCAGTTCTTTGCTCGACATCTTTAAAATCTGTGTCTATCTTCAAGTGGCTATCTTCATCACTCTCATTCGTGGTTATGTCATTTCTTCTTCAAGTTTTCGCTTAACTTTGTTTGTATCCTTGTTGGTCCTTACATTTCTATCCCCTGCTCATCATGCTGAAAAAGACATGTCTTTGATTGAGTTTTTCTTTACCATCTTAACTAGCGCATCATCTTTTGTCATTAGCGAATCCCCATTAATTGTGATTCTTATCCTGACTGATCCATCAGTCATATCTACAATTCAACCTCGGTTGCAAAGATTTATAGCTAATCGTCATTCTTCTTCTTCTCCTTCCAACAATATTGATTGGTCCCTTCTCCCCCTAGATCTTGTTCAAGAAATTGTAAATCAAATAACTACTTTCAAAAATTATATAGCGGCTAAAGGGGTTAACCGAGATTGGCGATCTGCTGGTTTAAGCATTAGTAGAAGAGCTCAGCTTCCTCTTCCTGGGCTGATGCTTTCTGAGCCACTATTAACTGACATGCGAACATTATTTAGCCTCTATGACAGCAATCGTCATCAATTACATCTATCTGAAGTCCGCGGAAAACGTCGTTATGTAACCCAACTTGTGCACCTTATAAAAGGAAAGCGAATTAATCTTCCACCACTGGACACAATTCGAAGACTGGCTCCTAGAGAAGAGTGGTTTTGCCTTGTACACAAATTCGTTCTTCTAAAGGACCCTTCCGATGAGTCAACATTCCTTGTCATCGCAATTTTTGGCCCTATGAATAGTTTGGCTTTTACTAGAGTGAGACTGGGACCTGCTTTGAACAGAAGAGGAGAAGGTGAGTGGGTTGTTGTTGCCAATCCAGAGAATTTGAAATTCAAGGATGTTGCACGTTTTAATGATCAAATATATGCACTTTGTGACAATGCCAAGCTGGTTTGCTTTGAACCTGATGCTCCTTTGGAAGAAATGGTCCAAGTAATTGCTGACCATCCAGAAGATGTAGGGGAACATCGAAAAATATATTTGGTGGAGTCATTGGGAAATCTTTATGCTGTTTTTCATAACGGATTTCTTATTCCTTCAGAGAGGACGCATGAGACTACATCTTTTTTTGTCTACAAGTTCAACAATGCATCAGCTTGGGAGGAAGTGACACACTTGGAAGGTCAAGCTTTTTTTGTTGGTGATGGCAACTCTTTCTCCGGGCGCTTTCCTACAAGCACTATCCCTAGCAGAGGTGATTGCATTTACTTTACTGATGACCATTGGGATTGGCGAAAGTTCCCTAGAGTGGCATATGGAGGCTATGATGTGGGACTGTTTGACATGGAAATCAGGGATATCCTACCCCTGACATTTGGTATGGACAAACCTCGTTTTTATTCTCGACCTATTTTTGTTACGCGTAATGACAAACTTTAGTTGACTTTGTTTTCTCTGATACCATTTGCTTAGTTGAAAGAAGTGTGTAGAAGTGGTGTTTAGACTTCTTTGGTGGCCATATACAATTTGGTATTCTGGTTTGTAAGCAGCATACAAACTAATTTCTAGAATATATATGCTTGTGATGCTGTGATTTAAGTAAATGTGTATCTATTTATCTTTTGTTCTGGATTTGATATACAAAATCTGAAAATTCAGTTTAGATTGTTCAGAGAGAGCTTCAAAAAAGAGTAAATGAGTACAGCATTCCCATTGCCAACAAGCTTTTGGATTGGTTTGCTTTGTTGCTTCAGAATGCAACTCTGGACTAAAGCGTATGCAGTTTCTTCTTCTTTATAACAAAAACCAATCCGCCTCCTAACATCATCTCTAATGGCTTCTATCTTACTGATGAGTGCCTTCCATCTTGACATTGCTATTATGAATCCTTGTGTTTCTTTGCAGCCATATACAGTAGATTGTAGCAGCCCAAGCAATCTTGCATAGCTTCATTTGAAAATTCTTCCCCTGATCTCCTAGTGAAAGAGCACAATTTCAAAACTTTTAGCCATAATGTTCTAGTGAAAAACACTAAAAAACAAATGGTTTCTACTCTTAATTTGGCTTCTGCATGAAGCACACAATTCTCCCTTTATCAGGAACTTAAGTCCAAAGAATCAAAGAATAAAAGAGAAGAGAAGAAAGGATTAAAGAATAAGAAGCAACAGAAGAAAGAGCTAAACGACACTGCAAGCTAAGTTCAGCACAGGAGCAACGACTTGTAGCTTTAGTTGATAACTTAAGTCCAGAATGTATCACACGTGCTTTGTAAATTAATCTTCACACGTGTTGTAACTGATTCCACTAATCACGGTTAGTTAGTTAAAGCATTTGTTAGTTAGTTAAGCCCCTCTGTTTTGGGCATTAGGTTCAGGGTTGTATATATACCAGAATAGTGTACATATACAATCAATTCATCAATTAGAGAATTCCATTTCAATCTTTCTCTCAGTTTTCTCTCTCTGAGTTTATAGACATTTTCTATTCTTTGCTTTTCACTTCGTTACATGGTATCAGAGCTCGAGCCCTCTTCAATGGCGTCGAATACTCAAACTGGTTCATCTTCTCAGCGAGAGCTAACTCCAATGGAAGATCCACGTAGTCCATTTTTTCTGCACCATGGTGAAACACCAGGCGCGATTCTGGTTACTCAACCATTAACTGAGAACAACTATCCTATGTGGTCCAGAGCAATGATTATGGCTTTGGATGCCAAAAGCAAGCTCGGATTTGTTGATGGCACCATAAATGCATCAATGGCTATCACGCCATTAGAGAAGAAAGCTTGGTCTAAATGCAATTCAATGATCTCTTCTTGGATCTTGAATTCAGTGTCTCCTCATCTCACTGCCAGTGTGATTTACAGAGATACTGCATTCGAAGTATGGAACACTCTCAAGAAACGATTCTCTCAAGCAAATGGACCAAGAATCTCTCAGCTACAAAAGCAAATTTCAACTATGATGCAAGGTGCTGCCACTGTAACAGGTTTCTTCACTGATCTTCAAGCTGCCTGGGATCAGCTATAGAATTTCAGGCCTTCACCTTGTTGCTCATGTGGAAAGTGTACCTGTGGTGTGAATGACAAGATTACAACGTTTCAGCACCAAGATTCCCTTATGCAATTCTTAAATGGCTTGAATGACTCTTACTCTCAAGTCAAAACACAGATACTTATGATGGAGCCTAGTCCTTCCATTGATAAGGCATTCTCTTTGGTTATTCAAGAGGAAAGGCAAAGGTACTCAGGTTTCAATGTTCCTCCTACGGTTGAATCAACTGCTCTTGCAGTTAGGAATCAAAGCTTCAATCAAGGAAATTCGTATCCAGGAAATAACAAGAAAGGTTTCAATGCAAAGGGGAGACCTATGTGCAGCCACTGTGGCAAGCTTGGACATGTTATGGAAAAATGCTATAAATTAGTAGGTTTTCCCCCAGGTTACAAGCAAAAAGGCAGGGTAGCAATGGCCAATCAAGTCTTGATTGAAGATGATCAAGGAAGTTTTGGCAATTCTGGAGTTTCACAGGGAAATACCTTTCCTTTCACATCTGAGTAGTGTCAACAGATAATCACAATGCTTAATTCTCATCATGCATCCACATCTGGTGCTCTCAATGATGAATTACACCTAGCCAACTCTGCTCTTTCAGGTAATCTGTGTAATTCTTGGTCAGATTTTGTTTCCTTAGATTTGCATCATTCAGTGTTTGCTGTTAATCCTGTCAATAAAACTGCCTATGGTAAAAATATATGGATCCTTGACATTGGGGCCACAGACCATATTGTTCATTCACTATCCTTATTTACACACATTACTAGTTCCATTTCCACATTTGTTCAATTACCTAATGGTGAAAAGGTAATAGTTACACACATAGGAACAATCCAAGTTACTCCAACACTAAAACTTGAGAATGTACTCTGTGTTCCTTCTTTCAATTTCAACCTAATTTCTGTCAGCAAATTAACCAAAACACTTTCATGTTGCCTTGTTTTTCTATCAACTTTGTGTTTTATACAGGACCTCACTTGTTGGAAAACGATTGGAGTGGGTGAATTACATGACAATCTGTATTTGCTGAACACTGCATCAACTTGCAAATCAGTTCCAGCAGCTTCTTCAACCATTGAGTCTATTTTTCAGTCCTTTGTTAATTCTGTGTCCAATTCTCTGTCCATTCCTAGTGTTACCAAACCTTACCTTTGGCACATGAGATTAGGACATGCCTCTGATAATAAACTTCATGCTTTACAAAATTACATTCCTGATGTACAATCATTTCATAGCAATAAAGACTGTATTTTGTGTCCCATTGCAAAACAGAAGAGACTTCCTTTTTCCTCTTTTAATCATGTTTCAACTCATGCTTTTGATTTGATCCATTGTGATGTTTGGGGACCATTTGCTACAATGACTCATGATGGGTTCAAATACTTTCTTACCATTGTAGATGATGCCACACGATCTACTTGGATTTACCTTATGAAATCAAAAGCTGACACTAGACCCTTACTGCTTTCATTTTATAACATGATAGTTACACAATTTCATGCCCATATCAAGATTATTAGAACTGATAATGCCCCTGAATTCTTCTTCAAAGAGTTTTATGCTAGCAAAGGAATCATCCACCAACATTCCTGTGTTGCCACTCCACAACAAAACTCAGTTGTGGAGAGGAAACACCAGCACATTCTAGGAATTGCAAGGGCTTTAAGGTTTCAATCTAATGTTCCTCTTTGCTATTGGGGTGAGTGTGTGTTGACTGCTGTTCATCTCATAAATAGATTACCTGTTCCACTTCTTAATCAGAAAACTCCATTTGAAAAACTCTATGGCAAACCTCCATCCTTTGATCATTTAAAGGTTTTTGGTTGCCTTTGTTTGCATCTACCTTAACCCATAACAGATCAGAGTTTGATCCTAGATCATCCTCTTCTGTCTTTCTTGGTTACCCGTTTGGTGTCAAGGGTTACAAATTGCTTGATTTAAATACCAAACGCATTTTTTTATCAAGGGATGTTCACTTTCTTGAAACTGTATTTCCCTTCATATCACCTCCTCATTCTCTTTCTCCTCACACAAGTGTTCCTTTGTCTCACCTTTTTCCTTCTATTGCTCAACCACCTGCCTCCTTTTTTGATTTTCCCACATCAGCTGGACATTCTGGTTCCCATATTTCTGCTTCTCCAAATCATGATCCTTCCAATGGTAGCAATGGTATTGACCTCTCTCATTTAGATGCTTCTCATTTAGATGATTTTCCTCCTACCAATTCTGCAGATTCTGCAGAAATCCTTGCTGATATCTCTGCAGATCCTATCTCTTGTCCATCTAGTCAACCTGCTTTACCTGCCAGCATTCCAATCCATCCTTCTCCACTTTTATCTGCAAGTTCCCTTCCAACCAATCCATCTCAGTCCTCTATTCCATTAAGAAAATCTTCCAGGGCGTCTAAACCTCCTGCCTACCTCACTGATTACAAGTGCAGCACAGTTGTTCATGAAATTCTCCCTCCTTTTTCTACCAATAAGTCAGGTACCTCTTTTCCCTTGTCTAATTACCTCAGTTCATCCAAATTATCTCCCAACTATGCACACTTTTGTTCCCTTATTTCTGCCATACCCGAACCCACATCTTACCATGAGGCAGTCCAGAATCATCATTGGCAGGATGCTATGGCCTCTGAAATTGCTGCTTTGGAAGCAAATCAGACCTGGACTATTACACATTTACCTCTCCATAAAAGAGCTATTGGGTGTAAATGGGTTTATAAGGTTAAATACAATGCTGATGGTTCTTTGGATAGATACAAGGCTAGGCTTGTTGCAAAGGGTTTTACTCAACAGGCTGGCTTGGATTTCACTGATACTTTTTCTCCAGTTGCAAAGCTTACTACTGTCAAGACTTTGCTTGCAATTTCTGCTGTGAGAGGTTGGCATTTAGTTCAGCTTGATGTGAACAATGCCTTCCTTAATGGTGATCTCCATGAAGAAGTCTACATGTAGTTACCTCAGGGGTTTCACAGCAAGGGGGAGAACTTAGTTTGCAAGCTCAACAAGTCTTTATATGGTCTTAAGCAGGCATCAAGGCAGTGGTACTCCAAATTTTCTACAACCATTTTGAAATATGGTTTCAGACAATCAAAATCTGATTACTCCTTATTCACTAAGAAGGTTGGTTAGATTTTCATAGCCTTGCTTGTTTATGTTGATGACATTCTCATTGCAAGTAATGATGTCCAAGCAGTTGAGGATCTCAAGAGTTCTTTGCATCATGATTTCAAATTAAAAGACCTTGGAAATTTGAAATACTTTCTTGGTCTTGAAGTTGCTAGATCAGAAAAGGGAATCTCATTATGTCAAAGAAAGTATGCATTAGGAGTCCTTAAAGATGCTGGTATGACAGGTTGTAAACCTAGCAAGATACCAATGGAACAAAATTTGAAACTAAGTAAACATCAAGGAGAGTTGTTGGTTGATCCTAGTGTTTATAGGAGGTTAGTTGGAAGGTTGCTATATCTGACCATAACAAGGCCAGATATCACCTATTCAGTCCATAAGCTAAGCCAATTCATGGCCAAGCCCAGAAAACCACATCTTGATGCAGCTTATAAAATATTACAGTATATTAAAGGTTCCCCTGGTCAAGGCATTTTACTGTCATCAAGGTCAGACTTACAATTGAAGGCATACACGGATGCAGATTGGGCTTCTTGTGTTGATACTAGAAGATCAACTACTGGATTTTGTGTGTTCTTGGGAGACTCATTGATCTCATGGAAATCCAAGAAACAATCTATTGTTTCCAGATCCTCAGCTGAAGCTGAGTATAGAGCAATGGCCATGACTGTTTGTGAGATGTCTTGGTTGCTAGCTTTATTGAAAGATTTGGAGGTTAATCACCAACAACCTGGCATGCTTTTCTGTGATAATCAAGCAGCAATCTACATTGGTGAGAATCCTGTTTTTCATGAGCGTACGAAACACATAGAAGTGGACTGTCATTTAGTTAGAGATAAGGTGCAAGAAAGGGTGATTCGTTTGTTTTTCACTCCTACTCATACGCAGCTTGCAGACCTGTTTACTAAGGCTTTATGCAGTCAACAATTGAAGGTTTTAATTTCCAAGATGAATGTGTTAAACATACACAGTTCTGAGTCTCATCTTGAGGGGGAGTATCAGGAACTTAAGTCCAAAGAATCAAAGAATAAAAGAGAAGAGAAGAAAGGATTAAAGAATAAGAAGCAACAGAAGAAAGAGCTAAATGACACTGCAAGCTAAGTTCAGCACAGGAGCAACGACTTGTAGCTTTAGTTGATAACTTAAGTCCAGAATGTATCACACGTGCTTTGTAAATTAATATTCACACGTGTTGTAACTGATTCCACTAATCACGGTTAGTTAGTTAAAGCATTTGTTAGTTAGTTAAGCCCCTCTGTTTTGGGCATTAGGTTCAGGGTTGTATATATACCAGAATAGTGTACAGATACAATCAATTCATCAATTAGAGAATTCCATTTCAATCTTTCTCTCAGTTTTCTCTCTCTGAGTTTATAGACATTTTCTATTCTTTGCTTTTCACTTCGTTACACCCTTTTATCCCTATTTTGCAACTCTACTTGAAATCATTAAAATTTCAGAATTTGGACTTCACTACGATAACCAAAAGGCCAAGGTATTGGTCTATTTGCAAGGAGGCTTGGGCTCCCACTAGACCCCTAATCTCCATCTTCTCACATTCCTTTCTGTGTACTAAAGAATATGGTAGTCTTATCTCTATTAACTTTCTGCCCCAATGCTTGCTTGTAGGTATCAAGACTGTAACACAACTGATACATCAAGGTTCAATTTTTAACACACCATTAGATTGTTTGGAGAGAACCCTAAAACTAAGTAAATAATATAGCATGCTAATTGCCAACAAACATTTCGATTGGTTTGCTTTTGCTTCAAAATTCAAATCAAAGCAAAGGAGATGCAATTTCTTATTGTTTTTAACAAAAGCCAACCCTCCTCCTAACATATATTTTGTAGGTATATATGATAGATTGAAGCAGCCCAAGCAATTTTACATAGCTTTATTTGAAACCTTGTTCCCTTAATCTTCTAGTGAAAAACACAATTTCAAAACTTCTTGTCTTAATGTCCTAGTGAAAAAACAGTAAAAAACAAATTGTTTCTGTACTTAGTTTGGCTTCTGCAGAAACCACACTACACAAGAATTCTCCCTTAAGTTAGCAAGTTTGTATCGAGTAGAGAGTCTGTTATTAACATAAAACTTACTGATGAATGAATGCCAGGAATAGCATCAGGGAACCAAATCATTTTTCACCATTCATCCTAATGTTTTGTTGTACAAAGCTCATTCCAAGTTGAACTACAAGTGTACTGACCTGTCTTAGGAGTCCGATGCATAAAACCTTCCTCCTCAGGTTTACTTGATATTTTTATATATATAAATAAGCAAACCAGAATATCAAAAATCTCTCCTCCAAGCAGATATAACAACAGGAGGAAGACAAGGTACAGAAAATACGTACAAATAGCTATATATATTTTACAGCCCATTTACAAAGAAAGTGAGCTATTAGAAATTACAACTTACAGCCCATTTACAATGACATTCATTGCGTTAATGCAAAAATATTTAGATAGATGTGCATGGCATGGTATTTAAAGCTTTAGTACAACTCAGAAGTCACAACATATTTTTGGGATCCATAAGCATATATATGTTGGAATCATAAAAGTTAGCAGTAGCAATTATAGAGATTCCAATTTTCAACACCTTCACACGTGTGAGAACTTGTTAGAGGAGGATGCGAATGCTGATTTGACTGATGTATCAAACATTCAAAGAGGCTTGGACCTATTCGATGTTCCTAGTTAGACGTTACTTTCCTTCCAAAGCTAGCTCACTTGTATACGCTATTCTAAAGCCATATAAATCAAAGGAAATCATTGACCATTTGTTACATACACTGATGTAACACTGCGGTGAGAATAAGGAGTTAATACACAGTTTTTCAAGAGAGAGCATGTTGTGATTTTTGTTAATAAATTTGTCTAAAAAGTGTTAAAAAAGATTTACTAGATTTTCAAAACCTGAAAAAAAAAAAAAAAAAAAAAAAAAAAAAAAAAAAAAAAAAAACTTTAACAATTCTCTAGAATCTCTCCACTTGGATTCTTTAAAGTTTCTCTTAGCTTTTTTCCTCTTGCCTCAATCAACAGTACTACTTGATTTTATTGAAAACGGAAGCACAGAATTGAAAAGCAGCTAAAGACTAAAGACTGAAATTGAAAACAGAGAGTAAAGAAAAGGAAACAGAGCAATAGAAAATGAAGTAGAACTAATGCTATGTTTGGAAGTTTGGAGGGAGAGGAGAGTAGGACTTCATCTTGGAATCTACATCATCGGAAGATTCATCTGTATCACTGCTCTTTGCCTTCAAGGCCATGCTCTTGCCCTTACCCGACTTTCCAATCCTTGATAATCCTAGCTCGTAAGTCTACAGATTACCAACCAGCTCTATCAAAGGAATTTTGTCAATATCCTTTGATTCTTCTATTGTCGTAATCTGGGCATGGAATCTCTTGGGTAGAGACCTGAGCACTTTCCTTACAATTTTAGGTTCAGGAATGGTTTTCCCAAAATTGAAGACTGAGTTTACTATGTCCTTGAGCTTGGCATAGAACTCATCGAACGACTCATCCTCCTCTATCTTTATTTCTTCAAAACTTGTAGTGAGCCTCTGAAACTTTGAATCCTTGACAGCCTTTGTACCCTCATAGGTTGTCTGGGGGATGGTCTATGCTTCCTTAGCAGTTTCTGTGGAGGATATCTTCTTAAACTCCTCATTGGTGACTGCACTGAATAAGACATTCAATGCTCTGCTGTTGAAGTTTGCCGTCTTGATCTTTGCATCATCCCAATCGGCTAGCGCTTCCTTTGGCTTGGTCCAGCCAATCTCCATAACTTGCCACACCTTCTCATCTAGAGACTGCAAGAAAACTCTTATGCGTACTTTCCAGTATGCATAATTAGTGCCATCAAATAAAGGAGGTATGATTAATGACTGTCCTATATCCATGACAAACAGAGGTCAATGGGTCAACACAGCAAAGATTAAACCTAATCAGAGTGTGTCTGCTCTGATACCACTTGATAGGCCACAAACTGAATAACCTCTTGTGATAGAAATTAATTAATTAATTAGCCAAGTTATTAATTAATCAACTTATCATGCAAACGCGTGGTAGCACAAACAAATCACCAATAAACTAATTATGCAGCGGAAAATAAATAACACGGTAATTTGTTTACGAATAGGGAAAAACCTAACGGCAAAAACCCCACCGAGTGATTTTCAGGTTACAACTCTCGAAACTCCACCATTATCACAACAAGCGGTTACAAGTAAAGGAATCCTAAGTGCCTTACCAACCTACAGTTGAACCCTTACTCCAATACCCAATTGGACTTGTTCTATAGTAACAGTTTCCCCTTTTGATGCATGGCTCCCAAGTACGAAACTAACAGTTACGTGGATCCCAGTGTGCGACTTCAAACACCAACTACGAAGATTGTCGGCTGCAAAGTTCTTCAGTTCATCCACACGATGAAGATCAAGAAGATGCTTGGTCACAAAACCCTACGGTGCAAATACACAACAACTTCTTCAAGAGAAAGAGATGAACTAAGTCAAGAACTTCGTCTCCGGTCATAATTTGCTTGAACAGAGTTTGCTTAATACTTGTGCAACTTGTGTACCGTTTTACTGCTTTTAAAACAATCTTTTTATATGTCTAGGGTTAGTAGAAAAGAAGGCTCAAAGACATATTCACGGATCCCAAGAAAATCATATTTGAATTCTGAAATTCTTAAACCTCGACAGATAGGAGGTGTCGAGCAGCTATCGAGAAGTTGTCGAGCTTTAATGAATTTGCACTCTTGCTAGATTTCTTAAACAGACTTGAAGGCTTCAGTATTTAATCTTGAAACGTGATTTCTTGAAGTATTTAAACACATCCTAAGTCTACCCATATACAAGTAAAGTGCGTTTTGTCAAAAAATAAGTCAATTACATAAAATCATGACATATGTTCTTAACATGTGAAACATATATGTCCTAACATATTTGCTTTCACTTTTGGTGAATTTTAAAAATATTTTTCAATAATGGTAGTTTTTGTTAATATTTTGTCGCAACAAATTTGCATGTTAGGATATGGAGTTATCAAAGTATTATAATGCTGTATTATATTAATCAATTCAATTTTGATAAACCCGTTTTGTGAATTTTAAAAATATTTTTCAATAATGGTAGTTTTTGTTAATATTTTGTCGCAACAAATTTGCATGTTAGGATATGGTGTTATCAAAGTATTATAATGCTGTATTATGTTAATCAATTCAATTTTGTTTTGGGATTGTGTATTTTATTTGTATTTGACAGATATTTATTGGTGTATCCGTTTGTGTACAAATTTTTGTTTGATAAACCCGTTTTGTGTACAGTAATAGATGATTGTAATTTTATTTTTCATGAATCCTATACATCATTCAGTTTTACTTGGGGTAGCAACAAAAAATTGCCCAAATAAATACAAATCAGCCAAAAGGCCCAAACAATGTACAACAAAAATCGGCCATTTTAAAAAATAAAAATAAAAAATAAAATGATATCCCTCCCCAAATTCACATCAATTTGAAGCAAATATCACATTTTTGCTAACCCATATTTTTTAGAGGTCAGTTCATCAAAATGCCTCAAACAAGTGATTAAATACAAAATTAAACACTAAAACTCTTGGTACCCCGGCTCTTATCAGCTTCTCTGCAAGCTACTTCAAACTATGGAGAATGGTGGCCAACATGTTGGGCAGGAGGATCTGGGCTTGGTGGTTTACCTGAATTTGGTACGTGATAGTGAGGATAACAATGGAAAGAAAACGAAAATAGCTACACACAGTGGACAACAGGTGTAGAGTATCTTCATTATTAAGTGAAAGTGGTAACGTTAGTTACTGGAAACTTACATGAAAAGTACCTATATAAATTTACGTTGGTACTGTAGCTGTGAAAGCAAATGCATAATTTTAGATGATTTGAAGGAAATTTTTTTGGGTATGTTGGTCAAAATTTTGCATTTAACGCATTTTACATGGGTTTATTTAAGTGCTCTTGGGATCATTCGTTGATAAATACCAAATAGAAACATTTTTGGTAACTTGCAGCCAAAACAACAATTTTAGAAAAATATTATTCAAATGCTCCCTTGTGATGTTTATAAATTTATTATATTAAATTTTGTTTAATTTAAATTTCTGAATGATCATCTGTGCAAAATTCGTGGACCGCCCTTGGGCAATGTTAATACTAAAATTCTTTAAATATTCCTGTTATTGATATCTCACACTAACTTTTAGAGCGGGATTTTTTTTTTTTTTTTTTAAGGCCAAACCATCATTCTTTCATTTATAAAATTTTAATAGAGTCCTGATACAAAACGTCCGCAGCTGGTATTGGAGTCTTCCAACCACTAAGATATTCTTAACATATCTAGCTGTTACATGTGCTACCTTATTTTAGCGGGAAACTTTTTTTTTTTTTTTGGTTAAAAGGGAGTAGTATTAAATTAACTAGCCATAAAAGGCGATGTTCTGGCTGAAAGCCTTAGAGTACACAAACCATTAGCATCCGCATTTAAAATACTACATAAGCCCTCATTGGGCGATGCATCAAGAACAACAAAATTTCCAGGAAAGGAACAACCCGCTCTAGCAAGGTTATAGGTGCATCTATTCGCCTCTCTAAGCACATGGGTGACCTTGACATGCTGGAACTGCTCCAGGAGGTACTTGCAGTCATTGAGCAAAGCAGCACATGAGTTATTAATGGCTTTGTTAGACAGCACAAGGTTGACAACAACTTGGGCATCTAATTCAACATGTAGGTGGTTAATTCTAAGTTGGGCCGCAAGCATCGGCCCATCCCGCAAGGCCCAAAATTCAGCAGCCACACTTGTAGTCTTTCCAATATTCCCCATAAAACCCTTCACCCATTTCCCATTATGGCAGGAAACTTTTTGGCATGAAGATAATTGGTGATTGGCCGGGACGAGTTAGATATTGGCACCCTTAAGCGGCCAATGTCGTAAGATTGCATTTGCAGGGAAATTGTACTCTCAGAGTACTGTAATGGCCTATTTGAAAGTTTAAAAATAGAGGGGAGTAGAGTAAAAGGAGGGAGAGTAATTTAATTAACTTGTATGGAAGTTTTTTAAGGAAGGGGATGGAGGAGTTTGGAAGGATTTGGATGGATTTCAATCACTTTTAACTCTTCATTTTTAATTCTCCCAAATTTAAGAAATTTTGAAAAGAAATAGAGTAAATAAATTATTGACTAAATAAATTTTTTAATTTATCATTTTTAAATTAATAATAGAACAAACATTACCGTGACCCTTTTTTAAATTCTTAGCGGTCTAATTACAGAAACTTTTTCAGTGTCTTTTTCTTTTCATTGGCTTAATGGTCAAAATTACTTTTACTGATACAAGCGCTACTTACTTTCCCAAACCGATCTCTTTGTGACAGCTCTGGTATCTGGTTAGCAAGCTTCCACACACAGCAGACCTAGATCTAGATTGGTCTGAATTTGCTGTTGACCTCGGTCAAAACTCGGCGTCAACGGGTATTTGGAGCTAAGTTTGTCCGCGATAGTGATCGGCTTGTTTTTGAGGTTTTCAATTTTCATCAGTCTATAGAGTAACACACTCAATTCCATCATGAGGTTAGTCAGTGCTTTGCTTGACTATTTTGGTCATTTTTTCCGTAGGATCATCATTCTTTTCCGCCGTTATGGTATTTCGTTAAGGTTCCCCAGTATTCTTTTGGTAATTGCGTTGATCTTGACAGTTCTGATCCCTGGCATTTCTTTGGCCGAGCATTTCAGAGCGATATGTATAACTGTGTTTTCTATTGTCCTACTTGAATCTGGGTCATATTTACCAATTATCAATGCTTGTATAAATAGAGCTCTAGCTTTTGTTTTTGAGGATCGAGAAAGATTTCGAGTTAGTAGTTTTTCTTACTTAGCTGCATCAGACCCTCTCTTTCTCACTCTTACCCGCATTCGTTCCCTTTTATTTTCCATTTTCATTTTCTCCTCCTTTTCCTTTTCCATTTTCTCCTTCTTTTTCTTTTTCTTTTTCATTTTCTTTATATTTTTCTTTTTCCCTTTCTTTTTCTCCTTTGTTTATTCCTTTTCCAATTTGAGAAGATATGTCATCTCCACTCTCAGTCGCCGTTCTGGGATTTTTTTAAGGCTCATCTATTTTCAACTTTCTAATTTCATCACCTTCAGTGATAATGTCATTTCGTCTTCAATTTTTCAATTATATCTACTTATATCTACTATCCAAACTTGGTTGGGAAGATTTCTAGTTAATCGTTCTTCTTTTTCTTCTTCCACTTCTCTTGTGACCTCCAACAATATTGGGTTAGAACCTAATGGACCTCAGGCTCCCAACTTGTCTGAACTCCCCGCAGATATGATCGATGAAATTGGAAATCGAATACGTATCAAAGATATTAAAGCGATTTTAACGTTTTGCTACCCCTGTAATTCTGCTTGTATCGAAACTACAACCTGGTCTTTGTTTCCATGGCTGATGCTTTCTGACAAACTAGATTCTGGTCTGCGAGGTTTCATTAATCTCTGCAACAACAAATTTTACTTGTTAAAACTGCCTACAATTCACGAAAAACGTTGTTGGGGATCTCCACTCGGTTGGGTTGTAACCTTGGGTGCTGATTATGTATCCCACCCTTGTGCACCTTATGAAAGGAAAGCTAATTGATCTTCCACCACTAGGCACAATTCGAGGACTGGCTGGTATACATCTAGAGTGGTTTCGCCTTGTACACAAATTCATCCTTTTCAAGGACCCTTCCCATAATTTATCTTTCCTTGTCATTGCAATTTTTGGCCCCATGAATAGCTTGGCTTTTACTCGAGTGGGAGGAGCGCCTTTGCACAGAACAAGAGAAGGTGAGTGGGTTATTGTTGCCAATCCAGACAATTTGAAATTCAAAGATGTTGCATTTTTTAAAGATCAAATATATGGACTTTGTGACAACGGCATGCTGGTGTGCGTTGAACTAGATGCTCCTGGGTCAGCTGAGGTACAAATTGTTTCTCCTCATCCAGAAGATGTATGGGAACCACAGAAACTATATTTGGTGGAGTTATTGGGAAATCTTTTTGGGGTTTTTCTTTACGGATATTATTATCCTTCAGAGGAGAGGTACAAGACTGGATCTTTTGAGGTCTACAAGTTCAACTTCGATGCATCATCTTGGGAGGAAGTGACAGACTTGGAAGATCATGCTGTTTTTGTTGGGGGCGGCAACTCCTGGTGCTGTCCTACAAGCACTATTCCTATTCCTAGCAGAAGTAATTGTATCTACTTCACAGACGACACTTACCTAGGAGTGGCACATGGAGGCTCGGACGTGGGAGTGTTTGACATGGAAACTGGTCTTATTAAATTTCTTAGATTCTGTGATGACAATCCAACCTTTTCTCGAATGACATGGGTTATACCTACTTTGGGTTAGGATTAGCTTTATTTTCCATTCGTTTATTAGCTTATTTGTCTATGTACTACTTTTTAAACTTTTTTTGTTTATATACCATGTACTTAACTAGTATACTTTGATTTCTCTGATACCATTGGTTTATTTCAAGATTCCGACTTCTTTTTGCGGCCAAATACAATTTGGTATTAAGATTGTAAGCAGACACAATCTTAAACTAATTTCTAGAATATTTATTGTTGTGCTGCTGTGAATTTAAGTTACTGTGAATCTATTCAGCTTTAGTAATGGATTTGAAATGCAAATTATGAAAATTCAATTCAGATGATATTGGTAAGTATACTGTTCAAATAAAGCTCTAAAACTGAGTAAATTTGTATAGCATGGTAATTACCAACAAGCTTTTGGATTGATTTGCTCTCTTGCTTCAAAATGTAACTTTGATTAAAGGAGACGCAATTTCTTCTCCTTTTTAACAAAAATAACCCTCCTTCTAACATCATCTTTAAATGGGTCGAAAATGCCTTCTATCTTGAAATTGCCACTATGAATGCTAGTATTTCTTTGCAGCCATATATGGTGGATTGTATCAGCCCAAGGAATCTTACATAGCTTCATTTGAAACTTTCTTCCCTTGATCTCCTAGTGAAAGAATCGCATTTTGAATCTTGTTACCATAATACAGTAAAAAAAAAAAAAATACCCACCCCTGGATGTGTGTTTTTTGGCTTGTTGGTTGCTAAAATAGCAACTGTGGGCTTTTTACACCCCTAATACTAGTGTTCTAATATGTTGAGTTAAAATGAATTGACCCCTTGCAATTAATTAATTAATTACCCAAGTTAATTAATTAGATCAAATTTCATGCAATAGCGTGGTAGTATAAACAAATCACCAACTAAACTTTTTAGATACCGCTTATTTTACTGAAAACTGAAAACATTATAGCAAATAAGTGAAAAACGCATGCTGATTATTTTTGGGTCCGAGTATTGTAGCTCAGCTGAAAACACGTTTTTACTTTTTTTTTTCTTCTATTAACTCCTCACCCACCCTAGCTAACACCTGTGTCTAGAGAGTTCCATGCACACTAGAGAAAGGAAGAGAGGAAGACGTACATCTCAACGACGCCAGCGAAGAGCTTAGAATGTAAATCCACGAGGAAGACAACCCAATCCGACGCCGGCGAAGATCGGGTTCCCTCGGTGGTGGTGGATGGGTTGATGGGTGCAGTGGGTTTGGTGGGTTTGATATGGGAAGTCGATGATGGGTTTGATTTGTGTTTGCTGGGTAGAACTGTTTAATCGGTTGTTGGGTTTAATCAATTGTTGGGTTTGACCGGTTGCGTTTGCTGGGTTTGTTCAGTTTGAATTTTTTTTTTCACATGGGTTTGATTCATATGGTTTTGGTTTCACTGTTTTGATCTTCTGTTTTGATGGGTTTGCTGGGTTTCAAGAACATGAATAGTCATGTTCTAGGTTTGATCGGTGAAGAACACGAAGAACGATGCATTGAAAGGAAAAAAACGCTACGTGTTTCAGTTCTCAGTCTTGCGTTTAATTGGAAGCCATTGTAGCAGTGGTTGCCATGGATATACAAACGCCAAACGCAAAACATGACCTTAGACACTATCTAAACGCATACTAAATGCAGCGAAAAATAAATTTGACATAGGTGATTTGTTTACGAATGGGGAAAACCATTAAGGCAAATCCATTATTATCAATCACAAGCGGTTACAAGTATAAGAAATCTTACCAAACCCTTTGGCCTATCTCGAAATACCAACCTATAGTTGAACCCTTACCTCAATACCCAATTGGACTTGTATCGTAGCGACAATCTTTCTGTTCAATGCACGAATCCCAGAACGTGACTAACCAATAATGCATAGATCCTAGTACGTGACTAACTACAGCAACTTGAAGAGGTTGTTGCCTGCAAAATTCTTCAGTTTATCAACAATGAAGATCAGGAAGCTCTTTGGTCACAAAACCCTTGGCATAAAGACGCAGTAGCTTCTTTAGAGAGAATAATGAACTAGGGCACTTTCTACATGCGCGACGGCCTTTTTAATAAGCCTTATATATTTCTAAGGTTGTGAGAAGAGAAACCCAACACATACACATTAGCTTGGGTTGAAAATCAGATCTGGAAATTTTGATTCCGTAAGTCTCGATAGAAACAGCTTATGTTGAGCTTTTGTCGTGCTTTAGTGAATAGTTCTTTCTTCACTTGTTTCTTGGTTAGATCTTTATGGCTTTAACACTTAACTTGAACTCTTGTTTCTTGAAATACTAAACCCATCATAAATTTACCCAATTACAAGTAAAGTGCATTTTGTCAAAGGATTAGCCAATTACATAAAATATGTTTTTAACAATCTCCCCCTTTCACTCAACTCATAACCACTTGTTGTATTACAAAATAAATCTATCCTTACTACAAACTCTTGAAAAAATTTGCAAGAAGAGAGTTCATGGCAAGATAGACTTTCACAACCTGTCTTTTTGAAACACTTAAACAAAACTCATCAAGGCATCATATGTGAAATAGAAATAAAGATTGCGTACATAAAGAAACATGTGAATAAAGATAGAAAAGAAACAACACATGTAAAGATAGGTGAGGAAAAACATACATCATCATCATATATGAAAGATAAAGTACAATGTATGTCATAATAATAATGGTCACAAGACTGATGTACAAAAGGCTAATGTAACTAAAAAGAAAGAAAAGTAAATATAAACCTCACTACATCCCTTAAACCTATACACACTTCCCCTAACAAAAAAAATCCTATACTTACTCTCCCCCAAAATACAAGACTACTCTTAAACTCAAAACTACTTCCCATTTTTGTCACGAATGACAAAGGGAAAGTCACTGAAAGGTCATCATCTCATCATCATCGAAAGAGCCAGCATCATCCTCATCATCCTCAAAAGGAGAGGCTACGGGACGCTCTGAAGAGGGTGAAGGAGCAAAGCTAGCCATGCGAGCCTATCTGCGGGCAATGCAACCAACTCGGGTGTTCATCTGACACATCTCATCTGTGAGATAGTCAAGACGACCACCAAAGTCAGCTTCCATTTGCTGAAGTTGCGCCATGATGGCCTCGAGGGTCACACCACTAGCTGCGAAGGTAGAAGGAGCCGAGGAAGAGGGTGGAACAACAGAAGCTACAAGATTGATCGTCTCCACTCGTGGCTGCTTCAGTCGAAGCTGGGCCTTGCTCCGCCAGACAGAACTAGGGCATATGGCACCTATGATGGTGAAGAGAGGAAAGAGATGAATGGGAATGAAGAAGTGCATAAGGATCTGCGTGATAAATGAAGGAAAGATGTGCTTATCACGGGTAGCAGTGTCTTGATGCACATCTATGATAGATGTGATGAAGTGAGAGGGAAAGTTGATGGTAAGATCCTCCATCAAGAAAGAAGAAAACTAGCACGAGGCTCATTGATGGAGTTATTGTGAGACAATGGTGTGAGAGTGAATGTCATCACCATGTTAAGGAATCTTGAGCCTTTTGCAAAACCTGAGCATGGAGTGTTTAGCTTACCACCCCATATGGAAGGAGTCCCACAAAAATGGGAGATGAGTTCATCTTTAGACACAGTTTGGAGATGATCACAGCCAGGGTAGTTAGGATGCGCAACCCTAGGGACGCGTAGTACTTCAGATATAAGATCCGGAGTAACTACAATACATGTACCTCTGAATGTAGTAACAAATTGAGGCACAACGATATCGATGCTGTGTATGTTAGAGTAGAACTCCTGTATAAACACGATGGGACAACGCATGGGTTTCTCACAGAGAGATTCCTATCCCCGAGTCCGAATGACATCGGGTAATGTAGTGTCGGAGAAATCCGACAGAATAACCTAGTGTTTCGGATGAATGCCACGGGCCTGGAAGTTCTCAAAGAAGTCCGTCTTGGCCTTCTCATCACGAAACCAAATATGAAAGGGTATGGGAGGAATAGAAGAAGAAGATGACCCAAAACCCTGGTAAGGGTTCCGAGCCGGAGTAGATTTGCGCTATTTAGGTGCCATGACATAGTCTATTTGAGAGAGAGAGAGAGAGTAGACACAAGTTCAGAGAAAAGAAGAGAATGTATGTATGAAAAATGCATGACCATGTGACATAAGAAATTAAAAGCATCATGGGTAAAACCCAATCCAAACCTATCAGCACTCACAACAATAATCAAGCACATACATCTAATATGCATGAAACGTTGTTATAATGCATTTAGAGTGCAATGCATGATCATGGGATAGCAAAAACATCAACCTAACCCATAATTTCACAAATAAACTCAAAACCCTAAAAAATTTAACAAAAGCCCTAAAACCTAGGTCTAAATGCATGTAATGCATGAGAGAGGAAGGATTTGAAGATCATACCACAAGATTAAAGCTTTACTGGGCTGAAAACTTGATTGGAGTGGAGATTTGAGAGTGAGGAGTTTAGGTCTACAGAGAAAGAGATCCATCGAGAGAGATGAGAGAAGTGAAATCTAAAATTGTTCCTCAACCTTAAATAGAAAATGCAGCTCGATGGATCGAGAATCTGTCGAGCACTAAATCTTGACAGAAGAGAGTCTATCGAGGATCTGTTGAGAATTTGTCGACGGCTAAAAGATGGACTTAATGGATCAAGGATCTGTCAAAAATCTGTCGAGCAGACAAAGAGCATAGAAAATTGTCTCGATGGATTGAAGAAGCTATCAAGAATGTGTCTAGTAGGAACCCTAAAAATCTCAATGGATCGAGAAGCTGTCGAGATGCTATTGAGAAAGGAGAAAGAAAAGCTCGATAGAAAGGAATCTGTCGAGGAGCTGTTGAGCTTGAAGAATAGGAGTTTTTCAAAGAGGAAAAACATAAAGAGATAAATGCAACAAGTAAGCTACTAAACCAAAGATCCAATCAACATATTAAGCTCTCAAAACATCTTTTAACATATATGCAAAGCATACATAGATCTAAAAACACACACACACACACACAAAACAAGTCTAACTAATTTTATATTTCAAAAACAAGTTAAGACAGTTTAATGAGCATATATTAACACGTATCTCCTGTAATGGCCAAATCACATTGTACCTGCACATGTATCAAAAGTAGCAAAGAGTTTGCGTGTTGCGTGTGAAACATAACAAGAGTGCATAAGTGTCTCATTATAAAGATTTAAGACTAAAGAAAATCAATTACACCCATACACAATCATAACTGCTTGATTTGGACTATCACTTTTGAGGTACATCCTCTAACTCCCATATCTCCTAGAAACACGCTTGCAATCATATTAAAAGCATTTCGATCTTTTTGCTTTTATTCTTTGCATATTTTTCTTTTAGAGCACAACATGCATGGACATATAAGAGAGAGAAAAGAAAATACCCAATTATGTATGTTTAACATCCCAATTTTGGTGTGCCAAAGCACACAGATGTTATAAATAATTGGCGGGTTTTAGTGGTGAGATAATTATTTATGTCTTTCTCTTAGGATTTTCTAGTCTTTCCCATAAAAAAGAGTGATATGAGTATGAGATATAAATGACTATCTTAATCGTACTCATCACAAACACGAGATGCAAAGCTCACTTGCTTAGTTGTGCCTTGAGATGCTCATTTAAGCTACAAGAGATACAAAATTTTGAAAACTTTGTTTCAATGGCCATCGAAGGTATATAAGTACCAATATACACAAACATAGATTGTTTTTGTATTTTTCTGATTTTTCAATTTTTTTTAATGTAAAAAAAAATAAAAAAAATAAAAAAACTAAAAACAAACAAACAAAAACATGTAAACATACAAAGCATAAAACTAGACTGACTCAAAAATAAGAAAGCAAAACAAACAAGTAATGCAAAAACATAAAGGGAGAGAGAGAGAAAATGACTAAATCACTTTGATCCTTTTTCTTTCCAAACTTTGGTTTTGGAGGAAGATCATTTCTTAGAGTTGAACCTTTGTTCCAGAGGTGAGGGGGAAGAATTGAAACCGTTCAAGTTCGAAAGGAACATGAGGGCCTGAGAAGATCTCGAAGAGAACCCAAAGATGGTGGAATCTGACCTTGACCACCAGATGATAACACACTATTACTTTGTTGAGTGATTAACTACTTATAGCAATTTGGACAAATGTGTCCTGAAGTTCCACGGTGATGACAGAATTGCGGCTTCTTTGGTTTAGACTTCTTATTTTTAGCCTTATTGCTCTTAGGGTTTCTAGTCTCTTTCTTCTCTATCTTAGGGGGTGCTCCTAGAATAGATTTACTTTTGTCTAGATTGTTCTCACTAGCTATCTCGGTTTTTGTTTCATACGATACAGTATCCCTAACAGCATAGATTGCATCACTGAAAATTTGCTAATCTTCCTTTACTTGAATGCTTCGAAGTTTCTCTTCCTTAGCTATTTGCCTATTTCCTCAACCACCGCTACTATTTGTTTATAGTCTATGTAATATATGAATTAGTGAAGCATGTTAATTTCCAACATGCTTTTGGATGGTGCCTGTTGTAGCTTATCTGGCATTCCATCCATAGTGATGGCACCAGACAACAGGTTTGATCCCCTAGGTATTATGATTGTAAGCAGGACACAATCTTAAACTAATTTCTAGAATATTTATTCTTGTGATGCTATGAATTTAAGTCACTGTGAATCTATTCAACTTTAGTTATGGATTTGAAATGCAAAATCCGAAAATTCAATTTAGATGATATTGGAAATTAGATTGTCAAAGAAAGTAGATTGTATAGCATGGTAATTGCCAACAAGCTTTTGGATTGATTTGCTCTCTTACTTCAAAATGTAACTTTGATTTAAAAAGATGCAATTTCTTCTCCTTTTTAACAAAAACAACCATTCTAACATCAACTTTAATGGGTCGAAAATGCCTCCTATCCTGAAATTGTCATTATGAATCCGTGTGTTTCTTCGCAGCCATATGTGGTGGATTGTAGCAGCCCAAGGAATCTTACATAGCTTCATTCTAAATCTTCTTCCCTTGATCTCCTAGTGAAAGAACACAATTTCGAAACTTGTTGCCATAATCCTAGTGAAAAAATAACACAAACAGATGGTTTCTACTCTTAATTTGGCTTCTGCAAAAAACACACAAGTCTCCCTGATATTCCCAGTTAGCACCTCTGTATCTAGAGGAGAGTCTATCATTAACAGGCAACATACTGATGAATGCATATGCTAGAAATGTCATCAGGCAACCTTACCATTTTGCACCTTTCATCCAAGCTGTACAAATCTTATTCCAAGTTGAACTACAAGTGCACTGACCTGTCTTAGAAGGAATCCAATTTATGACACCATCTTCCCCGAGTTTACCTGATATTGTGAATTTTGTTGTTTAAGTTACTGTGAATGTATTTATCTTGTGTTTCTGATTTGAATTACAAATTATGAAAACTAAAATTAGATGGAATTGGTAATAAGGTTGCCCCCACAAGTGAGTAAATTATGAAATGTTAAATGAACGATTGTGGTTAGGCTGTAACCAATTGTAGTTAGCCAACGTCTTATACGAGTAAAATCCATGTCTATAAATAGCACACCCTCTCTCTATATGTAAGTCACTCTAATTGTAATAGAATCTATGTTAGTCATTACTCTGTTAGTCTTTTTTCTATTACATTTTTGTCCTTTTCTTCATACTTCATATTGTGAATTTTGTTGTTTCAGTTACTGTGAATCTATTTTTCTTGTGTTCAGGGTTTGGATTACAAAATGTGCAAACCAAGTTTAGATAAAAGTGGTAACAAGGTTGCCTCCACAAGGTGAGTAAATTAGTTGATTACTTGTTTTATATAAATAAATAAATAAACTAGAGAATTATTTAACATAATCAAAAGAATAGAAAAAATCTTTTTGCCAAGAAAGGAAATTCAGCAGAGTAATACAAGCTAAGGAAAACACAAAAGCTATACATTTTACAGCCCATTTACAAAGACAATGGGCTGTTAGAAATTACAACTTAACAAAAGACCTTGCCAACTCTTTTGCATCCACCACCAGGACTATAATTTCCCACGATGCTGTATCCATCTCAGCATTGATTGCATCAACGCAACTTTTCCAAATATCCAATTTTTTATCTAAAAAATAATAAATAAAATTGGGCATCACAAGTAGCACCTCCAACCACAAGGCAGTCAATTGGAAGCACCTTTGGAGATTAAAACTACAATCTTCTATGGAAATCGTGTCATAAAGCACTACCCTTGAAAGTTTTTTCGGAAGTATCTCTCTAGAATCTAAGTGCTTGTTTGGATTCGACGGATTCGGCGTTTGCGTTTTCCTCTTTTACGTTTTCATTTTGGACACGGATTTCCTCTAAACATGTTTGGAGGAAATGCTGCAAGCAGGGACAGTTGTCAATTAAATAAGAAGACACTTAAGCTTGGAGCATGTGCAACGCACATGACCCATTTTAAGTGAAGAGCTGTAAACGTTAGCCAAATAGTCACACCTCTCACCCACAGCAACAGCCTCTCTCTCATCTCCTCCACAGAGCTTCCTCTCTCTCAACCTCCGATCACCTCTGTTTTTCTTCAGCAACCTCAGACTGGCAAGGGCATCTACTCTCTCAATCTAACCCAGACGGCACACAGCCAAGCCAAGCCCCTCTCATCCTCCTAACCACCAATACATAATCGGCGAGACCAACAGCTACCAATCGGCAATGAATCTTGGTTCTTCACTACTGTATTTGAGGTTTGGCTTGGAGTAGGTTTGATTTGGTATTTTCTGTGTGGGTTGGATTTTTTTTTTTTTTGAATTGGTGGTGGTGGTGGTTTTCTGTTTGTGGGTCTTGTTGATGATGGATTTGGGTTTGAGAAGAGTTGGGTTTTGTTAAATTTTCTGGTGTTTCTGGGGTGGGTTTGTGAACCTTGAGTTGTTTGAGTGTTGTGTATTTTCTGTGTATGTGAATTGTGATTTGTGGGTATGAATTCAAACCCAATCTCTCCTTTGTTTGGATACTTCTCCGATTTGGGCAAGCGTTCTTCAAGGGACAATGACACTGATCTCATGGCGTCGATAATGACAGATTTGGTTTCAACGGTGGTGGTGCGTGGGTTTAGTGGTTTGGGTGGCTGAAATTGGTTTGGTTTGGCCGTGGGTTTTTGAATTAGTTTGATTTGGGTAGCTGTGACCGTGGATCTGCGGTGGTTGGGTTCCTATTTATGGTTTTAGTTTGTGGTGGTGGGCTTTGTAACGATGGTGGTGAGGCAATGGTTGTGGTCTCAACGAGTAGATTTGTGGGTTGTGGTGGTTTTTTTTGGGTGCGATTTGAGTTCAGACTTGTGGGTTGTGTCATGAATTGCGGTGTCTATGGGTTGTGTACCTTTGGTGTGTTGTGCTTTGGTGGTTGGGTGTCTTGTTGTCTGAGTATTGGTAGTCACGATAGTTGTTTGAGAGGAAAAAGAGGTCTAAGATAGAGTGAGAGAGAGGCGTGAGGAGGTGGAGGAGGATGAGAAGCGCTTGGCTTGGCTTTGTGCCGTCCGGGTTAGATTGAGAGAGTAGATGCCCTGGTCGGTCTGAGGTTGTTGAAGAAAAACAGAGGTGGTCGGAGGTTGAGAGAGAGAGAGGAAGCTTTGTGGAGGAGATGAGAGAGAGGCTGTTGCTGTGGGTGAGAGGTGTGACTGTTTGGCTAACGCTATTAACGTTAGGTTAAATGCTCTTTCCTTAAAATGGGTCATGTGCGTTGCACATGCCTCCAAGTTTAAGTGTCTTCTAATTTAATTGACAGCTGTTCCTGTTTGCAGCATTTCCTCCGAGGAAATCCATGTCTTTTCCTTTTTCCTTTTTCCTTTTTTTTTTTGCACGCATAATTGGAGACAAAGGCTACTGTTCATGTACTGTGCATGAACAGTAGCCGAAAATTTTTACTTTTCAGTCATTTTCAGCACATCAGTGGGTCTTGTCCACTGTTTATGGGACCCACAAATTTCACTTTTTAACAATTTTTTCATCAAAAATGGTCCCACGACATTATTCACCTATTTAAAAATTATTTTGCTACATTGTTTTCAGTTTTTAGTTTTCAGTTTCAGCAAAATAATTTCTATTCAAACAGACCCTAAATGTATGGGAGGGTCAAGTTTTTTCCACATTGACTTACTTGTTTGAGGTTTTTGTCAAGAGAAAGGGCCAAGACATGGGCTAAGGTTATACGGAAGAGGAAACGACTTCCTAATGTCAGTTTTAATGTGGAATATCTCAAGGGACACTTCGGAAATCAGTTGATCACCAATTTGAGTATATAATAATTAAAAAAAAAAAAAACATCTTTGGGGTGTAGTGGTTATGTTTCAAAGGTAATTGATCTAGTTGATTAGTTAGTATGTTACCCCTATATTCCTCTGGTAGACTATTTAAAGGTAACACAATAAATGGACATTTGAAAGACTTGGACACAATTAAAGAACTACATGATTTTACTAATCTTTATCAGTTTGAATGGCTGCTTTCAATACTAAAACAAAATTACATATCAAATATCACCATATAAAATTTCATTCCTAACAGGAAAAATATAACCAATTAATGAAGTATAGAAAAAAGAAAAAAAAACACTAAAACTCAAATATTTTATACCTGTATTAGATCAACATCGTCTAGTAAAAGAAGGCTATTGAAGCATATTTCTGTAGCTATAGTTTTTCTGGAAAAGTTGTGTTTGTAATAGTATTTTTTGTTTCCTTCTATATGTCACACAAAATTAGCATGCTAGGGGAATTCTGCACCTCTAACAGCATTTCCTTTCCATTATTGTACAAATAAATAGGCTTCAGGTATTAAAAGAATGTCAGCTTTGATGCTTGCTCGATTTTGTAGAATCTTGTCCAAGAACTGTCTATCTTGTAGTTGTTCATACCCCAAACTTCATTATAAATTTGCCCTAATTTTTTAACGCAATGGTAAAGCAGACTTTTTCTTTTATTACCTCTAAACGGTACATTCTGTATCTGTTGGCGTCTAGTTGAGCTAGCGTCTTATAATACTTAAACTTTTCCATAGCTAGATTAAAACAAACAATTGAGTATTTGTTTGTTTCCAAAAGCAACCAATGCAGGGATCTGTTTACACAAACAGAACGACTCCAATTTACTCCAACATTTGTAGCCGACCAAACTTCTTGAATATGTTTCCAAGAATGCATATTAAGACAATACATTTTTACTTCGGGCCTTTTCTTTTGAAACTCTACCACTCTTAGCACCTTGTAGTCATCGTTTAAATCGTAACCAAACATAAATTTAGTTTCGAACTCCAACTTAAAAGAGCTAGATATAAATTCTTCACGTAAAATTTTGTATCTTCTTATCAATGGGTTCCAAATAACGAACCGAGTTCTCTCGTTCAGTCACTGAAAAGACAGACTAATCCATGGCAGTAACAAATGTCTGTTGAGCGTAGCGGTGGGTAGATTTCAACGGCATTTCCAAGAACTTCATTCTTGAAACTAGCGGTGTATATTTGCAAAAACTCATTATAGTCTTTGTGATAAATTAGAATCTGTGTTTTGGTTTGGATGGCATAATACACTTGCATCTTGATAAAATATGAAGATGATATCTAGTTATGCCACTTCGATGAAATATTGCAAAAAACGAATAAGAGTTTTTAAAGGCAATTGTAAAAGAATTTTGGAGGCGATGATTATCAATAATAGCAAATCGGAGTTTGGATATATTTATTTGGATATCATGGGATATATCCAAATGAGTATATCCTATGATATCTCAACTCAAACTAACTACTTATTCTGAGGGAGAGGAAATGAGTTCTAACAAATATCCAAATGGGACCATGGTATTTCCCCTGATATTATACGGGTCTTCACAAGGACAAAACTGTCATTGGCCTCAGTTGCTTTTAAACACAATATGAAACTCGCTTTTCCATTCTCTCTCTACTCCCTCTCTCCATTCTCTCTCTACTCTCTCTCTCCATCCAAAAATGACACTCACTCTCAAACTCCGATCTGCTATTAATGATAATCATTGCCTCCAAAATTCTTTTACAATTGCCTTTAAAAACCTTTGTTTTCGCAATATTTCATCGAAGTGGCATAACTAGATATCGTCTTCATATTTTATCAAGATGCAAGTGTATTATGCCATCCAAACCAAAACACACTCGGAGATTCTGATTCATCACAAAGACTATAATAGGTGTCTGCAAATATACACCGCTAATTTCAAGAACTAAGTTCTTGGAAATGCCGTTGAAATCTACCCGTCGCTACGCTCAGCAGATATTCGTTACTCTCATGGATTAGTCTGTCTTCTCAGTGACTGGAACGAGAGAACTCATGTTCGTTATTTGGAACCCAGAATTTTGCCTGAAGAATTTATATCCAACCTTTTTAAGTTGGAGTTCGAAACTAGATTTTACATTTGGTTACGACGTAAACGATGACTACAAGGTGTGAGAGTGGTAGAGTTTCAAAAGAAAAGGCCCGAAGTAAAAATGTATAGTCTTAATATGCATTCTTGGAAACAGATTCAAGAAGTTTGGATGGTTACAAATCTTGGATTAAATTGGAGTCGTTCTGTTTGTGTAAACGAATCTTGACATTGGTTGCTTTTGGAATCAAACAAATACTCCGTTATTTGTTTTAATCTAGCTACAGAAAATTTTAAGTACCATAAGACGCCAACTCAATTGGACGCCAATAGATATAGAATGCGCCGTCTAGAGGTAATAAAAGAAAAGGTCTACTTTACCACTGTGTTCAAAAATAAGGGCAAAACTTATAATAAAGTTTGGGTGTTGAACAACTACGAGATAGATAGTTCTTGGACAAGATTCTACAAAATCGAGCAAGCATTAGAGCCAACATTTTTTAAATACTTGAGGCCTATTTATTTGTACAGTAATGGAAAGGAAATGCTGTTAGAGGTGCAGAATTCCCCTAGCATGCTAATTTTGCGTGATATAGAGAAGGAAACAGAAAAGACTTTTACAAACGTAACTTTTCCAGAAAAACTATATGCCATAGAAATATGCTTTGATAGCCTTCTTTTACTGGATGATGTTGATCTAATACCAGTATAAAGGATTCGAGTTTTAGTGTTTTTTTCTTTTGTCTATGCTTCATTAATTGGTTATATTATTTGATTGAGCTATATGGTTTAGATTCTATTTTTCCTATTAGGAATGAAATTTTATATGGTAATATTTGATATATAGTTTTTTTTAGAATTCAATAGCTTCGACTATTTTTTTTTATAGTATTGAATGGCCAGCAAAGCAGCCGTTCAATCTTATAAAGATTAATAAAATCATGTAGTTCTTTAATCGTGTTAGTCTTTCAAATGTCCATCTATTGTGTTACCTTTAAATAGTATACCAGAGGAATATAAGGGGTAACATACCAACTAATTACCTAGATCAATTACCTTTGAGACATAACCACTGCACCCCAAATATTATTTTTTATTATTATTATTATATACTCAAATTGGCGATCAATTGATTTGCCAAGTGTCCCTTGAGATATTCCACATTAAAGCTGACATTAGGAAGTCCTTCCCTCTTCCGTATAACCTTAGCCCATGTCATGACCCCTTCCCTTGACAAAAACCTCAAACAAGTCAATGTGGAAAAATACTTGACCCTCCCATTCATTTAGATTCTAGAGAGATACTTTCGAAAAAACTTTCAAGGGTGGTGATTTATGACACAGTTTCCATACGAAGACTCTAGTTTTAATCTACAAAGGTGCTTCCAATTGACTGCCCTATGGTTGGAGGTGCTAGCTAGATTTTCATTGTTTCAGCACATAAAGTATAGTGTGATAACCCTTTTTTACCTCATAGTTGCCTCAACTTGATAAGGACCAGATGAATTTGTCTACCCCTGTAGTGGTGGCAATTGGGATACTACTAATGCATTTAGGTGTGTGACATGATTTGTGCTCCGGTATGATCGGGATTGCTACTCTTGTAACCCCATCGCTGTAATCTTGGGAGACAGGGTATCCCAACTAAGGAGGTGTTGCTTTCTTTTACCATCTTTATTCCCTCCAGAAAGTTTTTTGATTGTTGTCTAATCTTTTACAAACTTCTTCAGGAGTGTTGAAACGGGAGAAGCAGTAAATGAGGAGTACGGTTGGAACATCTGATACAATAGTTTGGCCTTCCAAAAGAAGATGAGGTCTATGAACGAGGCATTTTGTAGCAATATTGATTCCACATCAGAATATAATTTTCTACTCCTTTTGAGCATGCTGATCCAGTGCATTGGGAACTTCATTCTCATAAGAACCACTTTTAGAAAGTTCCAGCCTTGGTCATGTCCAATCTTATAGAGCCAAAAGATGTTTTTCCTCCCTCTTCTTCTTCTTCTTTTTCTTTTGTTGTTATTGCCATCACCTTTTTGGAAATGAATTTGTAGCTTTTTCCTTGAGATTTATGACTGGTTTCCTTCCTTAAAATCCTAGTGCTTTTGTTTTTCTGGATGTCAATGACACAACGGATTCAAGGTTCTTTTAACAAAATGAATATCTCTCTGTATGGCTGTTGTTATACTATGAAAGGGTATTTTAGTGGTGTTTCCAAATGAAGGTTATTTGCACTAATTACAATTTATTATCTTAATAAGCTTTTAAAAAATTGTAAAATTTTTTGTATGTAGCATTGTTGAAATTATATTTAGGGAAGTAGTTATTAAGTTAAAAATGCAATTACAAAAAAAAAAAAAAAATTTAAACAAATTTAAAAAATAAAATAAAATAACATGCTCCATAACAAAAGTATTATTAAATCAAAATGGTGTGAAGTTAAAGAATATAACGGTTGTTTAGCTTCTTGGCATGCATGAATTGTTCAAATGCATTAATGTATGAAGAATGAAAGAATTGGAAAATCTGAAATTGTTATTGAATTAACTTAACTTGTGCATTTATATACAGCATCAAGTTCAGATGGGAACAAGGCAGGAACGAAATAGGAACTGAAAACAGAGTGAGCAACTAACAAACTAAACAACCAACTAACAACCTCTCTCACGTGAGACTAACCGCCCTTCTCACGTGTGAACACTAATTAAAGAGTAAAAACAAAGCTAAATTACAGGTCGTATATACACAAACATATTAATGCAGCTACTAAACTACAAGAGCTTCAGAGATCATTTCTTGAACTTCAGCTATGCGTGTTGAGTCTTGTGTCTTCTGCTCTAAATGCTTGTTTTGATCTTGATACTCCCCCTCAAGATGGATTGTGGGTTGATAAATGTTGATGAGTCCCATCTTGGATAAGAGCTCTGAGAACTGTTTATGACTTAAAGCCTTAGTGAGCAAATCTGCTAATTGAGATTGAGTTCTAACGTGTATAAGCTTGATCACCCTTTCCAACACCTTATTCCTTACAACATGACAATCAATTTCTATATGCTTCGTACGTTCATGGAAAACAGGATTAGAGCCTATGTGGAGAGCTGCCTGGCTATCACAGAACAACAAAGCTTCTCTACTGTGATCAACTTGAAGATCTTTTAGCAAATAGAGAATCCAAACTATCTCACAAGTTGAAATGGCCATGGCCCTATACTCTGCTTCTGCTGATGACCTGGAGACCGTGGACTGTTTCTTCGATTTCCAGGAAACTAATGAATCTCCAATGAATATACAATATCCAGTAACAGACCTTCTGGTATCTGGACATGAAGCCCAGTCAGAATCTGTAAAGCCTTTCACATGTAATTCTGAACTGGCTGAGAAGAAAATTCCTTTACCCGGTTCATGCTTCAAGTATTGCAAGACCTTAAGTGCTGCCTCAAGGTGTGGTTTCCTTGGTTTAGCCATAAATTGGCTTAGTTTGTGGACTGCATAGGTAATGTCAGGCCTGGTGATGCTTAGATACAGCAACCTTCCTACCAATCTTCTATACTGCCCTGGGTCATCAAGTATTAAGCCCTCATGTTTGCTGAGCTTTAAGTTCTGATCCATGGGAACTTTAACAGGTTTGCAACCAAGAAGCCCTGCATCCTCCAAAATCTCAAGAGCATACTTCCTTTGACATAAGGAGATACCATTTTCTGTCCTAGCTACTTCCAAACCAAGAAAATACCTCAATGCACCCAAGTCTTTCAACTGGAACTTTTGGTTTAACATTACTTTAAACTGATAAACTTGCTCCTTGTCATTGCTTGCTATGAGAACATCATCAACATATACTAACAAAACAATGAATGAGTTTCCTTGTTGCCTTGTGAAGAGTGAATAGTCAGCTTTAGATTGAGTGAATCCAAGCTGAATCAATTTGTTTGAGAACTTTGAAAACCACTGTCTTGAAGCCTGTTTAAGACCATAGAGTGATTTGTTTAACTTGCATACAAGTTGCTTTCCATGCTCCCCCTTGCTGTGAAAACCAGGTGGAAGAGCCATGTATACTTCCTCATGCAAGTCACCACGAAGAAAGGCATTGTTGACATCAAGTTGGCTAAGAAACCAACCTTTCACAGCAGCCACTGCAAGAACACATTTCACAGAAACCATTTTGGCAACAGGACCGAATGTTTCAATGTAATCCAAACCCTCATTTTGAGTAAATCTCTTTGCAACCAACCTAGTTTTATATCTTTCAATAGCCCCATCAGCTTTGTACTTAATCCTATAGACCCATTTACATCCTATAGGATGTTTATCATGAGGTAAAGGAGTGATAGTCCATGTATTATTGGCTTCTAAGGCAGCAATCTCAGCATCCATAGCATCTTGCCACTTGGGGTCAGCTATAGCTTGTGAAAAGGACTTAGGTTCTGTGTTGGTACAAATTGAGCAACAATAGGATTTGTAGGAAGGAGATAGATTGGTATAAGAGAGGTAGGAAGAAAGAGGATGGGAGGTACCTAAGTGGGACAGATTGGAGATGGATGCTGCTGAAATTTGGTTACAATGATAAGCTTTGAGATAGGATGGAGGTTTAGGCACCCTACTAGACTTTCTAGGAGCAGCAGCATGCACACCAGGAGTAGCATGATCATGGACACTATTATCAATATGATCAAAAGCATCAGGAAATGCTTGATCATCTGTGTCAAGATCATGATGAATCTGAACAAAAGAATCAGTATGGACAGATGAGATAGGATCAAGAAGAACAGAAGGTATGGAAGGAATGCTAGGCAAAGGAATTAGATCAAATGAAGGAAGTGAGGTTTGTGAAGCAAAAGGAAAAACCTTTTCATGAAAGATGACATCTCTGGAAATGAAAATGGAATGAGATTGAAGATCAAGAAGTTTGTAACCTTTGATGGTAAAGGGATGTCCTAAGAACACTGACTTCCTAGCTCTAGGAGTGAATTTATGCTTATGTTGATTGACATTAGTAGCAAAGCAAAGGCAGCCAAAGGATCTGAGATGAGAATAAGAAGGAGTTTGATTGAAAAGCACCTCATAAGGAGACTTATGTTGTAGAAAAGGGGTAGGAAGTCTATTGATCAAATAGACAGCTGTGAGAATGCAATCTCCCCAGAAAACAAGAGGGATATTGGACTGAATTTGCAAAGCCCTAGCTGTTGCTAGAATGTGCTGATGTTTCCTCTCCACAACTGAATTCTATTGTGGAGTGTAAACACAGCTTTGTTGATGAATAATGCCTTTAGAAGTGTAAAAATCATTCATGATAAACTCTAAGACTTTATCAGTTCTAATGGATTTGATTGAGGTTTGAAACTGAGTATGTATCATATTGTAAAATGAAATGATTAAAGGCCTAACTTCGGATTTAGCCTTCATGAGGAAAACCCAAGTAGCTCTTGATGCATCATCTACAATGGTGAGAAAAAACCTATGTCCAGCAGTGGTAGGAATAGAAAAAGGCCCCCAAACATCCATGTGAACAAGATCAAAGGAATGAACAGCTCTTTTATTATCAAAAGGGAAGGGCAGTCTCTTTTGCTTTGCCAAAGGACATACAATGCAATCTTTAGTACAACAATTGTGCAAGAAAGGAAATAGATGACCTAAAAAATGAAGTTTCATATTAGATGGATGTCCTAATCTAGAATGCCATAGAGAATACAAGTTGGCATGAGAAACAGAAGATGAAAAAGCAGTGAAAGAACTAGACTTATTCTTGAGGAGAAATTCATCAAGAGACTTAGAAGCTTTTGAAAGGCTGGATGCTTGTAACAGGTAAAGTCCATCATGCATTTTTCCCATTCCAATCATGTTCCAACAGGTAAGGGCCTGTATAAAACAATAAGTGGACAAGAATACAACACAAAGAGGTTGAGAATGGGTTAAGGCACTGACAGAGATCAAGTTAAAAGAAAAGGAAGGTACACAAAGGACATTTGTTAAGGTAATGTGTGAGGAAAGTTGATTGTACCAACATGAGTCACAAGAGCAGCCTCCCTATTAGGCAATTCAACCACAGTATGTGAACTAGCAGTAAAAGAAGTCAATAAATGTTTGGAACAAACTATGTGATCTATAACACCAGTATCCATGACCCAAGTTTCAATACCAAAAGCCTTTCTATTCACAACCTTAGTAGAAAAGACTGAATGTGGTGAGCAAGAAACAATACCTGCAACTGCATTGGATGCCAAGGAAATAGCATTAACCATGTGAGGTTCTTGGACTGTTGAAGGTTGATGAACTCCAATCAAAGACAGAAGCTGTTGGTACTGATCAGGAGTAAATGCAGGTGCTTGAGTAGTGGCAGCATGATTGTAATCAATGTTTGGAACCAAGCAATGCCCTTGAAACTGATTTGCCACAGGATTATGATCAATGTTTGGAGTCAAGCAATGATTCTGAAACTGATTTGTAACAGCTGAAACTTGATGAGCCATCATGTTTTTGTTCTTGAATTTGTAACCAGGTGGAAAACCATGGAGTTTATAACATTTTTCCACCGTATGACCCAGCTTTCCACAGTGAGTGCATAGAGGCCTGTCCTTTCCTTTTGGATTGTTGTTGAAGCTCTTGGCAGCCAAAACCGTAGATTCAACTCTAACAAAATTGGTGACAGATCTCTGCATTTCTTCTTGGATGAACAGAGAATGAGCCTTATTAACAGAAGGCAGTGGATCCATGAGTAAAATTTGTGTTCTAACTTGAGAAAACACATCATTGACTCCCATTAGAAACTTCATTGTAGTTTCTTTGGCTTGAAGATCCTTCAACCTCTGATTAATATTGCATACACATTTACCAAGTGCATTGAGGAAATGGACTAAGATTTTGAAGTTGATCCCATAAGACTTTAAGCTGAGTGAAATAATCAGTGAGTGATTGTTCTCCCTGATGAATTTCAACAATTTGCCTCTGGATATTGAAAATTTTGGTGCCATTTCCTTGACTGAATGTGTCTCGAAGTTCAGTCCAAATCTCAAAAGCAGTATATCTGTAAATGATACTACCCCGAAGTTTTGGTGATACTGAGTTAATGATCCAAGTACCAACGATGTTATCAGCACGAATCCATGCTTGAATAGCTGTTGGTGAGTTCACGAGTGGAGAAGAAATGGTTATGGAACCATCTATAAAACCAAGCTTATTCTTCCCAATCAAGGATTTCCTTACTGACCTTGCCTAAGCCGAGTAATTTTCTTCTCCAACCAAAGGCTGAGAAGTAAGAACAGCTCCTGGATTTTCTCCAGGATGTAAGAACAAGGGATCGTTGAGATTATATGATTCTTGCGAAGAAGAAGATGAAGATGCAGTGGTGGAAGTATTGGTAGCTGTTGCGTCGGCCATTGAAGCAAAGGAAAAGCTTTGGAAAAGTTTCTAAGAAAGATTGAGAAAGCTTGAAGTGAAACAACAATGGCGGACAAGAAAAATTCCCAATTCTATAGAACCCTAGAATTCTAAGCTTCTAGAGAGCTCTGATACCATATGAAGAATGAAAGAATTGGAAAATCTGAAATTGTTATTGAATTAACTTAACTTGTGCATTTATATACAGCATCAAGTTTAGACAGGAACAAGGCAGGAACGAAATAGGAACCGAAAACAGAGTGAGCAACTAACAAACTAAACAACCAACTAACAACCTCTCTCACGTGAGACTAACCGCCCTTCTCACGTGTGAACACTAATTAAAGAGTAAAAACAAAGCTAAACTACAGGTCGTATATACACAAACATATTAATGCAGCTACTAAACTACAAGAGCTTCAGAGATCATTTCTTGAACTTCAGCTATGCGTGTTGAGTCTTGTGTCTTCTGCTCTAAATGCTTGTTTTGATCTTGATATAATGGTACGTGCACATGGTATATTCGTAACATTGCAATAATACTAATTGCCTTTCTTTTTAAAGTTCAACTATTTCTGTTATAGCATGAAATGTAACTGTCATGTTCTTTGACACTCTAATCCTCTGCTAGGTAGCCTCTTTCTGATTTTAGGCCGGCTTCTTTCTTGGTCTTTTCTTACTTGTTTTGTATGGGATAAAATTTAACTGTCACAGGATAAGATGAGCGATTGTTTCTTAGGTTCAATGTGCTGGCAAGGATCTCGCAACACAACAAACTACTAGCCAAATGATTAATCTGCTAAGGCAGCTTCAGTTTGTGTATAATGATGTTCAATACATATATCCTAAGTGGAGTTAGATTTTTATCACTGAGACAATCAGCAGTAGTTTGCTCCTGCATTTAAGTGTTTCTTTAGTGTTCATCGTTCTAAAAAGTATTTATCCCAAGCATTTTTCATTGCTTTTGATTAAAGTCTGAAGTGTTTTCTCAATCTTTTAACCAACTAAAGATGCTTGAAAATGACTTATTGCTGGATTAGGCAAATTCTGTCATGGGGCAAATGATGTTATGAAAGTTAGGGTGTGTAAGAGGTAGTAAAATTGAGATTTGCTGGGACTTAACTAATGCTAAATGTGGTTATGAGCCAGGGCCCATGGAGGGATTTTATTTAGCTGTTGCGCTTAATCAAGAAATAGTTACTGCTTTTGTACTCATGGAAGAATGAATGGAAATGTATTTTTCATTTTTGAGTGTGAGCAAATACTTGTAGTTGTGTTTTGTTTTTTTGTTTTTTTTCAAAAAGTGAATTACAGGTCTTGCTTGCTTTTAATGGAGCTATTGCAAGTTATATAGCATAAAACTGTGACTCTTGCTTGCTTTTAGTAGTTCAACTAAGAATTCTTGTACAAAATTTCTCAAACCCATGACAATTACCAAAACAGCAACTAAAAATACCCCAGCAAATGTCAGTTGACAAGCCCCATATAGATTCCCTGGATTCTAGAAAAATCAAGTTCATTCCATTAATAGGTCAATTGACATTTCTCCTATAAGAATGGGTGGAGGTGAGCGCCTGAGGTGTAGGAAAGCTAATAGCTAAATGGTAATATGTATTTGTACCTAAGGTAGTACACTTTAAGAAACCTATGCCTTTTACCTTTGTTAGTGTAAAATAGCCAACAAATCCTATATAAAAAATTTACCAATTAATTTATGTACAACAGCAATAGTTTTCAAAACATGATATAAATTCATTTTTTGAGTACAAATTTCTTTGAAGTTAGACATATTAGCCATATGGGGTATTATCTTTGGTGTTTAGGAAAGTATTGAGCCAAGCTTTGCTTTGTTCAAGTTTGGTTCATTAATTAATCAAGCAATTGGATGGATATGCATATGATGTAATACAGAGAACATACTCTAAGAATATGCAATAAATGGAATGCAGGTTGTTTCTTACCATTATCAACTACACCTGGTATCACATTGATGTTCTTCTCAAGCTCAGCTGGGTTCTGTATCCCATTCGGGAAGCTGATGAGGTAGCAAGTACTCGAGTTAACAACATTAGTCAGTATTCTTAAACCACAACAACCTTAAACATATTGAAGCAAGTTGGTTTCTGGGCCAATTCTGGGAAGCAGGAATCAATCACACAAGGGTTTGCTAAAGCATAAAAGATAAAAATAAAGAAACAAACAAACAAACCAAGGATGAGCTGATCTTTCAACCAGAGCATCAATTAATATTTACTTTAGATCAGTATCTAATGTTCAATAAGAAAATAAATGCCTCTTTTGCTATATCACCTCCAGAAGACAATGACAAATTAGTATCCTTGTAGTTGGGAATGCAATTCAATTCCTTGTTCAGGCCAATGGATCAGGTGGTAAAGGAGTGTGGTGGTCCAAGAAACAGCCAACTGCTGCATGGTGAAGCAGGCTTTAGACAATATGCAGTTGCAGCCTTCCAAATCTAGGCCTCAAAACTAATTCTGCATTTGATAGAGGCAGAAACTGAAAGGACAGATTCCAGGTAAGGGTACCACATGAAACTAAAATGTACATTAAAGATATCCAACCGTCCTTTCTCTTCCATCCTCCCCGGAACAAACTCAACATAACTCAAAAAAGCTTAATCCCACACAACTCGGGGTCAGATTTATAAATATTTCTTGCCATTCAGCTCTATGTAGAAAAATTCCCGGTAAAAATATTCCTTAGGCTTTAGCCATCTAGACCATGTAAGACCAGAACTATTATAGTTCTATTCTAGATTCCACATTAAACTGTCCTGACTTAGCCTCCTAGCCTCAAAACTAATAGCTGATATAAATTGTTTTCAGTTATCAAATTTTCTGAAAAAATGGAACAGCCGAACAGGCAAGTCTACTTTTTAAGTTTCTTCCTTTTGAAAAACTTCTGATTCACGTTTGTAAAGCATTAGCCTGTGAAAATATCAAGCTTACAATTTTCAAAACAAGAGCTTTTATTCTAAAATTTGCGACTTAAAAATTAAAAATTAAAAATTAAAAAAGAAAAGAAAAGATATACAGATGGCCATTTTAAAAGCATATATAAAACTGCTGGTTAATTTGCAGCCAAGACAACAAAATCAAAAGGGGAATTTAACCAGTAAAGTTCTAAAACACAACACATGGAAAAAACTATTACACCGGTCCAAAAACAGACTAAGACTTTGAGGATCCATGTACATAAAGTTCTGTACCAAAGTTTCATTTGGGGAAAACAAAGGGAGGAAATAGTAATAAGAATATACCACACATCTATAATCATATTCCCAAGATCTGTGATAACTGGACCATCCTTCCTTAGGGCAGATCAAATTTCAGGAACTGTAACATTCACAGGAAATACAGTAAGTAAATTATATAACTCCCTCTTCCCCCCACCCCACAAAAAAAAAATTCAAAATATATATCTACAAATAAATAATAATAGTGTCATCCAGTCTCGAATAAAAAGCATGAAAATGCCCTCTGGGAACTGACAACAGGAACTTAGAACAGACAATCCTGTCATTACAACTTCCCAATGTAATTAAAGAGGGTGCAAATAAACAACACTAAAGGGGGAAAAAAAAAACCCTCAAAAGAAAATTCAAATGCAATTATAAGATTTATAAATGGGTAATACAGAGATGCATCATTCAATTCGTATTTGGAATGGCACCATAAAAACTAACCTCCTCCAAGAGCAATGAGCCGCCTTGAAACAAGCGATGTGGCAAGTGGCAGAGTCTCTCAAATGGTACCAACTAAATTAGGGTCATTACCCAAACATGAAGCCATAAATAAATAAAAGGTTCCTCCATAGGACTGAGTTCTCCTGCTCAATATTTTCTATTACTAATCAATGCAAATAAGAAAAAAACCACCTGATTTAGGAAAAGAAAAATTATCAGAATAAAAAAATAAGTTTGATCAATATTGTAACTTTGATCTGGATGCCAGCTACTCAAGTGGAGATCCATAACTTTTGTTACCCCCCCCCCCCCCCCCCCCAACAATTCAATTTTAGGTTTAAATATATGTCTGTTATTTTCACTTCTAGAGCTTCCTTTGTGTGCATAGGGATGACTATTTGAAGAAATGATAAGGGAGGGGTCACTTAAGATGCTGTGGTAATATGCAATGAAGAACAATTAATGCATTGGTGCAAAGGTGATATAATGAAGATAATAACTGGACTGCTGAGTCACAAAGTCAAGAAATTAAGATAACCCACATGAGATATGCTTATTATGAAGATAATAACTTCTTAAATAAACTTCATGTGATAATATATAATTAGGCCTTTATGTAAGTCAGTATCAAACACCATCCAAAACCAAGGTTCGAACATCAAATTGAAACCAATAAAATACCAAAGAAGCCAGGAATTTAAAAGAACTAAGTAGAAAACTATGAACTGCCAGCAGCTGGCACATGCAATATAACTGCTAAAACTTGATTTAGACACAGCTGTGTCACTGGAAGTGATGATAAAACTTTTAATAATTCCTGAATTATTAGAATATTGCCATTAATAACAGGAATCCTGTTGTCTAGCAGAGACAAAACACCCATTTTTCCAATGAATTATATCATTAAGACAATTCAGTGGTAAATAACAATTAATTTAAATTTCACTCACCTTCTGAACAGTATGAGCAGCTTCCCCTCCCTGGCAAACAAAAAATAGCAGTATATCTAATTAGACATCAGAATATTAAAATACAAAAACCAAAAAGAACCAACACACCCAAAAAATTTCCATGAGGAATCTTAAACCTTTAACAGGTTTTTGTTAAAGTCCACTTCATCTACCCCGTCAAACACAATGTCAATGTTATCAACATCATTCAAATCAACCTGAATTTGCAGCAAAACCCTATGGAGATGAAAACATACGTCTGAAATATAGTAAATTAAATATCTCATCTAGAAAGGTTACCCAAAATATTAAGAATACCCGACAAAACTTACCGTTCTCAAACCAAATGGTTTAGCTAGAAGTTGTGAATGGTAGCTTGCTCCGACTGCAACAATGTCTTTCAACTGGAAGAACATTTGAAAAGGCTAATCAAAACCCATTGACAAGAATACAAATACCAAATTTTATAATATGAATGAGCCAGTAATTACAATTATGATTCGCTTTGATCATAAGAATACTTCAACAAACCAGACCTACACTTATAGTTCATGATCAAAAGTGGAAAATGGACGTTTACTTCTTTGTGTTTTATAGTGCCACGTTCCCTTTTCTAGGGAATTATAAAATGACCGCTAAAAAGAAGGATTTCATACGAAGCATGAATTTGAAAAAAATCCTCACTTATATCTTTGTGTTATAATGCTTCAAATCTGCGCATTAGTGATGTTACAAGTCTCTAAATATTCAATTGTAAGGAAAAAGAGAATCACAGTCTATATCCTCTTATGTGTAAAGATGGCAAAAGGTTTGCAAATGAGCTTCAGCTCTAATGACACATCCTCCCCCTTCTAAAAGCAAGGTGGAGGGTGAAGTTATGAGTGTGTTACTAATGGGTAAGATTTTTTTTTTTCCCTTATTTTTATTATTATTATTTTTCATTCTTTATATGTAAACTACTATTACAAATGAGGAAATAGATCAAGAAAATAATTGGCCTACTCCTAAATAATTACAATCTCAAATTCATAAGATATATAATGTATAAACACTAGAAAATAAGTTGACAGGGATGCTACTCAAAACAGACACTCATACAAGGATCTCAACAAGTTCATGCATAGACCATTCAACACCATATAAAATTCCAAAGAGAGTAAACACAAAGGACCACATGTTACCATCTCAGGCATGACCCAAGAAATCCCAAAGAGAGTAAACACAAAAGATTACAAGTTATTGCCAAGGAACAATGTAAAAGATGGCTAGCAACAAACTCTCCATCACTCTTGCAAGTGCAACACTAGTCAACAGTCATTAATTAGGTAGAGTTTTCAAAGATAATCCACAGTCAAAATTTTGTCAAATGTTGGTACCCAAGCAACGAATGCAACCATATGGGGTGCCTTTACACTTCATATTCTCCTCCAGGGCAAGTGAGTTCTTATAGAATCGTCTAAGACCCAGTAGAAGGACCAAACCTTGAACTTTCCATTTTAACTAATCTCCATGGATGTTAATCTTCAAGATGGCCTCAAGAATACTTACAAAAAAAAAAAACTTATGAACAAAAACAATGGCCTTAGGAATACTAATCATCAAAGAAATTATCCACTGCTTCCAATTGAGGGTTCACGATATGTCCACCACCCAATTAAGAAGCCACAGAAGCACCTTCATCTATGGCCACTCAAGGAACAAATCCCTAAGAAAAACTTCAGCACACCAAAATAACAGCATCAAATATGTAAAAGAGAGAATAAAGTGCTGTTATTGAGAGCACTCTTTTTTCACTGATAAGAAAAAAGAGTGCTCTTAATAAAAGTGATCTTCCCCCCATTTTGCAAGATACAATTTGTCACACCCCAAACCTAAAAGGGTCCAAAGCATGAGAAAATGACCATTTAAAATAAACTATAGGGGATTTTTCTTTTCTTTTTTTTACAAAGATAAATAAACATTGTGAACTCCCCACAATATAAGTCAAAGCTCTATGAAATATTTACAAACAATACAAATTACAAATAATGTATCCAAATATACACGAGATTCCAAAACTCCAAATGGATCAACATCAAATCACAATCCTTCCTAGGATAGGCAACCTCAACGATAGAATCTATGCCTACCATGCCCAAAGCTAACAAACCTCAAGAGCCCAACCTTCGATAGAATTAGCTATGGCCTCAATAAATTTGGTAAGTTGAGTCACCAACCAATCATAACATAAATCTCTCAATTAGCATAATGCTCCAATCACCACCAATAAAAACAAGCTCCATGCCTGAGGTATAGCAAATTTATTTGAAAAGCTGTTAGAAAGTGGGATGAATTAAAGCCCAGTAAGTAGCATAATTAATGGGGGTGGGGGAATGATAATGCACCTTTTACCAAACATGCTATAAAATGGGAATTTCCATTTAACTTATGCAAAATCAATTTCCTTTACAACATGACAAGAATGATAAGAATAATGTAGCACCAAGCTTCCCAAAATAACCATGAAACTACATATTATTCAATGTGAGTCATAAATATATCCAATACCATTTCAAAACCAAAAACCTCACCCAAGGCCACATGACAAAGTTGTCACGCAAACGGGTCGTCACACAGTCGAGGTTGTCACACAGACGAAGTCGTCACACAAACGGGGTAATCACCAATATCATGGCACAATGACAAATCCACATCAAAAGCTCACAAGTTAACGTATTTAAAATATACAGTTCACTTCCAAGTAGTTTCATAAAATATTTCAATAACCAAATATCCATAATATTCTCAAGGTCCTCTAAACCATTTCTTGTCATAAATATTTTGCATAAATTTCCCAAATAATACAAGCTAAGATAAGCATCTTTAGAATTTGCAAATAATGCAATAAATCCATAAAATCCATTCCCAATAATTTTATGCTGCTTATCTTTTCCATGCTAACAAATCATGCATTTCCCCATTTGCATTACCAAATATGATGCACTTTTCATAAATAGTCATATATAATAGGGTCACAACACAACACTCTTTAAGAAAACATAACCCCACAAATAATTTTTCCCAAAATGTGTTTGACCCAAAAACAATGTATATGCAACATGGTTATTTTTCAAAAATCCTATAAAAAAGCTACTTACCTCAGCAGTCCAATCCAAATTTACCTCAACCGGGCACCGCATTCAACCAATCAAGTTACTAGTTCCATCACCAAGTACCTTGGAACCTAGAAACACAAGTGTCAAGCCTATTAATTACAAGGCCTACTACAAAATTACGCTATCAAATTTGTCTCATAATAAATCGGAAAGGATTTCCTCAAAAATCAAACCTAAGGCCCTAAAGCCTAGCTTGACCATCCCAAGACAATTACCCCCTACCCAAAAGGGAACCAAACAAGCATACAAAAAACTCATAGGACGACAATACAACCAAAGCCTTCAATTTCTTTTTAGCAAACAATGTGCATTTACCAACTTGATACAATGTATGTCACTACCAAACCATGATAAAATTAGCCAAAGTAAAACACTTGTCAAAGAAAGCACATATGAACTTACAAGCTAAACCACACAACAAAAGCTTAGAGTAAATTCCTTAAAGTCTCAGCATCCTAATCACACTTTCAGATAACTTCCAACAGGTCAGCCCTTTTTATAAAATTCATTTGGTCCACTTAGTGTTATCCAAAAAACTTGAAATTAAATAGGGAGAAGCCTTTATATGTCTAGTATGTACTACCAAAAATTCAGCTCAAAATGATTTTTCTATAATTTAATAAAAATCACGTAATTCAGCTTACTCAAATCTGTCAGGGACCTGACAGATTTACAGTCCCAAAAGAAAAATCATTATAATTATTATACTAGCCCAAATTCTTTGAGACTTGAATCAGGAAAAAGATGTGTATTAGCTTTCATTATAGCCATCTTAGGCTTCCAGATTCAATCTATGGTAGTTATTATGAACTTTTAACTACAATGTGTGCAGAGTTTCTACTGAAAAAAAATTGAGTATTAAGTATGGTCAAATGGTCTTTTTGAACACCAAACTTCATATCCCCTTTCGAGAAATATCATATGTTCATCCTCAACAAACCATTTTATCATTGGTACCATACATAAACATCAGAATTTTAAGAAATTAACACAACAAGCGACCACAAAACAAAGTTTAGCAAAACTCATACAAAACCATAAATCGTACAAAACTAAAAGAAACATCTCACACAACCCATATCTGAAGCTTGCATCACCCACTTTTTAAACATCCTCAAGAAGAAATATCCATATCAAAATATTATCCCCACCCGAGAGATTGACTCTACACAAGCTTTAGACCATAACCAAAGCAATAAGTGGATCCAAGAAAATTTCACCTTTACACCACTGTTTCAGTAACTCAAGGAGAACACTTGCTGCCTCCATTAAAATGGAGTGGTGCTGGTGTGGTTTAGGTTGCTTTAAGTGGCGATAATGGGGTGGTTGTGAGTAGAGGAAGCTTGCAATGGGCCGGCCATGAGGTGGAGAAAACAAGAAGAGAAGAAGAAGCTAGAGAAGAACACAAGAAGAGGGAGAGAACCGTGTGGATCCAAGGAGGGGCAGTGCTGATTCTGGACCATTAACTACAAATATCTTGAGGAAACATTTACCACTTTACCTTAAGTTTCTTCACTTCCTTAATTTTCACCAAGCTCATTACCACAAATCACATAAATGCCATTATATGTCTACAAAAATAATTAACCACCTTAAAGAAAAATAAAATTCACTTGAGATATTATTCACATCTAAAATTTGCTTTAGAAAAAGGCTTGGGGTGTTACACAATTTCTTCCAGCTGGCAAGCCTATTCTCCATCTTTTCGACAATCAAATTCCAAAACGCTCACACCTTCTGGGAGATTACAGTGGTAAGCCTAAATATGTTACAGGAAATTAACCCAACTTGCAACCCAAAATTGCTGCCTAGTCCATAGCCTTGTTCATCCCACTGGTACAAGCTCACTTTTATTTCAAATTGATACAACTTTAAAAAGAAGGATACATCTAAGGAAACCAAGATGCTAATCATTTTCCTTACAAAACAATATTATATCATCTGCAAAGAGAAGGTGCAAGATTTCCATGCTCACCTATTTCACCCTTCAACTTTAAATCCATGCAATTGAAGCACCTTCAACAACTCTATGCAACGTCCTACTCACGATCTCCATCATTAAGATAAACAATAATGGAGATAAAGGATTCCTTGTCTCAATCCTCTAGAAATACCAAAGAAGCCGGTAGGACTACAAACAACCATTGATCATGATTGAGAATTGAGTAGTAGATACACAAAAACGTATCCAATCCAGCCATTTCACTGCAAAACTGTATTTCTTAAAAAAAGAACAGCAAGCAATCCCAATTCATGATCATAATCCTTCTTGGCATCTAGCTTACAAAAACCACTGGGCTTCCACTTCGCAGTCTACTGTCCGAGCACTGAATCAAGGATCTGCCTAGTTGGTCTTGAACTCACAACATCATCCTCCGCCATATTCTTATATGGGGAGGAAGCGTCATTTGAGTTGCAGCTAATTGGTAAGTAGAATGAAAATAGTATGAAATCCTATTTAATTTCTAAGAGGGAGAACAGGATCTAAGGAATCTAACTTGCATGAAAACTGTAGTCAATTCTTTTGCAGTGCAAGGGCTAGTTAATACAAAAAGAAGGAAAAACTATCATAAAATCATTAGAACCACACCTTTCCTTCACCAATTAGTTTTCCAAGCTCTTCAATGACGAGAGATGTGCCTCCTGTTCCCAGTCCAATCACCATTCCAGATTTCACAAGTGCCGCAGCCCTCTTAGCAAGGGCAAGCTTAAAAACATCTTGTGCTGCAAGAGTATTATTGAAAAATTATATGAAGTCCATTCAAATATGTAGAAAAAGAAAGGGTAAAAGATGTGGAAAGTAAACTAGACTGAACTACATAAACATGTAAAAAGTTTGAACTATCTCCAACATGCTAGAGTATAATCCACAAGAGAAAAGAATGTGCAAAAATAACAGGAAAGAGTAATTACTTAACCAGTCCATGAAGTAACACACCATGCCAATGTTGACATACAAATCAGTGATAGATGTCCTTGTCCCCAAAACACATTCACAAGCAATTACAAACAGATTTACATAAGTACCTACAAAATATAAATATAGGAGCAATGCATGAATTCATGGGCCTAAAGGACTCACAGCACATAGAATCTGATGTCCAGGTTTCAAGGCTAGAGTATAATGTGCTCTTTTTTTCCCACATGCAACAAACATAGGGTGGTGGTTAACCTGCCTATGCATTAACCCCCATACTTATATGTGTCACAGCCATTAATATTTTCTACTGGAAATGAAAGCAAAATCCATCACATCAAAGACCACCAAATGAAGCTCTGCATTTCCACTATAAAACTAAAATCTGAAAAAAAAAATGCTAATATGGATCGTTGAACTTACAGTTTTGGGAGTTTTCAAGGGCTGAACTTCTTCTCTTTAGATGATTGAGCGTGCTTTCAGATGTAGGATGGCCAGTATTTGGGAATAGGTGATGCTTGTCACCATTTGCTAACTGTTTAGTAACATTGACTCCTTCCACTGCAGAATCAACTATTTTTAAGAATTTTTGTTGTTACAAAGCCATAGGAATGAGCAAAACACAGCAGGTGACTCTGAAAGTTTATGATTCAGTTCAAACTGACCATTCGTAATGACCTATGCTTAACATGGGCAGTTGCACAAAATCACAAATGATAATTCTCACCTGATGGTGTAATTTCACAGCTTGTAGCTACACCAACAAGAGAAGGATAATTTTGGTGCACTATTGCTTCCGCTGGATCTTTTGCTTTACTTCTCCTTTGTGCTCGAGGACCCCCACTTTTTTTGCATCTATTACTATGAAACATCCCTGGACTCAGTTCATGATTATGTTCAAGAATGACATGACACAGATGAAACTTCCCATCAGAGCCAAGTGCAACATTAACTTTGGCTTTGCAATTCGTTTTAGGAGACTGTCTCAATTAAAACTTTTTCTTTGCTGTGCTTTCCCGCTTTCCAGCTCTTGCACATGCAAGAGTAAAGTAATTTAACTTGCCATCATCCCTACACCTTGAACTTCTTCGGTATATACCAAAGCCTTCACGCTGAGCAAACCTGCTATAGTAATTACGAACCTCTTCCGGAGAGGCAAACACCATCCCGGCCCTGGGTGTTTCTACTTCTTCATTCCCCAACCCTCCCGCATTGTGTTCCTCTACTTTGTCACCGTCAACTCTCTCCTTATCACAAGAAGACCTTTGATTATCATTCTCCAATGTCACATTTACCATAGAATCACCTTCCATCTCCTAATAAAATAACCCCCCCAAAAAAAAAATGTGGCCTCAAACTTGATTAATTGAATAAAACAGATTAGAAATGGCACAAAATTCTATAATTAAGGCTTATAGCAATCTAGAAAGTTGCCAAACAGGAATCTTTAACCAACCAAACAGTATCAAATGATCCAAATTATTCAGCCCCACAATGATCTCAATAAGTTCCTAGTAAATCCCACCAAAATTCAAAAAAGAATCACTAAGAGTTTATTTACTTCAAATCCCAATTCAAAAATTTCCACAGATTTAAAGGCTGAATGTTACATCCCAATTCTAATACAAGGGCCCTTTAAACATTGAGCAGAAAAATTACCCAACGCCAAAAAAAAAAAAAAAAAAAAAAAAAAAAAAAAAAAAAAATTAATAACAGAGCAGATAACCCATAACCCAAAAAACTTTATGTACAACTGCAAGAAACAGATTTTTGTGAGGACCCACTTGGTTGCTCAGAAAATTAAGGCAAGGAAAACAAAACCCAGAAGTTAAATTCAATATTTTTTTCATGATTTGGAGCCTATTAAGCCTCATTTGATTTAGTTGTGCTAAATTTTTCACTTTCCTAAAACTAAAATACAAAAAAGAAAAGAAGTAGAATTCTAATTGATTTGAGAATTATCAAAAGTGTGCACTAGTTTATATTCTGGACAAACAAAGAAAGCATAGAAAGAAACAGTCACAATACAAGTAATGAGAGTCTTACGAATAGAGAGAGTCTGGGACTGAACTGGGGCTTCGCCAGAGAACAGTGTGTTGGGTTGGTGGGATGTACAACACCACATACACAAGAAGTGCAGCCAACACAAAAAACGCACCAACTCCCTTTGAAAATCAAACGACCGGTTACCTAAACACTTCGATTTTCAACTGTAGCCAACACTTATGGCATGTATAATGAAATGTTTTTTTTTTTTTTTTTAATTATTATTTATTTATAACCATGAAATCTGTATTTATTATTTATTTTATGTGAATAAATATAAGGTAGTTTGGCTGTAATTTTATAATAGGATAGAGTTATTTTCTTCCTTTTTTTTGACAGATTTGACAATTATTACTTAGGCATACTTATTTCCTATCTAAATTTGTTGTGTAAGTGCTTGTAGAGTGTGGTGGGTAAGGACCGGGGTTCAAGTCTCCAAAAGGGAGCTTCATACACATATATACTTAGATTATGCTAGATTAGAGTTCTATTTTATATATATAAAAAAAAATTGTAATATAATATAACAGTAATTGTTTTTTAATGTACCTTATAGCTTTAAAAATTAATATTTTTATATTAAATTAAATTAAATATATCAATAATATAACCAGTATTGAATAGTAAAATAGACATAAAGTTAAAGAACAAAATTATTATACGTTACATGATACATATAAATTGTGCAAGTCCAAGTTTTAACTAAAAAAATTATAATATATTATAAAATAATTTAAAATCAATAATGAAACACCTTTTAAGTTTTAAATATGTTGAATTTTTTATTTTATTTTATTTTTTTAATTGAAGTAGTATTTTAAAATTTTGATAATATAGTTTCACTCAAAGTAAATTATGTTAGAAATTTGGCTAAATTAAAAATTACAGCTTTAAAATTTTCCTTTTCAATTTTTTCCCTAAAGTATCATTTTCTCTTTTCAATTTTATCCTATAACTTTCATTTGTCAGTTTGGCCCTTCCATACAGTACTTTTATATTAATTTAAAAAAAAAACATTTTATTGAAATAATTAAACTTATGTAAAATATAATATAAAAATTCAAGATAATTAAAAATAAAAAAATAATTTCTATTTTTCAAATAAAAAAAATTAAATAATGAACCTTTTACGTGCATACTTCTTTTTATTAAAAATGGCTGAAAATATATATATGAGAAAAGTTAATGGATGCCTTAAAGGCATTGATTTAGAAAATATTTTTCAAAATTTGTTATGGGAAAAAAATTTAATTAAATTTTTGATAATTTTTTATATTTCTCAAAAAAGTAGTATCAAATTTTTTTCTAAAATAGTCAGTTAAAAAATGTTCCAATGACACTTTTATATATATATATATATATATATAACATTTCTACTTAATATGAAACAAATTGAACAGTCATAAAATCACATTGAAGTATAATAAATTTGAATTAAATCTTTTATATTTTACTATTTCTTTTAGAATTATATTTTATTAAGTTTAGATGCATGAATTTGATGTAAAATATAATTGACATGAATTAGAGAATAACAGAAAGTTCACTTTGCGTAAAATTGGAGTGTATTTAAAATCTAAAAACAATTGGCATTAATTATATGGCAATTTGAAGGAAACTTGGCCAATTAGAAAGACACTTAATATGAAATTAAAGCGTAATTAGAATCTAACTAGTCGCTCACCTCTGTGATGTGCGCGAAGAAGTTTTATATAAATGTGACATATATAAAACAACTTTTGTCGTACAAAAATTATAAACAATGCTATCTTTCTAAAAAATTCAATAGATAAGTTGGGGAAATTTTAAATTATTTATAACATTTTTGTGATTAAACAATCTATAAATAACCAGTTACAATTTTTTAAAAAATAATTATGAATATTAGAAATTAAAATTTTCACAAAGCTATCTCAATTTTTATGTTTCTTAAAAAAAAATCACAACTCTTAGATATTGTGTCAAGGTCTTATAGTTTTAGTTGGAAGGAATTTTGTGTTTAGATAGATCTTAAGGGAAAATATTATTTTGGATTTTACATTTTGGGGGTTACTATTAATTTAGTCCCTACATTTTGGTAGCAGCCAACTGTCAATTTAGTCAAGGTTATTTTTAACTTGTAATCATTTTTTGTAAGTAAATTGATGGTAGGGACCAAATTATTTGTATCTTGAAAATATTGACCCCAAAAGGTAGAAACCAAAATAGTATTTTTGCCAAAATTTTAGTCACAGCTTATATAGGAATGTGTAAATTTCAAGGCTTCATTTTTTTCAACATAAAATGTTGTCTATCAAATATTACTTGTCTTCTAGTGTTTGTTTGCATGCTTTAAAATACTCTAGAAAACATTTTCTAACGTTGAAGCTTTTACGAAAAAACACAAACTTCCCTATATTTTTGTATTGACATAATAGTAATGTTAGGTCCACAATATTGTCACAACAAATAACAAATCTTAGGTAACAAATTGTTGGTGAGTAAAAAAGTGATGTTAGTGATATGCCTAGATTAGAACCAATTACATTTAGGCAGTTAGGATTTGTTATAAAAATGTTGTTGACATAACATTATTTATTGATATAAATAAAACAACTTTAATTTGCCTCTTTAAACTATTAATAAAAACCACCGCACACTCTTGATGCGATGGTTACTCCACAAATATAAGTGCTTGTGGGGTGTTGGGGGCAAGTACCGGAGTTCAATTCTCTAGAAGGAGTTTCACACACACACACACACATATATATATTTAGATTAGGCTAAGCTAGAATTTCTATCTTGTGTATATATAAATATATATATATATATATATATATATATATATATATATATATATATATATATATATATATAAAACAACTAAAACCAACCTAAATATTTAATTTTTTTAGGCAACACATTCAAGTTCCAATTACATATTAAATATTAGGCATAACACATTTGTGGGGGTCAAAACGCAAAAGCTAGAGGGCACTATTGGTATTGTTGATCTACACAACTAATTTATGAGAAATGTAAGGTAGAAATCTAGAATGGGGGAATTAAATAGATGATTCAAGAGAGAAGAAATTGAATCAAGACTTGTCATGGGCGAATATTGTTTTCCCCAGGGGGATACAAGGATAAAGGAAGTACAATACTACTCAGAGCTCTCCCCAGTCTCTCACTCTTCTAGCTTTTCTCTCAAAATTTCTGAATCCCTTCCTATTGATATCCTCCTCCTTTTATAGTCCCTCATCTCCTCTAATTGTCCTATTCTCCAATCGGATTTTTGAGGTGGAACCTATCCTATCAGCACACATTCCTGCCATTTTGTGATCATGAGGGCATGTTTTAAGATTGTCCTCCTTATTCTGGCCAGTCAATCAGTAATAAATGTGGCTATTGTTAGATGAGGAGAGTATTAAATGCAGAAGTGACTGATGAGTTAGGCTTTGCGTTTTTTCAGATGCATTCTCGTGGTAACTTGACGACGAGAAGCATGCGTTCCCGCAGTAACCTGATGAAGCAAAGCCATTTTCATAACAAAGGGGGCATCCCTTAGTAATATATCACCTTGACGTGAACTTGGTCCTCGTAGGATTTTCGAACATGGTTCGCGGTGTACCTCTTTTGGACCACGGGCCCTACCAAATCCCCTCGGGTCTCCATGTAAATGCCTTATCGTGGAAGGCAGGGGTGTCCAGAGTACCCGAAGACCTGCCAAAATTGATTAGCCCGATCGGAACCGAAACCGATCCGTTATGACCGGACCGACACCTCTGATGGGTCGGTGACGAGTCCCAATCTTCATAACCCAACCCCGACCGGTCGAGTGGCGATTTTGTCCTCAAAAACTCGATCTACTTGACCTGCCTGAAAAAATCTCAAAAAGAAGGCCAAAATCTGATGACGTTTGGGCTTCTCAGCTTCAATTTGGCCACGTTTGGCCTTCCTTTACTTAGATTTGCCCAAATCCTCACTCAGATATGCTTAAATCTAGTGAATATAGCCCAAATCTACTCAAACTCGGCCAAACTCCGGTAAGCTCGACTCTAACTTGGCCAAATCTCGTTAAATTTCGGCCAAATCTCGACCAGATTTCCATAGATACGAAGGAATATTGGCCAAATCTCTTTAGATCCGACCAGATCTGACGATATCCGGCCAAATTTCGGCCAAAATCCAGCGAAATCACAAAACCCAAAACTGACCGATTATTACCTGAAACTCGATACGACCTGACCCAATTGATCTGAAACTTCCTATGGGTCGATTGTGGGTCAAAATTTTCCCCACCCGAGAAGGCTGGGTCGAGTTTGGGTTGGGCACAAACTTGACTCGGCCTGACCCGTGGACACCCCTAGTGGAAGGGACTCCCTAACTTTCAGTCCTTGGTCTAAGGCCTTCGTGGTGAGCTCAGACACACTCCCCCACAACATTAAAGTTCCTAGTACCACATTCAATACCCATAACCCATTCAAGTTCTAAAAATCTACATAATCATGATTCTAAGTTCAAAATACATATTTTCCTTTAAAAAAGTTCAAAATACATAACTACATATTAATTAGACATGACATGGTTCCATCCATGATCTATGTTCAAAATGCATGATTATACTACCATTCAAGTTCAATTTTTTGACATGGTTATGTGTAGTTAAGTTGCCCCACCCTTTCTTAAAAGTCACCATGGATTTTGAGTGAAATTTGTGGTACCTTTGTATTAGAATCATTTTCTCTCTTCCTTGTGTGTGTATTTGTCTCTCCAAAAAAAAAATATCGAGGTTCATGTTTGTAATAAATACGCATTAGTTATTACTTTCAATGTCCATTATCTTTGTTGAGGGAAAAAATGCCCAACAAAAGTTTTTCAAATCTTATTATTTATAGCCAAAAAAAGAAGAAGAAAAAAACATTATAGTCTTTTCATCATAAACAGAATAAGCTAATATAACTCATAAAAATGACGCATGATAATTAAGTTTCATACCAGTACTTTATCGTAGTATGTTTTTCTATCACAAGCATTCATCTTCATATTATCATCCCATCTAAAATCATTTTTCTCACGAATATCTTGAATGGTATTTGATATGCTCTTAACACAACATAACAAAACATAATTGTCCTTACAAAAATACATAGAATTAAATTTATATTACATTATCAACCATATTAAAAGTAAATAAATTAAACACACAAATTTACTCATTTTCTCTAGTTATATAATTATCTCACAGTGTGTGACATATCCTTTTGTCGTTCCATTCTTTAATTTCTTCTTGAAGTTTCTGTTATGCTTGTTGGACATGCATTATCTTGCTAGGGGAAAATTCTTAAGAATAACTCCTAAGAATTATCTTGCGTACATCTCATTAGAATCAATCCTAATAATATGATTGTGAAAGAGATAACATACCAAATATTCTTGTGTTTCGAATGACCCAAATGGTTTTGCATCAACACATAAAAAAGAGTTTCAAGAATCCAAAGTCCAAACCCTTTCTCAATATAGTAGATCACAATGAAGATTAACAAAGGTTAGATAATTCACATGCAGTTTCAACTGAGTCACCACTAAAACTCTTTCAAATAGTATCAGACACTTAGATAGGGAGACACATTCCATTTTTATTACCATATTCAACAAATTGTTTTTACAAAAATCACTAATAGTAAAAATTAATCTTACGCCCAAAAAGATTAAAAAAGAAAAAAGAAAAAAGAAATTGTTCTATTCCTATAATCCCTTTGGAACCTTTAGATGCGTAGGTAGTATTTTCATGGAATGGATAAAAAATAGAGTTCAGTGTGAGATGCATTAAAAAGTGAATAGGTAAATAGAAAAGGTCGATTTTATTAAAACTTGGCTAAAAATATGAATGAAATTCAGCCGTAGATTAAGCGGGAAAAAAAAAACACTGCTCGGTAAAGTTTTTAGTCAATGTTAAAGGTCAGTACAACTGTACACATACTTTTCATGGTTTCTCATTTTTTGTCTGTTTCTATGTGTCTCTTTTCAAATATTCTTAGGTTTAATGGTCAAAATAATATTAGGAGGAAGAACCCTACTTGTTTTCCCACCCTGATAATATGACTGTTCTTGTATCTGTTGGCTTCCCCACACAAACAGACCTGTCTCCAGATTGGTCTGACTATCATAAGATTGCATAGTTTCGTAGGGTTCTAAACAGACTTTCTTTCTTGGCTTTGTCTGTTTCTTCAGTGTCTTTTTTCTTTCTTTGGTTTCAATTATCAAAATACTCTTACAGATGAAAACCCTACTTACTTTCCTGAATTTCTTGTAGATCTCTTTCAAAACTCAGAGTTACAATCGAAAAATTCGGTGTTTGGAGGTAAGGGTTTTCCCCTAGCTAGCTCAGCTAGCCATTTTGTTCGGCTTGATGATGTTTTGATGCTTTTCAATTTTCATCAGTCATAGAGAGTAACACATTCCATTAATCCATCATGAGGTCAGTCAGTTCTTTGCTCGACATCTTTAAAATCTGTGTCTATTTTCAAGTGGCTATCTTCATCACTCTCATTCGTGGTTATGTCATTTCTTCTTCAAGTTTTCGCTTAACTTTGTTTGTATCCTTGTTGATCCTTACATTTCTATCCCCTGCTCATCATGCTGAAAAAGACAAGTCCTTGATTGAGTTTTTCTTCACCATCTTAACTAGCGCTTCATCTTTTGTCATTAGTGAATCCCCATTAATTGTGATTCTTATCCTGACTGATCCATCACTTATAGCTACAATTCAACCTCGGTTGCAAAGATTTATAGCTAATCGTCACTCTTCTTCTTCTCCTTCCAACAATATTGATTGGTCCCTTCTCCCCCTAGATCTCGTTCAACTAATTGTAGATGGAATGACTACTTTCAAAAATTATATAGCGGCTAATGGGGTTAGCCGAGATTGGCGATCTGCTTTTTCAAGCATTAGTAGAGGACCTCAGCTTCCTCTCCCTGTGCTGATGCTTTCCGAGCCACTATTAACTGACATGCGAACTTTATTTAGCCTCTATGACCACAGTCGTCATCGATTACAACTATCTGAAGCCCGCGGAAAACGTATTTGGGAATCTCAACATGGCTGGGTTGTAACCTTGGGCTCTCGTTATGTAACCCAACTTGTGCACCTTATGACAGGAAACCGAATTAATCTTCCACAAATTCAAGGACTGGCTCCTCGAGAAGAGTGGTTTTGCCTTGTACGCAAATTCATTCTTCTAGAGGACCCTACCGATGAGTCAACATTCCTTGTCATCGCAATTTTTGGCCCTATGGATAGTTTGGCTTTTACTAGAGTGAGACGAGGGGCTGCTTTTAACAGAAGAAGAGAAGGTGAGTGGGTTGTTGTTGCCAATCCAGAGAATTTGAAATTCATGGATGTTGCACATTTTAATGGTCAAATATATGCACTTTGTGACAATGGCAAGCTGGTTCGCTTTGAACCTGTTGCACCTTTTATCACAATTTCAAGAATTGAAAATAGTATATTTCATTGATTGATTCAAGTATACAAAGAATACATATATATACTCATCCATACAGGTGTGAACACGGATGTAACTACCTAACAGAAACTAACAAACTCATATACGTGCAAGTAACTCCTTAACAGACTTCCTCACGTGCCAATGCTTAAGTAAAGATTATAACAAGCTAAACTACAAGTCGTTTGCACTTCAGCCCTCACTTATGCAGCCCTGTCGTTTATGCTCTGTTGTAGGATCATCAATTCTGTGATTGAGCCTTTGATCTTCTACTCCTCTGCTCTTGCTACTGTCCTTGGTATCTCCATTCTTACTTGTATTCTGATACTCCCCCTCAAGAGCAGCAGGGGCATGTATGTTAATCATTCCTATTTTACAACTAAGGGTGGAGAATTGATTATAACTCAGAGCTTTAGTGAGCAGATCTGCCAACTGGCAATTTGTTCTAACATGATTTAACTTGATTACCTTCTCCAACACTTTATTCCTAACCACATGACAGTCTATCTCTATATGTTTTGTCCTCTCATGGAAGACTGGATTGGAACCAATGTGTAATGCAGCTTGGCTGTCACAGAACAGTAAAGCCTCCTTATCATGATTCACACCAATGTCCTTGAGAAAGTATAAAATCCACACTATCTCACATGTTGCTACTGCCATGGACCTGTATTCAGCCTCAGCTGATGATCTTGACACTGTGGATTGCTTCTTGGACTTCCAAGATACTAAGGAATCTCCAATGAAGATGCTGTAGCCAGTCACAGACCTCCTGGTGTCAGGACATGCAACCCAATCTGCATCTGCAAAGCCTTTCAAATGCAAGTCTGTGTTGGAAGGAAACATAAGTCCTTTGCCCGGTTCACTCTTTAAATACTGTAATACTCTATGTGCTGCATCCAAATGAGGTCTCCTTGGCTTGGACATAAACTGACTGAGTTTATGGACAGCAAATGTAATGTCAGGTCTTGTGATTGTCAAGTACAAGAGCCTACCCACAAGCCTTCTATAGTGACTTGGATCTTTAAGTTCTTCTCCTTCAAACTTGCTAAGTTTTAAGTTGTGTTCCATAGGAGTCTTTGCACACTTACAGCCCAGTAATCCAGCATCATTGAGCACCTCAAGAGTGTATTTCCTTTGACAAAGAGCAATCCCTTTGTCTGATCTTGCAACCTCCAATCCAAGGAAATATTTCAAATTACCCAAATCCTTAAGCTTGAACTTATCATCCAGCATGACTTTAAACTTGTCCACTGCAGCCTTGTCATTACAAGCTATCAAAACATCATCTACATAGACTAAAAGGATCATGAAAATGTTGTCATGCCTTCTAGTAAACAAGGAGTAATCAGCCTTGGATTGAATGAAACCAAGCTGAATTAGAGTGCTTGAAAACTTGGCAAACCATTGCCTAGAAGCTTGCTTGAGACCATAAATGGATTTGTTGAGCTTACAAACAACCTCCCCCTGGCTGTGAAACCCTTGTGGAAGAGCCATATACGCCTCTCATCCAAATCCCCATGAAGAAAGGCATTATTAACATCTAATTGACTAAGAGACCAACCCTTAATTGCAGCAACAGCAAGAAGAACTTTGACAGAAACCATTTTAGCCACTGGAGAGAAGGTTTCAAAGTAGTCAATGCCTTCCTTTTGGGTGAAGCCCTTAGCTACCAACCTAGCTTTGAACCTTTCAATGGACCCATCAGCGTTATACTTAATCTTGTACACCCACTTGCAGCCAATGGACTTCTTATGAGGAGGTAAGGGTGTCAAGGTCCAAGTGTTGTTAGCCTCAAGTGCAGCTATCTCAGCAGCCATGGCAGCTTGCCATTGTGGATCAGAAACAGCTTGATAGTAAAACTGAGGTTCAACAATGGAGGAAATGGCACAACAGAAAGTCTTATAGGAGGGAGAGAGGTGATGATATGACACATGAGAAGAAAGGGGATGAGATGTACCTGACTGGGAAGAAGGCAAAGGCTGGACAGAAGTAACATTGTTGCAGTGAAACTCCTGTAAGTATGATGGTCTTTTAATGGATCTAGCAGACTTTCTAAGGGGAATAGGATCTGCTATGGGATCAAGGGGAGCTTCTGGGATATCATCAAGTAGATCATTGTCAATGTTATGATGAACTTGAGTGATGGAATGAGAAGAAAAGGCAGAATTGGAAGGTGAAGACATAAGGGCCTTATCATGCAAGGCAGGAACAGGTGAGACACATGGCAAGGGCAAGGAATTGAGAGGAATGGAGCTATGGGAAGAAGACACAAAAGGGAAAACAGATTCATGAAAAACAACATCCCGTGATATAAAGACAACATGAGTGTCAAGGTCATAAAGTTTATACCCTTTGACAGTACAAGGATAGCCAAGAAAAATACATTTTCTTGCTCTTGGAGAGAATTTGGTCCTGGTTTGAACAATGGTGGAGGCAAAACACAAGCAGCCAAAAACTTTAAGATGATCATAGGCAGGGGGCTTATGAAATAAGAGTTCAAAGGGAGTTTTGTCATGCAGCAAGGGAGAGGGAAGTCTATTGATGAGGTATGCTGCAGTTAAGACACAGTCACCCCAAAAAGACAATGGTACTTGAGATTGAATTTGTAAGGCCCTAGCAATGGAGAGTAAGTGCTGATGCTTTCTTTCTACAACAGAGTTCTGTTGTGGAGTATAAACACAACTGGTTTGGTGGATAATGCCATGTAAACTAAAGAAGTCAGGCATGGCAAACTCTTTGGCATTGTCAGTCCTAATGGCTTTAATATGCTGACTAAATTGTGTAGCAATCATAGCATAAAAGGACTGAAATAAAGGTCTAACATCAGTTTTGGATTTCATAAGAAAAAGCCAAGTGGCTCGGGTTGCATCATCCACAATGGTTAGGAAAAATTTGTAACCATCCAAAGTAGGAACTGAATAAGGGCCCCAAACATCCATGTGAACTAAATCAAAAGCACATGCAGAAATTTTATTATTGAAAGGGAAAGGTGAACGTTTAAGCTTGGCCATAGGACAAATATGGCAAGTCTTATTACAAATGAATTGTAAGGAAGGAAGATGAGAACCTAAAACTTTAAGCTTCATATCTGAAGGGTGTCCTAATCTGGCATGCCACAGAGAGGAAGATGCAGAACTTGTAGAAGTTGAAGCAGAAAAAGGAGGAAAAGAAGCTTTGGACTTATGACTGCCTAAGTAATCAGCAAGGGAAGAAGGAGAGATGTGTTGTAGGCTGTCACACTGCAACAAATACAAGCCATCAACAGCCTTGCCCATCCCAATCGTTTTCCAAGGTAAAAGGTCCTGAAGAAAACAATAATTGGAGAGGAAAACAAGGCAATAAGGTTGAGATAGTGTGAGTGTACTAACAGATAGTAAATTGAAGCTGAAAGAGGGAACACAGAGAACATTAGTAAGTGTAAGAGAAGGAGAGAGAAAAACAGTGCCAATGTGAGTGACTTAAGCTGATTCCCCATTAGGCAAGTGAACTAAAGACTGTACAGTAGCAGTGATTGAAGTTAACAGATCAACTGAGCAAACAAAGTGGTCAGTGGCCCCAGTATCCAACACCCATGTCCATTGATCATAGACTCTTCTATTCACTACTTGTGCAGAGAAAACACTATGAGACAGATCAATACCTGACATTGGAGCATTGATGGATGCAGAAGAGGATGCTACATTTGCCATTGAAGTATCTCTGATTTGAGCAGAAGGTAAGATGGATGAATTGGAAGCTCCAAATAAGGCATGTAGTTGCTGATATTGTTCAGGAGTGAAAACAAATGGATGATTCATTGGTGAGGCAAGTGGAGTATGAGCAACCTGATGATCTGAAGACACTTGATGAGCCATAAATGGCTTGTTCTTGAACTTGAAACCTGGTGGAAAACCATGCTTTTTGTAGCATTTATCCACTGTGTGACCAAGCTTGCCACAATGTGTGCAAGTTGGTCTTTCTTTTCCTTTTCCAACAACACCACCAAGGAATGAACCAAGATGCTCATTGGTCAATTTAGCAGCTAAAGCAGTGGAATCAACCTTGGGAAAACCTGAATTAGGCACTGATCTTTGTGTTTCTTCTTGGATTAACAAGGAATACACCTTACTAAGAGATGGAATTGGATCCATAAGCAAAACTTGAGATCGTACTTGGGAGAAAGAATCATTCAATCCCATTAGAAATTTCATAACAGATTCTCTTGTTTGTAAATCAGTGAGTTTCTTGTTAATATTGCAAATGCATTTACCACATGAGCAAGTAGGAAAGGGACTAAGATTCTGTAATTGATCCCAAAACACCTTCAATTGAGTAAAGAAATCAGTGATGGATGATTCACCTTGATGAAGCTCGGCTATGTCCTTCTGAAGATTGAATACTCTAGGTCCATTTGTTTGAGCAAAACGATTCTTCAAGTCATTCCAAATTTCTAGAGCAGTATCTTCATAAATGATGCTGGATTGAAGCTTTGGTGAAACTGAATTGGTTAGCCATGTCCCAACCATATTATCACATCGTATCCATGCTTGCTCATTTGAAGGAGTTGAAACCAGTGGTGATGAAAGAGTCAAGGTTCCATCAATAAATCCTAATTTATTCTTGGTGAGTAAAGCTTTTCTAACTGCACGAGCCCAAGCTGCATAATTTTCACCACCTAACAATGGCTGTGTGACAAGAACAAGACTTGGATTCTCTGCGTGATGTAAAAACAGAGGGTTATCCATTGGAGATTCTTGAGAAGAAGATGGATTCACAGACGTGGAAGCTTTTGTAGAACCATTTGTATTTGTAACAGAAGTCATATATGACAATTGATGTTTGAAGAATCAACTTCAACTTCCAGAAAATAAATTTTCTCAAGAACAGAGAGGAATTTTCTCGGAAAGTTGAGGAAGATGAAAGAAAATGCAAAACCTACAGGAATTTAGGAATTTTGCTCTGATACCATATCACAATTTCAAGAATTGAAAATAGTATATTTCATTGATTGATTCAAGTATACAAAGAATACATATATATACTCATCCATATAGGTGTGAACACGGATGTAACTACCTAACAGAAACTAACAAACTCATATACGTGCAAGTAACTCCTTAACAGACTTCCTCACGTGCCAATGCTTAAGTAAAGATTATAACAAGCTAAACTACAAGTCGTTTGCACTTCAGCCCTCACTTATGCAGCCCTGTCGTTTATGCTCTGTTGTAGGATCATCAATTCTGTGATTGAGCCTTTGATCTTCTGCTCCTCTGCTCTTGCTACTGTCCTTGGTATCTCCATTCTTACTTGTATTCTGATACCTTTTGCAAATATGGTCCAAGTTGTTGCTGATCATCCACAAGATGTAGGGGCACACCGAAAAATATATTTGGTGGAGTCATTGGGAAATCTTTATGGGGTTTTTCGTAACGGATTTCTTATTCCTTCAGAGAGGAGGTTTGCGACTACATCTTTTTTTGTCTACAAGTTCAACTTCAATGCATCAGCTTGGGAGGAAGTGACACACTTGGAAGGTCATGCTTTTTTTGTTGGTGACGGCAACTCCTTCTCCAGGCGCTTTCCTACAAGCATTGTCCCTAGCAGAAGTGATTGCATCTACTTTACCGATGACCATTGGGTATGGCGAAAGTTCCCTAGGAAGGCATATGGAAGTCATGACGTGGGACTGTTTGACATGGCAACCAGGGATATCCTACCCCTGAAATTTGGTAAGGACAAACCTCGTTTCTATTCTCGACCTATTTTTGTTACGCGTAATGACAAACTTTAGTTGACTTTGTTTTCTCTAATACCCTTTGCTTAGTTGAAAGAAATGGGTAGAAGTGGTGTTTAGACTTATTTGGTGGCCAAATACAATTTGGTATTCTGGTTTGTAAGCACATACAAACTAATTTCTAGGATATTTATGCTTGTGATGCTGTGATTTAAGTTACTGTGAATCTATTTATCTTTTGTTCTGGATTTGATATACAAAATCTGAAAATTCAGTTTAGATTGTTCAGAGAGAGCTTCAAAAAAGAGTAAATGAGTATAGCACGCTCATTGCCAACAAGCTTTTGGATTGGTTTGCTATGTTGCTTCAGAATGCAACTCTGGACTAAAGCGTATGCAGTTTCTTCTTCTTTATAACAAAAACCAATCCTCCTCCTAACATCATCTCTAATGGCTTCTGTCTTACTGATGAATGCCTTCTATCTTGACATTGCTATTATGAATCCTTGTGTTTCTTTGCAGCCATATACAGTAGATTGTAGCGGCCCAAGCAATCTTGCATAGCTTCATTTGAAAACTTCTTCCCTTGATCTCCTAGTGAAAGAACACAATTTTGAAACTTTTTCGCATAATGTTCTAGTGAAAAGCACTAAAAAAACAAATGGTTTCTACTCTTAATTTGGCTTCTCCAGAAAGCATACAATTCTCCCTTTCTATCCCTATTTTGCAACTCTAGTTGAAATCATTAAAATTTCAGAATTTGGACTTCCCCACGATAACCAAAAGGCCAAGGTATTGGTCTATTTGTGAGGAGGCTTGGGCTTCCACTAGACCCCCAAATCCCTAATATCCATCTTCTTACATTCCTTTGTGTGTACTAAAGAATATGGTTGTCTAATCTCTATTAACTTTCTGCCCCAATGCTTGATTGTAGGTATCAAGACTGTAACACAACTAATACATCGAAGTTCAATTTTTAACACACCATTAGGTTGTTTGGAGAGAACTCTAAAACTGAGTAAATAATATAGCATGCTCATTGCCAACAAGCATTTGGATTGGTTTGCTTTTGCTTCAAAATGCAACTCAAAGCAAAGGAGATGCAATTTCTTATTGTTTTTAACAAAAGCCAACCCTCCTCCTAACATATTCTCTTATGGCTTGAAAAAGCCTAACATATATTTTGTAGGTATATATGGTAGATTGAAGCAGCCTATAGCTTCATTTGAAACCTTCTTCCCTTAATCTTCTAGTGAAAAACACAATTTCAAAACTTCGTCTTAATGTCCTAGTGAAAAAACAGTAAAAAAAAAAAAAAAAAAAAGCAAACAAATTGTTTCTATACTTAGTTTGGCTTCTGCAGAAACCACACAAGAATTCTCCCGTAAGTTAGCAAGTTTTTATCGAGTAGAGAGTCTGTTATTAACATAAAACTTACTGATGAATGAATGCCAGGAATAGCATCAGGGAACCAAATCAATTTTCACCATTCATGATTCATCCTAAGGATTTGTTGTACAAAGCTCATTCCAAGTTGAACTACAAGTGTACTGACCTGTCTTAGAAGGAGTCCGATGCATAAAACCTTCCTCCTCAGGTTTACATGATATTTTAAATTTTGCTGTTTAAGTCACCGTAAATTTATTTTTCTTGCGTTCTGGATTTGAATTACAAAATATGAAAACTAAGTTTAGATGAAACTGGTAACACGGTTGCCCCCAAAACTGAGTAAATAAGTTGACTACTAAATTTTTTTTTATATATATAAATAAACAAACCAGAATATCAAAAATCTTTCCACCAAGAAGAAATAACAACAGGAGGAAGACAAGGTACAGAAAATACGTACAAAGAGCCATACATATTTTACAGCCCATTTACAAAGAAAGTGAGCTATTAGAAATTACAACTTACAGCCCATTTACAATGACATTCATTGCGTTAAAGCAAAAATTTTAAATCTCTCTCCACTTGGATTCTTTGAAGTTTCTCTTAGCTCTTTGCCTCTTGCCTCAATCAACAGCACTACTTGATTATATTGAAAACGGAACCACAGAATTGAAATGCAGCTAAAGACTAAAGACTGAAATGGAAAACAGAGAGTAAAGAAAAGGAAACAGAGCAAGAGAAAATGAAGTAGAACTAAGAGTTTTTGAGAGCAATTTTACGGACTGATTCCCATTGAAAGAACAAAAACAATTATTCTTTTATAGAGAATATTTGTAATTTGCTACTGTGCACTAGCCGTTGGAGAGGTTACCGGTTGGACTATCACACAATTATATCTCGCGAGTTACATCTTTCATAATTGATTCATTAGAATGAATCCTTATAATGTGATTGTGAATAACAAAACGTGCCACATCCACTTGTGTTTCAAACGACCAAAATAGTTCTGCATCGGGCACATAAAAAGAACTCTTCAAGAATCCAAACTCCCCCTCATTCAATAGTAGTTCACAAGGAAGAGTGATGAAAGTTAGATAATTTATGTGCATTTTCAAGAGGATTCCTACTTAACTCTTTCAAACATCATCAAACACTTCGATAAGGAGAAAACATTCATTTTCTATTACCATAATCAACGTCATAAAATAATATTTACCTACAATTTGTTTTTACAAAAATTACAAATAGTAAAACTGATCTCACACCCCCCCCCCCAAAAAAAAAAAAAAAAAAACCTTGATCCATTGCTAGTTTGAGGTGCAAAGCGCAAATACCTTTTAGGGTAGATTTGTGTAATGGATTAACCCTAATTTTATATTTATATAATATATAGATACATAATAGTTTGTAGCTTGGGTCACAAAAATTATACCTAGAGCTCCCCAAGAATTAAGTGTTTTTTTTTTTTTTTTTGTGTATTAAATATCATACAATTTTAATCTATGACATTTAATCTATAATAACTGTTCTTTTTTTATTGACTTTTTATGTAGACGGGATTTGAAATACAAATCACTTATTCGATGGTAAAAGATTTTACCTAAGAATTAAGAGTTGGCCCAAGGATTGATTCCAAAAAATAAAATGGTTTGCTAGACCAAATTTAGTCCCTTAAAAAAACCAATTTATCTATATCAAATCTCCAAAATTTACTTGTCACTAAAAGCTTAAAACAAAGAAGATCAAAAGAATAACCACCTCCATTTTATAAGTGTTGTGGCTGATGATTGCTGCAATCTCATCCAAATTTGACCACCAACTACTGACCTGAAGGTCCTCAGTTCAGGGACAACTGGACGGTGGGGCACCCCACCCCCTCCCCCCTTAAAAAAAAAAAAAAAAATCTGAATTTTTTTTTAATAGTAATTTGAATGTATTTTCTAATCTTAATGTGGTATATATTAGAATTATCAACTGGTATATATTATTACAACGTCAAAAAAAAAAAAAACAAAACAAAACAAAAAACCTTCTACAATGATATTTACTTAAAAAAATTTTCCCATAAACCCACCATTTAATAGTTGGAAATGAAATCTAAGATGGACTGAATAAACATTGATGATTTTAAATTAACTTAAAAATAAAAGAGGAATACGGTCTCTTTAAAAAAAAAAAAAAAATCAAGGTGTGGATAGAACATTTTAAAAATTCCAAATATATTATCATACTTTTAAGTCAATTTATTTGTTCGGTTTGCTTTAATTAAGAACTGGAATGACTTTTTTGAATTTTTTTTTTTAGGTTAATTTTTAACTTTATATGCCACATATTGATTATTTTTATTTATATCTTTTACTGTTTCAAATATATATTTATTTTCATCTTAGAGTATGAAGTACCATAAGTATAATAAACAATGCTTATACTAAGTATCAACTCCTTTCTATAATATAAAAATAAAATACCAACCCTAACACTTAGTACAAAAAAAATTATATAATAAAGTACAAAAATAATAATTATAATTATAGAGATATTGGGCCCAGGAACTCATTATATATATATATATATATTAGGCCTGGGCCCCAATCCGAGGATGTAAAGTCGTCCAATGAGGAGTAAACATTGTCAAGGGAGTCCGTGTTAGTAAATGAAGAAGTTAGTTTTGGTCATAAGGGCCCAGGAGGGTGGGCCAAGGATAAATGTCTCCTTGGCTAACCAAAGCTGAGGTTCGAAGGGGTGGTCTGCCGTCTAGGGGAACGTTCTGGGAAAATTCTGTTGATATGGATAAGCATTACAGGAACATAGGATGAGGGGGAAGTCCTAAAATATCTAAGAAGAAAACTGCTACCACCGCATTGAATACTTTGTAGTTAACTTTCTAGTTGCATTAATATGAAGAAGACCTTTGAACAATGTTGCATTGGCTATCCCAATGCACAGAGGGCCTGAGAGGGTGTACGATGGGACAAACACTTAAGTAGTGGCTTGGATGGTCAACAAATGGAGAGTCAAGATTGTCTAAAGAGAACTATATAATGGAAGAGACTCTCCATGGAGAAAGGATCGAGAATTAGAAAGAGAAAAGACCGTAAAAACCAAAAACAAAACTTGTAATCAAACTTGAGGATCAATATATAAGAACTGATATCCTTGGACTGTGCTGAGGATGATTTTCTCTAGTTTAAAGTTGTCTATCTTCATCCTCTTGTCATAAAGATCTACTTTATTTGTTATCTGATTCATTCAAACCCAGTTTTCCAATCCGCTCTCTACAAATTCATTATTTTGGGCTTTTTGGGCCTAACTCCATCCGTCTTTTGGGCTAGAGACTCAAATCTGGTTTTTACAATAATTTATCTTCACATTATTTTTTTCCTATGTCAATCGAATATTTTGTGTAATTAATTAAATACTTCTTACTGATATTAATTAGTTCGGCTTTCAACATTTTATTTGAATCATGCGCGCACCATATGGACTAAAATCCATACTCTACCACATCTGCATGTGCATGGGCCATTAGTCCATTACTTTATCCCTCCACCTTCACAATTTCTCTATTTTTTAAATTAATTTATAATTGCCTAGTTGTGTCTGAGACTACGTGAAAAATATTAGAGTTACTATTGATTTAATTACAAAACTTTTGCAAATTGATGTCTTTCTTCACATGGAAGATACCATGTCGTCTTCCTTGCCATGTAAAATATTTTATGAGAGAAATTTAAAACAACAAAAGAAATTGAAATATACCTCATGTCATTGTTGCTCAAGTTATATGTAGAAATTAAAAAAATAAAAGAGAGTTATATATATTTTTCTTTTATAAATTCAATAGTTACTATTAATGTGAATGGGGATATGAATCCTTGACATCTCCATTGGAAACACTATGTGGTGCAAGTTGAATTACCAGAGTACTCTTGACAAAGAAAGTTCTTCTATTTTTTAAGAATAAAAAAATTATAAGATAAATACAAAGAAATATGAAAAATAAATCTATACCATATATAATAACAGAAGTATCAAATTTAATTTTCCAAACCTCCTACTGCGCCATATCATCTACGATATTTTCTAGCAAATATTCCTCTTTTTTGTTTTTTCTTTTTTCTTTTCCTTGTCAAATTCATTCTCTAATGCCTTATTCAAATGTGTCCATCATGTTTCTTATATTCTACCATTACATTTTGTTTAACCTTCCTCTCCTTACCCTCACGCTTCTTCCTTCATAATTTCTCCCTCTAACCTCTTTTTTTTTCGCAATCCTTATTGTTTTCTATATAAATTTCTTAATTCTCCGTTTGCACCTCCCCATCTATTCCATGTTTTGCCGACAACCAAAAAAAAATGCTTATAATCTCTCTATTTCTTTTATTTTGCTTTCACTTTTGGTGAATTGTTTAAATATTTTTTCAATAATGTTAGTTTTATATTGGTACTGTAGTAACTCTAATATTGGTACTGTAGCTATAAAAGAAAATGCTTAATTTTAGATGATTTGAAGGTTATTTTTTGGTCAAAAATTTTCATTTAACGCATTTTACATGGGTTTATTTAAGTGCTCTTAGGATCATTCGTTCATAAATACCAAATAGAGACATTTTCGGTAATTTGCAGCCAAAACAACAATTTTAGAAAAATATTATTCAAATGCTCCCTTGTGATGTTTATAAATTTATTATATTAAATTTTTGTTTAATTTAAATTTCTAAATGATCATCTTGTGCAAAATTCCCAAAACACCCTTGGGCAATGTTAATACTAAAATTCTTTAAATATACCTGTTGATATCTCACACTAACTTTTGAGCATTAGCATCTAATATTTAAAAAATATTTCATTTTATAATCTTAAAAGCTACTTTATATATTATACCATACCATTTTATAATACATCCAAAATCTCAACTTTTATTTTACCATAAAACACATTAAAATAATACATCTACACAATAAAATATAATATAACCTAATACCCAAATAAAACCCAAAACACAATAAAATATTATTTTTTAAAAATACCATCTTGCAACAGTACCATTTTATTTATAAGATGGTACTGTAGCACAATTGTAAATTTTTTTACAATTAGAGTTTCGGATAATGCACACTTTTAAGGTTTTGATGCTATAAATTTACAATTTAAGGGGGGTTTTACAACCCCCAATGCCAATGCTTAGAGCGGAAAACTTTTTTTTTGAAGGCCAAACTATTTGTTCCTTATTGCAACAAAATATTTGTTACAATAACCTATCGCAACAAAAACATTTGTTGCGATACCCTATCACAACAAAATAATTTGTTGTAGAAACCTATCACAACAAAATAGTTTGTTGCAATATGTTTCCAAAGGTGGTAGTAACCTATTGCAACAAAATAATTTGTTGTAGTAACTTATTGCAACAAAAAAAATTGTTGCGGTAACCAATTGCAACAAAACAATTTGTTGCAATAACCTATTACAACAAAAAATTTGTTGCAATACCTTTCCTGGCTTACCCACTATATCTATTACAACAAAATAATTGTTGCAATAAGTTATAGAAACAATATATTTCGTTGCAATAAATATTTTTAATAATAATAAAAATGTTTTATCGCAACAAGTTTATTGCAACAAAACACTATTGCAACAAAAATTTTGTTGCAATAACCTATTGCCACAGAGTTTATTGCAATAGTGGGCAACAAAATTTTGTTGTTGCAATAGGTGTTTATTGCAAAAATTGAGTTTATTACAACAAAACATATCATTGCAATAGGGCTTTTAACTGGGTGTCCAGTTGAGTCGACATCTTATATTACTTAAACTTTTCCGTAGCTAGATTAAAACAAATAATGAAGTATTTGTTTGATTCTAAAAGCAACCAATGCAGGGATTCGTTTACAAAAACAAAACGACTTCAATTTACTCCAAGATTTGTAGTCGACCAAACTTCTTGAATCTGTTTCCAAGAATGCATATTAAGACTATACATTTTTACTTCGGGCCTTTTCTTTTGAAACTCTACCACTCTCAACACCTCGTAGTCATCGTTTACAACATTGTAACTGAACGTAAATTTAGTTTCGAACTCCAACTTAAAAGGGTTGGATATAAATTCTTCAGGCGAAATTCTGTATCTTCTTACAAATGGGTTCCAAATATCGAACTGAGTTCTTTCGTTCTAGTCACTGAAAAGATAGACTAATCCAAGGCAGTAACGAATGTCTGTTGAGCATAGCTGGGCGGGTAGATTTCAAAAGCATTTTTGTTGTAATAGTCTATTGCCGCAGACTTTATTGCAACAGTGGCCAACAAAATTTTTTCGTTGCAATAAGGTTATTTTCTTGTAGAGTTAGTTTCGAACTTCAACTTAAAAGGGTTGGATATAAATTCTTCATGCAAAATTCTATATCTTCTTATAAATGGGTTCCAAATAACAAACTAAGTTCTCTCGTTTCGGTTACTGAAAAGACAGACTAATCCACGGCAATAACAAATGTCTGTTGAGCATAGCAGCGGGTAGATTTCAACTAAAAACAAAATCCTCATAACTAAATCCCACCAAGCCAAGCTAAAATCATAACCCATTTGGGATCAATAGAAATAACATCTTTCATATTCTATCAATGTTTTTTGAGCATCAAAAGTTTTAAAAAGAAAATTAACAATAGAAAAATGCGTAAAATATTTACAAATTGATATCTTTGTTCAAATGGAAGATACCATGTCATATAGACATTTCTTGCCATGTCAAATATTTTTTGTGAGAAATTCAAAATAATAGAAGAAATATAATATACCTCATATGAGTCATGCCATTGTTGCTCTAGTTATCAGTGGCAACTCCACTAATTTTTCTTAGGGTGTTTCTTAAGAAGCATAAATTACACAATCTAATAAAAAGAGAAATTTATATATTGACAATAACAACAATAAAAAAAACATGCAAATACATAAAGTTTATAATTGCCTTCTACGAGTTTTTATATTTTGAAATCGGTGCATGATAGTCTCATTATCAATGCTACAAGTTACATCTCTTTTAACGTACACAACCAAGCAATCATTCATCCACTGAGTGTAAAACAAATTATGGGGCAAAATTTAATTTTATTGGTATAAAAAAACTGAGGGTGTTTCCAAATTTTTTTTTTTGAAGGGTGGACAAATAAAAAATTTTAAATTGTTATATATATTAAAAAAAAAAAAAATCAGGTCAAGGTGGTCTTGGGACCACCCTGGCCTTAAGGTGGTGCCACCCCTACTAGTTAAATGTAGAGAAAAACAAAAAATAGACGAGATTTTTTTTTATATTAAATTCAACATTACAATGGGAGGGGAGATTTGAATCCTTGATATTTAGATTGGAAACACCATATGGTATAATCGTATAAGTTGAATTACAAAATTCATGATAAAGAGAGCTCTTCTATCTTTGTAAATATATATATATATATATATATATGAAGAATAAATCTATACCACATATAATATGTAAGCATCACATTTACTTTTCCAAACCTCTTGTTATGCCACATCATCAACCACATTTTCAAGAAATTTTGGTCTTTTTTGTTTTTTCTTGTCAAAGTCATTCTCTATTGCCTTATTCAATTCTCTCCAAGTCCTCTTTTATATATATATATATATTCTTCACTTACATTTTGTTTAACCTTCCACTTCTCATTTTCACTGTTCTTCCTTCATAATTATTTCTCAATCTAACCTTATTCTTTTTGACAACCCTTCCTCTCCCATCTTTTTTTCTTTATAAATTTTTTATTGCTCCATTTACACCTCTACGGCCATCCCCATGTTTTACGGCCTATAAAAAAAAAGGCTTATACTCTCTCTATTTATGTTTTTTTTTTTTTTTTTGGTTGTTGTTGATAGAACTATTCTTTTATTTTGTTTTCACTTTTGGTGGATTCAAAAAAAAAAAAAAAAAAAAAAAAAAATTCACTAATGATTTTTTTTTTTGGTTAATGTTCATTCAATTGTCGCATCAAATTTGCATGGTGTGATATAGTGTTATCAAGATATTATAAATTTTAGTAAGTTAATCAATTCAATTTTATTACGGACTATTATTTACTTTGCGGATGTATTGGACAGATCTTTGTTGGTGTATGCATTTTGTGAATAACTGTCATTGGCCTCAGTTGCTTTTAAACACAATCTGAAATTCATTTTTCCATTCTCTCTCTACTCTTCCTACTCCCTCTCTCCCATTACCTCTCTACTCTATCTCTCTACTCCCTCTCTCCATTCTCTCTCTACCCTCTCTTCTCTCTCTCTCCCTCCAAAAATGACACTCTTATGCTCAAACTCCGATATGCTAATAATGATAATCATCATCACCGAAATTATTTTCCAATTTCCTGTAAAAACTCTTATTCATTGTCTCAAAATGTCATCTGAGTGGCATAACTAGATATCAAGTTCATATTTTATCAAGATGCAAGTGTATTATGCCATCCAAACCAAAACACACTTCGAGGTTCTAATTCATCACGAAGACTATAATGGGTTTCTACAAATATACACTACTAGTTTCAAGAATGAAGTTCTTGGAAATACCATTGAAATCTACCCACTGTTATGCTCAACAGACATTCATTATTGCCATGGATTAGTTTGTCTTTTCAGTGACTAGAACGAGAGAACTCAGTTCGTTATTTGGAACCCATTTATAAGAAGATACAAAATTTTGCTTGAAGAATTTATATCCAACCCTTTTAAGTTGGAGTTCGAAACTAAATTTACGTTTGGTTATGACGTTGTAAACAATGACTAAAAGGTGCAGAGAGTGGTAGAGTTTCAAAAGAAAAGGCCCAAAGTAAAAATGTATAGTCTTAATATGCATTCTTGGAAATAGATTCAAGAAGTTTGGCCGGCTACAAATCTTGGAGTAGATTGCAGTCGTTCTGTTTGTGTAAACGAATCCTTGCATTGGTTGCTTTCAGAATCAAACAAATGCTCTGTTATTTGTTTTGACCTAGCTACGGAAAAGTTTAAGTACTATAAGACACCGACTCAACTGGATGCCAAAAAATACAAGGTGTGCCATCTAGAGGTAATAAAAGAAAAAGTCTGCTTTACCTCTATGTTAAAAAATGAGGGCAAAACTTATAATGAAGTTTTGGTGATGAACGACTATGGGATAAACAGTTCTTGGAAATATGCTTCGATAGCCTTCTTTTACTAGACGATGTTGATCTAATACAGGTATAAAAGATTCGAGTTTTACTTTCTTTTTCTTTTTTTTTCTTTTTTCTATGCTTCATTAATTGGTTATATTATTTGATTGAGCAATATGGTTTAGATTCTATTTTTCCTATTAGGAATGAAATTTTATATGGTAATATTTGATAAATAGTTTTTTTTTTAGTATTGAATAGCTCTGACCATTTTTTTAAGTATTGAATGGCCAAGAGAGCAGCCATTCAATTTGATAAAGATTAATAAAATCATGTAGTTCTTTAATCGTGTTCAAGTCTCTTAAATGTCCATCTACAAAAAACTGGACCTATAGTGGCATTTAACACCACTATAGGCCCATTTGCTATAGTGGCGTTTGCTATAGTGGCGTTTACAAAAATCACTACTGTATCGTGATTATATGTCTATACCCTATAGTAGTGTTTGTAAAACGTTGCTATAGGTTGAAATTGTTCTTTTTTTTTAAAAGGCTATAGCAGCATTTTATAACTGCCACTATAGCCAAATTAAAAAAAAAAAAAAAAAAAATAGTTTGACCTAAAGCAATGTTTGCAAATGCCACTATAGGTCTATACCCTATAGTGTTGTTTGAATAACGCTGTTATAGGCTAGATTTTTTTTTTTTTTTTTTTAAAAGTCTATAGCAACGTTTAATAAACGCCACTATAGCCAAATTAAAAAAAGAATAATAATTTGACCTATAGCAGCGTTTTACAAACACCACTATAGGGTAAGGTGCATACCCTATAGTGGTGTTTGTGAAACGTTGCTATAGGCTAAAATTGTGTGTGTGTGTGTTTTTTTTTTTTTAAAAAAGGCTATAGCAGCATTTATAAATGCCACTATAGGGTATGGACCTAAACTATAATGGGTTTCTGCAAATATACACCACTAGTTTCAAGAACAAAGTTCTTGGAAATACTATTGAAATCAACCCCCTGCTACGCTCAACAGACATTTGTTATTACCATAGATAAGTCTATCTTTTCAATGACCGGAATGAGATAACTCAGTTCGTTATTTGGAACCCATTTATAAGACGATACAAAATTTTTCCTGAAGAATTTATATCCAACCCTTTTAAGTTGGAGTTTGAAACTAAATTTACGTTTGGTTATGACGTTGTAAACGATGACTACAAGGTGGTGAGAGTGGTAGAGTTTCAAAAGAAAAGGTCCGAATTAAAAATTTATAGTCTTAATATGCATTCTTGGAAATAGATTCAAGAAGTTTGGCCAGCTACAAATATTGGAGTAAATTGGAGTCATTTTGTTTGTGTAAACAGATCCCTGCATTGGTTGTTTTTGGAATCAAACAAATACTCCGTTATTTGTTTTAACCTAGCTACAGAAAAGTTTAAGTACTATAAGATGTTGGCTCTACTGGATGCCAACAGATACAGGATGTGCTGTCTAGGGGAATTAAAAGAAAAAGTTTGCTTTACCACTGTGTTAAAAAATGAGGGCAAAACTTATAATGAAGTTTGGGTGATGAACGACTATTGGAGAGACAGTTGTTGGACAAGAGTCTATAAAATCGAGCAAGCATCAGAGCTGACATTTTTTGAATACCTGAAGCTTGTTTATTTGTACAATAATGGAAAGGAAATGCTATTAGAGGTGCGAAATTCCCCTAGCATGCTAATTTTATGTGATATAGAGAAGGATACAGAAAAGATTGTTACAAACAAAACTTTTTCGGAAAAACTATATGCCACAGAAATATGCTTTGGTAGCCTTCTTTTACTGTACGATGTTGATCTAATATAGGTATAAAAGATTCGAGTTTTACTGTTTTTTTTTTCTTTTTTTCTATGCTTCATTAATTGGTTATATTATTTGATTGATCTATATGGTTTAGATTCTATTTTTCCTGTTAGGAATGAAATTTTATATGGTAATATTTGATATGTAGGTTTTTTAGTATTGAATAGCTCCAACCATTTTTCTTAGTATTGAATAGCCATGAAAGCAGCCATTCAATCAGATAAAGATTAATAAAATCATGCAGTTCTTTAATCGTGTTCAAGTCTTTCAAATGTCCATCTATTCACTACAAAAAACTGGACCTATAGTACTATAGGTCCTAAAAACGCCACTATAGAACAATTTGGGCTATAGTAGCATTTGCTATAGCGGCATTTACAAACATCACTATTGTATTGTGACTATAGATCTATAATGGTGTTTTTGTAAAATGCCACTATAGGTCTATACCCTATAGTAGCGTTTGTAAAACACTGCTATAGGTTGAAATTATTCTCTTTTTAAAAAAGGCTATAGCAGCGTTTCGTTTGTGAAACGCCACTATAGGTCCATACCTTAGAGTGTTGTTTGTAAAACGCTGCTATAGGATGATTTTTTTTTTTTTTTTAAAAGGCTTTAGCAGCGTTTTATAAACGCCACTATAGGGTATGAATCTATAATAGCATTTGTGAAATGCAACTATAGCCAATTTTTGTTTTTTTTTTTATAGAAAAAAGAGACCTATAGCAGCGTTTTACAAACGCCACTATAGGGTAAGGTCCATACCCTATAATGGCATTTGTGAAATGCTGTTATAGGCTTGTTTAAAAAAAAAAGGCTATAGTAGCATTTTATAAACACCACTATAGCCGAATGAAAAAAAGAAATTTAATTTGACCTATAGCTGCATTTGCAACCGCCAAATATGTTTTTTTTTAATTTTTTTTTTTTAAATTACCTATAGTGGCGTTCATAAACACCACTATAGGTCATAGGCAAAAATTTTAAAAAATTTTTCTATAGTGGCGTTTTAAAATGCCACTAAAGAAAATTTAAAAAAAAAAAATTTGGGATGTAAATAAGTGAGGATAGAAAAAAAAAAAAATTTAAAAAAACCACAATTTCGGCCTATGTTACATTCCAAATTGCTAATGAGCTCATTAATTAAAAAAGAAAATGAAGGAATAAGTGAGGATTTGCAATAGCTTGTTGTTGGGAGGAAGTTGTTTGTTGATTTACAGCTTTAATCTGCATTTTTCGAATGAGAATTCCTCCTTAAACTCTTATTGTTCTCTAATGCAATGGTACTTTCCAGTGTATTGTATCTAAATAGTCCTATTGTGTATTGTGCCTCAATTGTTGCGATTCTCAGCAATTTATCAGCTTTAATTCTATTGAGTTGTGTTTGCAACTTGCTCTATTTGTTATAATTTGCAAATAAGCTTGCGGATTTGTAAATGTGTGTATCAATTGTTGAAATTTGGATAATTTGTATAAACAATTTATTATTATTATTACTATAAAAAAATGCTTTTTATGTTGACATTAATGAATGGAATATCTACTCTTTTTAATCAATCAAAAAAGTGGACCCAAAAAAGAATTCAAACCCGTTCTCATCTAATATTGACCAAAAAGTCAATTGTTTGTTTGATTTTTTTTTAAGGAGAAAAATAAACATAAAAAGAGTGAAAAATGTTGGCTTTGAAATTTTTGTTAATTTTTTATAAGTAATTTTAGAATTTTTTTCATAATAATTTATTTAACAAATTATTACTAATTATCATATAAGAACACTACCATCATTACTTTTTTTTTTAATCTATTAATAATAATATTTAGCTACACACACATGCCCCATCAGCAACAGACACACCCAACATCAGCAGCCCACGCACACCCTGCAGCACCTCACCATGCAGCAACACACGCATGCCTCATTAGCACCACATGCACTCCCCATTAGCACCCCACGCACATGTACACCTACACACTCCTAACATTAGATCATGTTTGTAACTAGTTCACTAGATTGGAATATTATGAATTCTATTTTTTGCATTTCTTATGGCTGGTTAACTTTATAGATGGGTAAAAACACCACTTCCAACCCCGAGGCAAAAAAGGCTAGAGCATTATGGGATATTAATTCAAAGTGGACAACTACTTTTTGTAACCTTTGTATGGAACAGATTCAAGTCGGGAATAGAACAAAAGGTGCTAGCTTTAGTACCAAAGGTTGGATCAATTTGGTGACCAAATTTTGTGATGAGACTGGTTAAAACTATGATAAGGACCAATTAAAAAGTAGGTGGGATGTATTAAAAGGTGATTGGAGAGTGTGGGAACAATTGAAGAATCTTGACACAAGTTTAGGTTGGGATGTAGTGAAGGGAACGATTGATGCTAGTGATGATTGGTGGGATCGGAAGTTGAAGGTGAGTTGAGTATTTTATTAATATGTAGTTAGTTGGAGATAGTTTTTTTATATTATTGTTATATGAGTGAAATTACAATTACATTTTGTAGGAATTACCCAAAGCTAAAAAATTTCGACAGAAAGGTCCATGGAATCTAGAACAACTTGATATAATTTTTAGGGATGTTGCAGCAAATGGAGTAGCTACATGGACCCCTTCTTCAAATACACTTCCTCCAACAATGCCAGAAGAGGGTGCTGGTGATTCAGATGGTAGCTCCGAACTTAAGGATAATCAATGTGACATGAGTTTAGACATTGATAGTTTGCAGCAAGGACATACTAGTCAATCATGTAGTTCAGGACAAAAGCGAACTAATGAATCAATACCCTCACAGAAGAAAAAGAAGAAGATAGGAAGAGCTGCAATGTTGGACGATCGTATTAGTCAATTAATAACTATATGTCAGAATAAGTCTGAAGGTACTTCTCGAGAGTCACCAAGTTCAATTGATAATGTCCTGGTGATTGTGAGAGCACTTCTTAGAGTGGAAAGTACGTGTGCGGTTCAAGCTTCCTATATCTTACTAAAAAGGTCACATAGGGAGATGTTCCTAACTTTCAAGGAGCCAGAATCACAGTTGGAGTGGCTACAAGGAATGGTTTGGAACCAAAAGAAGTGACCAACCTTATGTGGTACTCTGTATTAGCTTAGGACTAATATTAACTTTATGTTGTATTAGCTTACGACTAATATTAGCTTTATGTTGTATTAACTTTAAACTAAGTTATGTGATATTTAGTATTAGCTTTGGACTAATATATGTGTAATGTAAACACATTTGAAATTTTCATTACAGTGTTATGTACTTGATGTTCTGAATTGTCTTGGTATGCAACGTGTTTCTAGTCAAGTGGTTGGTTATGTACTTGATGTTCTGAATTGTTTGATGTACAGGAAACACCTATATGGCATATTGGTATTACAATAATATATAGTTAGGATATCATCTATCTACAATGTGAATGTGAATATAGAGTAACTTATACGGACCCATTGTTGCCTTTTGTTACTTTGTTGATTATTATGTTGATTTATATTAAAGTAGTATTAGCAATGGTTGATTATTTGTTACTTTGTTGTGTAGCCTAAACCAATATGGATGATTATAATGGTACTCATGAGAGTGACCATTTTATGGAACTATTAATGGATGGGGCTTATAGAAATTACTGTGATAATCATGATGGTGGTGATTATAACAATGCTGACAATAATAATGATGGTGAGAGTAATGACAGTGATGATGACAATGACAGTGATTCTGATGATGATGATGATAATAACAAAGATTCTAATGAGGAGTTTTACCAGCTTGTGGCAGTTACCTGTGAAGCAGTTATGACATATTTCAATAAGTACATTAATAAGACTCCTTGTTATGATTTTGAACAAACAGGGTGGGCTTGGATGAGACGCTGTATGGAACATAATGAGAAATTGTGTTACAACATGTTTAGAATGAAAAAAGAGGTGTTTCATAATTTGTGTCAAGTTGTACAACATGACTATGGACTTCAACATTTAAGAAATATAAGGTTAGAAGAGTTAGTGGCAATCTGTTTACTGATACTTTGTCATGGAACATGTAACTGAATGGTTCAAAAAATATTTCAGCATTCGGGTGAAACCATAAGTAGACATTTTGAGAAGATGATAACTCTGTTGGTTGCTCATTTTGCAGCTACATATGTAAAGCCTTCGGATCCAACTTTTAGTGAAGTTCCAACCAAAATACAAGACCATCCAATTTATTGGCCACATTTCAAAGTATGTGTACTATTGTCTATAAGATAATACACTGCATGTGGAACTGAAAACTATTAATGTTTTTATTAGGATTGCATCAATGCGATTGATGACACACATGTGATAGCGGTTGTACCTATTGAGAAGTCCATTCCATACTTTGGAAGAAAGGGATATCCAACCCAAAATGTGATGGATGCATGTGACTTTGATATGTTATTCACATTTGTTTTGCCTGGATGGGAAGGTGCAGCACATGACACCTCCATTTTTCTTGATACTATTCGTAAACAAAGTAACAACTTTCCGCACCCACCACAAGGTTTGTGCCATGGTTAATCAATTGTTCATTATAATGACATATTGTGTGTGTGTGTTAGTACAATTGAATTTTTTTTTTCTAGGGAAATATTATGTAGTTGATTCTGGATACCCAATGATGAAATGCTATTTGGTACCATACAATGGGATATCATACTATCTTCAGGAATTTTGAAGGAGAGGTGGAAGCCCTAGAACTAGACATAAAAAATTTAATCATGCTCACTCATCTCTTCGATGTATGATTGAGTGCACTTTTGGTGTATGAAAGAATAAATGGAGAATTATTAGAAACATGCCATCTTTTCCATTCCATATCCAAATACTTACTGTATCTGCTACTATGGCTCTTCATAATTTTGTTAGACTAAATGATAGGGATGATAGGGGCTTCATAAACGTCAATCGAGATTCAATTTTTAGAAGAGAACATAATAGTGAAGCAAGTAGCAGTTATGAGCAGAACTCAGGATCTTTAACAGACCCTGCGATAGTGGTTCTTCGTGATTCCATTGCTAATTCCAATTGGGGGGATAATAATTAGTAGTTGTCTTTTTTTATTTTATTTTATAATATCATGTGGTACAATTTAAACTTGGGTTATTGGTATGTATTTTATATCTTATATCTTTTTACATTTTTATGTAGTACAATTTTAACTTGGATTATTGGTGTATATTTTATCATCTTTTTACATTTTCATTTTGTGCTTCATGATGATGAAAATTATTTAGATTTAATTCATATTGATAAGAAGTCATTAATGGTAATAACAAATAATTATGACACTAAAAAAGAAAAATTGCCCAAACATTATTAAAATAATATCAAAAATATATTTATTATTTTTTTTTTTTTTAGTAAGTATATGAAGTAGTTGATTTAGGTATGAAATAAACTCTCTTATATATACATTGTCTTTTTTGATAATTTATCCCTAAAATTGTCATTTTTATAAGTGCTAGTCAAACACTGAGCTTTTTGAAAAAACACTTTTCCATTATACAGTTTTTGAAAACTCTACTTTTACAAAAAGTCCATCCAAACTCACCCATAATCCATCTTGGTCAAAACACGCACATATAAATATAATCCATCAGATCCACTATCTTAACAATATCCAATTCATGGATCTACGTGCCATTTACTTCACTTGTATAATATGCCCAAAACCTTCACTTACCAGCGATCTAGGCACTAAGAAAGGAGCTATGATAGAATTACGTAGAGAGAGAGCATTAGCCGCTTCGGCTATATGGAGAGAGAGAGGGAATCGCCACCAAGGAACAGCAGCGATGGCCGGTGTGAGGTGGATGTGATACCCAGTTGTATGTGGACCAGGGTTGGGCTGGGTAAGCCCCAACCCGATCTATCATTTGTTTGTAATTAAAGCCCAAGTCGATCAGTCCATAAATCACACAGACACACCCATCAAGCTCAAAATCACTTTATACACAGCAACCAACTTCAGCTTCTGAGATGAGGTTAGTAAGTGCTTTACTTGACTTTTTAAATTTCGGTGTCCATTTCCAAGTTGCATTTTTTATCACGCTCATCCGTGCCCGTGGTTACTTGATTTTCTCCTCAATCTTTCGAGTAACTCTGTTTGTAACTTTATTGGTCCTTACAACTCTATCCCCAGTTCAGGGCCGGCCTAAGGCCTAGGCCACCAAAAAAACAAAAATTTTCTTTGGAAAAAATGCCCCACTTTTCATAGTTAAAAGCCCAAATTTTTATAAAATTATATAATATTTTCTAAAGGTGGTACATTTTTTTTATTAGTGATGTTAAGAATACTATAAATTTTACTATTGGCTTACAAATTGTCATGTTATTAATTACAAAAAAGTGATATAAACATTCATTAGTTAAATTGATAAAGTTCATTAATGAGAGACAATGTCACATTATATTTTGAACATTTTATAGTGCTTTTAATTAGCTCATTTTTCTTTTTCATTTCTATTAAGACTCTCAAATTACGAGACCAATAGAACCTTAACTCAATTGAAACCCTAAAATATTTCAAAAAGATGTTGCAAATGTGTTAAATCATTAATTATAGATTAATCTCCCTTGATAGTCTGAGATTTTGATTTTTATAAACTAATATCCTACAAATCTACACACCAAATAATATCTATCTCTCTCTCTTAAAATCAATATATAAAATTAAAAATTAGAGTACAACTTTATTTAACTATGCATCGTCTTATATCCAAAATAAAGTATCTTTTTAAATCGCAATATATTTTTATTTTTTTATTAATATTTATAATTCAACTATGATATTCAATTCTTTATATGAAATTAACAATAGTCTAGTTGGTATTATTTATGTATTTAATGTATTAAATTAACCTTAATTTGATTATTTAGTATTAAATAATTTTGTTTAATTAATATTTACATATTAAAGGCATCACATAAATTTTTTGCCTTAACCCCCAAATTATATTGGGCCGCTTTGCCCTAGTTCAAGCTGAAAAAGAAGTGTCCTTGTTTGAGTCGGGGCTTAAAGGCTAAGCCAATAGGCTAAGAAGAGTTTTATAGAGGCCGTTTGGTTTAAGCTGAAAGCTGCGTCCATGTTTCATGTTTTTCCCTTTTTTTATTTTTTTTCCCCTGTGCATAAACAGTAACTTCACATGGGTTCACTATGCAGAGAACAAAAATCATTGTTCACGCACTAAAAAATATTAAAAATGGGTCCCACAGTCTATTCACGCATTTAAAAATTATTTTACTACAGTACTTTCAGTTTTCAGTTTTCAGTTTTCAGTTTCAGCAACAATAAGTTCAATTTAAACGGACCCATAATATTATAAGCCTAGTGCTTATTGGAGTAGGTCGATAACACACTGCACTCTCTACGTGTCAAACATTTTTGTATAGGCTTAGTTTCACTTAACATCACTACCATGTTGCCTTATAATATTATAAAAAAGAAAAAAGAAAAAAAAAAAGAGTTTGATTCCAATCATCAAGAAGACACTCTTTTATATATATATATATATATATACACACACACACATATAATATACAAGTCATCTTTCTATTGGTAGTTGGATGGAGTCAAATCTCCTTTTATTTAAAAAAGAAAAAGAAATTGTAGTTTCCATCAAAAAAAAAAAAAAAGGGTTGTAGTTAGTTCTAACTTCTAAGTGATAAAGTTTTTTGTTTTTAAATAAGAAATTTGAGATTTGATCTCATTAAAAACCAATTTATGTCTTGGACTTGATGATAAATAAATATCTACTCAAAAAAGAATAAAATATTGCCCCTTTAAGTTAGTGTTTTTTCCACCCAAAAAAAAAAAAAAACTTACACTTTGTTTAGGAGTTCATAGAGGAATGAAATGAAATTGAATGGGTAAATCATAAACAAATGGAATAAAATGAAATGTTTTTAAATAATGGAAATGAATAGAAAATAAAATAATAAATGAATGAAATGGAATTTTGTAATATTGTTTGAATGGTTTTTAAATAAAAAAATTGAAAGAAATGGAAGGTAAATAATCTTATTTGAGAGGAACATAAAGGGAAATGAATTGAATCATTTTATGATAAGATTACTATTATACTCATATTTTAAAATAAAATGCTAAATATATAGGAGTATTTTAATTTTATAAGTTTTAGTGAAATTTTCCCTCCATTAAACATCCAAAACAAGAAAATGAAATGAATATTCTAAAATAATTTATTTCATTCCATTCATTTTCCTCCTCCTAAACGAAGTGTTAATGTTATACTTCAGTTAAAATATTCAAAATTCAAATCCCTCTTTTTTTATTATAATTATTGAATTATCAAGGAAAAAGTTTTATGTTGTTTTCATTTTGGTCTTGTGAGTTTTTTTTTTTTTTTTTTTTTTTATGTTAGTCCCTCTCATTTGGGCTTCTTTCTTCTTCTTTTTTTTTTTTCTTCTTCTTCTTCTTCTTTTTTTTTTTTTTTTGGCTAAGTATTAGCCTTTTTGCAAATTATAATATTGAAAAAAATCTCCTATTGCAAGTTATTTACACTCTATTTGTTTCAAATTTATTTATGCTCTGTTTGTTTCGAAGTTATTTATGCTCTGTTTGTATGTGAATTATGTGATGGACCGTGCCAGTGAATTGGATCCCATCACTACGTCAATACTTTTGACCATCATTATGCATGTCTGTTTACCAAATCAAAACAAAATAATCACAACACAAAGAAAATAATGTCACACAACCAAACACCCCCCCCCCCCTCCCAAAGGAAAAAACCCAGGTCTGAAACATAAATAATAAACTAGTATTTAATAATAATTTCATCACACAAATATCATAATGGCACACATAACTAAAACCCAAAAAAAAAAAAAAAATCAGATCTGAAAATCATAAACCCACCAATAACAACTTGTTATTCAAGTCTAAAAATTTGTTGTGAAAGTGTTGTGAACATAGTATTTCTCCCAAGGACGGAGCTATGTATATGGGTGGGGCCCAAAATTTTGAAATTTTCCTATATATATATATAATTATTTTAATGTTTTCAAAATTTACCCTTCAAAAATAAGAGTTGGTTCCCCTAAATAATTGAATTAGTCCAATGATACTTTAAAAAAAAAAAAAAAAATTAGTCTAACAGTTATAGAGACATGACTTTATTTTTTGCAATTTTTTATTATTGTAAAATGTGCTCTTATATACGTTAAATATTTAATAAAGTTTGGCACCAAACATGTTTGAATCTATCATTTTCAACCCGTTATGTGGCGATTAATAAGTCATTGACTTATTAAAAAGATCTTGTCACTAAAACTACACATAAAATGTCTCTTTATTTGCCACATAATGGGTTAGACCAAGATAACTTTAAATATGTTTAAAGCTTAACTTATTCCTCCAAGTTTTGGATCATTCATGTTTTTAAAAATTTCATTAGTTTAATTGAGAGATTTTTTTACTTGCTATAGTATAAAATTTGATAATTTGTATTGAAAATGAAACTTTTTAACCCTTTCACTATGAAAATGGTAAAAATGAATTTTATATTTTGAAAAATCACCATTAAACATAATTTTGTTTGAAAATACTAAGCTTTTTTTTTTTTGGTGTGTGCATACATATAACTAATCAAATAAAAAAGTGTGTGTATATAATAAAAAGCGTGTCCATATATATGTGTGAAGGTTGTCTTGATAAATATATTAGTGCTGCAATTTGACCCTTCAAATAAAAATTTCTGACTCCACTTGATTTCTTCACATTTTTATGTGGAAATAGTCTGTATCTCATTTTATTGTCTATACACTAGTTGTAATGCCTATCCATTATGTATTTGAATTTTGAAGTGATAAAATAGAGTTGAATAAATTCATTAAAAAAAAAAAAAAGAGTTGATTAAGGATGAGGAAAGCCTTGTAAAGAAGAAATAATATAAGGGAAAATTACACTTTACAACCCTAAACTATACCCCAAATTTCACTTTGCACTCTAAACTTTTCGAATGCACATTTTGCACCTTAAACTATGACCATTGTTACACTTTGCACCATAATTTTAAATTTGATGTTATGTTAGACAGAAAGCACAATCGCATGCCTCCCATGTGACTCTTACTTAAGTGGCACTAAGGCAAATAACCTAAATACCCCTCTTCCAACTCTATCAACAAACACCTCTCTCTCTCTCTTTCTGTTGGGATGGAGCCACCGGGAACAAAGGGAAGAAGGAGATCAGTTGGGATAGAGCCACCGTGAAAGTCCTTGAGAGTCATTGTGTTTCTACTCCCTTTCTTCATCGACATTTTCCTTTTCCTCTTTCTCTTTTTCTTTCTGTGTATATGGAAACTTGTATATATATATATATATATATATAGTTGTTTTGGTTATGGTTTATTATTGGATATTATTAGGAGGAAATGGAATTGGAGCAATTATTTTTGCCTCTGCACATTGCACTTTTTTGGCCACACACACTGTCGCCCAATTCTCATGCATGACATCCACAATTAAAAACCCACATACCATCACAAAGCCACCAATTTTTGAGCATGAGATCTTCTATCAAAACCAAATCACAACACAAATTCACAGGATACAAAATCACAAACACAAATTCGGACCAACTAAGATCCACAAACACAAATCCACACTTTCTTATCAATGCATTCAGAATCATGACCAAAACAAAACCCAAATAGGACCCAGCTACCATTGGCACCACCATCTGTGACTAGCCATCATCGCCACCCAGCCAATGTCGTTCACTACCCTCTATCTCTACCGATTTGTGTGGATTGGTGCATGGAGAGACCCAAAACACCAAATCGTGAGTGAGAGGGAATGACTGATATTGAGAATCCGTGTAACATCTTTTGGGTCTTTGGACTTGGAAGAGGGCATTTAGGTCTTTTTGACTTGGTGACACTTAAGCAATAGTCATGTGGGAGTCATGTGATTGAGCATTCCGTCCATAGTAACCCTAAACTTAATGTTAGGATGGGAAGTGTAACAAATGTCATAGTTTATGGTGCAAAATGTTCATTCGAAAAGTTTAGGGTGCAGAGTGTAATCCGGTATATAGTTTAGGTTGGTAAAGTGTAATTTTCCCATAATATAATCTAAACAAACTAATGATGATAGTACCCTCATAAATCCCACATGCAATCCACCAAGAAAATTCCACATATATAAATCCAAAGGTTATGCTTCCCAATATTATACAACTATTAAACATCCAATATGACATGATCGTCTGATACCAATCATCATCAAATTATGTCAAATATTCACTTCACACATTATGTATATTAACGGTATTTTAATTTTACCTTTGCATGAATTTATTGTGGTAATAAGTTTTTTTTTTGTGACAAATCATGTTACTATTACTTTTATTATGTATATTTGCAGATGTAAATAATAAAAATCTTGGTATTCTTAATGTTTAATATCTAAGCTTATTTGCCAAGAGTTTTATAACTTAATTACTTAGCAACTCTAGTATTTATTGTGAGACATCCAATGTTCAACTATGGAATTATAATTTTTTTTATAAAAATATCTAAGTTCATTAAGATATTGGAGGTAACCAAAATTAAACATAATTTTTAAAGTTGCAAGAACTAAATAATAGGAGACATTACTACTGAAGGGAATCAAAAGAGTTGCATGAGTTGGATTATATTCAATGTTGCAATTCAAAAGAGTGCTCAATTCAATTGGATGCCAACAGATACAAGATGTGCCATCTAGAGGTAATAAAAGAGAAACTCTGCTCTACCACTGTGTTAAAAAATGAGGGCAAAGCTTATAATTAAGTTTGGGTGATGAATGACTATGGGATAGACAGTTCTTGGACAAGATTCTACAAAATCGAGCACACATCAGAGCCAACATTTTTTGAATACCTGAAGCCTGTTTATTTGTATAGTAATGGAAAGGAAATGTTGTTAGATTTGCATAATTACCCTAGCATGCTAATTTTGTGTGATATAGAGAAGGAAACAGAAAAAACTGCTACAAACACAACTTTTCCGGAAAAACTATATGCCACAGAAATATGCTTCGATAGCCATCTTTTACTAGACGATGTTGATCTACTACAGGTTTTAAAAGATTTAAGATTTACTATTTTTTTTTTTTTCATTTTTCTATGCTTCATTAATTGGTTATATTATTTGATTGAGCTATATGGTTTAGATTCTATTTTTCCGGTTAGGAATGAAATTTTATATGGTAATATTGGAAATGTTGTACTTAAGTCACGATGGTTATTGAATTTCAAAAATTAACCTGCATTTTCTTTTGATGCCAATTTGAGTATGATCAGGTCAACTGAACCTTTTCGTTTTTTTATAAATTTATTGAATGATTAAAAAAAAAAAAAATTCTGAGTCGTATTTGTAGGGAAATCAAAGAAGCCAAACTAAAAACAAAATTGTTACTGCTGATGAATGGTGACTACATAATTGATCAAGTGCCTATTCCTTGGCAAATTTCTTCCTCCCCCATTAGCTTTCATTCACACACAGCAGACCTAGCTCCATGCAGATTGGTGTGAGTTTCAATTCCATTAATGAGGCCAGTTGGTGCTCCTTGCGTTAATTATTCCACAATGATATCGTTGATAGTGATTAGTTTTATGAGAAGCGTTCCATCACTTATATTTATTATCCAACCTCTTTTGGAAAGGTCTATAGTTATAACTGTTTTTCTATATCTATTATCGGTCAAATTATACCCAGCTCCCGAAGAATTAAGTGTTTTTTTTTTTAATAGGTTAGGTACCATCAAATTTTAACCCATGACGTTCTATTTATAATGAATATTTTTTTTTCATCAAATTAAAACATTAATTGACTTTTTATGTAAACGGAGTTTGAAATACAAATCTCTTATTTAACAAGAAAAATTTTTACCTAAAAATTAAGAGTTGGCCCAAAAGATTGATTCCAAAAAATAAAATGGTTTGCTAGACCAAATTTAAAGTCCCTTAAAAAAAAAAAAAAATTTATCTATATATATCAAATCCCCAAAGCTTTATTGGGTTAAAAAAAAAGTCACTAAAAGCTTAAAGCGAAGAAGATCAAAAGAATAACCACCTCCATTTTATAAGAGTGTTGTGGCTGATGATTGCTGCCATCTCATCCAAATTTGACCACCGGCCATTGACCTCAGTGCTATCAAAAAGAGCAAAGGCGGAGCCAGCAGGGACGACTGGACAAGGGGGCACCCCACCCCCTCCCCCCTTAAAAAAAATCTTTAAAAAAAAAAAAAGGTAATTTGAATGTATTTTCTTATCTTAATGTAGTTATTAAGGGGAAAAAAAAAATTACGTGCAACCTTAGAATTATCAACTGGTATATATTATTACAACGTCAAAAAAGAGAAACTTTTACAATGATATTTACTTAACATTTTTTTTGCAATAAACCCACCATTTAATAGTTGGAAATGAAAGCTAAGATGCGATGAATAAAAATTGATGATTCAAATTAACTTAAAAATAAAAACATCATACAGTCTCTTTAAAAATGAAATCAAGGTGATCATCGCACACCCTTTGGGTGGTGGTTACTCTATAAGTATAAATACTTATAGGGTGTGGGGGAAGGGAAAAAGAGTCGGGGTTCAAGTTTCCAGGAGAGAATTTTACATATATATACACTTAGATTATGTTAGAGTAGAAATTCTATCTTGTAAAAAAAAAAAAAAAAAAAAAAAATCAAGATGTACATAGAACATTTTAAGAACTCCAAATATATTATCATACTTTTTAAGTTAATTTAATTTAAATTTTTTTTTGCTTTGCCTTAATTAAGAAATGAAATGACTTGTTTGAATATTTTATATTTAGGTTAATCTATTAACTTCATAAGCCACATATTGATTATTTTTATTTATATGTTTTACTGTTTCAAATATATATTTATTTTCATCTTAGAGTATGAAGTACCATTAGTATAATAACAATGCTTATACTAAGTATCAACTCCTTTCTATAATAAAAATAAAATACCAACTCTAACAACAAGTACAAAAAAAAAAATATATATATATATATATATATATAATTTATATTCACATTATTTTTTCTATGTCAATCAAATATTTCGTGTAATTAATTAAGAACTTCTTACTGATATTAATTAGTTTGGCTTTCAACATTTTATTTGAATTGTGCACCATATGGACTAAAAGTCTAAAATCCAGACTCTACCACCTCTGCATGTGCATGGGCCATTAGTCCATTACTCTACCCCTCCACCTTCACCATTTCTCTATTTTTTTTAAATTAATTTATATTTGCCTAGTTGTGTCTGAGACTACGTGTTTGGAACCCAAACTTTCAGAGCGCTGATATAGCAAGACACTTGGAAAAAATTATGTTTATTCAAATTTTCGGTCATCTGGTAATTATGCTTATTCAAAAAAAAATTGGTATGCTAATTCATGTACGTATTTACATGTTTTATTTTCTGTGATTTAACTCCCTTTTATTTATTTATCTGAGATAGATTTCTACAATGAATTAGCATACAGGAGGGAGCTTAGTTGTAAGTTTGTTATGCTTTGAATTAGGATATATAAACCAGAGGCTTATACATTGATTAATTAATGAGAATTTTGTTTAGCAAACAAATTTTATTTTATTTAAATGAAATATACCCCCCCCCCCCCCCACAACACACACACACACACACACACACACAAATCTGTTGATTGATCTATCAGGGGAAAAAAATACTGTTCACACATTGTGTTTCAGATTTAAGAAAGTTCCATTGTTTGTTAAAAACCTAGTTGATCCTGATGTTTGTTCCTAAATTAGAGAAATAAGAATGACTCTTTCTTCTCAAAAAAAAAAAAAAAAAAAATGAAAAAGAAAAGAAAGAAAGGGTCTTGTACAATGTTAAGGGTACAACTGTGCATGTTCATGGATGATTTTCACGGTTCTTATTTCTTTGTCTGTTTCTGAGTGTCTTTTCTATCCTTGGGTACAATTGATAGTTTCTTAGGCAACTAAACATACTTTTTTGGCTTTGTTTTTTGTTTCTTTAATGTCTTTTCTTTCTTTGGTTCAATTATCAAATTAGTATTACAGATGAAAACCCTATTTACTTTCCCAAAATGATCTCATTCTGACCACTCTTTGTCAGACCACTTCAAAAGCTTCACAATCCTAGCTAGCAGCCCCTTCTTCTTCTTCCATTTCTGATAGAATAGATAGTATCGTGTCCGATTCCATTTCAAGCTTCAATTTTATAATCAGTTAGTTTCTTCTCCTAGCTAGCTCCATGGCGAGGTCGGTGAGTACTACTACAATCCTCAACGTCTTTAAGGTTTTTGTGTATTTTCAAGTAGCTCTCTTCATCACTCTCACTCGTGGTTATGTCATTTCTACTTCAAGTTTTCGATTAACTCTGTTTGTAACTGTGTTGGTCCTCACATTTCTGTCCCCTGCTCATGCTGAAAAAGACTTGTCTTTGTTTGAGTTTTTCGTAACGATCTTAACTAGCACATCATCTTTTGTCATTAGTGAATCTCCAGTAATTGTGATTCTTATCCTGACTGATTCATCACTTATATCTCACATCAAACCACGGTTGGAAAGATTTCTAGTTAATCGTCCTTCTTCTTCTTCTTCCACTTCTCTTGTGACCTCCAACAATATCAGAAGATATGCAGAATGTTTTTGGTTGAATATTGGGTTAGTCTCCAATGTCCGGTCCGAACTTCCCCCAGAAGTCATTCGTGAAATTGTAAATCGACTACATACTTTCAGAGATTTTATAGCGGCTGCAGGGGTTTCCCAAACATGGCGATCTGTTTGTTTGAGCATCAGTAGAAGGCCTCAGCTTCCTTGGCTGATGCTTTCCGAAACACTTTCCACAGACAGGCGACATTTCTTCAGTCTCTGCGACAACAATCGTTATCAATTACAATTATCTGAAGTCCAAGGAAAACGCTGTTGGGGATCTCCACATGGTTGGGTTGTAACCTTGGGTCCTGATTATGAAACCCACCTTCTGCACCTTATGAAAAGAGTACAAATTGCTCTTCCACCATTAAACACAATTCGAAGACTGGCTGCTACAGAAGAGTGGTTTCACCTTGTACACAAATTCATTCTTTTAAAGGACCCTTCCCATGAGTTGTCGTTCCTTGTCATTGCAATTTTCGGCCCCGTGAATCGCTTAGCTTTTGCTAGAGTGGCTTTCAATAGAGGAGGAGATGGAGCGGCTTTAAATAGAAGAGGACAAGGTCAGTGGGCTATTGTTACCAATCCAGACAATTTAAAATTCAATGATGTTGCACGTTTTAATGATAAAATATATGCACTTTGTGACAATGGCAAGCTGGTGTGCCTTGAACTTGATGCTCCTCTGGCAGCTGAGGTACAAGTTATTGCGCTCGGACCAAGCGAAGAAGAAATAGACACGCCCCTAAAACTATATTTGGTGGATATATCTGAGAATCTTTTTGGGATTTTTCGTTATGGATTTCATAATCCTCTGGAGTTAGAGGCACGGGACTAAATCTTTTTCGGTTTACAAGTTCGACTTTAGAGCATCGGCTTGGAAGGAAGTGATAGACTTGGAAGATCTTGCTGTTTTTGTTGGTGATGGCAATTCCTGGTGCATTCCTACAAGTACTATCCTTTGCAGAAGTAACTGCATCTACTTCACAGATGACAATTGGGAGTGGCAAAGGTACCCAGGAGTGGCATATGGAGGCCATGATGTGGGAGTGTTTAACATGGCACAGAGGGATATCCAACGCCTTCCATTCGGTAAGAACAACCCTCTTTTTTATTCTCGACCAATTTGGGTTACACCTACTATGCGTTTAGATGAACTTTATGTCCGTTAGTTTATTAGCTTATCTACTTATGTACAACTTTTCAAGCCTTCTTTTCTTCTAGGTGCCGTTGTACTTTGATTTCTCTAATACCATTGGCTTAATTGAAGAGTCCCTGACTTCTATGTTGGCCAAATACAATTGGGCATTCTGGTTTGTAAGCAAAGACAGTCTTAAACTAATTTCTAGAATGTTAATGGTTGTGATGCTTGCGAATTTAAGCAACTGTGACTCTATTTATCTTATGTTCTGGATTTGAAACAAAATCTGAAAAAGCAGTTTAGATGATATTGATAAGTAAATTATTCAAAGAGAACCATAAAAGAGTAGCAAATTAGTGTAGCTTGCTAATTGCCAACAAGCTGTTGGATTAATTTGCTTTCTTGCTTGAACATGAAACTCTGGACTAAAGCAGATGTAATTTGCTCTTCTTTTTAACAAAAACCAACAATCCTTCTAACATCTTCTCTAGTGGCTTGAAAATGCCTTCTATCTTGATAGTGCCACCACGAATCCTTGTCATTCTTTGCAGTCATATATGGTAGATTGTAGCAGCCCAAGCAATCTTACATAGATTCATTTGGAACCTTCTTCCCTTAATCTCCTAGTGAAAGAACACAATTTGAGAACTTGTTGCCATTATGTCCTACTGAAAACACTTAAGGATATGGTTTCTACTCTTAATTTGGCTTCTGCAGAAAACACACGTCTCCTTCTTATCCCTAGTTGGCAACTCTGTAGAGAGTGGATAGTCTATCATTAACAGGAAACGTACTGATAAATGAATGCTAGGAATATCATCAGGCAACCAAACCATTTTGCGCCATTTATCTTAGGGTTTTCTGGTAAAAATATCATTCCAAGTTGAACTACAAGTGTACTGACCTGTCTCAGCAGGAATCCAATTCATAACACCTTCCACCCCATGGTTTACCTGATTTTTAGAATTTTGTGTTTCAGTTACTGTAAATCTATTTATCTCATGCTCTGGATTTGAATTAATTGACTACTTGGGTTTCTTTTTTGGATACATATAAAGAGATAAATCAGAATATTATTTAACTGAATCAGAAGAACAAAAAATCTTTCCTCCAAGCAGAAATAACAGCAGAAGGAAGAAAAGCTAAGGAAAACACAAAAGCTGTAAATTTTACAGCCCATTTACAACAACAGTGAGCTATTAGAAATTACAACTTACAAAAGACCTTGCTAATTCCTTTGCATCCGCCTCCAGGACTGCAATTTCTGAATGCAAAATTTTGAAATCTCCCTCCACTTGAATGCTTTGAAGTTTCTCTTCCTTAGCTATTTGCCTATTTCCTCAACCACCGTGACTACTTGTTTTTAGTCCATATAATATATAAATTAGTGAACCATGTTAATTGCCAACAAGCTTTTGGATGGAGCCTGCTGTAGCTTATCAGGCATTCCATTTATAGTGATGGCACCAGACCACAGGTTTGATCCCCTAGGAATTATGATTGTAAGCAGGACACAATCTTAAGCTAATTTCTAGAATATTTATTCTTGCGAAGCTGTGAATTTAAAAGTTTCTGTGAACCTATTCAACTTTAGTTATGGATTTGAAATGCAAAATCCGAAAATTCAATTTAGATGATATTGGAAATTAAATTGTTCAAAGTAGATTATATAGCATGGTAATTGCCAACAAGCTTTTTGATTGATTTGCTCTCTTGCTTCAAAATGTAACTTCGATTAAAAGAGAAGCAATTTCTTCTCCTTTTTAACAAAAACAACCCTCCTTCTAACATCAACTTTAATGGGTCGAAAATGCCTCCTATCTGGAAATTGCCATTATGAATCCTTGTGTATCTTTGAACCATATGTGGTGGATTGTAGCAGCCCAAGGAATCTTAAATAGCTTCATTCTAAATCTTCTTCCCTTGATCTCCTAGTGAAAGAACACAATTTTGAAACTTGTTGCCAAAATCCTAGTGAAAAAATAACACAAAAACAGATGATTTCTACTCTTGATTTGGCTTCTGCAGAAAACCCACGTCTCCCTGATATTCCCAGTTAGCACCTCTGTATCTAGAGGAGAGTCTATAATTAACAGGCAACATATTGATGAATGCATATGCTAGAAATGTCATCAGGCAACCTTACCATTTTGCACCTTTCATCCAAGTTGTACAAATCTTATTCCAAGTTGAACTACAAGTGCACTGACCTGTCTTAGAAGGAATCCAATTTATAACACCATCTTCCCCAAGTTTACCTGATTTTGTGAATTTTGTTGTTTAAGTTACTGTGAATGTATTTATCTTGTGTTCTGGATTTGAATTACAAATTATGAAAACTAAGGTTAGATGGAACCGGTAATAAGGTTGCCCCCACAAGTGAGTAAATTAGAAACTGTTAAATGACAGATTGTGTTAATTAGGCTGTAACCAATTGTAGTTAGCCAAAGTCTTATACGAGTCAAATCCAGGCCTATAAATAGCACACCCTCTTTGTATGTAAGTCACTCTAATTGTAATAGAATCTATGTTAGTCATTACTCTGTTAGTCTTTTTTCTATTACATTTTTGTCCTTCTCTTCATACTTCATATTGTGAATTTTGTTGTTTCAGTTACTGTGAATCTATTTTTCTTGTGTTCTATGTTTGAATTACAAAATGTGCAAACCAAGTTTAGATGAAAGTGGTAACAAGGTTGCCCCCACAAAGTGAGTAAATTAATTGATTACTGGTTTTATATAAATAAATAAATAAACCAGAGTATTATTTAACAGAATCAAAAGAACATCTTTTTGCCAAGAAAGGAAATTCAGCAGGAGGAATACAAGCTAAGGAAAACACAAAATCTATACATTTTACAGCCCATTTACAAAGATAGTGGGCTGTTTAGAAATTCCAACTTAACAAAAGACCTTGCCAACTCTTTTGCATCCACCACCCACCAGGACTGTAATTTCCCACGAAGCTGTATCCATCTCAGCATTGATTGCATCAACGCAACTTTTCCAAATATCCAATTTTTTATCTCAAATATAATAAATAAAATTGAGGCATCACAACTAAATAATTACACTAAAAGTAATACAGACTAGTGAACTAAATTACTAACAAGAAAGTGAGTGAAAATTATAGAACACTACGAGAGTGAAAATGTGCACTCTATTATTTTACATGAATAGTAGATTTCATTAATTATAAATTTAATTAATTGGATTTACTATTATGTGAGATAGACATGACAAAATTAGATAGAATTGAACCCAAAATTTTTTAACCATAGTAAAATGTGTGACCAATTTGGTTCTCATTAGTGTTATGAAATGTTTTTCTTTAGTCACAATGTTCATTTAATTTCCAAAATTAATAAGTATTTTCTTTGAACACAAATTTGAGCATGATCAAGTCAGTTGAACTTTTTTTTTTCCTTTTATCAAATTTTAGAAAATTTTTGAATCAGTAATTTTTTTTTTTTGAATTAGTTGTGAAGGAAAAGGAAAGGGAAAAGGCCAAATTAAAAACAAAAAAATTTGGTGAGAGGTGAGATGATAATTATAGGCAGAAATACCTTTTAATTTTATCCTTGTTTATGCTGGTACATTCAATTTGGTTATCACATTTTCTAAGCGTTGAATTTAGTTCTTATATTTTTAAACTTGCAGTCAATTTAGTTTTTAATGTTATTTCACTTGTGGAAAATACTTACGCGGCAAATAATGTGAACTACTTGCAAGCATTTTATTCATTGATTAATTGATGTTACTGAAGTGTCTAAATTTTAATTGCCACATAACCTATCTACCAAAATGAGACCCATGCTACTCCCATGTGACTAACTGACCCAAGCTTGCATCTGACCCATTGTGCTCAAATAAAATGCCCAAACTAAAAACGAAATCCTTTCGCTCAAAAAAAAAAAAAAAAAGAAAAAAACAAAATCCTCATACCCAAATCCCACCGAGCCAAAGTAAAATCACAACCCATTTGGGATCAATAGAAATAACATATTTCATATTCTATCAATTTTTTTGAGCTTCAAAAGTTTTAAAAAGAAAATTAACGATAGAAAAATGCGTAAAATATTTACAAATTGATATCTTCGTTCAAATGGAAGATACCATGTCATATAGGTATTCCTTGCCATGTCAAATATTTTATGTGAGAAATTAAAATAATAGAAGAAATTATAATATACCTTATGTGAGTCATGTCATTGTTGCTCTAGTTATATGTAGAGAAAAACAAAAAATAAAAGAGTTTTTTTTTTTTTTTTAATATAACAGTTACAAATTTACAATGGGAGGGGAGATTTAAATTTTTGATGTTTAGATTGGAAACACTATGTGGTATAACCGGATAAGTTGAATTACAAAATTCTTGATAAAGAGAGCTCTTCTATCTTTGTAAAATAAAAAAATTATAACATAAAGACAAAAAATATGAACAATAAATCTATACCACATATAATATGGAAGCATCACATTTACTTTTCCAAACCTCTTGTTATGCCACATCATCAACCATATTTTCAAGAAATTTTCCTCTTTTTTGTTTTTGTTTTTGTTTTTTTTTCTTGTCAAAGTCATTCTCTATTGCCTTATTCAATTGAATCAATTCTCTCAGTGTCCTCTTATATATATTCTTCCCTTACATTTTGTTTAACCTTCCCCTTCTCATTTTCACTCTCCTTCCTTCATAATTATTTCTCACTCTAAGAGCATCCATAGCAGATGTTGCAAAAAAAAGGTCATTTTGACACTCCAAAAGCCTACTTTATTATTTTATCACATTATTTTACAATATCTCATTTATCAAATGTTTTATAATTTAATTCTATATATTAAAATAATATTTACTACACATTAAAATAATATATTATCCCCTCCCCATTGTCATTAACAACAGCAACAAAATCAACGGCACAACCACTAGCCACCAATATCCACTGCCACAACAACACCGACAGCCACCAATGGCCATCACCCCCACAGCCCACCACCACTGCCACTATCACTACCTATAGCCCACAACCCACAGCTCACCACCACCCAGATCAACTGAACCACCACCTGCCGCCTACAATTTAAAAAACAAACACAAAACTCATACCACCCCCACAGCCCACCATCACCCACAGCTTACCCATCATATCAGAACCCACCATCACCACCACTACAACCCACCTCTACTGCAAACCAACCACCACAATTACTCACCAATATCAGATCAACCCAAATTGCAGCATAAAAAAAAAAAAAAAAAACCACAACCAAAGAGAGGCAGAGTGAAAGGCAGACAATGAGGAGAGGGAAGAGGGTGAGATCAACAGCGGCCTCGAGGTGAGATCGGCTTGTGAGTGAGATCGGCGAGATTGAGCGTGGCTAAGCGATATTGACGGCGACTGGGTGAGATCGGCGGTGGCAACTTCAGAGGGTAAGAGAGATTGAGAGGAATCGGTGAGAGAAACAGAGGTAAGAGAAAGGGAACCGGTGAGTTCCGCAAACAAACCACTCCGAGTTCGCGCGTTTCCAAGAAGTTGTCCTCAAAGCCGTCACCGGCGGAGCGCGTTATCGTCTTCGGAGCTACGCCGTCGTCACTGCCGGTGAACATCCCGGACTGGTTGAAGATCCTGGGAGACGGGTACAGAGATAATAACCAGTATAGGGAGAAGAGAGAGGGAACCAGTGAGAAAGAAGAGAAAAGAAAGAGTGAAGAGAGAGGAGAGAGAAAAGAGAATAAAAAACTATAAAAATTTATATCATTTTTGCCTGTACCGTCTCATATTTGAGATGGTACTGTAGCCGTGTTGCATAATTTTTTTGATTTGAAACATCTTCTAAAGCTCCATTTTTGTGTTTGGTGTGGCAAATGTGCCAAATATTTTGGCACATTTGCCACATCTGCTGTGGATGCTCTAACCTTATTCTTTTTGGCAATCCTTCCTCTCCCATCTTATTTTCTTTATAAATTTTTTACTAGTCCATTTACACCTCTCTATCCATCCCCATGTTTTACGGCCTACCTAAAAAAAAGGGCTTATACTCTTTATTTTTATTTTTTTTTTTTTTTTTTGAATGAATAATTTTATTCAAAGAGAAAGCCACTACAAACCAACAAGGCACCCAGCCTCCTTCCTAATAACCTTAACAAAATAGGAAGGGATGTTACCAAAGTCAAAAGAACCATACAAACTATACATCAAACTCCATTTAGCAAGAGAGTGGGTGGCCTCATTGGCTTCTCTAGGGAACCACCTAAAAGACAAAAAAGGGAATTTGGAGGATAGATACTTTAAACTTTGAATGACATTCTCAATAGTCCATGGGATGTCCATACCTTGCATTGTGATTGATTTGAAGCAAACCTGAGAGTCGCCTTCTAACATGACTGGGGCTGAATTCAAAGGCTCAGAAAGTTGCAAAGCCCATAAAAGAGCCTCTGCTTCTACCTGGAGAGGGAAGGTGGTGTTCACTTTTTTGGAGCAAGCTAATACCAACTCCCCTCTCCAGTCCCTAGCTATGATTGCAACAGCAGAATGATGGTCGCCTACAGTAGCGTCGACATGTATACCACGTTGCACAAACTGATAGGACGAAATTGATTAAAATTACATGCTCCATTTTTCTTTGGAATTAACACAATGAAGGTGTTGTTGAATTCTTGAAGAAGTTTCCCATGCCTAAAGAAGCCTTGAACTGCCAAAGTAACTTGGTCTCCAACAATTTCCCAATAGTGCTTATAGAAGAGTGCAGGAAGGTCGTCTGGACCAGGAGATTTAAGTGATTTAATCCCAAATATTGCCTTCTTAACTTCTTCTCTAGTAGGGATTCTGCACAACTCAACATTCTCTTTTACTGAGACACAAGCATCAATGAGATTTTCCAAGTTTTCTGGGATTTGGGGTCTACTTGACTGATATAAGGATTGATAATTAGCATTAAAATACTCTTGGATGGCCTCTCTGCTCGAAATCCAGGAACCGTCCTCTTGTTTGATATCAGAAATGAAGTTTCTTCTCCTTCTTACCAAAGTGGTGAGATGAAAGAACCTTGAATTCCTATCCCCTTCTTTGAGCCAAATCTCCCTAGATTTTTTATGCTATTTGAGACTCTCTTTGGCCAACTAGTCATCTAACTCAAGGCTAAAGGCAGCTTCTAATTCCAGATTCTCTTTGGTAGGCTCTGCACCTTGGACTTCTTCAATCTTTTTCTCCAACTCTTTGATTCTTTCTCTGATATTACCAAAATGCTCATTGTTACATTTTTTCAGCTCATTTTTAGTGTTTGTTTGCTTCCTTGCCAGCTTAAAACCTTGTGAACCTCCCACTTGTAATTGCTAAGCTTTGTCCACAACTTCTTTGCTTGTTTCATCTTTTGTCCACATAGCTTCGGATCTAAATGGCCGAGTTATCTTTTCATCTTCAAAATTTGTGTCCAAAAGGATGGGAGAATGGTCTAAATTAGTTGCACAAAGGTGAGTGACCCCCGCTTTTGGGAATAGCAGTTGCCATTCCTGATTGCATAGGCATTGATCCAATCTTTCTTTTATATTAACTAGACCCTCTCTTTTGTTAGTCCAGGTGAGGGGTGGGCCTTTAAAACCCAAGTCAATTGCTGCAGAATTTCTGATGAAGGTTCTAATGCTGTTGACTGAGCTTTTGGTAGTTGGTTTCCCTCCTCTCTTTTCTCCAGCATTTTTAATGCTATTAAAATCTCCGATCATTGCCCATGGACCAAAGAAGGTACTAACCATGGACTCCATTAATTCCCAGAACTGTTTTCTTTTAGCTCTAGAAGGTGGTCCGTAGACAAAAAAGAAGAGCCATGGGGTCCTTGGAAGGTCAAAGTAGATTAGAGTTGCTATAACATATCTACTTGAATAAACTACCTCTAACTCCATGCCCTGTCTCCACAAAATGGCCAAACCGTCTGAGCGGCCATTGGCATCCACGCAAAAGGAATCAACAAAATTAAGCTTTATTCTAATTTTCTCTACTCTTATGATCCGTTTGGATTGAGGGGGAGGGAGGGGGAGTAGAGTAGAGTAGATTAGATTTAGTACAAAATTAGCTTATTTTTAGCCTACACTATTCTACTCCCCTCCACTCCCCCTCCTTCCCCCCTCCATCCAAACAGGCTATTAGAGCCTTTATTTTCGTTTCAAATAAAAAGACTAAATATGGATTGGAGTTACGGATGAAGCTTCTTAGTGATCTAACTGTTGGGGCTCTACCAGCACCCCGACAGTTCCAAGCTAGAGTTCTCAAATTTTTTTTTTTTTTTTGTTGATAGATCTATTCTTTTATTTTGTTTTCACTTTTGGTGGATTTTTTTTAAAATAAACAAACCAGAATATTATTTAACTGAATCAAAAGAACAAAAATCTTTCATCACAGCAAAGCAGAAAGTCAAAAGAGAAGACAGTGGAGGCTAGGGACAGAGGGAGACTTGGACTAGGGGGGCAATGGCCCCTCCTGATTTTTTTTTTTTTTTTAATTAATATATACATAGCCACCAATTTTAGCAATTTTGTTCTATAAAATCACACTTTGCCCCCTTTAATATTATCATTGATTCTTTTAGGAGTACTACTCTAGTCACAAAATTTTCTATAACATTTTTACAAATTGTTGTGGTAGTAAACTTTTATTGGTTTGCATCTAGGTTTATCACTTATATCACATTTTTACTTACTAATAACCACTCACTACATTAATAATTTGTAAAAAATAGTTTATAATTCTAGCATTTTCCTCCTTTTAAAGGCCAGATCTAAAATCTAAAGCAAAATAAACAAGCCCAAAAAAATTATTCAACAACAAAAATTACCAATAGTAAAGTTAAAAAAAATTAAATTCAATCAAACAATTTTACCTAAAACAAAAAACTTGACCCTTTAAAAAATTTTAAACAAAATAATTTTGTCTTGCACACATTAAAAACACACACACACACACACAAAAACTCATTAGCTATTAAGCAACTAAACCGGAAGTTAGAACCACCGCACGCAACTAACAGTAAAACTGTCCCCCTAATTTCAAGTTCTGGCTCCGTTCATGGTAGAGGCAAATACAAGAGGACAATAGCAGCAAGAAAGTCGAACACAGGGTCAGGGGAAGTAACTCTTTCATCACAGCAAGCATATGGTCTGACCTTTACACGATACACTTGTACGTACACAGCAACTTTACCATACATGGTTACAAATCTCACACACATGACACACCATTACACGTATATTCGAACCTATACATTTACATCAGTTTTTTTTTTTTGGAAATATTTTGGATGAGATTTATTGCCAATAAATGATGGTACCATAAAGGCTAAAGCACAATGAAGAAAGGTAAATTTGCTTTATTTATGCTACCTTTCTTCAATATAGAAAGGTAAATAAATAATCTTTGCATATAAAATTGGGTCCGGTTAACGTGTGCCCTTAGGACACACATTAAACTTTCTAATTTTAGAAACATTTTATCGAGAATTGAAAAATCTGTTATTACTTTTTCAATTCTCAAGAAATTTTTTTTAAAAAGTAAAAATTAATGTGTGCCCTAAGGGCATACATTAGTAAAATCCTATAAAATTATATATTGAATGAAAGAGTCCAACTTTGTGCCTCTAAAAAAAAAAAAAAGGAATTCGAGTTCGACTTTGCGGAAGATCCCTGTATTGTGTGTCGGTCACCATATTTGAAAGCGCTAATCCGCACAAACCAATGATCTGAAATTCCATGGCATACGATGTAGTTAGTAGCAGCCAAGCCAATCAAAACGCTATCACTACAGCATGCAAAATACAGTATATAATATATGTTGTAGCCTGTGACAAACAACCACGTGCTTCGAGTTAGTTGAGCATTCACGTTAGTTTTTCTTCAAAAGATACAGCCTTTAAATTGAGACACATAATAAAAGATAAAAAAATAAAAAGAAAAGTAGATTCTTAATATATATAAAATGCTGACATAAATGCTCATGTCAACCTATGTGTCGTTCTTCTAATCAAAAAGATTATTATAAGCCTTTTCTTTTTAAACAAAGCGACAGAAAAAAAGTCCGTACCAACTGTAATTCTTTCTCCTTCGAGCACTGAATCTGTTTCTACAGAGACAAGCAAAGCAGCTTTTATTTTTTATTTTTTATTTCTATTTCTGATCAAACTGTGTCAGAACTCAGAATCGTTTTTATTAAAGATATATATTAGACATATTAGCCCAATGTAATAGGCCCAAGTCCAATCCTACTTGTACTAATAGTCTAGGGTTTAGTCGCCTATATATACTCATGTTATGGCTCATTGTAACACAGGTAGGGGTGGTAAATGGGCGGGTTGGGTCATAAATGGGTTCGGTCATAAATGGGTTGGATGTGTAATTATCCATTTATCCATTTATGACCCGTTTATATATAAATTAATTATCCATTACCCGCCCAACCCATTTAATTAGTAACCCGCCCATTTAACCAAATATGACTCAAATATCTCCAAAACTAGTTGAATACCCTATTGACTTTCAAAATTACCAAAATACCCTTAAATACCCAAAATGACCCAAATACCCCCTACACTTTCAACATTACCAAAATACCCTTAAATACCCAAAATGACCCAAATACCCCCTACACTTTCAAAATTACCAATATACCATTGGACATCCAAAATTACCAAAATACCCCTAGAATGATAAATAAAGCTCTTTTTATCATTCATTTATTTGTTCTTTTTTTTTTCTCTTGGATTTATAAATTAAAAAAAATAAAATAAAATTATTAGGCTACCAAATGGGAGGTAGTTTAACTGACACCTCCCATGGGTTGAGCCCTAGACCTCCCTACCAATGCATTACATTGGATAGAAATTTTTCATCTATATATTTGTTCAATTTTCTGTTCTTTCTGGTCCATGAATAAGTAACTAACTCATTTACCAATCATGAATGTAGTAAAGTCTTTTGAGACGTTTTTAATAAGTGAATAATGGATCTTTAAGCATTACTGCATGTATGATTAAAAGCATTCTCCAAAGTTCTTTGATAAAGGATGTAGCTTATCATCACGATGCATATTTTATTGGTATATTCCATTTTCACATAACAGAAGCCACATGGAGAATTATATTTCTCCATGGGCTATTTCACCTGGCTAAGGAGAAAACACATTGCCTGTGATGATTATGCTTTTAGAATTATTTGCACACAAAGGCATACCAACACTTGTAAAAATTCTCATGAACATGCCGATAACTTGAAATCCTTTTTTGGCTGTCAAACAAATTAAGCTGTTACAATGACCTTCGAAAAAAAAAGCAAAAATTGATCCTAAAGATATAGAACTATTTCAAGTACTACTGGCAGATGGTAAAAGACCACCTCTGCCATCTTCTGATACATATAACAGAAGCAAAAAACAAAGACCCCTAGAACAAAAACGGTCACTGAATTGAGAGTTCAAATTTACTTTCAATTTCCATTATTGAATCAGAAAAATTTTCAACTCCCACTCTCAAATAGCATCCCGATCGATGCAATTTTAGTTTATTAATTTTAATAGTCAATTGGAACAGCATAATGCAATCTTCTCATTTGTCAAGTGAATCTAAAGCTACAAACTTCAAATAACTATAATTAATTGGAGCAAAAATAAATGTTTTCTCATTACTTAAAAAGTCCCAACCCACACAACTAAAACAAAACTGGAAGAAATTATAAGAATTATGAAAAGTATTCTCCTACCAAAACAGAATCAGAAAGTCCAAAGTATTAAAAATTTAAAACCCATGTCTTACATCTAAAGCTCATTTAAATAAGAATCCTTGCAGGAAACCAGAGAAAGTAATCAGCAAATGAGTTACATAAATAAGTTATATGTGTTACACAGGTTATTGTACAACACTCTTACACAATAAAGATGTAACCCTTAAGGGATTCCTCCGTGGATGTAGGACGACAAGGCTGAACCACGTAACCCTTGTGTTCTCGGTGTTCCTATTCTATGCTTCCCCTTTTACATCCACTCTAGCATACACAACATGGTATAACACATCACGTTGCTAATAATATTTACATTTAACATGGTATCAGAGCCAAACTTCGTTCTTGGCATCAAACAAAATCTCTAGCAAGCAAAGAAGATTCTCACGTGTGTAACACAGATCCACAACAGTGCCCATGCCTTCTTTCAGATCTGGGTCTACAGCATCACGCAGCTCCCACGGAAACTCTGTTGCTGTCTCGCTACTACATCTCTGATCTCTCAAGCAAGTCGAACCACTCACCTTACAGATTTGTGCAAATCAAGCCTTCGCCTGAAGAAACCAACCACACAGGCGTGCTCCTCGGTCTCCCGTAAGGAAAACCAAGAAATTCGGTCACTCGAAGCCGTGCCACGCGCCTTAGTTGTCTCCGAAAAAATCCCACGCGCCGCCTCAGATTCCCTGACTTCCAGATCGTGTTCGTGCACACGCGCCGCCATGACGGCCTCTTCGACCACCGATCTGCCTACAGAAGAAATATGACTTTCAACTGATGTCGCACGCGCCTCCACGCGCCACCTGGATTTCTGGCTGCTCCTCCACGCCCCGGTGAACATGCACGCTCCTCCCATGCGCCGAAATCAGCTGCTGATGTCATCTGACGTCACCGGATGACGTCATCAGCCCACGTCAGCAGCCACGCAAGCACGTCCACGTCAACAAGAGCCACGTCAGCCCTAGACACGTCATCAGACACGTCAGCTAGCCACGTCAGCAGTGTCGCCTCGTCAGCACCACGTCACCTGGCTTATCGTTGACCCGGACCGACCCGACCTGGACTACACGGATCTGACCCGTTAGCACTGACCGTTGACTTTGACCCAGGACAGTTGACTTTGACTTTTGCGTTGACCTTTGACCAAAAGTCAAAATTTCCGACAGGGCCTATCTTGCTCAGTTTTTCACGTAGATTCCAATTTTGAACTCCGTTTCTTCATTTGAAGCTCCAAAATTGGTCAATTGGCACATTCTTCATTATGATTTCTTCAAAGGCATTCTTCATGACATCTTCAAGAGATCTTCTCGTGCTTATCCAACCTCAAACCTTCATCGAGCTTCCGCCTTGAGTTTGAGGGAGGGTGTTAGAGATATATATTAGACATATTAGCCCAATGTAATAGGCCCAAACCCAATCCTGCTTGTACTAGTAGTCTACGGTTTAGTCGCCTATATATACTCATGTTATGGCTCATTGTAACACAGGTTATTGTACAACACTCTTACACAATAAAGATGTAACCCTTAAGGGATTCCTCCGTGGATGTAGGCCGACGTGGATGTAGGACGACAAGGCTGAACCACGTAACCCTTGTGTTCTCGGTGTTCCTATTCTATGCTTCCCCTTTTACATCCACTCTAGCATACACAACATGGTATAACACATCACGTTGCTAATAATATTTACATTTAACAGTTTTAAGGTTTCCGCTTTTGTATCTGTTACAGCTCGCCTAGCTCCATGACGTGGTGAGTCAGTGATTTACCTTACGTCTTTAAAGTTTGTGCCTATTTTCAAATTGCTTTTTTCATCACTCTCATTCGTGGTTATGTCAATTCTACTTCAATTTTTCGATTAACTCTGTTTGTAACGGTGTTGGTCCTTACATTTCTGTCCCCAGCTCATGCTGAAAAAGACTTGTCTTTGTTTGAGTTTTTCTTAACGATTTTAACCAGCACATCATCTTAGTGAATCGCCAGTGATTGCAATTCTTATCCTGACTGATCCATCACTTATATCTAATATCAAACCTCGGTTGGAAAGATTTCTAGAGTTCTTCTTCTTCCACTTCTTTTGTGACCTCCAACAATATTGGGTTAGAATTCAATGGACCTCAGGCTCCCATCTGGCGGAGTCAAATACAATAGGACAATTAATTTGTTGACAATAATAAGAAAATAATGGTACCATAAATAAAGCCCAATAAAGAAGGCTAATCTTCCTTTATATATATATATATATATATATATATATATATATATATATATATATATATATACACATATATTGATGGAATATACCTTTCTTAATAAAGAAATAATCTTTGCTTATACTTTAGTATAAAAGGGTCCAACTTTGTGGAAGATCCCTTACTATTGTCGGTAATCAGCTAGGCTAATTTAAACACTTTACTATGCAGAGTCTTTTGGCTGAATATTGCAGAAAATCGAGTTTATTTGTGATATGAGTACTGTTCAAAGTTATTTGGGAAATTGAGGAGAGAAGCAAATTTCGGCAATCTTGTTGCCAAAATTCTAACAAAAAAGGATGAGAGAGGAGAGAGAAATGATGTGACAGTGAAGTGAGAAAAGAATTGAATTTCAGTAACGATGTTACTAAGGGCCCATTTGGTACATGTGTTTAAAAACTGAAAATTGTTATTTGAAAACATTTGTGAAAATACATGTGGGTGAAAAAGTATGTGAAAATACATACAATGTTGTTTAAAACTGAAAATATATATAATGTGAAAATACAAACCAAACACCCCCTAAAATTCATTTTGCCTAATTTCTACTGCACAGATCGATGTCCATGAAGTGCCCAAAGGAGGAAGTGTCCAAAGGAGAAATGCTTAGAAAAAAACCAATTGTCGCAACTAAGTTACCGAAATTCAAGAGGAGAGAGAAAAAAATCATGGCAACCAAGTTGCCGAAAATTATAGAAAAAAAACAAAACAAAAACAGTGGTACTGTACTCTTCACCACTCTCACTTTGGTAGACCCCTACACCGCATTTCTGAAAAAGCTGGCAAGGTCAACAAAATTCACTATAATAAATTTTTTTTTTTTTGGAGAAACATAATTATATATATATATATATATATATATATATATATATATATATAAATATAATTCCAATATTGCTGCTCTTGTACAGTACTACTCAAGTAAAGGAAAATTGTCCTCTTCAAAAAAAAAAAAAAAAAAAGTAAAGGAAAATTGAATGCTAACAACTTTTTTTTTTGGGCAACTTGTTGTTATTTTGTATTTATTTATTATTATTTGATTGTGTTGTCACATTTTTTTTTTTCCTCTCATTTTCGGCAGCTTGGTTGCCACAATTTTTTTTTTTCCCCTCTCATTTTCGACAACTTGGTTGTCACAGTTGGTTTTTTCCTTTCGAGCACTTCTCCTTCGGCACTTTATCAATTTGGGCAGTCGACTTCAAGCTAAAGGAATTTCGATAACCTCATTACTAAAATTCAATTCTTTTCTCGCTTCTTTATCACATCATTTCTCTCTCCTCTCTCATCCTTTTTTTGTTAGAATTTCAACAACAGAATTGCCGAAATTTGCTTTTTTTTTTCAATTTTCCAAATAATTTTGAATAATACTCGTATCACAAATAAATTTAATTTTATGTAATATTCAGCCAAAAGATTCCAAGTATTTTTTTTAAAGGTTTTTTGGATAATAAAATCCAAACACTCTCTGCATATTATATTATATCCTATATAATAAAGGTTGTAGCCAGGGACCCGAGACCATGTGCTGCTTTGAAAAGTAAATAATAGAAAGTAAAATTATTAAATTATAAAAACAAAAACAAAAACAAGTACTCCACCAATCCCCAGACATAATAAAAAGAGTAAAACATTTCTCAATTTGTTCAGACCACATCAAAAGCTTCACAATCCTAGCTACCAGCCCCTTCTTCTTCTTCCATTTCTGATAGAATAGATAGTATCGTGTCCGATTCCATTTCAAGCTTCAACTTTATTATCAGTTAGTTTCTTCTCCTAGCTAGCTCCATGGCCAGGTCGGTTAGTACTACTACAATCCTCAACATCTTTAAGGTTTTTGTGTATTTTCAAGTAGCTCTCTTCGTCACTCTCATTCGTGGTTATGTCATTTCTACTTCAGGTTTTCGTTTAACTCTGTTTGTAACTGTGTTGGTCCTCACATTTCTGTCCCCTGCTCATGCTGAAAAAGACTTGTCTTTGTTTGAGTTTTTCGTAACGATCTTAACTAGCACTTCATCTTTTGTCATTAGTGAATCTCCAGTAATTGTGATTCTTATCCTGACTGATTCATCACTTATATCTAACATCAAACCATGGTTGGAAAGATTTCTAGTTAATCCTTCTTCTCTTGGAACCTCCAACAATATTGGGTTAGAATCCAACGGACCTCAGGCTCCCATCTGGCCTGAACTCCCAGCAGATATGATCGGTGAAATTGGAAATCGAATACCAAATTTCAAAGATATTAAAGCGATTTTAACGTTTTGCAACCCCTGTAATTCTGCTTGTTTGGAAACTACAAGCTGGTCTTTGTTTCCATGGCTAATGCTTTCCGATAAACTAGATTCTGATCTGCGATCTTTCATTAATCTCTGCAACAACAAATGTTACTCGTTAAAACTACCTACAATTCACGAAAAACGTTGTTGGGGATCTCCACTCGGTTGGGTTGTAACCTTAGGTCCTGACTATGAAGCATACCTTGTGCACGCTAGGAAAGAAGAACAAATTGCTCTTCCACCACTAAACCCAATTCGAGCACTGGCTCAACTAGAAGAGTGGTTTCGCCTTGTACACAAATTCATTATTTTAAAGGACCCTTCCCATGAGTTGTTCCTTGTCTTTGCAATTTTCGGCCCCATGAATCGCTTAGCTTTTACTAGAGTGGCTTTCAATAGAGGAGGAGATGGAGCGGCTTTAAATAGAAGAGGAGAAGGTGAGTGGGTTATTGTTACCCATTCAGACAATTTGAAATTCAATGATGTTGCATGTTTTGAAGATAAAATATGTGCACTTTGTGGGTACGGCCAGCTGGTGCGCCTTGAACTTGATGCTCCTCAAGTTAAGGTAGAAGTTATTAATCGCCAACCACGCGAGGAAGAAATAGGAACGCCCCAAAAACTGTATTTGATGAAGTCACAACAAAATCTTATCGCGGTTTTTCGTTACGGATTTCATACTCCTTCGAAGATGAGGCACAAGACTATATCTTTTTTGGTCTACAAGTTCAACTTTAGTGCATTGAATTCGGAGGAGAATTGGGAGGAGACAGAATTGGAAGATTGTACTGCTTTTGTTGGTGACGGAAATTCCTGGTGCATTCCTACAAGCACTATCCCTTGCAGAAGTAATTGCATCTACTTCACAGATGACAATTGGGAGTTGCAAATGTACCCAGGAGTAGCATATGGAGGCCGGGATGTGGGAGTGTTTAATATAGCACAGAGGGTTATCCAGCAACTTCCATTCGGTAAGGACAGCCCACGTTTTTATTCTCGACCAAATTGGATTACACCTAGCAACTATGCGTTTAGATGAGCTTTTTGTCTGTCAGTTTATTAGTTTGTCTGCTTATGTACAAATTTTCAAGCCTTCTTTTCTTCTAGGTACCATTGTACTTTGATTTCTCTAATACCATTGGCTTAATTGAAGAGTCCACAACTTTTTATGGTGGCCAAATATAATTGGGCATTCTGGTTTGTAAGCAAGACACAATCTTAAACTAATTTTTAGAATGTTAATGGCTGTGATGCTGTGAATTCAAGCTACTATGACTCTATTTATCTTATGTTCTGGATTTGAAAAAAAATCTGTAAATGCAGTTTAGATAGGTCAGTAAATTGTTCAGAGAGAACCATAAAACTGGGTAAATTAGTACAGGATGCTAATTGCCAACAAGCTGTTGGATTGATTTGCTTTCTTGCTTGAACACGAAACTCTGAACTAAAGCAGACACAATTTGCTCTTCCTTTTAACAAAAACCAGCCCTCCTCCTAACATCTTCTATAATGGCTTGAAAATGCCTTCTATCTTGTTGGTGCCACCATGAATCCTAGTCTTTCTTTGCAGCCATATATGGTAGATTGTAGCAGCCCAAGCAATCTTAAATAGATTCATTTGGAACCTACTTCCTTCAATCTCCTAGTGAAAGAACAAAATTTCAAAACTTGTTGCCATAATGCCCTAGTGAAAACACTTAAAAGCAGATGGTTTCAAGTCTTAATTTGGCTTCTGCAGAAAACACAGAAGTCTCCCTCTTATCCCCAGTTAGCAATTCTGTATAGAGCAATATACTATATATGAATGCTAGGAATATCATCTGGCAACCAAAACATTTTGCACCATTCGTCCTTGGGTTTTCTGTTACAAATCTCATTCCATGTTGAACTACAAGTGTACTGACCTGTCTCAGAATGAATCCAATTCATGACACTTCCCTCCCCAGATTTACTTGATATTGTGAATTTTGTTGTTTGAGTTTACTGCAAATCTGTTTATCTTGTGTTCTTGATTTGAATTAATTGACTACTTGAGTTTCTTTTTTGGATACATATAAAGAGATAAATCAGAATATTATTTTACTGAATCAAAAGAACAAAAAATCTTTCCTCCAAGCAGAAATAACAGCAGAAGGATGACAAGCGAAGGAAAACACAAAAGCTGTAAATTTTACTGCCCATTTACAACGTCAGTGAGCTATTAGAAATTACAACTTATGAAATACCTTGCTAACTCCTTTGCATCCGCTGCCAGGACTGCAATTTCTCAGGATACGGTATCCCTAATAGCATTGATTGCATCACTGAAAATCCTTGTGTTTCTTTAGAGCCATATTTGGTGGATTGTAGCAGCCCAAGGAATCTTACCCAGGTTTATTTGAAACCTCCTTCCCTTGATCTCCTAGTGAAAGAACTCAATTTTAAAACTTGTTGCCATAATCCAAGTGAAAAAAATAACTCAAAAACAGATGGTTTCCACTCTTAATTTGGCTTCTGCACAAAACACACCAGTCTCCCCAATATCCCCATTTAGCACCTCTGCATCTAGTGGAGAGTCTATCATTAACAGACACCATACCATTTTGCACCTTTCATCCAAATTGTACAAATCTTATTCCAAGTTGAACCACAAGTGCACTGATCTGTCTTAGAAGGAATCCAATTCATAACACCATCTTCCCCAAGTTTACCTGATACTGCGAATTTTGTTGTTTAAGTTACCGTGAATGTACTTATCTTGTGTTCTGGATTTGAATTACGAAATATAAGGTTAGATGAAACTGGTAACAAGGTTGCCCCCACAAGTGAGTAAATTAGAAACTGTCAAATGATAGATTGTGGTTAGGCTGTAACTATTTGTAGTTAGCCCACGTCTTATACAAGTTAAATCCATGTCCATAAATAGTAGACCCTCTCTGTGTGTAAGTCAGACTAATTGTAATTGGATCTATGTTAGACATTACTCTGTTAGCCTTTTTTCTATTACATTTTTGTCCTTTTCTTCATACTTGATATTGTGAATTTTGTTGTTTCAGACTTTCAGTTACTGTGAATCTATTTTTCTTGTGTTCTGGGTTTGAATTACAAAATGTGAAAACCAAGTTTAGATGAAAGTGGTAACAAGGTTACCCCCACAAAGTGAGTAAATTAGTTGACTACTTGTTTTATATAAATAAATAAATAAACCAGAGTATTATTTAACAGAATCGAAAGAACAGAAAAAATTCTTTTTGCCAAGAAGGAATTACAGCAGGTTGAAGACAAGCTGAGGAAAACACCAAAGCTATACATTTTACAGCCCATTTGCAAAGACAGTATGACACTGTATCCATCTCAGCATTGATTGCATCAATGCAACTTTTCCAAATCTCCCTCCAGTTAGAATGTTTTGAAGTTTCTCTTCCTTACTATTTGCTTCTTGTCTAAGTTGCCTCAACCCCATGTTAATTGCCAGTATGACACTGTATCCATCTCAGCATTGATTGCATCAATGCAACTTTTCCAAATCTCCCTCCAGTTAGAATGTTTTGAAGTTTCTCTTCCTTACTATTTGCTTCTTGTCTAAGTTGCCTCAACCCCATGTTAATTGCCAACAAGCTTTGGATAGTGCCTGCTAGCTCAACTGGCATTCCATCCATAGTGAAGGCACTAGACTGCATATTTGATCTTGTTAGCTAGGTTGTGTTAGTTGTTAGAGAGATACTCCTTGTGGAGCTTTCTTGAGTGGCATGTGCTCAATATACTATGTTATACTAACCACGCATTCTTCTCATCATTATTCAACATGAGACTTTACTTACACATATAACCCAACATTAGTTACCTTTAAATTAGGGGGTGGAAAGTTGAGGGATGAATTTTTTATCTATAAAAAAATAATAAAAATAAAAATAAAAAGATACCAAAATTTTCAAAAGAAAGAATTTGTAATGGTTTTGGCAAATTATATTATTAATGAATTATATTTTTAATGAATTAACAAATATCTCACCAAATAATAAAGGGTAAAAAATTCTAATTTTCACTCTAATACTTCTAGGACACTTGTACCACAACAGCAAAAAGATTGAAGGTTGGAAGCTTTGATTCGCCACACCATCACATAGTTGCAAATTTTTTTGCTCATCAAATGACAGGAGACCAGCGACTCTCTCTCTCTCTCTCCGGCAACTCAACTCTCATTCTCTCAAGTCAACTGCTCTATTCACCTTCTTCTTTTCATTTTTGTTCTATTTTTCACTTTTTCTTTCCTCTAGACTCTAGTTTCCGTCATTTACAATGGGCCAAAATGGCCATTTAACAATAAAATCACAACTATTTAGTTAATAGTCTAGTTTTGAAACATTATATATAACTAACAATTCGAGTTTAAGATGCTCGATTTTGAACAGTAAATCGAGTCTTTGAGACTCGATTTTCATGGTCTAAATCACATCTGATGTGGCATTATTTTCCACGTGGACCACTTGAAAATCGAGTCTTAAAGACTCGATTTATAATTCAAAAAAATTTTAAAAATCTCCAAGTTCCAAGCCTCACCGGATCAGAACAGAGAGACTCAGATCAGAGAGAGGGAGACCAGATAAGAGAGAGAGAAATAATCAGATCAGAGAGGGAGAGAAAGAGATCGTGTGGGTCGCGCGAACCCAGGTCGCGCGGCCTGGGTTCGTGCGACCCAGGCCGCGCGACCTGGGTCGCGCGACCCAGGTGCGGCGCCTGGGTTGCGCGAACCCAGGCCGCGCGACCTGGGTCGCGCGACCCAGGTGCGCGACCTGGGTCGCGCGACCCAGGCCGTGCGACCCAGGTCGCGGTCTTCTTCTGCATTTTTTTTTTTTTTTTTTTCTCCTTCTAGCTCTACCCAGGTCACGGTTTTTCTTGGCTGGTGCTGTGTAGGCATATACAAGCTTTAAATCGAGTCTTTAAGACTCGATTTTCAAGCGGTCCACGTGGAAAATAATGCCACGTAAGATGTGATTTAGACCATGAAAATCGAGTCTCAAAGATTCGATTTACTGTTCAAAATCGAGCATCTTAGACTCGAATTGCTAGTTATATATAATGTTTCAAAACTAGACTATTAACTAAATAGTTGTGATTTTATTGTTAAATGGCCATTTTGGCCTTTACAATGTAACATAAGTTTTTGTGTGAATAGTAAATGCAGACAGTAGACTAGATAACCACGTTTATTAGTGTCTGGTTAAAACCTTCTCTGGAATATCTACAAAAGGAAGTGGGTAGATTGTAATTTGCAGCCATGTTGCCCTGTGTAGCATTTCCACTTTCCAGGTACTTTTCCTTTCATCTTTTTAAAATGTGACTTTCCTTTATCATATATATATATATATATATATATATATATATATATATATATTTCTTATTAACAGAATCCGTATATCATATAACATATGTACCTATTAAAAAATAATACTATTATCATTTTTTTTTGAAATACTATTTATCATTGATTATTAAAATTATATGCACGTTACTATTTCAAATTTTATATATAGTATAGAATATGGATGTAATTAATTTGACAATGCCTGATGTTTCTGTTTGTTTCTTGATTGTATCAAGAAATAATATAAAAAAAATGGATGTAATTTATATATACATTGTCTAATTTTATGAATGGCCCTCCCAATGATGAATTTCTAAATCAACCATTGATCCTTGATGTTTACATTGGAAATACCATATATAATATAATAAAGAGAGCTCTTATATTTTTGTAAAATAAAATAAAGACAAAGAAATATGAAGAATAAATCTATACCACATATAATATGGAGGCATTACATCTACTTTTCCAAACCTTTTGTTACGCTACATCATCAATCATATTTTCATGAAATTTCCCCTTTTTTTTTTTTTTTTTTCTTGTCAAAATCATTCTCTATTGCCTTATTCAATTCGCTCCATGTTCTCTTATATTTTTCCCTTACATTTTGTTTAACCTTCCACTTCTCACTTTCACTTCTTATTACTCCATTTGTACCACTCCATCCTTCTCATATTTTGACTTAAAAAAAGGTTTATACTCTCTCTATTTCTTTTTTTCTTTTTCTTTTTCACTTTTGGTGGATTTTTTAAAATTACATTTACTATTTTTTCACTTATGATTTTTTTTTTGTTAATGTTCTCAAAAATTTGGCATCAAATTTGCATATGTTATGATATAGTGTTATCAAAATATTATAAATTTTATTACGTTAATCAATTCAGTTTGCTGTATTGGACAGATCTTTACTGGTGTATGCGTTTTGTGAATAACAGATAATTGTACCATTATATTTTTTGGAATCCCGTGCGTCACGCTATTTTACGACTAAGAATTTTATAATACTTAATTCTTAAAGTAGTCATCCACACAATAAATATATCCAATGATATCTCAAACTAACTCTTAGAGCAGGAAACTTTGCTACGAAGGTAACTGGTCATTGGTCGGATGAGTCAAAGATTGGCACCCTTGCCGCCCAAATATCATAGCATTGCATAGTTTTTTAATTCTTGGGACTCATTTTTAGCGTGTTTTTCTATTTCTTGGCTTCAATTGTCAAAAGATTACTTTTAATTTACAGATGAAAGCTCTACTTATACTTTCCCAAACTCATCTCTTTCTGACAGCTTTAGTACCTGTTACTGCTAGCAACCACACAAATGACAGAAGACCTACCTCCAGCTCTGTCTGAATTTCTTGTCAAAACTCGACGTTGACTCAAAATATATCGGCGTTTGGAGCTTGCGATATTTATTATAGGCTTATATTTTGATTGCTTTCAATTTTCATCAGTCATAGTGTTGAGTAGCACTGACACATCCAATTCCCATCGTCATGAGGTTAGACGGTGCTTTATATTCCGATCATTATTATAGTCGTAAGACCATCACTCTCATTCCCCGTTCGGAAATTCATTGTTGCCTCTTATATAGTTTTATGGCAATTTGGTTGATCTTTTCATTTCTGGACCCATACTTTGCCACAAAGGAGCGTCTCGATATGCTTTTGAGCATTTATTTATCTATGCTCTGTCTACAACCTGGATGTATGCCTATCAAAAAAATTCGTTATTTAAGACATTACTGTTTTAGCTCCATCACTCTCAGTCCCCGTTATGGGATTTCTTCAAGCTTCAGCTATATTGTTGGCCTAATTTCGTTGGTCTTCACAGTTTGGACCTCACGCGTTTCCTTGGCTGAGCGTTCCGTTATGATGTTCATAACTGGGTCTCCCATTTTATTACTTGAATTATTACCTCTATATATGGAAAATTTTCTAGGTTATCGTATTTTACGAAGTCATTATATTCCCTCCTCCACCATTACTCTCAGTCGCCGCTACAAGCTTTCTTTAAGTCTCAAAAGCATTCCTTTCGTAATTTTGTTGCTCGTTGGAGTTCGGCTCCCAGACGTTCCCTTGGCTAGGCGTTCCACAGGCATACTGTTTACGGTGTATCTTATTTTCTTTTTTGATTCATTTTACACGTATATCAGAAGATTTGCAGATTGGTTAGCGTTGTATATTGATTTTGACGCCAATGACTGGTCCGAACTCCCTCCAGAAGTCGTTCACGAAATTGTAAATCGACTACTTACTTTCAAAGATTTTATAGCGGCTGCAGGGGTTTCCCGAACATGGCGTTCTGTTTGTTTGAGCATCAGTAGAAGGCCTCAGCTTCCTTGGCTGATGCTTTCCGAAACACTTTCCACAGACATGCGACAGTTCTTCAGTCTCTGTGACAACAATCGTTATCAATTACTATTATCTGAAGTCCAAGGAAAACGCTGTTGGGGATCCCCACATGGTTGGATTGTAACCTTGGGTCCTGATTATGAAACCCACCTTCTGCACCTTATGAAAAGAGTACAAATTGCTCTTCCCCCACTAAACACAATTCGAACTCTGGCTGCTACAGAAGAGTGGTTTTGCCTTGTACACAAATTCATTATTTTAAATGACCCTTCCCAGGACTCATCGTTACTTGTCATTGCAATTTTCGGCCCTGTGAATCGCTTAGCTTTTGCTAGGGTAGCTTTCGACAGAGGAGGAGAAGGAGCGGCTTTGAATAGAAGGGGACAGGGTCAGTGGGCTATTGTTACCAATCCAGACATTTTGAAATTCAATGATGTTGCATGTTTTAATGATCAATTATATGGACTTTGTGACAACGGCAAACTGGTGTGCCTTGAGCTTGATGCTCCTCTGGCAGCTGAGGTACTAGTTATTGCGCCCCAACCAAGCGAAGAAGTCGGCACGCCCCAAAAACTGTATTTGATGAAGTCATCAGAAAATCTTTTCGCGGTTTTTCATTATGGATTTCATATTCCTTCGGAGATGAGGCACGAGACTATATATTTTTTGGTCTACAAGTTCAACTTTGGTGAATTGGCTTGGGAGGAAGTGACAGACGACTTGGAAGATCTTTCTGTTTTTGTTGGTGGTGGCAATTCCTGGTGCATTCCTACAAGCGCTATCCTTTGCAGAAGTAATTGTATCTACTTCACAGATGACAATTGGGAGTGGCAAAGGTACCCAGGAGTGGCATATGGAGGCCGTGATGTTGGAGTTTTTAACATGGCACAGAGGGTAATCCAACGCCTTCCATTCGGTAAGGACAACCCTCGTTTTTATTCTCGGCCAATTTGGGTTACACCTACCATGCGTTTGGATGAGCTTTATGTCCGTTAGTTTATTAGTTTATCTACTTATGTACAACTTTTAAAGCCTTCTTTTCTTCTAGGTGCCATTGTACTTTGATTTCTCTAATACCATTGGCTTAATTGAAGAGTCCCTGACTTCTATGGTGGCCAAATACAATTGGGCATTCTGGTTTGTAAGCAAGACAGTCTTAAACTAATTTCTAGAATGTTAATGGTTGTGATGCTGTGAATTTAAGCAACTGTTACTCTATTTATCTTATGTTCTGGATTTGGAACAAAATCTGAAAATGCAGTTTAGATGATATTGATCAGTAAATTATTCAAAGAGAACCGTTAAAGAGTAGCAAATTAGTGTAGCTTGCTAATTGCCAACAAGCTGTTGGATTGATTTGCTTTCTTGCTTGAACATGAAACTCTGGACTAAAGCAGATGTAACTTGCTCTTCTTTTTAACAAAAACCAACTATCCTTTTAACATCTTCTCTAATGGCTAGAAAATGCCTTCTATCTTGATAGTGCCACCACGAATCCTTGTCATTCTTTGCAGTCATATATGTTAGATTGTAGCAGCCCAAGCAATCTTACATAGATTCATTTGGAATCTTCTTCCCTTAATCTCCTAGTGAAAGAACACAATTTGAAAACTTGTTGCCATTATGTCCTGCTGAAAGCACTTAAAAGCATATGGTTTCTACTCTTAATTGGGCTTCTGCAGAAAACACACGTATCCCTCTTATCCCTAGTTAGCAACTCTGTATAGAGTGGATAATCTATCATTAACAGGCAACATACTAATAAATGAATGCTAGGAATATCATCAGGAAACCAAACCATTTTGTTACCAAAACTGACAACTTTTTTTGTTTTTGTTTCGTATATAATATATAAAGAGAGAAATAGACTTAAAAGACCAGTTTCTGATTTGAATTAACTGACTACTTGGGTTTCTTTTTTGGATACATTTAAATAGATAAATCAGAATATTATTTAACTGAATCAGAAGAACCAAAAATCTTTCCTCCAAGCAAAAATAACAGCAGATGGAAGACAAGCTAATAAAAAAAAAAGCTGTAAATTTTACAGCCCATTTACAACGACAGTGAGCTATTAGAAATTACAACTTACAAAAGACCTTGCTAACTCCTTTGCATCCGCCTCCAGGACTGCAATTTCTCAATGCAAAATTTTTAAATCTCCCTCCACTGGAATGCTTTGAAGTTTCTCTTCCTTAGCAATTTGCCTATTTCCTCAACCACCGTGACTACTTGTTTTTAGTCCATATAATATATAAATTAGTGAACCATGTTAATTGCCTATAAGCTTTTGGATGGAGCCTGCTGTAGCTTATCAGGCATTCCATTTATAGTGATGGTACCAGACCACAGGTTTGATCCCCCTAGGTTGTGTGAAAAAAAAAAAAAAAAAAAAAAAAACTGTGTACAAAAAGAGAAAAGAAGAAGAAGAAGAAGAGTACATTCCACGCAACAATATATTTAAAATCTTAAATTATATCTATACGGAAATGATAGAGTTACTATGGATATTTTTAATTTTACAAAAAATTTGTAGAGAAAAAAAAAAGTACTTTTAGGTTTGTAAATAAAGAAATTATAAGATAAAAAGAAACATTTAAATTAGATAATATATACAAATACGTAAATTTTCAAGTAGGTCATCCGTACATACAATACACATCAACCGGAGGATATATATTTCACACTAAATATTCAGCTAGTGTCATAGCTTATAGGGGATACTTAACTATGAAGGTAATTGGAAATTGGCACCCAATGACATGCATCAACTTTCCACCCAATAGGGCATTGCTTAGTTTGTTAATTCTTGGGGTTTAAACAGACTTTTTTGGCTTACTCTGTTTCTTCAATATCTTTTTAATTCTTGAGGTTCTCAGTTGTCAAAATTACTATAACATGTTTAATTCCATCACGAGGGCTGTCAGTGCTTTAACATCAAGTTTATTTTACTCTCAGTGTATGTTTGAGAATTGCTTATTTTTGGTAACTTATATGCACAGTGTTTACAAATTGTCATCAGCTTTCACCCTTCATTGGCTGCATTGTTGGTTATTAAATAAATATATAAAAAAAAAAAAAGTCATAAATTTATTGTAAATTTTCAAGATTTATAAAATATGTCACCATCCTTTAATTTCTTAAGAACATGTATGAAATTCGCTAATCATTTCTTTATCATGCAATATAAGTAATCACAATAACTAAACGGACATTAATTTTTTTGGTAAAACACTAATCATCGAGCCTCATATGTCGTGATGTCTCTCTGCCAGCCTTTATTCCTTAACCTTAATTGTGAGTGCTCCATGCTTCAATTTGACACAAGTATTCATTCATACATATCCTCGTTAAGGATTCTGAGGAATTTCCCGCTTCAAACTCTGCACTACTCTCTTCTTGAGTTTTGCAATTTTCTCCTTGATCAAACTCTCTGCTTCGTCTACAATATTCACACAATTGAACAACGATAAACAAAAAGAGTGCGAATGTGTAAGATTAATGTAAATTGTGGCTAAATTAGAACTTTTCTTCCTTGGAATTGTGTTCACATAGCTTCTCAAGAATTCTATATCTTCATCGATTCGTACTAATTATTATTACTCAATATTATCATGGCTAAATCCTTTTGAGCAAGCTTTCAATATTTTCATGGTAAAGATAACGATTACAAAATTCAATTTAAAGTTATATTAAATTGAATTTTAATCATCCAAATTTAAATTCACATGTCCAGACCCCGCTATAACGCACCAAATAGTGAAATTGAAGTCTTTAAGATTGTAGTTAATCTATTGGTTGTTTGTTTTTACCAATATTGGCTCCCCAATTTTAGTTCCTTAACTTGTAGAGTAACTTACTTGAATAAAGGCAGTAGCCAACATAGGCTATGCATTCTCCACTAATTGCATGCTCCAAATTGACGCAAGCAAATAGACACCGCATAACTTGAATTCTATAGCTGCTTTGGCATTCCTGCCCCTGTAACGTTTTGCTGGTCAATATGTAGTATCCTGTATAGTATTCTACAATTGTACCATATTTAAAGAAAAGATAAATAAAGAGAGTGATCAGTAAATACGTATGCTTCCCTTGCATTACGGCATAAACAGGATAAAGTTTTCATTCTATAGCTTAAAATTAAAACACTGGTTCCTGGGAGTTGTGTTTGACAAAATGAAAAATAAAAGTCTTATTCTCTCACATAATAGGTAGTGCAGATCTTGATGAGTTTGTTTTTATAACGACAACAATAAAATCAAAATTAAATATTGTAAGGATGTCATGGTCCTTTGTGTAGGGATTTTGTTCTTTTTGAGTGATCTTTCAATTTGAGTAAAATACTATTTTGGTCCCTAAACTTTACCAAAAGTTTGATTTTTTATCCATAAACTTTAAGAAATTCATTTTTCGTCCCTAAACTATTAAAAAGTTCATATTCGTCCCTAAATTATTGGAAATGTTTTATTTATGTCCTTAAAGTTTACCAAATGTTTGTTTTTCATCACTAAACTATTGAAAAAAATTCTTATTTTATTCTTATTTTATTCCTATTTTTGTCTCTTAACTATTGAAAAAATTCTTTACAAAATTGAGGGATGAAAAACAAACTTTTGGCAAAGTTTAGGGACTAAAATAGTATTTTACACTTTTGAATTTTAAGCTAGCGAAGAATAATCCTTGGAGAAAGATCTAAAGATGCTTTGATAGTGTGGACTAAGATTCTCTCTTAATAATTGGGGCTCAACACATTGTATTTTTCACTTTCTAAATCGGAGCTGGTAGAGTAGAGATATAGTTTAAATTTAAGACCAGTTACTTTAATACCATTATAAATTATTAATTGTGATGTAGAATATAATAGGCCTTCCAAGACCCGTAAGAGCGCCGGAAATCACTGTTCAAGATCAGGTGGGATGTCGGTAGACCTCATCAAGGCAATGGTGTCGGAATTGCATGAAATTTGGAGGCTAAAGGGAAATAGTCTTTTGTTCAAGACTTGAAGCCTCGAGGGTCGCCCTAATTTAAGCAAATTCCTCCGTTAAGGCCTCGGAAAGAAGGATTTTCCATTTTTAGTAATATTTGTTTTATTCAATAACTTTTAGTTTAAAAGTTAGAATAAAGTCTCGTTTGTTTTGGGATGATTCTTAAAGACATTAGTTTCAATTTTCGCAATTATCTCAATTTTGATAGTTTTGGTAAATTTACCATTTTGCCACCTAATTTGTGATTAGTGTGACCACCTAATTATGTGATTAGTGCGAATTAAGATTTTCTATGCGTATTCCTAGCCACCCTTGGTTTTCTTTTACTACTTAAGCACATTGCAACCTCTAAGGCAATTTAATTCTCATATTAATATAAATTTAGACTTTGTCTATTGTCTCTCTCTAATGGATTCAAGAATTCTATCACCTTGTGGATTCAAGGAACCCCTCGTAAATTCGAGATTTTCGTTTTGAAGCTAACATATTTAGTTTCGTTTCCATTTAGAAGATGTGTTTGTTTTCTTGTAACTTCCACAACATCAAACTGATTCAAAAACTTAATTACTTTTTGTAAAAAAGCATTCAATCCTTGAGATCACCAAAGTTTATTGGAAAAGCTGTAAACAAACAAAAATTTTCAATTTGGAAGCAATGAAATTAAATAACCAAAAATGTCTATGGAGACCCTCTGGAAAGGTTGTAGAAAATCCCTTTTATTCGAATTGAAGGATGTTTCTAACAGACTTAGTCCTCCAACTGAAAAACAAGCTCGTAATAAGGGAGTTTGTTGGTGATACTCAGCCAATAATGTTGAGAATGAATCAATCTTCTTTCTGTATACATGTTCTCAACTTTGACATCAACTATCTCTGAACATATTCCACTTATTATTGACACAGTAGCTTAGAGCATTAGCATATGAGAATGTAAAAATATATCTATTTAACCATACCATTCTACAACTCACCCAATGTCTCATATCTTATTTTTCACATCACAACCAACCATGTTGATTTATTTATTTATTTATTTCTCTCTCTTCCTCTTCAACTCTTTCTCTATCTTCCTTTCTCTCTCTCTCTCTCTCTCAGTTGGAACAAACCCGCTACATCATAGACCCAACAAACATAATAGTCACAAACCCAACCACACCCACACTTAGCAAACCCACCACCGCCAACATCCTCAATTGCAACAATTCAAAGCCAATATAATGCCAATTCAACCCAATATGTTGCGAACAAAAACCCACCACCACCACCGGGAACAAAGAAAATGAATTCAAAGCTTATGAGTTTTAATATAAACTAGCCGTAGACCCACGCAATGCGTGGGAATATAAATATTATGTAATAAGATGTAATATATAAAAAGTAACCATTACTTCAAGTATTGTCTATTTAAAAAAAAAAAGATTTCTACAAGTTTTTTTTTTTTATCTTTTTGTCTCTACAAGTATATCATTTTATTATTATTATTATTATTATTTTTTTACGTTTGATTAATATTTTTTTAAGGTGAACTGTATTCTTCTAACTTCTATTGTAGTGTATTATATTTGCTTAATATTCAAATTTCTCATCTCTTAAGGAATAAGGAAAATTATCATAATAATCAAAACTCATTACAAAATTACAATTTTATCTTAGCCAAAATTAAAATGAAACTAAATGAATAAATAATAGGCTTTATAATAATTTATTACTAAAACAATTGGTATGCATATTCAAATTATTGTTTCTAAAAAATCTAAGTATTAACCCAAACTAAAATTCAACCAAAGATATAAAAGGGAAAGAAAAGACTTTCTGACAGGATATTAAAAAAAAACAGAATACCAAAACACATATTAATATATATATATATATATATATATATATATATATATATATATATATATATATATATATATATATATATATATATATATATCAGACTTAATTAGAGTTATAAGAAAGAACAAAAATTCACCGAAAGAAAGTAGAGAGATAGAGAGAGAGAGGGTACTCACAGTTTTGTGTGTGAAAAATATGGATTGAATGGGAAAATGATATCAAATTTATACAAAATAAAATGGGTAGAAGAAGAGTTAAAATATAAAAAAGGGGAAGGAAGTATAACGGTAAAGTAGTGGGAAGATAAAGAGGCAAAAAAGAAAGGAAAATGTTGGAAGAAGTGCATCAATAGGTGCGTGAACTAATAGGGAGAAGAAGAGTTTTTTTTTTTTTGAAAATAGGGAGAAGAAAAGTTTAAATAGAGAAAAATATATATAAAAAAGAGGAAGGAAGTATAACGGTAAAGTAGTGAGGAGATAAAGAGGTAAAAAAAAAAAAAAAGGAAAGGTTGGAAGAAGTGTAACAATAGGTGTGTGAACTAATAGGGAGAAGAGGATTTTTTTTTTTTTTTTTATTTAAATAGGGGAAGAAAAGTTTAAATAGAGAAAAGAAAATATAAAAAATAAATGAATGACGTGGCTGCTGATGTGGCTTAATAGAAGCATAGCAATAATAAATATTACCCTTCAGCTTTTAATAATATATAGATATAGATATAGATGTATATAATACAGAATGAAAGTTGAAACTTCTATTCTTTGTGTAAGACTGAAGACCATGGTCGAGCAAGATTCAAAGCGCGATTGTGTGAGAATGTTGATTTAGACAAAAAGTCTTGGTAGACACTCAGTTGATCGAGACCGTATTATGGAAATTCGGGTTTTTTTTTTTTTTTTCTGCCAAGGACATGTTTGTAGCCACCTCAAGCTCAAGCTCTACTTATATTTAAATCGTATTTCAACCCAAATTATAAGAGAAGGAACACAGCCATAGAAAAGAGAGAGAGAGAGAGAGAGAGAGAGAGAGAGAGAGAGCTATTCCTTATAGTGTACACACATAATATGAATATCCCATTGACACAATATATCATCGACGGAATATCACATCTGAAAAACTGTACACACATTGTCAAATATAAAATATGCTAGTTTTTATATAAAAGAAAAAAGAAAGGCAGGTAAGAAAGAAAGAAAGATTTTCAAAAATATTGCTACATATAGTATTAAATTATTAATTATTGTATAGAACAATCTCTTGGAGAAGATTATCCTGATCTTACTGAACATTTAAGCTAATTTCTTCAAAGGATAGAAGTTAAAAATTCAGCATTGTTGGTGACTCAATGAGCACAAACGTAAGAACCACACAACAAGATTGCAAATTTAAAAAATTCCAATTCATATCCTAACTCCTAAGTAAACTTGCATGTGTTTCTAATAAATATTCGGACCAAGAGTGTTTTAGCTTAACTAGTTAACACTTCTTGGTGTTTCTAAGACATTCAGAGTTCAAATCTTCTTTCCCTCATTGTAATTATCAACTTATCAAAAATAAATAAATATTCAGAAAACTATTAATGATGTAAAATGCCCAATATTAATATGACCTACTTCTAGATTAAGAAATTTAAAGCTGAAAGTTATATTTAATGGCTAAATATAGATACAATAAGAAAATTTGAAGTTACATACCTTTGGTCTTCCGTTAACAGGAAAGGAAAAGATAAAAAGGGAAACAAAGACAAAAGAATTTAGTAATTTTAGGCATAATTAGCTTCTGTTGTGCTTAATGGAGTTGCAAAAAAAAGGGTATATATAACATAACTTGTTTTATTATTTTTAGATTTTTTTATAAAGAGTTTCAACCTATGGTGTCCACTCTTGATGATTGCTTTTTATCATCAGACCAAGATACCAATTGGTTTTCAGTATAGACGGAATCAAATCTTAGATGTTTTATTCGAAAATAAGAGATTTTAAGTTGAGTTAATTGAAACTCACATAACTTACCTTATTTTAGGTGTTGGAAATGTCAATGTTGTATATGAACGAGCCATTACCAATTAAGATATTTCAAAGGTTACAAGTTAATTAATTATTGTATATTCCAAAGGTTTAATTAAATTTGAGCTTATAAGACAATTACGAAAAACACTTTGACAAACTTATGAGCTACATAATTGACAATAAAAGACTATGAAATGTTTTCTCTCTTTTGCTTTTAAATTTTAAATAAAAAAATGATCTACATTAAATTGTCTTCTCCATAATGTGAATTCTATCGTAATTTTAAGCTAAACTTAAACAAAAATTTCCAAAGGAATTGGATTAAAATAGTGTAATGATAGCATGAAAATACGAATTGCATTTTCATTGCTACTTTTTTTTTTTTTAACTTTTAAATCTTTTAAGAAGTAGACATAAACTAAGGTGTAAGCCAAGATTTAAAATATGATATTTATTGTTGAGCTTAGTAATGTGAGCTTGTAACCAAGTGAGGCATTGAAGTGGCTAAAAACATGGTGCAATTGGCTTGGTTGAAACTGCATGGTCTCCTGGTTTGGAGTTAATTTAGCATGCCCTTTGATCCTTGGGTTAATGGTCCACAATTATGGACCAAAAATATGACATTTATTTATTGGAAAAAGTTTCTTATTTTAATGATTAATAGTGCAAAAGATGTTGCCTGCCTACGATTGTTTACCATAAAATTTATCCCTTGGTGAAAGTTGATATACTAAAATGGGTAAATTATGATTTTGGTCTCTAAAGTTATTCTCACTTCATTTTTCTTAGAATTTTTCATGTTCTAAAATTGGAGAACAAAGCAATATTTTTGGGGGTTGAATTTTTCTAATTCAATAAAAGAATTTTTTTTTTTTTGGTAAATACTTTTGTTCAATTTGGGAAAAAGTTGCTTGAATTTGTTCATTTTCTTCTTTGTCCCAAATCCCAATGATATATTTTTAGAGCTAAAAAAAAACTGCAAAATTTTCACTTTCAAATTCGGTTTGGTCACTGACACCTGGTTGTCCATGTGGCAGTACGAGTGGCATAAAAAATAAAATTTTAATATCATTGTTAGTAATATTAATATTTTTTATCTACCACTTAATGACATAGACCGTTTTGACACAATATGAAAGGATTAGAAACTAAACTGACAAATTTAAAATGTTATGGACAAAATTGACAATGTTGGAGACCAACATTATAATTTTTCCTTCTAAAAACTATCAGACCTTAATTTATTTTTTCCTAGAAATTAAGAGAACCAATAGCTGCTAAAAGTCATGTTGAAGACCCTGTGTTAGCGGAAATGTCATATGAATATATGATGTGCAATTTGCTTTTAGAGCTGGTCAGGAAGATAATAATAGCTTAAGGCAATTCTTTGAATATCACAACACAGCGCTGGACTCAGGAAAGGAGGATTGGTCTTCAATTGGCCAGTGGCCACTTTATACTCTATATATGCTCATATGGTATGCCTATATGACAATTCTACTTTGTAAAATCAATTTTACGTGTACATTTTACTTTTCCTTTTGTTATTTACATGAAAAAAAGTGATAAAAGAGATCTTTTTAGCTCAATTGGTTGGCAACTTATAATGTTTCTATCAAAGATATCTAGACTCTAGGATTTGAATCATTCCTCTCCATTGTAAATTTGTAATTAACGAAATATCAAAAAACAAAAAAAAAACTATAAGGGTAAACCGTGCTTTACTTTATGCATTAGCGAAAGCAAAATTTTATTACTTTTATTACTTGTGTGAAAACCGTGCTCTACTAGATGATTTTTTTCAAACATTATATGTTTCTAAATAAAAATCTAAATGAAAATGCTTATTTGAAATCCATTTGTTTAGATGGATACATATTAGCCTAAAGATTGAGAAAATTTAATTTCTAACTACTTTTGGTACAAATTATTTCATTTTTTTCTAAAAATAAAATAAAATGAACTTTCATTAATAAAAATAGAGACTTGAAAAAAATAACAAAAACATATTTAGTGGGCCCGTTTATTTAAAATCACAAGCAAGGTGCATTAAGCATACCATAATTCAATTGACTTATTTATATTATTTTCTTCAATCTTAAAGACATCTAAATTTAGTTTTCAAAAAAAAAAAAGACATCTAAATTTACTAATAATTTTCCCTTACTTTCTTCTATAGCATTTGCAAAAAGTTCATATTATTATTATTATTATTTAAATTCTTCTGCTTGACGAAAAGACAATGAGGTGGCTGAATGAGAAGAAGATTGATAGTCTAAAAATGTGAGTAAAGCAAGATTCATTAATCATACAAAAATGCAATTGACTTATTCATATTTTTTCTTGCAATCTTAAAGACATCCAAATTTGTCAATAATTTTCCCTTCTTTTCTTCTGTTGCAGATTGCAGTTTCTTTATGCAATAGGGCTTTAAAAATTGGATCTAAGGAGAGCTTTCTCTAGTTTGTAAAAAATTGTAGCAGAAAGACTCCTTTTCCTAATGCACCACTCTCTATTTATAAAGAAGGGAGCCTTGAGTAACCTATGGACCTTGAAAACTCATATCCAGATGATAATTGAAATGTTTGAGTTCCAAAAAAAATGTCTAAAAAAATTATCAAAAATTAACTACAAAAATATTTAAAATAAAATAAAGTCTATTCAAACTTGGTCAAAGTAAGAGATTGAATGCAAAGGATTAACCAGATTTTGATCTTTAGAATTACTAATTTAAATATTTAGTTGTAGATTAAAATCAAAAATTTTATTTTATAATTAAAAATTCCATAATTATCTTGTAGAATTACCAAGGACATGCAAGAACATAACATAAGTCTTTACTATTATTGTTTCATCCAATGACCAATAAAATTAAAACATTTTAATTCCACGCATTGTGACTAATTTGAAGGCCGGATTTCCACCATTCAAAAATTAAGTTTTTTTTCTTCACAAAATTGGTAAAGATCTCCAAATTCCTAATTCTTACTATGACACATTATCTTCCCTTGACACAAAAATGAGACCAAATATGATAAAGTAACTCTTATGTTAATTTTAGAATTGTTAATATAAAATGACAATATATTTTACCTTCGGATGACTAAAATGATTATTTTACCCTTAAAACCACTTGAGAAAATTAAAATTTTCACTTTGTAAAGTGAGGTGTTTACAGTCTACACATTTCAACAGTTGTTAAAAGAGTTAAAAACTTTTTGTATCACTAGATTTATTTTTAAAAATAATAACTAGAATATATACTTTTAACTCTTAAAATTTGAGGTTGTTTAAATTTGGTTTCTTAAGTTTGATATTTTTCATTTTATTTCACCAAATTTGATTCCACTTTTTCAAAGTAGTCCTCCTATTCACGTTCATAACTAATTTTTTCACTAAGAAAGGGAAGGTAAAAAAAAAGCACCATGATGTTGGTACATAATAATTATTCACCAATTCAATCACGAAGATTAATAAAATTACCATTTGAAAAAAAAAAAAATTATCTCTTAGTAGACCAAAATAAAAAATCTCAAACTTAAACAACTAAAATGAAAAAATCTCAAATCTTAAGGCTAATAATTTAGTTATAAAAAATTTAAAAATAAATAAATAAATAAAAATCCAGGCATGGGGAAGTAAATGCCATTTCAATAAAAACTTGGGGGACTTCTGAAAAAAAAACTATCGAATAAAATCCTAGTCCAAAGGCGAAATTACCAAATGCCACTGAGGGTTTTTAGGGTTTAAAGAGTGTGCCTACTCTTTTATCACACTCACTCTCTCTGATTCCGACTATCAGGGTTTTTGATTTTCTCACAAATACGTCTCATTTCACCATGTGGGCTCTTCGTCGGGCTTCTATTCCTCTCAGGTAATCCCTTTTCTCTGTGTTTTGTTTTGTGTGTTATGGGATTTACTATCTGTTTGGTTACTGAGAAAATGAGGGAACTGCAGGGAAAATTGAATGTTGAAATGGGCTTTGGTTTTTTGTGTTTTTGTGACGAAAAGTTTGCATTTTTTTTTGGGGTTTGTTAGTATCTGATCCCTCGGTTTGATTACTGGGAAAGCTGAGGGAAATGAAAGGGAAATTGGATGTTAGGAATTAATGGGCTTCTTTGGCTGGTTGGTTATTTTATCACAGTGGAAATGTGTACTTATTTGGGTCTTAGTATCTCATCCCACTTGTTTGGTTGCTGAGAAAGAGCAGGAAAAAGTAGTGGGATGTTGGTTTTTTTTTTTTTTTTTTTTTCATGCTTTCTGTTTTTTCTCAATTAAAAAAAAATTAGATTTAGTGTAAGGCATACTTACTCCGGTTTTTTATTGGCTAATCCCCTATGGTTTGGTTGTTTGTGAGAGTGTAAAAGAATGGAAGATAGTGGAATTTTGGGTTTAATGGTTCATTCGGTTTCTGTATTTTCTAATTTTCCCCATTTTCATTGTGATTTGATTTCTAAAGTTTCAAAAGTCTTTTTTAAAATAAATTATTGTGTCCTTTTTTTTTTACAAAGCACTAACCAAATTCTTGTCATGGTTTTTTTTTCTTATCTTTTTTAAAAGATACTAGGTAAATTCTGCCGTCAACTTTGATGCCACATCATTGATATTCGTTATATGCTTAATCAAATGCGTTTTGTCTAAATTGTGGTTATCAAAACATGTTTTTCCCTTTGAAAAAACCAACCTGGCTTTAATTTTTAGGGAGAGTCTGCAACCTCTTCCTGCTTAAGCTTCTCTTTTGTGGTATCTTATACTTGATTCAAACTGGCCAATGATCTCTAGCTAAAATGGTATTTCATCTCTCCATAAAGAATGAAGTGGAGAGGTAAGGTTGTGCTGCTTGTGCATTCATGATCCACTCAGTGCGTGTGTGACTTTCCACTTAAAAAAAAAAAAATTGTTTGTACCTTTATAAGTTTTGTAGTGCACATGATTCAAGGATTAACTTTCTTCTATTCAATCAATATGTGGTAAAAGGGAAGATATCTTTTCAAAAATCTATAACTTGGATGTTTCTCATTTCATGCTTTCATTTTATTGTGATAATTAGCCCGTACTTTTGGCGAACATGTCAATTACCATTTTTCTGCACTAAAATAATTTAGTATCTTCTTTATGTGAATTTTAGATACCTTCCCTTCTGTTATTTCTTCGACATTTATGGTTCTAAACTTGGAGGATTATTATTGGGACCTGGCTTTTAGTGACTTCTGACATTGAAAAGTGGTATAGAAGGGATCGCTATCATATTAATGTATGACGAGCAACAGCTGTAAAATTACCATTCTTTCTGTAATACTCAGTTACTGTTGCTTCCACCCTTTATGTTTTCTTTTGCCGTAAAGAATATCTTATTTAATCCAAGCCCTAACTGTTTGCTGGATTCTTATAAAATTTTCCAGAACTCTCTTTTATATATCATGACACCTCTCTGTTAGTTAATAATTTATCTAATGTTTTCTCCTGGAAAATCCTGTGAAGTGACAGCCTTCAAAGTTGAGTAGAATCTTATATTATTCATATTTACCTTGTTGTGGTTGCCTAATATGATAGTTTATTTATGTTTTCTTTTGTTTTCAGGAGCCGAGGATTCAGTATAAGAACTTCTCGCGCATGCTGTGCTAAATTAGAAATACCAAGTTCCTGCATAGAGGATGACAAGGCTGGTGTCCTTGAGTCTCCTCAACAGGCATACGATAGATGGCTGTATTTGAAGAGGTTTTACTATACAGAGCATGCTTCTTCAAAATTTTCTGTGGGTAGATGTAGTTTTTCTTCACAAGCTGGTGCAAAAAGCAGTGGTGAAGAAGATGATTTGGAAGATGGTTTTTCTGAACTTGAGACAACTTCTAGTGTTCAGGAAAATCAAGACAGTAATGTAGCAGATGCAAGTGATGAAGAATTAATTTCTGGACCAGAACTCTCTGATGTGGATGTTGAAGAGCCTTCTCAAAATGAGCTAGAGTTATCAGACATTGAGACTGACCCTATTGAGAAAAAATCATCTAGAAGGGCTCAATCAGAACTGTTCAAAGCCATCATGGCTGCTCCAGGTTTGTCTATAAATACCGCTCTTGATAAGTGGCTTGAAGAAGGACACGATTTGAGCCGGGCAGAAATCTCATTGGTCATGATTAACCTTCGTAAACGTCGGATGTATGGGCGGGCATTGCAGGTAAGTTAATATGATCTTTTTCTTTACTTAAAAACTTTTATTAGAAATAGCTTGCAGGGAAAAAATTTTCACCTTGTCCTCATATTGCATATTTTTGGGCTTCAATAGTCAATTTACCTATTCCTTGGTGGCTATCTGTATAAATTTGGTCCCTAGCTAGTAGTTGTTTGTGCATGTGTATGATGTGCATATCGTAAATATCTCTGTGTTCATTTAGCTGAAATCATCCAATAGGCAGTTATACCGAAGTTGAATATCCCATATTGTTGAGAACTGAGTATATGGACTGGTCAAATGGAAATCTTCATTGGAATCCAAGCTTTAATAGGATGGTGCAAGATTGGGAACTGAAATCCTTGGTTTGTTTTCTATATAACTTATACTCTGCCAAGGTTCATTGAGAGGGTGAGGAGCAAATAATTTGAACCTTCTAGAAGTCATGATATTCATTTAAATCTTATTCTAAGGCTTTCAGATTGGAGGGAGGGTTTTTTTTTTTACCCTTCTTCCCTTGGAGGAGTATTTAGAAGGATTAAGTACCACTTAGACTGGCATTTCTTATTTGGACAGCTGCATTACGGAAGATTTTAACAATGAATCATCTGCGGGAGCATCAAAACAGTAGTGTTTTAGTATTGCATGCGTGAATGAATCAGGGATCAAGAAATCATCTACTCCTAATGTGAAATAGCTAGAGAAATGTGTTCAATGGATGTTTGGCCTGTTTGGGGATTCATACATTATGATAAATGGTGGTTGATTTATTGGTATGTTTGAAGGGGCATTTGGAAGACATCATAGTGGAAAAATTTGGAAGATACTTCCCTTGAGTATCATGTGGTGTATTTGCATTTGCACTTTTTTATTTATTTTGATAGATACTATGGATTTCAGCATATTGCATCCACTCCATGATGATTTCTCTTTATCATTTGGCCAAGACAACAATTAGTTTTTGGTATAGGCAGGATTTGAACCCTAGATTTCTTATTCAGTAACAAGAGACTCTACCGGTTGAGCTAATTGGCCCACAATTGGTGCTTGTTTGAAATGCAAGTGGGTTTATGGTGTGTTCCTAGCACAAATCTTGTAGACTATGACAATGTTGAAGTTGTGTGCCAGTGTGCTGTTCATTTGGGCCACATGTTTCAATACATGTATGGTAGAACAGGCCACCTGTTAAGTAAAGAGGTATGGATTGCATCTGAAGGTTGATATTTTTTTCCCATGGAAGCTGGCTTTTATGAACAATAGGTTCATTTAAAGGATTTGGGTGGGGTTTCTTCATATAGTTCTATCATGATATCTGAATCTGTTGAGTTTGGTTGTATTTCTCTCTGAGTACACCCCTGGTACTTGGTAGGTGCTATTTTAAATAAATAAATAAATAAAAATTTTAAAAAAAAATCTTTCATTACCTATAAAAAAAATTATATCTGACTCTGTTAGGTTGGTTGATTTTTATATATTTTATTTGTTATGCTGTTGCATGCAGTTTTTTCCTGTATATTGATTTTAGAAATCTTCTTTCATGCCCAATTAATCCAATGACTGTAAGTGTGAGCAGATTTACTTCTAGAAAAAATGATTTAAAGGATATTGGGGGGATGGAGATCCTTAGGGTGGAACCTTGTGAAATGTGAGTGCCTTCTGGTTTTTACTCAAAATTGAACTCTGTTATTACTATTGTTTCAAGTGGGTGGTAACAGATTCTGTTCAATTAAACAGAGATACATGGTTACTACATTGCACTTTGCTTCTCTGTGTAATGCTTGTGAGGAATTGAACCTGGGATATTTCTCACCAACAAGGGTGGAGATGCCACTAAAACAAAGGCCCTTGGCACTTCAATTGTTGATAAGGAAAATCATCCACCAATACTAGTGGTTGATGCCACCGTCTTTGGATTGTTGAGTACTTGAGTTATTGTTTAGAGTCCATTTTTATGCATGTGCAAAAGGAAGATTTGGTTTTGAAGTTATATATTTGAGTTATAAAATTTATTAAATAAAGCAGTTTTCATCTCTTTTTATGCTACATCGGTTTTGCAGCTCTCAGAGTGGCTGGAGGCAAAAAAGCAGCTTGACTTTGTTGAGAGAGATTATGCTTCTCGCCTTGATTTGATTTCTAAGGTACGGGGTCTCCAGAGGGCAGAGAGCTACATTGAGAAGATTCCAAAATCTTTTAGAGGGGAAGTAATCTACCGAACCTTGCTGGCAAACTGTGTTGCTGACAACAACGTTAAGAAAGCAGAGGTTGTGTTCAACAAAATGAAGGACCTTGAATTTCCAATTACATCATTTGCTTGCAACCAATTGCTCTTACTTTACAAGAGACTTGACAAGAAGAAAATAGCTGATGTATTATTATTAATGGAGAAAGAAAGTGTCAAGCCCTCTCTGTTCACATATAAGATCTTAATAGACACCAAAGGCCAATCGAATGACATAACTGGTATGGACCAAATTGTTGAAACAATGAAGGCTGAAGGCATTGAACCAGACATCAATACACTAGCCGTCTTAGCTAGGCATTATGCCTCCGGTGGGCTTACAGAAAAAGCTGAAGCAATTTTGAAGGAGATGGAAGGGGATAACTTAAAAGATCGTTTTACTTGCCGACTGTTGCTTCCTCTTTATGCACAGCTGGGAAAGGCTGATGATGTGAGGAGAGTTTGGAAGATCTGTGAGTCGAATCCCTGGCTTGAGGAGTGCATGGCTGCTATTGAAGCTTGGGGAAAATTGAAGAAGATTGAAGAAGCAGAGGCAGTTTTTGATACAATGTCAAAAATGGGGAAGAAGCTTTCTTCTAGGCATTATTCTGTGCTTCTGAATGTGTATGCAAGCCAAAAGATGCTGACCAAGGGCAAGGATCTTATTAAGCGTATGGGGGAGAGTGGGTGCAGGATTGGCCCATTGACTTGGGATGCACTTGTAAAGCTCTATGTGGAGGCAGGGGAGGTGGAAAAGGCCGATTCCATCTTGCACAAGGCAACTCAGCAGAACCAGATGAAGCCAATGTTCAGTTCTTTCATGGCTATAATGGAACAGTATGCAAAGAGGGGTGATATTCATAATTCAGAAAAAATGTTTCATAGGATGAGACAGTCTGGATATGTGGCTAGATTCCGGCAGTTCCAGACTCTAATCCAGGCCTATATAAATGCAAAGGCGCCAGCTTATGGGATTAGGGAGAGGATGAAGGCAGATAATATATTCCCAAACAAAACTTTGGCATCCCAGTTAGCTCAGGTTGATGCATTTAGGAGGACAGCCATGTCAGATTTACTTGATTGAGGAACTTCACTTGTTTGTTTTAGGAATTATTGACTTTTTCAGTTTCAACTTTCATTATGGATTTATTATGGTTTTGCCTCATATACTGCTATTCATGTTTGGAGCTCAAGGGATCTATGTAATATAATTGTGTCCAATCAATGTAGTTTTCTTTAGTTGCTCCTTTGTTACATTTAAAGGTTAGAGCCCTTATAGCAAATAGTAACCCCTTGAGGGATGCTGAGACACTATTTCACCATTACGCCCCCTAGTTCATGGATGATACTATGATAGAAAGTTTGCAATCCTGGGAACATGGTTGAAAATCCTGTCAAATGCTCCCCATGCTAAATTAAGATGTTCTATTTTTTTCCAAATTTTAGTTTTGAGATCTGAATGCTGTTATCTTAATTGAACTTGTTATCCTCTTAACTGCTGCTCCTTGCTTCATGATACTGAAGGCCAATTTAGATGGAGAGAGAAAAATTGAAGTAGAATAGAGTAAAATTAGTCGAAAATTAACTTACAATAAGTACATCATTCGTGGAAAAGACAAAAGACAAAATAAAAGAAGCAAATGGTCACATTTGGTCCCATAAATGTTTTAATATTATCATTTTTTTTTTTTTTTGGAAATTTCATATTTTATTCATAAAATAAAAAGTTAGTGTACGTTAGGATAAAATCCTCCAACAAAATAGATTAACATTTGAAACACCCTGATACAGTTACTTTTTTTTTTTTTGCTGAGAACCGTGTTTCAGTTACTAGATTTACATGCAAAAGCAATTTGAATAGAACATGTAAGAGATGTCTATCATATCCAATAAGGTCTCATGACTCTCATCCTTATCCTCACAAAAAGGGTTTCAAAAAATAGGGGAAGTTTGGACAAAAATAACATTGTCAAACTGTAGCAATTAAAAAAGTTTATGATCCAACCATAAGGAGCTATATTGTTTGTTCATTTAATTTAAATTTGTTAATTTGAACGGAAATGTAATTGTTTCATTAGTTCAAACTTCTTAGAGAGTCAGTTATAACAATTAAATATTTATTAACTAAATTATGATAGGATCAAATCAAAGAGTGTAAAATGTAATTTATCTTCTTCTTCTTTTTTTTCTTTTTTCTTTTTTCTTTATTCTTTTTTTTTTTTTTTTTTTTTTTTATAATTTGATAGTTACAACATGGGATGAGGGATTGAAAACTTGGATATCGTTATTAGAAACACTAAAAAGTATTAACAGCAACTAGTTGAATTATAAGATTCTTGACAAACTTAAACCACTTAAGAGCATTCACATCAATGTAGCTATTTTAATATTTAAATGATTTAAGATTTAATAACTATGATACATTAAATTATTTATATGTTTTTTTAGATAGATTATTATTTATCATTAAAGCTACTATTTGACATTAAAAAGGGGGAAAATTTTCATTATAAACCCTATAATGTAATGATGATAACAAATCAAACCCTCATAATTTTAAAAAATAACAAATTAAATCACGATGTTAAAAAAAAAAAAAAAAAAAGTAACAAATTAAAGCATCTACCTATATTATTGTTCAAATATAATTGATTAGTGTTTAATTTGTTACTTTTTGTAACCTTGTGATTTAATTTATTATTTTTGAAAATTGAAACTATAAATTTTAAATTTTTCTATGAGTTTAATTTCTTACTTTAATTATAATATTTAATTTAGTACACCCAAAATCACAAGTTGAAAATGTAAATTTTCAATAAAAATTATGTATGGAAGAATAATGTATGCATTTGGCAGATCCCACCAATGGATAATCAATCCAAGATTTGTCTGAATGTGCAAAAGACGTGCACTTTTTGCAGTTCTGCCCAAAATTTCGAACGTGCATGATTGCACAATGAACTTTGCCTAAAACAAGGCTACGTGCATTCATAAAGACACAAGTTTGGAGCAAATACATTGACCAAGTTCAAAAGACAAACTAGGACAAGCATTCTATTTATTTATTTATTTTTACTCAATAAAATAAAAATAAAAGATTTAATAAGCAAACACATGTATGAACAAAATGAATGATGCCGGTTATAACGGCTAGATGAACTGAAAAAATGAACCAAGAAGAACATGCAGGTCAGATACATCATTAGGAAAAGACAAGTAGTATTACAAAATGGAGTGAGTGTTCAGTTCAAACTGTCCATTATACAATTTTGGGTAAGTTACAAAATTGAATCATAAAACTTGCTGTCAAGAAAGTGATAGTAAGCCATTAATTAGCATAGCAGCCCCATTTTGAAGCAACATTTTGCCTGGATTTAAGGACCATATTAGAGAAAAAAATTAGTTTTGAATCAAATTTGTAGGATAACATTGTCTTTATAGTAAAAATTTTGAAATTTGTAAAAACAAATGGGGAGGTAGGATTCATTTTCTTACAAGACCAAAAGATTAAAAATGTTATCCCATGTTGTCATTTCATTTAAAAATGTACTTTACTAGCTCAAAAAAAAATCACTTCACAAAATAAAGAATTATATCTCATTATTATCAATGAATTATATATAAAGTTTAAAACTTTGGAATAAAGGAATTTAAATCCTAAATATCTCCATTAAAAATAAGAAAGATGTCAACCAGTTAAACTACAAAGCTCACCTTTTAATTAATAAAAATTACATCTTCACCATGAAAGACAAAGGGAGAAACAGATATAATACTTTAAAGAAAAAAAAAAAAAAAAAAAAAAAAAAGAAGAAGAGGTGTGATAATAAAAGTGATGCAATGGATGAAACCTAGTAAGTTTTTGAAATAGGAATCGTCAAAATTAGCATGACCAAAAGTCAGCCAAAAAACTCATTAATCTTATTGAATATTTTCATAAAATGATCATACAGTCAACAACCTGAACGGTCCAACTAAAATTTTGTTTCTTTCCCAATCCTGTCCTCTATTTGAGTATTGACCTCTTATAGATATTCAAAAAACGCCAGCCAATTGGGACCTTTCTAGCCCTCATCGGTCTAACAAGCCACTCTAGTAATGTTCTATTTTAGCCGCACAAATTTTGCTCAATTCTGACTTGGTCATCATTTTAATTTGGATAAATTCATGACCTATATAGGAAGTTTCTACGTGTTAGATGAAACAGTTTCTTATTTACAATTTTAGTTTAGGCACCAAAAGTAGATAAACTGAAGTTAATTTTCAATGCCCAACTTTCTAAAATTATGTTTACTACACCACCATGGCACCAAAGAAAGCAAAGAAACTCTCAAAATTTTTTTTTTTTTTTTTTTGTCAAAAAGTTCAAAAGGAATATATCAATCCAAAAAGTCCAATTTTGCTGCAATATCATATCAAATTTGTTGCATGGTATCTTTTAATTGAAAGCCTCAGCAGAAAATTGAGAGCTAAAAAGGTTGGTTAGTGATAGAGTATTGAGCTCAATAACCTTAAAAAATAATTAATCCCCGGAACTACAATCAACTAAAATTATCAGCTAGGATTTAGACTTCAAATTCAATTGGTAAATTTTGAAAGAAAGAGAAAAGAGAACAAGGGAAATTATTATAAAAGTATATAGACCTATCAAAAGAGGGAGCAAAGAAAAATATATCAATAAATGGGGCTCAGATGCAAAAAAAAAAAAAAAAAAACAGCTGCAAAACAATCCCTATCCTCCAAAAACACCGATTAAATTACTACAAAAGTCAACAAAAAAGTGTGTAAAAAAAACTAAAAGACTTTTCTCCATCTTGAACTTTTTGAAAAGCTGCAAGAAAAGTTGATAGGAATCTTGAAAATATTATACATTGTATTAAAGTTTTGGATTTGGAATCTATAAATAGAATTGGATGGACCATCTCTCTCTTTAATCCCAACATGTCAAACCTCAAAATCACCAAAAAGCACCACAAACATCTTAATAACCCTTTCCCATCAACTCAAACTTCCCACCCTTTCATTGAAGGAACTCTGTTTTTCAATTCCCAAACAATACCTTCACACAAAAAATTCTCAATTGGGAAGGATTTCCAGCTTCTTTGGTGCTCAAACAATGGTGGGTATCTTTCCATTTCTCATCAATCAAATCCTTCTAAACTCATATGGTCTACCATTCCAGGCCAAGCCTTTGTGTCTGCAGCATTGGCTGAAACAGAGGTGGAGGAAAGCAGAGGATCCTTTGTTGTGAAAGATGGAGATGTTCATTTGGTTTGTAATCACCAAACCATTGAGGAAATAAGAGTAATCAATCAGTTTGATCATTCATTAGAGGCAATAAATCAAGATTCTCAATATGGGTTTGAGCAGAAAAATGATTTGAATAGTTCCCAATTCCCTATGTTGCTAATATCTGGTTGGATTTTCAGCATGAAAAAAAAGAAAAAGCAGTTTCATAAAGCTGGCATTTCTGCAGATATACAATTTGAGACAAAGGAGACTTCTACTTCTGCAAGGTATTGGCTCCTGTTTGATCAGAAAAACAGTAATCAGATTGGTTTCCAAATGATGCTTGGGGAACCAGGCTTTAAGCAAAGCCACAAAACCTCCCCAACACCTACAGGAAGATACCGGGGCTTTAGGCGGAGGCTGGGGCAGATAAGGAAAAGGAAGCTTGGTTTCCTTTCAAGGCCAAGAGGGTATGTGACAGTTTCCTCAGCAGAGGAAGAAATACAAGAGATGAAAGTTGCAGAATCCACGAAATTCAACAGGGTCTGCTTGACCTATTCAAGTGAAGCTAAAGAGAGATTTTATGGTTTTGGGGAGCAATTCTCACACATGGATTTCAAAGGCAAAAGGGTGCCTATTTTTGTTCAGGAGCAAGGTATAGGAAGAGGAGATCAACCTATAACTTTTGCAGCTAACTTGGTTAGCTACAGGTAAATGAAAAAGAATAGCTCTTACACCACCTAATGCTCTTTAATGACTAGTATTGTAAATTTGAAGTTGAATCATTGTTTTCCTCATTGCAGAGCTGGGGGTGATTGGAGTACAACGTATGCTCCTTCTCCATTCTATATGACATCGAAGATGCGATCTCTTTATCTTGAAGGTTATGATTATTCAGTATTCGATTTAACCAGAAACGATAGAGTTCAGATTCAGGTACTTTCTGATAACTATTGGATCTTACACCCATAATGACAACTTATAAGTATATAATTGTTTCAGATAAGTAATTCAGATACTAATAAGGAGAATGTTGTAAAAGATTTTGAAAGGGAATCTTGCTCCCTAAAGCAACTAGATTATTAGCAGAAATTGAACTTTGGATTGGAAGAAGCAATGCATGTTGTTAAAGAAGATGAATACTTTTCATGATGTTATAGAAGAACTATTTGGATTAATAATTGGTAATGAATTTCATATTCTTAAATAATACCCCCCCCAAAAAAAAATAGGATAAGCTCACATGGTGTCAATAGTAATTAACTAGGGGGACTTTTGCAAAAACATAAATAAGAATTTAGAAGGGAAAAGTTCATAATTCCGTTTATACATAACGGGCTCATTCGAGATCTTAAACATGCAGTTTCCCATTTTCTGTATGCTGGAGCTTGCAGATACATGGGACCTCAGTTCAAGGACGGATATTGCACGGGAACTCACCTTCTGAGCTCGTTGAACATTTTACAGAAACCATTGGGAGGCCTCCCGTGCTTCCTGAGTGGATAATATCTGGTGCTGTGGTTGGAATGCAAGGTGGCACAGAAACTGTACGCGATACTTGGGATAAGCTAAGGACTTATAATGTTCCCGTTTCAGCATTTTGGTTGCAGGTAATGCATGACATGCTTAAACCTGTCAAAAATGTGAAGTTTTTTTAATTTGTTTCAACAATTATTCTACAAATCTTGACACCCATGTCAATGATGAGCCATTTCAGAACTTTTGAAACTTCTGAAGTATGACTTTTTTCCATCCATAGACAATTTTCATTATTTTCAAAAATATTTGAAATTACAATATGCGGTTCTAGTTACATGCATCTATGTGCATTCATTTATATTGTATAGTGATTGTTGAACAGGATTGGGTGGGCCAAAGGGAGACATTGATTGGATCACAATTGTGGTGGAATTGGGAAGTGGATACAGAAAGGTACTGCGGATGGCAACAATTAGTTCAAGATCTAAACGCTCAGCATATCAAAGTGATGACATACTGCAATCCTTGTCTAGCTCCAGTAAACATCTTGTCCCTGACTTATGCTCTCCACTATAAATTCTAGTATAATTCCTGCAACTACTAACCTGCCATTAATAGCAGTGCACTGCATCATTGTAAGAACTAAGAAGGCTAATGCCATTAAAAAAGCCAATATGATTTTTTTATATATCATTAATCATATTTTTATCTTGTAAGTGATACAATGGCAATACCCCATGTACAAAATGTCGTGTTGCAATGTGTGATAGTTTGAGAGTTTATCACTTTAAAATTAGTTTTCACTTGCTTTGACAGACTCATGAGAAGCCAAACAGAAGGAGAAATCTCTTTGAGGAGGCAATAAAGTTAGACATCTTAGTGAAAGACAAGCATGGACAACCATACATGGTTCCTAATACAGCTTTTGATGTTGGAATGATGGATTTGACACACCCAAATACTGCTAGTTGGTTCAAACAGATTTTACAAGAAATGGTGGATGATGGAGTCAGAGGATGGATGGCTGATTTTGGTGAAGGCCTGCCTGTGGATGCCACTCTCTATTCAGGTTTTAAATCTTAACCTATATTTGAAAGTCAACATGAGGGTCAGAGTAACCTTCCTAACTCGTGGGTCTCTTGTGATGCCAAAGTGAGATAACAAATTAATGAAGTAGAATCCTCTTTGCATGTTCAATGTAAACCCCATTTTCAGGAATTTTTTTTTTCATCTCTCTTTTAGGTGGGGGTGTCTAGGTTTTGTTAATGTGTTTCTCAATTCCAGAGGTAGTTTTTAGAGACACTCTTAAACATTCTTCCACAACTGGTTTTTCGCAAGTAATGTTGTAGGAATTAGTATAACATATTTCCCAACACTTAACAATATGTCATGTTCTGTCATAGTTTTAATAAGGGTTAACTGTTAAGCATCACCATAATTATTCATCTCTTCTTCACGTCTCCCATACCTATGCCTTTTTGCACACCTACTTGACAAAGTAATATACCACCTCTAGTGATGTAACAATCATCATATTATTGTGTGAGATTTTCAAGGCAAGCCAACTCAGTAGGCTTTTCCAGAGTCTTTTTTATTTATATTTTTAACCATCATATTTCCTAAGCTGCCAGCCTTCTGGACCCCAAAAGAACAAAAATTTAAAGAACAAAAGAATAAGAAACTATAAAGAATGAAACAAATGAATAAGAAAGACACAAGTGTCCCAAGCCAAAGAAGGAACCTATATAGGTCTATTGGTACCCATGGTTTAAGTGATAATAGCCACATAATCTTTGTATTATTCCTCACTCGATTATTCTTTATGAATTCAGATATACTACTAATCAGGATACTTGCCATTTTAGGTGAAGATCCTATATCTGCACATAATAGATACCCTGAACTATGGGCCCAAATAAACAGAGAGTTTGTGGAAGAATGGAAAAGTAAATGTGTGGGCAAGGGGAAAGAAGACCCAGAAGAGGCCTTAGTTTTCTTCATGAGAGCTGGTTTCAGAAATAGTCCCAAATGGGGGATGCTATTTTGGGAAGGAGACCAAATGGTAAGTTGGCAGGCTAATGATGGGATAAAGAGTGCGGTCACTGGCCTCCTTAGCAGTGGACTTTCAGGGTATGCTTTTAACCACAGTGATATTGGAGGCTACTGTGCAGTAAACTTACCTTTTATAAACTATACAAGAAGTGAAGAGTTGCTTTTGCGTTGGATGGAGCTAAATGCTTTCACCACTGTCTTCCGGACCCATGAAGTAAGTTAAAAAACCTACCATGTGAAAAAATAACATGCATTATCATTGTTATTATCAACATCATTAGAATCTCTTTCCAGCATAAAAAAGATCATAAAGAAAAAGAAAAAGGGGGACAAAGGACAAAAATAATGTTGGTTGTGTCAACGATGAAAATTTTGTCAGTCATTTACATCTAAAGGAGGACTAAATTCACACAACCTCAAAAAATAATCCTTTCAAATTTTCATTTGCTGACCAACACGTTACGATTCCTTCACCTGAAGAACATAAGATGTATAATCTCATTAGAAACTTAATTTACCTGTCTTTTCCATGCAGGGGAACAAGCCATCCAGCAATAGCCAATTCTACTCAAACCACCAAACTTTATCACAATTTGCTCGCCTTGCTAAAGTGTACAAAGCATGGAAGTTTTACAGAATTCAACTCGTTAAGGTATTCCTAGAACTCTGGATACTGATTTATTTTCAAATTTGGTGAAGCGAGCGATGGCTACCACCCCCCCCCCCCCCCTTCCCCCAACTTTCTCCCCCTTCTCTCATTGTAAATTTATTTGAAAACAGGAAGCTGCTCAAAAAGGCCTGCCAGTTTGCCGCCACCTATTTCTCCACTACCCAGAAGATGAACATGTTCATCACTTAAGTTACCAGCAGTTCTTGGTTGGCACTGAGATCCTAGTGGTGCCTGTCCTAGACAAAGGAAAGAAGAATGTTAAGGCCTATTTTCCAGTGGGAGAAAGTTCCAATTGGCAACATATCTGGACAGGGAAGCTATTTACAGAACAAGGTTGTGAAGCTTGGGTAGAAGCTCCAATTGGTTATCCAGCTGTTTTTGTAAAGGCTGGTTCCATTATTGGAGAAACCTTTGTAAAAAACCTTAGAGATTTAGAGATTCTTTAAGATATCAGTCCTCAAAGAGGACAGTTTAATGATTTTTCAATTTTTTAATCAATCAATTATTTCATCAATTACAGCAAATAAAAAGAATATTTCCATATAAGAGGAAGGTTTGCAACCAAACTTTTCAAATATAATTCCCAAGAAGCAAAACAGTCAGTGTGTCTGGTAGACTGATTTCTGGATCCAAGACAGACAAATCTTGTTGGCATGATCTCCTTTTGCCAAGTGCGAGACTGTATTCCTAAAGTGATCACATTTTGGACAAAAGTTATCCAAAGTATTTAGTTTTGAAGCAAAATTAAGCCATTGTAGTCTCAATTAAGGTCAGAAGTCTCAAAACCATACCTTTTGACACTACCCAATTCAAAATCTCAGCCTGAGCTACTTTTAGGTCTTTATGGATGTGCATTCCTTCATAGTCCTTTCTTACATCTTAAATAATGCAACATCAAATTTCATATCTGTTCCATTTCATACTGGGCCTATCTTTCCTGAGCTCACGGTTCTTGAATAGTGAGTATGCGTAAATTACTTTAAAAATGATAATGAGCAACAAAAATTTTCAGTTCTAGAATTCAATATTCAACATCAAGCATTACATTCTTTTGATAAAATATGAAAGCCGCTCTTTTGTAAACCTTTCAATCTACAGACCCAGAGGTGAGCTTGAAATCATAACATCCTTCTCCTGCGTTTAGATTTAGTGGACAATTTCATGTCATTCAGTAGAAACAATAGGAGATTGGGCTAAAGATACCCCTCCTCTTCTACTACCCAACCACTGGTAGCACTTGCTTAATTTTCAACGATTTCAAACTCTATAATGATCCAAAACTCTTTTCTAAAAAAAAGGAGGAAGAAGTGATTTCCAAGATCTCATTTTCTACAGAATCAAACTGGTCTTTCATTACTCATCAAAATAAGCAATATAAATCAAAGAGGATGGCCATAAACCCAAATATATCATTCCTTTTTTCAAACTCTTCATCAAACAACATTTTTGCATCAACAAGTCAACTTAGCTTGATCCCAACTCAGACACATTGCTAACTAAGGAATGCACACTGATTCAACACTAGAAAAACAGCAAGAAACTAACGCAATATTTTCAACCATATAATTCAACATAGTTGAAACTTATTTCAGCAAAATCATAGAGTAAAATTCTAAACAAACAGTTGGATGATCCAGACCAGAAAAAAACAATAAAGCAAAGCAAAATTAAACAAAATAAAAAAGAAAAGACAGAACTTTATGTCTGGGAATCCAAAATTTAGACCCAAGAATATATATACACATACAGAATCAATGCATTTAACAATTTACACTAGGAAGCTACAGATACCCACTGGAGAAAAAAAAAATGGAAACAAAGAAAAAGGTAGTTCTGAGGGGTTTAGTATATAAGCTTACATGTTGAAGTTTGCTTGGTGATCACTCTGGAGTTTATCTCATAAAAGAAGCTTTTGCTTGTGGATATATTGACAGTTTGATGGTATTAGTTACCTAGTATTGTTTTCAGGTCTTTAAGGTTCATATGTATATTTTTCTAATACCCAAAAATAGAAACAAGGCGTTACGTAGTTTAGGAATGTTCTTTCTCTCTCCTAGATGATTCGGATATTTTAGTGGGATATCCTATTTGTCATGCTAACTAATCCTACCACTATCACATAACTTTTTTTTTCTTTTTCTTTTTTTTTTTGAGAAGAATATCTCATAACTTTATGTAACAGTAATATTAATGTTGCTCTAGTAAAGATTGGAAATGGTTTCTGTCCTCGAATAAAGAAGGTTGGGATTGAACCCTATTAGTACCCATAAAAAATAAAAAGTGATTTTTATTATTATCTAATAATTGTGGGAGAGGAGAATTGAACCCTTTGAAAATAGGAGGAGGTGTCAACCAAAGACATTTAGCAAAACCAAAGCGTGTTCTAACACAACTATGAGTAACAATTATCATGAACATAGTGTTTGTGTGTGGACTTTGAATATGACTATTAACGCAACAACAAATTGATCATGTGTAATGTGAATTCTATTAGTGTTTTGTGGTTGCGAATTTATTATTAAGACACATTCGTTTGTAAATTGTAATATATATAGTAGAAATTCATAATTATAGTTTTTTAGATGTTGTACATTAAGTTATCTAATTAAATTTAATATCATAGTTATATTAACCAATACAATAAAACTAGTGCTATCGTTTTCAAGGACAATTAAATTTAACTATGTGATTTATTAGTCAATACAACCATATAGTTAAATTAAATTAGATAATCTAAGGTAAAAACTTTTTTTTAGGAAGGTACAACACTCGAATAAATCTATATAAGTTTTATCTATTATACAACACCCAAAGAGCAAATAAGATATGAGCCAAATCCTAATTGCCCATCATATAAGTACAAATGTAATAACTTATGCCGTGTGGAACTATGGATTTTGCTCCATATATCCCTCTATGCTATTTCATTATTGGTCCGACCCAAAAACAGATTCTTACCTCATATTTTTCTGACTTAACATGCGGCAGAGCACAATAAAAAAAATAAATAAATAAAAATTGTAAAATTTATATAATTTTACCCAAAAACGACCCACATTAATTCATATATAATTATGTAAATTTATAAGTTTATTACAGTAACCTTATAAATTTCCATTGATATTATTCATTTTATATTTAGTTTTTTTTTTTTCTTTATGTGGGGGCCAATTGTCTCGTATGTTCAAATTGCATTGGGAAAGGCTGGGCCCAATATCTAGTCTCATATGTACAGACTGCATAAGAATGGGCCGGGCCCAATACCCAGTCCGAAGATAAGAGAGTATCCGAGGACGACTAGTGAAGGAAGAAATGGAAGTTGCACTCCGAAAAGAAGTAAAGAATGTCTAAGAAGGATCTGACCGTGTCCGAGGACAATTATCACCTCGGAGCTTCTGTCCGAGGTGGCCAGTAGACTTATCAGTCCCTTAGGGTAACGCCTCGAACAAACCTTGCAACAAAGTAAATGAGGAAATATCATATAAATGATAAGAATGAGAGAAAACAAATATTTGAGGGTACTGTTGCCTCCGCATTAAATGCTGCCCAACTAACCCTCTGGCCGCATTAATGTGGAGGTGATGCCTGAACAGTGAACACGCAACCTTACAGCTAAGAATGGAATATTCAAGAAGAGAGGGAAGAAGCAGAAAAAAAGGACTTCCACCACCTGATCCACACATGGATGGAGAAAATGGTAAAAAAAGTCATAGTATATAATACGAAGAAAGAGGAAAAGAAAAGGGCACGGAAGAAAAACAGACTGGAAAAGAAAGAGAGAGAGAGAGAGAGAACAAAAGGGTTGAAGAAATACAACAGCAAAAAGGAAGAATATAGTACCCTCCATTTTATTATTAGGGCATGTCCGAGGATGCTTTCTGAATATGTACGCAGATAACTCTTTCTTTATAACACTATAAGCCAATATCTTTATCATAGATTCAGACTAGTTTTTTCTCCCGCTCTCTACAAATTTATTGTTCGGGCTTTTTGGGCCTTGGTCCATTACTGTACTGGATTCAAGTCAAATATGGCCCTTACACTTTACATATCCCAAGAATGGAGGAAGAAATTAGATAGTGGTTTTTATGGACAAAAAAGAGAAGCAATTACAAAATTCAAGAAAATTTGATATTTTAATAAAATATAGTGAAAATAAATAATTTAATTTGTGACGTTTTAAAAAATGAGTATATAAAATTTAAAAATAAGTTATTATGCTAAAGTAAACAATTTTTCACGAGCTTATCTGAATGCTCAACAGCCTCAACCTTCTATTGAAGTTATTAGGTCACGTCCTATTGAAGTTATTAGGTCACGTGAGGCATTGCCAATGAAACAACTGTAATTGCTGAGGTTTGATGCAAAATGTCAGTGTAGTAATAACTGCTATCGAACATATTATCAAACATTATCACCTTGTAACTTTCTGTTCCAAAAATTCCTACTACACGGCCACCCCTGAGGTCATTTTGTTACAAATCAATTAGAAGGAAATCAAAGAGAAACGGATAATACGCATTAGGGTACATCACATTTTGGCAATAGGGCTGTCAATTTTAATTTTTCTGTTTAGTCCCTCAAGATTCTATTCAAACGTTAGGATTGACATTGGCAAAATTGAAATTTTAGAAATCAAATCAACAATAGCCCTCGGCAAGCTTAAAAGGGAAACATTATATATTGTGGAAGTGTGTAAAAAACCAAAAATTAACTGTAACTTGTAAATCAAAATCCTTCAAGAAAGCCCATGAATTTAAGCTCATCATGGTGTAAAATTCCCAATTGCCTACACTGGATGTGATCTAGAAAACTATTGTGTGGGTCAAAAAACTTCAATTTTTTAGTAGGATGGCATGCTAAATAGAAAAAGAGTCGCAACTTTATGTTAAACTAAAACAAAATCTATTTTGCCAGAAAAATATGTAAAAGACAATACATTAGCCATGAGAATATTTCATAAATTTTATGAAGTATCTGGAGAACAGCCAATAGTATTAGTAAGTAGGGTGAAGCAGTGCACATACACCAACTGTACACTCTAGATGATCAAGGGTGGATTGAAAATTTTGGTAACATTGGAGCTCATATTCTCATGTCAAATAATACAACTTCAAAGAAAAACCATGACATGGTAACAACACTACAACAGTACTTGTATACTATGACAAAATCTGCACCTATCCACCATCCTAAATTTTCCTACCACACCCAAAAGAATACAATTCCATGCATTTTAACCCAGGCTCAGGAAAACGGGATGCCTTTGTACATGACGTCAATCACAATGAATAAGAAGATGCAGCAATGAAGCTCCTGCACTACCACTACATAACTCTAAACAAGTTTTCACTTTTCACTTATCTGTCTTGTGGGCTGTATACATAATGCTTGTACACTTAAGGCACCCTTAAATATCTAGCTGGTTAAGGTTAATCATGCTTGCAGAATTCTGTATGAGCTCCTTCCGAAAATCCACCTAAGATTGAACAAGAACCATTAGCTTCTGCAGAAATATCACAAGACAGAATTCTGGAATATTACAAATAATGACGATTGCCAGGAAACAGTAATATTACTCCATCATCTGGCATTGCAGTTGAGAAACTTAACATAAGACCTAGAAAGTATAAGGTGATACAAAATTGAAAGTCAAGTAATAACATTATAATTTGTGCATAAGATGACAGAATTCCATTACTTCAGTTGTTTTTTTTTTTTTTTTTTTTTGAGAGAGAGAGAGAGAATCATACAATCCCCCAACTACAAAAGGTGAAAACACCATCTCAACTTAATTTATTAAAATAATAAAAATTGTAAGCAGCTAGCCAATTAGCCAAGAGCTCACTTTATCATAAGACAACTAAAACGCCCCTATATTCATGAATCATGATCTACTTACCCGGGAACCCATAAGGGAGGAAAAGACAACATTTGCTTCAGCGGCATCTTCAACCACTAATTGCTTTAGCAACCTTTGCTCTGGATCCATTGTTGTTTCCCACAATTGTGTAGGCATCATCTCTCCTAGGCCTGCATTGCATGCATATAGATATTATGGTATATATAACTCAAACCAACTAGAAACCTGATTTTTTTTTTTTTTTGTAAGTTATGCACCCATGGGTCTTGCACCCACAACCTTACCCTCTATCCCATTAATAAAGGAGGATGAAGTGCCATTTGAGTTATAGCTCATTGCTACCATGAATTAAATAGTTAGCTCTGACTCCCACTGATAGAACAAACTATGGAAAGCCAACAAGTAGAGACTTAAGAATAACGTTTGTAATCACTTAAATTCCCCGCAGCACAGGGCATGACAAAAAGAGGGCTTGCAAACTCATAAATATGTCACACATTGGATTTACCACTGCAGATTGCAGAGATATCGAGCATAACCATTACACAATTCATACAGTATTTTGCACAGCCATTGACTTGTATAAAAGCTAGTTATTTCATGAAAGCAACATTGATTTAGTGTCTGCCCACTGTAATTTACATCTAGAAGTTGACAGAGTATACTGATTGTGGGGATTGAAAGCGATTGGAGATGGAGTGCTACATAGCAGATTTTTAATAGGATTCCAACAGAAACTGTCTTCAACACAAGAAGTTTGATGCTTCATTGATAACACATATAATAAAAACAAATTTTAATAAGCAACAAACTACGCATCTTTGCCATTGACAAAAAGTGGCTCCCTTACATTGTATCGTAAAATAACAGCTTTCCAAAATCACAATCATGTATTACACAACACCAGCGTCACCAACACACTCATTTTATAGAGCACAGTTCCCTTTCAAGAAAATGGAGCATGAGTTACATTTGAGAACCTATTCTTGATGCTGAGATAGACAAAGAGGTACTTAATGTCATGATCCAAAAGCATCTACAGTGATTGTGTGAGCACACATACTGAAGCCATGTGGATGTAACCAAAAATTAAATTCTAGTATTTGTATAAATGATAGTCAATTAAAAAAGCACTTTATTAGGTTCAGTCAAATAGAGGTTATGTCTTGATGTCATGACAAGTGTCTTCCACCAAAAGCGACAGGTCGTGAGTTTGAGTCTGGAATCAACCTCTCCAAAGGGAAAAAAAATAATTGGGGTTAGGCTACCTACCAATCACCTCTCCTAACCCCGCAAAACTGAGAGCTTTGTGCACTAAGTATGACCTTTTTATAATTAGATTACATCAAATTTGTGCACATGTCAAGTTCAAAGGTAATAAGTAATAGCAAATCATAAACCACACGTGCACACACACACTCTCTCAGCCCCAATTTGTTTGTTCAGTATCAATTTTTGGCTGTCCCAAAATACTTGGCCAGTTTTAAAAGTCAGTGGTCTTTAATTTATTGACTTCCCAATATCCCATGCCCTTTATTTTATCCAGGTTTAAATTCTTGAAAGTTTATAAGGGAAATTTTGAAAACTTATGTATCTTTCTTTAAGAGATAAAGCATTAAATGATGTTCCCTTAAAAAGTTGGATTTTGTATACCAGACAAACAAAATGGAGCATAAAGAGTACGTATGTGTGTGCCTGAGTGTGTGAGAATAAGACCTCCCAATGCATTCATCACAACAAAATATGGTTTTTATCTTACCTTTAAACCTCTGAATGTTGTATGATGCATTTGAAGGGAAAGAACTCTGAAGCTTTCTAAGTTCAGCATCATCATAGCAGTAGTATGCTTGCTTTCCCCTTTCAACCTGCTCATTTCAGAATAATACAACAGCAACTTAACTTCATTATTCAAAATAGATGCTCCCTGGTTACATTATAGCCAAAGGCAAACCTTGTAAAGTGGTGGAACACCAACGTATATGCAACCTTCATCAAATAGGGCTCTCTGCAAGCAATAAATACTGCATCAATTTCCTATTTTAGATTGAATTCATTCGGCATTTGGAGTAGGGTTTTTTCCCCTTTGTTTTCATAGAATGAATTTGCAGACAATAGTTCCATTTTCTACCTGATATCTAAAGAAAAATGTCAGCAACAATGTCCGGATGTGAGCACCATCTACATCAGCATCTGTTAAGATGATAATCTTGTGATATCGTAGAGCCTCCTTTTTAAAGTCCTCCCCCTGAAACGGAAAAAAGAAATTATAAACACACACATGCATATATATACACAATGAATGGCTAAGCAATTAACATTTTTTTTTTTAACACTGTTCAGCTGATCCTTAAAGGAGAGAGAGTTTTTGAATTCTCTTCTTTTCCGGATTTTGGTTTGTAGGGGACAGAATAAAAGAAAGTGAGGAATAAATTGACATATTTTCCTCTCAAGCCCAACAAAATTTTCTCTTCAGAATAGAGAGACCTAGAGAAAGAAAGATACTAAAATCTCCTCTTTATTTTCTCTCCATTTTCTTTTCTCTTTGTATTTCTCTTCTTTTCGTCCACTTGATTTTCTATAATGACATGTGAACTAAACAAAGTATTAACAAAAATAAGTAAGAACAAAGAAAAGAAAATAAAGATATAACCTTTACTCCAAGTCCAAGACCAAGAATGAGATTTTGAATCTCTTCATTTTTGTACATAGCTGCCTCATCCTTTCTTTCAATGTTCAATATCTTACCCCTCAGAGGGAGAATAGCCTGCACCAACATTTTTGTGATATTATCAGAAAATTATTATCAAGATGCCAGTCAAACACTTTCTTTTCTTTTTTTTATATATAAATAAAAGATTTTGTTGCCAAAAAACCTATCTCATGAACAATTTTAAAAGCATGAGATAGCCATTTAAACACTTTCTGTTTGTCCCCACCATTGGGAAAAGGGTGATGATATGAAAAAAAGTGGCAGTTTAGAGGAGCCGTAGATGGTACAGGTGGGAACTGGCAACGCAATTGTAGAGCAGCTGTATTGGTAGGAAAAAGCTGTGTTGGCAGTAATACTAAGGAGGAATGGAAATGCTTGCTTTCCAGGAAATTAAAGTTTGCTTCCACTATAACCATTTCCTTTCAGCTTCTTAGCATTAAAAGAGATTAAAATTGCAATCCGTAGGAACTTTTCTTTTCTTAATTTTTACTTGAATACAAGTGTTCTATAGTGACAAACTGACAACACAGAAATTAAACAAACTTAATTGTGACATTATTATTTGTCTTTCCTAGGAAAAGAATATGAACTTTCCTAGCAATTGTTCTTGACAAGCTTGCACAATTTCTAGTAGATTGAGAGATATCAGTATTGCCAAACTACCAACTGGGAGAAGCTAAACTTTACCTGAAAGCGCCTATCACGACCTTGTTTTGCACTTCCGCCAGCTGAATCTCCTTCAACTATAAAGATCTCTGCAAGAGTACAATAACCAATATCAAATTTTAAATGCTCAAACTAATCATGTGAAAATGTTCCGCATGCTCTTAACAAATATTGAGGCCAAAAGAGACTAGAGAAATCCAAGTTTAGGAATTGGTTATCAACTTTTAATTCAACTATTACAACCACCACTCTCATAAATAAATACATCCAATTGGTTTTGTCAAACCAAGGCAATAAATAAAAATTTCTCCATTTCGCTGAATTAGATGATGGAGTTCAAGCATCCTAGCAACAACACAAATAACTGCTTGAGTCATTTCTGCTATCAAAGGAGCGATCAAATTATAAATAATAAAAAATGGTACCACTCTTGAATACCAAGTAGCGATCAAAATGAACTCAATGGTAAGAATTGACCACTAGACTATGATAATAATAGATAACAATCGAAATCTTAATCTTGTTCTTATAAATAGACTTACAATAGTTAGATGCGTCATGCATTTTATACATATCGTAATGTAATATACAACTTACATATAAATCTCAAAATCATTGTGAAAAGCTTTGTAGGATCTTGAACTTATATACTCATTATTGAATCTAAGGTTAGGAAATATGGTAAAAACTTGTTACAGAAGATTTCTTGAACTATAATGCCCTGGATGTGGAGCTTCTCTACCATGGGATACATGGTGAAATTTCAAACCAAAGATTTTTTTTTTTTAATAAGTAAATTTTATTGAATGAAAAAAAAAAAAAAAAAAACAAAACAAAAACAAAAAAACAAAAACAAAAAAACAAAACAAAACAAACAAACAAAGAGGAGGTGCCTCCAAGTACACAGCTTGTGTACTAGAGGAGCATCATAATTCAGTTAAAAATACAACAATCAAGAAAATCCAGCAAATTAGAGAAAGAATGACCACTTAAGGAGCCGTTGAATCATACACAGATACACTGATTAAATTTTTTCTTTTCATGGAGAAGTAAAATGGCTGTGAGATAATGCATACAAGTTTACATGTACTAGTAAAATAGAACAATAAACATGCATTTATGCATATATAGTATACCACAATTGTTAGTATCGGACACTACGTATCCCATACAATTCGAATCAATAAAACATGTTGAATTGTATTTGTGTAATGGGGAGGCTCATGTATCCAATGATTCGCGTCTGTGTATGGTGGGAAAATCAAAATTCTAATGAATCAATGTATGGGTTTGTATTGTTCTGTACCTGAACTTGTGCTGAATCTTTGAGAAAGAAGGCAGGGTGCCGGGAAGGTTGTAAACAATCTGTTGAAGGATGATGTCAAACTGAGTGATACAGAATCCATTTGAAAAGGAGTAGTACAATTACTTGTTTCTGGCCTAAAGCATTGGGGTGGCTTATGGGACAGTCACAGAGAGAGAGAGAGAGAGAGAGAGAGAGAGAGAGAGAGAGCCAGAAAGATTGGTCTTGAAAGGGCTCTGTTTAAAGGAGGCAATGGTGAGGTTTGAGGTTTCTGTGTCTTCTTCGTTGCAGAAAAAGAGGATGAGAGAGAAAGGGAAGAGGAGCTCAAGTTCGGGGTAATAAGTGGCTGCCTTTATAGATGACAAATTTGATGCTGAGGACCATGTGTTGTGATGCGCTTTATAGGAGGATGATGCATTGCAAATTTATCACTAGATATGAAGTATGAACTGTGTTGTTATGTATGTTGGTTCACATGGGGCTCCCTTTTCCTTTGTTCCATTTCCATTGTATAGTTTTCCCATTAAAATACTAGGAACTATATAATTATTGAAACAAAATGTTCAGAAAAAGAATTATCAAAATAAGTCATGCTATCATCTTTAAGTAAAATTAATTTGAATACGTATATTTTTATTTGTCTTATGTAATGATATGTAAATATTATTGCACAAATGACTACAATTATTTCCCAAAATATATGTAAAGAACTCTAATTTTTTTTAATAAAAATTTTAAAAGTGTTGATGTATCTTATGATTCACATACAATATGACAACATTAACAAGAAATACCAAAAAATTATGACATTGATCACAAAACAATTTGCACTTTGACAACTATGGTAGATACAATTTACTAATACATTAAAGTTTTCCAGCATGCAAATGCATCAAAATTTGAAACCTAACATCAATTTATAAAAGATTAAATAGGAACATCAATTCTTTTTCTTTATTATTAAGAAATATATAATGAAAATAAAAAGGCAAAATGCAGCTTTCTATAGAGATAGAGAGAGCAAGAAAAAAGACATAACAAACCAATGTGTTTGCACAACTGTATGGAAGAAAATAAAATGGAATAAATGTAGATATTTGATAAGTTCAATTTCTAAAAAGAAATTAAAGAGCAGGAAAAAAAGAAATAATGATGGAGGTACAAACACAGTTTTCTGATAAGAACAAACAGCAGAAAATGAAGAAAAAAAAAAAGCTGTAAAAAAATTCTACAGAAGCAAATATATAATTAGCATGTAAATAGTCAACAAGTTACATCATAAAAGAGAGTTTAGAGTAAGGGAAAAGAAAGCCCGAAGCAAAGAGGAATCATGAAACATTGTGGATATGAAGTTCAGATCAGAATATTCAGAAGTAAATAAAGACATCACGTCATAGGAATTTATCAAGTAATAAACTTCTCATTAGAATACACATCTAAATAATGTTGCTGAAATTAAATACAAGAGAGAGCTCTCACAAGAAAAAAAAAAAACAAAACATACCTGCCTCTTCAGGATTTGTGGATGAGCAATCAGCTAGTTTTCCAGGAAGAGATGATGATCTCAGTACACTCTTTTGTCTCACCAATTCCCTAGCCCTCTTTGCTGCCAGAGCTGCCTAAAAAGGGAAACAATAGATAAGAGGGAAAGGTCTGAATTTTAAGATATGTCGATGGTGGACATACTAAGCAAGAGTGTTTTGATTAGTAAAATCGCTACTGAATCAAAGTAGTGTTTTGAGCCACAACAAGATACCTTGAGAGCATTTAAAGACTTGGAAAGGATTAAATCAAGTATATCTGGATGTAACTCCAAGTATTCAGTAAGATATTCTTGAACAGATTGATCAACCACTTTTCGCACCTCCGGATTTCCCAACCTAGTCTTTTGGCAACAGACAGAAAAACCAGTACAATAAGATAACAGCAATTATGGAAAAATAAAGGAATGATGCAAACATCAAGGTGTCCAAAGCAACCGTGTGAGCAAAAGAAATCAGTTCTCAATTTCGAATATTATAAAATAGGCAATACCTTTGTTTGTCCTTCAAACTCTGGATTTGGAACCTTGACTGAGACAACACATGTTAATCCCTCCCTTACATGTTCACCACTTAAAGTAATGTCCTTATCCTGGAATAATACAGATGAAACTTTACAATATTGAAATTTTGAGCTAGTTTCATTTTACTTACTACTCATGTTTAATGTATGGCTCACAAGAATCAATGGAAGGCAGTAAAATCTTCAAATCACATATTCCTGAGACTTGCCTAGGAGGCATTAACCTTTTTTTTTTTTTGATAGGTATCGAAAAAAATTTATTAAGAAAAAAATAGCCAACCCGAGTACATTGGGGATGTACTATGGGGACATTCACTTCTTAAATAATACAAGCAGAACAGCCTGTTTCTATAGGTAACTACAACTCACACCCGTACAGCAGAACTTTGGTAACTTGTTCTCTGGTGAAAAACTCAACCATTTTTTGTTTTTCTGTTTCTTTACACATCATGAAGAGAAACTAAAGACATTTAGAAGATGGAAGGCAGGACAAAACCTTTAGAAGCTCATAATGGAAACATATCATGCGGTCCTTCAAGCATACAGCTAGACATGCAGACGCATCTGATTTACCCTTGCACTTATTTTCACAATAAGATGCATCTAAACTCTAAAGCCATGGTAAAATTGTCTGACCTGACATTTGTAGCAGAAATTATAGTTACCCAACTCCTCAGTGGGTCCATTTTAGATGGGGCCATACTCATTTCATTCCCCCCACCCCCAAAAAAAAGGGCTGCGATAGCTAAGTTTCATACTCATCTGAAACCAACCCCCTTCCCCTTACAGTCCATCCAAAAAAGAAATGAAAGAATCATTGCCTTGGAACCAGTAGGAGTTGGATGAAGAAGGGAATATCCACCAAAAAGATACCTAAGTTATTTGTGATCTTTTTAATTTTAGATCATAATTTATTGTCTTTTTCAGGTTTTTTTTTCTTGTTGCCTTTTGTGCTTCAAATTGATTTTATTACCAATCAAAGACCTCTCCCACCCTAAAATCCCAGGAAAAAAAAAGTAACAATCAGAGTTTGTTGGTATGGTTGGAGAAACCCATTGAAAAATGGAAGAAAAAATGCACCTTGATAGATTTTGACTTCTTCCCAAGGCTATTCAGAGTTCTTGTTAAAGCAGCCTTTGTACCATCTATATGGGTGCCGCCATCAATCGTACGTATGCTGTTAGCATATCCCAGCATTGTATCTGAATATGCATCTGAACACCTAGTAGAGAATAAATGAATTAATAATCAAATCATTAAATACAAGAAACGATCATCAACAATTAGCATTATGTTATCCCAATAATTTGAGAATTGATGTCCTTGACATATAATACATCCCCTAATTTTGACAACACCATGTTAATCCCAACTCAAAGAGTGATGCAAGCACCAATAGGAAAGGTACAGATCCATCACTTTATAAAGGATAAAAAATTGTTTTAACAACACCCCTATTCCCACCAAAAAATGAAAGTTTAAAGAAATTGTATATTTTCTCTTTGTATTCCATATCAGATGAAGAAGGAAAATTTAAACATGCGCAGGAACAGGGGATTAAATGATTTACCATTGGAGAGCTACATCAATTGAAATGCCCTCTTTTTCTTTTCTGAAACCCACGACATCGTGAAGCGGTTTCTAAATCAAAGAATTGTCAGTCTACCAACTTCACAAAAAGATGCAAATGCCAAGAAGCCCATAGATGGTAAAATATCAGAAGAATCATAAAATAAAAAATAAAATAAAATACCAGATCATCCTATTCATCACAGGGTTTGTGACCTAGTGGTATCCAGCTGTCTCATTAAGAACAAGCTAGGTTCAATTTTTTAGACCCGCTGGTAGAGTAACATTACATTATGGAATATGGATATAGAATGTTCATGCAAACGCAAATATGAATGCACACTAAGATAAATCATATTTAAATTATGCCAAGTATAGAAATTAGAATTTAGTAGTGTAAACTGAAATCTGGAATTGCTGGTATTCTTACACTATCCACTTCACTCATTTGAAAGCCTCCATGCATTACTAGTCATATAAAAAGATACACAACATGCTGCTATACATGATATAAATACTTACAAAGGAACATGTACATGTGCGTGTGTGTGTGTGTATAAAGAGGTTCATAATAGATCTCAAACCGATATGAATCCTACATCCAAGGGGAACAGAACAACTACAGACGCACTACAAAAATAGTGAAGATGGTTAAAGGTCAAGCATACCTTATCAGTATTTAGCCATGTCACATATTCAATCAATCCCCCAGCGTAGAAGTACTCATTATACTGGTTCTTGTCTGGATCACTATCCTCTTTTTTCAGAGCAATAGTAAGCTGCAAAGGTCAAGTCACAAGAGATTGTAAACTGTGAAATACAAAGAATCAGAGAAATTTCATATTGCCACCAGCATGCTACATGAAGAACATAACTTTCCATGAATAATTATTAAAAATCCATGAGTTAACGTATGTGAGGATACATCAATTCACCTAATCAAAAGCTATGATTCTACCTTAGGATTGAGAAAAGCTAGCTCCCTAATTCGTCCAGCTATTGTGTTGTAGTCAAACTGAATAGTGGTAGTGAAAACTGCATGCCCAGAATCAAACAAATCATATACATTAATCACTGTGACTATCAATGTAAAAAGTGGTATAATTCATAATCCAAAAACCATAAAATGTATATGAGGCTTGGAGGGTCACAGAAGACCTTCTTTGTCAGGCCAAAATCTGATTCGTGTTCCTTGATGATCTTTCAATTCAGGGGGAAGAATTTGACTTAATAAAGTTGTCACAGGGTTCCCGCGAGCATATTTTTGCTCATATTCCATTCCATCACGCCAAATGGTAACTTCTAGTGCCTGTGAAGTAAGACATCACAATTGAGTCTTCCATACAATGATAGCCAGCGCTGGAAACCTCATATATAGACAATGCAAGACATAACAAGTGAAAAAAACTCAATTAAGGAAAAACTAATCTATATCAAGGTGTTATAATGTGATTTCCCATCTGCATCCATAGTGCGAAGCAAGAACTGCAAACCCCAAACATAGACAATGCAACACATAACAAGTGAAGAAAAATCAATTACAAGAAAATCCTCAAATGTTCATTATTACCATGATGATATGTCAAGATGTTATAATATGATTGCCATCTAACTCCCTTTTAGTTTGAACCTTTTTTTCCTGATGCTTTACATATGCATTACGAAGTATAATTCATACATTACATTAAAGTAAAAACCAATCCTTATGTAAAAAAATAATAATAAAAAATAAAAACCCATAAAGGTTATATTCCTGAGTAAAGTTAAACCACCTTAATGGAAATGGAAATGCAGTAATTAGTATAGAACCCACCCCCACCTCCCCCCCCCCCCCCAGCAAAAACCCAGCAAGAGGGGGGGGGGGGGGGGGGGGGCGCAAAAAATTTTATAATACATATAAAAGATATTTCACAACTTGATCCATAGCCATAAAGGAATTAACAGTCCTCAAAAGATCTTATAAGTAGATACAAATGTAGATACTTTATGATCATAGGAGAAAAGTAGCAAAAAGAAGTGATAAGAGAGACAATGCAGACCTCAGACAAGGCATTAACAACAGACAAACCCACACCATGCAAACCGCCTGACACAGAATATCCACTACTGGAGCCACCAAATTTACCACCCGCATGTAATACCTGCAAATTTTGATAAGTATGAATATTTATCAATATGAGCAGAATTGTTATAAATAATAAGAAGAAGAAGAATTTCCTACAAGAAACAAGGGTCAAACTATTTTTTTTTATTGGTAAATAAAAATTTATTGAAAAAATGAGAAAAACAGGAGAAGCAAATACGTTGGTACACAGGATGTGTACAAGGAAAGCAAATGTCTACCCAAAATTACATAAATCTACAAAATCTAAAACAGATGGTATGTCAAGACTGATCAAAGCAGTCCTCCATTCAAACAAGGACAGAAGAAAAAAGCACTTCAACTCAATGATAGAACACTCCTCCCCTTCAAAAAATTCTGTTGTTCCGTTCTTGCCATGTGTTCCACATAATAAACTACGGATAACATCCTAAACAGATGCCAACCTATGTTGCCCAACAACTCTAAACAAAGAAGCAAGCAACTCAATCACTTGTTTAGGCATAACCCAGGAAATACCAAACAAGCTAAATACAAAGGACCATAACTCAGAGGCAAAAGGAAAATAAATGAGCAGGTTGTCCACCAATTCCCAATCATTTTTACACAAAATACATGTTAACAACTCAAACATTTCTCTTCCTCAAATTATCCAAAGTTAGAATCCTCCCCTTCGCCACTGTCCAAGTGAAAAAAGATACCTTAGCAGGAGCTTTCACCTTCCAAATACTTTTCCAAGGGAAGGGGTGATTACTTCTATCAGATAAAATTGAATAGAATGACCACACTTCAAAAGAACCACTCCAGGCAGTTATCCATACAACTTTATCTTCCTCATTCCCATCCACCTTAAGAATAAAGAAGAGCAAAGTAAGATTCCAAACTTGCCAGTTCCCAATCTTGTATCGGTCTAACAAAAAGCACATCCCAGTGCGCAATCCCATTAAGCCAACACAAATACTCCGCCACAAACACATCCTTATTTATTGCTATGCGATACAACATCGGAAAAGCTTCCTTGAGAGATAATTCTCCACACCATAAATCATTCTAAAAACATATTCGAAGACCCCTTCCCACCTCAAATTTGATTTTTTGAGAAAACCTTTCCCAACTACCTCTTATGTACTTCCATAAAGAACCCCCATAGGGTTCATTTGTAGCTCCAGAACACCAACCACCCCCCATCACGGCCATATTTGTTAGCTATTACAGTTCTCCACATAGCATTTGTCTCCATAGCAAAATGCCAAAACCATTTTCCCAATAAAGCAGTGTTAAAATGAGTGAAACTTCTAATCCCCAAACCACCCGATTGTATTGGCTGACGTAGACTTCCAGTTAACCAGGTGCATTTAAATTTCATCACCCAAACCAAATACTTTTTTTTGGACAAGCCACATATCAAAACACTATAATTCAAAGTTCACTTATACGCATTGAATTTATTCATCTCCTTGAAAGTCTGACATAGTAGGTTAGTTTTCAGAATTGTAGATGCAAAGAGAACCTTTTAATTTACCATGCATGTCTTGTTGGCCAGAAAACCACCTTTTTTTTGTGCATAGTAAAAATAATGCCAATTAACATATAATTTAGTGCAAGTGGTGGAAATAGAGTGCTCCATGGACAATGAGAAATTTGGATTTTACAATTTGCTTGACCAATCACCCAAACGTAGTTTGAGAAGCTAGATGATACCATGGAAAGGTATACCAACAATAAGCACATCAAACTACATATTCAGGAATGCAGGGAACCATAAATCTTCATTTATTTTAAGTGGTAGACAAATGATGATTCTAACCTAAAAAAAAAGTTCTAATGAAAATTGTCAATATATGCAATAATACCGTCATCACAGTCTCCAGGGAAGATTTCTTGGTAACTGGGTGCAAGTCAGTAGGAATCTGCATTGTACAAGTCAAATAAGAAAACAAGTGAACTTAGGAACAAAACATATTAAAATCTAGCATAAATAGGTCATATTTCTTAAGCATATTATTGGAAAGCCTAAATTAATATAAAAATATATCATATTCCCCTGTTCCCCCTGTAAATCTATTCCTGGTTTAGGACTACTGGTTCTTAACATTCCAGAGTGAACAATATGATAGTTCTTACTTCTTGGTGCTTTAGTGTACTCCACACTGTACAATTTCTGCAGGCATCAAGATTTGTATAAATGCATAAAACATACCATTGTTTATAAAAGCATGTCATGACAAAATGTTCCAACCTTAATAACTTTTTATTTCATGAAAATTTCTTTAACCCAAGATGCTCTGAATTTTGTACAGCATCATAACAAATCAAGGAGCAAATTCAGCAATGTACAGCAGGAGATGTGTAGACTCTAGACATAAGCATAGCCCAAAAATCTTAAAAGCAAATGCTCAAACTCATATTGGTCAAAGTTATGTCCAAGTAGAAAACAAGCCCAACAAACACAATGCACATAAAATACTACAGCCAGATAAATATATCCAGACTGAAATAACTGAAGATAAACCATACCCCACGACCATTGTCAGTAATGCTCACAGAACCATCATCATGCAAGACAACGTCTATTTTAGAAGCAAATCCAGCCTGAGCCTCATCCACAGCATTATCCAATATTTCATAAACCTAAACGAGCACAACCAATGAACAAGAAAACTTTTATCTTCTTTTTTTTAGGGGCTCTGATGAAGTCAGCAAAATGATAGTAATAATTCTACAAAAACCAAAGTGAGGAAAATTATACCAAATGGTGCAAACCACGAGGTCCCGTGTTTCCAATATACATTCCTGGTCTTTTCCTAACAGGGTCTAAGCCTTGCAGTACCTATTTCATCAAGACAACCAGTATAAGCCCAAACCCAGAACTTTCTCAACCTGAAAAGTTAAAACCCCACTCAAAGCTGATATTCAAATAAAACCATTTCAAACAATAAGAAGCACCTTCCAATACAATCAATGTCAGATACAGTAACAGCATAATTCACAATAACAATTTATACATTACTGATATAAGTGTACATTGTTTAGCATAAGCAAATTTATAATTCAATAACCAGTAAAACTACACCTGAATTTGATCAGAACCATAAGCCTTTGAACTGGCACTTCCTTGTAGAGCCTCGGTGGTGCTCGTCGACATGAAAGCCCTCGGAGACACCGCATTTCGAGTTGAAAGACTCGAAACCCTTTTCAATGGAGAATTCACCCTGACACTACAAAAAAACACAGAATTGTCATCAACACAAAACAAACACTATCTAAAACCACCCAAAAACCACCCATTTGGCTTCAACTCTACTTTACTGAAAACCAAAAAAAAAAAAAAAATCCTTTTTTCAGAAACAGAAAGAACAGAAAACATTAAAACTCCGTTTGGTTGCTAAGAAAATGTCCTCGTAACACTCAGACGAAAAGAACCCAAAAAAAAAATTAAAGCAAAATTATGTTTTTAACTCAAACTGAGACTAAGTTCTTCACTCCTCCTTAAAAACCCACTTAAAAAAGTCAAAACTTTATCACATTCAAGAAAGTTTTCTCTCATTTTCTTTTGTTTTCCATGGAACCAAACAGAAACTAAGCAAAAAAAAAGAGAAAAAAGACAGAGAGAAGTATACCTGGATGGCTTGAAGATAAGAGAGGGAGGAGAGAAAGAGAGAGGATATGAACAAGAAGAATGGAGAGAAGAGGAAGCCAGGAAGCGAGAGGCCATGAAACGAAGTGAGAGGAGATAAGAGGAAGAAGAACGCCTAAGAAGAAGCGCCATGACAATCTCAGTTTCCTTTTCTTTTGGTTTTTAACATCAAATGTTAAAAAGTGATAAAATGGAGGGCTTTTTTTGAGGTTTTTTTGAGAGCTTCGCAGAATTTTGACAAACGTAACTTAAAACCCTATTGGGCCTTTCTTAAAACTTACATTTTGAAATCTAAACCCCTGTACAGGCCCAGAATTTATTATTATTATTATTTTATAATTCAATGATTGGAGAAGCTGTATTTAAATTATGGATGTTTCCATTGGAACGAGAAATACCAACCAATTGAATTATAACTCTTTTTTTTCTTTTTCTTTTTAAAGAGTTGCTAACATTTTTTATAGGGTGCATCTAATTTGGATTAACTTGATGTAATCAATTTTTTCAGTTTTGAAAATCAAAATTTTGGGTCACTGTCAAAGTTACATATAAAAAATGCAAACCCAGTTTCGAAGCCCATTTTTAGATATAATAACAAAATTTTGAATCTTAATCTGCTTATCCATGTGAAGGCCCTATTGGCTATTATCATGCATGAGTTTGGATAGTCTAATATAATCATTGTGTACTTTAAATTTATGTTTAGTTAACAAAATAAAAGCAGTAATGCTATAGTCTTCAGATAACTTCTTTCACAAAAAAAAAAAAAGTTATGGATCATTAAATGTCAGTTGTGTTGTGTGACCATTACTCCCAATCGACCAATTCAACCATTGTTAAATTTATTGTCGGTAGCATTACTAAAATAAAGAAGATTGCTTCAAAACCACCATAACCAAAAATTTGGGCCACTATGAAAGTAGCATATCGAAACCTCATATGAAACTCTAAAACTCTACAAGACCTTCACTCATCTCTTACTTGGTTTATTGTCCCCTTCTCCCAAAGCTAAAGGCTGCTCTTAGTTCTATTTTTTGTGGGAAATTTTCTTTTTGTTCCTAGGGACGTTAATTTTTAACCCATAATTTAGCCCGCTAGACTATTAGTTATAACTGGAATGGACCCATGGATGTTAAGTATTCCGGTAAAAGGGGTACAAATTGCAAAATGAAAGAAAAACAAACACCTTCTATTAAATTCATAATATTTATTAAATCGTTTTAATAAAAGTGGGAGATAAAATTATCAAATTTTTCCTATTTCTCACATACCTCAAGATTAAAAATGTTTTTTTTTTAATTTAAGAAAAATGATGAGTTTAGATGAAAAATAAACGTTTCTCTTTTTCATTCACATACTCCTCTTTTTCACTTTATTTTTTTTTTTTTTTTAGTTTTATTAAACAATAACAAAATTTTATCTATCCCTTTTCTATTCTCTCTTTTTTCCCTTTTTTTATAAGCCTCACACTTTTTCATCCTATACGTTAAAATGATAAAGCTCACATCCCAAATTGAAATGTCAAGGTGGTTGTCAATTGTCAATCACATGAAATCATGAACGTATTGGGACAGAAACAAAGCAGAACTTGGCTGCACACGATGGCCATGAAAGCATTAAAATCAAGAACATGGCCTTTATCTGTATCAATCCAAACGAACAACCCGGAAATTCAACATTTGAATGGAGGTAGTCAAGTTGGCAGTAGTTTCTTGTAAGGCATATTTTTACTTTTAAGGCAAAGCAAGACCGTCCAAGTTTTTACCATTTTTCAAACAACCCATCAATTTTTGCCAAAATTTTTAAAAGCCCAATATCCCGAAAACCGTACTGATAAGTGATAAGATCTTCCATACCTATATACAGTTGTAAATAGTGCTTTTATAGTAGTTTCAAGGTTCCTTTACTTTGAAGGAGGGAGTTTGATCTTAAGGGATTTCATGGCGCCCTTAACTTGATGATATATCTTTGGTAATAACATTAGTACACAAGTGTACAGCAAATATACATGACAAGATGATTTCCTGGAAAACCTAGAGTCAGTTCTTTACAAATTGACTACCTGGCCGAGACAGTTTAAATATATGAAGAGGGAAGACAAAAAACCAAGACAAAACCATATACTTATATAGACCGAAGAGAGGATAAATTAAAGAGATGCCTTTTGTCTGGTCAATTACATTGGACCTGCAGCAATTTCAGTTTCCTATGGGTTCCGTGCATTCCTGAAATATGAAGCAAAATTATTACTGGTTAAGAGAAATGACTATTTTTATATACTGCAAATGCTTGGATGTCGAACAAATTTGCAATAATCTCCATGATACAAAAGTAGCCTTGCTAAAATTATAGACTATAAACCTTTACCACAGCCATGGATGTGTGACAAAGATGCAATGTAACCGCATCCCTAAAGCAGGAGCAGGAGACATGGAAAGAAGATATGGCCATATAGAGCTCATATAACATATGATAAACATTTTTTTAATTAATCACATTACATAGATTAACGTCTACAAGACACATTTCCTATTCCTTGCCATGCCATAAATAATATCAGTGATACCATAAAAGTTGCTTAAATTCATAATACCATAAAAGTTCTCACATTGCCCATATTTGTATTTTACTTCATTTGTAGATTTTGAAGTGTCTTGCTGTGTGTGTGAAATATTCATCTTCATTGGATCTTTTGGTAGTAGAAACGTGCGCTCGCCTGTACTAAGTGCTTTATTTAAAGTTACTATATGTAATATATTTTGTTTATAAGCAAAATATTAATAAAGCATAAAAAGGGGCACAACCCTATCACACGAGATCCACAAGAGAAACACCTAGAAAGAAAATGTAGCCTCTGATATTTAGAAGATCAATAAAGTCACTACAGATTTACTTTTACACAAAGTAAAGAACTTTACCTTGCAGAAGTCAAATGTGAACTATTTACAGCCCCCCTAGGAGTACTTATACGCCGCATCCTCTGATCATGATCCTTGCTGACACGTATAGCAGCAACTTCCTTTTCCTTAGCAGCAACTTCTCTTCGCATCTTTTTAGCTTCAACTTCCATTGCTTTGTTCAATGTATCAACCTTTTTTGCCAACATCTGCTTAATTTCACATTAGAAGAAATAGATTAGACTAAGAACATAAATGGGGGTTATAACAGGCTGCAAAATCAGATCAGTATGCAGTCCAACCTCAATTGCATCATCCTTGTCCTTGAGTGTCTGATCTCTCTCATTGCAAGCTTTTCTCAGATATACAACCTCTTTTTGTAGCACATCGTACAGCATTCCAGAAACATAATCTTCCTGTTCTGGTTTGGTGTTTCCAATTGGAGTTCCATTTTCACTCTCCATGTGAGTACCATTTGTTTCACTAATTAGGTTATGATCACAGGTATTGATGGGCACATTATCTTTCCCACTTGAATCTGGTATCAGCTTACCTCTATCCAGTGATCTACTACCACCATCAAATGATCTATTCGAGATATTACCATGCTTTAATAATGTGCTAGCACTGTTTGATCTGAGAAGCCCATATTGTGAATTTGAAGTTCTCTTTGATAGATACCCATTGGAGGATGACTTTGAGAAATTCTCTGCTCCACCAAGAGACTGACGCCTTGAAGATCCGTTGCTTATGGTTCTCCCTTCTGAGGCAATGCGAGAGTTACCATTAGACGTTTTAAGCCTTTCCTCCAAAACCTTGAATCGCAATTGGTATTTTTCCTAAGAAATCAAGTAATAAATGAACAATCAAGAAATGAATATTTGGCAAGTAACAAAAGAAGGGAATGAAGTTAATAGATTAGCTTACGCACTTTAAGCTGCGCTTCTGCCTTTGCAGTGCGCTCAGCTACTGCCAGTTTATCACGAAGCTGTTGCATTTCTCCCTAAAAATATATGTACAAATATATTTAGTCTTCACAATACCTTATAATTTATTGTACTTCAAAACAGCAATATTCAGCTTTCCATAGCAACTATGTATTTTGAAACACTATACTCCATTTTGTGTTTTATACAAGCAAAATTTATGACTGTGTTTCACATGGTCTAACTATATGTCACCCAGTCTTATTCTGATATCAACCTGTTTAACATCCTGGTTTCTATTTTATAGTTGGCAATAAAAATCAAAATTAAAAATAACAGACAAGGATAGATTGTTGTATGCCTCTTCTTCCATGCATCATGAAAGAACCCTAGCTCACTTACAGTTATTAGATGATAAACCCAGCACACTACAAGAAGACTAGGTTTTGATGTTAGTTCAAACATTTCCTATTATCAATCAATGTATCAATAAACATATTAATTGGGTACAAACTAACAGCAGAACCAAGTGTTTCAAGAATATCCGTAGCAGAAACATCCATTAGAGAGTGACTTCCAGCAATAAAACTTGCTCAGTATTCAGGGTATTCTTTGAAGAAATGAACTTTGAAGAACATGATAAAGAGGCATTGAATGGGTAACATGCCTGAAAAAATTTTCTTTCCTCAAGCCATTGCTTAACAGGCATCACTTTGTCATTGGCATCTTTCCACTCATTTGCAACTACAGTGGCAACACGATTTGCAGTAACCTTCGCACGAGCTACTTCCCGTTCTAAAGTTTTTCTCTCCTCCTATTCAAGCTTGAAGATTAGAAGCAATTTGGAGCATTTCTAACACATTCAAAACAACTACCAGTTGTTTTGTAGAACTGAAAATTCCAAGGGTAACAGTCATTACATTCATCTCTTGCACTTTTCGTTGATAATCACGCACAGCATTAGCAGCAGCACCACCAGCCAAAACAGCCTCCTCAAGCTCACGAACAGTTTGGGTTAGCTTTTCAACCTCTGCAACCTTCTGCCGATGCATTTTGTCCATGATTTTGTTCTCCTCCTGATTAGTGAACAAGACATTTCAAACCAAACTATGTCACTCATTGATACCTCTAAGCACGTGCCTTCATTTGCATGGACATCATGAAGGAGAAAATTTTGAATGAGAGGAAAACCTGGCATATTTCAATTTGTTTCATTAGCTCCTGGTTTTTGTTTTGCAGATCATCAACCAAGGATGCTTTAGCCAAAGCAATCTGAACAGTTCTCTCAGCCTCAAGAAGAGCAGCCTCTTTGGATTTAGTAAGCCGATCAAGTGCTCTATTGTCATCCTGCAACTTTGCTACCTAAATACCAAAACATCATGCAGAGGTAGAAAAGTTTACTGCATTATTCTTTGAGGTTGATCTATATGAATGGGTGACACTTAACAGTTCTAAGTACAACAGTATGACCACAAACAACAAAAAGAAGTCACAAAATTTCAAGGTTAAAATATAAATAATACCTCCAGCCTGGCCAGTTTAAGCTCCGCCTCCAGCGGTGTAATAATGGCCTCAATGGGAGGCATTTCATCATCCTTCTGTGCAGCATGGACCCTTCGAAGTGTAGCTTCAGCTGCAAATTGAGCAGCCAAAGCAGCTTTTTTCTCATCATTTATCTTCTTGATCTCAAGGTTCTGAAGATAATAACATTCTCATGGTTGTGAGAACAAAAATGACTTCCTATTTTGGTTATAAAAAATAATTACTCCAATTAAGCAACAATGAAAAATAGTACCTTGCTCTCCAAGAGAGCTTCAGTCACTTTAAGTTTTTCATCCACTTTATTTAGCTCATCTGTCAGCTGAAATTGTAACCCAAAGAGAATAATCAGAATCCTCTCTATATTAGCAGAATTGAATATCATCCAATACATTGCTTTCTCTATTGACTATCAATAATCTTTCGATAGAAATTAAAAAAAAAATGTTAAAATATTTTAATATTGTTCATATAGAGACAATAAGATTTGTATATTAATGTCAGCTAGTTCATTTTGCAAAGGCCTTTTCTTTTAGTTTTTTAGCTTATTTGCTTTTGTAAGCTTTATAAAGCCTCATTTTTGCTAGGTACAACTATGCTTTAACAAATTTCAGCAAATAAGCAAATAAACTTTCAGCAAAAAGCAATATCCAAATGCACTCTAAAATTCATGCCAGAAGTAAGAAAAGTTTTAGTTCTATGTTTCTCTATTTTTCTATGAAGATGACTTGACTTTCTATTATGCTTCTTCTTTCTAGAGTTTTTTTTTTTTTTTTTTTTTTTTTGGGGGGGGGGGGGGGTGTGGGAGGGTGGGGAACCTTGAATGCTACCTTTGGGACAAAATACCATTAATATGGCTACAATACATAGCCCATGGATGAAATAGGTGAAAAAAATTAGGATGTTTATTTTTAAGGAAATTTTAATGAGGATTTGAAGTCACATAATGGAGATATCAAAATATAATTGATGTCCACATGGATCAACTAGAGGATGTGACAAGGTCATACCAAAAACCCTAAAATATTAAACCTTAACAATAATCCTTCTACAATGTGAAAATTGAACTATAATGTGCATGTAATTATGATGTTTTACCATAAATAAATAGAAAAAAAAAAAAAAAACCATCACAAAATATTTATTGATTTTAATAACTTAAATTTATCATATATGATATAACATAAACTAAAAAAATACATTAATCCCGTTATAAGAATATAAAAAATAATAATAACAGTAACTAAAGTGGACAGAATTGAAGCATCAAACAATTATAACCTCATCTTTTTTGCAAGGAAATATCAATTTACAGGCATTTCCATTTTCGGCACTTAGATCTTATTATATGTGATAACATGAAATACATATAAACATTGATAAGATAGCCTTATTATATTTCCATTGCACTGAAATTATGTATAGTAAAACAATGTTGAGATAACAATCTGGCCTTCATTGTCATTATATTTGTGCTATTATTAAAGCTGTATGATTAAAGAAAGAACATAAACACATTCTTTCTTCTCATATGCATCTTCAGGTTGATATTAGTTCAAAAATTCAGTTCATATTACTATAGTAGCACCTCTTCAACTGCCTTCTCTTTAAGGCGCTCCGAATTCTTCAGAGACTTGATTTCTGCAAGCGCATCTCCCAATTCCCGATCTTTATCTGTAAATGCAGTCAAATCCTACAGTTTATTCAATAATACGCTCAATATTATATAGAACTACAAGCATGAATATTAACTCCAAGGGGTAGCACAAAGGTCACTAGTGGTAGCCCAGACAATTTAGAAGCACGAAAAGCTTAACAACAATGCCTAAGTGGAACATATTTGGCTCATAACAACAGCCATCAAAAAGTGAAAACAGTTTAAGAACCCAACAGAATTCTACCCAAGTTCAACCAGCCATTGTTCTTAGTTAACATGTACATCCAAGCTCCAAATAACACATGAACGCTCTTTAATAGGTAGAAAGTAAGGTTGAAATTTGAAAGGAAATAGTTCGCTTAACTCCTTAGATATGGATTAGTTCTTACACTTTGTTGATAAGTAAAGAAAAAATGTCCTTTTTCATTTAAGCTGCGTTCATTATACAAGAATTTAGAATGAGAATTGTATTCCCAAGTTGTTTAGTTGACAAAACTCTCAAGAACTACAATTCCCATAAAAAGTGAGAATTCCAACTCCCACCTTTCAGGTAGGAAATTTCAACTCATATACCTCGCATTTGCGACAATTTAACTTTACACTTTTTTTCCTTTTCTATAACTAACTAAATAAAGTTAAGTCTTAACAAAAAAAACCAAGTTCATTTTTCACCCAAATAAGAACTTTATCATCGTTCAAGGGCATTTGGGTCATTTAAAAAAATCCATAACAGTCACATTATAGTTACCAAACGACTATGTATAAGTATAACATTATTTTAAACAACTAAAATATATATTGTAAAATTAAAGTGTTTTATAAAATACTATAGAAACTCAAATTTATAAGCATATTTTAGCAACAGAAACATCAACCCTTATTAATTCTAAAATTCTTGTGAGTTTAAACTGTCAAGAATTTATAATTGAACTGGCTCTTAAACAGTATTTCACTGTCGAATATAACTGGCATAACTATAAAACATCAATTGAGTTAACTTTGAAAGATAAAATAAAATTTTGGTTAGCCAAATCATGTCATTCCAATAATCTCTGGTTAACAACATTTCTTTTTTACCACAATTCCATATTTTTGTGAACACACACACACACAAATCATCTGTATGTTAACTTTAATTAAATTTGTCGACAATTTAACGCATTTATCAATAAAAATCACAAATGCATTTTTTTTTACTTAATCATGCCAATAATAACGAATAAAAATGAAAATTATAGACAAATATTACACAATTCGGAAAAAAAAATTCTCTAATTTTGGACAGAATATTACTTAAAAAGAAAAATGTTCGTTTCACCATTTCAATGGAAATCATTCCTTTAGTAAATCAGAGGAAAGCTCCATTTTCATAAAGCTATTTTTTAAAAAAACTAAAAAAATTAATTTTCCACCATTAATTAAGCTCGAGGACAATACTCCTAATGTACGCATTCTAAAATTTTCTCGAGAAAACACTTTCTCAGGAAACAAACAAACAGAAAGAGAGAATGCGAACCTCGGAGATCATTCTCGAGGCGGTTGAGTTCAACGCGGACGGGATCGGAGCCGTGCAAGAGAGTGATGATCTCATCGACGTCGGAGCCGGCTCTGGTTATGACTCCTCCGCCGCCGCCGCCGCCGGCTGCGGCGGCGGCATTACTAGGCTTCCTGGTCCGAGCCTTCAAAGAAGCCGATGACGTCAGCTTCGGAGACGGCTCGGCTTCACAGTTGCTGCTGACGTGGACGATCGACGACATCAGAGATCCAGTGCCCCCGTTCTCATTCAACAGTTCCTTGAAAGAAAGAAAGAAATGGAGAGATATAGAGAGAGAGAAGTTTGGGGGATTTGGTATTTGTTTGTTTTTGGAGTATATATAGGGGTTGGATTAAGAGGGGGGTTTAGGCGGGTTTAAATTTTGCTACAGTGAGACAGTGAGAGTGTGAGTGAGAGAGTGAGAGTTTGATTAGATAGTCATAAATTGGATTAGGATTATTTATTTACTTTTAGTTAGAAAGCTGTTTTGAACGTGATGTGAGAGAAGTTTTACACTCTGTTTCGCCTCTCTACCTTTGCTAAATGCACCCGCACTTCTTTTCCATCCGATTCTCATATGCTTTTTATTTAATTAATTTTGTTAAAGAGTCTCATTCCAAATTATTTAGATACATAGCTTCATTTGGAACTTGAGTTTTCTAAAATTCAAGTTTCAATGTGAAGAACTCAGCTTCCTTAAACTTTAGGGCCCATTTGTTATATGTGTTTAAAAACTGAAAATTATTGTTTGAAAACATTTGTGGAAATACGTGTGGGTGAAAAAGTGTATGAAAATACGTGAAATGTTATTTAAAAACTAAAAAATGTTGCTTGAAAACACAAACCAAACGGGCCCTAAATGTTTCTTCAAAAAAAAAAAAAAAACGAATGGAAACTTAAAAACATCTCAACTCAAGTTTTTTCTACATGAAACTTGAAAATCAAATGAACAGGAAAATAGGTGACAATGAATTAATTATCTCATGCATCAAACATATGCATATATAACTTATGTGATGATATAATTAGGAGAAATATTATGTTCATAACACTTTTACAACAAATCATATATGATAAGTTGTTATTAGTAAGTAGAAGAGTAATTTTAGCAATAAGTTTAAAATTGAACCAATAATAAAGTACTACTTATAATTTATTGTGAAAATATTAAGGATATTAAAATGGTTGATTTTGAGTAATGGATAATAACTTTTTCATCAACCTATTACTTTTTTCCCCTACAGTCAACCATTTTGATAATCAATAGATATTTAATTGTGTCCTTGTACTTATTAATAATCAAAGGATGGTTTAAAACAAAATATATTGATAACTTGATATTTGATTCATCAAACTTTTACTTTGTTTACATTAATATTTTTATTTTTTTCTTAAGTCGTTCGATACAATATATTTTTGAGCTACTTGAAAATGGGATTTTTTGAACAAGTTAATAATTTAACAGAGTGCAACTTGATAATGTGTTAGCAAAAGAGCATTTGAGGTTCAATTTTTTCACTCCCAACTATCAAATTATAATTAAAAAAAAATATATATATATATATATATATATATATATATATATATATATAAAGGAAATGCAAGTTACAATGATTTTTTTTTACTGAGCCATACATTGGCTCTTTTTTTCTTTTCTTTTTTTTTTTTTCATAATGTGATAAACACATAAATAAATAAAAATGCCAATCATACAAGGTTCGGCCTTTTGTAATATAACATCAATTATGCCTCTCCTTGTATTATTAACCGTAAAGTGAGTTGATAGACCTATATCTAGGACTTAGGAGACTATCTAAAGGTCAATGGTTTAATGGCCTCATGGCATTCTTCTCTCTCTTTATAGGTTGCATTTTCAATTGATGTTAAAGACAGAGCAAAACCCAGCTAAAGATTTACAATGATTGACGGAGTCATGTGATCAAAGTTTCAATAAGCTTTAAATGATATGTTTGTCTTTTCAACCAAAAACAGAAGATAGAAAAATAGAAATCATGGTATATAAGTGTTGATTTCTATTATCTCCTAATACTTTGGCCTTTACCTGAAAATGAATATGAATTTTAATTCATACCACAAATATCAAATTGTCACAAAGTTCCTATCAGATGGTCTTGCCGTTTTGGTAACATTCAAGACCAAGGCAGTGAGGGACCCAGTTTCGGTTAGATCTACTCTGCTGGACCCCATCCTCTCTCTGTTTTCACATAAACCAACGGTCACATACCCATTTGCTTTAATACCAACGGTCAAAATTATGGAAAACCCACCTAACAGCAATCAAATTTTACCGTTACACACTAACTAATACTACAATGCATTAATACAACATATATTTCACGGTTCTGATGCAATCAATCATGACCACACTACAGAATTGGCGGACCATCACAGGGCCTTCTCCCCCCCACCCCCAATTTTTGAAAAAAATTAATGAATTTTTTTTTTAGAATCATCTTAAATAATTTTAAAATTTTTAAAAGAACCTTATCATTTTGGTCCCTATATCCAATAATATACATATATATATTTAAGAAAGTCTAAAAATAAACATAACTTTCATTTAAATAAAATAATAATGTTAGAAATACAAATTATTTTACAAAAAATATTATAAACTAGTAATGTGGTGAGTGGTTATTGGTAATAAAAAAGTGATATTAAAATGAATAAGAAGTTGATCACATCAACATTTTGTAAAAATATTGTAAAATATAATACAATCCAATTTTTTTTTCTTTTCAATTCTTTCATTTTCCTACTATTGTTGCAGTTTTGTGTTTACAATATAAAAATAAAAGTTCTATGTGACTAAACTAGACAAGAAAGAGTGAAAGACAAACTTGAAACTTCCATAAAGTCATGTATAGTATTCCTATGTTACTTTACTTTTTCATTTGCTTTCTTTTGATTTATTTACTTTACTTTTCATTTGCTTTCTTTTTTATTTTCCTTATAATATATTATTTGTTATTATAATAATCAATATATTATATACCACATTGCATTATAATTTATTAATGTACTTGATTAGTTTGATTAAAATATATTGTATATACTACTATATTTACATGTATAGTAGTATATTGCACTTCAAAAAAAAAAAACTTGTATTTAGTTGTTGTTTATTGCACATATTGATTTATGAAGTATTGTACATTACTATTTTAGATTTCATACATACACAACTTTTTATAGATGCCCCCCCCCCCCAAAAAAATTCTTGGTTCCGCCACCTGGGACAGTTCAAAAAACTGATAAAGGAAAAGGTTCAAGGTTTTTCAGGTCGAATTGCGATAATATTATAATTACTTTAATAATTCATTAAAACTCAAATATAGATATTATATTTATAAAATTAGTAAAATCGACTAATATGTCTATATATATTGGGAGAAACTTAAAGATTTTTAAGCATATTTTACAAATTAAATAAGAAATTTAATAAAAAAAGCATGAAAAAAAGTTATGATTAATTTTTGAAGTATAAAATTTGAATATTTTTTAATAATTATAATTATATATATATATATATATTCCTTTTTAGAGATGAATAATTAAAATATATAATATAATAAAAAATTATGATTATTTGCTATAATACAAAATAAAAGAAGTAATGAAAGTTAGTAGGATAGAGTGACATCTCTTACTCTTTACAGTGCTCTTGCATGTCCAATTTTTTGATGGAACTCATATCCATCGCATTCATCGTGGAAGAAGTCATTGTGTGAAACTTTTAGCAAGGGAAGGAAATTCTCCTAGTGATAATTTTGTGTTGTATTCATATCTCCCTTCCTTTATTCGGTACTAATTTTCAACTAACATTTAGGGTGTTATGTAGCTTACCTACAAATATAACAATTCTTTTATCTAATTTTATAACTTGTTGATCTGTACGATTGTAAATAGTAAATGTAAAATGGTGGATTACACAAGATATAAAATATCGACTAATCACAATCGCACAAGTTAACAAATTATGAAATTAAATATGTAATTGACTGAGTCTATAAAATTAATCATGTTAGGTGACATAGACGTTGTACCATTTAAGCTCTAATAAAAATTTCCATTTTCACCTAAAAAAACACAAAGGAAACTTTTCCAAAAAAAAGGTACATGATCTAGCCACGTCGTGAGGCAACTGGATGAGTAATGGTGTGGTGGCGAAGCAGGGGAACAGGGAGATGCGGGGAGAGAAAGCAAGGGAAGAGACAAGAGCACATGCGCGTGGGAAAGCACATGACAAAGTGTGACTCTAACCTAATGCTGGGTCCCAAATCTTTGTATGATGTATATACTGTATTTTTTTCAATTCTTCATTTTTTTTTTCAAAATTTGATTCTTGTAAGTAAGCTCAATCAATCTTTATCATCAATACACTTGTTTTCCCACACGTGCCACCACACGAGCGTGCATGATTGGAATCTCAAAATCAAAATCAAAATATTGTCGTTCATTATGTTGGGCCCGTTTGGTAATAGAGTTTGAAAATTGTTGTTTAAAAAGATGTGAAAATTGTTGTTTAAAAAGTGTTGTTAAAAAACGTGTTTTTTAGTGTTTAAAAAACAAAAAATTGTGTTTGGTATCATAGTTTAAATAACATATTTCAGCATTTAAAAAACATAAAAATTGTGTTTGGTATATGTGTTTATTTTAAAAAAAAAAGCTGCACATATGTACCACAAATTAATTTTTTAATCCGGACAAAAATCAAAAAAATGCTGAACATATCCCTTCGTTGCTCTTCATCTGAACACTCATCCCTTCTATTCCCTCACCGTATGACCAAACCCCTGCACTCCAAGCTCTCCATCGACGCCTCAGAGCATCCACGGCTCGGCTGAGCTTGACGGTCGTCGGCTGAGCTTGACGGTCGTCGGCTGAGCTTGACGGTCGTCGGTCTATGTTCGAAGATCCAGCCCGAGATCGAGCTTGAATCGCCGCCGACCCAGCACTGCCGACCCAGCACTCGAAGATCCAGGTTCGAATCTCACTTTCACCCTGTCAATGGGTTTTGGTTTTTGTTTTATGTTTTTGTTTTTCGTCACCAATCGGGAAAACCCATTTTTGCTTAGAACTTGTTTGCTGTTGAGATGGAGCTTTGGTTTACAATCCAAACATAGACGCCGTACATTGTAGAAATCTTTAAGATACTAGTCTACTTCTTGTGCTGTTGAATCAATTAGGCTGAAACCCATGAGATTCGTCATTTCTCTGTACACTCTGTTTGGTTGCCGAGAAATATTATGGACCAAAAAAGCCTAAATAAAAAAGGAAAAATTGCTAACAATTCTGCCCAATTGCTAAAAATTGCTGACAATTCATTGTTAGGTTGGGCTTTATGTTTGATTTCTGTTTATGATGTTGAATTTGGAAGTTTTATTTCTCACTTCCTGCATATACTTGTTTTGGGGTTGAGACTAATGTGTTGAAATTCTGTGTCTTTCTGAGTTCTGTGTTGGTAAAAGATGAAGAAGAAAAAGTTGAATGCCTATGTAACAAGTTTTGTTATGTAGCTGCTATAATTTGTATACATAGTTGTTATAGTTTTCCTTTGTGATGAATTGCATTTGTTTCTTTCTTTTCCCTAAAGGATATTTACTTCTTACGTGATTCTATGGAAGTTATTTTTGGTTGCAGAGCTGAGTTGTTAGTTTCTAAATTGGCCACTTCTTTAGTAGTTCTAAATTTGTTTGTGTTTGTTTTATTGTTATATTGTTTCCCTTATCATATTATTATTTATAATTCTGTTTAGAATCCTGTGTTAAACCAGTTGAGCACAGCCATCATGGGTTAGAGGATATCAATTTCTGTGTCCATCTTGTAAAATAAGTTTCTTCAAACATATAATATGGTTGCGGAGGTACATGTTCTCAAATGGTTTTTTATATCATGTCATGGACTGAGGCTTGATCTGTTAGAGTTTGTAATACTGTTTCCACAGTATCTGTGTTTGGGAGTGTTTGTTGTTTATCTCCCAGGCTTTCCCATGCATGTAAAACATCATAATGTGAAATTCTAATATTTACCAATGAAGAAGTCCCTAAGTAGTGACACTAATGTTTGTTTCGAATAGCAAATTGATGATCTTTTGGAAACTTTATTTTACTTTTACTTTTTATTTTTTGAAGATTGTTCTACTTTAATTAGAACTATAGTATTATATTATAGTTTTTGATAAATGTAAGACTAGCTATGCTCCACAGTACTAAATATTGGGCTGTGGGCAGAAGTAATGTGTTCAAAAAATTAGTTTAGCTGCAATGATAATGTTAAGATGAATAAGTTAAAACACAAGATAGGATTTGAAATAAGGAAATCTTGAACCACCATTTGTAATGTGTAAGTGAGTATGTTTGTGGCTACTTTTTGCAGATGTCGGACACAATGCATGAAGATATTGACGATGGCCTTCGGTTCCGAAATTGCAACTGTTTCTGTGGCGTAAGAGCAAGCGTAAAGATTTCGGATAAGCGAAATGAGAACCGGTACAGGCTTTTCCAATGTTGCTCAAAGGACGCATGTCGCTTTTTTCAATGGTGTATTCCCTTGAAGACACCATTGTCATATGCGGAGGATTTCCAGCAACTACAAGAAGAGCTATGTGTATTGCGAGAGGAATTGAGGGTCATGCATGACAAGGAGTTGGGAATTGATTTCAACTTTCTGGGTTTTGCTGGTTTCATTTGGAATCGGAAAAAGTTGAATTAAAACTATGACAAATCTTTGACCCTTCTATTTCATATATAGCAAAAGTATTTATAGTTTTTTTTATATAGTTTTCATAATAACCTTTCAATGTATTCAAGAATAAATACTCATGACTTGGTTTTACTTTGAAAGTTAAGAAACTAAATAGACATAATCCGTAATTGACTAGAAAAAAAAAACCATAATACTCCTAAAAAACCAAATTGAACTCCACGTTAGATTACTAAATTAATCAATTTAAGATTTCTTCACCATTTTTCTTCTATTCTATTTCTTCATAATTTATATGGTTTAGAAAAATTAAACAGGGAAAATGGTCTACCAATTTAAACACTTTTTGTACTTCTCCACGACAGTGTACAATAAAACCAATTATCTACCACACAAAAAATCTAAATGGAATCACACTTCCTGTGCTGCTTTCAAACTAGTTCCAACAACACTACAAATAAGTAACAAAAAGACAATATATATGCCAAATACTCATAAATAGCTGACAATGTCTCCTGTATAATAAAAAAAATACTACATATCTTCGAATAGCTGACAATATCCACACAAAAAACTAAAATTCCTAACCTGAATGCAACACATCACATTTTAAATATATATATATACATATATATTTAGAAATTCATACATATATATGTCCACCTCCACAAAACATATATCTTACATAAGTCCTATAGATGTCCCAAGGAAGTTAACATAATACATATTGGGCTTTCTAGCAAACATTGTTCAAAATAACATAATATAGTATTAGCCTATTCACCCCCTGCTGCCAACTAAGAGAACTAAGCATGCCCCTAGGCTATCTACACAGCACACAACAGCCTTTAAGTTCAAGCATGGTCAACCACAACCACCACTACTGCAATCCACCCCCAACAAACTCAATCCAGGCCCTTCTTCTGTCAACCGTCATAGCGAAAAAAGCAGCTTTACTCTTGGAGTTATGAAGCTCCTGCACGACCTTGCAATAGGTGACATGATCGACATCAGTGTGCTCGTTGAGAAGAGTTATAGCTGCTGTAATTGAGTGTTCAGAGTCAGCCCCTACACCAGAGTTTGCAGTGTTGGTGGACTTTTTCCCTCCCCGGTTCCTCATCTCAGTAAAACCCCATATTGCCTCAGTCATGGATTCCAAGGAGTGCCCTTTCTTCCTTTTTCCGCTGGAGGAAGACGGTTCAGCTGGCCGCTTTTCACCTTGCCTCCTGCTTTGGGCTTCACTCGGTGTGGCCAGCTCCTCCACAGAAACTGTATCACCATCAAAGTTCACATTGACATGTACCCCCTCAGACAGGAAGGCTGCATCAAGTTCTCTCTCTTCATCACTATTGGGAGCTGGTTGGGCAAATGAAATTTGGAGGAACCCCGTGGCTGTGTTTGAATTGAAAAGCATGCCCAACAAGTCATAGTGTCTCACCCCCTTTTTCTTGAACTCCTTGAACTTATGATTGACCTATTAACAACCAATAATATTGGGTTAGAGTTGTAAACATTTAAAAAGATAAGAGTTGTAAACATTTAAAAAAAGAGTGAAATGATATAGACCAAGATGAATTTGAAGCATTGAACACCAAACATAGGGTTTTCACTAGTGGTTTTTTACATATATAAAGCGTTTAAACTTTAAATTGTAATAATTTATGAAGTCTATGGATTAGAATGATAAAGTCTATGGATTAGAATGATAAATTGTAATAATTTATAAAGTCATACGCCTTCCCTACTTTAATAGCACATCGACCAAGGTTCCTATGATAAATCCTCACTAATTCCTGAGCTAGGACATTCTCAGCAATTCTCCTCCCAGGCATCAAGGCAGTTTGTGTGGAACATATCAATTTATCAAGACAACTCTTCAATTTTTTTACTAATATATTTGTAATGCATATGTATATTGTATTCCAAAGCCGAAATTGGTCTACATTCTGTCATATTAGAGGGCTTAGGGATCTTAAGAACTCAAAAGTAATTAAAGTAGCTTTTACCTCCCCAAGAAGCTTAGATGAAGAGAAAAAACTAATGAATGGCAGCAAGCACATCTCTCTGTACAATATGCCAAGCTTATTTAAAACAATTAGCTGCATATCAATTAGGTACAAGAGATTTGTCTCCATTTAGTGAGAACACGACATGCTTAATCTCTGACCATAATAGTGATTCTTTGTTCCATTTTGGAATCTCATACTGCATTATCTGAGCAACGACAACAGAGTTAACAAAACTAGTAAGGCAGTACCAAGCAGTTTCTAAAAAATACAGATATCTAGATTGCAGATTTCTTGCATATCCTCAATTTGATTCCCTTGGTCATCAAAGAGGCATTTGATTGAATTCCTAGTCACTTTCACCATCCTATGAAAAGAAGCACTATTATGGTCCCCTAAACTTAGCCAATTGATCCCAGCTTTACAATTCAAAAAAGCCTCTGCAGCACCTATAAATTTCTATGAATTCAGTTATACAAGTTTGACTGATTAAACTCCTCTGATATGACTTTCAAGAGCTTTAAATCTCTTGCACAAGATGTAGACTCCATAAATTTGATCTATCGACTGCGTGAGCACTCCTAAGGCAGGGAACAACATAATTTGATCTAATGATTTCTTCAAGGAGGTGGCAAGATAATTCTCACTAAGAATATATTAGCCATATATGTAAATACTTTACAGTATGAAAAAACACATTATTGAGAAGAAAGAAACGCAAAAGTAATTCATCCATGAATTAAAACAAATTTTGATGAATCATGATAAGTATAATAGAGCATAACCATATTTATTAATGTATATATGTGGAAGCAGTGATACCTACAGCATGCCCTATTGATGGGGGCAAAGTATCATGTAGTTTTTCTATCTTCAGGGTCTCAAGTTTACTCAACTTGTTTACCTCACCTGTCTGCAACAAAAATCTTTCCAACATCCGAAATACTGCTTCACTTATCACAGGTAACTTGCATTTCCTCAAAAGAAATTGTTTTATTCCCCAATAAATTCACTAGTAAACTAATGGCATTTTACAAAAAAATACTAATAAGATAAGTTCACTAGTACAGTAATGGCATCTTAACAACAAACTACAAATAAGATAAGTTCACTAGTACACTAATGGCATCTTAACAAAAAACTACAAATAAGATAAGTTCACTAGTACATTTATGACAAATGACATCCTTCAGCCAAAAAAACTACACTAATGACATCCTAACATAAAATTCGTAATAAGACAATCAGTACGGTCTATGTGTAATGACTTACCGCAAATGCAGCAGCCCAAGCCTCCTCACTGGCCGTCACGGTATTGGAAATGGGGTCCCATCCCATTCCTGTACGTGCGATGAGCTGGGAGAATGTCCGGTGTCTTTGTTTCAGTCGTTGATATTTTTGTGTCAGTTGTTGCTTGGTGTAATTCTTATTCGCCCGCTTGTTAAACTCGTTCATCACTGCTGTCCAAGTGCCAGACTTGAACTGGCCTTGTGGCATATTCCCTTTCGCATCCTCTTCTAATAGTATATCGATGAAGTGTTTCTCGACAGCTTTAGGCCACTTCTTCTCCTCGTCGTCAGACATCTACAAAAAATTTGATATAGTTACATAGACGCAGAGAATGGTGTAATGTGAAATGGATTAACAAACATTGGTTGCCTACTCAAACAAAGACCGCAAACAAAGACCCAAGCAGCAGGCATATAAGACAAAATTAACCCCATTTAAAGGCAAAATACTCCCTCTCTACAGGGTATAGTAATATGAGATACGAGTAGTACAAAGAATCAAAGGTATGGGGCTGCTTCATCACTAAATATTATGGAAAACAGATAGCTATAACCAAACCGAAAATTACTTGGAAGGAAAGATAAGAGGTTGACTATATTGGAAAATTATGGGGAGTAATTAACTATTAACCATCTATTCATACCCTTTCTTAGGATTGGACTCTTAACACAAAAGCACTGTAAAATTAAGAGAGAAAGAAGTAGAAGATAGAAGATTTGACATTGGAACCCTACTAGGCACTAACGCGAAGGAAAGAAACTGGGCGAGAAGAAATTAATGTGTTTGAGATGCTTGGTGAGGATAAACATTGTCACTTGAAATGAGGAAAAATAATCCCTAGGTTGATTTAAGAATGTCCTTTTTTTTAAATAATAATTAAAAGGTTCGTTGGACAGTTTTGAGAACATATGAGGTATTCAAACTTTATATATAACTTAAATGAGTTTATAAAAAATATAAATATAGATATAGTATATGAGAATGGAATCATCTTTTCTTTATATTAAAAGGCTTGCAATAATAAACCCTATTTTTCTAAGATGGTAAATTGGTATAATATAATATGATATGAAGAATACATAGAAGTGGTTGTCAAAAAAGAATATGGAAGTGAGAAACGTTTCATTTCAGTTTTGGAATTGATTAAAGCGATTGGTGGTCTCTAAGTTAAAGTCCAATGGGATAGAATTTGGGGCCGTCATAATAAAACTTTATGTCCTCCTCCTCATTATTAATGAACCCACTTCAGTTGTGATTAGACAAGCTAGTCTTCTATGTATATATTATGGCATCTCCACTACCAAGTGCACCCACTGTTTTTTACATGATGGTGAGGACATGAGGATTTGACCTTGGGTTTGTGCATGCATGTAATGTAAAAATACCTGGACTGCATAAAATCAATTGAATTCTACACCCTAAACCACTATTATGATGCAGATTATAAAATGCTTTTCAATAAATAATGGCTGTAAGTTACAGTGCTAGCATTCATCCCTAAAAATATATATTATAGTGCATACAGCAATGGTCCTGCTCGTTCTTGGAATATTAAAATTATTTTGAAGAACGTTTTGTTTAAGTATAACTACATGGTAGGTACAATTCTTTCTCACCATCCTCATTGTAATGTATAACTTGCATCTCCTCTTCAAAGATAGCATCAAACCCAAATAAGCTTTTTTAAAATTTCTTTATATGTTATGCTAGATAATGATAAATTTACAGTCTTTTTGCTATAGGCTTTTGAATATATAAGAGATCTCTAAGAGGAAGAGTTTGGGAGGGGGGGTTCAAATTTAGGGGCTGAGATGCAAAAAGTGGACGGGGGCTTCTCTATCTTGTTGTCTAATTTGGAAATTTTCTTACCATCACCACCACCACCACCAACGACAACAACATCATTCATATATATTCCCTTGAGCAGTGATAGAACTATAGTTGGAAATTTTTTTTAAATTTTTAATGTGTCTTGTGTATATATATATGTATGTCTGCATGTATGTGTGTGTTAATTTTGTTTAATTTGTTTTAAGCTCTTTTGCATTTTGACCTCTCAACAATATTAGTGCTCTTTTGCAAATGCCATAAATAATTTTATTAATTTAAAATCTGAAATAAATGTAAGAAGCTGAACAAAAAAAAAAATTTAACAATAACAAACTTTAAGCCCAAACAACACCCCAAATGAAACAGATATCAAACTTCAAAACACAAAGTTAAAAAGGATTTTGGTTTTTCAATGAGCTAGGTACGAAATTAAAATGTTGTACAAAATTAATTTGTTATTACACAGACGTACCAGGAAAGGAACTCGGTGAGGAGAGGAATCAGAGGAGGAAGCAGAGGAGCAAGCAGAGGAGGACGCAGATGCTCTCACATGCACCGGAGAGGTGGATGAGGATGGGAGTGAGGCGTCCATCTGAAAGGAAATCTACGATTTAAACAAGCCCTAACAGCAATTATTGTGAACTGATCTCAACTCAGTTGGATGTGAAACAAAGCTGAAAGAAATAATTAACCAAATTTAAAACGTTTACCTGACCAACCCGTCTGGATTGTGTGTCTATGGGTTTCCTTAGCAACAGAGCTTCGTAGGTGAGGGGTTATTGGTGAAAATCGCGTGGGATTTTGACGCGTTTGAAGCCACTGTTAGGATTAAAGGCTGGATCCGTGAGGGGTGAGGTGGGTGATACTTATTGAGGTGGGTTTGTGTGATTTCTTTTGTATATTTGGGTTTGGTTATTTTCGGATGAGAGTACAGCGAGGTCTGCTTGAGAGTAATCACGATTAGATTAGTTCTGAACACCCAAGTACAGAGAGCCGGAGTAATTGCTGGTTGGGTGAGATTTATGAGAGGTGGGTGAGGTCTGGTTGAGAGTAATGAGAGGTGGGTGGGTGAGGTCTGAGACATGAGGGAGAACCAGAGAAGAGAGGAGAGATGCGATAGAGGAGAGGAGACAAAATTCCAAAAAAAGCTGATCAGCAGTCAGGAAAAAGTTGACTAAAAACAAAACACTGAGTTCAATTTTATTACCGTTGTGCCATCCAAAACGTCTGTTTATTGTTTAAAATGTGAGCCGAGCATGTTTCAAAAAGTGTTGCTCAAACAGCAGTTTTTGAGCAACTATTTTCAAATAGCACTATTTTAAACTCTGCCACCAAACATGTTGTTTCAAATTTTAAACACTAGTGTTCAGTGTTTAAACACTGAACACTAGTGTTCAAACTCAGCAACCAAACGGCCTCTTAGTTAGTCAACTATGAGTAATAGACATAGTTGATATAGACCCGTTTACTAACTGTCGATAATTTATCACTTATGAACAATAATTTATGAAATTTATTAAGAAAAATGTTCTGTTTGTAATGTTACTCTTTATAATAATGCCCCATCACCTTTTATGTGTGTGTGGCCTCATTTCAATCACATCATATTCTAGTATATTAAATGATTGTTATTCTTTTCACCTATGTTTTATCCTTAACATCCAACTCCAAGCGACAAAAATCTTACTGAGTATCCCCATGATTAAAATTGTAGATAATCATCCCAAAGATGCCTGTACGAGTTGCTTTTATTATTATTCTTTGCCCCGTTAGAATTTTGATTTGTTACTTACAAAAACGCGTTGTGTTCATTTGTGACTTTAATTTTAAAAACCTAACTTATGATACTTTTTTTATGTTTCAATCTAATAAATAATAGGTTGTGGGTTCTAATTAGCTCAACTGGTAAAGTCTCTGATGGTTGTATAACAGATCTGAGGTTTAATCCCCGCCTATACCAAAAACTGATTAGTGTCTTGGTCTGATGACAAAAAACTATCATCAGGAGCGGTTACCATAGGTTGAAATTCTCAAAAAAAAAAAAAATTAATAATAATAGGTTGTACATGTTAATAGTATTGTGGAGATAGTAAATTCAAATAAAATAATTTTTATATTTAAATACATAAATTTGCATGTAAATATAAATGAAGATGACACAAAATTAGGGTATAATGAAAAATTTAGAAAGATATGTGGTATGAAATTAAAGTGTAATAAAAAGGATACTTGACACAAAATTAAGATACAGTTAGGAACTATTTTTAGAAATATTTTATAGGAAAATGATAAAATAATTAATTTTTATGATAATTTTTTATATTTATCATAAAAGTGGTGTTAAAACATTTTTAATATAATTTATTAACAATTGTCATAAGTACACCCGTTAACATTACCCATATGTGATATGGATTCTTATATATCAAGTTGAGTTCAGTCATCAAGTGAGAGTGAGCTATTCAGAATTGAGAATATCCTAATTGCTTTTTTGACTTCTTATCCCTGGGTATATATAACTAGCTTTTACTTATTGAGAATATCCTAATCGGTGAACTTCCTTATTTTCCCTGCACTCTCTAGATTTGCTAATTGTTCAAAAAAAAAAAATTTTGGTTCAAGAATATATAACTAACTTCTGCTTATTGAAATTTAAAGTAAATTTGAAAATTGAAAAATCACAGAAAATGACAATAGAGGTACAACATTGGCTCGATGACTAATGCAAAATTTCAACCTAATTATGTACAAGGACAAAATATAACAAAATTATAGATGCATAAATTTCTAGTGTTATGCAGGTTTTTTTTTCCCTACTAGTATTTATACAAGCTCTTGAAATCACAACCTAGTTCAAAATTTTATACTGATATGTTAAAATAGGAAAGTAGAGAAAAGAAACTGAAAGCTAAAAAAAATGATTAACTGAGAGCTTGAGAGAAAAACTTGAAAGCTTACCACTTGAGTTAACAACCAACAAGCAGTGCAATTATGTTATATCTTGAGTCCTTTATATACCTATTACACCACTATTAGTTAGTGTAGCAAGTGCAAAACATGTGCTTGTCGTGAAAGAGTAGTGATTAACGTCTAGATTTTATTTGTATCACAAAACAAAAATATAAATCATTTGATTTTTAAAGTATATAGAGATTTATATTAATCAAAAGAGATATTAATTTTAAGAATTTTGATAATTATGTCATAAAAAATTAATCTCATTCATATAAGAATTTTAATTAACCACAAAGTTAGGGTAGCTATTTAATATATAAACATTTATTCTTTATAATAGTTTTTTAGTACCTATGTGCTAAAGGCAATATTTCCACTGATTAAAAACTTTTAAGAATAATAACGAATGTCATCATCTTCCAACAATAAATAACTGAGTTTTGTTAAAAAAATTAATAAATAAATAAATAAAAAAAGATAACAAAAAGGCACGTGTCATCAAATTTTTCATTAGATAAATTATAAGTTTCGAAAATTTAAACCTAGAAAATCAATGTTATTTAAATAAAAAAAATAAAATATCTTATATCATCATTCCAACTTTCTAATAATTACTACCATCTAAAACTCAAAATACATGAAGAAAATTTTTAGGATGCTAAAATTTAGTAGGAGTATTTTAGACATTACATAAAAAATATTTTAAGAATCATAAGTTTTCATTAGGATTTAACTGAGAGAATAACAATATGACATATTTACTCTTTTCCAAAATATTAAGAGAAAAATTGTTTGATTTTAAAGTTTAAAAAAGAATTGTAAACTATCCCAAACATAAAGGTTGAAAAGTGTTTTTATCCAAAGTTTTTGTTTTTGTTTTTATGTGTAAAACTATGTGTTTTTACTTAAAATAGTACGCAAAAAGAAAAAGTCAGCCCGAGAAAATTGTATTGAAACAGTGAATTTTTGCTCAACAAAGCTAACTAAATCAACAACAAATTTCTAAAAACACAACAAAACGTTATGTCTACCACATTTTCACAAAAATTGATAGCTTAGCAATTTTGAAAATATTGTGACGATAACAAGATGTCTTAATATTTTCACAAAAAAAATGTTATGTCTACCACATTTTCACATCAAACCATGAGTGGTAGGTTGTTAGAGGTTGTCATTAGTGAGCAAAAAAGTAGTTTCATTTGTAACTTTAAATTAGAACCAATAACAATTTGTCACATAAAATTTGTTATGGAAAGTATTGTGAAAAATATTATAGGTGTAACACTTCTTTTTTCATAATACCTTTATTTTTAATTGTAGTTGGTTCCAGTATGATATTTTATTATTTTATTTTGGCCTATAAGGAATCAACACCTCAACAATTGTGAAAATATTGTACCAATTTGTTATGTTAATATTTATTATAATGTGAAATAGTGCGAATTGGACAAACAAAAAATAATGTAGCAAATCTACTACAACGATACAATGAAAATTGAACAAACCAAAACTACTGTAGTGAAGCTACCATAACTTTTCCTATTCTCTCTTTTTATACATAGATTTGACCCATAAAGAATTGACACATACATCACAACATTTTTACAATATCTTTATGTATTCATTGTACTTACAATGTGAATTTATATTGCGAACACATAAAATTGGCAAATTTTGTACACATTTGCAAAATTTATATAATATTTACCTTTTTTTTTTTTGCAATTGTGCATAATATTTGCTACTTTTTTGTATGTGTACGACGTAAACTTACAAAGTAAACACAAAAAAATCCTTTAAAAAAAATAAAATAAAAAACTCAAACTAAACTGGGGTACTTGGAAGAGAAAAAAAAAAAATGTAACAAACAAAAACTCCAAATATAATTTAGAAAACAATCCAAACTAGCCATAAATATTTGTGAAATTTGATGCGAAAAAAGTTATGCAAGCAGCATTTGCTTTATTGTAATTCAAGCAAATATAAACTTGCCGTGTATTACTTTCTCGGAAAGTTTTAATCAATTAGAAAGTGCCACACACTTGAAGTACGAGTGCATCTCTGTAAACTGCAAAAAGTTAAAAAAATAATAATAATAAAATAATAATCCAATACTTTCGGTGCAGTGTTTCTCATCTCATATAAATGGCAATAATGGTTAGATGAAGGACTTAAGATCGAATCTCATCTATAACAAAAATGAAACTAAATATCTTAACATAATGATAAAGAATGCCACCTTCCCTTATTCACTATCTACCTATTAAAAAAAAAAGATCATATAAGAGCGAATACTAGAGATTAAAATACATATCATATCTATTGAATATTATACACACAAAACCACCAGCACGTGAGTGAACATGGGGCATCATACACACACACACTAGCCTCATCACATAATCTCTCTCTTTTTTTTTTTTTTTTTTTTTTGAGTTTAATATAATTTTTCAATTTGAATTTATCTATTGTTAGTGAGATTACATAAGAAGGAAATTTTAAGAAACTAAAATTTAGAATTTGAAAAGGAGTAAACCATTGGGTTTAGTGTCAGTTAGTTTTTAGGAAAAAAATATATCATACATGCGTGAGATATATTTAAATAGAGAGTGTACTAATTTTTAGGAAAAAGAGTTTCTCTGATATTTTTTTTGAATTACAATTTTAACCTTTTTTTTTTTTAAGATAAGGATTATCTAATTAGATTGAAGATATTTTTGACATTTTTTGAAACCATAAATAATTTTTTGAATCCTCTTTATATATATATATATATATATATATATGGTGCATTTTTTCTTTATATGTCTCTTTAATCACTTGTAGATTCTTGATTGATAACATTAAATGAATTCTTTTAATATAATTTCTCTTTCCTTTGAACTTTTGCTAGGGGTGTCAATGTTCGACCCAACCCATGAACACAACATGAAAGCGACACGATAAGAAACGTGTTGATGGGCTTAATGGGCTTGATGGGCTAGGGGTTTTTTCGGATTAAGGTTGGACCTTAATGGGCTTGGGTCATAAACAAGTTGACATGAAAGCGACACGATAAGAAACGTGTCATAAGCGGGTCAACCCGCATAACTCGCAATAGACACGTTTGACACGTCAATTTATTCGTGTTAACTCGAAATGACCCACTTAACACAACCCATTTAACTCATATAACAAATAAATATTTATTTTATTTTAGATTTGTCAAATACTTTTTATATCCAACGTATATTTTAAATTTAAAAAGAAAACTGAGTAATTACAAAAATTTACAAGGGATATAATTGGAAATTGAAACTTTACCGACCCTAGAACTACTAATACTTTTTTTTTTTTTTTGCATAGAACTTGCACAAATGAAATTGAATGAGCTTGTGGAAGATGTTATGAATTTGGACATCAACAAAGAGTCTATGGATGATAATCATGGTCATAGTCAAAATTAGTCTACCATTTACTCAAATTCTTTCAATATTGATACTTGGCATTTGACGAGTTCCAAGGATATTATATTTTTGTTGAACTATGTTATTTTATTTTTGTTAAACTTAGTTATTTTGAATTTGGGTTGAAGTATATGCACTTCTTTTAGAGTGTAAAGAATTTATTTTTAGATGAATGTTATATTTTTGTTGAATTATATTATTTTGAATGTGAGTTGAAGACTTAAAGTGTATGCACTGCTTTTTGGGATGTAAAAAATTTATTTCTAGATGGATGTTATATTTAATATTATGCAGGTTGAAATGAGTTGTATTACATTCGTGTCAACTCAATATGACTCGTTTATTAAGCATGTCAAATGGGTTGAGTTAGGTCAACCCGCCATATTAACAGGTCGGGTTAGGGTTGAAAGATCACGACACGATTATTAAATGGGTCGGGTTAGAGTTGAGTCATTTAGTCGAATACCCATACCTTAACACGACACGAACCCAACATGCTAACCAGAATTGACACCCCTAACTTTTGCCATGTTGTTGGGAAATTAATGTTTTGAAATAGTTAAATTGCAAAAGAAATAGAACAATATCTTTGACTATCTTCCAAACATATATATATGTCGAAAACACTATTTTGGTCCCTACATTTTAGGATCACAATTAATTTGATCCCTACATTTTGGTAACAGTCAATTTAATCTCTATTATTTTTAACTAAAAATCAATTTGGTTCCTACCGTTAACTCACTAACAGAAAATTCCTACGTGGCTAATAGGTTTTTAGTTGGCACACTTATTGTTTATGTGGCTACTAAAATAATAATAAAAATTTTATTGGACATTTAAAAAAATGTCACATCATATTCAAATGGATGAAACTCAATATTTTTAAAAGAATATTTTTTCGGTAGTCCAATTCTGAATCAATTTAATTCATTTTTCTTTCTCTTTTTAGTTTAATTTCTCAAAAAATTTCATTTAAAATTGAAATTGTTCTCCACCATTTTATGTGTACAGAAGTACAGATTCAAAATTGTTGAAGGGGTGGACTTTGGACTCCTTTGATCTTTATCCATTAAATCTTAATCTGATTGAAGAGCAAACAAGTAAGAAAAGGAAAAAAAAAAAACATTTGCCGCACCCGTTTCACAAAATTATCAATCATTACACAAATTCAAACACACCCACCTGTAGAGCCAAAAACTAAAACAAAAGCCAGAAATCTTAAAAACTCAAACAAAAAGTAGAGCCAAAAAGCTTTGTACCTAAAAACAAAACCTCTCCACTTGCAATCTCAAACTCAAAACACTTTACAAAACCCAGAAATCCAAGACACTACCATCGTTGTTGAGGAGGTTCACCACCATCTCCTGATCTCACTTTCTCTCTCATTTGACTCTCGTATCTATGGTGGTGAAACGAAGACGATGTCTATGGCACCGGATTCCCACCTTACTCACATATTCAATTCATGGTGATGTGTAACAACTTGATTGAGTTTTAGGACAGCTTTATTTCTTTTGATTTTTTAGACTACAATTTGATTAATGAACCAATTAAATTAGACTAAAAAACCTATAAGAAAACTAACAAATAGAAAATGCTTATAAAACGTAATTTTAGGAGCAAAAATTATCATTTGCAAAACTTTCAACTTTGGTAAAAGGGATACAAATTGCAAAACGAAAAAAATAAAAAATAAAACCCTTCTATTAAATTCATAATAAATTGTTATTAAATCGTTTTTTATTAAAGTGGGAGTTAAAATTATCAAAAATTTCCTATTTCCCACATAATTCCTCAAGATTAAAAATAGTTTTTTTTAATATATATATTTTTTATATTTAAGAAAAATGATGAGTTTAGATTAAAAATAAACATTTATCTATTACTTATATTTTTTAGTTTTATTTTAAAAAAATTATCTATCCCTTAAAAAAAAATATTATTTAAGAAAAATGATGAGTTTATTTTCTATTTTTAAAGAGAAACATTTAATTCTCTCACTTTTCCATCATAGACTTTTATCCTTATGCTTTTTCACCCTACCAAAACGATTAAAATCGTGGAAATGATGAAGCCCACATCCCAGATTGAAATGTCAAGGTGGTTGTCAATTGTTAATCACATTAAATCAAGAACGTAAGAGCATCCACAACAGTGGATGTAAAATTTTAACTGTTTAGCTACACAAAAAATCACTTTATCTATTTTACCTACACACATGCTATAGCAGTGGATTTATTTTAACTTTTAACACAATAAAATAATATAAACATCACAATAAAATAATATAATCACTACAATAAAATAATATATCCCACCATCAGATACAACCACAACCACACCCACAAACACCATCACCACCACCACCACCACCACCAGTCCACAACAGGAAAAAAAAAAAAAAAAAAAAAAAAACCCAAATCTCCAATCTTTTTCCTCACAACCACAGCCACAACCACAACCACCACCACCACCACCACCACCACCACCAGTCCATAGCAGGAGAAAAAAAAAAAACCCAAATCTCCGATCAACGGCATGAAAGAACCAATATCCACAAGCAAGCACTCCGATCAGCGGCGAGCTCCATGGGTTTCCCAGTCAGGCACTTCGATCGACGACGAGTTTCGTGGGTCGATGATCAAAGTTGGGAGAGTGAGACCGGGCCGATGACGTTGACAATGGTCCGGTTGGCGACGTTGAGAGAGTGAGCTTGAGAGGCTTGGGATGAGAGATGACAGTGAACGAGAGAGAGTGAATGAGACCGGATTTGATAAAATGAAAAAAAAGAAAAAAAAAGAAAGAAGCAAGTTGTATCGTACCGAAGTGAGCTTGACGATGGTGACGATGTTGAGAGAGTGGAGCTTGAGAGGAATGAGAGATGAACGAGAGAGAGAGAGTGAGAATGAGAGTGAATGAATGACCAGATTTGATAAAATGAATAAAAAAATAGAAACAATGAGGTCCAGCTGAATAAAATATATATATTTCTTTTGCTTCAAGCTACCGTGCACATCTATAGATAGATGTGCACTGTAGCAATTCATCTATATTTTTTTGCCATTGCTCCACTGCTGGAGCATCATTTTAGGGATAGTGGAGCTAAAATATAACATTATAGCATTATATCTCCACTGCTACAAATGCTCTTAGTATATGGCCCTGGGACAAAAGCAAAGTAGAAATTGGCTGCAACATTGGCCATGAAAGCATTAAAATCAAGAACATGGCGTTTATCAGTAATAATCCAAACGAAAAACCACCCAGAAATTCAACATTTGTATGGAGATAGTCAGTTGGCAGTAGTTTCTTGTAAAGGCATATTTTTACCTTAAGGCAAAGCAAGACCATCCAAGATTTTACCATTTTTCAAACGACCAATCGATTATTTGCCAAAATTTTTAAAAGCACAATATCCCTAAAACTGTACTGATAAGTAATAAGATCTTCCATACCTATATACAGTTGTACATAGTGATTTTATAGTAGTTTCAAGGTTCCTTTACTTTGAAGGAGGTAGTTTTATCTTAAGGGATTTTATGGCGCCCTTAACTTGATGATATATCTTTGGTAATAACATTAGTACACAAGTGTACAGCAAATATACATGACAGGATGATTTCCTGGAAAACCTAGAGTCAGTTCTTTACAAATCGACTACCTGGCTGAGACAGTTTAAATATATGAAGAGGGAATACAAAAAACCAAGACAAAACCATCTACTTATATAGACCGGAGAGAGGATAAATTAAAGAGATGCCTTTGTCTGGTCAATTACATCGGACCTGCAGCAATTTCAGTTTCCTATGGGTTCCGTGCATTCCTGAAATATTAAGTAAAAATATTACTAGTTAAGAGAGATAACTGTACTTTTATATACTGCAAATGCTTGGATGTTGAACAAATTTGTAATAATCTCCATGAATCATGATACAAAAGTAGCCTTGCTAAAACTATCAACCGTAAACCTTTACCACAGCCATGGATGTGACAAAAATGCAATGTAACCGCATCCCTAAAGCAGGTGCAGGAGACATGGAAAGAAGATATAGCCATATAGAGCTAATATAACATATGATAAACATTTTTTATAATTAATCACATTACATAGATTAACGTCTACAAGACAAATTTCCTATTCCTTGCCATGCTGAAAAGAATATCAGTGATACCACAAAAGTTTGGGCACCGCCGGGGGGGGGGGGGGGGGGGGGGGGGGGGGGTGGTTGGGGTGGATGAAGACTCCAACAGTATGGAGCACCAAAATGGCGTTCACACATTTCACATTGCCCATATTTGTATTTTACTTCATTTGTAGATTTTGAAGTGTCTTACTGTAATTCTGGTTAAAACTAAAAAAGAAAAAGGAGATGCTGTGTGTGAAATATTCATCTTCATTGGATATTTTGGTAGTAGCCATGTGCGCACACCTGTACTAAGTGCTTTATTTAAAGTTACTATACGTAATATATTTTGTTTATAAGCAATATATTATAAAGCATAAAAAGGGGCAAAACCCTATCACACAAGATCCACAAGAGAAACACCCAGAAGGAACATATAGCCTCTAATATTTAGAAGATCAATAAAGTCACTGCAGATTTACACCAAGTTAAGAACTTTACCTTGCAGAAGTCAAATGAGAACTATTTACAGCCCCCCTAGGAGTACTTATATGCCACATACTCTGATCATGCTCCTTGCTGACATGTATAGCAGCAACTTCTCTTCGCATCTTTTTAGCCTCAACTTCCATTGCTTTGTTCAATGTATCAACCTACTTTGCCAACATCGGCTTCATTTTGCATTAGAAGAAACAGATTAGATTAGGAGCATAAATGGGGGTTAGAACAGGCTGCAAAATTGGATCAGTATGCAGTCCAACCTCAATTGCATCATCCTTGTCCTTGAGTGTCTGATCTCTCTCATTGCAAGCTTTTCTCAGAGACAACCTCTTTTTGTAGCATATCATACAGCATTCCAGAAACATAATCTTCATGTTCTGGTTTGGTGTTTCCAATTGGAGTTCCATTTGCACTCTCCATGTGAGTACCATTTGTTTTGCTAATCAGGTTTTGATCACAGGTATTGGTGGGCACATTATCTTTCCCACTTGCATCTGGTATCAGCTTATCTCTATCCAGTGATCTACTACCACCATCAAATGATCTCGTTGAGATATTATTATGCTTTAATAATGTGCTAGCACTGTTTGATCTGAGAAGCCCATAGTGTGAATTTGAAGTTCTCTTTGATAGATACCCATTGGAGGATGACTTTGAGAAATTCGCTGCTCCACCAAGAGACTGACGCCTTGAAGATCCATTGCTTATGGTTCTACCTTCTGAGGCAATGCGAGAGTTACCATTAGATGTTTTAAGCCTTTCCTCCAAAACCTTGAATCACATTTGGTATTTTTCCTAAGAAATCAAGTAATAAATGAACAATCAAGAAATGAATATTCAGCAAGTAACAAAAGCATGGAATGAAGTTAAATAGATTAGCTTACACACTTTAAGCTGTGCTTCTGCCTTTGTGGTGTGCTCAGCTACTGCCAGTTTATCACAAAGCTGTTGCATTTCTCTAAAAATATATGTAAAACTATATTTAGTCTTCACAATACCTTATAATTTATTGTACTTCAAAACAACAATATTCGGCTTTCCATAGCAACTATGTATTTTGAAACACTATACTCCATATTGGTCTAACTATGTCACCCAGTCTTATTCTGATAACAGCCTGTTTAACATCCTGGTTTCTATTTTATAGTTGGCACTAAAAACCAAAATTAAACATAACAGACAAGGATAGACTGTAGTATGCCTCTTTCTTCCATGCATCATGAAACAATCCTAGCTCGCTTACAATTATTAGATGATAAACCCAGCACACTACAAGAAGACTACGTTTTAATGTTAATTCAAAAACTTCCTATTCCAGGATTATTTGATCAATCAATCAATGTATAAATAAACATATTAATTGAGTACAAACTAACAGCAGAACCAACTGTTTCAAGCATATCCGTAGCAGAAACATCCATTAGAGAGTGACTTCCAGCAATGATACTTGCTCAGTATTCAGGGTATTCTTTGAAGAAATGAACTTTGAAGAACATGATAAAGAGGCATTGAATGGGTAACATGCCTGAAAAAATTTTCTTTCCTCAAGCCATTGCTTAACAGGCATCACTTTGTCATTGGCATCTTTCCACTCATTTGCAACTACAGTGGCAACACGATTTGCAGTAACCTTCGCACGAGCTACTTCCCGTTCTAAAGTTTTTCTCTTCTCCTATTCAAGCTTGAAGATTAGAAGCAATTTGGAGGATTTCTAACACATTCAAAATGACTACCAGTTGTTTTGTAGAACTGAAAATTCCAAAGGTAACAGTCATTACATTCATCTCTTGCACTTTTCTTTGATAATCACGCACAGCATTGGCAGCAGCAGCACCAGTCAAAACAGCATCCTCAAGCTCACGAACAGTTTGGGTTAGCTTTTCAACCTCTGCAACCTTCTGCCAATGCATTTTGTCCAGGATTTTGTTCTCCCCCTGATTAGTGAACAAGACATTTCAAACCAAACTATGTCAGTTCTTTACAAAAGTTTAATTCAAAATAACAAAAGTTTATGATCGGCTGTTCAACTTTAAAGTATGAGAAACATGACAAAAATTGGAACAAAAATCCAGGGTTAAACTACAAAATAACAGTCATTTAAACTTCATGACAATTTTTACCATAATATCTTATGCTGTGGATACTGTTTGGGCTCCAAGCCTATTCCTGGCCTCTTCAATGATGGTTAGCTTAATTCCCTTACCTTTGGGAAGGGATACCCATGGTTTTGTCCCCTTGCCAATAGTGAACACATTGCCCAAACGAGTTGCAAATTCATGCCCCATGGCATCCTGAGTATGGACAGTCTCAAAAGTCCGCTTACGCTTCTCCCTGTTCATGATGTCTCCAACTCGTCCTCTGTTCCTTCCACCTGTCACCATGACTACATTCCCAACATCGAACTTGACGAACTCAGTGATCTTTTGGCTCGCCAGGTCCAGCTTGATTGTGTCGTTGGCCTTGATTAAAGGGTCCAGGTAGCGGATGGTTCATCTATCAAAGGTGTTCAGGCATGGGATGCTTTTTTGCCCAAACTGCACAGAGCAAACTTTGCATAGCTTAAACTGCAAAAGCACAATTAAAATGTCATAATGGTACAGTTAAAGGATTTATAACCAAAAAAAAAGGAAACATTAATTATTCCACAGTAATATGTGTTATAACAATCTATTTGTTCTATGACTTTGGACTACAAACTATACATAGCCACAAGTCACTATAAAATTGTTTACCATGTGTTTGCAAACCTTACAAGTTACGAGCACAAAAACACTACAAAAGCAAAATAAAAGCGAGGGTTTAGAGGTTAAAATACAAAATAATTCCCTACAATTTGGCACCACAACTGAGAATATGATTCGGTTTCTACTAATTTCACCTGGGATATACAATGTTATGATATTTCTTCAAATAAAAGCATACGAGGCATGACACTTCCATACGCTGACAAGTCCTTAAAATAAATCATTCTTAATTAGAATAGACTAAATTTACTCACTCTAATGACTTAAATCATATCATTCCTATAGAAAGATAGCAGAAAATATACTTAAGAGTATTGAACAGAATTACCTTTGCCTCTTCATCCCTGATTGAGTGGAGACAGAATCAACCCTTGGTGTCACGGAGGAGATAGAAGTTTTCATTCGTTTTGGGGATTGATACAACGTCAGTCAGAAAAAAGTAAATACCAAACCAATAAGAACAATGGAATATATATTACGACTAATATTACTCAACTACTAAAATGGAAGGAAGTGAACCTTACTGCCTCAAACCATTAAATTTTGTAATTCTGGTAAAAGAGAATTGCTAATTGCCATGAACTATTTTTTCATGTTGCAGTAGCAACATTTTTTGTGTGAGGTTATCCATTATATCCATCCAAATCATATCATTTTGCTTAGCATTTCCTTTTACCATTTATTAAATGGTAACTTTGCCTAACTATGACTTGCAAAACTAGCGAGGATATTGATTCAATATCCTTTTTATAATCGGTAAATTCAATATCCACTTTTTGTGAGAACTTAAATGAAAATAATACGCATAATAAGCAAACAAACACAAATCAGAATATTAGAACAATAATTCACGTAAGAGTTGATGCCATACCCATGAAACTTGTAGGATAGGTTTCATCTATCCTGACCTTTCCATCAACAAGGCCATGGCATTGCATTAAAATGGCAATGACTTCATGGTATGTGAGAGCATACTTCAACCTGTTTGCAAGATAAGGATCAATGGTGTAGGCACTCCCTCGATTTGCAAGATCCAAAAGAAAACTTAACTAATTTATATAAGAATGACTTCCACATAAGCTAACTTCCAACTTGATCTCAATCAAAATAGCTTGAAAGATGCTCGTGCATCAGAAAAGAACCCCTCTCAACACATAAAGGGTCAATGCAAAGCCTTTAGATCCCAATATTCTTCAAGGACATCAAGCTGTACAGGCCCACCAAAAAGAGTTTGAAAACTTCAGTAATCTTCAGTTCAGCAGATCGTGGATTGAAGAATACCTTATCATAAGAATGTCTTGCCATATGATCTTTATAATGGTCTCGAACATTCCTAAGATAATGCAATAGATCTACTGCCCGATCTCCATAAGTGTTGAAATTGTACATGCTCCCAAGGGGAAATTAATAGGAATGTTATTTCTCCAACCCGATACAGTAATGTTTTCAAGTCCATTTTTCATATGTCTATACACATAAAAAGTTCGACCAGCATTCACATAATACATCCAAACATGCTCAGGGTAACTAAATCTTGACTTCCAATGCCACAAAGATGGGTGATTAACAATAAGTTTCCAATTGTGGGAACTCAAATCATCTAGTCAAGAAGGTTGTGAAGATTTATGTCCTTTTGAAACAACATACTTTCTAACTTTAGGTCAACTTAAGAAAACTAGAAAGGAGACAGCAATTTAGGTTCAGAATTATATGGAGGAATTTCAAAGAGCAAATTGTGGTGGTTATTGATTTACATTTATTATGAATGTGATCAAATTAATGTTCCTTGTTAGACTGTTACTGTTAGTAGACAATATTAAATAGGGGAATGGTTTTAATATTCTTAAAAATTTATTCCTTTCTGCTCTCAAATGGATTGTGTATTGATTTTTTATATTTTAGTTTATGATTAACTATAAGTTTATGTTAGGAACTTGAATTTTTAAAAATGATTTGAGCTTATTTAGTATTAATGCTAGGTGATTGAAATTTTGGTTTGATCTTTGATGAGGTAGCAGCGACCATTGGGGTAGGGAAGAAACAGAATATGGAGAAAGTGGGACAATTAGAACCAACTCCCAAGATTAGACTTAAATGTAGTAATCTTTATCATTTGAATCAGGGGCTTCTAATAATTGATGAAATTATAATTTGCAGTCTAATGTGCATAGCCACAACAATTATGTTATTTCCAGACATAGATTTGAATGACTGTTCTCAATTATAATAAATAAGAGATGACGGTGAAATAGTGGTTGGAGAAGAGAAAAAAGAAAAAGAAAAAGGAAAATAATTGAGATGATGAATATGGAAAATGGAAGGTATATCACCAGAGGAGGAGGCAAGACAAATTATACAGGGCATACTCCATGCAGTTTGTGAGTTTCACTCTCATGGTTCTTCTCATGGATTTTTGTACCATCCTGAAAATTTTGCAATCCAAGATAAAGACTTAGTGATTGAAGGTGATCACAAGAAGGCTCCCACATAAAGAAGAGTACTCTTTTTGTAATTATCTCCAATTATTAAGTCTTTATCTTGGATTACAAAATTTTCAAGATGATACAAAAATCCATGAGAAGAAACATGAGAGTGAAGCTCACAAACCACATGAAGTATGCCCTGTATAATTTGTCTAGCCTCCTCCTTTAGGCAATATACCTTTCATTTCCCATATTCATCATCCCAATTATCTTCCTTTTTCTTTTTTCTCTTCTCCAACCATTGTTTCAACATTATTTCGTATTTATTATGATTGAGAACAAAATGCCATTTGGATTTATGTTTGAAAATAACCTGATTACTGTGATTGTGCACATTCGACTGCAAATTATAGTTTCATCCATTATCACAAGCCCCTCATTCAAATGATGCATAAGGATGACTACATTTAAGTCTAATCTTGGGAGTTGATTCTAATTGTCCCACTTTCTCCATTTTCTGTTTATTTCCCTTACCCAATGGTCACTGCTACCTCAAATCAAACCAAACTTTCAATCACCAAGTATTAATACTAAACAAGTTCAGATAACTTTTAGAAATTCAAGTTCCTAACATAAACTCAATAGTTAATTATGAACTACAGCATAAAAAATCAATACCCAATCCATTTGAGGGCAAAAAAGAATAACTTTTTAAGAATATTCAAGCTATTCTCCTATTTAATTTTGAGTTTCCACGATTGGAAACTTATTGTTAACCACCCATCTTTGTGGCATTGGGAGTCAAGATTTAGTTACCTTTAACATGTTTGGATGTATTATGTGAATGCTAGTTAAGATTCGTATAAACATATAAAAAATGGACTTGAAAACATTACTGTATCGGATTGGAGAAATAACATTCCAATTAATTCCCCTTGGGAACGTGTACAATTTCAACACTTATGGAGACCAGGCAGTAGATCTATTGCATTATCTTAGGAATGTTCGAGACCATTGTAAAGATTATATGGCAAGACATTCTTATGATAAGATATTCTTCAACCCACAATTTGTTGAACTGAAGATTACTGAAGTTTCTGAACTCTTTTTGGTGGATTTGTACAGCTTGATATCCCTAAAGAATATTGAGATCTAAAGGCTTTGCATTGGTCCTTTTATGTGTTGAGAGGTGTTCTTTTCTAATGCAGGAGCATTTTTCAAGTTGTTTTGATTAAAATCAAGCAAACAATTAGCTTATGTGGGAGCCATTCTTATCTAAATTAGTTAAGTCTTCTTCTTGACCTCATAGATTGAGGTTAGCTTATGTGAGATCAAGCTAGCAAGTTGCTTCTATGTAATTTTTAACCTGAAGCACATCTACACAAGTGTTTTTTTTTTTTTTTTTTTTTGAGTGGGTAATCTTTTTGAAAAATTGTAAAACATATAGAGTGAGACGAGTAGGACAATCAGCAAGAAAATAGTTCATGAACTTAATTTGTAACAATAATTTTTAGGGATGAGATAAGAGTAAGTTACAAAATTCTATGGATAGTGACAGCAAAATCATTCTTATTATGTTATAAGAACATTCTGCAGCCATTTTTTTGTCTCAACTTGTAGCTGAAGGGATGTGCACGGTTCGGTCGGTTTGATTTTTTTCCATATTTACCATTGAACCGATAGGAATCGATTTTCTCATAATTGGAACCAATGCACACCGCCTAGGGTTGGCTTTCCAACCTATAGTGGTGCAATTTTTTGCGGTTGATTTAATCAGTTTGGTTGGTTTGAAATATTAAAAAAACTGATTTTTTTTTTTTTTAATAATTTAAAAATTGGGCTTTCAAGCCTAATATCAATACACAACCTGTTCAAGATTTCAAGCAAAATGTAATGCAAATAAAATAGATTACAGGCAGAATGTAAACAACTAAAATCAGAATGTAATGCAAATAAAATTGATATCGATTTCCATGTAAAAAAAAAAAAGTTTTTTGGCCAAGAAATGCTTTACAAAGAATTTATACTACAACACATAAACAGAAGCCAATGCATAATAGGTAATACGGCAGTACCACACACAGGGCCAAGCCCAAGATTGTTTGAGGCCTAAGGCAAGAATTTTATAAGGGCCTTTATACATTTAAATATCACTTAAATAATATTTATTTATTTTTATTTAATTTCAAATCCATTATTAATTCTTACTTATTAATATGACTAATTCACCCAAAGTGAGCTAATGTTAATTACTATATAGGTTTTACAAATTGGCATATCACCAATAAAAGAAAAGTTATTCAAATATTCATTTTATTATATTATTTAAGTAACACATATCATATTCCCGTCACATTAGTTTGTAAATTTTTTTTACCTAAAATTTGCATTGGCTTTAGCATTTTTCATACACAGTTTTTTTTTTTGTGTGTGTGTGTGTGGAGAAAATGCTAAACTTATTACAAATTTTACTACAAAAACCTTACAAACTAATGTGACAATGAGGTGGCACTTCAACAAAATAAAAAATGAGTATTGAATTACTTCATTGGTGACATATCAATTTGTAGGACCTATTTTTTTTTTTTTGGATAAGTATATCAATTTGTAGGACCAATATATTAAAACTTATAATATACTAGCATAAATCTAATATTTAAGGCCTTCTAAAGATTGGGATAAAATATACACCTAACTCACACTTTTTCTTTAATTAAAAAAAAAAAAAAAAAAAAAAAAAACTTACCGCCCAATATTTGGGGGCCTTCTTATGTCAGGGGGACTTAGGCCATGGCCTAAATGGCCTAGGCCTAGGGCCGGCCCTGACCACACACACAGTAGCACTAAAGTAGCTCAAAATCCCCAAGTCAAAAAATATAAAAATAAAAATACTGAAAAAATACAAAGCAATATTTTGAATCATTAGTGATTATTGTTCATTGTTCAGAGATTACCTCTTTCTCGGTGAATGATTGAAGAGTGAAAACTCTCTGAGTCGACTCAGTACTCGTGGACTAAGTGATATGAATATGAAACTTACTGGCGATTTTTCGACGGACTGGCAGGGGGTGAGCTGTGCAGTAGCTTCGGCTGGAGAGTTGAGTCTGCAAGAAAGAGAGTTCTGAGTTAGAACACTAGCATCTAGATGCCAAAAAAGTTCCATTTTAGACTGAGCATTCACAATAAGAAAGCTAAAAGATTTAACTTTTAGCAACTCAAACCACTACTTTATTTATTTTAAATACTCATTTTGCAATTCAATTAACATTAAAGCTTCTATTTTAAGATTCAAACATATTAAAATAATATAAACAATACAATAAAATAATATTTCTCATATATATCTGTTCAGGGGCGTAGCTAGGAATTTTTACATGGGGGCTGATTCGAATAACACACACAGCCACAGCCACAGCCACATGATATCTAACTAATAAAAAATGGGTAATAAATCAAAACAATTTTACCCTAGAAACTTTGTCTTCACAAAGTGCAAAGATGGGTCCTCCAACTTTAGATCTTTCCTTCAAGACTCATCACAAACAATCTCCCCATGCCTTCAATCATGTATTTCTCTAAAAATCTATGAAAATATAAAGAGCATGTGAATATTTAGGTGACTTCACAGTAATTAAGGAGCAGATATAAAAAGTCAAATATGCTCAAATTTTTCAAAAAAAAAAAAAAAAAAAACTTAAAGCACTTTCGAATAGTAAATACTCTCACAAAATATAGTGATAGGAGCCTTAGATTTTCATGCATAATATGCTTCCAAATCAGTAAAAATGAAAACTTTGAATCACACGTAAAATTAAAAACACTTGGACTATTCTAAAATAAGCATAAAAAACTTTGGAATCAGTGAAAACCAGGAATGAGAATACAAAAAACCATAAATCTCAATCTGAATCACCAAAATGCATATAGAAACACTGTCAATATTTTCAAAAACAAAACAGAACACTTTACAAAAGACAAAAAAATCAAAATTAAAAACAGAAACGGATCTCAAATTTGATCACTAAAACGAAACACTTTCAATATTTTTCAAAACACAGAAAACAGTTTCACTTACTGAGAATCAACAATGCGAATGAAGCAGTTTAAACCAAAAAAAAGAAAAAATCGAAAAACTCAAGCTTGAGTGAGAGTGAGTCTGAGTCTAAGAGAGTCACCAGTAGCTTCTTCACGAGGGAGACGTTGCCGGAGTGTACGGCGAGGGACAAGCCACTATGTAGCTCCGCCCCTTATCCGTTGCCTATATTCTGCAAATCGGAACCCAAAAACCACCATCACCGACCTATAAACCACATCACCGACCCATAAACAACCACCACCATAGCATCCACGATCTTCCATCACCGACCCACAAACCACCATCACTGACCCACGATCTACCATCACCGACCCACAAACCACCAACACCGATCCACATCTACGTCCATCACCGACCCACAAGCCACCATCACCGACCCATAAACCCCACGCACCCACGATCTACAACAACCACAAAAAAACTCAAACAATCCACCAAGAAATCCCCATTACAATCACTGCCAATTTTTGTGCTCGAGACCCACCAAAAAAAACCCAAATCTTCGAGACAAAACCAGCACAAGGGAGAGGGGGTAGGCGGAGAGAGAGCTAGGTGAAAGGGAGAGAGGGCTGGGCTGGTTAAAGAGAAGGCTGGCCGAAGAAAACCCTAGGCAGAGAGAGTGCTCTGTGAAGAAAGGCAGAGCTGTGAGCTTGAGTTTGTCTGCGTCTGTGTGACAGTGTGAGAGCAATAGTGAGATAGGGCTGAATGAATCACGCGTGTGGGAGAGAGTTTGAGCGTGTGTAATTAAAAAATTAAGGCACGTTCGGTATTCACTTATTTCTACTCACTTTTTAATCCATATATATTTCTAAAAAACCTAAAAATTATTGTTTAAACACATGTACCAAACATGTCTTAATTGTTGCATATACCTCTTAGCCATCGTGAGCTGTTATCTCTAGCAATATGATGTGTTTTCAGTGTTTGGGTTGCTAAAATGACTATTTAGAGCCTGTTTGGCTAACAAAATTTCATCACTCAATTTCCATCACTCATCACTCATCACTCATTACTTATCACTCAATTTTTCACATCCGTTTGCCTTCATCACTCAATTTCCATCACTTATTATTTTTCACACTATTTGGGGGGCCCACGCCTGTCACAGTGCAGTTTTTTTTTTTTTTTTTTTTCAGTACCCAGAAACCCGAACCCAGTGAAAAAAAAATAAAAAAAAGACACCCAGTGAAGACTGAAGCCAGTGAAGAAGAAAGGAAAAAAAAAAAAAAAAAAGACACCCAGTGAAGACCGAACCCAGTGAAGAAGAAAGGAAAAAAAAAAAAAAACACATCTAGTGAAGACTGAACCCAGTGAAGAAAGGAAAAAAAAAAAAAAAAAAGACATCCAGTGAAGACTGAACCCAGTGAAGAAGAAAGGAAAAAAAAAAAAAAAGACACCCAATGTAGACCGAACCCAGTGAAGAAGAAAGGGGAAAAAAAAGTAGTTGGTCAAAAGTTGCTGTTAAATGGGTCCCTCATGTGTGTTTAATTGCAAAAATGCCATTGAGTTATGAGTTATGGAAACTGAAAACAGCCAAAAGGTGTTTTCAGTTTCCATAACTCATAACTCAAAAATCAGAGAATTGAGTGAAGGAAACAAAAAATTGGAAACTAAGTTATGGCTTGCCAAACCAACTTTTTTTTTAGAATTGAGATGGGTCCCACCATTTTTGAGAATTGAGTTATGGAAACTGAGAATTGAGTGATGAGTACTCTAAAAACCTACTTTCTTTATTTTACCATTTCATTTTATAACTCACCTAATATCTCAGTTTCTATTTTCATATACAATTCATTAAAATAATACTAGTCTCTAAGCACGCGCTTAGAAGCTCTTCTATTTTTTGGATGAAAATTAATAATTTACATTTATTATAATTTTAGATTTCTACCTTTTTCAATCACAAAAAAAAAAAAAAAAAAAAAAAAAAAAAAAACCCTAAGGGTATATGAAATTAAAAAAAAAAATTGAAAAAAAAGGAGGACAAAAGAAACATATACATCGTGACGAAGTAAAAAAAATAAAAAATACATGGGTGAGTTTTGTAGATTAGAGAAGTTTTAAAACTAAGAAAAGTGTAATTCTATTTTGTAAGAAGTTAGTGAGTAAAAGTAGGAATTTAAATCAACGTAAAAGTAGGAGTTTATTAGAAGCAGGAATGCATTTTAATGTAAAAGTAGGAATTTATTATTTTTGTCAATTTACTATTTTAACCCAATTTTTAAGTTTTAAGTAGGAGTATTTTTGACATTTAAAAAAATAATAAGGGTATGTTTGGTAACTGTTTTTTCCCCTTATTTTTAGTTTTCAAAAACAATTTTCTATTTTTGAGACTAAAAAACTTGTTTGGCAACTCAAAACAGGCAGAAAACAAAAACTGTTTTCAAAACTCAATTTGTGAAGGAAACTGAAAACATGCAAAAGACTGTTTTCAGTTTCTAATTTTCAAAAGTCAATGAAAACAAGCATTTAATTTAAAGAATCTATCTCATTTAATGAGTTAACATTAAAGTTCAAATCCTAATAACAACATATTTTAGTATTTTCTATTTTTTTCTTAAAAAACCATCTTTTTTAATTTCATCTAACCAAACATGTTTTTGATTTCAAAAATACAAGAAAATTGTTTTTTCTTTATATTCTCAAAAACAAGTTTTTGAAAATAGAAAACAAAAATTGTTACCAAACATAACCTAACTAACTTTCTTTTTCCAATTTACTTTTTAACCCCATTTTTAAGTTGTTGGTTAATTAATTTAGGGATATTTTTTATATGAAAAAAGTAATAACTAACTTTTTGAATCCTCTTAATATATACAGATTAAAAAAAAAAACTACTATTTTCTGTGTCCACAGCAACCAAAAACACCATCAAACTACCCACCCCCACCACTGGACCACCAGCCTCCACTGAACCACCATCCATTATCGAACCAACACCCATAACCGAAGCCACAACCACCAACGAAGAAATCCATATCAAAAACCCAGATCATCCAACTAAACCTAAACCCAGATCCCGGCCACCATCTATTTCTCCCTTCCACACCACCACCACACCGCCCCAAAAACTAGTAGAATCACCCACAAAAAGCATATCTAAAACCCAACAGAAACCCCAAAACCCAGTAGAAGCCCACGGACCTCCACCACACATACCGAGCCGCCGCCGCTGCCACTGTATGACCCACACCCCACCACCCACCACCAAAGCCACCCATTCAAACCCAAACCCAAACCCAAACCCATCGCCACTTCCATACCCACCGAGATTCATACCCACCACCATTGCCATACTCACCAGCCATACCCGCTGCCATACCTAATGGCTTTGAAATCTTTCAACTAAAACAAAATGCAAAGAGAGAGAAAAAAAGTAAGAAGGGCTGAAGGAAAAGGGAGAAGGGAAAAAGAAAATGTAGAGAATATAGAGGAGGGAGAGAAGAAAAGAAAAGAATTTTTTTTAATTTTTTAATTTATTATTATTATTATTTTTTTTTTACATATGACGAACAGTGATTTATGGGTTTGGTGGCTAAAATAGCAACTAGAGGAATTTTACACCCCCAATACTCAGGGGCGGCACTACAGCTTAATCAAGGGGCTCAACCCCCTGACTTCAAAAAAAAAAAGAAAAATTTATATATATAAAATATTTTTTTTAGTTTAATACTTTAATTTATTCTTAAAAATATTTTTTGCACACCTTGACTTAAATCTTGCACACTCTTATTACAAGTATTTTCAACTTTAAGAGTAAAGAGTACATGTTTGTGAATTGTAAGTGTAATTCTTTTTTATAAATTTATATTATATATGTGTGAGTGTGTCTAATATTGATTGTGTACATTACTTTTTGTTATAATATTATTTGTGTAAATTATGATGTATGTGGTTGTTTGTGTGTATAATATAAATATAATATAACTTTATAATAGAGAGGGTTTTTTTTACATGTGTGTGTATTATTATCATATTATAATAACTTTTTGTTATGAAGTAAGTAAAATTCAAGAAAAAAATTGTAAAATTAGGGATTATTCAAGTATTTGATTGGTTAAGTAGACACCTAGTGTATAATTTTATATATGAATGAGTGTGATTGTGTGCGTTAATAATTAATACGGAGCCAATGAGTTGAGATTAGTCATTTAGTCTAAAATATTTTTATAAAAACAAAGTCAAATAGATAATAACAACTGTATAAAAAAAAATGTTGGACAAACTTAACAAAATAAAATGGTCATAGGCTCATAACTATCCACCTTGATAATAGATACTCATAATGAACTATCATGCAACATTCAAAATTTGAAAACTTGTAGAATAAAATTATAAAACTTCAGATATTATTATTTGTCAATAACTCGATATATTTAAGATATCTTTTTATTAATTTTTTTAATGAACCCCCTAAACAAAATTCTTAGAACCGCCACTGCCAATACTAGTGCTCCTAGGTCATGCGAAAAAAAAGAATTTACATGTTGTTCAATTTTGTAACCCTAATGAAAAACGACGATTTTCATTAAGTTACAGGGGTATAATAGTAATTTAATATATATTAAATATATATATATATATATATATATCTATATATATGATAAAAACACTTCTTGGTTCAGTTCAGCTCGAGTTTCGATTTTCGGAATTGCTATCCGATTACATCACTGCACCGGCATAAAAAAGATGATCGGCTTCAGCTCCTGTGGTCAGCCCTAGGTGTGGTGTGGTTTCTTGGCTCCCTTGCTCACCCATTGTAGCTCCTAGCAAAGTATCTGTGAATTGTAGCAATGGGAATCTTAGAATTGATGGTTATTGATATTAGACAACTTCATATCAATATTTAATTTATTGGTGACAAATGATTCTTTTTTATTTTATTTTATTTTATTTTATTTGTTTATACCAATAGAGAAATCAGAAACATTAAAAAAAGCTAGATGAGTCTAGCTATGATGTCCTGGGATATTGGTTGCTAGGATAGCAATATCATAAACCGAACCTAGAATGATTCTACTAACAAAAAATGTTTTACAGTTAAGACCCTGCTGTTGTAAAGCAATGATATCTACAACCATAGTTCTATCCTGCCATCTAGAGGAACATTTTAGATTACAAGACTGCACTAATTTTTTACTACTGCACAAAAACAAAATAAATTATGCAGAATCTCAGTCCCATAGCTTTTACTACTACTTCTACGAGTGCTTCCTAAGTTGCTTCATTAATAGGAGTTTCTGCTGCACAAGTTGCTCCACCTGAGAGTATGTGCAGACCTTGAAGGTTGATAGCTTCATATGCAAAGGCAATTCTTCTAATCCTTATATTTCTTGCTCTAATTATCTTGATGATCAACTCCCAAGGTCCTTCAATACCCTGGTTAGTTGAATGAGGTTGCATTGACCTTCTCTGTTGACTATTTTGTCATTGTATAGGCTTCTTGAAACCTGCAAGACAAACTTTGGGCGGTTAAGATGACTTCAATAGGTATAGGAGTCTTACCTTCATGAACAACAAGATTCCTATGATTCCAAATAGTCCATAGATAGGCGAAGATAGTGTGTATATCTCTCATCATATCTTGCTCCAAACTCTTAAATTTTATCAATATATTACTAATCCAAATCTACACAGATGAGTCTCTTAGATTAGATGTGTAAGCCCAGTGTAGATCTATGCTAGTAGGCTCTAGCAAAGGTACAATGGAGGAAAAGGTGAGAAGAGGACTCCTCCTTTTCCTTACACTTGGGACGTGCTAATAGTATGAATACCTCTATTCCTGAGGGTGAGTATTGTAGGAAGGCTGTCATGCATAAGCTTCCACACAAAAAGACTTATTTTATGGGGCACTTTCACCTTCCAAATTAGATTCCATACCTCTGCTAGTACTTGGGATGGCCTAAGGTGAATAGGGGAGTTTTGAATATAGTCCTTCAACAATAGACTATATGCATTTTTAACCTTATATTCCCCTGAACTTGAATGTTTCCATAAAAGTTTATCCGAGACACTCCCAGTCTTAGAAATGGGAATTTTCAAAATTTCAGAACTTTAAGGGTGTGGATATACTTTTCTAACCAAATTAGATTTCCACACACCTTTAGAGTGGTCAATTAGATCAGCAACAGAACCAGATACCGGGTTTGGGTTCTGCAGGTTTTGGTTAGGGCATTTGATCTAGTTAGGGTTTTTGAGAGATATGCCAGCTCCATTCCCCACCCACCATCTAGCTTCCCCGAGTTTTAGGTTATCTTATTTAGTTATGTTCCTCCAAAACCATGAATGATGGGGCTTGGATGAACACTTATGAATGAAGCGCCTAGGAAAGTATTTGGCCTTTGGAGCTTTGGCTAACAAGGATTAAGGGTTATGATTTATCCTCCAGAATTGCTTGGCAAGCATGGACTAATTTATAAGATTGAATTGCTTGTATTCATTGATTGTGTTGTGTCTCTTTGGTTGTAAATCTTAGGTGGGAGAACATTATTGGAACTCAACAGAATTCTTAGGCCTGGTGGCTTTTTTTATGTGGTCTGCTACACCAGTTTATTGCGACAATGAAAGAGATCAGAATGTATGGAAGGGTTTGTGATTTGACCTCACACTCTAAATTATATTGCTCTAGTTATTCATGGTTTTTAGATGGATTTGTAATTAATTCATATTTTTATGTTCATAATTTTTTTTAACCTTTTAAGATTTACCAATATGAGATATAGAAAAGCTTGAATAGGTGTCTAGTTGATCAAAGTTAGACATTCTCATTTAATGATTCTTGAAGCGATGGTGGCTTTGACCAAATCAATATGCAGGAAAGTTATGGCTAGGACAGTTGATTTATCTGGAATTGGGCTTGTAATATACCAAAAGCTTGTCTCACCTTCTTGCTACAATAAACGGAAAAAATAATAATTACCCACCATTATGTGATCAGAAAGATGGGAAAAACAGTTCATGGTATTTTTCCAAAACACATTGTCTCTCTATCACATTAACATTGTTGCAACTATTTTTAATGCTATTGGCGCACTGCCGGAGAATCAATTTTTAGAATACTATTCAAAATTTTATCCATATTTGTGCTAATCTTATCTATGTTTCCGTGGTAGGTATGTGCCTCTCAGTCATTGTCTTTCTTTGCTTTCAGTTGATAGTATGGGTAACTTGTTCAGCTGGCCTATGCCCTGGCTCAAGAGGCTTAGTAGTAAACCTCTAAGCCTATCAATTGAATCAAGTGCTGAAGAAATGTTCTATGAGGATACAAAACATTGGTTTGTCCTTGTATTAGATGTTTATTTGAATGACCTTGTCATAAATTGGTCAAGTGTGAGGAATGTGATGGATAGGAATGCTCACTATGGAGGCTAAAGTATACAAAGTTAGCAATATGTTAGCTCCATTTTTCTTAATTTTTGTTTGTTTTGTTAGTTAATCATTAGTGTCTAGGTTTTCCCTTACTTTCAATTTTCTCCCTCCTTAAATGTGAACATGCAAGGGGAGGGCTCTTAATAGCTAGCCTTAAAAATAACCCATTCTTTTTTTTCTTTTGAGTTCTGTTCTACAAGGAGTAAATGGTTGTTAAGGACCAAAATTTGACAAGAAAGACTGTTCCATGAAAAGTAAGGAAAGACCATGGGCCTTAACAAAAGAAAACCTAATTCATGAAGTTAAAAAGTACCAGCAAGGCTCAAAGTCCCAAAAAGAAGGAAAAAAAAAGAAATAATAATAATAATTAAAAAAAAGAAAAGGATCCAAACTTGGTCAGGCCAGAGGACATGCAGCAAAGATCTCGGTCAGGCCAGAGGATATGCAGCATGAAGAGCATCAAGGCCCTAGGACCCTGATGTGTCTGTAAACACAAAATTTCCCAATTATAGAAAATCAAACAATTGAAAAGAAATATGGCTTGCAAATAAAAATTTGTATTGATGGATAATGAGTACAATCTCTATTTCAATTATTTTACAAAAGAATATCCTCTGATTCTATCTTCTTTGAACTTGACTTGAACAAAGAATCTTCTTGACTTTGGTTGGAAGATGGATTGAACGATCTTTACAACAAATCTCTAGCTTTAAGCTTATTAGAGATTTATTGTTCTTCAAGTCTTTGAATGTGAAGGCTCTTAGGTTGAAGTTCTTCGGGGCTTTAGAGGCTTGATCTATTGAACTTCAAATATTTGGATTTGTTGAGGTTTATGGAGGCTCTTTAGCTTAATTCCAATAGAACAAGAGATCTTTTTGACTTTGGTTGGAAGTTGGATTGAACGGTCTTCACAACGAATCTCTAGCCTTGAGCTTGTTGGAGATTTGTTGTCCTTTAAGTTCTTCAAGCCCTTTGAATGTTCTTCAAGTTCTTCAAAGATTCTTAAGACAGAATTTCTCCACAGTTTGGTCTCTTGAAAACTTGGTATTGAAAATGAGAGGGGATGTCCTCTATTTACAGTGATTTTGGAGGATAAGCTCCACTTTGAATTGATATACTTGAAAGTATGTAGTAGACTTTTGATTAGCCCAAATTCTTCTTAGAGATAGTTATCTCTATTTATCTATTTTGATAAATATCATATTTTGATAAAAATAATAACCAATAAAGATAAATAATTATCTCTATTTAATTTATTTTAATAAAGATAATTATCTATCAATTTTGAATAGAAAATTTATCTTTATTTTATTTATTTATAAAGATAATTATCCATAAATTTTGAATAGGAAATTTATCTTTATCTTGATCTTGTGGGCCAACTAACACGTGGCAAATTTCAATATGTCAATGTAATATCGATTTGGATGACACATGTCATCATTTGGTTTAATTAATTTAATGACACTAATTTAGAATTTGCCACTAAATTTTGATTTGGCATTTTATGATTGGCTTAAAATTTTGCCTCCTACAGTGTCCTTTTGAAGCCTTGAGAAGAGGACTTTAGCTAACACATGGGAAAACCAAGATGTATGTTCAGATTTCCAGCAAAAAGCCATTAAAAATCCAGCAAAATCAAGTATTATCTTTGTAACCTATGGCCCAAGCCAGTGGGATCCTGAGTGGATAGTAAGGGAGAAGTGGTTTGGTTGGTAGGGGAGTGATTTATGGTGAAAGGAGGATTCCCAAGGTTTCCCTTGGTTCATATATTTGCTTGGAATGCATGAACCAACGGAAAACTCAGTTCCCCATGTGCATGATACCTCCCCACAATTTCCTCTTAATTGTCACTTTCAATTAAAGTTGTCAAACATTGCATTAAGTAGCCCACCCACTTTTTTGACTTTCCAAGAAAGAATCTTCCATTTGTAGCTAAAACCAAATGCCCCTTTTGAGTTATAATTGCTTAATTAAGCTAAAAGGAACATTAAGGCATAGCAAAAAGGGGGGGAAAAGAGGGATTCAAATGGAGGGAAAAATGGAGAGTTCAAAGGTTCAAAAGGATAACTCTTAGAGCTTTAATAGCCCAGCAAGGGAGAGAAAAATGAACAAAATAAGAGAGCTAAGGTGGAGGAATTCGTCTCATATCCTTAAGATCATTCAAAATATCACTTAGCCTCCAAAGAAACATATGCCAAAACATGCACACATTAGATATCACTTTCTCCCACAAAATCATCCTTACCTAACTATCTTGGAAGGCAATGCCCAAGCAAAGCTACTTGGAGCTGAGTTCCAAATCCTACAAGTCTTGTGCAAAAGCACTAAGTCTGTGAGAATTGGGGTCATGATCCTCGTGGTTGACACATTCTCATGAAATTCATTTACATATATGTATATGTATTAAAATGTATATCCTAATTTAAGAAACTAATAATTATTTGAAGATATGTGTATTGTATAGTGTGTTCTTATGCAGGACCTATAGAGATAAGGGAAATGACAAAACTCCATTGCATAATAAGCATGGAGAAAAATCTTATAGTTCAAGGAATCAACATTCTGGGTTCCATGGATTACAGGCCTAGTACCCCTAGGAACCACGACATCCCGTTCGGGGTACCATGACATCACGCTCGGGGAACCAAGTGAAGGAACTCTTTTAAATGTTCACACAATAAAAGATAAGCCTCAAATATTCTATTTCAATCTCCTTTTCATTGTGAATATTATGAATACTTATTTTACTTATTTTGTAAGAGTAAATGGTCATTTTATGATACTAAAACACTTATAATGGTATTTTATTGCTTAGGAGGAATCGCATTTTTGCCTTGAGGAGTTTTATGTGACTTGTGCACAAACTGGTTCATATAACGATCCCAATAGGCCGCGGAGAACCAGATTGGAGGCCCGAGATCCCTTGTTGTCAATGGACTTGGGTACTTTCCAAAAAAGGAACCCACAATGGCATACTGCAGGATCACCCCTCACCTATTCTCTAAACTGAATTTGTGATTTTTCTTTTTTCAGATTTTCTGTAGCACTTATTGATCTACCTGTCTGGGTAATGAATGTCATCCCCATTGATGTACCAGATATTCTGTCTATTATATTTGACAGAGGGTTGATTGGAATCTATCACTATTGGTGTGAGCCTTTAAACACCTATCCTCGAACTTATGAGCTATTGCATTCCAGCTTTCTCTTCAGAAATCTTAAACAAAGGTAGAACAATGATTTGGTTCACTGTCCTTTTTATCCTATGGTGATTGGTACCTCATAACTGATATGGGGATTTTTTATGAATGGCAATAGAAATATGACAATTGTGTTTCTCTATTTGGCTCAAATAAATTTTTACCCCAAAAAAGAAAAGAAATGCTAAACCTAAATCAATATTTTTCAGTTCAACTTTAGATGGTGGTTTGAGATATTTGCAATTTTTTCAGATGTGATGTCTTAGATGTAATCGTTGAGATGGATCACATATTGAGACCAGGTGGATATATTGTGGTTCAAGACAACATGGAAATTATTAATAAGCTTAGTCCTATCTTGCATTCGCTTCATTGGTCACTAATGGCCTGTTTGAATGGAGGGGGGAAGGAGGGGAAATGGAGTAGAGTAGAGTTAGCTAAAATAAGCTAATTTTGTGCTAAATCTACTCTACTCTCCCTTCCCCTCCCTCAATCCAAACGAACCATAACAGTCTAACATTGTATAAGGATTAGTTTCTCGTTGGTAAGAAGGGTTTTTGTTGTCCCACAGTTGGAGAAACTAAATCATGAATAGAGCTGATCATTTACCACTATACAATCTTACTTTTAGTTTTATATGTTCTATAGACAACTACAAAGAAAGATAAAAGACTAGAAAAAGAAAAGGAGGAGAACACATTCCTTTTATTACAAAGGCTCTTATTAGTAACTAAATTTAAAGTGATGTTTTTTACTTTTGTCAAGGTGTCAATTCAATAGACATGGCATTAATTTGTGGTAGCAATGAAGAGATGATATGATGGTTGAGATTTCGTGTTTAGATCAGCCTTTTGTTATTGTATGCAGTTCTTATATTCATTACTCTTGTATAATCAAAGAGATTAAATTCTATAAGGATGGATGGTGTGGCAATCACTTATTGGATGGTATAAAACATGAGTTTTACATCCCATTCTTATAGAATTTAATCTCATAATCGAATTAGAATATTAAACAATAACAATTTTTTTTGTGTGGTAATTATTAAACATTAATAGTTGACTACACAGTGGGAATAATTTTTTTTTTTTTTCAAATCTGTCCCCTTCCAAGAGTTGGATGCCAGACCGCCTCTTATAAAACTGAGTTAAGTAGCACAGAATTGGCACTTAGTATGTCTAAGTGTAGATGTTTTAGAAACATTAATTTCAATGAATATGATGAGCTTTGGAGTATCACAGGTGGACCTTTATTGGGGATGTTATCACATGTCAATTAGCCCATTGTGATGATTCTCGGATTTTCCCCCTCTTTTAAACCTTTCTTTCATGAACCTAAACATGAGAAGGTCATTTTTGTTACAACCCATTTCCTCTCCCTTTTGTGTATGCGTGCTTGTTTCTTACAAAAAAAAAAAGTTAGGCACCCATTCCACTCAATGAAAATTTGGTCCTTCAGGAGTTATTGGCCATTTCATGTTATGCATAAAACATATACTTTTCATGTCATCATCACGGCATAGATTGTTGATGAAAAAACTTAGGATCGTCATATGGATTAAAATAATATTTAGAGTCAAAACTTAACACATTTAATCATTACATATCTTAATTCATCATGTTTCTTTACATCATTTTAAAATATCATTCAAGAAAATGCTTAAACATTAATAGGTAATATCATTAAAATTCAGCATATTGTGCAAAATTTATAATTAAAATAAAAAAACATAAATTAAACTAGGTTTGGATGCTTACATGCATGCGCCTTCTTTTTTGTGAATGGTTTAATAGCGGATTCTCTTTGAAAATTTAGAATAGATTGCTGCCCTTCTTCTCCTGGATCAATCCACATATCTACCACTTACTTTGATGAAAATATTATGCGCTTTGATGCTCTTGCTCTTGTTGTTGATTGAACGTAAACAACTCAACACCTTTGGGCTTTGTGGATGGAAAATTCTTGGAATGTCTTCAAAACTTCATCATCAAGAGGTTTGTTGATACTATGTTTTGTCCAGCTCTAAATGATTTCATGGTTTTAATTATTAAACCCTATATTTTTGTTGATTTTTATCAATTTCTATGCGTTTGACTAATTCTAGTTGAGCTTTAATAGAAATCCAACCATGTGATTGGATTAATTTTGGTGCTATCTTTAAGACCATGAAATTCCTTGTAATTTGCTTGGTCATAGGCAAAAATCAGACTCGGTTTAAATGAGATATCACTAATTGAATGAAATTACCCAAGTTGCATTTTAATTGTGAAAAACATAAGTAATTTTCTATGAAATGCGTGCTAAAATTTTAGTGTGATTTATATGAAAAATTGGTACTAAATAGACCATAGAGGTCTGTGTTACATTTTGTGTGATTTATATGAAAAATTGGTACTAAAATTTTAGTGTGATTTATATGAAATATTGGTACTAAATAGACCATAGAACATAATCTTCATGTTCTGGTTTGGTGTTTCCAATTGGAGTTCCATGTGCACTCTCCATGTGAGTACCATTTGTTTCGCTAATTAGGTTCTGATCACAGGTATTGGTGGGCACATTATCTTTCCCACTTGCATCTGGTATCAGCTTATCTCCATCCAGTGATCTACTACCACCATCAAATGATCTCGTTGAGATATTACCATGCTTTAATAATGTGCTAGCACTGTTTGATCTGAGAAGCCCATAATGTGAATTTGAAGTTCTCTTTGATAGATACCCATTGGAGGATGACTTTGAGAAATTCTCTGCTCCACCAAGAGACTGACGCCTTGAAGATCCATTGCTTATGGTTCTCCCTTCTGAGGCAAAGCGAGAGTTGCCATTAGATGTTTTAAGCCTTTCCTCCAAAACCTTGAATTGCATTTGGTATTTTTCCTAAGAAATCAAGTAATAAATGAACAATCAAAAAATGAATATTCAGCAAGTAACAAAAGCAGGGAATGAAGCTAATAGATTAGCTTACACACTGCGCTCCTGCCTTTGCAGTGCGTTCAGCTACTGCCAGTTTATCACAAAAGCAGTTGCATTTCTCCCTGAAAGTATATGTAAAACTATATTTAGTCTTTACAATACCTTATAATTTATTGTACTTCAAAACAACAATATTCAGCTTTCCATAGCAACTATGTATTTTGAAACACTATACTCCATATTGATCTAACTATATGTCACCTAGTCTTATTCTGATAACAACCTGTTTAACATCCTGGTTTCTATTTTATAGTTGGCAATAAAAATCAAAATTAAACATAACAAACAAGGATAGACGGTAGCATGCCTCTTTCTTCCATGCATCATGAAACAATCCTAGCTCGCTTACAGTTATTAGATGATAAACCCAGCACACTACAAGAAGACTACGTTTTGATGTTATATCAAACACTTCCTATGCCAGGATTATTTGATCAATCAATCAATGTATAAATAAACATATTAATTGAATACAAACTAATAGCAGAACCAACTGTTTAAGAATATCCGTAGCAGAAACATCCATTAGAGAGTGACTTCCAGCAATAATACTTGCTCAGTATTCAGGGTATTCTTTGAAGAAATGAACTTTGAAGAACATGATAAAGAGGCATTGAATGGGTAACATGCCTGAAAAAATTTTCTTTCCTCAAGCCATTGCTTAACAGGCATCACTTTTTCATTGGCATCTTTCCACTCATTTGCAACTACAGTGGCAACATGATTTGCAGTAATCTTTGCACGAGCCACTTCCCATTCTAAAGTTTTTCTCTCCTCCTATTCAAGCTTGAAGGTTAGAAGCAATTTGGAGCATTTCTAACACATTCAAAATGACTACCAGTTGTTGTTTTGTAGAACTGAAAATTCCAAAGGTAACAGTCATTACATTCATCTCTTGCACTTTTCTTTGATAATCACACACAGCATTAGCAGCAGCAGCACCAGCCAAAACAGCCTCCTCAAGCTCATGAACAGTTTGGGTTAGCTTTTCAACCTCTGCAACCTTCTGCCGATGCATTTTGTCCAGGATTTTGTTCTCCTCCTGATTAGTGAACAAGACATTTCAAACCAAACTATGTCAGTTCTTTACAAAAGTTTAAGATCGGCTGTTCAACTTTAAAGTATGAGAAACATGACAAAAATTGGAACAGAAATCCAGGATCGAACTACAAAATAACAGTCATTTAATCTTCATGACAACTTTTACCACAATATCTTATGCTGTGGATACTGTTTGGGCTCCAAGCCTCTTCCTGGCCTCTTCAATGATGGTTAGCTTAATACCCTTACTCTTGGGAAGGGATACCCATGGTTTTGTCCCCTTGCCAATAGTGAACACATTGCCCAAACGAGTTGCGAATTCATGCCCAGTGGCATCCTGAATATGGACAGTCTCAAAAGTCCCCTTATGGTCATACACATGTAAAAGTACCTTAGACTATGCATATATTAATATATGTTTCAGTGTAATATCAGTCTGATGATTGATGACCTTCCAAAGATAGCTTTAAGCTTCAGTAGTTTCACTCAGCAAGGAAATGCTAACAGCACTGGCTGCACAAATTGAAAAGAGATATGCAGTAATGAAACAGACGACATTGCATATACAGCAACACATAACCAAAACGACATGCGTATCAATGGAAGCTTGAGTTAACTGATGGGTACTTGTGTAATGATAATAGAGATCATAGTGTTATAACAGAATCTGTTTCTATTTCTGATATGGTGAAGTGAGCAACTGTATTGGCTTTGACTGTCTCACCCAGCCTTATATATTGTATCTCTGTTTCTGATCAATGCAAGCTGAGTATTATCAATTCCAATCATTCTTTCCCTCAACCTTTCTTCTCTGCTAGATTGGTCTCTATTGTTCTAGAACTTCTTCATGGTATCAAAGCCATCAATGGCATCAAAGCCTTCATCTCAGTCAACACCACACCACCCTTGAATTTCATACCTTCAACTTCATTACCTATACCTCCATTAACATCTTTTCCATCCAATCATCATGCAAATCAAACACCTCTGTTTTTACTCTCAAACATGGCTAATCTCATGACAGTGAAGCTTGATCAATCAAACTATATAGTTTGGAAACATCATATCACTTCACTTCTCAAAACCTACCCTTTGATTCAGCATCTGGATGAATCAATTCCAATACCTGATCAATTTCTCTGTGGCAGCAATGGAGAAATTACTTCACGGATCAATTCTGAATTTGAATCATGGCAGATTTGTGATCAAGCTTTGGTCACTTTGATCAACTCTACTCTCTCACCAGCAGTAGTTTCTGTAGTTATGGGAGTTGAATCTGCCATTGATGTGTGAAAGGCCTTAGAGAAGAGGTTTGCTTCCTCTTCTCGATCTAATATTCCAAATTTGAAGATTGAACTTCACAGTATCAAGGAGAATGATTGAGTGAATGTGTTCTTACACAACATCAAAGAAGCAAGGGATAAGCTTTGAGCAGTTGGAGTAAATGTGGGCAATGAAGAATTACTTCACATTGTACTTAAGGGATTACCTAGAGAGTATCATCCTCTATGTTCAGCAATTCGCACCAGAACTTAACAACTTTCTTTTGATGAGTTACATGCACTGCTTCATGCTGAAGAGAAGCAGCTTCAAGATTCTATACAATCTAACAAGAACAGTGCCATTACTATAGCTATGTTTACCTCTGGTGGTCAAAAGTCTCAAAATTCATCTCAAGCACAGTTCTATGTGAACAATAACTTTAATCAACAAGGCAGAGAGGTAGATCTAATCAGTCCTCACAAAATCCTTTTCATCAAGGCAGTAATTCACTGTATCAAAATCAATTCACTAGATCTGAAGGGAGACCATCATATTAGATATGTGGTAAATCTGGTCATGTAGCACTGGATTGCTATGACCACATGGATTTTTCATATCAGGGAAGGCATCCACCTGCTACACGAGCTGCTATGGCTACTGGATCTCACTATACTCAGTCCACTGATCCTTGGGTTTCTGATACAGGTTCAACTAATCACCTCACTGCCAATATTGGGAATCTTTCTATGCAACAACCATACAAAGGAAATGATCATGTCACTGTTGGCAATGGTCAAGCACTAACTATCAACAATATAGGTAATAGCATTCTGAAAACTCCACTCTTTAATTTCAATCTTCGTAATATTCTACATGTCCCTAGGATAGCTTCCAATCTCCTCTCAATCCATAAACTGTGCAAAGATAACAATTGATAACAATTGTAGGTGTAAATTTGATGCTGACCATTTTTGTATTTAGTATTTACATTCAGGGAGGGTTCTTTACAAGGGCCTGAGTGAGAATGGGTTATACCCCATTTATCCTAACAAGACCCGTGACAACATTTCCAATGCTCAAAGTTTATCTCGTAAGTCTTGTGTCTGTATTGCTTTTCCTGCACAATCTATCACCAACAAATGGCTACTTTGGCATCAAATATTAGGCCTTCCTTGTTCTAAAACTTTATAAATTGTATTTCCTGATTTGATTCCTAACTCTGTTCATGCTAGTCTAGAAAATAAAGTTTTATGTGAACACTGTTTGAAAGGGAAATGTATCATTTCCTCAATTTGTAACTAAATCTGCTAAACATTTTGATCTAGTTCACATCAATGTTTGGGGTCCTGCACCCATTACTGCAATCAATGAATTTCTTTTTATTTGCTCTTTGCGGATGATTACAGCAGGTTTACTTGGCTATTTTTGTTAAAACATAAGTCTGAAGTTCTTCCCACTTTTGTTTACTAATTCTCTTATTGAAACTCAATTTTCCACAGCATTAAAGGTTCTCAAGTTTGATTGTGGTGGGTAGTACATCTCCAGGGCTTTTACTCAATTTTGTTCTTCCCATGGTATTTCCCATCATTTTAGTTGTCCCAATACACCACAACAAAATGGTGTTGTGGAAAGAAAACACAGACACATAGTAGAGTCTGCATTGAGCATGTTGTCACAGGACAATCTACCTCTCACTCATTGGTCTTATGCAGTAAGCTAATTAACAGGCTACTCTCCTCAGTGTTAAATTTTGACTCACTTTGGGAAGCCCTTTTTCATTTCAAACCTGACCTTTCTCAACTTAGAACTTTTGGGTGCACATGCTATATTCTACTTAGACCTTACAACAAACATGAACTTCAGTTCAGAACTACTCCTTGCCTATTTTCAGGCTATCCTTCTGACACAAAAGGTTACATCTGCTTTGATCCAAATACACTGAGAAAATTTACCTATCTAGACATGTTCTATTTGATGAAGTTCATTTCACTCCACCTACCACTCCAGCTACTCCTCCCTCTTTCTCTACTTAATCATGGATTTCTCCTATCCTTTACAGGCATTTATGTTCTTCTACTCTTTATAACTCTCCTTCTCCCTATAATGCTCCCTCATCACTTCCCACTTCTACCACATCAGAATCTGTCTCTCCTACTTCTGCAGAATCAGCTTCTGATTTGCAAAATCAGTTTCACTCTTCTCCTATTCCTACACCAAATGTTCTTCCAGTCACCACTTCTCTTGTTCCTCTTCCTAATCTTCACCCTATGCAAACTAGATCTAAGAGTGGCATTACCAAACCTAATCAAAAGTGGTGCTATAAAACCATTGTTGTCAATAATATTATAGAAACTCCTTCCTTTGGTATTGCTAGTAAGTTTCCCAACTGGTGTAAGGCAATGGATGAAGAATTTCAGGCACTCCGGTAACAACATACTTGGACTTTAGAGCCTCCACCATCTAACAAGAACATTGTTGGTTCCAAATGGGTCTTTAAGATCAAAAGAAACAGTGATGGCACAATCACCAGGTAATAAGGCTTGTCTTGGGTTCAAGTCCTCTGCAGATCCCTCTTTGTTCCTCTACTTCAACAACACTACAATAATCAATCTTCTCCTTTATGTCCATGCCATTGTCATCACAGGCAATTCCCCATCCTCTATTGCCTCTCTCATCACTTCTCTTAGTCTTGAATTTGAACTCAAAGACCTTGGTACCCTTTGTTATTTCTTGGGTCTTCAATTAGCTCTCAAATCCTCTCACATCCTCTTGGCCCCATTTTCCTCTCAGCTTTCTCGGATGCTGATTGGGCAGGTGATCTGAGTGCTAGATGAAGTACTACAGACTTCATTGCTTTTCTGGGTTCCAATCCTAATACTTGGGCTGCTAAAAAGCAACCTGCAGTTTCTAGAAGTTCCACCGAGGCTGAATATCGGGCCTTAGCCTCTACTGTGGCTGAACTCCCTTGGTTGAGAATTTTGATGCAAGAGTTACACATTTATCTTCTTAAGCCTCCCTTATTATGGTGTGACAACTTATCTGCATTGGCCTTCGCATCTAATCCAGTTTTCCACTCTCGCACAAAACATATAGAGGTGGATTACCTTTTTGTGCGAGAGCAAGTTGTTCAAAAGGATATTCAAGCGCAATTTATCTCCACAAAGGATCAACTTGGTGACATTTTAGCTAAATTTCTTCTTCTTGGTTTATTGTTATTCGTTTCAAACTCACGTTGATACCTCCCCCTGAGTTTGAGGGGGATGTAAAGAGATATGCAGTAATGAAACAAATGACATTGCACATACAGCAATACAATAACCAAAACGACATGGGTATCAATGGAAGCCTAAGTTAACTGATAGGGACCTATAAAAAAATAAATAGAGGTCATAGTGTTGTAACAGAATCTGTTTCTATTTCTGATATGGTGACGTGAGCAATGGTTATTGGCTTTGACCATCTCACCCAGCCTTATTTATTGTATCTCTCTTTCTAATCAATGCAAGCATAGTATTATCAATTCCAATCATTCTTTCCCTCAACCTTTCTTTTCTGCTAGATTAGTCTCTATTGTTCTAGAACTTCTTCAAAAATCACCATACTAATTAACTAAGAAGATTTCCTTCAGGTATGAACTCTAGAACTTCAAAATTTGGAAGATTCTTTTGTCAAGTTTCTCTATTTCTAAATCCTAATCTACAACTTATCTCTGCACTCCTAATCCTCTTCCCCAAATGAAAATTATTCTCCATCAGGATTCTAGAAACCACAATCTAACTAGAGGAGCCAAACTAACACCAATGTAACAGAAAAAAAAAAAAAAAAAAACACCATATATTGCTAAATCTCAGATCCAAACCTGTCTATCTCAAACACGCATTTATCAATTCCTCAACACTCTGTCTCTTAAAGACACGTGCTTCGATTTTCACTAATGAAAAATATGTGTAAACAATAAACTTGGAAAATTTATATCTGAAAATAAAGCCAGTGGAAAAAGAATTAACAACTCTACTTAAAAACTTAAAAACTTAAAAAATTAACATCCTAGGGCGAAAAAACCCCTCTATCTGACATACAAACACATTTTTTGATAACTATCGAAGGCTTCGCATCTCCCCCTTCTATACAGTGCAATAATCAACAATTACTCTAGACTCTTCAATTGCAATGTACAACATCCAAAAATTAGTAAAAAATTTCAACCCAAAATGTTGTTTCAGAGAGAAGGAAATTACAGGATTGAGAGTGACCTTGGCAATCGAAATGCGCTTGGACATCTTCTGCCCAAGATTGTCGGCAACCCCACCCCACCTTAGACGCTGATCTGTTTACTCGACTCTGGGTATCCCTGTTGCACAAATCATGTGTTTTCAAAATTCTATGAAGAAAAGGGATGTTGGGATTCAAAATGATCATGGGTTGATAAAGACAAGTCAAGCATTGTCTTTAGAAACAACTGAAGCATTCATATGGTATGTAGATACGAAAAGAAAAAAAATAGTAATGAAGAAACGAACAAGAGGCATGAAAAATATACCGAGCCAAGAACATAGCAGCCTTTGATGAAACCTCGATTTGGGAAGGGGGTATTAACTTCATAGTGCTCCGAATGAAGGAAATTTGCCTTGGAAAATCTAGTGCCATTTTTTTTGTATGTCTCCCTGACGGCTTGAAAAATTACAATGTTAATGAAACGTTTTTTGTCGTTTCCTGTAACGAAACCATTGCCAAAATTCGGATCCGGATGCGGAGGCATGCCAGTCCTTACATAACAAAAGTACATCTTTCCCGCTTGCTGAGTATTGCACTTGCGGAGGAACATTAAAAATAGCATCCATACCCATCTCCTCTGAGACTTGATGAAGGCGGTGATGCTTAAAGAATTGTTGAAGCTCCTTATCTTCTGCTTCCTCTTCCTCCTCCTCCTCCACCTCCACCTCCTCCTCCTTTTCTTCTTCTTCTTCTAATGGGACTAATGCAACTACCTTTTCGTAGTGAAATCCATAAAGCCTACGCCCTACAAACTGAGTGTCGCCCGAGAAATTACCAAGATAGTCAGGGATGCTTGTGTTTGCCCATTTATGTGTGTCAAGATCAAAACAATATAGGCGCTCTGTTCCGTGCGGCAGCAAGGCTGTAAAGAGAGCCTTTCTTCCCACAACAACATGCCCCAGCCATATAGTGTTCACGTTCCTTATCAGGGGAGGAGGATTTGGCAGGATGATCCAGTTATCAACTTTAGGATCAAACATCTCAAAGTAAGCAAAGCTTTCATCAGCGTCCCAGCGGCTGCTTCCAATCACGTAAATCTTCTCATCAGCCACAAAGGCCAGGGGGCTGGCCTTCCCACAGTTCATCGCAGTACTAGCTTTCAGTTGACGGTAGTTGTGGTGATTGGCTAGCTCAAAACAATAGACGTCTTTCGGAAAAAGATCCCGGACAGCGAGCTCCTTCTTTACATCTTCATCAATGTATGGGTCATCGATATCCAAATTTTCACCACCCAAAAAATACAACATGGAGCCCAATTGAACACAACACATTTCATCTGCGTATTTCCCGGTTTTAAGTTGGAGGATAGGGGAAAGCGGCCTTGGATTCCTTATTTTATCGTCTTGTACTGCTTTCGATGGCGGAGGATGGAGAGGTATGTCAACCTCATACAAGGTATACATGACTGGGCTATATCCGTGCGAGAATAAAATGTAGAGTTTGTACCTTTCTGATGGCCCCGGCAGTAGATCAGATTCAGATGACAGGGACTCGGCTTCCTTTGAAAAATCCAAATTCATCATCTCGGCTTTCATCGCGGTTTCTTCCTCTTCCAATACTTTATTTCCGAATCGGCTTCTTCCTAATCACCGCCTAATAGAAAATAGACATATCATTTCTCAAATAAAAATAGACACGTGGCTCACAATAATTTGCACACATACAAAATATTTTTAAAAATGATGAAAATATTTCTCAGTCCCTTAATTAACACTTAACACAGCCTAATAGAAAATCTCCAATCTAAAATAAACAAAATTCCCAAACCTCAATTGAAACCCCGAAGCCCCTACCATGAAATCCCCACAGGCAACCCCATCAGTTACCGGCGGCCCAAACCCACCACGCAAAATACCCAAACCCATAAGTCATTGTGAGAAAGTGTTGGTGGGAGGAACTAACCATGTCGACCTTAATTAGTTTGTGATTAGTTACTAGTGGGATCTACTTGTGTAAGAGGTGAATTTGAATATAATTACTAGTGAAATCTGGGTTTTTTGTGTTTGGATTTATGGTTTTGGGTTTCTTGGTGGGGTGGTGGGTTTGTGAGCATGAATTGGTTGTGGAGAGTGGTGGTGGGTTTGGGCCGCCGGTGACCATTGGGGTTGCCAATGGGGATTTCATAGTTGATGCTTGGGTTTTCAATTGAGGTTGGGATTTTTTTTTTTTATCCCATACTGGGGATTTCAGGTTTCTATTAGGTTGTGTTAATTGGTTTAGTTCAAGTCAATACCACGTCAGCGTTCCGTTAGTTTACTTAGGATTAAACTAATAATATAGATAGGAGGAAAAGTAGAACATTTTGCAAAAATTAAGGATGAAAAACGTACGTATGTAAAAGTTTTGGGTCGAAAATGATATTTTATTATTTATTTATTTTTTGATATTTATGACATTATTTTTAAATGAAATTACTTTTCATTAGTGATGGTATTTTTGAATTACATAAAAGTCTAGTTGAAAGAGGGAAATAATTTTCTATATCTATACTACTCCTTCCGTCCCACTTTGTTTGTCCTGTTTGAAAAGTCAATTTTTTTAAGGGAACATCATTTATTATCTTGTCTATCATTTAAAAATGTGTAAGTTTTCAAAACTACCCTTAAATAAATTTATCAAAAAATTGAATTAGTAAATTAATAGGGGTATAATAGGAACACTAGTAAATTAATAACTTTTATTTTTAGAAACAGGACAATATTTTGGGACATCTCAAAATGGAATAGAGGACAAACAAAGTGGGACGGAGGGAGTACTATTTAAGGGGTTTTTCCTGTTTGGATCAGATTTTTTTTGTTCCAAAATACCTTGCTACCTTATGTTCAAGTAGAGACAAAATTAAAAGATAGTCCGCTAAAAATACATATCTAATTTGCACTAAAACATTGTCTACAAAATAGGATCACTCTCCCATTAATCAATTTTTTTTTTTTTTTACTCATTTCTTCAAAGCATCTATAGGTTTATTGTTTTTTTTTAATAGAAAAATAGATTATGAATTATCACATCAATTAAATAGGTTTAACTATAAAAAAATTTAAAAAAAATCCCAATCTGTCCACTTATTTTTTCTTTTTAATTCTCAAAAAAAAAAAAAAAAAACCCCAAGAAAAATTCGAATCCCACTTCAAAATTCAAGTACACTCCCAGTTACCTAAACTCAAATCTTATCCACTAACCAATGGTTTCACTCCATATTCTAGACTTAAAACCACGTGATTTTGCCTTTTGCAATTCTTAAATTTTATTTTTGTGGTTCTCCGGAATTTCACTACTAGGTAAGAGGGATACTTTACTTATTTCTCCAATTTCGCATTTTTTTTTCTCTTTTGGGTATTTATGTTTCTAACGACAATTGTTTTTTTGGATAAATAATATAGGTTAATTATTGATGTATTGCGTCTTGATTGATGTGATTCTCAATCATTTTTTTTTATTTAATTATTTTACTTAGTCTTGGGTAATCGGGCTAGGTGAATTTTTCTGCCCATGAACTAATACATTTTTTCAGGTCTTAATGCTTCGGGGGTGAGGCAATGGTTGCACTTGAAGATGTTATGGTTCTTGGAGAGCCTGTGGCTGGACCTTTTAGAATTTGGTGAAAATTGTGGAAGAGTCAAACATGAAACAGTTACATATCTCAAGGAAAAATGAGGAAAACCACGTAAAGGAATTGGATAACTATTTATTGGAGAGTGATCATTGAGAGTGAGTTTGATTTTGTTACCCATTATCTTGCACTTCAGATAAACATCATCAAAAATAACTTTAATGTTTTTGTTTTATCAACTTTTTGTTTTTTTTTTTGTTGGTATGTGTATAATTGTATCTCAAGGTGAGGAACACGAAAAGAAGGCTATCTTAGCCCTTTATTAGTTCGATAAAATGTTGTAATTTAAATTTTCATCCAACCAATCGGGAAAAAAAAAAAAAAAAAGAATAGAAAGAAGAATATTATTATTTTTCTTTCTTTCTTATATGTATAATTCTGAGGATTTGGATGGTAATAAAGTCAGGGGTAGCTCTACATTGAGTTCAAGGTGGTTACAGGACCACCTTGACTTGGAAAAAAATACAATTATTATTTATAAATATTAAAAATTTATGATTTTTTTTATCTTTCAAAAAACTTTGTGATCACCCTAAATTTTTTTTAGGCCCAATATAATTAAATTCTAGACAAAATTTGGCAACAAGCATGGTTGTAGATTAAGGCTACAACTCTATTCAATATATATTTTTTAATTGAACGTGAATTTTTAACAAATCCACCATTTAATTACATTTTTTTCTTAAATCCTTCATACTTGCAACATTTCAAGAAGATAAAAGATTAATAACTATGTTGTCAATCAAATATTTAAATTTCAAGTTTTTTGTAATCTAAAATTATACATAAAAAATAATTTTATGGATCGAATGACAAATAACAACCGATTAGCATGAAATTTTAATGTGTTTTAAGAATATAGAGAACATGCAATTCATCAATTAGATTTTCAAAATATGTAACAATATTAATTCATTTAGTGAGAGTGACTACAACAAAGTTTGTAGCCAAATTTTATTCTTAACTTTGGTCCCCTTAACAGTATATTAGGTCCTTACAAATGATAATAAAAGTCCAAGAAAAATTTTATTTAACTAAATTTTTGAAGAGATGTAACTTGCAACATTGATAATGAGACTATCATATAACGATTTCAAAATAAAAATATTTGTAGAAGGAAATTGTAAGATTTTATGTATTTGTGTGTGTGTGTGTTTGTTAATGTATGAAATTCTTTTTTTATTAGAATTTGCATAATTTAATTTTCTTAAGGACCACCCTCAAAATTTTTTTTGGAGCCGCCACTGAATAAAGTAAAATACATAATCGAAGAAGGTATTTTTGTTTTTTCAAATACCATTAAACCGAAGGATCGTGACTCCAAAAAAAAAGTGCTTTTAAATATATATATTTTTTATTCTATCTTTTATCTCAAAAAATATATATATTTTTTAAAGTATAGTTTTCTACACCCAAAAAAAAAAAAAAACACACACACACACACTTTACAATGGTGCTTATTTATATCCTGAGCTTTTGATTTCATAAATTTTATCATCGATAAATATTAGATTTCAAATTCAAAAATCTATCCACGCAAAGTCATACTGGCCTTTGAACTTCTATTTTTAAGGGAAAAAGTTAATAATTTGCATCAATTATAATTTGGATTGCTACATTTTTGAATCACAAAATACCTAGAGGTGTGATGAGTATTATGGGTTTGTGGGTGAAATAATTTTTTCATCACATCTCTAATGTGGCGTTTGGTATGAGGTAATGCTTTAGGATTCTTGGGAATATTTAAAGATTCCCATGTTTGGTTGCAGATCACACTAAGAAATCAAATGCCAGGAGAATTTGATTCCCTCTTCAACCCCCTTTCAGTAGGAATGTGGATTCCCTTTAAAACATGTGAGTACTCAGATTCCTAAACTTAAAGAAAATTGTATTTTTTTATAAATTGACAATTTTAACCCCTTTTCCTTATCATTTAAGCAATTGAGATAAAATATAAAACAAATCATCAATATATTTTCCTTTGTCTTTATCTCTTCTCGCCAAAACAATATCATCTCTTTTCGCCAAAACAACATAAATAGGATAGACAACTTTGTTAATATATTTTCCTTTCTTCTTTTAGACTATAATGTTAATGAATTTGTCATAATTTATAGTTTATATTTTGTTTTTCATTATTTATTTAGAGGAAGTTTATTATTATTATTTTTAAAAAAAAGACTTATATTGGATTTACAAATCTAAGGATAGAATGAGAAAAATAAATAATTCAGTTAAGATTCCTAGGAATAAACCAAACATTATAATCTCACATTCTTAGGAATCTTATTAGATTCCCAATTAAATCAAACATAAGAAAAATTACATTCCAAGGCATCACATTCCTAGGAATCTATATTCCAGGAGTAATGTGGATTCTCCCGTACTAAACACCACCGAAGTATTTTGTAATTGGAAACGTAGTAATTCCAAATTATAATGGATGTAAACTATAGACTTTTTATCAAAAAAATATAAGAGCCTCTGAGTACACGCGTGAGCGCATGCTTAGAGGCTAGTATATATAGTATATAAATAGATATAATATTCAAAACAAAATTTTTCCTAAGATAGATTTCTTTCTTAAATTAAAATATTTAGTAAAAATTCTTTGCCAACCATAATCATTTATTGGATTTTTCCTAATGTAAACCTTTTTAAAATCAAAGTTTCCTCTTTAGTTATGTTTTCCTCCATTAAATCTTGATTCTAAATTTAAATCCCATAACAAATTAGGAATTTTGCAACATACAAGTCAAATATAAAATCATTAATTAATGAGAAAATCAAGCAATTTAAATATATTCTAAGAATTTATACTTATCAATAGGGATGTAATTGTGTATGCTAATTCATTTTTTTTGCTTTCACAGTTTTTTATTTTATTTTATTTTGTGTGGAAATTTTCCTAGTGCAAATTTGTCATTTAAAAAGTCAAGTTTCCTTTTGAGTCATGTCTTCACGTGTGACATATCTAATTTAGTCAAATTCTCATCTAATTAAGTTTCAATTTGAATTATGGACATAGTTTATGGAGACAAAATAACAAGTACTCAATTGTAGATCAATCTCAATTGGTTGTATGATACATGCTTATCTGTTGGAGACAACAATGGGATTTGGCTCTCTCTCTCTCTCTATATATATAAAAAGGCTAATAAAAAAATCCTATTCTATTTAATTCATTTTATTTAAAGAAAATTTAATTATTACCATAAATGTCTAATTTATTTTGACTATTACTAAAAATTAATTATAGAAAGTATCCAATATAAAAATAGCTTATTCTATTAAATTCAAATTTAACTATTACATAAATGTTTAATTTATTTTGACTATTCCTAAAAATCAATTATAAAAAGTATCCAATTTAAAAAATAGTCTATTCTATTTAATTCATTTTATTTAATGAAAATTGAACTATTACCATAAACGTCTAATTTATTTTAACTATTCCTAAAAATCAATTACAGAAAGTATCCTAAGCTTAATCATTGTTTTGTTCTTTGTTGAATTTTTTTTCAATACCAAGGACGAAAAAAAAAAAAAAAATTTGACCTTAGACCAACTCAAAACCTGACCCGACCATAAGCCAAAATTTTCTGGTTAGGTCGGGTTCCTCCTTGGAAATTTCGGGTCGAGTTGTAGGTTGTTGAGAAACCAACCTGACCCGAAAAAAGCTCAACCTTAGATATTTCTCTAATATCGAAGCCCTCTTCGCCCTCTGTTTCATCATTGTAGCATGCAATTGTGAAGGCAGTGACTTGGCACTCTGCAATTTCTTAACCATCACCCCCAATTTCGAATTGGCGCTTTGCATAATTGCCTCGTGCGATTTTGAAGGCAGTGATTGGGAGGCTTTATCTTTCTTTATTTCCGAATCCATCGTCGTGCCCCGTTTTAATGGTAAGTCTTTTTGGTCCACTGGTTGGGTGGGTTGGCTTGCAAATTTCTCTATTTCCGAATCCATCATCGCCCTTGGTAATTTCTTGTGCTGAGGGACGACTTAGTTCAGAATTGAGGGGATGTTCCAATATATTTTAGCCTATTACTCACCCCACTTAAAAACAATAAAAGAGCTTCCCTCTTTTTCAACGTGAGATTAAACATTTTGACTAACTTCTAATCTTCAATAATAACTTTTACCACCTTTACATTTAGTCTCCCAATTTTATTCATTTTAATTATTTTAATATTAAAATGCTACGACATTTCCCCACTCATATAAATATTAAATTTTAGTTAAAGAGAGATTACCTAGCAAATACAAGTCAATATGCATCATGAAGGTGTACTCTGCATTGAACCTTTACTTAGTAAAACAATAAACTCAACTCTCGAGTCATAGTGGTCTCCGACTTGAACTATGACTACTTTTAGAAATTTAAGCATCACTGCTTACACATAACAACTTAGGGGTTGACATGAGCTTTAATAACTAGTACTTTACAGTCGTGTGCTGATCCTAGTTTCCAAGAGTGTATTCGAGATTAAGTCTAAATCTTATGAGGAGCAACCCCACCCCTACACTCACATAGGTGAAGTTTATCAAGAGTACTTTTGTAATTTTGACACTCCACTCATACGAGCTACAAATTTCATTAAATTTTTTTTTACTTAAGTTTCTCAACATTATAGGATAAATGCATTAACACCATTGGAATGAGCAATCACAAAATTATTTACAAATAAATAATTAAAAGAAATATATAGTACATTTCTTAAGACCATCATATGATACGTTTTTCTCATTGAACCTAATTCTCAGGATCTCTAGTCCTTAGAGTGGGTATCCTCATGCAAGATTATCATTAGATTTAATATATTAAATAAACCCTAACACTTGTAACATCCAAGCTTATGGGTTCTCTTCCATGTTGGGAAAAGGGAGTCTCGAGAATCCCTCTTTCGAGTGAACCTATCCCACTTGGGAACAAGTTTGAGATCCATTTAAGAAAAATTCATCCATGTTAAATCTTCATGTTTCCACTGAGGTTGGCTGTGCATAAGGCTATTCCTCCACAAGCCTTCCACAAAATCTAAGTATCATAATATTCATAAATCTAAGGGCAAATTACAGTAAACCCACCTATGGCTTGACCCGTTTGCACCTTGCCTACCCGTAATTCAAAACTAAACATTTTGCCCACCTGTGTTTAGTCTCCGTTACCTACCTTCGTTAAGATCAAGGGTAAAACTGTATTTTCTCTTCCCTTTTATGTCTCTCTCATTTAAAAACAAAAAATAACATAAAAAACACAAACAAATAAGATCAAAGAGGGGATTTTGCAGAGAAACAAGCTGTGTGTCAAAACAAGATCATTTTGATAGGCCAACTCATTTACTTCATTATTTCTCTTTGTCAAACTCTCATTGTCTCTCTCTCACTTAAGCTTTTGATATGATTTACTTCATCAAAACAAGATCAAATTGACAGGCCAACTCATTTCTCTCTCCCAAACTCTCGTTGTCGTCTCTCTCTCTCTCTCTCTCTCTCAAGCTTTTGATATGATTAGTAAATTGAAAGAGGGTGTTGTATATTTGTGTGTTACTGTACTATAGGACTTGTGGCTGAGGACATGTTCCATTGGCAAGCCACCATCATGGGACTTGCTAATTGTCCTTTATGTTGGAGGTGTATTTCTAGTTTCTATTCGTTTTCCTCTTGATTATCCATTCAAGCCTCCAAAGGTAGGTTTATTTATTTATTTATTTTTATTCCTCCTTGTTTATTGCATTTAATGGTCCTCTTTGTACAGTACTATGTTCAATTGCTTGTAATATATGAAATTTATGGTCCAAAAGTTATAGTCCAAAATTTACCTTAGAACTAGATCCACCGGGTTTTTTTGTGCAATGCCTTCATTGTATGCCATGTGGCAAGAATTATGGTCCAAAAGTTATGTCAAACCAAGGCACCACCAACGAATCCCCAAAAAACTCATCGGTGAACAAAGAGGTATGCATCTAACGAGTTATCCCGATGGATCCAATTAATGCGTCCAATGGAGTGATAAGATAAACAATAACACTTAAGGGTTGTTTGGATTTTTAGTTTCCATCACCCATAAATCTGTTTCCCATAACTCAAAAATGGTGGGTCCTATAGCTGAGTAATGTGTTTAGATGTGTTTCCAGTTTTTGTTTGCATCACTCAATTATCTGATTTTTGAGTGATGAGTTATGAAAACTGAAAACACATTTTAGGTGTTTTCAAGTTATGGAAACAGAGTTATGATAGCATTTTTGTAATTACACACACATCTTAGGGACCCATGGTCAAGCAATGGTCACGTCCAGGCACTACTTTTGACAAACACCAATGGCTCCTTCAGTGAACACAACCTGATTAGTTTCACACCACAACTCCAAAACTCAAAACTCCATCCAGCCTCATTCCTCTTCACGCACACATTTATTGTATAAATGTGTGTGTGGGTTTTTTTTTTTTTTTTGTGTGTTTCTTCTTTGGAATGTTTTTTATTATGGATCATGAGTAGAACATATCAAGTCAGACCCACTTCAATTTAATCAACATGAATTGGAAATTTAAGATCAAAATCCATAAACAAGGCTTAAGGAAATCCAAAATCCAAAATTCATACAAATCACTACGGAAAAAAAGAAAAAGGAAATGAGTGACAGATCAACCATGATCACAGATCTGCGCCATTGCGGCACATTAGAGGAGATCTTGCGGTGCTGGGTAACGATGCCCACGAGGTAGGCGACGTTGGGTGACGATGGAGATCAGCGTCGCAGGTCCAGACCTTGATTTCTATTGTTGGGTTCATGGAGGGGTTTGGGAGAATAACAGGGGAAAAACGAAGAGAAAAGCAGAGAAAAACGAAAGGGAGAGGCAGAGAAAGATGAGAGTCAAGGGAAAAAGAAAAAAAAGAAAAGAGAAAAGTCTTAGGACATTGGGTTAGTGTGTTGATCCCAGTTTTTTTTAATTTTTTGGTTGAAAACATAACTGAATGATGGGTGCCAAACGTGTGGGGTATAAGAAATTGGGGTATTTTAAGTGATGAGTGACAAAAATTGAGTGAGTAGTGATGAGTGATGGTTTTTTTAAAACCAAACAGCCCCTTATTGATTTCAATTTGTTCATCCAATTTTTTTATACCATCTTCCTCTGTAGAAGGATCCAAAAATGTTTTATGCATCTAAAAGAAATTATTCTTTTGATTATTTTACTTCTTTAACAATATTTTTTCTCTCTTTCAAACAAACGGTAGCTTCTTTAACAGTACTTGATTATTTGTGGGGTACTTTGAATACACTGAAGGATCCAAGACTTTGTGATGACAACCCCTCAAAGATATGGTCTCTTTTTCCATCTCATATGATTGAGAGCTTAAAGAATCTAGAATCGATTGACTTTTATGGATGCCATTCCTTGGAAGTTATATTTGAACTTGAGGAAAGTCACGTGGCATTAGTTGATCAATTAAGGAAACTGGAACTATGTCAGTTAGATAAACTGATGCACATATGGAAGAAGGGTCCAAAAAAGATCATGAGCTTTGGAAACATGAGATCCTTAAAAGTTAAGGAATGTAACAGTTTGACAAATTTGTTCTCACCATCCATAGCGAAATTGCTTGTGATGTTATGGGATATAGAAGTTTTTAACTGTGGAAAAATTGAAGAGATCCTTGCAAGTGCAGGAGAAGAAGAGGATGAAAAGGATGTTTTGTTGTCCCAAGTGTTCTCAATCTTGCTCGAGGACTTGCCAAATCTCAAGTGGTTTTGCCCTGAAGCTAATGCTTTTGAGTGGCTGTTGCTGCAAATAATGAAAGTAACTAGATGTCCTACTTTAAGGACATTTGTTCCAACTAATCTAAAGACACCTCAGTTGGAAGAGGTAATCGAAGGCAATGGCTATAGAACACATTGGAAGGGAGACCTGAATGCCACCATAGAGCACATATTGAAAAAAATATTATTGATGAAGAGAGTAAAACAGAGGGAATTACATACAAGTCCTTTTTTTTATCTTACTAATTAAATCCAGAATAGCAAACCACCAGAATGTGGTTGTAATTAATGCAATTTAGCCTTAGAGACCTACATCCACAGCAATTGACTCCACTTGTCAAAGCCAATTACCAGATAACCCAGGAGCATTCACCCCTGACAAGCTAAGGGGGAGGAGGGGGGGGGGGGATCTATTTCAAAATAGCAATAAAGACCAAATTCAAAAAATAAAAAAGTAGTTAAAAATTCAAAAATGAAATCTGAAATAATAAATTCTAAATTAATTTTGGTTCTTCTTGCATCCAATCTATCTATATCGTAAACTATTGGATTGGGTATTACTTAAATGTGAAACTTGCAGACCATCAAAGGACAAACACAATGTTATCAAGATAGACGTTTAAAGAATTTCCATGTGACAGAATTAGTTTTCCAACTTTGAGCCTTTGGAGCATACCCCAATTAGGTCTGCTGAGATATAAGTGAATCTACATGTCAAGTTGATTTCAAGTAGGCAAGCCAGCAAACTATTTAAGATCTAAAAAATAAAATAAAGCTGCATGCAGGTTTGAGTTCATCTCATGTAGTTTAGCAAATAAACCTGAATGAGCTACAAAAACACCTTGGCCTGTTTAAAACCATTTATGGGTTATGATAAGAAACCCAATTGAGGTGTCCACATCAAATTGTATGTTGAGCTTGCCTGCAGAACTAACAATTTAAGCTAATTTTATCATAAAACTCAGTAACTAGCATATTTAAGCTACAACCATGTGGTTGCATTTTTAAGGACCTTAACACAAAATACTAAGAATATGATTCTAAAGTTTTTACAGACACTAATTCCGTAATCAATTTTCCAAATCCAGGCTCACAATCCATAAAGAATCTAAAGGGAAAAAAGAAGAAGTTGAAATACCATTTCTGCTCTTTGAATGGGATTGGTCTCCTGAGCTTGAAATGAATATGCTCTAGAAGAAAAAATATTTTTAGAAACATAAGAACAATGTCCTGAGCATTCACATTGGAATGGCAAAAGGATAATAGTACTGCACTTAATAGAGGATAAAATTGTCAAACCTGCTGGCAGGCTTGCGGAAGCTCTTGCTCTAGTTTAGTTAGCTTTAGGTGGCTACTCTCTCAAGTAGTTGTTGCACATATTCCTGAAAAATGAAGTAAAAACAAGTTGTTGCATCTTATCCACAAACTATTACACGATGGAGCAGCTTGCATTACAGCATATGCAACAATTATAAATTGAAAGCACAGCAACATAGCAATGACAACGATGTTCACGAGGAGAAAATAACTGAAGACACAAAAGGGCCTAATTTTTTCCTTAATCGGCTTTTTCTGGCAGCTTCACGATTTTGAGCAAGCCGGTGTAACGTCCACAAAATTTTGATTTGAAATTTTTTGAATATATATTATTTAAATCATATTGATATGAAATTATCTGAATATACATTGTTTAAATCATATATATCACCTATTGATCTCCTGATTTCTCTTTTGATTTATCACTGGAATCAGAAGCCGCAACAGCAGCCAATTGACACAAGGACAATGAAAGCACAAACTTAAAGTCACTGCTAAAGAGCTGCCAAGCTTTCCAATGAAACAGAAAGTTATTACATGCAATATTACTTTCACATGGCAACACCAAAAGCAAAGATAGGTCTCATTACGGAATTATCATATGGATCTAATGAAAGGGCATATTACTTTTTAGCATCAAATTACTACATAGCAGCATCACTAGAAGGTATTTATAGAGGACATAATCTCTAGGAAGCTGAATCTGATGAATAAACAACGCAAGAGACATCACCCTTTGATTCTTGTCATCTGTGTCATCTGTTGAGGTATCAGTCCTGGGGCTTGCTTCTGCCATCGTGGACTCTCCCCAGTTCTCACGATGGCCACCAGATGTGGAAGCCAGATTCGGTTGTGGTTTGTTTTGTAGTGATAACATCTGAGACCCAACAATAGCAGCAGATATATTTATATCTAAAGATGCAAGTGACTAAATTCCACAATGCAGGAGAAAGGAGAAAAGAGAAAAGACGCGCAAGTTCTTAGTATTAAATTATTAATTTTATTGAACTTGAACCAATAACTGGTTATATTATTTATATAGTTGACCTAAAAGCCAATAAAATTATCAAACAGTGGGAGAGATGGTTAAGAAGCATGTGACAATCAACAAGAGAAATATTATATAAATCATGTTATTGTATATTAATATTTCACAAACCACCCTTGTCATTCATAATAAAAACTATTACATAATCCAAGCCACTCAGAAACCATGGGACGTGGTACTTCATGCGATTGTAATTCCTTTACTTGCCGAAAAATTATGCTTTTCAAGCTCATACTTGAGGGGAATTTAATCCGTATTCCCTAGCCAGGCACTAAAAGCTAAAAGTATGGTAAGAATAGATACAAATCCATCCACATAAATAGGTATTCATAAAAAGAGGCTATTTACCATGGTGCAGTGCCGTGGCCACTCTAGAAGTATAAGTGTTTGAAAGGTGTGGGGGCAAAAATCGTGCTTCAAGTTTCTAAGAAAATTTTACACACGTACACTTACATTACCCTATATTAAAATTTCTATTTTGTATATAAAATAATAATAATATTAATAATAAAAAGAGGCTATATATGTTCAAAGCAAAATTGAACTTTCAAAACATAAATTTCAGTCTCATAAAATCATTTCAAAACATAAAGTTCATAAGAAATGAACTTCAACATTTAAACGAGTACTAATTTTATTTATTTATTATTATTAATAACGAAATGAAAAATGTAAATATAAATTTCTTTGATCTTACCGTATACTTTCGATTCTAAGCAACATAAGTTTAAAACCTCAAAAGCAGAGCATATTAGAATTTCTCTTTTCTAATGAATTTAACGGATATAAATAAGAGAAGGGCATTAGAAAAAGAAACCAATAAAAGTTTACAGCAAAAGAAATTCGGAGCCGGCTCATTGAAAGAAGCCGATGACGTCAGCGTGGGCGGCTCGGCTTACCTTATTGCTGATAAGCCGATTGCATCACTTTAGAGTTCGGGTGTTGCCGTGTTCCGTGAGCGGTGAGCCCTTCAAATTCAGAAACAGAGACTCATACTTTTTTTTTTTTTTTGAAAAGGAGAGACTCTCATACTCTGAGAGAGAGAGAGAGAGAGAGAGAGGTCTAAGACTATGGTTTCAAAAAAATAAAAGAGTAAAAGTAAGCTATTTGTTTGGACGGTGATGAAATTTTTTTTTTTAAAGAGATTGCTTTAAGAGCTCTTTATCATCACCATGACACTAATTTAATTAGCTTTTGGGAATGAAAATAAAGTAATTAAATTTTTTTACAGTTATTTATATTTTTCACAACAAAAATGGTGTCAAAACTATTAACTATTTAAAAATAATTTATTAACAATTATTGTCCATTAATAAGATCTTATAAAATAAAGGTCATGTTAATTGGTGCTTTTAAGATAATTGTTAGGGTTAATTATAACTTACCCATCTATGGTTTTGTAGAAATTTAAATTGCGTAGTTGTAGTTTGAAATTTAGTACTTTACTTACTTGAGGTTAGTCCAGTTAGAATTCTGTTACCCAACTCTATAAAATATGAGGCTAAATATGTATTTTTGCACTCTTTTATATCCCTCTCCTCTCAAAACATAAAAGAATTAGAAAAAATAAGATTAGAGTTTTATAAAAATTATGAACAAACATTGCCACCACCACAGGAGCTTCTGTCAAGAACTTTACCTTGTTGTGGCGTTTGGTATAGAGTAATGTTTTAGGATTCTTAGGAATGTTTAAAGATTCCCATGTTTGGTTGTAAATTACGCTAGGGAATCAGATGCCAGGAGAATCTGGATTCCTTCCTTAAACCCCTCTTAGTAGGAATTTGATTCCCTTTAGAACAGGTGGGTATCTAGATTCCCAAGCTTAAAGGAAATTGTATTTTTTATAAATTGACAATTTTAACCCATTTTCCTTATCATTTAAGCAATTAAGATAAAATATAAAACAAATCATCAATATCTTTTCTCTTATCTTTATCTTTTCACGCCAAAACAACATAAACATGATAGACAACTCTGTTAATATATTTTTTAACAAAGTTCTATTTAGATTTTATGTGTAAAAAAAAAAAAAAAATTAAAAGAGGACCCTCCATTATTGCCAGGTATTCACTTTTATTCTTGGTTTTGTTTAGTTGCTAGAAATATAGATCTGGATTGGTGGCTTCATATGGTTTTATATATATATATATATATATATATATATATATATATATATATATATATATATTGTTTTTTAGATTAATGGCTTTATTTCTAGATTCACATGTTAGACTACCGTTTTAATGAATGTGTTGCTAATTAATAGTTTATATTTTTTTCATTATTTATTTAGAGGAAAATATTTTTTTTAAAGACTAATTAATAGTGTATTTTTTTTCATTATTTATTTAGAGAAAGATTTTTTTTAAAGGACTTGGTAGTTCATATTCAAATCTAAGAATAGAATGGGAAAAATAAATAATTCATTTAAAATTCATGGGAATAAACCAAACGTTATCATCTCACATTCCTAAAAATCTTAAGAGATTCCTAATGAAACCAAACATAGGAATAGCTACATTTCTAGGAATGTGATTCATAGGAATCACATTCCTAGGAATCTAAATGCCAGAAATAATGTAGATTCTCCCGTACCAAATGTCACATGTATGTTTCTTCATAAACAGGCAAAAAGCGGAGCTCATTGGTCGATTCCCCCGATGATTCAATTAGCATCAAAGCCTTGTTACGATTGTTAACTACAGTCTGAGGATCTTCAATCAACTTCACCATCTCATCAAGCACTCTCTCAGCTGCTACCTCCGAGAAAGCCTTCTTACAATTCTTAACACATGTTTCAAGCAACACCAAAGCCAAGTACTGAATCCTAGGACTCTTCAACATGACCTTTTACTTCCACGGATCAATTCAACACTGTTAATCTTTTCAGCATTGATGATGTCACAAATATCAAGATTATTGGCCCAATCAGGCTCATCAAGGTTCTCCAAGGTGGCATCTTCAATGATCTTATCAGTCTGGTTTGGGCCTTGGAAAAGCTCCTTCATATTGAAGCTCATTGAACTCATGCCTGCAGTCATCTTTCGGCCCACCTCACCTCCAATCTTGAGGCATTCACCAAAGGCACTAACTTTATCCATCAAATTGTCACTAATACATCATCCTTGATTCCAACATTAATTTTTTCTCCTTTGGGTACCGCTGCTGGGTCATCCCCAATCTCAAGGGCCTTCTTGTTTACAGCATGATAAATTTGGGTTAGCACTTCTGTGAAGGCAAACCCAAAAAATACCCAATTTTTATTTTTTATTTTTTATTTTTATCCTAAAGAGAAACTTCAATGGTGGTAATGTTTCTTTTTAGTTTTTACAAAAACCTTACTTTTTGATCTTGTTTTCTCTTTTTTTATTTTTATTTTTATTTTATGTTTTAAGATGACAGAAACATAAAAGAAAACAAAAATACAGATTTAACCTCGTTTTTAACAGAGGTGGGTAACGAAACCCTAACTGAGCTAACCTTAAGTGGGTAAAGTGTCAAATTTTAAACCATGAGTAGGTAACTTAAATTTCGGCCAAACCACAGGTGGGTAAGTTGTAATTAACTCTAATTGTTTCTTTTTTTTTATAATGATTAACCCTAATTGTTAAAAAACAATTTTAGTAAAATTTTGACACTACTTTTATAGTAGGGATGGACCCGGGCCCCCCCGGGTCAAATTTTTTTTTTTTTTTTTTACTATATTTTTCATTTTTGTAGTTAACCCCCCTCATAAAACCAGATTTGGATCCTCTCCATTTCCTTTGAAATGAAGAGACCTCCAGTACACGGTCAGGATTTTTCTGAAAATGATCCATGCTAAAAAACTGGATATGTCATAAACTTAACCCAAACCACATGAACTTAACCCACATAAACTTAACCCAAACCACATGAACTTAACCCAAGGTTAGATCAGCCTATTCTTTTCTCTCACCAACCCATCTGAAATTTCAAAGTTCAAACTCTCATCTCCGAGGATTTTCTCTCATCTCCAACTCTCAAAGTTGTTTCTCTTCTTTTCCCTCCTAGGCCTTGTACAATCTTTTTGAGAGTTGAGACATAGAGTAACACAGAGATTTTGGAAAGAGAAAAGAGAAGAAAAAAATGAATACCCCTCACGGCACCGATCCAAGCAGAAATTCAAGCTGAAATATGAAAAATCATCAGGTTTGCTTATGTAAATGGTGAATACAGTTGTGTCAACTTGGGAGAAGACGGAGTTCAAAGATCAGGAGCTCACCTGACGAAGAATAATCTGCTTTCTATGTCATTTTGCTGTATGGGGAACTCGAACACTTAGAGATAAAGAGAGATAAGCGTGGTACTGCACAACACGGATGCGAATAGGCACCATGGTTCCTTCCTGCTCATAACCAAGCCCCAAGGTTTGCAATATTAAGTGAAATTGATAAGTAATAAATGATAATATGATCCAATACATGATCCTAGACTTTTTATAGTGATATTTCACTGGCCTAAAGGAAATCTACAGTAGAATTTGTTGGGGGATTTTGAGAAGTTGGGGATGAAGATGCATAGAAGCCTATGTCCATTGTGTTGCCAGAGTTGGGGGATTTTTGGATTTATGTCTCTGTTCCTCATATCCCAAGCTTCAACTTTACATAATGTAGACTATAAATATGAAAAATGCCAATGGGAAAAGTCTTCTGGAGTTCTCGATAATTCTCCCATCAAGAAAATTAAGGATAACAGTAAACCAGAGATTTCTGGGTTTACAATTAGTCCAGACATCTCCCTTACCGCTGACACACCCCAGGTGGGGGGAAATGTAATCCTTACATTATGATTTCTCTTTTCTTCTCTTTTCTCTTTCCAAAATCTTCGTGTTACACTGTGTCCCAACTCTCAAAAAGATTGCACAAGGCCTAGTTTGGAAAAGAAAAGAAACAACTTTGAGAGTTGGAGATGAGAGTTTGAACTTTGAAATTTCAGATGGGTTGGTGAGAGAAAAGAGTAGGCTGATCTAACCTTGGGTTAAGTTCATGTGGTTTGGGTTAAGTTTATGACGTGTCCAGTTTTGAGCGTGGATCATTTTCAGAAAAATCCTGACCGTGTACTGGAGGCCTCTCCATTTCAAAGGAAATGGAGAGGATCCGAATCCCATAAAACCTTAGGCCCCCTTTCTCCACAATAAGTCTAACTAGCTTACCCAAATAGCAACAATCCAACCAAAAAACTTAACCAAAAAAAAAATATATATATATATATTCACAATGGTGATTGTATTTTAGCCAAAAAAAAAAAAACTATTTTATTACAAAGAACTAGAAAATCATGTGTTATTGGAGAAGTTAAAGCTAAATTTTTTGCAATCACAGTAAACTGGTATAAATACCAGTTGACTGTAGCAAGTTGTTAAAAATAAACATAATATTTTTATTAAGATTATATCTCTTTCTTCAATTAAAAAACTCAAAAAAAAAAAAAAAAAAACTCAAATTCTCTTGCTTGCTTTATTATTTTAATGAATTGTTTATATTATTTTAAATGAAGTTATAAAAAAAAAAATAGAACATTTAATATTGGGTGTATTGTATAATGAGGTGATAAAATAGATAAAGTAACTTTTTGAGATATTAAAACTAAAATTTTTAGCACTACCAATGTGAATGCTCTAACTTCAACCAAAAAAAAAAAAAAAAAAAAAAAAAATCCTAGCCAGCTTAGTATTAAAAAAAAACATTATTTTGTTTTTGTTGGTAAATAATTACATCTTAATATATTTAGAAATAACAATTTTGAGTATTTATAATTTTTTAATACTATATGGATGCCTATTTTGATTTTTTTTTTCTATATATTCCGGCCCCCGCTAGCTTAAAATCCTGGGTCTATCTTTGTTTTATAGGAAATATAAAAGTCGGTAAAAAAAAAAAAAATCATAAATGGCAATGAACATCCAAAAAAAAATTTTGAATGCTGAAATAGGAGACTGAGTGTGCGTTTGGGTTAGGATTAAAAATTAAAATTATTTCACTATTCAACTTATTTTTGCAACTATTCATGCGTCCCACTGCACTTTTTGATATTATTCATGAGTCTTACTATACTATTTTAACTAATTTTTACCTTTATCTATAGTACTTTCAGTAATAATTTTTCAATTTTAGCAAAATAAGCAGTATCAAAACACACCCTGAAAAGCGGTATTAAACCTTTGACACTTGAGTTAAAAAAAGGCCATGAGCCAACATATCAATCAGTTGGACTCTGGTGATTTGTAATCAAAGGTCCGTGCGTGCGAGCTTGCATGGGATTAGGGAAAGGAGAACTATTTATAGAGAGCTTGACCAAAGTTATATTGCATAATTTTAGATGTTCAGTCTTGGATTTTAAAATTTATGCTACGCATTACAAATAATCTTTATAGTTTAAGTTGTGGTTTGAGAGGCACTCAAAATCCTCCACCAAATTCGGAAAGGAATAAACCAAATCCGGAAAGGAATAAAATAAATAGTGGATAGATTACAAAGTAAGTCTTATCCTTTATATTATATTTTAATTTGGACTTTAACATTTTAATTGTGTTAATTTGGTTCTTAATTTTTTTAGTGTGGGTCAATTTATTCTCTGCCATTATCATTTGGATGAAAAAAATTGATGTGTCAAACAAAACATTAAAAATTATTTTTCATATCACATCATCTGCAGTGCCACTTTTTTTTTTCTTTTTAAAAGAAAAACCCAAATTAAATCCGAAACACGTGCCAACCAAAATCTGAAAATCTCATCTCCATCTCTTTTCCCTCTCTCAGCCTCTCTCGTCAATCACCACCAACCAAACCCATGTCAAACTATGTGGGTATTTGTTAATAAATGTTTGCCTATGTTGATATTTAAGTCCAATGGGGTTTTTGCACCTGGACATGAGTTGTAGTGAAACGAAGGGACCATGTTTTCAGTTTGACATAAGTTGGTGGAGATTGAGTATGGTTTTGAGTTTTTTGAGGCGGGTTATTAGTTTTTTTTTTTTTTTTTGAGAATCCAAAATGATCCTCTTTTGAGTGAATGAGTTGAATGGGCCAAATGGGCATTTTTGTGGGTCTGTGAAAGGATGAGAAGAATGCATGGATTGCATTATGGTGAGTTTGAATAAGGATCCGTTTGGATACCGCTTATTTTGTTGAAAACTGAAAATATTGTAGTAAAATAATTTTTAAATGTGTGCATAATACCGTGGGACCCATTTTTAATGAAAAAATTGTTGAAAAAGAGGTTTGTGGGTCCTGTGAACAGTATACGGGACTCACTGGTGCGACATAAAGTCACAGAAACATGCTTCTCCCAAAAAAAAAAAAAAAAAGTTGCAACATAGATGCAAGACGCAAGACGCAGATGTGTATCCCAAAAAAAAAGGGAGACTATTGCCTGAGGTAGCGGTGGTGATTGGAGAAGGAGAGCCATGGAGATTTGGCCACGGTGGTTCGAAGAGAACAGGGAGAACGAAGGGGAAAAAGAGAAAAGGAATAAATGAAACTCAAGTGTCTAAAACTCGGAAGAAATGGAACTCAAGTGTCTAAAACTCAAGTTCCACATGGATTTTAAATCCACCCTAACTCTACCAGCATATAAAACTCAAGTAGTTTAAACTTGAGTTGCTACAGTGAACTCGAGTCTAAGAGACTCGAGATGCTATTTTTCTGGGTTATTTGGGAAATGTGACCACTAACGAAATTGTGTGACAAAATCATGCTAATATGCAAATATCCCCCTAAATTCAATTGTAATCCTAAACTCCTAGTGACTGTTTGGTTTGCAATGAAACTCACGTCTACGTTTCTTCTCCACGTTTTTTTTTTTTTTTTTTTTTTTTTCCAGCCTGCAATTGTTGACTTTGTCAACTGTGAACAGTGCATATGTGTACTGTTCATGGTCCCACAAATTACACTTTTTAGCAACTTTTTTATTAAAAATGAGTCCCACAATACTATTTACACATTTAAAAATTATTTCGCTATAGTGTTTTCAATTTCAGTTTTCAGTTTCAGCAAAAATAAGCTCAATCCAAACACACCCCTAGTTAGCTATCTCTTTAATCCTTTTATTCCTTTTCCAGGTTTATCGGTCTTTTGCTTTTTTATTTATTTTCTCTATTCCCAAAAATCAGCTTAACAAAATGATAGTTAAAAAATGTATATAGCCCAATTCCTGAAAGCGCATCTGGACTTCGCTGACATATCCTTGAGATAGACGTTCAAGGAAAGTAAGGATTATTCCTCATTCCTGTTAATAAATAAATCATCAATTATTCGTTGTTGAAATGGCTAAGCAAGAATTAGATGCTTGTTAATAAATAGATCATCATGTAAGGCATTTACACTCTATATAATAACATCCACTTGCTCGTTCTCTATCACCCTTTCGATTTTCTTCCTCAATTAAGAATAAAATTCATCTGCGAATTATTGGCTACAATCTCTCTACTGCAGACTGCGAAATTTGTCTGTGTTACACTTATTTGCTTTAGGTCGCAGGCAGAGGTAAGTCCTAGAAACTTTTCCTTTCTTTTGGTGTTTCTTCAACAATCAACATCTTTCCTCCCCAAGTTACTTCTACATTTTTCTATGGTAATGCTTCTTTGATTTGCACACATTGGCTTTAGTTATTTTCTCTTTTTTTGTTTTTGTTTTTCAGTTATTGGTTGTCCACTTATAGTTTCTATAGCTCATGTGGACATTCACAAAAAGAATATAGAATAGAAAACATGGAAAATTATAAAAACATAAAAAGCTATAAAAAAGAAAAATAAAAAGAAAAAGAACAAGAAGGTTGCGAATGTGAGTACTCACATTTTGAATATTTGAGTTCTACCCAAAAAAAAAAAAAAAAAAAAAAAGGAACTCAAATAGTCAGAATAGGTCTAGTGCAAGCATAGACCTATTCTGAATATTTGAGTTTTTTTTTTTTTTTTTTTTTTGATAATATGATGCATACATACGACACAATTTTTTTGTAGATTAGTATTTAGTATAAATTAGTTTGTGGCAAAGCAGGTTGGTACAATTTACACAATTAGTAAAAATGTCAATTTCATGTTGGAAAAGAATACAATTTGGAAGAGTTTGACTAGGTTGGGTTAAAAAATATTCATAACTAAAGATAAAAATGATACTTGCAATCATATGTGAATTCTATGTATTGTGAATTGATTTTTGGTTTTTTTGTACTGTGTATTGTAAGATACACAAACACTTAATAAAATTTATACAAAAAATTATAGATATACATATATAAAAGAGCAAGATTTAGGTACAGTACTTATGTACTGTTCCTTAAGTTCCCATTTTAAGATTTTGCTATGTAGATTTTTTTTATGGGATGGAAGTGTTTTTTTTAATTAAGTAGCCATATGACTAAATCTTAAAAAGAGAATGTAAGGAACAACACCTAAGGTATCATATCTAAGTTTTGTATTATATAAAAGGTATATTCATTATAAATTCGTAACACATTCAAATAATGACTAATTTAATATCTCTTATGTAATAATATTTACAAAACTAACTAAATAAATCAAATTAACAAGTGTTTACAATTTACATATTCAAATTGATTAAACTCAAAATATGATAATACATGATAAATAACCCAAAGTAATAAATTTTTTCATCATATTCATTATCTTGTCTAATCAACTCCATCCAAGTTAGTGTTATCATCATGTTCATCATTTTGCAAATTTATTTATTCATTGAAACTTTCTTTATTATCATCAACATTTACTATCTTTTCTTATTCTTTTATTTTAATAATTTTTTTTAAAAAAATATTTCATCATGTCATTATAGCTTCTTAGATTTTAACAATAATGACCAAAAAAAAAAAAATTATATTGTCAATTAACACCTTATTCATAGTATAGAAAATAAATTTGCAAATATGAAAGTGAAGCGTAATTGTGTAGTCCAAATTTTGTAAAAGAAAGATAGAAAAAAAAACTTATGGATATGTTTTTTTTTATTGGGCTAAATTAAGTAACATAATAATTTTATGTTAAAAACAAGTCTAATAACTTATTTTAAAGCACATGTCTATGTATCGTATAATACATATGATTTTATGGTATAATATTATTCATATAATATGCATCACTATATCATACGATTCGTGAGTACTTATGATACGAAACTTTTTGTACATGATATGTATCGTAGCGTATCATATGATATTGACAAATATGCTTGTAACGGATTTATTTTTTCCAGCTAATTATTGTCCTACATTATTGGCAGAAAAAATCATATAGAAAAAATTATTTTGAAGAATTATACATTTAGCCATTAAGAGAAGTTATGTAACACAAGGTTGGAAGAAAAACTTTAGGTGTTGGAATAAGATCTTATTCATCCTCAAAAAAAGAAAAAGAAAAAAAGAAAAGGAAAGATGAGAATAAGATCAAACTTACAGAAGTTAAAATATGTAGGTTGAAGATTTATTTGTTTGCTGACATGGTCCTCCAAGTGCACTAAAGAATTTCTCCCAATGCAAGGGTTGGTAATAAATTACACCAGAAAAATTAACAAAGATAAAAGAAAAGAAAAAAAGCCAGGACTTAGAATTAGGGGATGCGACTCTGCTACTTGTTGTGTGTGGCGGCTTTGGCCTTTGACTCTATTGCTTAACCACTAAGAATTTTTGTTTAAAACTTTCTAAAAGGGTTATGTTGTTTGTTTTGGGTAAAATAGGTTGATTGGACTCAATTTGTTTTAGCTTTATTATTGGTAATTTTTATTGTTGGGCTAATTTTTTTGAGCTTGTATATTTTGTTTTAGATTTAATCTATTAATTTTTTATGGCTTTGAAAAGGTGGAAAATGCTAAAACTACAAAATTTTTACAAATTGCTAATGTGGTGAGTGGTTATTAGTAAGTAAAAAGTGATGCAAGTGTTCAAACTAATAAGAATTTGCTACCTCGATATTTTGAAATAATGTTATTGTAGAAAAGTTTGTGTTATAATATTACTCTTAAAAGAATTGATGAAATTGTTAAGGGAGGGGCAAAATGTAATTTTATTAAACAAAATTGCTAAAATTAGTACAGCTTCATCCATGTGTATATATATATATATATAAAAGAAAAGATTATTTCTCTTTGAACTCGTAATTTTCCCTCATACCCAAAAGCTGAAATCTCTCTCAACAAAACAAAACATAAAAATCCCCCCACACCCCCCCCCCCCCCCCCCAAAAAAAAAACAAAAAAAAAAAACTCAAACCTATATACATACATACATACATATATATATATATATATATATATATATATATATATATATATATATATATATATATATATATATATATTATTTTTTTTCACATCTCTAGAATTATTTATTATTATTTTTTAAATCTTTGTATTCCTGTTGTTTGTTGGTGCCACCTCTTCATTCCAATCATTCCCTTTCAGTTATGAGATTTGCCTTGAAAAATTCTTTCAAATCTATTTGTCTATTTGTTTCTTTCCCATTCGTGTTTTCTACTTGTTTGCTATTTCCTACATTGTTGTTGCTTGTTACAATCTATGATACATGGATACTTTGTTTTTGCTCACATATCCGTATTCGATACGTATCATACTCGTATCATACCAGATACTTCTAAGCTACATACCCAAATTTTTTTTTTTAAGTGCCAATACATCTAGGATACACTCGTAATAAGACTTGGATACCGTTATAACCCAACCCCAAAAGTGAGAGATAGCCCAAACTTGTAAGAATTTTTATTTATGTGTTTTATATATTGGTTTCAATGTTGAACACTTATCTAGTTATCTTTTATTTACTTTTTTTTTTAAAATTTTTTTATTTATTTTTAATCTTGGTTTGTATTCTAAACATCATTTAATGGATATTAATTCATTTTATTATCTATTGTTGCTTTTAAATTGATATATGATTAAGAATATATAAAAAATAAATGTTTAACAATATATAAAAAATATAAAAAAACATATTTAATAAGTAATTAATAAATTAATTCCCAACATATTTTACCTTAAGGTTTTCAAGAAATGTTGTATCTTCGTACCTGTATCATACCCATACAGCCATAATTGTATCTTTACCATGCATCTTAGGTTAATTGCAATGCACTGCCTTTACTTTTTCTTGTGGTGTGTGAGATAGAGAGTGGACTACTTAACTTGGTCCAACCCCTTCTCTACATGTATCACCATATGATTATTACTTTTTTCTTAAATTTTATAATTCAAGTAAAATGTGTAGGTGGCTGCCTTAAATTAGTGAGATTCATTGTTTATTTCTTTTTCATTTTTTAAAAATAATAAGAAACCCAATTTTTTAGTTGATACATGTATATAATATACCATTGTCCATTTGTTAACAAAAAAAAAAAAAATTTTTTTTGTGAAAAAGAAAGTATTAAATAAATATATAATTAATTACTACTAAATAAATTTATAATCAAAATTGACTTATAGAAAATATAATTTCATTATAATTTTCTAGAATTTGGTTTTTTAATAGTGTTATTGCTTTTAATTGCACTATTTTATTCTATTGTTTAATCCAATATTCTAATTTATTGCGTGAGGAAATAAATATGTTTTATTATTTTTATTTATGCAATTCACGATCAAGTAGAGTTAAAATATATAAAAATGTTAGATTCTTTTTCAAATGCATGTATAAACAAAAATTTAATGTGTAATTTTATGTCTAAAATGGCGAGAAGAATAGATTTTAAGTAAAAAAAAAAATTATTTAAAAAATATTTTAAAATATAAAAAGCCTTATTTTAATCTTTGTCTTAAGCCCCAAGATCTATAGAGCCACCCCTGATAATATGGGCACATAAATTATTTTCAACCTTAAGCAACGATAGATGGCTCTGACACTATTTTTATATGAAATTATTTGCAATTGGATACTTGAGGATGGAGAAGAATTAGACATAATCATTTTTTTTTTTTTGGGGGGGGGGGGGGGGTGGTAATTCAGCTTAGATTTCATTAAAAAAAAAAAAAAGTAAAAAAGGAAAACTCCCAAAACACAGAGTAGGGAGGGTCCATTTTAGGGGAGCCTCCCAGTTACACTCAAAACTAGAAGTTTACAAAGAAAGAAACTACTACAACCAAACAAAACGAGCCACCCCAGAACAACAGTGCAACAATACACTAACAACAACATCTTCCCATCTTTACTCAAACTAAGGGATACTAGGAGACTAGCAATAAATTGGTGCATAAGCACACTGACTGCACAGTAGCACTGACTGTCTAGATCAATCCCCCAATTACAGCAAATGGTAGTTTTTAATACAGATTTCTCAAATTTTGTTTCAAACCCCAGCCTGGCTTTGACATCCTTAATGATGTTTCTCTTAATCTGCTCCAGTCCAAATTCTACCTTCATGGACTATGGCATTCCTTTGAAGCCAAATGTGGTATATAGTACTTTGAAACACCACACAGCAGCATGATCTCACACCTCAAGGTCACCTAAACATGAATTAAATTTATTTTCATAACAAGTAACAACCAAAACACCATGCTATTCATGGGCACTCTTTATCACATTGAAATCTCCAGCCAAAATCCATGGAAAACCCTTCACTTGACTGCAAAACTGATCCAACTTATCCCAAAAAATTTATCTCTCAACGCCCTCAGTAGCCCCATAAATAAAGGAAGAGTGGCAGTTTTATCCTTGAAAAATATTTTGCAATGAATAGCTTCAGAAATTACTTGACAAATTTGAATAGAAAAAATGTCCTCTACCTAGATTTTACCTAGGCCATGTTGAGAGACAGAATAACATAATTTCCATCCAAGTAAAATGGAATTCATAATCTCTAGTTTTCTCCTCCCTTACTCTTGTTTCAACCAAGCACACTAGGTTAAGATCCATTTCCCTCACTTTCTTTTCGACTTCTGCTTCAAGGGGCAATTCAAACCCCTGACATTCCAAATTAACCACTTCATGAGCTATTGATGAGCAAGGAAGGAGACAAAGCCCTCCTAACTGATGGCTCACTAGTATCACAGCCAACTTTCTTAGATTACTTCTTAAACAGTAAGGGTGGACAAGCTCTTTGTGGTGGGGAAGTTATGACTCCTCCTACTGCCAGCCTAGCTAGTTTTTAGTTTGGCAGAATTAAAAACAGCAAATCTATTACTTGGAGGAAGAGGATTTGGAGTTAACTTAGGACTAGAAGCATTCACCTGAGCTTTCTTTCACCTAGATTAATCAGTCTTCACTTCATCTGCAACCTTCTTGGCCTTCATAGGCACCCATCTTCTGAGTCATCCTTCTTGGATCAACTGTTTCAATATTTCCACAGTTGGCAGCAAAATGTCCAAAGAAATTACATTTTGGGCATTTCACAGGTATCCATGGATATTCAATCCCAACAAGAAATGGATTTCCATCACCCATACCTACTTCAATCTCACCTGGAAATTCAGCCTTTAGATCAACCTCAACAAAGACCCTAGCAAACCCAACTTTTCTAATGATCTTTTCTTAATCATAATCTGTTTGTGAAGGCTATAATCTGCACCCAACTTTTCTAATAGAAATTCTAAATGCACATAGCAGCAACTTACTTATCACAAGTTTTGAATTAGTCTTGATCAAAGCACATTCCAAAAAAAAAAAAATATTGTGATAATTGCAGCGCCAAAGCTATCTAATTAGTAGGTCCACTTTAGTGAGATCATCACTATGAACTCAGTTTTGAATAACTGCATGTTAAAAAATTATCTTTATTTACAGAGAATCGAAACGAACAAAGAAAAGAAATGGAAATTGCTAGTTCAATTCTAGAAAAATTTGGAGAATTCTTGGTGGGACGCCTTGTAAAACAGTTTTGGCTTCTGATTCACCACAAAAGCAACTTGGACAATCTCAAAGAACAATCTCGAACGCTGTGTGCTGAGAGGGCTGAGGTGCAATTAAAGGTTGACAGAGCCAGATGGAATGGAGAGGTAATCTCACCTGTGGTTAAGTTGTGGGTACAAGAGGTGGATAAGATCATTGAAGGTCTGCCGAGATTCATAGAAGAAGCAAATAGGATAGCCGAGAGTGGGTGGTGTCCAAATCTGAAGTCCCGTTATTCCATGAGTAGGAAAGCTAAGAAGATGACCCAGGCCATTGTCAAGCTTCTACAGAAGAAATTTGATAGTGTATCGCATTCTGCAGCTCCACAGGGAATAGGATCCTCATCCATAGAAGGTTTTAAAGGTTTTCAATCAAGAATAAAATTGACAATCAGAGTTTTAGAGGCTCTAAGGGATGACAAGATCAACATGATTGCAATATGCGGTATGGGGGGGATAGGAAAAACAACAATGGCAAAAGAGGTAGCGAAAAGAGCAAAAGATGATAAGTTATTTGATGAAGTTGCAATGGCAGTGGTGTCCCAGAATCAAGACTTGAGAAAGATTCAAGGTCAAATTGCGGAGATGCTAGGTTTGAAACTTGTTGAAGAGAATTCACTTGTAAGAAAAGAAAGATTAAAAAAAAGACTAATGGATAACAAGAGTATCCTTGTAATATTGGATGATGTTTGGGATGTACTTGATCTAGAGGCAGTAGGAATTCCTTATGGAGGACAGCACAATAGATGCAAAATCTTGTTGACATCACGAAGTGAAGAAGCTTGCATTCAAATGAAAACTCAGAAGATTTTTCCAATCAAAGTCTTAACTGAAGAAGAAGCGTGGAGTCTTTTGAGAGATAAGGCAGGTAATTGTATTGATACTCCCAATCTACGTCCAATAGCAAAGGAGGTTGCGAAGGAATGTGGAGGTCTACCTGTTACTATTATAACTGTTGGAAGAGCGCTAGAAAACAAAAGCAAGGTAGAGTGGAGTGCTGCTCTTCAGCAGCTTAAAAAGTCTATCCCGAAAAATATTCCTGGTCTAGATTCAAAGGTCTATTCCAGCATGGAGCTCAGTTACAATTATTTAGGAAGTGATGAAGCTAAGTCATGCCTTTTGCTATGCTGTTTATTTCCAGAAGATCATGATATTCCCATTGAATATTTGGTCAGATATGGAGTGGGACGAAGGTTGTTTGAAAGGATTGATAATGTGGCAGAAGCAAGAAATAGAGTTCATGCAATCGTTAAAAATCTTAAAAGATTGTCTCTACTGTTGGATGGTGGGAAGTTAGAATGTGTCAAAATGCATGATGTTGTACGGGATTTTGCCATATCAAAGGCAGAGGAACCTGGTTTTCTGGTAGAAAGTGATAATAAACTGGAAGAATGGCCAGAGAAAGATAAATATGGACATTATAAAGCAATTTCCCTCATGTCTCGAGAAATGAAAAATCATCCTGAAGACATAGAGTGTCCGAAACTTGAGCTTCTGCAGCTATCATGTAGCAAACTTACTACACAGATGTTCCCAGCCAATCTTTTTAAAGGGATGAAGGAACTGAAGGTATTGTCCATGCAAGGTATGTCCTTTCTGTCATTACCACAATCAATCCGGGTTCTTGAGAACCTTCGAACACTGCATTTGGATTATTGTAAGTTCGAAGATGTATCTGCAATTGGAGCACTTAAGAAACTAGAAATGCTTAGCTTTTTTGGTTCTAGAATCAGGGAGTTGCCGAGAGAAACCAAAAATCTAAGTCATTTAAAGTTGCTAGATTTGTCAAAATGCTTTGATCTTCAACGAATTCCACCCGGTCTCCTATCAAGTTTGTCTCGACTAGAAGAGTTGTATATGGGAGAAGTCCTTATGGAATGGGAACCTACTGAAGGCAACAGAGAGGGAGAGGGATCCAATGCAAGCCTTGCTGAACTAATGTCTTTCTCCCATCGTTTAATGGCTTTAGAAATTTGTATACAAAACCCCAAGTCTTTCCCAAAAGACTTTCTCTTCAAAAATCATATGACAAGATTTCATATATTTACTGGTAATCTGATAAGTGGTGGGTTTTATAGGCCCCCACTTACTGATCAATTCCAATATCAGTCACATGATTATTTGTTTGAAAACAGTTTGGTACTTTGGGGAGTTGACATGCGTGAGATTCCAGAGAGTCAGATGCTTCATCAACTCTTACAGAAATCTGAAATTTTAGAATTGAGGGAAGTAAAAAATTTAAAAAATATTCTGTATGAGTTAGACCAAAAGGGTTTTCAATGCTTGAAGGTTCTAAGAGTTCGTCATAGTAAGGATGTAGAATATGTAATTGATACCACATCAGATCAGACTCCACAATCTGCGTTGCCTATCCTGGAGTCACTGGAACTGTCTTATTTGGTTGAATTAAAAGAAATATGTCATGGGCTATCAAAAAGCAGCAGTTTGAAAAATGTCAGATCAGGCTCACAGCTTGCTTTTTTTGGCAACCTCAAATCTCTTGGGCTATCAAAATGCAGCCGTTTGAAAAATGTCTTTTCATTGTCCATAGCGAGTGGTTTGGTTAAACTCCAAGAGTTAGAAATAGAATGGTGTGATTACATGGAAGAAATTTTCCTCAAGGAAGGAGAAGAAGATGCAATGGCATTTGATAGGATCAAGTTTCCACAATTAACATCAATACGCATATCCTGTCTACCAAAACTCATTGGTTTTTGTACAGCTGGGGATCCTGCAGTTAACATTTCTCATAAATTGTTTTCATCCAAGACAATCCTGTGGTTACTGAATTTAGAAAATCTTAAATTAAATGAGGCTGATTCACTAAGAGTGATATTTGATCTTGAAGGACTAAAGGTCGATCATGACTACCAAAGAATGGCAGTACTTGCTCAATTGAAAACTTTAGGCTTATGGAGTTTATCTAAGTTGAAAGAAGTGTGGAACAATGTTCCACGAGGAATTCAGGGTTTTCAAAACCTAACATCTATTATAGTAAATAGATGTCACTGTCTAAGTTATTTATTCCCATCTTCTGTTGCAAAATTACTTGTGGAACTTCAAAGCATTACGGTAGATAAGTGTGTTGCAATTGAAAACATTGTTCAAAGAGATGGAGAGCAAGAAGAAGCAGATATCAGTGTGTTCCATAAAGTTACTTCCTTCGACTTAATAGGACTGCCAAGTCTAGTGAGTCTTTCTACTGGAGCTTATTCTTTTGCATGGTTATCCATGAAGAAGATCGATATGAAAAGTTGTCCCAAATTGAAAACATTTGGTTCAGAAATTTGGAGCCCAAGAAAGCAGAAGAAAACCAATGGGGATCGAAGCACCACCAAAAAATCCCAAGGAAGCTCCTCAGTGAACAAAGAGGTACGTATCTAACTAAATAATAGTAATTTCTTTCCCTTAACATTAAAAGTTCTAGATTTAAGCACATATCCCAATGGTGCATTGCTGTTCTATTTGTTCATCTGCTCTATTCTTCATGCACCTAATATTGATTGCTTTTCTTAATTTTTCTATTCTTTATGAACCTTAAATTGATTGCTTTTTAATTTGTGCATCTACTCTGCTTATACCATCTTATTCCGTAAATGGATATATTCATGTTTTGCTGTCAAGCCCATGGCTCCAAATAATTTTGATTATAATACTTCTTTTAACAGTACTTATTTATTTGTAGCGTACTTTGACTAAGCTGAAGGATCCAAGAGCTAGTGATATCGACAATCCCTCAAAGATACAGTCACTTTTTCCACCACATATAATTGGGCGCTTAAAGAATCTAGAATCAATTGTATTACAAGATTGCCAGTTGTTGGAAGTTATATTTCAACTTGAAGAACTAAATTTTGAGGAAAGTCAAGTAGCATCAGTTCTTGATCAGTTAAGAGAATTGAATCTATATAATTTACCAAAACTGATGCACATATGGAAGAAGGGTCCTGAAAGGATCAGAGGTTTTGGAAACTTGAGATTGTTAGTAGTATGGGGATGTAACAGTCTGACATATTTGTTCTCACCATCCATAGCAAAATTGCTTGTGATGTTAGAGGAAATACAAGTTACTAAATGTAAAAAAATTGAAGAAATCCTTATAAGAGCTAGAGAAGAAGAAAAAGAAGAAAAAAATTTGTTCCACAAAGTGAACTCAATCTTGCTTAGGGACTTACCAAATCTGAAGTGTTTTTGCAATGAAGCCAATGCTTTTGAGTGGCCATCCCTAAAGAAAATGATGGTAATTAGATGTCCCAATTTAAGGATGTTTGTTCCATCCAATCTAAAGACCCCTGAGCTGGAAGGAGTATATGAAGACATCGAATTCAAAACAAGTCAGTGGAAGGGAGACCTTAATGCCACCATAGAGCACATATTCAAAGGAAAGGTATGGCACATTCTCACTGCAATTATCTCACTAATGGAAGAATTTAACACTTGTGTGTAACCATAGAAGTATATAATATGCCAATATTTCTGTTTAATTAATTAGCAGAGATTAGACAACAGTTTTATTAAAAAGAAAAAGGAAAGAAAGGTAAAACACAATCGAATACCAAAGAAATGTTTTGAAAAACAGTAATTTCTTCACTTACGACCAGTTATAGCATCACCAATAGTAAGCACATGGTTACTTTCATTTTTGCAGTTGCAAATATTATGATTACTTAAATCACATAAATACTTCTATTCATACAGGGAAAACAGGTGGATCAGGAGACGTAGCAACAAGTGTAAACCGAAACCACTAAATCAGAGAAGGATATGAGATGTTGAGCAAGGCATACAGGAGGTGAGCATATTACCTTTTTTATTATTATTATTATTATTTTTTCTAAATTTTTATATCAATTTAGTATATTTGGTCAGAATCCAAAAATGCATAAAAATGAAAAACGCATACAACTTTTTTTTTTTTTTTTTTTTTTCCATATATATTTAAGGCATACCATTTGAAATACATTAAGCAAACGAAAGACCCAAGAACTATTTTTGAAAGAAGCAGATCATGAAATAGAAAATCATGTAGTGTCTGGTCCACTTTTTTCCTCTCAAGAAAGAAGATGCCAATTAGAACTACAACCTGTATTATGGGGGCTGAATGATAAATAGGTTATATTAGATATATTATTCAATTGCTTCTGTACAACTTAGCCCCCAAAAAGGTTGCTATAGAGTTGCCAATTAAACAAATATTTTTTTTCCCTTGCAAGAGAATGTGGTAATACATATATTACCTCAACAGTACATTGATTTCACTCATAAAATTGCAATCATTCAGGTCCTTTTGTTAATCCAAGCATGCTGGGAACATTATTAATTGACCATGGCATTCAGGTACTTGTCTGTGTTTTTCTATGCTTAATCAATCATTTCATTTTGTGAAAACTATCTAATTAGTGCGTCCAATTTAATGAAATCATCACTTCTAACTCGGTTTTATAAAACTGGAAGTTTATAATAAACTTAATCTTTCCTCGCAGAGAATTGGAAAGAAGAAGGGAAAGAAATGGGAAGTGTGACAAGCCAATGAATTGGAGATATGACCACTTCAAAAATCAAATGATTAAATTTAGGATATGTGCATGTGACAAGCCAATGAATTGGAGATATGACCACTTATCTACTTTCTGGGACACAACTCAGTATATATTTAAAAACAGTTTGGTACTTGGAAGATTTGCAGCAAGTGAAATTGCAAAGAGTCGGATGCTTTGTCAACTGTTACAAAAATCTGAAATTATAATTTTGAAAGAGATAAAAGATTTCAAAAACATTCTGTATGAGTTAGACAAAGAGGGTTTTCCATGCTTGTTGGTTCTAAGCATTTTAGATAGTGAAGGTGTAGAGTATGTAATTGATGCCACATCTCATCAAACTTCTCGTGTTGCCTTCCCTATCTTGCAATCACTGGAACTGATGGAATTGCATAATTTAAAAGAGATATATCATGGCCAATTCCCAGAGAAATCCTTTAGTGGTGCACACTCACAGCTTGCTTGTTTTCGCAACCTAAGATCTCTTCGACTATTGGAATGCAACCATTTGAAAAATGTCTTTTCGTTGTCCATAGCAAGAGGTTTGGTTCAACTCCAATAGTTACACGTAGTTTCATGTGATGACATGAAAGAATTTTTTTGTAAGGAAGGAGAAGATGGGAAGGCACTTGATAGGATAATGTTTCCAGAATTAAGATATATAGACCTATCCTATGTACCAAGACTCATTGGTTTTTGTACAGTCGAGGGTCCCGTTGATCTTGTCCAACCATCCTTGAATCAAGAGGTATGATTCACTCTTTGTAAATATCATTAGTATTTTTATAAATCCTTCCTTTCAAAAGCTCATTTGTCAAATTGATTTATCAATTTTTTAACTTTCCAAGCTTTGGTCTGGATTTGATGCTTCTTACATAAAAACTTGAAAAGTTGAAAATTGTTGATGATAATTTAATGGATTTATCAGGTTGGAAGGATCAACACTGATGAATTGGCCATTATTAGAAGTGAAAAGATCACAGACATTCAGCAAATTACTAGATCCTTTCCTGAATCAACACCCCCCATCTCTCATAAATTCTTTTCATCCAAGACCATCTTGTGGCAACCCAATTTACAAAAACTTGAGGTATTTGATCTTGAAGGACTAGAAGTGATATTTGATCTTGAAGGACAAGAGGTCGACCATGACGGCCAAAGAATTGTAGTACTTGCTCAATTGAAAACTTTAACACTACAGAATTTATCTAAGTTGATGTATGTGTGGAAGAATGTTCCACAAGGAATTCAGGGCTTTCAAAACCTAACATCAATTGAAATAAATGCATGTTACAATCTAAGATATTTATTCCCCCATACTGTTGCAAAACTACTTGTGGTACTTCAAAGCATTAAGATATGATGGTGTGACATGATCGAAAACATTGTTCAAAGAGATGGAGAAGAATAGGCAGAGGATATCATCTTGTTCCCTAAACTTACTTCCTTCCATTTAGGTTTTCTACCAAATCTCATGAGTTTCTGTATCGAACCTTATTCTTTTGAATGGCCATCCATGAATCAGATCTATCTGTCTCATTGCCTCAAATTGAAAACATGTGGTTTGGAAATTCGAAGCACAAGAAAGCTAAAGAAAATTATAGGGGAATTGGATTTGATACCCCATGAGCAAGGCCTTGAGTGTGCTCCGCTTGGCAAGAATTATGGTCCAATGGTTGTGTCTGAACAAGGCACCACCAAGAAATCTGAAGAAAGCACATCTGTGAATAAAGAGGTATGTATCTCACAAATTACAATCCACACACCCCCCATCCCCCCCCCCCCCCCCCGGGGTTTTATTTTTTAAATAAAACAACACAATGAAAGTTCTAGATTAATGCACCTGTATTATGGAGCATGGTTATAACCTTAAGTCAATCAACAAAGTGATAAAATAAATAAACATCAACATTTATTGCTTTTCCATTTGTATATACCACCTTCTTTTGTAGACGGATGTATTATGTTTTGTTGTCAAGCCCATGGATATAAACATAATGATTATTTAGTTCTTTAACAGCAATTGATTATTTGTAGGGTAATTTGACTAAGGTGAAGGATCCAAGAGCTAATGACATCGACAACCCCTTTGAGATGTGGTGTACTTTTCCATCCCATTTGATTGAGTGCTTAAAGAATCTAAAAACGATTGAATTGAGTAGCTGTGATTCACTGGAAGTTATATTTCAACTTGAGGAACTAAATTTTGAGGAAAGTCATGTGGAATCAGTACTTGATCAGTTAAGAAAATTGAATTTGTATAATTTACCAAATCTGATGCACATATGGAAGAAGGGTCCAGAAAGAATTATGGGCTTCAAAAACTTGAGATTGTTAGAAGTAAGTGGATGTAAAAGTCTGACATACTTGTTCTCACCATCCATAGCAAAATTGCTTGTGATGTTAGAGGAAATAAGAGTTACTAGTTGTAAAAAAATTGAAGAAATCCTTCAAAGAGCAAGAGAAGAAAAGGAAGAAAAGGAAGTTTTGTTCCACAAAGTGAACTCAATCTTGCTCAAGGACTTACCAAATCTAAAGTGTTTTTGCCCTGAAAATAATGCTTTTGAGTGGCCATCATTGAAGGAAATAACAATAATTGGATGTCCTGCTTTAAGCATGTTTTTTCCATCTAATCTAAAGACACCTAAGCTGGAGGGAGTATATGAGGAAGTTCAAGTTCCATCTTCACCATGGGATGAAAACAAACTAAGAAATTGTCAATGGAAGGGAGACCTCAATGCTACCATACAACACATGTTTAAAGGAAAGGTATGGCTCATTCACACCACATCATCTCTTTAATTTGACAATTCTACTCCTACATATAGAATATCATGATATAGAATTTGCAAATAGTTCAATTTTATTAAATACAAAAAATTAGACCACAGTTTTATTGAAAAGAAAAAAGAAAGAAAAGAAAAAGAAAAAAACAATTTGCATATACCAAGAAAATGTTTTGACAGAGTATTTTTTTTCACTTACAATCAATTATTGAAGCATCAATAGTAATCACATAGCTACTGTCATTTTTCAATTGCAAATATTATTATTACTTCAATCACATATATATTTTTTATTCGTACAGGAAAAAAAAAGGATCATGAGACACAACAATAAGAGCAAACTGTGACCATTGAGATTGAGGAGGATATGTGATGCTGGGCAAGTCATACTGTTGGTGAGCATATAACCTTTTCCGATATGAGTTAAGTATTTGGTCAGTGTCCAAAAATGCATAAAAATGAACACACACACACAAACATATATATAAGGCACAACATATGAAACAGTTCTAGCCAACAAAAGACCCAAGAAATATTTTTGTGAGCAGCAGATCATTAATAAAATAATCATGTAGAGTTTGGTAGAATTAGATGTTTCTCATTGTTAAGAAAGATGTTTTTATTTCCCAAAGAAAGAAAGATGCTATTTAGACAGAAATAAGACAGAAATAAGTATCACAACAAACACAACACGAGCCATCTAAGAAATGTGAGCTTGTTTAAGGGAGTATGCAAGCAGGTTGCTAATCATGCTCAATCAAAACTTACTCCATTGCCCATATGGTTATACTTATTACCAACTAAATCTATTTTCGGTCCCTAACACTTTTACAAAAAGAAACCACACAAATAGAATGCAACTTGACTCTAGTTATCAAATTATTAGACAACTTGGAACCAATTTATTTATGATACATAGCTGATGTTCATAGAAATATATCTAATAAACAATGAGTCCAATACATCTTGTTCAGAAAAAAGACATATTTTGCTAATTTTAAGACAATTACTTGTGGACTAATAGTTTTTATTTGCATGTCTAGGAAGGAGTTTTGGATGCGCTTAAGCCTTTATATCCTCATCTAGAAGTATTTTAATGATAGTTTCATAAAATCCGGAAAACCATATTTGGCAAATTGTTGATAGTTTGCTAAGATCTTGGCTTCGCAAAAACTTTGTTGTTTTGTCCACCCTGACTATTTCGCTCTAATTTTACATTTATTATAAGAACAAAAACATCACATTCTAGAAATTATGTTGAAATCTTTAAAAGATGATACTAATTAAACTCGTTAAATTATAGATTTCCTTTTCCTCATCATATATGGAAGTATAAAAGTGATGAAAGTACTCCATTTAACTCATATATAGAAGCATGTAGCCAAGAGCCTTATAACTTAATTGACACCTCTCCATGCACAAAGTGCTTGGGGGTGTAAGGGGGGAAAGGGTTTAAGGTGCAGGGTTAGCATTGTACTCTAACTATCTCTAAAAAAAATATAAAAAAATAAAAAAATCATTGTACATTTAAAGTCTCACTTGCTATTATATGATAACAGGTGGTGTCAACTACATGCTTTTCAGCGTCAAGTTGGTAGGAGACTATGATGTTGGTGTATATATATGTAGAAGAAGAATTGTCACAAAGCATATGAGAAACACATCTAAAGCTTATGTTCATTCCACACAGGGCCTTATAATGTTTTCTTTATTATGGTATAATTAGCTGGATCTATCTTATGCTATTTGTATATGTATTTAGGGAGCATTGTTATGTGTGATAATATTCTTATTTGTTTTTGTCTATGTTCAACATTTAATCCGTAGGACCCCAAAACTGAATGTGTTTGTGAGTTCCATATGTGAATGTCATACATTTATCTCCATGTTTAAATGCTCAAGTAAAGATGTACACTCATGTTCATACTAGTTTGTCTTCTTGATATTTTTACATTTATTTAGTTTCTTTGAAGCAGAATCAAGTTATATTTCATGCAGATATTTTAGAATGTCACACCACCTGATAATATTCAATAGGATCAATCCTTTGCCAAACGATTATTCAACATCAACATTCCGTTCTCTTTCCTTTTTAGGTTATGCCTTGTTCATATTTCCATTTCCCAAACTTGTTCGCTCTTGTTACTTTCTCATCTTTTAGGCTCCTGTTCCTTTCTTTTTTGGGCTATGCCTTGTATAAATCAAGCCTGTTTATGTATTTTTCAAAAACAACCCTTAAAGATTCATTATACATACTATCACATGCATTACCAAATTGCAATCCAAGCAACTCAGAAACCATGGATGATATTTTTTACAACTCTAATTCCTATTCATCCTAAAATTATGCTTTTCAAGCTCAAACTTCAGGGGAAGCTTAAGAAAAGTTGAACTAGGAAAATTTATGCAGGAGGTCAAAATGAATCCTAAAGGAGATATTTTTTAGCATAGGGGAAAAAAATAAAATGGGTTTGGTCCACAATAATCTTCCTACAATACCAAGCTATAAGGCCATAGGATTTTGTGCACATGGATATTGGGTTAAGTTCATAGTTGTTAGGAAAACCACCAGCCAATTTATATCTATAAGCTTATTTGCAACATCCAATATGGACATTTTATCAAGCAACATGGCAAAGAAATGAGAGATTGGAAACAATACTTTCTATTCAAGACTTTAGTAGGGAATACTCGTTATGTACTCATATGAGTTAAAGAAAACAAAAATGGATGAAAAGAAACGAAACATTGTGTAACTGTATAAGTGCCTAATACGTGGTAACTGAAAGAGCCACACCAAGATTAGTCTAATTTTGTCAAAGACTGAGCTTTGGCTACATCAGGCTTCATTGATTTTCTGGGTTCCAATCCTATTACTTGGGCTGCTAAAAAGCAACCCACTGTTTCTAGAAGTTCCACCGAGGCCGTATACCGGGCCTTAGCTTCTACTGTAGCTGAACTCTCTTGGTTGAGAATTTTGTTGCAAGAGTTACACATCTATCTTCTTAAACCTCCCTTATTATGGTGTGGCAACTTATCTGCATTGGCCTCGGCATCTAATCCAGTTTTCCACTCTCGCACAAAACATATAAAGGTGGATTACCTTTTTGTGCGAGAGCAAGTCATTCAAAAGGATATTCAAGCGCAATTTATCTCTACAAAGGATCAGCTTGGTGATATTTTAGCTAAATGTCTTCTTCTCGGTTTATTTTTATTTGTTTACCTCACCCTGAGTTTGAGGGGGATGTAAAGAGATATGCAGTAATGAAACAAATGACATTGCAAATACAGCAATACAATAACCAAAACGACATGCATATCAATGGAAGCCTAAGTTAACTGATAGCGTGATAGGGACACATGAAATGATAATAGAGGTCATAGTGTTGTAACAGAATCTGTTTCTATTTCTGATATGGTGACGTGAGCAATGGTTATTGGCTTTGACTGTCTCACCTAGCCCTATATATTGTAGCTCTCTTTCTAATCAATGCAAGCATAGTATTATCAATTCCAATCATTCTTTCCCTCAACCTTTCTTTTCTGCTAGATTAGTCTCTATTGTTCTAGAACTTCTTCAAAAATCACCATACTAATTAACTAAGAAGATTTCCTTCAGGTATGAACTCTAGAACTTCAAAATTTGGAAGATTCTTTTGTCAAGTTTCTCTATTTCTGCACTCCCAATCCTCTTCCCCAAATGAAAATTATTCTCCATCAGGATTCTAGAAATCACAATCTAATTGGAGGAGCCAAACTAACACCAATGTAACAGAAAAAATCTAAAACAAACAAACAAACACCATATATTTCAAAATCTCAGATCCAAACCTGTCTATCTCAAACACACATTTTTCAATTCCTCAACACTCTTGTCTCTTAAATACATGTGCTTCGATTTTCACTAATGAAAAATATTTGTAAACAATAAACTCGGAAAATTTATATATGAAAATAAAGCCAGTGGAAAAAGAATTAACAACTCTACTTAAAAACTTAAAAAATTAAAATCCTAGGGCAAAAAAACCCCTCTATCTGACATACAAACACATATTTTTTGATAACCATTGAAGGCTTCGCATCTCCCCCTTCTATACTGTGCAATGATCAACAATTACTCTAGACTCTTCAATTGCAACGTACAACATCCAAAAATTAGTAAACAACTTCAACCCAACAACTAAATTTATTTTGTAGACAAAATGTTGTTTCAGAGAGAAGGAAATTACAGGATTGAGAGTGACCTTGGCAATCAAAACGTGCGCTTGGACATCTTCTGCCCAAGATTTCCGACAACCCCACCCCACCTTAGACGCTGATCTGTGTACTCGACACTGGGTATCCCTGTTCCACAAATCATGTGTTTTGTGGGTTGATAAAGACAAGTCAAACATTGTTAAGTCCTAAAAAACAACTGAAGTATTCATATGGTATGTAGATACGAAAAGAAAAAATAGTAATGAAGAAACGAACAAGAGGCATGAAAAATATACCGAGCCAAGAACGTAGCAGCCTTTGATGAAACCGTCACTTCGGAACGGAGTGTTAACTTCATAGTGCTCCGAATGAAGGAAAATTGCCTTGGAAAGTCTAGTGTCAATTTTTTTGTATGTCCCCCTGACCGCTTGAAAAATTACAATGCGAATGAAACGTTTTTTGTCATCTCCTATATCAAAATCACTGGCAATTTTCGGATGCGGATGCGGAGGCATGCCAGTCCTTACATAACAAAAGAACATCTTTCCCAAGTGAAGCAGGCTCGCCGAGTATTGTACTTGCGGAGGAACATTACGAATAGCATCCATACCCATCTCCTCTGAGACTTGATGAAGGCGGTGATGCTTAAAGAATTGTTGAAGCTCCTTATCTTCTGCTTCCTCCTCCTCCTCCTCCTTTTCTTCTTCTTCTTCTAATGGGACTAATGTAGCTATATTTTCGTAGTAACATCCATAAAGCCTACGCTCTACAAACTGAGTGTCGCCGGAGAAATTACCAAGATAGTCAGGGATGCTTGTGTTTGCCCATTTACGTGTGTCAAGATCAAAACAATATAGGCGCTCTGTTTCGTGCGGCAGCAAGGCTGTAATGAGAGCCTTTCTTCCCACAACAACATGCCCCACCCATATAGTGTTCACGTTCCTTATCAGGGGAGGAGGATTTGGCAGGATGATCCAGTTATCAACTTTAGGATCAAACATCTCAAAGTAAGCAAAGTTTTCATCCGAGTCCCAGCGGCTGCTTCCAATCACGTAAATCTTCTCATCGGCCACAAAGGCCAGGGGGCTGGCCTTCCCACTGTTCATCGCAGTACCGGCTTTCAGTTGACGGTAGTTGTGGTGATTGGCTAGCTCAAAACAATAGACGTCTTTCGGGAAAAGATCCCGGACAGCGAGCTCCTTCTTTACATCTTCATCAATGTATGGGTTTTTGATTTTCATTTCACCACCCAAAAAATACAACATGGAGCCCAATTGAACACAACACATATCATCAGCGTATTTGCCGGTTTTAAGTTGAAGGATAGGAGAAAGCGGCCTTGGATTCCTTATTTTATCGTCTTGTACTGCTTTTGATGGTGGAGGAGGAAGAGGTATTGATACGTCAACCTCATACAAGGAATACCTGACTGGACTAAATACGTGCCAGAAAAAAAAGTAGAGTTTGTAGCTTTCTGATGGCCTCGGCAGTAGGTCAGATTCAGATGGCAGTGAGTCGGCTTCCTTTATTTCCGGGTCCACGATCTTCAAGTGGAGCCTTGGATGTGATTGTGAAGGTGGTGATTCAGCTTCCTCTATTTTTCCTCGAGGAGGCAAATTTGATAAATCCAAATTCTTCATCGCCCTCATCTCGGCTTTCATCGCGGTTTTTTCCTCTTCCGATACTTTATATTTCTTTGTTTCCGAATCGGCTTCTTCCTCTTTATATTTCTTTTCCGAATCGGCTTCTTCCTGTGTCTATATTTTTGAATCATCGATATTTATAGAGGCATGGATCGGGCCCGCCAACCCGAATGTCTTTGTGCAGATTTTTTATGTTTCCCGGGTCAGTCCGGGTCAAATACTCAGATCACGGGTTCAACCCCGACCCGCCAGATCTTTTGGTTTTTTGGATGAAACCCGCGAGATCTTTAGTATTTATATATATATATATATATATATATATATATATATATATTTTAAGGTGAAGAAGAATTATTCCTAATATAGACGGTATGAACTAGTCATTCTATTATATACATATATTCCTAATTTATAATATTCAAAAAAGAATTATTCCTAAGATAGATTTTTTTCTTAACTTACAATATTTAGTGAAAATTCTTTGCCAACCATAATCATCTATTGGATTTTTCCTAATGCAAACCTTTTGAAAATCAAGGTTTCCTTTTGAGTTATGTTTTCCTTCATTAAACCTTGATTCAAAATTTGAATCTCATGACAAATTAGGAATTTTGCAACGTACAAGTCAAATATAAATTCATTAATTAATGAGAAAATCAAGCAATCTAGATATATTCTAAGAATTTAGACTTCGTTTGGGAGCTAATGAAAGTTTCAGCTTATTTTAGTTTTTAGTTTCTTTTTGGTACTATTCATATATCTCGTTGCACTTTTTAGTATTATTCATGGGTCTCATTGTATTATTCAGCTTGGTTATTAACTTTTTTTTTCTACACTTTTAGTAAAAATTTTTCAATTTTAGTTAAATAAATTGTTCCTAAACAGATCCTTAAAGTCTCACTTGCAGTTATATGGTAACAGGTGGTGTCAACTAAATGCTTTTTGGATAGATTTTCAAAACACACATCTAATAGACATTTATCAGCCTAAAATTGTCTATTAGATTTAATGATGTTTCTCTTAATCCGCTTCAATCCATATTCTACTTTCATGGACTATAGCAATCCTTTGAAGCCAAATGCGGTATATAGTCCTCATTTGGTCTTCATCTTCTGTTACTCCATGTATAGAAACACCCCACTGTAGCTTGATCTCACACCTCAAGGTTATCTAAACATGAATTAAATTCATTTTCATAGCAAGTAACAACCAAAACACCATGCTATTCATGGGCACTCTTTATCACATTGAAATCTCCAGCCAAAATCCAAGGAAAACCCTTCACTTGACTGCAAAACTGATCCAACTTATCCCACAAAATTTATCTCTCAACGCCCTCATTAGCCCCATAAATAAAGGAAGAGTAGCAATTTTATCCTTGAAAAATATTTTGCAACGAATAGCTTGAGAAATTACTTGACAAATTTGAACAGAAAAAATGTCCTCTACCTAGATTCTACCTAGGCCATGTTGAGAGACAGAATAACATAATTTCCTTCTAGGTAATATGGAATTCATAATCACTAGTTTTCTCCTCCCTTACTCTTGTTTCAACCAAGCATACTAGGTTAAGATCCATTTCCCTCGCTTTCTTTTCTGCTTCTGCTTCAAAGGGCAATTCAAACCCCTGACATTCCAAATTAACCACTTCATGAGCGGAAGGAGACAAAGCCCTCCTAACTGATGGCTCACCAGTATCACAGCCAGCTTTCTTAAATTACTTCTTAAACAGTAAGGGTGGAGAAGCTCTTTTTGGTGGGGGAGTTATGACTCCTACTGCCAGCCTTGCTACTTTTTAGTTTGGCAGAATTAAAAACAGCAAATCTATTACTTGGAGGAAGAGGATTTGGAGTTAACTTAGGACTAGAAGCATTCACCTGAGCTTTATCACTTATCAGTCTTCACTTCATCTGCAACCTTCTTGGCCTTCATAGGCACCCATCTTCTGAGTCATCCTTCTTGGATCAATTGTTTCAATATTTCCATAGTTGGCAGCAGAATGTCCAAAGAAATTATATTTTGGGCATTTCATAGGGATCCATGGATATTCAATCCCAACAAGAAATGGATATCCATCACCCATACCTACTTCAATCTCACCTGGAAATTCAGCCTTTAGATCAACCTCAACAAAGACCCTAGCAAACCCAACTTTTCTAATGATCTTCTCTTAGTCATAATCTGTTTGTGAAGTCTATGATCTGCACCCAACTTTTGTAATAAAAATTCTAAATGCACATAGCACCAACTTACTTATCACAAGTTTTGAACTAGTCTTGATCAAAGCACATTCCCCCCCCCCCCCCCCCCCCCCACAAAAAAAAAGAAAGTGATAATCGCAGTGCCAAAACTATCTAATCAGTAGGTCCACTTCAGTGATATCATCACTATGAACTCAATTTTGAGTAACTGAAGTTTAAAAATTTATCTTTATTTAAAGAGAATCCAAATGAACAAAGAAAAGAAACGGAAATCGCTAATTCAATTCCAGCAAAATTTGGAGAATTCTTGGTGGCACCCCTTGCAAAACAGTTTTGGTTTCTAATTCATCATAAAAGCAACTTGGAGAATCTCAAAGAACAATCTCGGACGCTGTGTGTTGAGAGGGCTAAGGTGCAACTAAAGATTGACAGAGCTAGATGGAATGGAGAGGTAATCTCTGGTTAAGTTGTGGGTACAAGAGGTGGATGAGACCATTGAAGGTCTTTCAAGATTCCTAGAAGAAGCAAGTAGGATAGTCGAGAATGGGTGGAGTCCAAATCTGAAGTCCTGCTATTCCATGAGTAGGAAAGCTAAGAAGATGACCCAGGCTATTGTTAAGCTTCTATAGAAGAAATTTGATAGTGTATCCCATTCTGCAGCTCCGCAGGGTTTTAGGGGTTTTCAATCAAGAATAAAATTGACAATAAGAGTTTTAGAGGCTCTAAGCCTTATAGCCTCTAAAACTCTTATTGTCAATTTTATTCTAGAAGAGTTGTATATGGGAGAAGTCCTTATGGAATGGGAACTTACTGAAGGCAACAGAGAGGGAGAGGGATCCAATGCAAGCCTTGCTGAACTAATGTCTTTCTCCCATCATTTAATGGCTTTAGAAATTTTTATACCAAACCCTAAGTCATTCCCAAAAGACTTTCTCTTCAAAAATCATATGACAAGATTTCATATATTTACTGGTAATTTGATAAGTGGTGGGTTTTATAGGCCCCCACTTACTGATCAATTCAAATGTCAATCACATGATTTTTTGTTTGAAAACAGTTTGGTACTTTGGGGAGTTGACATTCGTGAGATTCCAGAGAGTCCGATGCTTCATCAACTCTTACAGAAATATGAAATTTTAGAATTGAGGGAAGTAAAAAATTTAAAAAATATTCTGTATGAGTTAGACCAAAAGGGTTTTCAATGCTTGAAGGTTCTAAGAATTTGTCATAGTAAGGATGTAGAATATGTAATTGATACCACATCAGATCAGACTCCACAATCTGCGTTCCCTATCCTGGAGCCACTGGAACTTTCTTATTTGGTTGAATTAAAAGAGATATGTCATAGGCTATAAAAATGCAGCAGATTGAAAAATGTCAGATCAGACTCACAGCTTGCTTTTTTTGGCAACCTCAAATATCTTTGGCTATTGAAATGCAGCCATTTGAAAAATGTCTTTTCATTGTCCATAGCGAGAGGTTTGGTTAAACTCCAAGAGTTAGAAATTGAATGGTGTGATTATATGGAAGAAATTTTCCCCAAGGAAGGAGAAGAAGATGAAATGGCATTTGATAGGATCAAGTTTCCACAATTAACATCAATACACATATCTTGTCTATTAAAACTCATTGGTTTTTGTACAACTGGGGATCCTGCAGTTAACATTTCTCAAAAATTGTTTTCATCCAAGACAATCCTGTGGTTACTGAATTTAGAAATCTTAAATTAAATGAGGCTGATTCGCTAACAGTGATATTTGATCTTGAAGGACTAAAGGTCGACCATGACCACCGAAGAGTGGCAGTATTTGCTCAATTGAAAACTTTAGGCTGATGGAGTTTATCTAAGTTGACAGAAGTGTGGAACAATGTTCCACGAGGTGTTCAGGGTTTTCAAAACCTAACATCAATTATAGTAGATAGATGTCCCTGTCTAAGTTACTTATTCCCATCTTCTGTTGCAAAACTACTTGTGGAACTTTAAAGCATTACGGTAGATAAGTGTGTCACAATTGAAAACATTGTTCAAAGAGATGAAGGGGAAGAGGAAGCAGATATCACTGTGTTCCATAAAGTTACTTCCTTCAACTTAATAGGACTGCCAAGTCTAGTGAGTCTTTCTACTGGAGCTTATTCTTTTGCATGGCTATCCATGAAGAAGATTGATATGAAAAGTTGTCCCAAATTGAAAAATTTTGGTTAAGAAATTTGGAGCCCAAGAAAGCAGAAGAGAACCAATGGGGATCGAAGCACCACCCAAAAATCCCAAGGAAGCTCCTCAGTGAACAAAGACGTACGTATCTGACTAAATAATAGTAATTTCTAGATTTAAGCTCATATCCCAATGGTGCATTGCTGTTCTATTTGTTTATCTGCTCTATTCTTCATGCACCTAATATTGATTGCTTTTATTAGTTTGTCTATTCTTTATGCACCTAAAATTGATTGCCTTTTAATTTGTGCATCCACTCTGTTTATACCATCTTATTTTGTAGATGGATATATTCATGTTTTGCTGTCAAGCCCATGGCTCCAAATAATTTTGATAGATCTAAAAGAAATGATTATTTTGATTATAATACTTCTTATAAGAGTACTTATTTATTTGTAGTGTACTTTGACTAAGTTGAAGGATCCAAAAGCTAGTGATATCGACAATCTCTCAAAGATACAGTCACTTTTTCCATCACATATAATTGAGCGCTTAAAGAATCTAGAATCAATTGTATTAGAGGATTGCCAGTTGCTGGAAGTTATATTTCAACTTGAAGAACTAAATTTTGAGGAAAGTCAAGTAGCATCAGTTCTTGATCAGTTACGAGGATTAAATCTATATAATTTATCAAAACTGATGCACATATGGAAAAAGGGTTTAGAAAGGATCAAAGATTTTGGAAACTTGAGATTGTTAGTAGTATGGGGATGTAACAGTGTAACATATTTGTTCTCACCATCCATAGCAAAATTCCTTGTGATGCTAGAGGAAATACAAGTTACTAAATGTAAAAAAATTGAAGAAATCCTTATAAGAGCTAGAGAAGAAGATAAAGAAGAAAAAAATTTGTTCCACAAAGTGAACTCAATCTCGCTCAGGGACTTACCAAATCTGAAGTGTTCTTGCAATGAAGCCAATGCTTTTGAGTGGCCATCCCTAAAGAAAATGATTGTAATTAGATGTCCCAATTTAAGGATGTTTGTTCTGTCCAATCTAAAGACACCTGAGCTGGAAGGAGTATATGAAGACATTGAATTCAAAACAAGTCAGTGGAAGGGAGACATGAATGCCACCATAGAGCACATATTCAAAGGAAAGGTATGGCACATTCTCATTGCAATTATCTCACTAATGGAAGAATTTAACACTTGTGTGTAGACCATAGAAGTATATAATATGCCAATATTTCTGTTTAATTAATTAGCAGAAATTAGACAACAGTTTTATTAAAAATAAAAATAAAAGAAAGGAAGAACACAATTTTCGAATACCAAAAAAAAGTTTTGAAAACAGTAATTTCTTCACTTACGACCAATTATAGCATCACCAATAGTAAGCACATAGTTACTTTCATTTTTCTAATTGCAAATATTATGATTACTTAAATCACATAAATACTTCTATTCATACAAGGAAAACAGGTGGATCATGAGACATAGTAACAAGAGTAAACCGAAACCACTAAATCTGAGAAGGATATGTGATGCTGGGCAAGACATACAGGAGGTGAGCATATTACCTTTTTTTTATATCAATTTAGTATATTTGGTCAGAATCCAAAAATGCATAAAAATGAAAAATGCATTCAACTTTTTTTTCTTCATATATATTTAAGGCACACCATTTGAAATACTTTAAGCAAACGAAAGACCCAAGAAATATTTTTGAAAGAAGCAGATCATTAAATAGAAAATCATGTAGTGCCTGGTACACTTTTTTCCTCCCAAGAAAGAAGATGCTAATTAGAACTACAACCAGTATTATGCGGGCTGAATGATAGACGTTATATTAGATATATTATTCAATTGCTTCTGTACAGCTTAGCCCCCAAAAAAGTTGCTATAGTATTCTTCTTAAGCCTGGCCCCATTTTCCTCTCAGCTTTCTCGGATGCTGATTGGGCAGGTGGTCCGAGTGCTAGACGAAGTACTACTGGCTTCATTGCTTTTCTGGGTTCCAATCCTATTACATGGGCTGTGAAATAGCAAGCCGCTGTTTCTTGATGTTCCACCGAGGCTGAATATCGGGCCTTAGCTTCTACTGCCACCGAACTCTCTTGGTTGTGAAATTTGTTGCAAGAGTTACACATTTATCTTCTTAAACCTCCCTTATTATGGTGTGACAACTTATCTGCAATGGCATTGGCATCTAATCCAGTTCACCACTCTCGCACAAAACATATAGAGGTGGATTACCTTTTTGTGTGAGAGTGTGTCATTCAAAAGGATATTCAAGCGCAATTTATCTCTACAAAGGATCAACTTGGTGACATTTTAGCTAAATGTCTTCTTCTCGGTTTATTGTTATTCGTTTCAAACTCAAGCTGATACCTCCCCCGGAGTTTGAGGGGGATGTAAAGAGATATGCAGTAATGAAACAAATGGCATTGCAAATACAACAATTGAACACAACACATATCATCAGCGTATTTGCCGGTTTTAAGTTGAAGGATAGGGGAAAGCGGCTTTGGATTCCATCGAAAGCGGTCTTGGACTGCTTTCGATGGAGGAGGGGGAGGATGGAGAGGTATGTCAACCTCATACAAGGTATACATGACTGGGCTATATCCGTGCAAGAATAAAATGTAGATTTTGTACCTTCCATTGCGGTTTCTTGAATTTTTTTTCTAAATAACAATAAATATTAAAAAATTTAGTTAATTGTCACGTTTCAAAATAATGTTGAAAACTAGCATCTCAAGTGTCTAAAACTCGAGTTCTAAGATAAAACTCGAGTTTTTAAGTCTCGATTTGAAAGAGAAGTGGTTTAAAGTGAGAAAAAAAATCAATGTAAAAATCGAGTTTTAAAGACTCGATTTCCATAAATTGCAAAAAAACGCCACTATAGGGCTTTAAAACGTCACTATAGGGCTTAAAAACGCCACTATAGGGCTCCCTAAACTTGGTACTTACAAATTTTTTTTTGCAGGAAAACGCCGCTATAGATCTTTAAAACGTCACTGTAAGGCTTAAAAACGCTGCTATAGGTGAATTTTTTTTTGCATAAAACTCGAGTCTTAAAGAGTCGAGATCTATGTGGCACCTTCTCACTTGCAAGGCGAGTCTTTTAGACTCGATTTCTAATATGGATCTCGATTTTCTAAAACTCGAGATGCTATTTTCCTTAATTCTTCAAAACGTTGTCTAATTAACTATATAGAAATCCTAAATATGTTTAGTCCGATCATTCCCCCCGGTTTCTTCCTCTTCCAAGTTTATAGTTCTTTATTTCTGAATCGACTTCTTCCTCTTTCTTTATTTTTGAATCATTGATATTTATAGTTGGGGTTGAGCATGGATCTGGCCCGCCCGACCTGACCCGAAGGTCATTCTATTATATACATATATTCCTAACTAGGAAAATGCAAATAAGTTTATAAAAAAAAAAAAAAAAAAAAAGGAAAATGCAAATAAGTTTATCAAAAAAAAAAAAAAAAGGAAAATGCAAATAAAAAACAAAAGTAATAGTGAGGTGGCATCACATACAATTTTTTTTTTTTTTAAATTTTAATCTATACTAGCCTCTGAGCACGTGTTCACGCACGTGCCCAAATGCTCTTCTATTTTTTGGGTAAATTTGAGATTACTACTGTAAGGACCAGAACTGACTGGAATCCAGAGCGGGAATGGATCCAGGCCCACGTAGCCCAAACAATGAATTTATAGAGTGCAGGAAAGAAAGCTAGTCTGATCTTGGGCCGAAATATTGGATTTTAGTGTAAGAGAGATCCAATATACGAGCGTGACCTCTTGCAATAAATTTTCTTCGGACGTGTCTTGAAGATCTGATTTTTCTCTTTCTGTTTTTCTCTCTCCCTCTTTTCGATCCCCCTTCCTTCTGTCTTTCCTCGCCTTATATATCATCGCCTTTCTGCCTTTTCTTCTCACTTTCTCTTGAATCTTCCGTCCTTAGCTGGAAAGCTGCTCTTTCACTGTTCAGGTATCACCTCCACATTAATGCGGCCAGAAGGTTAGCTGGGAGACAGTTAATGCGGAGGTGACAGCACCACTAGATATTTGCCATTTTCTACCATTACTTTTTGTTGGATATTTTCCCCTTTGTGCCGTTATAAGATTGTCCTGGGCACTGTCCTGAGTGATCAACAAGTTAACCAGTGACCCTCATCCTCGGACACAGTCCCCACTCTTGCTAACATGCTGCACCTCTCCTCGGATGGTAATTTTATCCGTTCCTCGGCTGGTCGTCCTCGGATGTTCGTATCTCTCCATACAAGATATTGGGCCGGGCCTTTCCCTTTACACTGTTGGAACCCAGGGCAAAATTGGCCCACACAACTACATTTTTAAATCACAAAAAAGAAAAAAACCTAGGGGTGTGATAAAAATTTGATTAGTATTATGCATTTGTTGTTGATGTGCAATTGATAAAAAATTTATTTCAATTAGGAATAATATGTGGGGAAGTTTTATTGTACACGTTTCTTTTTTATGAGAAATTCTATTTAGAAAATGTGGGGAAAGTTAATACGTGGAGAGTTTTTTAAGCTATTGAGTAGAAGTAGGAAGACATTTCAACGTAGAATTAAGAATTTATTATTTTTGCCAATTTACTATTTTAATCCAATTTTTAAGTTTTAGGTATGGGTATTTTTGACAATAAAAAAGTAATAACTAACTTTCTTTTGTCAATTTACTATTTTAACCCAATTTTTAAATTGTTGGTTAATTAATTTAGAGGTATTTTTTACAGTAAAAAAAACAATAATTAACTTTCTAAATCCTCTTAATATATACAGATTATAAATAAACTTTTTAAAGAGGACTATAATTGCGACATTTTTAAAATTCATTCCCATATAACAAAATTGGGCTTTTAACCCAAGCTTGAATAAGCAGAATTAACCCACCACTATTTAACGGGCTTGAAATTGAATTATTGGGCTTAGATTAGAATTTGGCCCAATTCATTCTCTAATTTTTTGTAGAAGTTATGCGTTTAACGGTTAACTAGAAAAGCCGCACACTAGGCTACAGAGGAACTAGGCTCTTCTATTTTTTTGAGTAAAGATTAATAATTTGCACCTATTATGATTTTAATTTTTTTTTCAAACAAATAAAAATTATAAAGGATAAATTTTAGAGATAAAACTATAACTGTAATTTCTTTTTTGAATGTGAAAGAAAAAAAAAATCCTAAATTTTAGGAGTTCTCTTTTTTAATTCAAAATGAAATTTGTTATTTGACATTTATGATCATATTTCTAAATGAAGTTACTTTTCATTAATGAAGCTATTTTTGAACTATATAAAAGTCCAGTTGAAAGAGGAGAATCCTCTTATATATAGTATAGATATAGATATAAATATATTTAGTAAAAATTCTTTGCCAACCATAATCATTTATTGAATTTTTCCTAATGCAAACCTTTTGAAAATCAAAGTTTCACCACCGCGCACCCTTGGTGAGGTGGTCACTCCACAAGTATAAATACTAGTGGGGTGTGGGGAGTAAGGATTAGGATTCAAGTCTCTGAGAGGGAGTTTCATATACATATACACTTAGATTAGGCTAGAATAGAAATTCTATCTTGTATATAAAAAAAAAAAAAAAAAAAAAAAAAAAAAAATCAAAGTTTCCTTTTAAATTATGTTTTCCTACATTAAATCTTGATTCTAAATTTAAATCCCATAACCAATTAGGAATTTTGCAACATACAAGGCAAATATGAATTCATTAATTAATGAGAAAATCAAGCAATCTAAATATATTGTAAGAATTTAAAATTATCAATAGGGATGTAATTGTGCAGGCTAATTCATTTTTTTTTTCATAGTTTTTTTTTTTTTTTTTTTTTGGGAATTTTCCTAGAAATAATGCTAGAGATACAAACTATTTTACAAAATTTTTACAAACTGCTGATATGGTGAGTGATTAGTGGTAAATGAAAAAGTGATATTAATAATAGACCTAGATGACAACTAATAAGAGGTTGGCCACATCAACATTTTGTAAAAATTTTGTAAAATAGTTTGTATCTATAGCATTACTCATTTTCCTAGTGCAAATTTTTCATTTGAAAAGTCAAGTTTCCTTTTGAATCATGTCTTCATGTGTGACATATCTAATTAGGCAAATTCTCATCTAATTAATTTTCATTTTGAATTATGGACATAATTTATGGAGCTCAAAATAACAAGTACTCAATTGTAGATTAATCTCAATTGGTTGTATGATACATGCATATCTATTGGAGACAACAGTGGGTTTTGGCTATATATATATAAAGGCTAATAAAAAAATCCTATTCTATTTAATTCATTTTGTTTAATGAAAATTTAATTATTATCATAAATGTCTAATTTATTTTGACTATTCCTAAAAATTAATTATAGAAAGTATCTATGGGGCTAGAAGGTTCTAGAGGTTTCGGCCCATTCCATTTCAAGCCCAAGACCCACGTTGAGGAGGAAGAAGTGCCCGAGGACGAATGAAGGGAATCCAGATTGCCAGAATGTACTGTTCGTCCTCGGCAGGCCAAAATCACAGGAGAGGAAGGTGCCACATCGCCCGAGGCAATCCCCTTGAGGATCCCAAAAGAGATTCCAAGCCCTACGGGCTAGCCATAAGAGCATGGTAGAAAAGCAACCCCAGGAGAAGCTGTCACCTCCGTATTAAATACCCACAGCTACCACCCTAACCCCATTGATGTGGATGTGACCCCTAGACAGTGCGATGGGGGCCAAAGTAGCTCACAGAGTGCCAAAAAGAGTGGCCCATGGGATGTGCACTCGAGTATGGGCATGGATGACTGACAAGTGTAGGAGGAGGATGAACGGAAGAGAGGGATATATAACAACAGAGATCACTTAAAGTAAAGAAAAAAGAAAAAAGCAAGAAGGCACAGAGAAAGGAGGGAGGCTCCTGGGATGCGAGAAGAGTTGGGAGTTCCCGTCCTCGGGCGAGGGGTCCTTTCTCCTTGGGACGTTGGGCCGTCTGGTTCTGTGTAATTTTTCACCTCCGAAACAAGCCATCGCCTCATCAAAGCCCAACTTTTGGACCCATTATTTACAAATTCATTGTAATGGGCCCGGTCCGAAAACCAAGACCCTACAATTGGCGTCGTCTGTGGGAAAGTTGCTCGTGCAATGATGAGTGAAATAGCTTGTCAAGGCGGGGCCAAATTTCCTAGGGGGGACTATGGTGGCCAGTCTACTGGGCCAAAAGAGGAGAACTACCAGGCGGTTTATAGCTCAACGGGCCTCTGGCACCATGTGCGTGGCATTTGCCCACACCAAGGGTCAAGCCCCCGCGAATCTCGAAGGCCGGCCCCTTTGGGCCTCAATTGAGGAAGGCGACGGCTGTGCGAGGCACTTCCAGGGGGCTCCATGGCGGGACTAGTTCTGGAAGATTGGTATTTGTGCCTTCTGACCCACTGGAGCAGTTGAATGGGGATTTAGTAATGACGAGTCCTCGGAAGGCAGAACTGATGTCTTGCATAGTCCTCGGACTCAAACTTATGGGAAAACTAATAACTCTTGACAAGTATCTAAGTGTTAGGCTGAACCAAGGTCTTGCATGGTCCTCAGACTCAAACCTATGGGAAAACTAATAACTTGTGACAACTATCTGGGTGTTAGATAGAACCAAGGTCTTGCATAGTCCTCAGACTCAAACCTATGGAAAAACTAGTAACTTGTGACAACTATCTGGGTGTTAAACAGAACCAAGGTCTTACGTAGTCCTCGGACTCAAACCTGTGGGAAAACTAATAACTTATGACAACTATCTGGGTACTAGACAAAACCAAAATTTATTCTCGTTGAGCATTAAGTACAACCGTAGCTTCACCCAGGTCCTCGGACCAGACGACAGGGAGAGATAGACGCTCTGGCATCCCCATGAGTCTCAGATAGAACCATGACGCGCCATGATCTCCTCGGATCGTTTGTTCTAAAACTAGCACTTTATAAATGGTTGCACAGTTCGCAACGTGAAGCCCATCGTTATACGCTCGGCTGTTCTAGGAAAGGTGGAGGTAGTGCAAAAAATATATGCATAATGAAAATAAGTAAACAAAAAAAAAACATATATATGAAACAAAAAAAAAAAAGTATTCCTTTTCACCAAGCAAAGAAGGTTTCACCAAGTAAAAGTCATAAATCCTTTTCTATTAAATAAAATGATGACAACATCAATTACAAAATAGCCGAGGAAGTTTCGATTTACAACTAACTACAGAACAGCCGAGGAATGTCCGTTTCACATCAATTACAAAATAGCTGAGGAAGGCTCGATTTACAACTAACTATAGAACAGTCGAGATGTGCTGGCAGCAAAGCTAGCTAATAAAAGGGAGAAGGTTGGTGGTGATGGTGGATTCGCAGTCTCGCTTAGGCAGCCTCCAAGCCCGCGCGCTTGGTGCAGGTGGTGAGGAGGAAGAAGAGGTGGCAAAGCCTGGATTGGTTTCCACCTGCTGAGGCTGCCTTGAAGCGAACTCTAATCCCCAATATAATATCAATACTCCTAGGAAGTCGCTCTCCTTGGGTCTCGTCAGCTGCCTACAATGGCGGAGACAGCTCCCTCTGATATCTTAATTGCTCCCCTCAACTTTGCTTCACTTTCTTTCTCTTCCTCTTTAGCCAACTCCTGCACATTCTTGATTGGCGTTTGGAGGATAATCAGGAACCTGGCACGATCTGCACTAGCTACAGTTCCTAGTCAAAGGAGGAGAGTGCTCTTTCTTGTCCGGTTGAAGAATAGGAGGACCTTTAGCCTCTGTTCTCTTTGCCTCAACTGCAACGTCCATGATTCTGGCGGCATCTTTTTTGTTCAAGGAAAATGAAAAAACTTGGAACTTCTGCAGAGTTCCAAGGCTAGTGGATGTGAAAGATGGTCCTCTCAAGGTGCCTTATATAGAAGGCGAAATCTGGGGGAGCTCACCATACACAAAGCTCAAGGAAGGAATGTCAAGTAAAATAAATTTCGCCCAATTCCCAAGGGAACCTTCAACTTCCAAATCCACGCCACTTCATAAAGGCGCCATTGAATACACATTTCGTATACCGAAGCGATCCGCGTTATTCCCAAAAAGAAAGCATTGATGACAATGCACCTCGTACGTCGAAGCGCTAGGAGTGTGCCATGGGTAGACGAAGAAACCTTGACACCCATAGGGAAACAAGACTCAACCGGCCATGATGTAGGCCCGAGAACGTCAAAATCCTCCTCCCCGTCCGAGGAGCTGGGCAGCATGATTTTGAGGGGCTATTGTGGGGCCAGAAGGTACTAGAGGCTTCGGCCCATTTCATTTCAAGCCTAAGGCCCACGCCGAGGAGGAAGAAGTGCCCGAGGACGAATGAAGGGAATCTAGACTACTAGAATGTATTGCCGAGGATGACCCTGTCCTTGGCAGGCCAAAATCATAGGAGAGGAAGGCGCCACGTTACCCGAGACAATCCCCTTGAGGATCCCAAAAGAGATTCCAAGCCCTACGGGCTAGCCATAAGAGCATGGTAGAAAAGCAACCCCAGGAGAAGCTGTCACCTCTGTATTAAATACCCACAGCTACCACCCTGACCCCATTGATGTGGATGTGACCCTTGGACAATGCGATGGGGGCCACAGCAGCTCACAAAGCACCAGAAAGAGTGGCCCATGGGACGTGCACTCGAGTATGGGCATGGATGACTGATAAGTGTAGGAGGAGGATGAATGGAAGAGAGGGATATATAACAATAGAGATCACCCAAAGCAAAGAAAAAAGAAAAAAGCAAGAAGGCCTAGAGAAAGGAGGGAGGCTCCTGGGATGCGAGAAGAGTTGGGAGTTCTCGTCCTCGGGCGAGGGGTCCTTTCTTCTTGGGACATTGGGCCCTCCGGTTCTGTGTATTTTTCACTCCCGAAACAAGCTGTCGCCTCATCAAAGCCCAACTGTTGGACCCATTCTCTACAAATTCATTGTAATGGGCCCGGTCCGAAAACCGAGACCCTATAGTATCGAATATAAAAAATAGCCTATTTTATTTAATTCAAATTTAACTATTACACCACCACACATTCTTTGTGCGATGGTCAATGGTCACTACATAAGTATAAGTGTTTGTAAGGTGTGAGGGCAAGGTTGAGGTTCAAGTTTCCAGGAAGGAGCTTCACACACATATACATTTAAATTAGATTAAAGTAGAAATTCTATCTTGTATTAAAAAAAAAATAACTATTACCATAAATGTCTAATTTACTTTGACAGTTCCTAAAAATTAAATTATAGAAAGTATCCAATTTAAAAAATAGTCTATTCTATTTAATTCATTTTATTTAATGATAATTTAACTATTACCATAAACATCTAATTTATTTTAACTATTCCTAAAAATCAATTATAGAAAGTACCTTAAGATTAATCTTTGTTTTGTTCTTTGTTGATTTTTTTTTTCAATAACAGGGACGAAAAAATAAAAAAACTGTCCCGAGACCAATTCGAAACCCTACTTGACCATGAGCCAAAATTTTCTGATTGGGTTGGGTTCCTCCTTGGAAATGTTGGGTCGAGTTGCAAGTTGCTGAAAAACCAACCTGACTTGACAAAAGCTCAGCCCTAGATATTTCTCTAATATTGAAGCCTTTTATGCCTTCTGTTGCATCATCGTAGCATGCGATTGTGAAGGCGGTGACTCAACACTCTGCAATTCCTTAATCATTGCCCTCAATTTTGAATCAGCCCTTTACATCATCGCCTCATGCAATTGTGAAGGCATTGAATGGGAGCTTTTATCTTTCTTTATTTCTGAATCCATCATCGCACCCTGTTTTAATGGTAAGTCTTTTTGGTCCACTGGGTGGGTGCGTTGGCCTACAACTTTCTCTATTTTTGAATCCATCATCGCCCCTGGTAATTTCTCTCGTTAGAAGGGATGATTTAGTTTGGAATTGAGGGGATGTTCCAATATATTTCAACCTATTAATCACCACACTTAAAAACAATAAAAGAGCTCCACCTTTTTTCAATGTGGAATTAAACATTTTGACTAACTTCTAATCTTTAATATTAACTTCGCTATCTTTACATTTAGTTTTCCAATTTTATTCATTTTAATATTAAAATGCTACAACTTTCCCCACTCATTTAAATATTAAGTGTTAGGTAAAGAGAGATTATTAAGCAAATACAAGTCAATATGCATCATGAAGGTGTACTCTGCATTGAATCTTTACTTAGTAAAACAATAAACTCAACTCTCGAGTCGTAGTGGTCTTCGACTTGAACTGTGAGCCTTTATCTTTCTTTGTTTCTAAATCCATCATCGCACCCTATTTTAATGGTAAGTCTTTTTGTTCCACTGGGTGGGTGGGTTGGCTTGCAACTTTCTCTATTTTCGAATCCATCATCGCCCTTGGTAATTTCTCTCTTTAGGAGGGACAATTTAGTTTGGAATTGAGGGGATGTTCCAATATATTTCAGCCTATTAATCACCACACTTAAAAACAATAAAAGAGTTCCCCTATTTTTCAATGTAGAATTAAACATTTTGATTGACTTCTAATCTTTTATATTAACTTTGCCATCTTTACATTTAGTTTTCCAATTTTATTCATTTTAATATTAAAATGCTACAACTTTCCCCACTCATTTAAATATTAAATGTTAGTTAAAGAGAGATTACCAAGCAAATACAAGTCAATATGCATCATAAAGGTGTACTCTGCATTGAACCTTTACTTAATAAAACAATAAACTCAACTCTCAAGTCGTAGTGGTCTCCGACTTGAACTATGACTACTTTTAGAAATTTAAGTGTCACTACTTACACATAACAACTCAAAGGTTGACATGAGCTTTAATAACTACTACTTTATAGTCTTGTGCTGATCCCAATTTCCAAGAGTGTATTCAAGATTAAGTCTAAATATCATGAGGAGCAACCCCACCCCTACACTCACATAGGTGAAGCTTGTCAAAAGTGCTCCTATAATTCTAACATCTCACTCATACAAGCTACAAATTTCATTAAAATTTTTTTACTTAAGCTTTTCAACAATATAGGATAAATGCACTTACACCATAGGAATGAGCAATCCCAAAATTATTTACAAATAAATAATTAAAAGAAATAAATAGTACATTTCTTAATACCATCATATGATTTGTTTTTCTCATTGAACCTAATTCTCAGGATCTCTAGTCCTTAGGTCGAGTATCCTTATACATGGCTCATGAATCTATGGACTTTAGTCTCATCCCCCTCGATGTATTCCAAACCATTTCTTTTGCCAAGGCTTTATTAAATGGACATGCAAGATTATCATTAGATTTAATATATTAAATAAACCCTAACACTTGTAACATCCAAGCTTATGGGTTCTCTTCCATGTTGGGAAAAGGGAGTCTTAGGAACCCCTCTTTCAATTGAACCTATCACATTTTCCCAGAAGCATACCCATATTGTGCTTAGGAACAAGTTTGAGATCCATTTAAGAAAAACTTATCTATGGTAAATTTTCTTGTTTCCACTAAGGTTGGCTGTGCACAAGGCTATTCCTCCACAAGCCTTCCACAAAATCTACATATCATAATATTCATAAATTTAAGGGCAAATTACAGCAAACCCACCTATGGTTTAGCTTGTTTGCACCTTGCTTACCTGTAGTTTAAAATTTAACACTTTGCCCACCTGTGTTTAGTCTCCGTTACCCACCTTCGTTAAAATCAAGGGTAAAACCGTATTTTCTCTTCCCTTTTATGTCTCTCTCCTCCAAAAACAAAAAATAACGTAAAAGACACAAACAAACAAGATCAAAGAGGGGATTTTGTAGAGAAACAAGCTGTGTCAAAACAAGATCAAATTGATAGGTTAACTCATTTACTTCATTATTTCTCTCTCTCAAACAGTCAAACTCCCATCATCTCTCTCTCTCTCTCTCTCTCTCTCTCTCACTACTCAAGCTTTTGATATGATTTACTTCATCAAAACAAGATCAAATTGATAGGCCACCTCATTTCTCTCCCTCAAACTCTCATCGTCTCTCTCTCAAGCTTTTGATATGATTAGTAAATTGAAAGAGGGTGTTGTATATTTGTGTGTTATTGTAATGTAGTAAATCCAGGATAACAAACCACTAGAATGTGGCTGTAATTAATGCAATTTAGCCTTAAAGACCTACATCCACAACAATTGACCTCACTTATCAAAAGTCAAAACCAATTACTAGATAACCCAGGGGCATTCACCCTTGACAAGCTAAGGGGAAGAGGGGGGTGGGGGGGTCTAGTTCAAAATCACAAAAAAGACCAAATTCAAAAAATAAAATAGTTAAAAATTCAAAAATGAAATCTGAGATAATAAATTCTGAATTAATTTCGGTTCTTCTTGTCGGTTCTTCTTGCATCCAATCTATCTATATCACAAACTATCGGATCGGGTATTACTTAGATGTGAAACTTGCAGACCATCAAAGGACAAACACAATGATATCAAGATAGATGTTTAGAAAATTTCCATGTGGCAGAAGTAGTTTTCCAACTTTGAGCCTTTGGAGCGTACCCCAATTAGGTCTAACGAGATACAAGTGAATCTACATGTCAAGTTGATTTCAAGTAGGCAAGCCAGCAAACTATTTAAGATTTAAAAAATAAAAAATAAAATAAAGCTGCATGCAGGTTTGAGTAATTGAGTTCGTCTCTTGTAGTTTAGCAAAGAAACCTGAATGAGCTACAAAAACACCTTGGCCTGTTTATAACCATTTATGGGTTACGATAAGAAACCCAATTGAGGCGTCCGCATCAAATTGTATGTTGAGCTTGCCTGCAGAACTAAGAATTTAAGCTAATTTTATCATAAAACTCAGTAACAATCATATTTAAGCTACAACCATGTGGGTGCATTTTTAAGGACCTTAACACAAAATACTAAGAATATGATTCTAAAGTTTTTACAGACACTAATTCCGTAATCAATTTTCCAAATCCAGGCTCACAATCCATAAAGATTCTAAAGGAAAAAAGAAGATGTTGAAATACCATTTCTGCTCTTTGAATGGGATTGGTCTCCTAAGCTTGAAATGAATATGCTCTAGAAGAAAAAGTATTTTTAGAAACATAAGAACAATTTCTTGAGCATTCACATTGGAATGGTAAAAGGATAATAGTACTGCACTTAATAGAGGATAAAATTGTCAAACCTGCTGGCAGGCTCGCGGAAGCTCTTGCGCTAGTTTAGTTAGCTTTAGGTGGCTACTCTCAAGTAGTTGTTGCACATATTCCTGAAAAATAAAGTAAAAACAAGTTGTTGCATCTTATCCACAAACTATTACACGATGGAGCAGCTTGCATTCCAGCATATGCAACAATTATAAATTGAAAGCACAGCAACATAGCAATGACAACAATGTTCACGAGGAGAAAGTAACTGAAGACACAAAAGGGCCTGCTGTTTTCCTTAATCGGCTTTTTCTGGCAGCTTCACGATTTTGAGCAAGCCTGTGTAATGTCCACAAAATTTTGATTTGAAAATTTTTGAATATATATTATTTAAATCATATTGATATGAAATTATCTGAATATACATTGTTTAAATCATATATATCACCTATTGATCTCCTGATTTCTCTTTTGATTTATCACTGGAAACAGAAGCCGCAACAGCAGCCAATTGACCCCTTTCATGCTGCACAAGGACAATGAAAGCACAAACCTAAAGTCACTGCTAAAGAGCTGCCAAGCTTTCCAATGAAAGAGAAAGTTTGTACATGCAATATTACTTTCACAGGGCAACACCAAAAGCAAAGATAGTTCTCATTACAGAATTATCATATGGATCTAATGAAAGGGCATATTACTTTTTAGCATCAAATTACTACATAGCAGCATCACTACAAGGTGTTTATAGAGGACATAATCTCTAGAAAGCTGAATCTGATGAATAAACAACGCAAGAGACATCACCATTTGATTCTTGTCATCTGTGTCATCTGTTGAGGTATCAGTCCTGGGGCTCGCTTCTGCCATCATGGACTCTCCCCAGTTCTCACGATGGCCACCAGATGTGGAAGCCAGATTTGGTTGTGGTTTGTTTTGTAGTGATAACATCTGAGACCCAACAATAGCAGCAGATATATCAATCAGCAGATATATTTATATCTAAAGATGCAAGTGACTAAATTCCACAATGCAGGAGAAAGGAGAAAAGACGCGCAAGTTCTTAGTATTAATTTTATTGAACTTGAACCAATAACTGGTTATATAGTTGACCTAAAAGCCAATAAAATTATCAAACGGGGAGAGAAAGACGGTTAAGCAGCATGTGACATTCAACAAGAGAAATATTATATAAATCATGTTATTGTATCTTAATATTTCACAAACCACCATTGTGATTCATAATAAAAACCATTACATAATCCAAGCCACTCAGAAACCATGGGACATGGTACTTTACGCGATTGTAATTCCTTTACTTGCTGAAAAATTATGCTTTTCAAGCTCATACCTGAGGGGAATTTAATCCGTATTCCCTAGCCACTAGCCAGGTACTAAAAGCTAAAATGATGGTAAGAATAGAAACAAATTCATCCACATAAATATGCATTCATAAAAAGAGGCTATATACTACCACACCCCCTTATTGTAGTGGTCACTCCAGAAGTATAAGTATTTGTGAGGTATGGGAAGACACTAAAAGCTAAAAGTATGGTAAGAATAGAAACAAATTCATCCACATAAATATGCATTCATAAAAAGAGGCTATATACTACCACACCCCCTTAATGCCGTGGTCACTCCAGAAGTATAAGTGTTTGTGGGGTGTGGGGGGGGGAAAGGCGGGATTCAAGTCTTTAGAAGAGATCTTTACACACATATACATTTAGATTTGGATAGAGTAAAATTTTTATCTTGTATATATAAAAAAAAGAAAAAAAAAAAAAGAGGCTATATATGTTCAAAGCATAAATTTCAGTCTCATAAAATCATTTGAAAATTAGCATTGAATGATTACTTATGACTAATTACTACATTTTCAACACGCTATTATATCCAAATTAAGAAATGAACTTCCAACATTTAAATAAGTACTAATTTTATTTATTTATTATTATTAATAACAAAATGAAAAATGTAAAAATAAATTTCTTTGATCTTACCATATACTTTCAATTCTAAGGGTCTGTTTGGTAGAGTGGTTAAAACCACTTTTTTTTTCACATTTTAAACAATATTATACATATTTTCACACACTTTTTTATCTACACATATATAAAAAATACTTAAACAACATTACTCAACCTCCTTTACCAAACGGTTATAAGCAACATAAGTTTAAAACCTCAAAAGCAGAGCATATTAGAATTTCTCTTTTCTAATGAATTTAACGGATATAAATAAGAGAAGGGCATTAGAAAAAGAAACCAATAAAAGTTTACAGCAAAAGAAATTCGGAGCCGGCTCATTGAAAGAAGCTGATGACGTCAGCATGGGCGGCTCGGCTTACCTTATTGCTGCTAAGCCGATTGCATCACTTTAGAGTTCGGGTGTTGCTGTGTTCCGTGAGCCCTTCAAATTCAGAAACAGAGACTCATACTTTATTTTTTTGTTTTTTTTTTTTTTGAGAAGGAGAGACTATCGTACTGAGAGAGAGAGAGAGAGAGAGAGAGAGAGAAGTATAAGACTATGGTTTCAAAAAAAAGAAGAAGTAGAAGTAATTAAGCTATTTGTTTGGACGGTGATGGAATTTTTTTTTTTTTTAAAAGAGATTGTTTTAAGAGCTCTTTATCATCACCATGAAACTAATTTAATTAGTTTTTGGGAATGAAAATAAAGTAATTAAATTTTTTTACAGTTATTTATGTCTTTCACAACAAAATGAACAAAATAGTGTCAAAACTTTTTAAAAATAATTTATTAACAATTATCGTCCTTTAAAAAGATCTTATAAAATAAAGGTCATGTTAATTGGTGCTTTTAAGGTAATTGTTAGGGTTAATTATAACTTACTCACTTGTGATTTGGTAGAAATTTAAATTGCCTAATCGTAGTTTGAAATTTGGTACTTTACCCACGTCTATAAAATGTGAGGCTAAATATGTATTTTTGCTTTCTTTTATATTCCTCTCCTCTCAAAACATAAAAAAATTAAAGAAAACAAGATGAGAGTTTTATAAAAACTAGCTGTGAACCCACGCGTTGCGCGCGATAATTATTTTTATGGTGGTTTTATTAAAAAAAATTATAATTTAAACTAATCTAATAATGAGTAATGTATTTCATAATTATATTTTTATTTATTATAGGAACAATTATAAATGTAATATAGGAACAATCCAAAACACCAAAAAAACGTAAACTAAAAAAAATTAATAAAACTTAACAATGATTAATTGAAACAATATTAGGATAAAATTTTGTTTTTGATAATCTATTAAGGTTATTTTCTTTGTAGAAATTATAATTTCGGCTACCCAAAACATATTATCAAATAAACAATTATTAGCAAAATCTAAGAATTAAATTTCTATACATGCATTGTTATAAAATAATAATAATAATAATAAAATTGCAAAAGTTAAAATTTGTAACCTATCCAATTATTTTTGTTTGGCTAACCTTTACTTTTCTTTAAATAAATGACATTATAGAGTACTTCTAATACAACTATTAAGAGTATTTTTTCCACCACAAAGGATTAGAAAATAAACAAAAATTAGAAAAGTCTCATAGTTTAACATCTAAATTGAGCACTATAAAAAATCATGCTATGTAACAGAATAAATATCAAATTATCCAAATCATGCTATGTAATAGAATAATATTATATTTTTATATACTATATTTAATTCTTTAGAATGCAATAGGATAACATTTAACAATAAAAAAAAAAACAATTTAAAAAACAAAACTAAACCACAATTTTAAAAACTAAACTAAATTGCATTAACCCAAAATAAAGTTTTAAAGAATAAAAAAAATTATCAACCTAAAGTAGAGATGCAAGAAAAATAAAAAAATCTACCAAAAAATTTAGAGAGAGAGAGAGAGAGAGAGAGAGAGAGAGAGAGAGAGAGAGAGAGAGAGAGGGTACCTTTTTTTTTTTTTGTGAGGGAAAACTATGCATAAAATACAAAAGATAGTGACAAATTTATAGTAAGACGGTGTGAATAAGAAGAGAAAGAGGAAGAATGATATTAATGTAGAAGGTAGTGGGGAGATGAAAAGGTAAGGGAGGGAGAAAGATTGAAGTAGTGGGGAGATGAAATGGTAAGGGAGAGAAAAAGGTTGGAGAAGTGTAAATGTTAAAAACAATTATAAGAAAATTGGGAAAAAAAAAAAACAAAAAACCCCTAGAACTTGAAAGGCTTCAATGTTTTGTTTTGTTTTTTTTTTTTTTTTTTAAGCTGAAAAGGTTCACACAAAACCCTAAAACTGAACTGAAAAAGCTTTGGGTTGGGCTTAATTGTGTGACTAAATAAATAAAATGTGGGCTGGATTAATTATACAGATTTATTATAAGGTGATAGTGGAAATAAATAAATAAGTAGTGGGCTGAATTTATTATAGGGTGATTGTGGAAGTAAATAAATAAGTAGTGAATTATATTAATAGGGCTGAAAATTGTAGGACAAATTACATTTTAAAAAAGAAAAGAAAAAAAGAATGACGTGGCAACTGATGTGTGGCAACTGATGTGGCGCAACGTGAGAGCAGCAGCATTAAACGCTACACTTCAGCTTTTAGTAATATATAGATTATGAACAAATATTGCCATCACCATAGAAGCTTCTGTCAAAAACTTTACCTTGTATGTTTCTTCATAAACAGGCAAATAGCGGGGCTTATTGGTCAATTCCCCCCATTATTCAATTAGCATCAAAGCCTTGTTATGATTATTAACTACAGTCTGAGGATCTTCAATCAACTTCACCATCTCATCAAGAACTCTCTCAGCTGCTACCTCCGAGAAAGCCTTCTTACAATTCTTAACACATGTTTCAAGCAACACCAAAGCCAAGTACTGAATCCTAGGACTCTTCAACATGACCTTTTACTTCCACGGATCAATTCAACACTGTTAATCTTTTCAGCATTGATCATGTCACAAATGTCAAGATTATTGGCCCAATCAGGCTCATCAAGGTTCTCCGAGGTGGCATCTTCAATGATCTTATCAGTCTGGTTTGGGCCTTGGAAAAGCTCCTTCATATTGAAGCTCATTGAACTCATGCCTGCAGTCATCTTTCGGCCCACCTCACCTCCAATCTTGAGGCATTCACCAAAGGCACTAACTTTATCCATCAAATTGTCGCTAATACATCATCCTTGATTCCAACATTAATTTTTTCTCCTTTGGGTACCGCTGCTGGGTCATCCCCAATCTCAAGGGCCTTCTTGTTTACAGCATGATAAATTTGGGTTAGCACTTCTGTGTAGGCAAACCCAAAAAATACCCATTTTTTATATTTTATTTTTATCCTAAAGAGAAACTTCTATGGTGGTAATGTTTCTTTTTAGTTTTTACAAAAACCTTACTTTTTTATCTTGTTTTCTCTTTTTTATTTTTATTTTTATTTTATGTTTTAAGATGACAGAAATATAAAAGAAAACAAAAATACATATTTAGCCTCATTTTTAACAAAGGTGGGTTACGAAACCCTAACTGAGCTAATCTCAGGTGGATAAAGTGTTAAATTTTAAATCACGGGTAGACAACTTAAATTTCGGCAAAACCATAGGTAAGTAATTTGTAATTAACCCTAATTGTTTTTATTTTTATTTTTATAATGATTAACCCTAATTGTTAAAAAACAATATTAGTAAAATTTTGACACTACTTTTATTGCAGGGATGGACCTAGGTGGGAGCCCGGGCCCCCTCGGGTCAAATTTTTTTTTTTTTTTTTTTAGTTACAATATTTTTCATTTTTGTAGTTAGCCCCCCTTCTAAAACCTTAGGCCCCATTTCTCCACAATAAGTCTAACTAGCTTACCCAAATAGCAACTATCCAACCAAAAAACTTAACCAAAAAAAAAAAATTCACAATGGTGATTGTATTTTACCCAAAAAAAAACTATTTTACCACAAAGAACTAGAAAATCATGTGTTATTGGAGAAGTTAAAGCTAAATTTTTTGCAATCACAATAAACTAATATAAATACCAGTTGACTGTAGCAAGTTGTTAAAAATAAACACAATATTTTTATTAAGATTATATCTCTTCCTTCAATTAAAAAACTCAAAAAAAAAAAAAAAACTCAAATTCTCTCGCTTGCTTTATTATTTTAATGAATTGTTTATATTATTTTAAATGAAGTTATTAAAAAAAAAAAAATAGAACATGTGGTATTGGGTGTATTGTATAATAAGGTGATAAAACAGATAAAGTAACTTTTTAAGATGTTAAAGCTAAAATTTTTAGCACTACCAATGTGAATGCTCTAACTTCAACCAAAAAAAAAAAAATCTTAGCCAGCTTAGTATTAAAAAAAGACATTATTTTGTTTTTGTTTGTCTTTGTTGGTAAATAATTACATCTTAATGTATTTAGAAATAACAATTTTGAGTATTTATAATTTTTTAATACTATATGGATGCCTATTTTGATTTTTTTTTTCTATATATTCCGGCCCTCGCTAGTTTAAAATCCTTGGTCTGTCCCTGTTTTATAGGAAATATAAAAGTTGGTAAAAAAAAAATCATAAATGGTAATAAACATCCAAAAATTTTTTTGAATGCTGAAATAGGAGACTGAGTGTGCATTTAGGTTAGGATTAAAAATTAAAATTATTTCACTATTCAACTTATTTTTGTTACTATTCATGTGCCCTACTACATTTTTTGATATTATTCATGGGTCTTACTATACTATTTTAATTAATTTTTACCTTTATCTTTAGTATTTTCAGTAATAATTTTTCAGTTTTAGCAAAATAAGAAATATCCAAACACATCATGAAATGCGGCATTAAGCCTTTGACACTTGAGCTAAAAAAAAGGCCATGAGCCAGTAGATCAATCAGTTGGACTCTGGTGATTTGTAATCAAAGGTTTGTGTGTGTGAGCTTGCATGTGATTAGGGAAAGGAAGATAGGAGGATAACTATTTATAGGGAGCTTGACCAAAGTTATATTGCATAATTTTAGGTGTTCATTCTTGGATTTTAAAATTTATGCTACGCATTACAAATAATCTTTATAGTTTAAGTTGTGGTTTGAGAGGCACTCAAAATCCTCCACCAAATTCGGAAAGGAATAAAAAAAAATAGTGGATAAATTACAAAGTAAGTCTTATCCTTTATATCATATTTTAATTTGGTCTTTAATGTTTTAATTGTGTTAATTTGGTTCCTAATTTTTTCAGTGTGGGTAAATTTATTCTCTGTCATTATCACTTGCATGAAAAAAATTGATGTGTCAAACAAAACATTAAAAATTATTTTTCATATCACATCATTTGCAGTGACACATTTTTTTTTTTCATTTTAAAAGAAAAACCCAAATTAAATCCGAGACACGTGCCAACCAAAATCTGAAAATCTCATCTCCATCTCTTTTCTCTCTCTCAACCTCTCTCTCATCAGTCACCACCAACCAAACCCATCTCAAACTATGTGGGTATTTGTTAATAAATGTTTGCCTATGTTGACATTTAAGTCCAACGGTGTTTTTGCACCTGGACATGAGTTGTAGTGAAACGAAGGGACCACGTTTTCAGTTTGACATAAGTTGGTGGAGATTGAGTATGGTTTTGAGTTTTTTGAGGCGGGTTATTAGTTTGTTTGGCTTTGGGTCTCTGATTCTGTCCACTAAGCAAGTTCTAGGGAGATTACTAGCTTTTTGATCCTCTTTTGAGTGAATGAGTTGAATGGGCCAAATGGGCATTTTTGTGGGTCTATGAAAGGATGAGAAGAATGCATGGACTGCGATATGGTGAGTTTAAATAAGGGTATGTTTAGATACTGTTTATTTTGCTGAAAACTGAAAACTGAAAACATTATAGCAAAATAATTTCTAAATGTGTGAATAGTATTGTGAGACCCATTTTTAATGAAAAAATTACTGAAAAAAGAGGTTTGTGGATCCCGTAAACAATGCATGAGACCCACTGGTGTGACATAAAGTCACAGAAACATGCTTCTTCCAAAAAAAAAAAAAAAGTTGCAACATAGACGCAAGACGCAAGACGCAGATGTGTATCCCAAAAAAAAAGGGAGACTATTGCCTGAGGTAGCGGTGGTGATTGGAGAAGGAGAGACATGGAGATTTGGCCATGGTGGTCCGAAGAGAACAAGGAGAACGAAGGGGAAAAATAGAAAAGGAATAAATGAAACTCAAGTGTCTAAAACTCGAGTTCCACATGGATTTTAAATCCACCCTAACTCTGCTAGCACATAAAACTCAAGTAGTTTAAACTTGAGTTGCTACAGTGAACTCGAGTCTAAGAGACTCGAGATGCTATTTTTTTGGGTTATTTTGGAAATGTGACCACTAATGAAATTGTGTGACAAAATCATGCTAATATGCAAATATCCCCCTCAATTCAACTATAATCCTAAACTCCTAGTTAGCTATCTCTTTAATCCTTTTATTCCTTTTCCAGGTTTATCGGTCTTTTGCTTATTTATTTATTTTCTCTGTTCCCAAAAATCAGCTTAACAAAATGATAGTAAAAAAATGTATATAGCCCAATTCCAGAAAGCGCATCTGGACTTCGCTGACATATCCTTGAGATAGACGTTCAAGGAAAGTAAGGATTATCCCTCATTCCTGTTAATAAATAAATCATCAATTATTCGTTGTTGAAATGGCTAAGCAAGAATTAGATGCCTGTTAATAAATAGATCATCACGTAAGGCATTTACACTATATAATAACATCCACTTGCTCTTTCTCTATCACCCTTTCGATTTTCTTCCCCAATTAAGAATAAAATTCATCTGTGAATTATTGGCTACAATCTCTCTACAGCAGACTGTGAAATTTGTCCCAGAAACTTTTCCTTTCTTTTGGTGTTTCTTCAACATCTTTCTATGGTAATGCTTCTTTGATTTGCACACATTGGCTTCAGTTATTTTCTTTTTCTTTTTTTTGTTTTTGTTCTTGTTTTTCAGTTATTGGTTGTCCACTTATAGTTTCTACAACTCATGTGGACATTCACAAAAAGAATATAGAATAGAAAACATGGAAAAATATAAAAACATAAAAAGCTAAAAAAAAAAAAGAAAAAGAAAAAAAGAACTCAAATAGTCAGAATAGGTCTAGTGCAAGCATAGACCTATTCTGAATATTTGAGTTTTTTTTTTTTTTTTTTTGATAATATGATGCATACATACGACACAATTTTTTTTGTAGATTAGTATTTAGTATAAATTAGTTTATGGCAAAGCAGGTTGGTACAATTTACACAATTAGTAAAAATGTCAATTTCATGTTGGAAAAGAATACAATTTGGAAGAGTTTGACTAGGTTGGATTAAAAAATATTCATAACTAAGGATAAAAATGATACTTGCAATCATATGTGAATCGTACGTATTGTTGGATTTAGATTTGATTAATGACAATACATAAACCATATTGCAATATAAACAGGAAAAATATGAAGGACATAGCAATATAGTTATGAAGGCAAAACCTTAACAGGAAAAATCCTCTGGAGGCTTAACATTTACCCTCAACTAAAGAATCTACTAATGAAATCAAGGTGTACAATATTGAATTACCCAATCCTAAATTGCTACTTCTAGTAGAATTTATTGTCCATACCCCATGAAACTTTCACACGTTTGAACTCTTCCACAAGGGATCTCTTCACACAAACACATCAATGTGTAACTTTAACTACCAACTTGAAGGTTCTCCTAGTAGCAGCTTGATTGTGTTGTTGGTTATGGTACCTTCCAAACATTCTCCAATTTTAAAATTTTCAATTTGCTGGGTGATGGAGACACTTGCTTAGTATAGAACTGTAGCCATACATCAATGCAGCTAGGGGTGTGCATAGGTTCAGTTGAAGAGTTTTCTTAATCCAATCAACCATGGTCGAGTTGAAAAAAAAATCCAACTCAACCGAACCAACCATAGGTGTCCAACCCAACCTACTTGGATTAGGTTGGACCCATAGATCGGGCAGTTTTTATTTCAATTGAGCATTAGAACACCAACACTAATAAGAGCAAATCTATAACCTAATAAACCTTAGTAGTGCACAAAACCAACACAAACTATTTCATTTGTGCTTTAAAATTCAAACCAATACAAATAATCTAACCAAATAGTTTTATTTGTTGTGTTTGCCATATGAAAATCCTAAGTAATAGCACCACCATACACAAATTATTAAACCAAATGACATTTCATTTAATTAGTAAGATATCAAATAGATAAATATCAACTCAATTGATAAACAAAAGAGTAAATAATAAAATTATATAATATATTTTTAAAATATATGTTAAATATAGGTGGGTTGGGTTGGGTTAGGTGGATTTGTGAATTTGCTAATCCACACCCAACCCGACCCCCCGTAAAAATAAAAATAAAAATTGACAATCCAACACAACCCAACAACCCCTAAAAACTATCTCAATTCAATAGATTGGGTTGGAAAGGGTCAATTTTGGCAGATTGACGGGTTGGTTGCACACCCCTAAATGCAACAATCTCTCCTCTCTCTTCTATTTAACTTGACTTAGGTAAGTTTTTATTTTAGGTCATGTATGGCATGCTTCCCAAGGTGGCAAGGCCTTAAGTCATATTGTGCCTAAATCTAGAATTCATTAATCCGAGGCTCGATCAGTCAAGTGGTGTATGAGCTTGCTATGAAGCTTTAGTGAAGCTTGATTGGTTGAATGCACTCAAGCCTAAAGTCGAGCTAGTAGTTACAACCAAGGAAGTCAATTCCGTACCGTACCGGCTAGTATATACCATATCGGCCAGTAAACCGGTACAAATACCCCTATGTTTTGTATTGGAAAAAATACCGGCCGTACTGGCTCCATATCGGCGAAATCCGGCTGTTTCGGCCGATAAATGGATACCGGGCCGAAACACGAAATGCTTTCTTTTCTTCTTCTTTTTTGGTAATTTTGGTAGTTTTTTAAGGGTAGGATGATGCAAATTTGAGTAAGTTAAGAAAACCCAACAGAAAGAAAGAGAAAAATGAAAGAAAAATGCACAATAGCTTTGCAAAATGAAGTTAGAATCACCTCTGCTTCAAGACTTCAACTTCATTATTCTTTACATTTTTCTTTTACCATCTTCTTCTTTAAGGACTCAACGATGACCGATTTGCTTCTTCTGTTTTGTAACTTTGTTCTCTACACTTACTCTTCCTTGGACTTCCCTTTTGCTTTTTCAGTGTAAATGTTGAGTAAACTTGGTCAAAAGAGTACACTTGCTTTTGATTTTCTCAAAGCAACAGATGATATTTTGAATTGGTGCCACCAATCTTTTGACACGTGGGACTAGTATTTATTGAGTTTGGTGGGTCTTAGATTATTTAATAGTTTTCACTTTTATATATTTATGTTGACAACTCCATCAAAAAATATAAAAAGTTGCCAAAGTGATATACTGAGTTATTAGAAATATAACTTTGTATATTGTATAAAATAGTAAATAATAGCTGTAAATTCAAAATGGTACACCGGTATCTAAAATATATCATACCACTGGCCAAACTGGTACAGCCTCCGGTACGGTATTGACTCCCTTGGTCACAACAACTATCTTAAGTAATTAATGATGCAATTCTATAGTCTTCGTCTAGATCTTCAAACCAAAATTACAAATTGAATCTTCAACAGGTACAATTGGACAAAGTTTTGAACATGGTTTGCCAATACATACAATACATAGCCATAACAAAAGTGAATCTAGACTTTCTTCCATACCCTTGAGATTGATGTTCAAGGAAAGGTACGGATGCTTATTAATAAATAATCACCATTGATTCATTGTTAAAATGGCCAAGCAAGAATTGGATACCTTTACATTCTCATTTTCTTTCTTTAAGGAATTTACACTCTTATAATAACATCCACTTCCTCGTTTTCCATCACCCTTTCAATTCTTAATTACACCTAAAATTGATCACGGTGCTCTACGAGTGTTGGCTAACAACTCTCTGCTACAACCTGCAAATATTTCTGGGGTACACTTCTTTGCTTTGTATAGGAGGCAAAGGTAAGTAAACTTTTCTGTTCTTTTGGTGTTTCTTAAACATCTTTCCACGCCTGATTACTCCTAAATGTTTCTATGACAATGCCTCTTTGATTTGCACATTGTTTCACAATTCTGTTTCTTTTCTATTTATTTTATTTTTTTATCTAGTTATTTGTTGTCGATGGGTATTTCTACATCTCATATGGGCATTCACAAAAAGAAAATAAAATATTGTTAAAAAAAAAAACAGAAAAGAACATAAAATAGAAAACAGTGAAAATACACTCTCTTATGAAATTTAAGACAATTAACTATCCCTCAAAATTTATCATGGGTTTTGAGTGGAGTTTGTGGTATTTTGTATTCCTTTGTGTTCAATGGCGAAGCCAATAAATTTTCCTGGAAGGGCCAACCTTGGGGAGTCCCACTACCCAACCATGTTGGGTTACTAGTGAGAAAACGTACTAACCATGAAGAAAACTTCTCAAACCAACTAGAACAAAATCTACCCTTTGAGTTACCCTTGAACGAATTCATCAAATTAATTAATAGGATATCCCCCCATAAATTACTCTTATTTTGAATTGTAATTGTTAGTTATATAGCATCTAAAAAAAAAGTAAACACTAGAGTTTATTCCCTCAAATAAAACCCAACAATTGAAGTAAATTTGTCTAAATGATTATTATCAAATATTAGTATATCACTAATAAACAATTCTATAAGAATGTCTTAAATTTATTGCTCAAAAAAATACTTTCAATTAAACAAAAAATAATGAAACACTATTATTAAGTTTAAATAGAAAACAATTTGCTGAGTATGGGTGGTTGGTGGGTTTATGTAGTGGGTTTGTGGAATGGATGGTGGATTTTTGGTGGGTGGCTGGGGTTTGTGGGTGGTGGGTTTGTGGTGGTTGTGGTATGGGTGGTGGGTTTGTGGTGTGGGTGGTGGGTGGTGATGAATAAAAAAAGAGAAATAGATGATGAATAAATAAAAAAATTTAAATCTATTGTCATTGCTCCCAAAAAAAATATATATATATATTTAAATGAACTAGTAAAAAAAACAAATCATTTGATTTGAGTGTATTATAAAGTGGAGCGTTAAACAACTTAAGGTGAATGCCCACAATCCAACTTTTTTATAATAAGCTATTGGTCCACTTCTATAATACTGGACCTTATATATATTTTATTTTTGAATCCCACTACACAGTACAGTACTACATGTACTGATCTTTCTTATCTGATTGAACTACGCATATCAATTAACTTTATTTCTTGAGAATATACTATATTTTCTTGAGAAATGAGAATAAAAGTCATTGAAACTTGAATATAATGCAATACACACACGTAGGGAGAGAGCCAAAGATAGATAAATACCAGGGAGGGGGCTAAATTTTGAAAACATTAAACTAATTATATAAGGAAATTTTCAAAATTTGGGAGGGGGCATACATAGCTTCACCCCTGATCAGAACCATCAGCCCCAACAAATGATAAACTGAAAGGAGATGCATCGTCTTTCTTCCAACAACAGCTTCCTAAGTAAAATTTGTGGAAATCATAATGTGCAACATGCTCGTAAAGAAAATCTCAAAATTTTTTTTGGCATTGGGTTAGGAAAGTGCTTGATGAGTTGGTGGGTCCCCATCAGTCGGCTTTCTTTAAAGGCAGGGGAACATCAATGAAAACTTTCTTTTGGCTCTCTAACTAGTCCATAACTTTCATAGAGACAAAGGAACTCTTACAGGAATCATAGTCACAGTAAGTGGTCATCTCCTTGATAGAGGTAGAAAAAAACAGTGGGTTCATGATCTGTTACATTTACCCATCCCGTGATTTCCAAATCAACAAACCCCATTACCAAGATACGAAAAACTCGGGAATCAATCACTAGAGAGTATATACTATTTTAGATTAAAGAAGAAAAAGAGTGATTAGATTGTAAATTTGTAACCATGCCAGCAAAAGAGTAAAAAAGAAAACTTGAATGTACAAAAGTGAATTTTAACAAATAAATACATTGAGATTGAAAAATAATGTTTAATGCCAATGGGGGCTTGACTCAGTTGTTAAGGGTTGGACACTTCATCTAACCCATCTAGGTTCGAGTCTCGATGCCAGCAGGAGTCCATTGGTGGGCATCCACACAGGTTGGCCCATAGGCTTTAATCTTAGTGCCCTGCCCGAGGGCTGATGTAACCTAGCTAACCTTTATTTTCTTACACAAAAAAAAAAAGAAAAAAAAAAAAGAAAAAAGAAATATAATGTTCAATTACCTATTTAATTACAAAAACACATGCTTGGAACATGTGAGAAAGGATCAAAAGAAAAAGATCTGTGTATCAACATAGCAACAACCAACATCACATAAAACATAACCATTAACTAAACATATGCTTAGAATAAGTGCCACTTGGTGTATCCACTTGGTGCAATCACAGCTTTAGCTTTTGTGACAATCTGGTGCAGTCACTTGGTGTAACCATGGCTTCTAGTTTCAACTTTTATTATATAGTAAGTATATGATATGAAATGATATGATATAATATAATTTGAATTTCAAATTAGGCTCTGACTAGAGAATTTTAAGAATATACATATAAATCCTAAAAGCTTGAAATTGAGTTTGGTTTTTTGGTTTTCTTAGAATCAAAATGGAAAATCATCGACGTGGATTTTATGTGCTCCCCTTCTCAGTTTGTTAAGTTCGACGACAAATCTCTCTCTCTCTCTTTCTCTCTCATCTAGATTTTGGGTGGTTATTGGTGTGGATTTGGTCAAATTTGTGCCAATCTAGAGGTTTGTGCTTGGGTTTGGTTGGTTGTGAGATCTAGGAATTTTTTTTCATTTTGCAACGAAACAAACACTGAAAATGAAACACCCCTAAACATCAAAAAAGAAAATGTTACAATTGAAAACATTTTACAATGAAACAAATAGAATCTAAATCTCATCATGTATATTGTTAAATGTATTATAAATATATGGTTACTTAACTCTCAAATTATGAGAGTGAGAAGTGAGAACAATTTTATTCACTCAAATCTATACCAAGCATTCTATTAAACACCTTAAGCTCATCTTATAATCTTAGCAATCGGTTGACATTAAGTAGATCACTACTAACTTGGTTCGAATAAATGAAAGATATAATTTAAAACTTCGTCTTTTGTTACAGAGAATCCAAAAGAATAAAGCAAAGAAATGAAGATTATTTCACATATCATCGACACTGGAGGAAACTTGGTGGTGCCAATCAAAAAATATTTTGGCTATCTAAGTCGCTACAATAGCAACATCGAGAATCTCAGAGATCAATTTCAGAAGTTGGGTGACAAGAGAGATGGGGTTCAATTAAAAATTGGTGAAGCAAAACAAAATGAAGAGGCGATTGCACCTGAGGTTAAGAGCTGGATAGAAAAGGTTGACAACATTAGTGAAGGTCTGCAAATATTCCTTGAACAAGATGTCAAAGCAGATACAATGGGATTGTGTCCCAATCTGAATACACGTTATTCCTTGAGTAGGAAAGCTAAGAAGAAGGCTCTGGAAATTGATGGGGTTTTAAGGGATGGACAATTCACTAAAGTGTCCTATCCTCCACCTCCTCCTCCTCCTCTTCCTCCTCCTCCTCCTCCTCCTCTTCCTCCTCTTCCTCCTCCTCCTCCTCCTCCTCTTCCTCCTCCTCCTCCACCACAAGTCATAGAAACTTCATCCAAGAATGGTTTTAAGGTTTTTGAATCAAGAATACCTATCATGAAAGAAGTTTTGACTGCTTTCAGAGATGACAAGATTAGCGTGATTGGCATATATGGAATGGAGGGGATTGGAAAGACAACAATGGCAAAAGAGGTAGCAAAAAGGGCAAAAGATGATAACCTATTTGATGAAGTTGTGATGGCAGTAGTGTCCCGTAAAAAAGACTTGAGCAAGATTCAAGGTCAAATTGCAGATATGCTAGGTCTGGAACTTGAAAGAGAGAATGTACTTGGAAGAGCAGAGCAGATATATTCAAGACTAATGGTTAGTAGTAAGAGTGTCCTTGTAATATTTGATGATGTTTGGGAAGAAGTTAATCCAAAGGATGTAGGAATTCCTTATGAAGGTGAACTCAATAATTGCAAAATCTTGTTAACATCAAGAAGCGAAGAAGTCTGCAATCAAATGAAATCTCAAAAGATTGTTAAAATTGAAGTCTTAACTGACGAAGAAGCTTGGAATTTTTTCAAAGAGATGGTAGGTAATTGTGTTGATACTCCTGATCTACATCCAATAGCAGAAGAGGTTGCAAAGGAATGTAAAGGCATACCTATTGCTATCGTTACTGTTGGAAGAGCTCTAGAAAACAACAAAAAGAACAAGTGGGTTGCTGCACTTCAACATCTTAAAAATCCTATCTCAAAAAATATTCCTGGTTTGGATTCAAATGTCCATTCCAGCATAGAGTTTAGTTACACTTGGCTAGAAAGTGATGAAGCCAAGTCATGCTTTTTGCTATGTTGTTTATTTCCAGAAGATTATGATATTCCCATTGAATATTTAGTCAGATATGGAGTGGGACAAAGGTTGTTTGCAGAGATTCATACTGTGGCAGAAGCAAGAAATAGAGTTCATGTAATGGTTAAGGATCTTAAAAGATCAAATCTGTTGATGGATGGCAATGAAGAAGAATGTGTGAAAATGCATGATGTTGTACGTGATGTTGGCAAATCAATTGCTAATGAACATATTTTTTTGGAAGAATGGACAGAGAAAGATACGTATGAGAATTATGCTGCAATTTCCCTTGTATCTCGAGAATTGAAAAACCATCCTGATGATTTGGAATGTCCGAAACTTGAGCTTCTACAGTTATCATGCGGCAAATACACCACTAGACAAACGCTCCCAACCAATCTATTTAAAGGGATGATGGGATTAAAGGTTTTGGCTTTGCAAGGTATGTCCTTTCCATCACTACCACAATCCATACAGGTCCTTCAAAACCTTCGGACAATGCTTCTGGAATATTGTGAGATAGAAGATGTGTCAGCAGTTGGATCACTTGGGAAACTTGAAATGCTTAGCTTTCTTGGTTCTGAAATCAAGGAGTTGCCTGAAGAAATAGGAAATCTTAGCCACTTAAAGTTATTAGATCTGTCAAAATGCTCTACTCTTCAGCAAATTCCACCTGGTCTATTATCAAATTTAACTCGACTAGAAGAATTGTACATGGGAAAAGTCTTTGTGAATTGGGAACCTACGGATGGCAAAGGAGAGGGAGCCAACGCAAGCCTTGCTGAACTAACATCTTTCTCCCACTCTTTGACGGCTTTACAAATTCATATACCAAACATCAAGTTATTGCCAAAAGACTTACACTTCAAAAATCAAATGATTAAATTTCAGATATGTGCATGCGACAAGCCAATGAATTGGAGATATGACCACTTATCTACTTTCTGGGACACAACTCAGTATATATTTAAAAACAGTTTGGTACTTGGAAGATTTGCTGCAAGTGAAATTGCAAATAGTCGGATGCTTTGTCAGCTGTTACAGAAATCTGAAATTATAATTTTGAAAGAGATAAAAGATTTCAAAAACATTCTGTACGAGTTAGACAAAGAGGGTTTTCCATGCTTGTTGGTTCTAAGCATTTCAGATAGTGAAGGTGTAGAGTATGTAATTGATGTGACATCTCATCAGACTTCTCGTGTTGCCTTCCCTATCCTGCAGTCATTGGAATTGATGGAATTGCATAATTTAAAAGAGATATATCATGGCCAATTCCCAGAGAAATCCTTTAGTGGTGCACACTCACAGCTTGCTTGTTTTCGCAACCTAAGATCTCTTCGACTATTGGAATGCAACCATTTGAAAAATGTCTTTTCGCTGTCCATAGCAAGAGGTTTGGTTCAACTCCAACAGTTACACATAGTTTCATGTGATGACATGAAAGAAATTTTTTGTAAGGAAGGAGAAGATGGGAAGGCACTTGATAGGATAATGTTTCCGGAATTAAGATATATAAACCTATCCTATGTACCAAGACTCATTGGTTTTTGTATAGTTGAGGGTCCTGTTGATCTTGTCCAGCCATCCTTGAATCATGAGGTATGATTCAATCTCTATAAATATTATTAGTATTTTTATTTTTTATAAATCCTTCCTTTCAAAATCTCATTTGTCAAATTGATTTATCAATTTTTTAACTTTTCCAAGCTTTGGTTTGGATTTGATGCTTCTTACATAAAAACTTGAAAAGTTGAAAATTGTTGATGATAATTTGATGGATTTATCAGGTTGGAAGGATTGACTCTGATGAATTGGCCACTATTAGAAGTGAAAAGATGACAGACATTCAGCAAATTACTAGATCCTTTCCTGAATCAACACCCCCCATCTCTCATAAATTCTTTTCATCCAAGACCATCTTGTGGCAACCCAATTTACAAAAACTTGAGGTATTTGATCTTGAAGGACTAGAAGTGATATTTGATCTTGAAGGACAAGAGGTCGACCATGACAGCCAAAGAATAGTAGTACTTGCTCAATTGAAAACTTTAACACTACAGAATTTATCTAAGTTGATGTATGTGTGGAAGAATATTCCACAAGGAATTCAGGGCTTTCAAAACCTAACATCAATTGAAATAGATGCATGTTACAATCTAAGATATTTATTCCCACATACTGTTGTAAAACTACTTGTGGAACTTCAAAGCATTAAGATACGGTGGTGTGCCATGATCGAAAACATTGTTCAAAGAGATGGAGAAGAAGAGGCAAAGGATATCATCTTGTTCCCTAAACTTACTTCCTTCCATTTAGGTTTTCTGCCAAATCTCATGAGTTTCTATATCAAACCTTATTCTTTTGAATGGTCATCCATGAATCAGATCTATCTGTCTCATTGTCCCAAATTGAAAACATGTGGTTCGGAAATTCGAAGCACAAGAAAGCTGAAGAAAATTATAGGGGAATTGGAATTGATACCCCAAGAGCAAGGCCTTGAGTGTGATCCGCTTGGCAAGAATTATGGTCTAATGGTTGTGCCTGAACAAGGCACTACCAAGAAATCTGAAGAAAGTTCATCTGTGAATAAAGAGGTATGTATCTCACAAATTACAATCAACACCCCCCCCCCCCCCCCCCCCCCCCTCCCCACCTGTATTATGAAGCATGGTTATAACCTTAAGTCAATCAACAGAGTGATAAAATAAATAAACATCAACATTTATTGCTTTTCTATTTGTATATACCACCTTCTTTTGTAGACGGATATATTATGTTTTGCTGTCAAGCCCATGGATATAAACATAATGATTATTTAGTTCTTTAAAAGCAATTGATTATTTGTAGGGTAATTTGACTAAGGTAAAGGATCCAAGAGCTAATGACATCGACAACCCCTCTGAGATGTGGTGTACTTTTCCATCCCATTTGATTGAGTGCTTAAAGAATCTAAAAACGATTGAATTGAGTAGCTGTGATTCACTGGAAGTTATATTTCAACTTGAGGAACTAAATTTTGAGGAAAGTCATGTGGAATCAGTACTTGATCAGTTAAGAAAATTGAATTTGTATAATTTACCAAATCTGATGCACATATGGAAGAAGGGTCCAGAAAGAATTATGGGCTTCAAAAACTTGAGATTGTTAGAAGTAAGTGGATGTAAAAGTCTGACATACTTGTTCTCACCATCCATAGCAAAATTGCTTGTGATGTTAGAGGAAATAAGAGTTACCAGCTGTAAAAAAATTGAAGAAATCCTTCAAAGAGCAAGAGAAGAAAAGGAAGAAAAGGAAGTTTTGTTCCACAAAGTGAACTCAATCTTGCTCAAGGACTTACCAAATCTAAAGTGTTTTTGCCCTGAAACTAATGCTTTTGAGTGGCCATCGTTGAAGGAAATAACTGTAATTGGATGTCCTATTTTAAGCATGTTTATTCCATCTAATCTAAAGACACCTAAGCTGGAGGGAGTATATGATGAAGTTCAAGTTCCACCTTCACCATGGGATGAAAACAAACTAAGAAATTGTCAATGGAAGGGAGACCTCAATGCTACCATACAACACATGTTTAAAGGAAAGGTATGGCTCATTCACACCACATCATCTCTTTAATTTGACAATTCTACTCCTACATATAGAATATCACAATATAGAATTTGCAAATAGTTCAATTTTATTAAATACAAAAAATTAGACCACAGTTTTATTGAAAAGAAAAAAAAAAAAATTTTTTGCATATACCAAGAAAATGTTTTGGCAGAGTATTTTTTTTCACTTACAATCAATTATTGAAGCATCAATAGTAATCACATAGCTACTGTCATTTTTCAATTGCAAATATTATTATTACTTAAATCACATATATATTTTTTATTCGTACAGGAAAAAAAAAAGGATCTTGAGACACAACAATAAGAGCAAACTGTGACCATTGAGATTGAGGAGGATATGTGATGCTGGGCAAGTCATACTGTTGGCGAGCATATAACCTTTTCCGATATGAGTTAAGTATTCGGTTAGTGTCCAAAAATGCATAAAAATGAACACACACACAGAAACATATATATAAGGCACAACGTATGAACAGTTCTAGCCAACAAAAGACCTAAGAAAAATTTTTGTGAGCAACAGATCATTAATAAAAAAATCATTTAGAGTTTGGTAGAATTATATGTTACTCATTGTTAAGAAAGATGTTTTTATTTCCCAAAGAAAGAAAGATGCTATTTAGAAATACCTGTACTATGTAGGGTCACTGATGAAGATATATATATATATATATATTTATATATACTATTCAATTGCTCACCTAGTACAGAATATCAAATCCTAATGGAAGAGCAGTGATTTTCAAAGTCTAGGTATGTGGCTTTCATTCGATCTACTACAATATCATATACTAATAGGGAGATTTCCTACCCGAAGTATCCATATTTCACTGCATTAGTGGTGCTGTGGTGAACAACCAATAAGACAGAAATAAGTATCACAACAAACACTATATGAGCCATCTAAGAAATGTGAGCCTGTTTAAGGGAGTATGAAAGCAGGTTGCTAATCATGCTCAATCAAAACTTATTCCATTGCCCATATGGTTATACTTATTACCAACTAAAAAAAGAAACCACACAAATAGAATGCAACTTGATTCTAGTTATCAAATTATTAGACAACTTGGAACCAATTTATTCATGATACATAGCTGATATTCATAAAAAAATATCTAATAAACAATGAGTCCAATACATCTTGTTCAGAAAAAAGACATATTTTGCTAATTTTAAGACAATTACTTGTGGACTAATAGTTTTTATTCGCATGTCTAGGAAGGAGTTCTGGCCACGCTCAAGCCTTTATATCCCCATCTAGAAGTATTTTAATGATAGTTTCATAAAATCCAGAAAACCATATTTGGCAAATTGTTGATAGTTTGCTAAGATCTTGGCTTCACAAAAACTTTGTTGTTCTGTCCACCCTAATTATTTCGCTCTAATTTTACATTTATTATAAGACCAAAAACATCACATTCTAGAAATTATGTTGAAATCTTTAAAAGATGATACTAATTAAACTCGTTAAATTATAGGTTTCCTTTTTCCTCATCATATATGGAAGTATAAAAGTGATGAAAGTACTCCATTTAACTCATATATAGAAGCATGTAGCCAAGAGCCTTATAACTTAATTGACACCTCTCCATGCAAAAAATGCTTGGGGGTGTAAGGGGGGAAAGGATTCAAGGTGCAGGGTTAGCATTGTATTCTAACTATCTCTAAAAAAAATATATATAAAAAAAAAAAAAAAAAAAAAAACTCATTGTATATTTAAAGTCTCACTTGCAGTTATATGATAACAGGTGTTGTCAACTACATGCTTTTCAGCGTCAAGTTGGTAGGAGACTATAATGTTGGTGTATATATATGTAGAAGAAGCATTGTCACAAAGCATATGAGAAACACATCTAAAGCTTATGTTCATTCCACACAGGGACTTATAATGTTTTCTTTATTATGGTATAATTAGCTAGATCTATCTTATGCTATTTGTATATGTATTGAGGGAGCATTGTTATGTGTGATAATATTCTTATTTGTTTTTGTCTATGTTCAACATTTAATCCGTAGGACCCCAAAACTGAATGTGTTTGTGAGTTCCATATGTGAATGTCATACATTTATCTCCATGTTTAAATGCTCAAGTAAAGGCGTACACTCATGTTCATACTAGTTTGTCTTCTTGATATTTTTACATTTATTTAGTTTCTTTGAAATAGAATCAAGTTATATTTCATGCAGATATTTTAGAATGTCACACCACCTGATAATATTCAATAGGATCAATCCTTTGCCAAACGATTATTCAACATCAACATTCCGTTCTCTTTCCTTTTTAGGTTATGCCTTGTTCATATTTCCATTTCCCAAACTTGTTCGCTCTTGTTACTTTCTCATCTTTTAGGCTCCTGTTCCTTTCTTTTTTGGGCTATGCCTTGTATAAATCAAGCCTGTTTATGTATTTTTCAAAAACAACACTTAAAGATTCATTATACATACTATCACATGCATTACCAAATTGCAATCCAAGCAACTCAGAAACCATGGACGATATTTTTTACAATTCTAATTCCTATACATCCTAAAATTATGCTTTTCAAGCTCATACTTCAGGGGAAGCTTAAGAAAAGTTGAACTAGGAAAATTTATGCAGGAGGTCAAAATGAATCCTAAAGGAGATATTTTTTAGCATAGGGGAAAAAAATAAAATGGGTTTGGTCCACAATAATCTTCCTACAATACCAGGCTATAAGGCCAAAGTATTTTGTGCACATGGATATTGGGTTAAATGCATAGTTGTGAGGAAAACCACCAGCCAATTTATATCTATAAGCTTATCTGCAACATACAATATGGACATTTTATCAAGCTACATGGCAAAGAAGTAAGAGATTGGAAACAATACTTTCTATTCAAGACTTTAGTAGGGAATACTTGTTATGTATTTATACGAGTTAAAGAAAAATAAAAATGGATGAAAAGAAACGAAACATTGTATAACAGTATGAGTGCCTAATAAGTGGTAACTGAAAGAGCCACACCAAGATTAGTCTAATTTTGTCAAAGACTGAGCTTTGGCTACATCAAGTTTCATTGCTTATCTGGGTTCCAATCCTATTACTTGGGCTGCTAAAAAGCAACCCGCTGTTTCTAGAAGCTCCACTGGTGCCGAATACCGGGCCTTAGCTTCTACTGCAGCTGAATTCTCTTGGTTGAGAATTTGTTGCAAGAGTTACACATTTATCTTCTTAAGCCTCCCTTATTATTGCGTGACAACTTATCTGCAATGGCCTTGGCATCTAATCCAGTTTTCCACTCTCCCACAAAACATATAGAGGTGGATTACCTTTTTGTGCGAGAGTGTGTCATTCAAAAGGATATTCAAGCACAATTTATCTCTACAAAGGATCAACTTGGTGACACTTTCACTAAATGTCTTCTGCTCGATTTATTGTTATTTGTTCGAAACTCACGCTGATACCTCCCCCTAAGTTTGAGAGGGATGTAAAGAGATATGCAATAATGAAACAAGTGACATTGCAAATACAGCAATACAATAACCAAAACGACATGCATATCTGAAAACATGTACTTAAATACATGTCTCTTAAATACATGTGCTTCGATTTTCACTAATGAAAAATATGTGTAAACAATAAACTCGGAAAATTTATATCATAAAATAAATTAAAATCCTAGGGCAAAAAAACCCCTCTATCTGACATACAAACGCATATTTTTTGATAACCATCGAAGGCTTCGCATCTCCTCCTTCTATACAGAGCAACAATCAACAATTACTCTAGACTCTTCAATTGCAATGTACAACATCCAAAAATTAGTAAACAATTTCAACCCAACAACTAAATTAATTTTTTAGACAAAATTTAGTTTCAGAGAGAAGGAAATTACAGGATTGAGAGTGACCTTGGCAATCGAAACGCGTGCTTGGACATCTTCTTAGACGCTGATCTGTTTACTCTAGACTCTGGGTATCCCTGTTGCACAAATCATGTGTGTTTCAAAATTCTATGAAGAAGAGGGATGTTGGGATTCGAAATGATCACCATCATCATCCCAGGTTTTGTGGGTTGATAAAGACAAGTCAAGCATTGTTAAGTCCCAAGAAACAACTCAAGTATTCATATGGTATGTAGATACGAAAAGAAAAAATAGTAATGAAGAAACGAACAAGAGGCATGAAAATATATACCGAGCCAAGAACGTAGCAGCCTTCGATGAAACCAATAAAAACTAAAAGCAGGAAAAAGACATAAAACTACAATATTTATTATTAAAAAAATTTACATGAAAATAATTGGGAAAATTGAGGTTTTACTTCCCAGAAAAAAAAAAAAAAAAAGATATAAAACTCAAAATACTATAAACCTTAAGAATGTGTGGTATAATTTGAATATTTCACGCCATTAGAGCATCTACAGTAGTGGAGCTAAATTTTTAGCAATTTAGCTCCATCAAAAATTACTTTATCTATTTTATCTAAACATGTGCTGCAGCAGTGGATCTATTTTAGCTTTCAACATAATAAAATAATATAAATACTACAATAAAATATTATACCCACTACAATAAAATAGTATATTCCACTACCAAAAAAATATTACACCACCAATCTCAACCACCCATACCGTCAACCACAGGCACAACCACCACCACCACCACCACCGGCAGTCCACAGCAAAAAAAAAAAAAAAAAAAACCCACAACGAGCACAAGCCCACTACCACTGCCACAAACACAAACACAAGCCCACTTGCCCACAACAGATCGGAAAACACCAACACCACCACTACCGGCAATCCACAGCAAAAAAAAAAAAAAAAAAACCACAACGAGCACAAGCCCACTTGCCCACAACAGATCGGAAAACACCAACACCACCACCACCACCACCACCACTACCGGCAGTCCACAGCAAAAAAAAAAAAAAAAATCCACAACGAGCACAAAAGGAATGGGTTTCGGTCGGCGCAAAAGGAATGAGCACAACGAGTACAAAAATCCACCGAAGCTCAGCCCAGCCCAGTGTGAGGAGTGGTCGGCGCTAGGCTGGGCTTCGGTCGGCGCTGGGCAGTCGAGCTAGAGAGATGAGGGATGAGGGAGATGAGGAAGGCCGGCGAGCTAGAGAGAAAAAAAAATTGACCGGCGGGCTGAGGATGAGGGAGACCGGTGAGCTAGAGAGAAAAAAAAATTTGAGGAAGAAAGAAGAAAGAGGAGAAGCCGGAGAGAGAGAGACATAGAGAAAATGAATTGAATATTTTAATGAGAGAGAGGAGAGAGAGTGTAATAAAAAAATATTTTTTTTTTTAGCTTTGAGCTACAGTGCACATCTAAAGATAGATGTGCACTTTAGCTGAGGAGCTAAATTTTTTAGATTTAGCTCCTCTGCTGCGTGAAGGATTTTTGATATTTAGAGCTAAAAAATAGCATTATACCTATATAGCACCACTGCTGTGAGTGCTCTAAGTTCCATGATGAAATTGATAAAATTGAAAATGATATTTTGCTTTGGGTTCATTACATCTTTGTTGGGCAATTTAGACCTTGGCAGTGTCAATTAACCAATTATTAAGCCAAGTGACTTAATTAGTCCAATCATGCTTATGGCATTGGTTAATGTAAACAAACACAATATTACAGAAACAAATTCACTATATAAAATTGAAGTTTTACAAAATAAAATAATCATATTCTAATTTGATACCACCTAGAGTACTTACTGATATTACCCATTGAAGCTTCAAAAATCTATAAACTCTTCTATATAAAAACTTCTTTGTACAAGAACTTCTCGCTCATGACTTCCAAGTACCCACTTGAAGCTTTCTTCCAATTGGTTGAAAGTATCTAAATGCAACAACGTCAATCAATCCCCAAATCTTCAGTGTTCTTCAAACTTGATCTCTAGATAATGCTTTGAGGGAGCTTGGGATAACCTAACCCAAGATGCACATTTCTCCAAAGAAAAAAAAAAAAAAACCCAAGATGCACAATGCACGAATCTCCAAAATAGACTCTAGTCATGTTTTCTAGGTTTTCTTATATAGCTTGGCTTTGGAGGCACGAAACTTTAGATAAACGACGGTTGATTGAGATTGAATAAGATTTTGACAAATCTCAATAGGTCAAGCTATGGTGTTGATTGATCGACTTAAGTGAATCTTGACTGATTGACTAGGAATCAGAATTTATTAAGTAGGAGCTTGGACTTGTTTTAAGTGTGTTGCATTTTGGGTTTCGTTAATTTTAAATTGATTATTCTTAGTAGTATTTTCCTTTGATTTTGCATGGGACATTGGCAATTGCCTCAAAGCTTTTTATTATATTTTGATTGTTTAAGAACAAAGGTTGAATTCTCCGTTGATGCTCATTGATTTGACTATTTACTTTCAATGTCAATTCTTGTTACTATTATTTTCTGGGTAGTTAGCTTGTGGGCCTTTGGAACAAGGCTGTGTGCTTTTGTGTTATCCTGGGATTGCAAACATGTTCTTTACATTTTCAATTTGTTTGTCAATTTGATTTTGTATGTGCAATATTTATCTTCAACTTCCTAATATATTTGAAATTGTTTTCTTATCAAGGATGTTATTGGTGACCAGTACAGACTACGAACATGCCGAAGTGAGAGAGAGAAAAATACGTTCTAATTTTTAAGCCTAAAATTGAGCTAGCAGTTACAACAACTTTCTCAAGCAATTTTTGATGCAATCCTATAGTCTTCATATTGATCTTCAAACTAAACTTCAAATTGAATCATCTCAAGAAGTACAATTCGACAATGTTTTGATCACGGTTTGCCAATACATACAATACATAACCCTAACAAAAGTGAATCTGGGCTTGCTTTCCCTTGAGATTGATGTTTAAGGAAAGGTACAGATGCTTATTAATAAATAAATCACCATTGATCATTGTCAAAATGGCCAAGCAAGAATTGGATACCTTTACTTTTTCATTTTCTTTCTTAAGGAATTTACACTCTTATAAAAAACATCCACTTGCTCGTTCTCCATCATCCTTTCAATTCTTCCTTAATTACACTTAAAATCGATCATCAATCAAAGTGCTCTGCAAGTCTCTCTACTGCAACCTGTGATTTTCTGTGGTACACTTCTTTGTTTTGTATAGGAGGCAGAGGTAAGTAACATAAATAAGTCCATCCTTTTGGTATTTTTTGAATATCTTTCCATGCCTAGTTACTCCTAAATTTTTCTATGGCAATGCTTCTTTGATTTGCACATTGTTTCACAATTCTATTACTTTTCTATTTATTTTATTTTGTTGTTTAGTTTTTGGTTGTCAACTTGTAGTTCTACATCTCATATGGGCATTCACAAAACATAACATAGAATATTGTTTTTTTTTTAAAAGAAAAAAAGAAAAAAATAGAACATAGTTTATAAAAACAGAGAAAATACGTTCTCTTTAGCAATTTAGGACAATTATCCATTTCTTAAAAGTTACCATAACTTTTGAGTGGAGTTTATAGAATGATTTTGTGTTAGAACCTCATACATTCTCCCTTGTGTGTGTATGTGTGTGTATTTGTTTCTAAAATAAAATTAAAAAAATAGTGAAAATATATTAAATAGTGAAAATATATAAATATAGTAAGCTATATAAAACGAAAGGCAAAATTCAAAAAGTCCCTTGGGGTTAGGGTCTGAGACTCTATGCTATCAATCTTGTATTATTTCGTTAGCTATTGAAAATGGTCATATGTTATAACAGTGTTATTTTAAAATAAAATTTATAGTGAAGTAGTCATATACATACTGTGTGATAATTTTTTATAAGTTACAGTTAACAAAACTAAGATAAAGGCGTTAATTTGGACAATTCTTAAATCTCATAGATCCATAATACAAAAAGAGCAACTAACCTTGACCATACGGTGTCTCATTTCATTTTGGCCCAAAAAAAAAGGTGAAAACAATGTAAGTGCAAGAATAAAACAATTTTATTATTTGATCTCTTGTGGGTGTGGATGGCAATGGATAACATGATCCATGAACATAAAACAATTATTTACAAATTAGTGTTCAGTATAAATGAGTTCATGTCAAAGTGAGCAGGGACGGCTTGATATATTTGGGGGCCTAAAGCAAAAATTGGTTATTTTGTTTCATATATAAAATTACTATTAGTCAACATGAACCACCTAGAATTTTTTTTTTTTTGTTTAAAAAAATTTATAAACAAAAAAATTTGACAAAACTTTTTACATTTTTTGATGTGGCAGATTGATAGTAGTGAGTAAAAGAGTGATATAAGTGATGAATCTAGTTGAAAACTAGTAAAATAAAAGTTTGCTAACTTGACTATTGTGAAAAATGTTGTGAATTTTTTTGTGAATTTCTTTTTTTCTTTTAGAAATGCTACATTCAGGATATTTTTCATGACAAATCTTAAGTGTTAAGTTGCTTCTTGTTTTCTAGTTTAACCAACCACTAAAATTAAATTTTTGCAGTCAATAACAACCTTTAACAATTAGCTATTAAGATTTTTTGTAAAAATGTTGTGAAAAATGTTGTGGACATAACATTTTTTTCTCTTTTTTATTTGTTTTTCATTTGATAAGAAAATATTATTTTATTTATTGGTTAATATTTTGGCTTAATTAATACTATTGGTTAAAATTTAGGGGCCCTTTTTTCGCTTGGGCCTTAGGCGGCCGCATCAATGGCTTATACCATTGAGCCGGCCCTGAAAGTGAGTTCAATTAGTTTCCACAACTAATATATAGGTCAATTTCGTGTTGACCTCCTTAACCCATAATCATCCCAAAATGATCTAGTTCATTATTTGTGTCAAGACAAGGTTAATCCATTTTGATACAAATGCATTTAACCCAATAAATTTGTCCATAAACTTAAATTATATATATATATATATAGAGAGAGAGAGAGAGAGAGAGAGAGAGAGAGAGAGAGAGAGAGAGAGAGGGAATTGAGTTAAAAGAATTTAAATGGTTATATTAGTAATTATTCATTGAAATCCTAAAGTCCCTGCCTTTTTTTTTTTTTTTTTTTTAAATTAAATTTTGTTTTTCTAAATTTTGATGGAGTTTCATTGGGTTCAAAACTTCAAATAAGAACTTTTAGATTGTATACTATAAATCGACCTTAATACCACCCGCCAACATGAATTGCCACCAAAATTGCTCATAAAGGCTTAAGTGTTACACCTAACATTCCTATTCACAAATTAATATTGATAGGAATTCTAAATACATAATCATTTGGCTGATAAAGATCAATCGCTAACTGTTTGAAACTTATACCAAGTTTAGTAGGTTAGGGTGTAAGAAAAATCAAACATAGCATTTATGCAATGGAATAAATAAAACATCACTCCAACCAATGTTGTCAAAGTATTTTGAAGAGAAAGACAACAGCTTGAAGAAAAGATTTTGGGGAACATTATCACTGTCAGACGTTCCTTGTTTTTTTATCTTTCTTCCTCTGTGAACACACTAATTGATAAACTCATTTACTGCTCATTTATACTCGCTATTATGGTTAATGACAAAAGTATTATATGAGTTAAAGAAGAAAAGAAATAGCTGCATAAAGAATAAAATTGTCTATCAAAATTCTTACCTAAGTATATATGTAATTTTTTTTTTCTTGAGAAGGAAGTATGTATGTTGGTAAATGATTCTACAAACCTTTGCATAAAGAATAAAATTGTATATCAAAATTCTTAGCCAAGTATGCAATTTTTTTTTTTTTGAGAAGGAAGTATGTAAGTTAGTAAACGATTCAACAGACCTTTATCTCTCTAATATTTCCTTGAGTAAAATGAAATTCATAAATTGAGTTGTGTAACGAGTTCAATTACTGAGCTTTCAAAAGTAACAAAACTAACCCTTAAGTTTCAATATATATCAGATCTTCTATACAAAATAATAATAATAATAATAATATACTAGATCCTGAGCTTTCAAAATGTGACAAATTTATAAAAACTGGTAGAATTTTTCTTGGAGCAACGTTTAAAGTTTCTGAAACTTTAGCAATAGAATTCTAGTTGGACCAAATCAATATTATTATTTATATATATATAAAAGCAGAAATTTCATGCGAGAGAGCATGAGGTTCTATCAAGTGACACATTGTATGACATTTTTTTCATTTAGGCTTCCACCTCATCCAAGTTTAGCATTTATGTCAAATGCATTTATTACAATGTCTTAATATAATTCAAATAATTTGTATACATTTATAACTTTAAATGATTTGGATATATACAAATGGATCTAAAAAGTCATGGGAAAAATACAAATTAAGAAAACTTTTCAATTTTCTGCACAAACTAACTTCAATGCAAAATTGCAAGAGTCAGATTCAACGAATTTGGTAATATGATTATTTGTCTTCAGGTTTGCCCCAATATAGATCTCCATTTTCTTTGGGCTTAAAAATTAAACTTCCATAATTTCTCTCACAATATATTTGGTTCCCTTTTTGAAAGGTATGTTAATTTCCAAAATATTATGTTCGTCTTATATATTTTGTTTATATTTTATGTATACATTTTTACTAATGTAGCATTCTAATGTTTAGGCTAATTTTTTCATATTATGTGCCAATTGAGATTTTTGGTTTTCCATATGATGCATATACTTGGTAAGGATTTGTAGTATTTTTGGTATTTTGGTTGCTTTTTGTTCAATTAAAACTTGGAGGTTAAATTGTGATATAATTGCATCACTATGGCATTATTTTTTCTATTATTGTATCATGAAAATTCTAGGTAGTTTTTATAGCTAATTGATTAAGATATCCTTCTATCAATTTTCACACTATTAGAATTACAATCTTTGAAAATCAAACTTTTCTTCAATTAAAATGTTAATGTGCCTTAATTTTATCTCTCATATCAATTTTGAAATCAATGAAAAGCTACTTGCATTGACATAAAAATTGTAGGTGTTGATATAGAGACTTTAGTGACATAAGAAATGTAGAAATTAACACTATAGAATCTATATATAAAGCATAAATAATACGAGAAAGACACCCAGGAATCAACAGTTTGTAGGTGATAATGTGAACTATAATCTAACGATATTTGGTGGTTGCATAAATTGGAGTAATTTTTTTCCCCAATGTATTTAGTTTGAATTTAGTTTTACTATAAAACTTCAAATATTAACTATGACTGATAATAATAGTATTCATGAATGGGTCATACATAACTTCTTAGAAAATTTATCAATATGCACCATGCATCGCGTAAGATATCAGTTAGTTTATTAATAAAAGTTTGTTCATTTGGAGCAACCACAACGTAAGGGATATAATTTTTATTATATGGTATATAATATGATATAATTTGGATATGAATTTATATAATATATAATTTTATTCTAAATATTTTGGTGACAATAAATAAATGACTGATTATTATATAATTTCACTACTCTTATCTATAAAGACAAAATTTAGGTACAATACCTTAAATGCTGTTCCTTAAGTTCCCCACTTAAGATTGAGGCATGTGGCTACTTAATTAAAAAATATACTTCCATTTCATGAGAAAAAATCTAAATAGCAGAATCTTAAAAGGGGATTTTAAGGAACAACACCTTAGTACTGTACCTAAGTCTTGCCCTATCTATAATATATCAAAGGCGTTATAATTTCATATTGGACAATTTTTGTGTTTAGATAGGTTTAGTTACAATTTGTGCAAATTTTTTTTTTTTAATTAATAGTAAGTTAGTAACAAAGTGAGACACTAATTGAAATGATTTAAAAATTATATGATTTTAATTGAAAATTAAAAAAATAGGATTTAATTTGAAATCACCAGAGATTTTATGGGAATTATATAAATCTACTTCATCCTTTATTTTGTGTCAACTCTACTTTACTCCCCTTCACTCTCATTCAATCCAAACAAGCCTTTAATGGCGGGTAAGGGATTGAGTAGATTATATAGTAGTATTTTTTTTTTTTTTTTTTTGTTGAGATAAAAGATAAATATTTTATTGAAGAAAAGTACGTATTACAAAAGTACCACTGGGAACAATACACCCTATAGAGCAGGAAATAAATCCAACAGGTTGGACAATAACAACAAAACAAAACAACGACTAAAACATCACCAAAGATAGAAAAACAAAACAAATCAACCAACTCGATCAGAGCTAGTTTCTATTCTGTAAAGCACACAGTCTTTGATACTCTTCTAAAAAACCAATAGCCCCATCTAGGATGATTTTTGGATGTTGCTGGATTCTTTCAAAGTAGAATTTATTCCTTGCGTTCCATATTACCCAAGACACCATTGCCCATCTTTCTAACTCCAGTTGTGGGAGCTTCTCAGCCAGCAATTGGAATAAATGGAAGAACTCACAAGCCTTGTTTGAGCACTACTGGAGCAATTGGAATATATGTTTTTTTCTAATGTTTAGAACTCTTGATTCTAAAAGAACAAAAAATCAATCACGCAAATATAAATGAAAGTCAAAATTTAAAACTCCGTATTTTCTTACAGAGAATCCAAAAGAATAAAGCCAAGAAATGAAGATTATTTCACTTATCGTTGACATTGGAGGACACTTGGTGGCGCCAATCAGAAAACATTTTTGCTATCTAAGTTGCTACAATAGCCACATCAAGAATCTCAAAGATCAATTTCAGAAGCTAGGTGACAAGAGAGCTGGGGTGCAATTAGAAATTGATGCAGCAAAACAGAACAGAGAGGTAATTGCATCTGAGGTTGAGAGCTGGGTAGAAAAGGTAGACAACATCAGTGAAGGTCTGCAAAGATTCCTTGAAGAAGATGTCAAAGCAAATGCGATGTGCTTGAATGGATGGTGTCCCAATCTGAAGTCACGTTATTTCTTGAGTAGGAAAGCTAAGAAGAAGACTTTGGAAATTGATGGGCTATTAAGGGATAGACAATTTGATAAAGTGTCCTATCCTCCTCCACCACAGGGAATAGCAACTTCTTCCAAGGAAGGTTTTAAGGTTTTTGAATCAAGAATACCAGTCATGAAAGAACTTTTGACTACTTTAAGGGATGACAAGATCAACATGATTGCCATACGTGGGATGGAGGGGATCGGAAAGACAACAATGGCAAAAGAGGTAGCAAAAAGAGCCAAAGATGATAACTTATTTAATGAAGTTATGATGGTAGTAGTGTCCCGTGAAAAAGACTTGAGCAAGATTAAAGATCAAATTGCTATGATGCGACTTAGGGAAATTAACTTTGAGAATGTCCTTGTAATATTAGACAATGTTTTGGAAGAACTTAATCTAAAGGATGTAGGAATTCCTTATAAAGTTGAACTCAATAGTTGCAAATTCTTGTTAACATCAAGAAGCGAAGAAGTTTGCAATCAAATGAAATCTCATAAGATTGTTAGAATTGAAGCCTTAACTGAAGAAGAAGCATGGAGCTTTTTCAAAGAGATGGCAGGTAATTGTGTAGATACTCCCAATCTACGTCCAATAGCAGAAAAGGTTGCGAAGGAATGTAAAGGCATACCTATTGCTATAGTTACTGTTGGAAGAGCTCTAGAAAACAAGAGAAAGAATGAGTGGGTTGCTGCACTTCAACAGCTTAGAAAGTCTATCTCAAAAAATAATTCAGGTTTGGATTCAACTGTCTATTCCAGCATAGAGCTCAGTTACAATTTTCTAGCAAGTGATGAAGCCAAGTCATGCTTTTTGCTATGCTGTTTATTTCCAGAAGATTACGATATTCCCATTGAATATTTAGTCAGATTTGGAGTGGGACAAAGGTTATTTGCAAAGATTGATAAGGTGGCGGAAGCAAGAATAGAGTTCATGCAATGGTTGACAATCTTAGAAGATCATCTCTTTTGTTGGATAGTGATGAAGAAGAATGTGTGAAAATGCATGATGTTGTACGGGGTGTTGCCATATCAATTGCTAATGAACATGTTTGTTGGGAAGAATGGACAGAGAAAGATACATATAAACATTATGTTGTGATTTCAATTGTATCTCGAGAATTGAAAAATCATCCTGATGGCTTGGAGTGTCCAAAACTTGAGCTTCTACAACTATCATGTGGCAAAGACGCTACTAGACAAAAGCTCCCAACCAATCTATTTAAAGGGATGATGGGATTAAAGGTTTTGGCAATGCAAGGTATGTCTTTTCCATCACTACCACAATCCATATAGGTCCTTCAGAACCTTCAGACATTGCTTCTGGAGTATTGTGAGATAAAAGATGTGTCAGCAATTGGAACACTTGGGAAACTAGAAATGCTTAGCTTTCTTGGTTCTGAAATCAAGCAGTTGCCAAGAGAAATAGGAAATTTGAGTCATTTAAAGTTGTTAGATCTATCACAATGCTCTGCTCTTCAGCACATTCCACCTGGTCTACTATCAAGTTTATCTAGACTAGAAGAGTTGTACATGGGAAATGTCTCTGTGGATTGGGAACCAACGGAAGGCAATAGAGAGGGAGCCAACACAAGCCTTGCTGAACTAAGGTCATTCTCTGATTCTTTGATGGTTTTACATCTTCATATTATAAACATCAAGTTATTGCCAAAAGATTTGCACTTCAAAAATCAAATGATAAAATTTCAGATATATGCATGTAAGGAGCCATTTATGCATTGGAGTTTTACCATCGATTCTACTTTCTGGAACAGAACTCGGTATATATTTAAAAATAGTTTGGCACTTCATGGATTTGTTGCAAGTGATATTGCGGAGAGTCGGATACCTCGTCTACTGTTACAGAAATCTGAAATTATATTGTTGAGAGAAATAAAAGATTTCAAAAACATTCTCTTCGAGTTAGACGGAGAGGGTTTTCCATGCTTGGAGGTTCTAAGCATTTCATATAGTGAAGATCTAGAATACTTAATTGATGCCACATCATATCAGACTCCTCGTGTCGCCTTCCCTATCTTGGAGTCATTGGAACTATGGGAATTGCCTAATTTAAAAGAGATATATCATAGCCAAATCTCACAGAGATCCTTTAGTGGTACACACTCACAGCTTGCTTGTTTTGGCAAACTAAGATCAATTGATCTATTTGCATGTAAAAAGTTAAGATATTTATTCCCACCTACTGTTGCAAAACTACTTGTGGAACTTCAAAGCATTGAAATAAGGTGGTGTGGCATGATCGAAAACATTGTTCAAAGAGATGGAGAAGAAGAGGCAGAGGATATCATCTTGTTCCCTAAACTTACTTCCTTCACTTCACGTTTCCTGCCAAATCTCATGAGTTTCAGTATCGAACCTTATTCTTTTGAATGGTCATCCATCGAGAAGATCGATATTTGTGATTGTCCGAAATTCAAAACATATGGGAAGCTGCAGAAAATTAACTGGTAATTGGATTCAATACCCCAAGACCAAGAGCCATGCCTTGAAGGCATACCACGTGGCAGGAATGATAGTCCAATGGTTGCGTCAGACCAAGGCACCACCAAGAAATTCCAAGAAAGCTCATCTGTGAATAAAGAGGTACGTATCTCACAAATAACAATCCCTGCCACCTTTTCTTGTAATAATAAGAAAACAACACAATGAAATTTCTAGATTTATGCACCTGTGCCAATGGATAAGATAAATAGACATCAACATTTTATTGCTTTTCTATTTGTTCATCCACTCTGTTTATACCATCTTCTTTTGTAGATGGATATATATATGTTTTTTTTTTTTTTGCTGCCGGGCCCATGGATCCAAATAATTTTGATGGATATTAACAAAATGATTATTTAGTTCTTTAAAAGTAATTGATTATCTTTGTTTGTAGGGTATTTTGACTAAGGATCCAAGAGCTAATGATATCGACAACAACTCCGAGACATGGTCTCTTTTTCCATCCCATTTGATTGTGTGCTTAAAGAATCTAAAAACAATGGAATTGAGAAGCGGTGATTCACTGGAAGTTATATTTCAACTTGAGGAACTAGATGTTGAGGAAAGTCACATGGCACCAGTATTTGATCAGTTAAGGGAATTGGATCTACGTGATTTACCAAAACTGATGCACATATGGAAGAAGGGCCCAAAAAGGATCATGGGCTTTGGGAACTTGAGATTGTTAGATGTAAGGAGATGTAACAGTCTGACATATTTGTTCTCGCCATCCATAGCAAAATTGCTTGTGATGTTAGAGAAAATATCAGTCGATAACTGTGAAAAATTTGAAGAAATACTTGCAAGAGTAGGAGAAGAAGAGGAAGAAAAGGAAAGACACATGGCACCAATACTTGATCAGTTAAGGGTATTGCATCTATGTGATTTACCAAAACTAATGCACATATGGAAGAAGGGCCCAGAAAGGATCATGGGCTTTGGGAACTTGAGATTGTTAGATGTATGGAGATGTAATAGTCTGACATATTTGTTCTCACCATCCATGGCAAAATTGCTTGTGATGTTAGAGAAAATAAGAGTTGTTGACTGTGAAAAAATTGAAGAAATCCTTGCTAGAGTAGGAGAAGAAGAGGAAGAAAAGGAAGTTTTGTTCTTCAAAGTGAACTCAATCGTGCTTCATCATTTACCAAATTTGAAGTGTTTTTGCTCTGAAACTAATGCTTTAGAATGGCCATCGTTGGAGGAAATAAGGGTAATTGGATGTCCTAATTTAAGCACGTTTATTCCATCTAATCTAAACACACCTAAGCTAGAGGGAGTATACAATAGTTATTGGAAAGAAGAAAAAATGTGTCATTGGACGGGAGACCTAAATGCCACCATAGAGTACATATTCAAAGGAAAGGTATGTCACATTCACACCACAAATATCCCACTAATAGGAGAATTTTAACACTTCTGTATAAACCATCACTATATATAATTTGCAAATATTTTTAGCTTTTATTAATTAGTAGAAATTAGAACCTAGTTTTATTAAAATGAAAAAATAAATATTTTGACACAATTGCATTCACCAAGAAAATATTTTGACAAACAATAATTTTTTCACTTACAATCAATTACAGTGGCAGCAATAGCAATTACATAGCACTGTCGTTTTTCCATTGAAAACATTATGGTTGCTTAAATCACACATAATTTTTATATAGGAAAAGCCGGTGGATCATCAGACACATTAACAAGAGCAAACTGAGATCAGTGAGATGAAGGTATGATGCTGGGTAAGACATACAAGTGGTGAGCACATTACCTTTTCTTATATTAGTTTAGTATTTGGTCAGTATCCAAAAATGCATAAACATCATAAATAAATAAAATAAAATTGAATGATCATTAATTATAAGTTTCCTAGTTCTATAAAATCTAGAAAATCATATTTGGTAAAGCATAATATTGTTCTATCCATCCCCATCATTTTGCTATAATTTTATATTTATATTATAAGAACAAAAACATCATATTCTAGTAATTAAGTTGAAATCTTTAAAATATGATACTAATCAAATTCATTAAACAAGAAGTGTCCTTTTTCCTCATCATATATAGATGTATGAAAGCAGTGAAAGTAATCCCATTTAACTCACTGTAAATCTAATGTCTCACTTCCATGTATATGGTAACAGGTGGTATCAATTACGTGCTTTTCAGCCTCAACTTGCTAAAGAGGATATGATGCTAGCATATACATGTAGAAGGAAGCATTGTCATAAAGCTTATGAGAAATACATCTAAAGCTTATGCTCATTCCAAACAGGGCCTTATATTGTTTCTTTTAGTGGTGTAGCTAGCTAGATCTATCTTATGCTATTTTTGCGTGTGTGTGTGTGTATATATATATATATATATATTACAAGAAGACCATAGTGTGATTATATTCTTGTTTTCGTCTATGTTCAATCTTTTATCCATAAGACTCCAAAATTGAAAAAACTGAGTGTGTTTATGAGCCCTATGTGTGAATGCCATGCGTTTATCTCCACATTTGAATGCTAAGTAAATATACTCATGTTCATACTAATATATCTACTTGATAATCTTGTAGTTATTAAGTTTCTTTAAACTAGAACCAAGTTAATGTACGTTTCTTGCAGAAGAAAGCAGTAAATCATTTTGATGAAACCCAACAATAGCCAAACTTCCCTAGCACATGATATATTTCCGCATACAAAATTGGCTTTCCACTAAAACCAAACGATACAGCCAGCCTACGGAATTCTCATAACCAATGAAATTGTGCATAAAAACATATTACATGTTGAATATGAATTAAAGAAAATCCAAACACCAAAAATGAATTCTTTCACCAATATATAATCTAATTTTGGTATACAAACTGATTACTGTAACCTACATTACAAATACTATCCTATTGTCCTTCCTGGTTCTATTAAACATCTAACATAATCAGATCATTAGTACTATAGTTTAAACATAAGAAATGAGAATAAATGACATAGGTAAACATATGTGACACTAGAAGTGCATATGGAGGCCAAATCAACAACATAAGAAATGAGAATAAATGACCTAGGTAAACATATGTGACACCAGAAGTGCAGATGGGGACCAAATCAACAACAAAGAGATTTACAACTTTCAATTTCATCATCAATATGACTAATGCATGACAACCCAATCCCCAAAGGAATTTGGGGTTAAAGATCGACAGCAATCCACTGAATGGTGAATCATTACTGATCCTGTACGAACTCAATGCTTAGCAATCCTTTGATAGGATGGGTTGAGTCAGTCTTCAAAAGAACTTGATCAAGACAATTTTTGTGCTTCTCATTTCCGTGACCGCACAAGCCAGAGGAGACTAAGGGCTCGAAGACGAGAGGAATAGTCATTTATTGCAAGAAGTGCACGAGCTGATTGCCTGGGTATCAATATATGGTGCATTGTTATAGTGTTTTTTTTTATGCACATTGTCAACCTGGTAATTGCAAGAAAAGAAAAGAAAAGAAAAGAAAGGAAAACGTGGCATAAAATGGCCTCATCAACAGTTACAAGAAGACCAAGTTATGTACAAGTTGCATCAAAACTAGCACCAAGCCTTTTAAATGCATGATTTATTTCACCTAGAAAGAGGACCAAGTTTTTACAGACTCTTTTCTAAAAAAAAAAATAAAAACATAATGGGAAGTTAATGAAAAGTAACCAGACTCTGTTTTTTGTAGACCCACCCCACCCCCCATAAAAATTCCCAAGCAAGATTAAATGCATAATGCTTTAAAGAACATATACAAATACAACAATCACATGTAGGATTTGGTTTATTCCTCATGTTCCAAATACTTGAAAACATACCAAAGTGCATTTAATCTTAATGCTATGGGAACACAAATTGGCTAATTATGGACAAAGAATATGTATTAATATATTATAATTGTACAAGGTGTATTCCTCAAAACAATTATACTTAAAAATTTCCTACTATTTTACTGACAAAATCGAAGTGGCTAAAGAATTTTAAAGCTATGCCAAGAAGCAATATTCTACCATGTGTAAGGATTATCCTAGCACTTCAAATCTAGCTTGTTTCAAAATTGAGTTTCATTTCATCATCATTCCTTCCTAGCAATGAGTGCTTGAACCATACTTGGAAAACAAATAAGTGGGATCAAACCAGAAGAAAAAATTACCTGGTGAAGCAATCCCTCAAGTGTTCCAAGTTTTCCTATGTAGTTTGCTACATTCACAGATGATCCTAACCGGCCAGGTGAGCCATTGGCCAATGTCTCAGCCAGGGATTGCTACAATGCCTCCATGCCTAGTAACAGAGCATCTTAGTTAAAGGCTCCAATTGATTCACAAGAAGCTGCACCATTTGGCAATTCAGTCAATAACGTTACAAAATCATTTTTAAAAATAAAGAGTAAAGAAGTGCTGCCAACATAGAAACAAGGTATTATAGATTTTAATTTTTGACACATAAAGTGCCCTTTTTTTTGTCACAACATGTAAAATACATCCGTTCCAAAAATGGGTGATGAATAAGAAAGCACAATGTAGAAATCAGAAGGGCTAATCAGAAATTCCTTTATGGTTAAGAAAACCAAAACTTCCATTACTCAAAATGTAAGAAAGAAGATAATATAGTCCTTACATTCATGTACATGAACTCCAATGTAGGAATCAAGGAAAAACAAAAAACGGTGGGCAAAAGAGGAGGGCGGGGGGGTTCATTTTATACAGACATCCTTTGTTAAATATGTATGTGTGTGTGGTGCATCTTCCCCTACTAATGCCATACATGTGTTAGAAAAATGGTTAAGTTACTAAATTCATCATTGCTTAATAGTTTAAACTTTTGGGACAAGTGGTAGTATGTCATACTATCAGAACAGGTGGCCTTGAGTTCAAGCTTTTGTTTTCTTGATTACAAAAGCCACAATTTTAACAAGGCTAAATTCTAATCATGCCACAATTAAAAGAATTGATAATGTAGGGAATTTTTTGTAAAACCTACGGCCAATTGACCCTGCCTAGCAAAACTAGTTGCTAGGTAATCTAGGGGCATTCACCCATAACAGACTAAGAAAAAAAATCACAATAAAGGCCAAATTCAAAAAATAAAAAAGTGGTTCAAAATTCAAAAATAAAATCAGAAATAATAAATTCTGAATTAATTTTGGTGCTCCTTGCATCAAAAGACACACAATGACATTGAGATACATGTTAAGAAAATTTTCATGTGACATAATTAGTTTTCCAACTTTAGGCATTTGGAGCGTACCCCAATTAGGTCAAAAAATATATAAGTGAATCTACATGTCAAGTTGATTTCAAATAGGTAAGCCAGCAACCGGTTTTGAGAATTTTTGTAAAAATAAAAGTAAAGCCACAATGCAGGTTATAGTTCATCTCATGTAGTTTAGCAAAGAAACCTGAATGAGCTACAGAAACACCTTGGCATGATTAAAACCCTTTAAGGTGTCCATATCAAATTGTATGCTGAGCTTGCCTGCAGTTAATCATGCCACGCAACTATGAATATAAAATAATTTGATCATAACCTCAATAACTTGCATATTTAAGCTACAACCATGTGGTTACATTATTAAGGAACTTAACACAAGATACTAAGAAATATGATTCTAAAGATTTTAGAGATATTAATTGAGGATAACATTGTCAAACCTGCTAGCGGGCTCACCAGAGCTCTTGTTCTAGTTGATTTAGCTTTAGGCGGCTACTCTCAAGTTGTTGCAAATATGCCTAAAAAATGAAGTAAAAACAAGTTGTTGCATCTTATCCACAAACTATTATAAGATGGAGCAGCTTGCGTTCCAGCATATGCAGCAATTATATATTGAAAGCACAGCAAAATAACAATGACAACAATGTTCATGAGGAGAAAAGAACTAAAGACACAGAAGGGCCTACTTTTTTCCTTAATCAGCTTTTTCTGGCAGCTTCACGATTTTGAGTAAGCTGGTGTAACATTCATGAAATTTTGATTTGAAAGTTTTTGAATGTATATTATTTAAATCATATTGATCTGAAATTATCTGAATATACATTGTTTAAATCATATTACCTTTTGATCCCCTGATTTCTCTTTTGATTTATCACTGGAATCAGAAGCCACAACAGCAGTCAATTGAACCCTTTCATGCTGCACAAAGACAAGGAAAGCACAAACTTAAAGTCACTGGTAAAGAGCAGCCAAGCTTTCCAATGAAACAGAAAGTTCTTACATGCAATATTACTTTCACATGGCAATACAACACCAAAAGTAAAGATAGTTCTCATTACAGAATTATCGGATGGATCTAATGAAAGGGCATATTACTTTTTAGCATCAAATTACTACATAGCAGCATTACTACGTACGAGGTATATATAGATGACATAATCTCTAGAAAGTTGAATAAGATGCATAAACAATGCGAGAGACATCCCCCTTTGATTCTTGTCATCTGTTGAGGTATCAACCCTGGGGTATGCTTCTACCATCGTGGACTCCCCAGATCTCACAATGGCCACTAGATGTAGAAATCAGATTCGGCTGTGCTTCTTATGTGCTCGTCATCAGAGTTTTGGTTCTCACGCGCTCCCATGAACCCTTTCAAATTCAGAAACAAAAGAAACAGAGAGAGAGAGAGAGGGGGGGATGAAGGTGGGGTTGGCCCAAATAGGAAATGGAGAATAAACAACATAGGTAAACAGATGTGAGACTGGAAGTGCATATGGAGACCAAATCAACAACGTAAGAAATGAGAATAAATGACCTAGGTAAACATATGTGACACTAGAAGTGCAGATGGAGACCAAATCAACAACAAAGAGATTTGCAACTTTCAATTTGATCATCAATGAGACTAATGCATGACAACCCAATACCAAAAGGAATTTGGGGTTAAAAATCGACAGCAATCCACTGAATGGTGAATCATGACCGATCCATTAAGAACTCAATGCTTAGTGATCCTTTGATAGGATGGGTTGAGTTAGTCTTCAAAAGAACTACATCAAGACAATTTTTGTGCTTCTCATTTCTGTGACACAAGCCAGAGGAGACTAAGGGCTCAAAGACGAGAGGAATAGTCATTTATTGTAAGAAGCGCACGAGCTGATTGCCAGGTTATCAATATACGGTGCATTTGTTGTAGTGTTTTTTTAAGCACATTGTCAGCCTGGTAATTGCAAGAAAAGAAAAGAAAAATTGTCATAAAACGGCCTCATCTACAGTTACAAGAAGACCAAGTTATGTACAAGTTGCATCAAAAGTTGCACCAAGCCTTTTAAATTGCTTGATTTGTTTCACCTAGCAAGAGGACCAAGTTTTTACAGACTCTTTTCTAAAATAAATAAATAATGGGAAGTTAATGAAAAGTAATCAGACTTTTTTTGTTTTTTGCAGACTCCCCCCACCCCCCCATAAAAATTCCCAAGCAAGATTAAACGCATAATGCTTTGAAGAACATATACAAATACAACAATTACATGTTGGATTTGGTTTATTCCTCATGTTCCAAATACCTGAAAAGTAAAACATACCAAAGTGCATTTAATCTTAATGCTATGGGAACACAAATTGGCTAATTATGGACAAAGAATATGTATTAATATATTATAATTGCATGAGGTGTATTCCTCAAAACAATTATACTTAAAAATTCCCTACTATTTTACTGACAAAATCGAAGTGGCTAAAGAATTTTAAAGCAATGCCAAGAATCAATATTCTACCATGTGTAAGGATTATCCTAGCACTTCAAATCTAGCCTGTTTCAAAATCGAGTTTCATTTCATCATCATTCCTTCCTAGCAATGAGTGCTTGAACCATACTTGGAAAACAAATAAGTAGGATCAAACTAGAACAAAAAATTACCTGGTGAAGCAATCCCTCAAGTGTTCCAAGCTTTCCTATGTCCATGGCTTGACCTATATAGTTTGCCACATTCTCAGATGATCCTGATGAGCCAGGTGAGCCATTGGCCAATGTCTCAGCCATGGGTTGTTGCAATGCCTCCATGCCTTGTGACAGAGAATCTTCAGCCTGCTTGGATGACTGCTGCAAGTTGTAAATGCCTACCAAATTGTTGCTCAGTTAAAGGCTCCAATTGATTCACAAGAAGCTGCACCATTTGGCAATTCAGTCAAAAACGTTACAAAATCATTTTAAAAAAAATAAAGAGTAAAGAAGTGCTGCTAAGATAGAAACAAGGTATTAAAGATTTTAATTTTTGACACAAGTTAAAACAGAATGGCCTAAAAGTTCCTTTTTTTGGGGGGGGTTCACAATATCTACAATACATCCGTACGAAAAATGGGTGATGAATAAGAAAGACACAATGTAGAAATCAGAACGGCCAAAGCCAGAGAAGGGCCTCTTTTTTCCTTAATCAGTGTTTTTCTGGAAGCTTCACGATTTTGAACAAGCTGGTTTAACATCCACGAAATTTTGATTTGAAAGTTTTTGAATGGATATAATTTAAATCATATTGATCTGAAATTATCTGAAATATACATTGTTTAAATCATATTACCTTTTGATCCCCTGATTTCTCTTTTGATTTATCACTGGAATTAGAAGCCACACAACAGCAGTAAATTGAACCCTTTCATGCTGCACAAAGACAAGGAAAGCACAAACTTAAAGTCCCTGGTAAAGAGCAGCCAAGCTTTCCAATGAAACAGAAAGTTCTTACGTGCAATATTACTTTCACATAGCAACACCAAAGGCAAAGATAGTTCTCATTACAGAATTATCGTATGGATCTAATGAAAGGGCATATTACGTTTTGGCATCAAATTACTACTACTTACGAGGTATTTATAGATGACATAATCTCTAGAAAGCTGAATAAGATGCATGCATAAACAATACCAGAGACATCACCCTTTGATTCTCGTCAGAGTTCTGGTTCTCACGCGCTTCCGTGAACCCTTTCAAATTCAGAAACAAAAGAAACGGAGAGAGAGAGAGAGGGAGGGAGGTGGGGTTGGCCCAAATAGGAAAGGCCCATTAAAGCGTATGCCACAAGAATGGATTTGTATTCATTGAGTTGGGATAAGTTCTAGATAATAGACATGAGCCCACAAACTACAAAAGCCACAATGGGCCTTGGCTTGATTTGGTTAAGTAAAACCTTATCTACTAAAGGAATAATTGAGGTTTAAATAGATTTCCTGCTACAAAGGGTTTGAAGCCTATCTATCTATGGGAAAGAGGGTTTTTTTTTTTTTTTTTTGTTAATACAAAATAAAAATTTTACTATATTTGTGTGTGAAGCTCCCTTTTAGAGACTTGAATCCCAACTCGTGTCCCCCACCACAAAAACTTTGTACTTGTGGAGTGACCATCACACCAAAAGTGTACAATGATAAATGAAAGAGTAAAACCCTTTAGGAAAAGGGATTAATCAATAAATTACAGATAAACATCATGTACTACTTTTGTATTTCACTTTATTCTCTACCAATTACTATTTTCTAAACACAAAAATTTGTACAAATGATTTTTGTTCATAAATTACATGTTTGGCTATACTACAAACTAAAAAATTAATTGCCAAGAGTGTTGTAACTCAATTAATTGGTACTTTTTAGTGTTTCTAGGACATCCAAGGTTCAAACCTCCTCTCCCCAAAATTTTTGTCTATTTTAGTGTAAGAACCAAATTTTTATATTTTACATACTAAATTTTGAAAACACTCAACATCATATTATTTATTTTATATTATATTTCATTAAAATATCAATTTTTAAGATACACTTTTTCTACTCATCAAGAAATTTCTTTCTACCTCTAGCTTTGAGGCATTTCCTTTTCATTCTTTGATATTACCGTATTTACTGCAAATACTCTAATGAATGACTAATTAACCATAAGAATCTTAAAGATTATAAGTATTCTCAATTTGTCAATGACTAAAGGAGACTGTTTAGGAATTGTGTGTGCACTTTTATTTTGTAATTAAATTGTATTTTTTCACCCTAAATTTTTAAGTGTATATATATAAAAGAATTGTTACAACTAATGTGAACCATGGATTTGAATTCTCCTTGTAAAAAAGACACATTAAATATCATTGAGCCACAAATTTCACAATAATATAATTTCATTTTTTGTTGGCAGTATTCATTAGTTGCTGAACAATCCACCTTTATTTCCCTCTTGTTTTTCTCTCCAGCCCGAATGATTCTTTTTACATTTTACTCAGTAACATTTGAGATAGTACTGACTACTGAGTTACACAGCATGACAGCACCACAAAACACATCCATAATGTGAAAAAAAGCCGTGAAACCCTCAATGTCATAGACTTTTCCTTTCGATCTTTTAGCAAATATTGCATTATTTTTAGGGCAATGAATAATGTAATGTACGTTCACTAGATGCAACTAAATGTGATGGTGGGGTTCAAGTATTTTTTCTTCGAGCCCACTAGAAATTGATCTCTCTAGAGAGAAAATAGGAAAGAAAATGAGAACAAAGAGCACAGGTCGTTTTGGACAAAAATTTCCTCTAGTGTTAAAAAAGTGTGTTGGCTTTTGTCATTTTCTTCATTTGATTGGTCTTTTTGTTCCATTATTTCTTATACGCTTATTGTTTTGTTTTATTCATCTGTTACTTCTTCAATTCAGTTCTTAAGTCTGTTCTTTCATCTTACTTGATTCTCAAAAAAAAAAAAAAAAAATACTTCTTCAGTTTTTATTTTTCACCGGGTTTTTTTTTATTTTTTTATTTTTAAATTTTTTTTTAAAATTTTTTACATTTGTTAACATTTAGTTTTTTTTTTTCCTTGTTTGCCTTCATCAATTTTTTTCCTTTTACATTCTCTCTTTTTTCTTTTCTTTTTTTTTGTTCATTTTTTTTCTCATTTGTTACTATTCTTTTTTTTTTCATCATTTTTTTTCCTCATTTTTTTGGGTTCTTATGGTCATCTTTTTTTTTTTTTTTTAAACGAAGTTTCTTTCTCTATACAATTTTTAATAAAAATATAGTGTACAATTTTTTTTTTATCTAATAAGGGCATGAGAGTAAATTTATATAAAAGAGTTTTCATTCCTTCCACTTTTCTATCCCTCAAACCAAACACACATGAAGGAAAATTAAATCTTTTTTATACTTCCACTTTTCCATCTTTCCATCATTTTCTATCATCTTACTTTTCCAGCCCTTGAACCAAACGGACGCTTAGGTACAATACTTTAGGTCCAGTATGTTATAGCTTCCTCAATTAAATTCAATGCATGATTATATTGACCAACAAAACACAAATAATGTTATTTTTTTAAGGACCATTAAATTTAATACAACTATATATTTGAATTTAATTGCAAAATTTATTAATGTACAACTTTTAATTTGATTGGGTGTGATATGTTAACTACAAATTATAAAAGAAATTTTAGCAATAATAGTCAATATGGATCAAATGAAATTATATTCTCTCCCATGAACACACCTTTTCCTTATTGTTACGGTTCACTTCTTCAATTCATCAAGATATTTTTCTCTAACTTTACCTTAGCCACATTTCACTTTTTATTCTTTGAGGTTAACATATGTAGTTATGTACTGCAAACACAAATGATAGACTCGCTATTTGAGTCTTGAAAGTCTAGGTATTCACAATTTTTTAGTGACAACTAAAGGAGATTGTTATGGAATTGAGTGTGAATTTTTTTTTATTGCACATTTTTTCATCCTAAATTTTTTCAGTATATGTATAAAAATTGTCACAATAATAAGTGTGAGGGATTTGAATTCTTCTTATAAAGAAGACCAACTAATACCACTAAGCTGCAAATTTCACACTAAATTCACTTTGTGTTGGCTTTATTCAGTTGTGCTAACCAATCCAATCCGCCTTTATTCCTCGTTTATCTCTCCAGTCCTACCACAAACACAAAAATTCACTACTTTTTCACACCTTATTCACATAGGCTCACCGCAACACAAAAACACATGTATAAGGTGAAAAAAAAAACAGTGAAACTCTCAGTGTCGGTAGACTTTTTCTTTTTATCTTTTGGCAATCTTCCATTATTGTTATGGAAATAATAATGTAGGTCCGCTCAATCCAGCTGTGTGGCATCACAAGGAGAGTCACGACACTATCACTAATGTTTTTTCTTCATCTTCGTCATGTCATCTCCTTTTCCTTTAGTCCTGTTGCAGACCAATCAAACCCACCTTTTGCTTTTCTCTTTTGGAAAGTATTCACCAAAACTGCATTATTGATAGGGCAATGAATGAATGACACCATCACTATTGTTATGCGCTGAGCTTTTTCCTTTTTCTTTTACGTACATTTTTCTTCTTTTTTCGGTTTTCTTTTCCAAAAGGTTGACTGATTATGATGAAATGGTTTCTTTCCACATGCTGCTGTTGGATAAGGAATCACATCAGTGACGAAAGGAAGAATAACATCCCTTCCTTCCCACATTCATTTAATAACATTACTTGCTTCTTGTCTTTTCTATCTTCCTTGTGATTTTTCCTTAATTATAGACATGATCCCACAAACTGCAAAACCACAATGGGCCTTGGCTTGATTTGGTTAGATAAAACCTTATCTAGTAAATAAATAGTTGAGGTTTAAATAGATTTCCTACTACAAAAGGGTTTGGAGCCTATCTATCTATGGGAAAGAGTTTTTTCTTTTCTTTTCTTTTTTTCTTTTGGTTAATACAAAATAAAAATTTTACTTTAACCTAATCTAAATATATATGTGTGTGAAACTCCCTTCTAGATACTTGAATTTCGACCCTTACCCCCCTCCACAAAAACTTTATACTTGTGAAATGACCATCACCCAAAAATTGCACAATGATATATGAAAGAATCTACCCTCTAGGAAAATGGATGAATTAGTAAATTATCGATAAAAATCATGTATTACTTTTGTATTTCACTTTATTCTCCACTAATCACAATTTTCTGAACACAAAAATTTGTACAAATGATTTTTATTCATAAATTACAAGTTTGGCTATACTACAAACTAAAAAATTAATTGTCAAGAGTTTTGTAACTCAATTAATTAGTACTTCCTAATATTTTCAGGACATCCAAAGTTCAAACCCTCTCTCCCCAAAATTTTTGTCTATTTTAGTATAAGAACTTATTTTTTTATATTTTACACACTAAATTTTGAAAACACTCAACATCAAATTATCTATTTTACTCTATATTTTATTAAAATATCAATTTTTAAGATATATTTTTTCTACCTATCAAGAAATTTCTTTCTCACTTTAGCTTTGAGGCATTTCTTTTTCATTCTTTGATATTATCGTATTTATTGCAAATACTCGAATGAATGACTAACCATAAGAATCTGAAAGATTAAGAGTTCTCAATTTCTCAATGACTAAAGGAGACTGTTTAGGGATTGTGTCTGCACTTTTTTTTTTTTTTTGGTAATTAAATTGCTTTTTTTCACCCTAAATTTTTAAGTGTATATATATATATACATACATATATATATATATATATATATATATATATATATACATACATATATATATATATATATATATATATATATATATATACATACATATATATATATATATATATATATATATATATATATATATATATATATATATATATATATATAAATAAAAGAATTGTTACAACAAGTGTGAACAATGGATTTGAATTCTCCTTGTAAAAAAGACCCATTAAATATCATTGAGCCACAAATTTCACAATAATATAATTTCATTTTTTTGTTAGCAGTATTCATTAGGTGTTAAACAATCCAATCCACCTTTATTTTCCTCTTGTTTTTCTATCCAACTCAAATGGTTTTTTTTACATTTTTCTCCCGTAGCATTTGACATGATACTAACACTTTATTTGAACTCTCAATGTCATAGACTTTTCCATTGATCTTTCAGCAATATTGCATTATTGTTAGGGAAATGAATAATGTAGGTTCACTTAATGCAGCTGCCATCACGCATCACGAGTCATGACATCATCACTAACTTTATTTGAACCCTTAAACATTTTTTTTAATGGAAAATCAAATCTAATTTCAAATGTTAATCTTCTGCTAACTTTTTACTCTCTTTTTTATATCTTTTTTTTTTTTTTTTAATTCCTAAATTAAATGGGGTTATAGTACTTGGATCCAATTGTCCTGTTGGGCAGTTCCACTTTGTTTTTTTGAGTAAGTAAGAAAATGAGAGTAAATGAGGCCTTACAGTGGAATTTCCGAATTTAATATCAAGATTACTCCATTAAGGGTCCGTTTAGATTGAACTTATTGTTGCTGAAACTGAAAACTGAAAATATTGTAGCAAAATAATTTTTAAATGTATAAATAGTGTTATGGGACCCATAAATAGTTCATGAATAGTATATGAACAGTATGTGAACAGTATTTTTTGTACCATACACAGTAAAATCATGTGATTTTACTGTTCACGCGCAAGGAAGAAAAAAAAAAAACGCAAAACGTGAACTCAGCTTTCAGCTGAAACCAAATGGGCACTAATTCATTTAGGTCACTGTGGTAATTCTATTTTTGCTATAGTGTACAACCATCTTTGGCTGTGCACTATAACTCAACAGCCAAAATTTTTGGTTTTCCTTCCATCATCGTATCATGTTTTTTATTATTGGTGGTGCTAAAAATAATAATACGGCTTTTTAGCTATTTTTAGCACCACCAATACCAATACTTTTTTTCTTTTTATTTTTGAGAAACCACCAATACCAATACTAATATGGCTTTTTACTAAGGTACACTTTTTCGACTCATCAATATATTTCTCTCTAACTTTACGTTTGAGACATTTCATTTTTTATTCTTTGAGATTACCATTCATGCTAGGTACAAATAATCGCATGACTGACTAGCCATACGAATCTTAAGTACCCTCCTCAATGACCGAAGGAAATTGTTTTGGAATTGAGCGGTGCGCCATTTTTTTTTTTTTTTTTTAATTACTCCTTTACATCCTAATTGTGAAAGAGGGAATTGAATTATTCTCCTAAAAAATACCAATCAATATCGCTTAGCTACAAAAGTTTCAATAATTTCATCATTTCGTTGGCATTATTCATCTGTTAGGTGTTGACCAATCCAATCCATCTTTATTTTGCTCTTGTTTTTCTCTCCGACCCTGTTACGGCTATAAAAAAAATCACTAAAATTTTCAAATATTAGTCACATAACATTTGAAAATTGAAATGGTATTCTGAGTGACTGTCTAAAACACCATGAATACACAATGTGAAGGAAACAGTGAGACTCTAAGTGTCATAAACTTTTCCTTCTTATCTTTTAGCAAGTTGTTTCTTTCACACCGTGTAATTGAAATCGTGGATTTAACTCACATTTTTTTTAGCAATATTGTATTATTGTTAGGGGCTTAGGACAATGAATGATTAAAGTCCGCCTGAATGCAGTTAAAGGCCATTACGATTTACGAGTCATGAAACCACCACTTATATTGCTACTTTACATTTAATTATGCAAAAAATTTTGGTCACATAAAAAACCACAATCTTTAATACAAATTGTTCACATGACAAATTACAAACGATAAAAAAAAAATAGTGTATATAAAAATAATAAGTAGTTAGTAATTGGTAAAAAATTGTATGACAATTAAAGTTAATTATGTCACTCTCCATTTTCGTTTGTCCTATTTTCTTTTCTATTTTCCCAAAAAAATGACCTAGAAAATGATGGTGAAATAGTTTCTTTCCACCTCATGACTCATGAGTAGGACTAGGACTTTAGGACTTTTATTTTACCTTATAACATAATACCGCCTTGGTAGGTAGGGATGGAACTAGTTTCTTGAATATTTAATATTCACTATTAAATGGCAAAAATATTTTATTCATAATTTCATACTATGCTCCCTTTAACACTAAAAGTGGGTTCCTGCATGACTTCCGTCCCTAATCCCATATAAATAAATAATAATAATAAAAAAACCATCATATAACAGATATTATAAAATTAAATCTTATCATATATGTTTCCTTTAAAAAATAAATTGTGTACAGAAGGATGTGGTCTTAAAGTTTATAATGAGTCAAAAAGAATGATATTGTCGGGCAATAATGGATATACTGATTGCGTTGTGCTTGACTTGTAAAAAAGATAGGATTGCTTGCACCATTTGGCGATGATATTGTCGGGCAATGGTGGATATACTGCTGTCCTGCAATCAAGTTTGTTTGTTTTGTTTTGTTTTCTTTATTATTTAAGCGTTTATTTATTTATTTATTTATTTGGTGAAATTTAAGCGTTTATTGCTGGTCGTAGTTCTTTGAAGTGATTTTCGGAAAGCCAATAAATTGAGGAATCACGCTAGTATTACACAAGAGTAGTGATGCATAACAAAGAAAGATCATATAAAGGTCTTAAGCTCATAATATAGACAAAAAGGAATATTAATCAAGTATTGAACAAATGATATAATGTCCTCAATTCTATATAACAAAGTGTGGATATCGAGGGTGATGAAGGAGAAAGAAATGACTACTTATACCACACACAAACGCTATTCTTTTGAGTTGTTGTATTTGCACCAAACTAGAACAAAGAATACGAATGGTGAGAATTAGTTAGAACTAATTGTTGGGAGTTGATTTATTCTTGCCTTACTCTTTGAGATTTATTATGGATTAAGAAAGCTATTATTGTCCATCTTTTCTATTTGATTGCTGGATTTTAGAAAACATGGTAATATTGAAATTTGTTGTTAGTTGGGTGATAGGGTTAGCTGCTTTAATGATTGTTTTGGGAAAACTTTTAACCAATCTCATGTTCTGAGCTTTGTTGAAGGGAAACAACCCTCTTTGAAATCTACTAAATTTGTGGGATGTAGTCAGAATGCATCATATGCAGCCAACCTTTTAATTTTAGCTTGGAAAAACCATTTGAATTTTGTAGCAAATGCAATAACTTTAAGGCAAAAGGCACATTTTAGTCCTTACATTTTTAGACGATTCTCATTTTAGTCCCTACATTTTATTTTTACCGCTTTTAGTTCTTATCCTGAAAAAAGGTTCCCGTTTTGGTCCCTGTTGTTACTCATTTAACAGAAATATCCTATGTGGCAAACAGTCCAACAGAAAATGTTGACGTGTCTATTAAAAAAATATTTGCATTTTTAAAAATACCACGTCAGCAATTTAATTTTTTTTAAAAGCAACATCAGATAAAAATAATATAAAAATTTCTAACCTAATTATTTTTTTAAAAAAGAAAAGAAATTAGTTAAATTAATTTTTTTTTTCCTTTTTTTTGGAGGAACATGAAGAACGTGCCAGAAGCAAATTTCCCATTCCTCTTTCTCTATTCACAGCATGTTTCGCTCATCTATCTCTTCTCATCTGACTAAGTTTTGGTTGGATCGAATCGGTGGTTGCTGGGTTTTAGTGGTGGGTTTCGGTTGTGGAGTTGAATCGGTGGCCGGCTTTGGTGGTGGGTTTTTTTTGGTGTTTGTTGGATCCATTTGGTGGTGGGTTTCGGTGCTTGCTGGATCAATTTGGTGGTGAGATTTGGTGGTGGTTGGGTTTCATTAGTAGTCGGGTTTTGGTGGTGTTTGGTTCTATTCAAGGTGGTGGTGGTTGTGCCTTTGGGTTTTGTTTGGGTGTTTGGTGATTTTTTGTTTAGGTGTTGGGTGAGTTAGGTATTGGGTTTGGGTTTGAATTGCTTGGCAGGGGGTGGTTTGATTTCTAGCTTTGTGGTGTATGTTGTCTGAATCCAAATCGACATGTTCTTCCAAAAAAAAAGGAAAAAAAATTAATTTAACTAATTTCTTTTCTTTTTTAAAAAAAATAATTAGGTTAGAAATTTTTATATTATTTTTATCTGACGTGGCTTTTTAAAAAAATTAAATTACTGACGTGGCATTTTAAAAAATGCAAATATTTTTTTAATATTATTTTAATAGACACGTCAGTATTTACTGTTGGACCGTTTGCCACGTAGGATATTTCTGTTAAATGAGTAACGGCAGGAACCAAAATGGGAAGCATTTTTCAGGATAGGGATTAAAAGCGGTAAAAATAAAATGTAGAGACTAAAATGGGAATCGCCTGAAAATGTAGGGACTAAAATGTGCTTTTCACTTAACTTTAATTAGTGTTTTCATTTTTTGTGTGTTAGTGGCTGGCACATGGGTCTTCTCATGGACCCTCAGCTTCTATAATTGTTTGAAGCTCACTTTGTGGAGTCCAAGTTTAGGTTCAAAAATAAGCCCAAATAAGATCACTCTTTACCCTTCAAACTACAATCCTTCAATTCTCTATTAAAAATTATTGGAGTTTTACTTTATCCGGACTTATAATATATTTGTAAAAAGAACTGATCAATACAGGTCACGTTAGGATTAAGAGATTTTGATATATTATGGGTCGAATAGGAAGTGTAGCTAAGAGCATCTTCAACGGTTTGGGTATCCGGCTTTATTAGCTATAATTTGGAGAATGAGGTACATTGTGGATGCTCCAACAAATTCGACAAACATGAAATTTTTTTTGGCTCATGAACAGTAGCCCATCAAGTCTGATGGGCTACTGTTCATTCTTCAAATACATTTTTTCTATTATAATAATGATGTGTTGTATAAAAAAATGTTGAAAGATATATAGTTGTTAAAAAAAAAGTAAATAATGAATGAAAAAAATAATATTTAAATGAGATAGAGAATGAGATAGAGAATCTGTTGGAATGCGTATTTGCAAAAATTGATAGATAAAAGTAAAAATCACTACTCATTCTTCAAACAGTACAAAAATTTAATGAATTTGTTAGAAATGCTATAAGGTAGTCAACTATTTAGAAAGTGTGGCTAATAGCTAATTTAATCGCAGCTGATATGTTGCTACAAATTGTAAAGAAGTTCTTTCACACAAGACATGTACCTAATTTTTTTTTCTTTTTTTATAGGAACGTATACCTTCTTTTTTTTTTTTTTTTTTTTTTTGAGAAAGTATAGGAACGTGTACCTAATTTATCTTTTCGAGAAAAAACGTCACCACTATTATTGTTCTATTATTTTATGCTATCTCCTTTACCATTTCGTCTTATTTTCCTTTCTCTTTTTTCAAAAGTTTTGTTTGAGACTCTCTTTTTCCCAAAAAAAAAAAAAAAAAGGTCTATAGCGACTAGCTAGTGCCTCACTTACCTGCCCTGTCCAAAAGTTGATCTAGATAATCCAATAAAAAAATGAAGTTGAGCGTGAAAATGATAGTGAAACCAGAAATTGTTTCTTTTCGCTTGAGTAGAACGGTCCCATAAGTGTTTAATTTTTTTTTAAAAAAATATTATATTACCACAATTATTGATTATTTTTATCTTTATGTCATATCCTCTTCCTTTTTCGTTCATCTATGGAAATATATATATATATATATATAGAATTATGTTTAAGTTACACCTAGTTTAACTATAAGTAACGTTACATCTTCTGATATTTTTTAATTAAATGTAAATTTTGATAAATCTATCGCTGAATTACATTATTTTCGTATATTCTTTATGCTTACAAAATTTAAAAATGATCAAAGATTAATAATTATGTCATCAATAAATTGTTTAAATTCAAATTTTTATAATTTAAAATTGTGCATAAAAAATGAGTTTATGAATCAAATAGTAAATTACATCCGATTGGCATGAAAATTGACATGCATGTTAAGAACATATAGAATATGTAATTTAACAGTTGGATTTTCAAAATATGAATTCAATAACAAGTTATTGGGTGGTGTAACATTGTTTTAAGTTATACCAGATGTAACTTGAACTTAACTCATATACAGGGATGAACCCAGGTGTAACAAGTTATTTTGATCTTAATTCAAAATATGAATTTAATAACAAGTTATTGGGTGGTATAATATTACTTATAGTTACATCAAATATAACTTGAACTTAATTTTTGTAATGGGCGTCCTTCCAAAACTTTAAGGCTCTCTTCTTTTCTAGTTGCCTCATTCAAATAACAACTATTCAACCCAAAAACTTAAAAAAAATAATAATAAAAGTATTCACAAGTATTTTAGCAAAAAAAAAAAAAAAAAACCTATTTTACCACTAAAGAACTAAAAAATCATGGGTTATTAGAAAAGTTAAAACTAAATTTTTTATAACTACAATAAACTAATATAAATTTTTTATCAATTATTATGAGTTATTATACCAATTAATAATTTGATGTCAACTCATTTATATTTTAGCAATACAAATTTATTAAGTTATAAAAAAAAATACTAATTTATTAAATCACGCAATAAATAAAAATAAAAAATAGATTTTAAATAAATAAAAATTTTAATTAGTATTATTTAATTACTATTTAAATATATAAAAAAAAATTACTTAAAAATTTCGCCTAATTTCTCTAAAGTTATTGAGCCAACCTACTTTAATCTTGTTACAGACCAATCAAACTCGAGAAATGATATGTTTACAATATTTTTATAACAAATTCTTAGTGGCAGGTTATTATTGGTTATCATTGTTGGGATAAAAAAGTAATTTTAGTGTTAGTTTTAAATTTGAATCAATAACAACTAACCACTTATAATTTATTATAAAAATATTATAAAATTGTTGTAAATATAGCATCTCTCGTCAAACCCACCTCTTGCTTTTCTCTTTTGGCAAGTATTCACCAAAACTGCATTATTGATAGGGCAATGAATGAATGACACCATCACTATTGTTACGCGCTGAGCTTTTTCCTTTTTCTTTTACGTATATCTTTCTTCTTTTTTCGGTGATCTTTTCCAAAAGGTTGACTGATTATAACGAAATAGTTTATTTCCACATGCTGCTGGTGGATAAGGAATCACATCAATGGCGAAAGGAAGAATAACATCCCCTCCTTCCCACACTCATTGAATAACATTACTTTCTTCTTGTCTTTTCTATCTTCCTTGATTATACTTGCTGTGGCGCTTCTCTTCTGTTTGCTAACATCTCTCTGCTACTTCATCCTACTGCTGAATTTCTAAATAATACACTTCTTTTCTTTTATGGAAGGCAAAGGTATGTCCTTAAAAACTTTTCCTTTTTAAAAAAGATTATATATATATATTTCTTGAACATCTTTTGACCTCAAGTTGAAGTTGCTGCTATATTTTTCGATCGTAATGTTTCTGTTTGTTTGTTTTTTGTTGTTACAGTAAAAAATACAGGGTGAGTACAGAAGTGTAATGTAACAAAGTAGTGGGTATTAAAAAAAATGCAAACGTGAGAGAGGAAACAAAACACAGGAAGGAATGCAGGCCTAATCAGTGATCACTCGGGGACCAAATGAGACACAGAAAGGAAGATGCCACCATATTTGCATATCTTGCAGCTTAACAGAGGATCCATTTCTACGTTTTACTGATACGGCCGGTAATGCTACTTTAATTTGCACATAGTTTCACAAACTTTTATATTTTTGCTGTTTAAATTAAGTGATTGTGGACTTGTAGTTATACATCTTAAACAAGAAGCTTTATTCACAAAAATGCACACACAAGAAGAAAATAGAAAAATACAACAATAAAATTTAAAAAATAAAATAAAAGAAACATTTTTTATTAATCATAAAAATATACACAATTGATTGAATTATTAGAAAATATAAACATAATTAAATGCATATTAAAATTCCTACCCAAGTTGAATATACTTATGATCATGTTTATTATAATTTTTAATAAGATAGAAAGTGTGGTGATTTTTGTTTAGTAGATATATATATATATATATATATGATTAGTTTTTTTTTCTTTCATTAATATTGGATTATTAGTATTTTGCACTCATTAAATCACTTAACATAAAGTTTAAAAAACTTTAGCAGACACATGGCACAAAATTAGTCCACAATTGAAATCTAATTTAAGATCTAATTGAATTTTCTCTAACTTTGATTTTATATATATATATATATATATATATATATATATATATATATATATATATATATATATATATATATATATATAGATTATTACTATAATATTAGTAATATAAACATTTTAAAGTAAGAAGATTAATTTATAACCTTTGTTATCATTATTCAAATAGTATTTTAAAATTGTTGACATTATATAAATTTTTTTATAATCATATAATCTGCTTATTCTCAATCATAGTTTTCTCCTTAAGATAATTTTATTGTATTTTCCAATTAATATTTATTTTCTTTCATTTTTTATTACTTAATTTTAGTTAATTATATCATTCATTTATTGTTGCTACGTTCCGATTGAGTCACATCAATGATCACGTCATTATTCTTTTTCTTTCTAGTATTTCCTTTAATTGTTTTTAACATTTACTCATCTAAGGTGAATTAAAATCTCCATTATTTACAACCAAAATATCATCTTTCTCTTATTTTTGACTCTTCTCATATTAATTTCTCAACTTATTGTTACACTTTCTCCATTCCTTTTACTTTTCCATCTCTCTACTACTATATACATTAATTCATATATGGTATAATGTATAATTTATTATTTAAAATTTATTGAAGATAATTTGATATCCTTAAAAATTGAACTATTTCTAAAAGTATTTTCCATCTCTTTATTTCTACAAATATATCATTTTTTTATTTTTTTTAACTTGGGTGTGTTTGATAGATATTATTATTTTTTGAAGTGGTCTATATTCTTCAAACTTTTGTTACAGTGTGTTATGTTTTTTTTTTTTTTTTTTTTGGTACAACTATTTTTTTTTAAGTTTCAAATTAATGATTCAAATTTCTCATTTTCTTAAAGAGATTATCATGAGTAAAAGAATACTTAAAAGAAAATGTATAGTTTTAAACAACAAATTATCCAGGTTATGCTAACTATATAATAGAATAACATTATATTTATATGCTATATAATGTTATAAGAAAAAATATAACAAATTAAAATACTACCAAATCACATCAACCTAAAACAATGTTCAACTCAAAAATTCATCAACTTAAAATAAAGATGAAATCTTTTTTTTTTTTTTTTATAGAAAGTTTCAATCTATGGAGTCCGTTTCTGATGATAGTTATTTATCACGAAACCAAGACACCAATCAGTTTTTTGTATAGGCGGAGATTGAAATCCTAGTTTTCTTAATTATTCAACCATAAATAAAGATACAATCAAGAATTAAAATCCACCAAACTGATCCTTAATGAGAAAAAATATACTTTGGTTTATGTGATGCAAAAAATCAAACCCAAGTTACGACTTCCGTTCCTGTCAAAAAAAAAAAAAAAAAAGTTACGAGACTTACGTCACTGCAACTACTGATACATAAGGAAGAATCACATCCCTTTCCACCCTCACAAAATAACATTGCTAGCTTATTCTCTATAACTATCATCCTTGTGATTCTTAGGATTCTTCCTCAGAATTCATCCTTAATTATACTAGCTTGTTGAAAAATTGCTCATGGCACTCGCTAGTGTTCGCTATATCTCTCTGTACTCCAACGTTCTGCAATATTTCTAAGTAATACAATTCTTTGCATTGTATTGAAGGTAGAGGTATGTCCCAGAAACTTTTCCTTCCTTATGATTTCTGTTGAACATCTTTCTTCCCCAAGTTACTGCAGATATTTTCATCTTAAAGCTCCTGTTTTTGGTTTTTTTTTTTTTTTTTTTTGGCTGCGTCTAAATAGGAGTACAGAATGAGTACGGAGTTTAAATAAGTCACATGACAATTAAGCAATTCATATAACTAAAAATATATGTTGATATTTTTTTTTATTATAATAAAACGTTGATATTTTTCTAAATTACCGCATAGTGAGTTGGATGATCTTTTCTTTTGGAGGAAAACTCTTTTATTTTATTTTTTAATTTGGGGTAAAAAATTTTTTTTTTAGAATACTAAGTATTTTTTAAACACACCCTCAGGGAAAATGGGAGAAGGTTTTTTAAAGAATCTTATTTGGTCTCCTTAAAATTTTTTAAAAAAAAAATGTTTAGAGAATCCAAAAAATAAAATGGTCATCTTACCCATTCTTATGACCAGTGGTCTCTCCCAAAACAAAACCTTGGTTTACATAAGAAATCCCAAAGCACTACTAGTATCAATTGGTTTGGTTTAAAAAAAAAAAAGGATCAAATGAATGTGTGGCAATTTCCTGTTTGAGACTGAATGTATAAAAGTTTGGGACTATTAAATTTAGTTGCTGCCATATATATATATATATATATATATATATATATATATATATGTGTGTGTGTGTGTGTGTTTATTTATGAATTTAGGAAGAGTATGGAAGCAACTTAGTTCCCTGATGGCTATCTCCTATGCTTTTGCTTAACACCACTATGATTTGGTCTACCGTTCGTGCCTAATTCTTATCTTGGCTACAAGTTAGAAGAATTTTAGACATGTTCTATCATATAATGTTGAGCGACCAAGACCGTGTAGCTTTGAAATATTATTTGTATGTTTTGGGCTTCTTTTTAAGTTGACAAAACCTTTTATTTTTTTTGGTTAAATACAACATTGATTAGATTTATGGATTAGAGAAAGTTAATCATAATATTTGACTTTTCAACCATCAATGTTGTCAAAAATAATTGAGATATATGCTATTGTACCATGCAATTAACCCTAAATTGTGAGGGTGAAGTTAAAAAAATAAGTGTAATTAAAGATAAAATTGTAAAAAATTTAAAGGTTAAAATTTTTTTATTCAAAAGTTGAGAATAAAAGTGACTTTTCAAAGTGACTATTGCACTATATCTCAATCATTCAAAAATTAATGGAAGATGATTTCTCAACAAACTCTTTAATTTTGCACATTAAGCAAGAAATTTTTTTTTTTTTTGGAAAATTAATCAAAAAATCAATCATACATAATTTTCTGAATTAAAAAAAGGCGATTTTTATTTTAATAGATAATTGAATAAAAATAATTATTTCGTTTCTTTTATTTACATTTTGATATTGAATATATGCTAATTTATTTATTTTTATTAATTTAGTTTCAAACTTTAGTATTTATTTTATTCCAAATGATTAAAAAAAAATACTTTGGTTTATGCTTTAATCCCAAAAATCAAACCGAAGTTACGACTTACGTCACTGCAACTACTGGTGCATAAGGAAGAATCACATAACATCCCTTAATTGTGATTCTCAGGTTTTTTCCTCAATTACACTAGCTTCGGAGCTTGTTCAAAAATCGCTCGTGGTGCTCTGCTATGTTTACTATCATCTTCTCTGCTGCTCCAACCTACTGCGAATTTTCTAAATAGTACACGTCTTTGCATTGCATAGAAGGTGTAGGTAATGTCCTAGAAACTTTTCCTTCCTTGTCATGTTTCTTGAACATCATTCTTCCCCCAGTTGCTGCTGATATTTCATGTTAAAGTTCCTTTTTTTCTTACTACATTAAAATTTCAAAATATAGGAAGGCAGGCCTAATCAGTACTCACGCGGGGACCAATTGAGATTCAGAATGGAAAAAGCTGCCATATATGCACATCTTTCAGCTGGAGGATGCTTTTGTCCATTGTTTTGACACGGCCGGTAATGCTACTCTGCACTTTATATATATATTTTGGATGAATAAAATATTTTATTAAGATCAAGCACAATACACAAGTAAAACCCCGCTCAAGTACGAAGAGCAAAGAACAATAAAGAAAAGTTCTATCCCTACTCATTCATTTACACAGGAAAAAAGAAAGACCTTGCTTTAATCCCTCTTTTTATAAGCTTGATGATGCCTTCCTCTGTTTTAAGCCTTTGAACGTGAATAATGGCATTCCTTTAGTGCCAAATATAATACACCAGAGCACCCAATATTAGTTCACACACCACAGCCCTTCAAGACTTCTCTTTCCAATAATTTTCTCCCCATTCAATTATGTGATCCCAGTCAAATATGGGAGTTGTGAATAAACACTAGCACATCAATTCCCTCTAAAGTCTTCTAGTAAAGGAACGCTCAAAAAATAGATGGGCTCTACATTCCAAGCTTTGTCTACACAAAACACAATTGGAATCTCCCTTATATATATCCATTGAGCCTTCTACCTCTAAGCGATTCTTCATTACTATTGCAGATAATATTATTGCATGTGTTTATTCAATGGCTTAGGGAGCCAAATTTAATGTAAAGTCCATCTACACCTAACCTAGCTTATGTACTCTCTATATATACCCTACTAAGGTTCTTTGTGTAGCCGTCTTTATCCTGTGGACAAAGGCTATCAGGCCGAATAGTGTAATCTTAGTGTCCTATCTCTTCCTCTTCCATTGCTTCCGTTCATTACAATTCTTTTTACAATATTCCCTATTTCATTTTTGAAATATGCTATTTTAACCCTAACACAATATTTAGAACCCTTAACACAGTTTTACGAGTAACTTGATTTTAACACTAAACTATGCAATATAGTCCAAATGTAAATTACTTAACAAATTTCCGAACTAACTACACTACACAAACATGGCAATATAGAAAGATAAAGGAAATGTAGAGTGTTAGGACATATGTGATTCAATGTTAAGAACATATGTCCATATTTTATGTAATTGGCTATTCCTTTGACAAAACACAGTTTACTTGTATTTGGATAGATCTAGGATATGTTTAATACTTTAAGAAACAAGGTTTCAAGTTCAAGTGTTAAAACCATGCAAGTCTGTCCATGAATCAAATAATGAAGTGCTAAATTTTAAAGCTCGATAGTTATCATCTATTGCGGTTTAAAAGCTGTTAAAGGCCGTGGTTCGACAATTAGCTCGATAGATGGCTATCTATCGAGGTTTATGAAATTCAGTTTTTCAGGGCTAATTTCAATCCAATCTGTGGGTATATATGTTTTTCTTTTCTCTCAACCATAGACATATATGAGGATTATTTTAAGGGCCTTCAAAGGTGACATAAGTTGCACAAGTGTAGAGCAAAGTTTTGTTCATGCAAATTGTGACCAGAGACGGAATTTGTCCTAGTTTATCTTTCTCTTCAAGAAGCTACTGCGTTTGTATACTATTGGGTTTTGTGACCAAGAAGCTTCTTGATCTTCATCTTGTGATGAACTGAAGAACTTTGCAGCCAACATCCTTCTTAAGTTGGTGATTAAGACGCGTACTGAGATCCGTGCAATTGGTTAGTCACGTACTAAGAGTCGTGCATTGAAAGGAGAGATTGTTACTACAGAATAAGTCCAATTGGGTATTGGGGTAAGAGTTCAACTGTAGGTTGGTTTTACTTGTAACTGCTTGTTGTGATAATAGTGGATTTCCAGAAGTGGTGACCTTAAAATCACCCGATGGGTTTTTGCTGTATTGGTTTTCCTCATTCGAAAACAAATCATCCGTGTCAAATTTAATTTTCGCTGCATTTAGATTAATTGGTGATTTGTTTGTGCTACCTCGCATTTTGTATATTAATTTGAATAATTAATAAACTTGGCTAATTAATCAATTAATTCTTCATAAGGGGGTCAATACGTTTTTGGCCTATCATAAAGAAAAGTAAGCAAACCACACATAACACAAAGTGTTACGGAAGAGGAAACTCAAGCCCCTAGCATAAAAACCTCTCCCTTGATCACCCATTAGAAAAACTCCACTAGAATGAATAGTTGTAGTACATGGATGACTATAAACCCTCCAAGCCTATACCTCCCTGTATACTTAAGCCTTCCAAGCTTCAGCTAGCAACCAAATCCATGAGTCTTTTCTTTTCCTAGCTTCTTGGAGTCACCATCGTTTACCAACGGAAAGCCACCAAAGGATCTGGATTTGGATATGGCTTCTCACGTTTCTAATGCTATTCTCTCACTCACAAGGTATGTGTTTGTGGATGAGGAAGGTGTTTACAAAATCTTTATTAATGCAATGAAAGAGATGGAAAAGAAAGAATGGAAGCTATGGTTTTTCGCAAGGTAAAATCTCTCTCTTTTCACATTTCTAGGGTTTGTTCAACCCTAATGTAAAAGCCTCTTGCCACGTCTCACCACTGTGTGTGTTTATTAGTAGATGAATAGTGGATAGTTGCAATGCAACGTATAGAGATCGTGCAGCTTGCGACTTGGTCGCCCCCTAAGGTTATGAGTGGGTTGCGAGGTGCACATCTGCACTCTCTTCCAAAACACCTGCCACGTGGATCTTGCGGGCAAGCTAGGTCACGAGATGGTCTCCTCTAGGCCACAAAATCTTTGTTTAATGCTACTTCCAATCTTTAAGAAGCTCCAATACTCTACCCTAAAATACATGAAACCCAGCATACAATACATCAACAAAAAAAAAAAATAATACACACAAACTTTTGTCATTGAATTAAGTTAACAATAAAACATGACTTCTCAATCTTCCTCTTTGGCTATTTCATGATGAAACACACCTATACAGACTCTAGACTTAATGTGAGTTGGAAACCTGAGACTAACAAAAGACTCACACTAAAAACTCTAAAGACTAATACCAAGAACTTGAAATTAGAACCAATAATTGAAACACTTAGATAGGTTAGACCCTACAGTTTAACACAAGTATAAAGGTAGGAATAAACAGCAAGTATAATGCGATCAAGTATGATATGAATGCTATATATGAATGCAATTTGATCAAACACCAAACAACCATAGAAACTATGGCTACAATGATCAAAACATATTGTTATAATCATTCGAACATGCAAGCAAGTAAGCAACACTAGCACAAGATAAAATGCACATCCAACAAGCACAATACGATGCAATGGAGACAAGTAAAACGAAATACCAACTAGATATAACATAATAGAATTTTACTAATGTGTGCCCTAAGAACACACAATAATAAAGCAATTTTGGAAAAAATTTATTTGGAAATAAAAAAGTTTTGACAACTTTTTCAATTATCAATAAAACTTTTCTAAAAATAGATTTGTTAATGTGTGCCCCAAATCCAATATAATAAGTCCAATGCATCATAGAAGTACATGACCTAATTAAACACGGACATACAGTACAATACCAAAAGGCAAATGAACCAGAGTATCAAAATAATACTAAAGGCATAAAAACATAAAAATATATCTAAAGCAGGAAAAGTAAATGGTTAGTTGTTGTGGTTGCAGCTGTATTCCTCCTCACTCTTGCAAGTTCTCTCCCTTAAGCTCTCCCCCTTGATTTGAGTTATCCCATTCTATTGTATGAGATTAGTTTGTGCTCTCCCCCTTTTGTCAAAACATCCAAAGGGTGTCTTTAAAGCTACTTTTCTTTAGTCCTCCGTAGGAGGCGAAGGTGGAGGAGACATCGGATGTGTGAACTTAAATTGCTCTAGTACCAATGATTCAGTAACCAGAGTCGTTGTTGCTTCGTCAACTCGTGCTTGTGATTAGGTCGCCAATGACGGTGGTTACTACGATCCAGCGATTAGAACTACTGGTCCAATTGCTGGTGCCGAAGATTTAGACATCGGAGCCGCTGCTCTGGTGACTAAATCTCTAGTCCTTTGCATTAGGTGAAGGTGGAGGAGGCATTGGATGTGTGAACATAAACTACTCTAGTACCAGTGATTCAGTTGCCGGAGTCGCTGCTCCAACAGCTCGTGCTGGCGACCTGGTCGCCAATGACAATGATTACTATGCTCCGGCGACTAGAATTACTGGTCCAATTGCTAGTGCCGAAGATTTAGTCACCAGAGCCACCGCTCTAATGGCAAGCTTGCGGTCAGGTGGCCAGAGATGACGATTCCGGCAACTAGAATCGTCAGTCCATTACATCTAACAATTTTTTTTTTTAGATAGGAAGTCCCTTCGAGATTAAATTTGTGTTCAATCCTTAGCCCTCCAAAACCAATTTTTTTAGAAAAAAAAACCATCATATAACAGATATTTTAATATTAAATCTTATCAAGTTATCATATATGTTTCTTTTAAACTTTTGTAACAATTTTTGCTAAAGGGCTTGTAGGTTTTTTTTATTTTTTTTTTAGGGTTTTAGGGAATAGTGTGTGTGTAAAATAGCGATGGATAACTTAACTAAACATTTTAGCCCTCTCTCTCTCTCTCTTTGAGAAAAGGAAGGAAGAGGTTTTCGATTTGGTTATGATAAGTGCTATCGTAGTATATCATGTTGCTAAGTTGTTGACTAAGCGAGTGTTAAACATTGATGCCATGGCTAGGACTTTTAAGCCTTTATGGAGAGTACGAAATGGTTTCAAGATCAGAGATATGGGGATTATAAGGTTTCCTTTTTCTTTGAAAATGAACTTGATGTTAAAAGGATTTTGATGAGTAAGCCATGGAGTTTTAATAAGCATTTGGTTGTTTTGGAACGGTACACTGCAGATGTTCATCTTAGAGATTTAAAGTTTGATCATGCTACCTTTTGGGATTAGGTTCATGACACTCCAGTGAGGCACATGAATCGTGATGTGAAGGGATTTTTAAGGAAATAGGGTGAGTCGTTCTATTCAACAGTAATTCAGATGATGATGAGGGAGGTGGTTTTATGCGTGTTCAAATTACTCTAAATATTACTTAACCTTTGGGTTGTGGAAGGGTCGTCACGTTGGATAAAGATAAGGAGGGTTGAGTTTCATTCAAGTACAAACCTCTTCCCAATATCTGTTATTGGTGTGGTCGCCTCTCCTATGCTGATAAGGATTGTGATCTGTGGATTATGAGTAAAGGTACTTTATCTCCCGATACGCAACAATTTGGAATGTGGATTTTGTTGGGTCCCAAATAATATTATCAAAAAAACTATCAATTCAATATAGCAATCACACACAAGAACACAAATATTTACGTAGAATACCCTTTTTCTTTGAAGGAAAAAACTACGGGACATACTTCGAATAATTTCACTATTATCAAATCAATTACAATAATTCTTATGTATGCCTCTCAGTTAAAGAAAAAATCTCTCTTATTTTTCTTTACTCTCACACACACAAATTATCTTTCTCAAAAGCAGTAATCCTTTTTCTTTTCTTTTTTCATTATATGGCACCCACCTTTTTTTCACTGTGCTACACCTCCTTTTTCTTCTTGTTTTTGTTTTACTTTTTTTTAGCACACCACACGCATGCCTTTTATATATAAAAGCATGCCCTCACACTCATCAATTAGGAATAGGAATCTCGGTACACCACGTACAGTACTTTGCAAGGAATTAGGACTCCTTGCTATTCAAGCCTATCACGAACTCATTAAGCCTATCAGCAACAATCTTTATCTAATCCTTTATTTTTATTTAAATTACTAAGTGTAAAAAAAAAAAAACATAGTACACGAATAAAAAAAAGAAAACAACGTATTCAACTGCATATTCAACGTATTCAATCTATATAACATTTTGGTGTGGTTTTTTTTTTTTTTTTTTATATAGATAATTACTTCTAATTTTTTTCATTCAATCTATATGACTTTTTTTTTTTTGATAAACATACATCCTAAATTAATTTTCTCTCTCTCTCTCTCTCTCTCTCTCTATATATATATATATATATATATATATATTATTTTTTGTGTATTCTTATATATTTTTAGGCCCAACTTCTTCTTCTTCTTCTTCGTCTCTCTCCCCATTATCAATAATCTCATTCTCTTACAATTTTTATGTTGTTTAGAAATCTAACTCTCCTTTTTTTTCTTTTTCTTTTTTCTTATTACTTAGGCAATTTGATGTTTTTAAAATCCATAGTAGAAGCCTTTATCAAACCGATCATCCAAACTATTACAGGTATGTATTTCTCTACTTTGATTTTGTGTGTGTGTGTGTGTGTTTTTTATTTTTTATTCTTATTTATTTATTTTTTAAAGTTTTGCTTATGAGTCATAAATGCAATTTTAAATCCATAAAATCCATTATATAAACCTCTATAAATATATATGCTTTATCTATTAATTATTTAAAAATTATCAAATTTTGTATTCTCTCCTACAACAAGGGTTCCATCTGTATTTGTGTTATGTTTATATGTGTGTTATAAGATGAAATTAATTTTCTTGAGTAGTAGAATTTTTATTAATAAGGAGAATAATTGAACAAAATCATGTTGTTTTAAAGATTTAGATTTCAGCTTCAGACCTCAACAAATTAGACTAACATTAACTCCACAAATTAGACTAACATTATATTTTTGTTCATACCAACTTCTCATTAAATATGGTTAGACATTATTTTTATCAATCATTAAATTTCTATTATTATGATTTTTGAGATAAATATATTATTTTATTTATCTTCATCAATCATGCTTAGAAACTTGAAAATGTTCAAGCTTTACAAATTCACTTTTTATTTCCCTTGAATTAAGAGAGTTTGAGTTTAATTTTGTATTGGTTTTACTTCTCATTAAATATGGTTAGACATTATTTTTATCAATCATTAAATTTCTATTATTATAATTTTTGAGATAAATATATTATTTTATTTATCTTCATCAATCATGCTTAGAAACTTGAAAATGTTCAAGCTTTATGAATTCACTTTTTATTTCCCTTGAATTAAGAGAGTTTGAGTTTAATTTTGTATTGGTTTTACTTTTTAATGACACTCTTATGAAGATATTTTTCTTGAGATTAAACTCTATTAGCTAAAATTTTAACAGTATAAAATTCTATTTCCATTAATATTCAATTTCAGATAAATCTAGTATAAGTTTACAACTTTTAAACTATTGCTACATTAATTTTTGGATAGATACAAATGCTTAATTATTGATGAAAGTTCAATTAGTGTATAAAACACCAATGAACGTTTAGACCCCCAAAATTAAAATTACCAACACAAGTTTATACACAAAAAAATATGTGTGGAAAGATGAATATAAGCTAAAACCAAATTGGTAAAACACTCCAAACCGAAATTAATAACAACCACAATAGTAATTAAAAGGAAAAGAGTAAAGGAAGAGAGATGCAAACACAAAGATAACACGGTCATGTGTTATCGAAGAGGAAATCGAAGTACTCGGCGAAAAACCTCTATGTTGCCCTCCAAGCGGTCAATAATCCACTAGAGAATAAAGTTGGGATACATGAATAGCAGAAGACCCTTTAAGCCTAATCTACCCAGTGCACCCAAGCCCTCCAAGCTTCTTGCTCCAATAGGGTTACGTCATACCTTGTCTTCTCTAGCTTACCAAATCTCGCAATAACCCATTGTATCAACCAAATGAATTAGTCCCTTCCGAACTACTTCCCAAGCACCAAAATACCTCATCACAGATATGGGTATGGTGAGATAAGGATTTGGCTAAATGTACCTCTCAAGGATATGTCAATGGAGAGGGTAAGAGTAGAGGAATTTGGAGAACCAAGGATAAAGATTGTGGATGAGTCAATCTTGTTTTTCTCTAGGGTTTCTTTCTCAAAATTCTCTCTGGAAGGTATAAGGGTATTTATAGTGGTGTGTATGAGGAATTCAAAAAGTCAAGTTTCAATCAAACAGAGCATTCTGGCGACTCAACCTCGCGATTGGAACGAGTCACGAGTTTAAGTCGCAAGCTAACTGCCTGGTCAGACTAGAAGTTTTGTCCTGTAGTGCTCCAACTGTTGTGACCCTTCAGCTCCCCCTACATGCTTCACACGTGTGCCATTCTAGTAACTTGCCAGTCACGAGTTCCAATCGCGAGACTCCTTTGAATTGCACACTTCTTGAGGTTTCTTCACACACACTCTCACACACTATCCTTACGTATTTCCCACCTAAATACAGGGTATTTAATTTCTAAATTACAAGCAAATTTGGCACGGAATAAAGCCAACACATGATTGAATAAATTCAACCTTACAATCTCCCCCTTTGGCTATTCCGTGACAAAATCCTAAAACAGACTCTAGACTTAACATGTGATTTGAGAACAGTTGCCAAAACCCACTCACACTTAACTCTAGAAAACTATGAAGCTCCTAAAACATACGAACAAGTTTTACCTGAAAACAATAACACAATACTATCATTGTAAGCAGAAATCTTGAAATGCATATGAAGCAAGCACAATGCGATCAAGTAGTAAAATCTATAGCAATAAAGCAAGACTTGATCAAACATGAATAATCACTATAAATAGTGATTACAATGATCATTCACACATAGAATGAACATCCGGACATGCAAGCTAATAAGCTCAGTGCAAAGTATCATTTGCATGTCCTACACTCAACCGAGACAATAACACAAAGTAGTTGCATCAAGGATATAAAATCCAACTAGGGCACAAGAGTGAAGTACTAAAGAAAATGCATAACATTAACTGAAAGTACTAAGTTACAAAGCAAAGGTACATAATTAAAGATAGTTTAGATACACAACATAAACCCTGAAATATGATAATATAACGCAAAATATTAAGCGCGGGCCTTTTCTTTCCCTTGCTCTTCAACTTCAATACTCCTCTTTTAATCAAGCTTTTTCTCCCCCTATCACGCAACATGTCCCCCTTTTTGTCATCATTTTCTTCTAGCTTTCTCTGAATTTGGTCCAACTGAGTTTAGAGAGAAGTGAACTTCGCATCACAATGGATGTTGTGAGCCTATAGGAGAAAGGCAAGTCCAGACATCTTTGTGCTTATGTCATAGATGGATGCCATAATGTTGTCTAACTTCTCATCCTAGGAGTGTGAGCTAGAGCTTGAACCACCATAAGGAGCTGGACTTTCTTTCTTGATTCCTTTCCAACTATGACCAATACTAGTATTGAGCGTATGAATGCTAATTGGACTCGGCTTAGGGTAGGGAGACTAATTTTCCAATGGATGAATGCCTTTAAGTTTCAAAATCTTTGAAATGAGGAAGCAGAAAGGAATGTAGTTCCTCGAGGCAGTTCTTGCAGCAGTTTTGTACAAAATATGGAAGATATGACCGCAAATATCAATCTCTTCGTCAGTAATCAGGTCATAAAGAAACAAGGCTCTACCAAGATTCATGTATTCGGTACTTGATAGAGGATAGAGATTGTGAAACATGATTGTAGTAAGCACCCTCAATTCTAGAGATAACGAGGAAACACTAATTGATTTCCAATTGGGAGAGAATTCCAAGTTATCTCCAAGAGTTTCCCGAAGTAAATCCTCATCTGGATTCAAGTCATCATACACTAGTGGCTTTGGAAACATTGGCTGATTGATGTGCAGAATGTTAGTAAGATAGTAAGAGGTTACTGTGAAGTGCTGTCCTCTAACCCAACATTTCAGCTCATCCCCTTCAAAAACGGCGTTAGCATAGAATTCTTTCACCATTTGTTCATACGGTTCTTCTAAGCTTTAATAGGAGGAAGTTCCAATCGTTGTTAGCAAACCATTTTGGAATGTCTGTATTCATAAGTGAACCCTACTCAAGCACCCTTTCCACTAACATGGGAGCATCCATGAAGTAGTTCTCATAAGCTTGTGATGTTGCATATGATCTGAACTTGCTAGCATCATAGAATCCTGTCGATGGTCGAGACTTCTTGGTCTTAGGAGTGAGGCTCTCAAAGATCAATCACTAGTTCTTTTCTTTTGCTACTACCTCCTTTTACGGCTAATCTCGTGAACGGAGACATTTTCAAGCTGTATCAAGTAATAACAAAGAACAAGGGAGACCACACAGGACAACAAATTTCATTAGCACTGAGTGAGTCCCAAATTAGAATTTTTGAATGAAACCCTAAAATTCATGACATTAAGATCTCAATCATGTCAAAGAGTGTGTGTGTGTGCAACATATATTACCATGTGCAACCAATGGTGAAGTGTAACAACACAGAACCAAAAACCCACACAACAATCTCAACAAAACATCGGAAAACCATATTCAAACATTATATTCGTAGATATCATCAAAAACACACAATCCAAGAAATCTAGGGCAAGAAATGTGAAATACAGTGAGAAAGAAACAGAACCCATACACTTTCTTGAAGATTGGTGAAGAAATGAGGGAGAATATGGAGGTTTTGTGTGTAAAACACCAATGAACATTTAGACCCCCAAAATTAAAATTACCAACACAAACAATATATGTGCGGAAAGATGAATATAAGCTAAAACCAATTTGGTACAACACTTCAAACCGAAATTAATCACAACCACAGCAGTAATTAAAAGGTAAAGAGTAAAGGAAGAGAGATGAAAATACAAAGATAACATGGCGATGTGTTATCGAAGAGGAAATCGAAGTACTCAGTGAAAAACTTCTCCGTTGCCTTCCAAGCGGTCAATAATCCACTAGAGAATAAAGTTGGGACACATAAAAAGTAGAAGACCCTCTAAGCCTAATTTGCCCAGTGCACTTAAGCCCTCCAAGCTTCTTGCTCCAACAGGATTACGTCAAACCTTGTCTTCTCTAGCTTACAGGATCCCACAATAGCCCATTGCATCAACCAAATGAATTGGTCCCTTCCGAATTGCTTTCCAAGCACCAAAATACCTCATCACAGATATGGGTATGATGAGATAAGGATTTGGCTAAATGTACATCTCAAGGATATGTCAATGGAAAGGGTGAGGGTAGAAGAATTTGGAGAATCAAGGATGAAGATTGTGGATGAGTCAATTTTGTTTTTCTCTAGGGTTTCTCTCTCAAAATTCTCTTTAGAAGCTCTCTACATTTCGTGGGTATAAGGGTATTTATAGTGGTGTGTATGAGGAATGCGAAAAGTCAGGTTTCAATCAAACAGGGCATTCTAGCGACTCAACCTCGAGACTGGAATGAGTCCCGAGCTAACTGCCTGGCCAGATTGGAAGTGTTGTCCTATAGTTCTCCAGCTATTGTGACCCTTCCCCCTGCATGCTTCATATGTGTGCCATTCTGATGAATTGCCAGTCGCGAGCTAGCAGCGAATTCTAGTCGCAAGACTCTCTTTAATTGCACACTTCTTGAGATTTCTTCACACACTCACACACTACCTTTACATATTTCCCAATTAAATACAGGATATCTGATTTCTAAATTACAAGCAAATTTGGTACAGAATAAAGCCAACACAGGATTGAATAAATTCAATCTTACAGTTGATATCAACTTTGAATGTTTAAATAGTGTGTAAAACAATTATGAACATTTAGACCCCCAATTTACAAATTACCAATTCAAGCTTATTATTAAACAATGTATGTGCGGAATATGAAAATAAGTTAAAACAGTTAAAACAAAATTGATAAAACAATCTAAATCAAAATTAATTACAACCACAGGAGTAATTAAATGGTAAAGATCAAGGGAAGAGAAATGCAAACACAAAAACAACACAACGATATGTGATTAAAGAGGAAACCGAAATCCTCGACGTAAAACCTCTCCACCGCCCTTTAAGCGGTCAATAATCCATTAGAGAATAAAGTTGGGATACATGAATAGCAGAAGACCCTCCAAGCCTAATCTACCTAGTGTACCTAAGCTCTCCAAGCTTCTTATTCCAATGAGATTACGCCAAACCTTTGTCTTCTCTAGCTTACTAGATCCCGTAATTAGCCTATTGGATCAACCAATATCAATTGGTCCCCTCCTAACTGCTTCCCAAGCACGATAAAGCGTCCTCACAGATATTGGTATGGTGAGAAAATGTTTTAGCTAATCTACCTCTCAAGGATGTAACATTGGAGAGGGTGAAAGTAGAGGAATTTGAAGAATCAAAGGATGAAGATTGTGGATGAGTCAATCTTGTTTTTCTCTAGGGTTTCTCTCTTAAAATTCTCTTTAGAAGCTCTCTACAATACGTGGGTATAAGGGTATTTATACTAGTGTGTTTGGAATGCGAAATGTCAAGTTTCAAACAAACAAAGCTGTCTGGTGACTCGAGTTCGTGACTAGAATGAGTCGCGAGCTAACTACCTGGTTAGACTAGAAGTTTTGTCCTATAGTGCTCTAGCTGGTGTGACTCTTCAGTTCTCCTGCATGTTACACACGTGTGCCTCCTTTGGCAACTTGCCAATCGCGAGCCAGTCACGAGATCCAGTCGCGAGGCCCTGCTTAAGTGCACACTCTTGAGCTTTTCTTCACACTCTCTCACACACTACACTTACATGATTTCTACCTAAATACAGGGTTTCTAAATGCTGAATTACATGCAAATTTTTCACGGAATAAAGTCAACAAAATAGTTGATTAAATCCAACTTAATAATCTCCCTCTTTGGCTATTCCGTGACAAAACCCTAAAACAAACTCTAGACTTAACATATGAGTTGGGAACAGTTGAACAAAACTCACTTATACCTAACTCTAGAATCTGTGAAGCTCTTGAACCGTACGTATAAGTATTTATTGAAAACAACAACACAATATAATCATTGTATGCAGAAAACTTGAAATGCATATGGAGCAAGCACAATGTGGTCAAGCGAAATGGAATGAAGCAATAAAGCATAGCTTGACCAAAAACAAACAATCACTATAAATAGTGATTACAATGATCATTCAATGCAAAGTATCATTTGCATGTCTAACACTTAACCGATACAAAAACTCAAAGTAATTGCATCAAGGATATAAAATCCAACAAGGGCACAAGAGTGATGTACTTAAAGAAATGCATAACATTTAACAAGTACAAGGCTACAAAGCATAGATACAAAACCAAAATATTGAATATCATCTTAAATAAATAAACCAAAGTACCAAAAGCTTTGACAAAAGCAATGTAAACAACCATGAGTTTAAACCAAGTATTTAACCAAAGTATCTAACATAGTACTGAGCAAACCCATAATTAAAATTATCCAAAACATAACAACAAAAACCATAGATAACAATAAAATGCTTAAAAGAAGTTTTATTTATTATTTTTAATTTGGCTTTGCTCCCCCTCAAGAGCAACCCCTACTTCTTCTCCAAAGTTCTTCCCTTTTTTGACCGAAATGGCCAAAGGGCTACTGTTGGGTAGTAAAGCTGTCAAACTTTGCTGAAAGTAGATTCATCTGCTCTTGGATAGCAGGCAGCTTGTCAGATTGCTCATTCTGGACATCTCGGAGTCCATCAATCCTTTCAAGGATGATCTGGAATGCATCTGGAGGTACTGCAAAGAATGATGATGCTCGGCTCTTTTTTCCACGACCTCTTGAACTTGAAGGTTGTCTTTTAGCTTCTGTCTCAGTTTCCATTGGTTCTCCTTGTTTTTTATCACCCTCCTTTTCATCACTCGGAAGATAAACTCTTATTCGTGTAATGGTTAGGGCATTGATAGCTAAAGGAGTAGGCATGAGACTGATGTCTTGAGAAATCTCCACACCTTTTGCACGAAAGAGCCTCATTAGTAGACTAGGAAAAATCAGCTTTGCCCTTGAAGTGGTTCTTGTTTCATTAGCAATAATGTAGAAGATATGAGCACTAATATCAATGTAAGTGTTCCCCTAGAGCTCCATGAGGAAAATGGGTCTAGCATTATTAATGGTGATCATCTTCTTCACCAGGTACAAGTTGAACATCATGATCACAGTAAGACATCTCATATCAGCTGGAAAAGCAGTAGTGTTGAGATTGGACAGTTTTTATGGAGAGCATTTGGTCCTTATAATGTGTGAAATCATGGTCTAACTCCTCAAAACCAAGCACTTCACCAATGTCCTCCAAATCAATGTTGAATTCATGGCCTCTTATCCAACAGTTAATCTCATTCTCTCTTAAGATGGCATTGGCATAGAATTCTCTGATCAATGGTTCACATACCCTAGGCAGATCACTAAGGAGCTTATCGCAACCTCTATCCTGAAAACAACTGGGAATGAAGTAGTCCTTTAAATCAACCAAATCCACAAATCTTTCTTGGATGATGGGAGCTTTCTTAGAAAACTGGTCGTTTCTCTCAAAATGTTGGGTAGACCTGAACTTTGTATTGTCCATCTTCTTCCTCTTGTCAACCTTTTGTGTAGTGGTCTTCTTCTTTGGAGTCACCTGCACAAACATAGCAGCAAAGACCAAAAAACAGGGCACAACATATGGTAACACCAAAAATTAGTAACAAATTAGTATCATTAAAAAGGACAAAGAGTTAGACCCAAGATTCAGTCTACAGCATAGTTTAGACACAACTTGTCATGAGAGAACAACACAACAACAAAAACACAGTAGAGTTGTAACATGAAAAACTCAAACAGATCACAATGTGGGTGTGTGCTCAAAATATTCCATGAACAACCTAGTGATGTAAATAACAATCAATGTATACCAGAGACATCTCACAAACAGTGTATATCACAAAATCCCTAACACACAAGAAAATGTCTACGAGACATTTTTCAATGGGTAAGATATGCTCAACACATCTCAGAACAAGGGTTATGCTGAAAAATGAGAGTCAATCATGAGAGCATGTGAAACAAGCATCATATTGTCATAATCAACAAAACCCATACAACAAACTCAACAAAATGAACCCAACCCATATTCGAATCATCACATAACTCAAAACTCAACAACAACTCAAAAATCAAGAAGACAAAGGCAATAAACATGAAATATTATGAAAAAATAAGAAAACCCATACCTTTTTCTTGAAGATTGAAGTAGAGATTATGAAGAACAATGGTGGTTTTTGTGAGAAACAAGGTGAGTTTAAGAGAGAGATAAAATGACAAGACAATGAACAGTAAAAAATGTTCGAGGGAAAACTGAAAAGTTTTAAAAACTATCCTTAAAGCGCAAAACACACATTTTTCACGACTGAATCGAGTCGAGAACAAGTCGCCAAACACCCTGTGACAAAATTTTGAAAATTTTTTCTAAATGTTTTTCATGACTGGAAGTTCCACCCACAAGGAAGTCGTGAAGGGAGCTGCGAAAGTTTCTATATGACTCTCGCGACTAGAGCTTCCACTCGCGAACAAGTCACCAAACTGAGTCACGAGAAATTTAAAAACCCAAAATTTTGAAAAATTTTCTAAGTCATTTTCGTGACTGGGACTTTGACTTGCCAGTGAGTCGCAAAAACCTTCTGTGTAAGCTTGCAACTGGGGCATGCGACTAGCTTAACTCGCGAGGTAAGTTGCCAGAATAGGGTTACACAGTTTTCAAAAAATTTTAACATTTTGCAAAAAACAAAATACTTTCCATAATCTTTTTGTGTACAATCACACAAATGAATAAGGCATTCATTGAACATAGACATGTGTGATGTGTGTGGGTATCAAAAATGAGATAGTTCTTAGTTTAATGTGAAGCTTCAATAATCAATTCAACCAAGACATACACAATTAGCATTAGGTAGAGTGACCCATCTTAATTATAGAAGTATGCATATATGACCTCCCATAAAACTTGATAACATAACTTTGAAACTTTTCATTTGGCTCCATATACATCATATCATTTGATCTTTTTAAATTATTACATCTCATTTTGAGATCAATGCCTGAAATTTTTGATATTTCAATTTGATGAGTAAGCCTTTGGCTTTTGGGGCATCATGCATTTTATTTTAAGTCGCTTTCCCTTTTTCCTAGTCAAATACTAGTATGTGCGACAGCTCATTATCTCTTTTCATTTGGAGATTTACATTGGTTGAGCTATTTTAAGCAAAAACAATAAAATAAAAGAGTGAGAATATATATAGGCACAAGTCTATGCATGTCTCAAGATCAACAAAACTATTGACTAATCATTCATGACAAGTTTGAAGATATATTTACAACAATCACATAGATGTCAAGATTTCTCCCACAATGATATGAGTGCATAGGGAACAAACTACGCTCGTAAATGCACAAAGCCATTTGCACGAAGATATAAAGCAAAACATGCTTGTGACAAAACACAACAATGCCGATCAAACTTTTTGGATTTTCTACTTTTTATGTGTTTTTTGATTTTTGACACAAAAGTAAGAAAAGATTGATCAAAAACAACAAATTTAAAAACATTTAAAACAAAACATACAAACAAGAATTTTCAATTCAAGCTAGAATAGTAACACATAGCACACAACCAATCAAAGTCACAAAACGTAGGAAGTATTAATGCATGGACATGTTGTAATGGTTATGCATGAGTACCATTTTTCACCCACACGTCACGTGCGTGTGGGATAATATCCATATAGGATTTGGTACGAGTGTTGTGGATTTCAAACCTTCTGTTGAAGCTTGCCAAACAGGTGGTGAATGCATCAATCATCTTCATCACATCCATCACTCCGGAATCACCATTTCAACCTCTTGATTGTTCAGCAGCCCAATTTCTTTTGTCATTTCTTGGTCCTCTTAACCTTTAATCCCTAGCATTCTTCAATGCTCTAAGCTTATGACAATTTAGTTTGGTGTGTCCTTGAAGTCCACAATGATGGCAGAAATGTCTTGTTCTTGGACCTCTTTCAAAGTGATTTCCCTTTAGCTTTAGGTTTGACCACTGATTGGTTACGAGGCTTTATCAACACCCGTTGGTCATTCATATTCTTATTCTTCTCCACCTTCACTTTCTTAGTAGTAATGGTAACTACTGTTGGTTCATTGGCTTTCACAGACTTTACTTCCTTGAATATGTTAACAGCCGAACTGCTCTCTCCGGTATGTCCCAATCTGCTTTTGTCGGAGAAAAGTTTTTTATGAGAAAGGACTTCATCAAGCTTGTTGGAGGAGACTCGCTTTACTTTAGCATTCACTTGAACCAATTTAAGCTCAAGGAATTTGACCTTTGTGTAAGCTTTAGTTATCTCTCCATTTAGAGTCTCTATTTCACATTTGGCCTCCTTATATCGCACTAGAAGACTTTTATTATCCTCCTCTGTCTTCTTCATCTTTTTTACAGTTGTCTTAGTCACTCTTGCATATTCTCCTGACTTCTCAAGAAGGGAATTGTAGTTCTCTTGTAGTCCCACTGTTCTCTGATCTTCCTCAACATCGGATTCTTCTACTACTCCCATTGATTCCTCATCAGTATGTTCCCCAAGCTCTTTTACTAGCGAAATCAAATCATCCGAAGATTCAATGTGAGCAATGGTCATAAAGGCAGAGTAGTTTCCTTCTCCATCATAGCTTTCTTCTGAATCTGAATTGGAAGAGTCTGAATCACTAAGTGTAGTGGCATACACCTTGCCCTTCCCTCTCAGATAATTGGCACACTCTTTCTTGACATGTCTATATCTGTTGCATTCGAAGCATGTGATTCCTTGAGAAGGTTAAGACTCCTTCCCATCTTTCCTCTTGAAGTCCTTTTTTGCTTTCCGAAACTTGGGAATTTTCCCTTCTCAACAAATTTTCCATTGTTCTTGAACTTCAAGAATTGCTGAAAATTCTTCATAAGGTATGCAACATCTTTCTGGAAAACATCCTCATCCGATAAGTCGTGAGCTTCTACCCTTTCATTAATCGTTTTAAGAGCAAGGGATTTGCTCTTCCTTTGCGATGGCAACGACAGCTCATATGTTTGAAGTGAGCCATTCAGTTCTTGAACTTTGATATCATCAAGGTCCTTACTCTCTTCAATTGCTGTAACCTTTGCACGGAAGCTCTCTGGCAATGATCGAAGGATTTTCCTCACTATCTTTGAGTCCTCCGTCTTTTCACCCAAGTTGAACTTGCCAATAACCACCTCATTCAGCTTGCCAGAGAATGAGTCGAATGACTCGTCTTCACTTATTTTCAACTCTTTAAACCGAGTGGTTAGCATCTGCAACTTAGTGTCCTTCACCTTCTTTGACCTTTATATGTGGTCTCCAATATTTGCCACACCTCCTTGGCAATTGTGACGTGAGATATCCTGTAAAACTCATCTAGATATACACCACAAAACATAACATTTAGTGCTGTGCTATTTGCATTAGCCGCCACGAGAGTTGCCTAATCCCATGTGGATTTGGCAGCCTCCAGCCTAGTCCATCCAACATCAACCGCATCCCATACACTTTCATCAGTTGAACACAAGAATGCCCTCTTCCGGACTTTCCAAAAGGCATAATTTCTTCCATCAAAATATGGTGGAGCATTGAAAGATTGAGACCGGTCCATCTCAAACGGGACAAGGATCGCACTGAGGTAATTAAACCACAACAAGTACACCCACTTTGATACCAATTGAATGTTCAAATAGTGTGTAAAACACCTAAAAAAGTTTAGACCCCCAATTTACAAATTACCAATTCAAGCTTATTATCAAACAATGTATATGCGAAATATGAAAATAAGCTAAAACAGAATTGATAGAACAATCTAAACCGAAATTAATCACAACCACAGTTGTAATTAAATGGTAAAGATTAAGGGAAGAGAGATGCAAACACAAAGACAATACAACGATGTGTTATCAAAGAGGAAACCAAAGTTCTCGGCGTAAAACCTCTCTGCCGCTCTCTAAGCGGTCAATAATCTGCTAGAGAATAAAGTTGGGATACATGAACAGCAGAAGACCCTCTAAGCCTAATCTACCCAGTGTACCTAAGCCCTCCAAGCTTCTTGCTCCAACGAAGTTATGTCAAACCTTTGCCTTCTCTAGCTTACTGGATCCTGCAATTAACCCATCGCATCAACCAATATCAATTGGTTCCTTTCTAACTGCTTCTCAAGCACCAAAAAGCCTCCTCACAGATATGGGTATGGTGAGAAAAGGTTTTAGCTAATGTATCTCTCAAGGATGTAACAATGGAGAGAGTGAGAGTAGAGGATTTTGAAGAATCAATGGATGAAGATTGTGGATGAGTCAATCTTGTTTTTCTCTAGGGTTTCTTTCTCAAAATTCTTTCTAGAAGCTCTCTACAATACGTGGGTATAAGGGTATTTATACTAGTGTGTGTTTGGAATGCGAAAGGTCAGGTTTGTAACAAATGGAGCTGTCTAGCGACTCGGGCTTCTAACTAGAATGAGTCGCGAGCTAACTACCTTGCCAGATTAGAAGTTTTGTCCTGTAGTGCTCCAGCTGGCGTGACTCTTCAGCTCCCTTACATGCTTCACACGTGTGACTCTTTTGGCGACTCGCCAGTCGCGAGGTTCAGTTGCGAGGCCTTACTTGAGTACACACGCTTGAGCTTTTCTTCACACTTTCTCATACACTACCCTTACATGATTCCCACCTAAATATAGGGTTTCTAAATGCTGAATTAAAAGCAAATTTGGCACAGAATAAAGCCAACAAAGTGGTTGATTAAATTCAACCTTACAAACTTTTTTTCCTCTTCACCACTATATGAATTATCTACAATTTTTATTTTGTTGATATACGTTTTTCTGTCATAAATTTTAATTTAAGTGTTAATTTATCTACTTTTAAAATTTTCAATCCACACACTTGAAAAAGTTTAAGTGTTTTTTTTTTTTTTTCATGAGTTAAGAGTTTTAGTTTAGTATTTATTTTACTTTTTAATGACTCGCTTATGAAAAGTTTTTTTGTCAATTTGGTTACAAAGCATGTGAAGATCTCATATATAATCATCTCAAGCAACTTTACTCCACACATAAGATTAACAATTATTATTTCTTTATTTACATTATGCATTAGGAAAGTCAAAATAATGCTCATAAGCCTCAAATTCCATGTTTTATCTCCTCAAAATGCCCATTCCTTTTAAATTTTTTTCCTTCCAAAATTAAAATTTTTTTTTTTTTTTTGATGCAAAATTAAAGTCTTTTGGTAATAGGTTATACTACTAAATGCATAAAGATAGTTAATTGTCATTAATTATTAATATAGTGACAATAGATAGTTAATGTAGATCAAACTATGAATAACAATCTATTTTCTAAACTATAGGAAATTAAAAATTCTACTTCATCTAAAATTCTATTAGCAAAAGTTTCAAGTATATAATTTAAAATAAATTTAATATTTATTTTGATTATTTATCATTATTTTCTGTTTTAATTTGTAAATTTATATATTACACACCGTGCTCATAAAGGTGACTCAAATATATGTATTAATTATATGTCGTAACATTAATATCTTTTATAATGTGACTAACTAATTATTAATATAGTTTTGAATCTTTTAATTTATTCACATATATCTTTTTATGTAAAACGTGCAACGCACGGCCTTTAACTAGTGTTTCCTATAAATTATAAACAACTTTGAGCAATAATAGTCAATGAATTCAGTGGAATTATGTTGTCTGCAATGGGTATACCCTTTTCTTTTTATTAAGGTTCGCGTTTTCTATTCATTAAGATATTTCTCTCTCACTTTACCTTGGAGAGCTCTTATTTTATATTCTTTGAGATTGCCGTATGTACTACAAATACTCAAACGACAGACTGGCATATGAATCTTAAAGATTAAAGTATGCTCAATTTGTTAGTGACTCAGGAAGATTGTTTTGGATTTTTTTTTTTTTTTTCTTTTTTGAAGGCCGTCTTTTTTTTTTTAATTCCACATTTTGGTTCTTAATTTTTCAGTATGCTGTTAAGAGTAATGTAAAAATTTGTATTTGAGGTTATATATTTTGTAATTTGATAAAAATAAGACGAAAATGTTATTTTGATCCCTACATTTTAGCATCACAATCAATTTAGTCTCTACATTTTGGTAGCAGTCAATTTGGTTCATGTTATTTTTAACTTGCAATCAATTTGGTCCCTACCATTAACTCCCTAACAGAAAATGCCAACATGGCAAACAATTTGTTCAGCTAGCACACTAAAGATGACGTGACGAATAAAATAATATTAAAAAAAAAACATTAGCATTTGAATCAAAAATCTAAATAACAAAAATAAATAATATGAATAACAAAAAAACTCCAAAATCAAGCCCTCTTTGCCTCTGAATCAAATAACTTAAATGCCACAAATCACCCTCACTTCCTCTAGGACATTGACAACTACTCTACTGTAACATTCTTGTATTGATGAGTGATCCAAAATAATGAGTTTATCTTCATCCCTGTCAGAGTATTCAAGCGCAGTAATGTTTCCTTCTTCAATTTCTTTTTATAGAGATTATAAGCCATGATTTTGGTACCAATGTCAGGCTCGCCAATACAAATTCTTCAGTAACGTAAATTGAAGATCTTGGAGTTGTTTTTTGATGAGCAAAATCCCACTACCATCGTATCAAGCAACCCAAAGCCCAGAAATTTCCCAAACCCAGAAGATCTAAAGTTGTTCTTGAACAAGTGATATCGGTAAAAATAATGTGATACTCAAGTGAAAAATGACAATATTCACCAATATTGGGAAAAAGGGCTAAATAGCCTTAGTTTTTAAATTATGTAGTCAAACAATCCTATTTTCAAACTATGTAGCAAAATACTACTGTTTTGGAACTCGACATCTTCCAGGCAAAACTCAACATTACTAATGTCAAGTTCTACGCGTATTTTATGGTTTTTATCACTTAAATTTTTTTGAAAATTTGTCGAGTTGCACCTAAAAATATGCATAAAACTCGATATTAACAATATCGAATTCTAATCATAACTCGTCATCAACAATGTTGAGTCCCAAAAGAGTGGTATTTTATTTTGTTAGATAATTTGAAAAGATGGTTATTTGGCTACATAGTTTAAAAACTAAGGCTATTTAGCCATTTACCCCCAATATTGCACTATTATTAATTTGTTGGGGGCAAATCAATTAATGAGGTCGGCTGCTGAATCCAGTTGTATGTCATCATGTGTCATGACATCATCACTATTTTTTTTAGAAGTGCAACGGTCATAACATTTTTTATAACAAATCCTAAGTGGTAAGTTGTTATAGGTTCTAATTCGAACAAATGGGTTACTTTTTTATTTACCAATAATAACCTACCACTTAAGAATTATTGTGAAAATGTTATAGGCATAACATTTATTTTTTTGTTATTTTTGCAACACCACCACTATTATTTAATTTATTTTTTTAGAAGAAGCATCACCCTAATTATTGTTCTTCCTTTATCTTTGTCATCTCCTTTTCCTTTGTCTTATTTTTGCAACAGCACAACAATTATTTTTTATCTAGAAAGTCCAGAAAAAAATAAAATAAAAAAAGATCTTAATAATGATAGTGAAATGGTTTCTTTCCTCTTGAATTGGACAGCCCCCTAAGTCTTTAAAATTTTAAATATCTTTAAAAAATTATATTACCACTGTTATTGCTCCTTTATCTTTATGTCATTTCCTTTTCATTTTCATGATATTTTCCTTTCTTCTTTTCCAAAATTTGATATAGAAAATGATAGTGAAATGGTTGCTTTCCGAGTGAATAGGCACGGAATTATTTTAATTGACTAATGGCCTCCTAATTCTTAAAATTTCTTTGAATTCATATTTTGGAAACTCAATCGTTGAATTATATCTATCTATATCATATATCAAAGAATTTCCCTTTTTCAACTGGATTTTTTTTATGGTTCAAAAATACTTTCATTAATGAAGGTAACTTTATTTAGAAATATAGTTATAAATGTTAAATAACAAATTTCATTTTGAATTCAAAAATAGAATTCCAAAAATTTATGATTTTTTCCCTTCACGATCAAAAAAGAAATTACAGTTACCACCACACACCCTTGAGATGCGATGGTCACTCCACAAGTATAAGTGTTTGTAGGGTGTTAGTGGGCAAGGACTGAGGTTCAAGTCTCTAAGAAAGAGTTTCACACACATATACACTTAGATTAAGCTAAAGTATAATTTCTATTTTGTATAAAAATAAAAAAAATAAAAAAATTACACAGTTACTGCTTATCTTTGAAGTTTATCATTTTTATTTGTTTGAAAAAATATATATATATATATTTCTAAATTATAATAAATGCAAATTATTGACATTTACCCAAAAAAATAGAAGAGACTCTGAGCACTCTCATGAGCACGTGTTTAGATGCTAGTGTTTTATATGTTTTTAATACTTTCCAATTTTCATGTCAATCGGATGTAATTTACCATTTTATTCATAAACTCATCTTTTATTCATTATTTTAAACTACAAAAACTTGAATTTAAATAATTGATTGATGACATGGCTATTGATCTTTGATCATCTTTAAATTTGTAAGTATAAAGAATATACAAAGATAATGTAACTCAAATGTAGATTTATCAAAATTCACATCTAATTAAAAAATATTGGATGTTGTAACCTTACTTAGAGTTACATCACCCAGTCACTTATTATTGAATTCATATTTTGAAATAATCTTTGCTCTTTGGTAGAATGGATTGATGGTTTGACAGTTTGAGTCAGTGTTATTGGAATACCCTTTGCCCTTTGGTAGAATGGATTGATAGTTTGATACAATTCACAATTTGTAAACTTTCTTAATTTTCGTATCACATGTTTTTTAATCCTTATTTATGTTAGTTTTAATAAAAAGTAATTTTTATTGTTTCCAGCCTAGGGGACTACTTTTTCAGATTGTGATTTTTCAATATTTTTTCTTCTCTACGCTTCTTCTCTCTATCTCTCTTTTGGATAAGCTTCATATATATTTTTCAAACAGAAGATTTTTTTCATATATTTTTTAGTACAATGCATGAAAAATTTTAACAAAATACTCCATTTGTTCTAAATTGTTATTTTTCTATTTTATTTTGTGATGTCCAAAAGTAAATTTTTTTTTTTGAAAAATCAATGAATTAAAATTTTGATATACTATCCCCTATATTTAAAAAGTCAATACCATTTTTTTTTACTAAAATTTAAATTAATGAGACTAATTTTGGAAACTTGTATTTTTTTTCTGTAAAAGACAATGCATTCTCTTTAATATTTGAATTTTCTAATCAAGTGTAACATAATGGAACGGAGAGAGTATGATTTTGCACCCTTTTTTTTGTCTAATTATAAAATTTAATAATCATGATAGTCATTAATAAATATTTACTATGACTTTTTTTATATGAAATTATCTATTCTATTATTTAAAATACAAAAAAAAATTAAAAACTAATGAAAAATGATTTTTCAACAAACTCGTTAATTTTGTACATTGAAAAAGAAATTCTTGCAAAATATAATCTAAAAATCAATAATAAATCATTTTTTGAATAAAAAAGCATGTTCTATTTTTATCGATAATTGAGCTAGCAAAGATCATTACTTTATTTTCTTTTATTTATATTTTGATATTGAATATATGCTAATTCGAACTTTTATATATTAATTTATTTCAAATCTTATATTTTTTATTCTTAAAGATAAAAAAAATAGTTTATGTTTTAATGCCAAAGATCAACAAATCCAAGTTACTACTGGTGAATAAGCAAGGGCGGCAACACTTGTTGTCTAGGGATTCAAATGAACACCTCACTTAAAACAAAATTATATTGTATTTTTTACTAATTTATTTTACTCTTAATATTTTTGCACACTCTAGCTAAAATCTTGCAAACCTTAATCACATATCATTTCAGGCCAAAACCAAACAACAATTAGACACTTTTTTTCTTTTTTCTTTTTTGAGAAAGACAACAATTAGACACTTAGTGTATTATTTATGTTAAAGAATCAAGAAAAAAAATACTAGAGTTAGTTATTGTTTAAACATTTAATTAGTTAAGTAGACACTGAATATAATATTTATGTATGGATGAGTGTAGCTATGTAGGTCAATAAATAATTAATATAGTGCCAGGGGATTGCATTTTTTCATTTAGTTTAATATATTTGTATAAAAATAAAAATAAAAATGTTATACAAATGTAACAAAATAAAATGGTCACATATAGCCTCACTGACAATAAATAATGACAACTAATATAATGAACTACCATGTAACGATTTCAAAATATAAATATTTATGTATGGATGAGTGTAGCTAAAATCTTGCAAACCTTAATCACATATCATTTCAGGCCAAAACCAAACAACAATTAGACACTTTTTTTCTTTTTTCTTTTTTGAGAAAGACAACAATTAGACACTTAGTGTATTATTTATGTTAAAGAATCAAGAAAAAAAATACTAGAGTAAGTTATTGTTTAAACATTTAATTAGTTAAGTAGACACTGAATATAATATTTATGTATGGATGAGTGTAGCTATGTAGGTCAATAAATAATTAATATAGTGCCAGGGGATTGCATTTTTTCATTTAGTTTAATATATTTGTATAAAAATAAAAATAAAAATGTTATACAAACGTAACAAAATAAAATGGTCACATATAGCCCCATTGACGATAAATAATGACAACTAATATAATGAACTACCATGTAACGATTTCAAAATATAAATATTTATAGAAGAAAATTGTAAAACTTCATGTATTTGAGTTTTTTTTTTTCAATAACTTAATATATTCAAGTTCACTTTTTTATATACTTTTATTTAATTAATTTTATTTAATTTATGTTTTTTAATAACCGTTTAAAAAAATTTCGGAAGCAGCCATGATGTATAAGGAAGAATCACATCCCTTTCCACCCTTACGTAATAACATTACTCGCTTGTTCTCTCTATAACTATCTTTTTTGTGATCCTCTGAAATCTTCCCTAATTATACAGCTTGTTCAAGAATCGCTCGTGAAGTTCCGCTAGCAGTGTTTGCTATCATCTCTATGCTACTCCAACCTAGTGCGAATTTTCTAAATAATACACTTGTTTGCATTGTGTAAAAGAGGTAGAGGTATGTCCTAGAAACTTTTCCTTCCTTATGATGTCTGTTGAACTTCTTTCTTCCCCAAGTTGCTGCTGATATTTTCATCTTAAAGCTCCGTTTTTGGTTTTGTTATTACTGTAGTCGTTAAACCTTCATGGTACAGAACTAGTACAGAAGTCTAATATAACAAAGATATGTAACAAAGCGGGTACAAAAAATTGTGAGAAAGGTAGCTAAACACAGGAAGGCAGGCCTAATCAGTAATCACTGGTCAGGGACCAAATGATATTTACGAAGGAAGAATCTGCCATATTTGCATATCCTGCAGCTTAAAAGAGGATCCTTTTGCCCGTTGCTTTGATACAACCCGTAATGCTACTTTAATTTGCACATTAGTTTCACAATCCTGTTTCTTTTCTATTTTTACTGGCTTTGTTAATTAGTTGTGGGCTTGGAGTTATAAGGAAGCTTTATTCACAAAAGCGCACACAAAAGAATTAGATAGAAAAATACTTTAAAAAAAAAAGAAAAAGAAAAAAGAAAGAGTAATCGCAGTTTACCCACTAACTTATTATAATAGAGTCTACCGGTGATTTAAAAAGTTTCATGTTACCCTTTAAAAAGTTTCATGTTACCCATTTGAGGTAGCCTTTGTTAAATAGCTTAAACACACCTCATCACTTTCACAATTCTTAGGATTCCTTTAATACTCATTCAGATATACACCCATCTTTTGGGAGGTGATTTTAATGTCATCCGCTTTCCTTCAGAGAGATTAGGGGAGGGAAGATTCTCTCGCTGCATGTCTGATTTTTCGGATTTTGTTTCTCTTCATGGGCTTATGGATTCCCCTTTAGAGGGAGGTCTTTTCACTTGGTCTAACTCCTCCTCTGCCTCTAGAATTGATCGGTTCCTCTTTTCTCCAGCTCTAGTAGATCACTTTACTCACTTCTCCCAAAAAAGGCTTCCTAGAGTCTTATCCGATCACTTCCCTATTCTTTTGGAGTGTGGGAGGCATCAAAGAGGTCGTACTCCTTTTCGTTTTGAAAATATGTGGTTGAAGGCGGATGGGTTCTTAGATAAGGTGAAATCTTGGTGGGAGAATTACCTTTTCCAAGGGTCTCCCAGTTTTATTCTTGCCAAGAAGCTGGCTGCTCTAAAATCCGACCTCAAGAAGTGGAATGAGTCAGATTTCGGCAACATCTCAGTAAAGAAGCAGTAGCTGTGGAGCAAGCTGAATGTTTTAGATGTAAAAGAGGACTCTCAAGCCTTATCCGATGAGGAAAAAAGGGAGCAAACCACTCTTAGAGCCGATTTGGAGAAGGCAGCCTTGCTTGAGGAGATTAGTTGGAGGCAAAAGTCCAAAATATTGTTTCTAAAGGAGGGTGACTCGAATACGAGATTTTTCCACAGAATGGCTAATTCAAATAGAAGAAACAATTGTATTGATTCCCTTATGATTGATGGGGCTATGTCCACCAACCAAGATAGGATCGTTGACCATGTTGAACAATTCTTTAAGAACCTTTTCTCTGAGCAACAAGTGCAGCACCCCTTCCCGGATATTTTGGACTTCCCTTGTATTTCTGGGGACAATGCGGCTTGGTTAGAGAAGCCCTTCGAGGAAGCTGAGGTTCTTAATGTCATCATGGAGTTTAATGGGGATAAATCTCTTGGCCCCGATGGGTTCTCGATGGCCTTCTTTCGAGCTTGTTGGGGGATCCTCAAATCTGATATCATGGCTGTGTTCCACCATTTCCATGTCACTTGTCAGTTTGAGAAAAGCTTAAATGCAACCTTCATAGCTCTCATTCCAAAAAAAGCTGCAGCAGTGGAAATAAAAGACTATCGGCCCATTAGCCTTGTTGGGGGAGTTTATAAAATTCTTGCTAAAGTTTTGGCTTCTCGTCTTCGCTTGGTTTTAGGCGAGATCATTTCTGCTCCTCAGAATGCCTTTATTCTTAATAGGCAAATTCTTGATTCTGTTCTCATTGCCAATGAATGCCTTGATAGTAGATTGAAGTCTGGTAAACCTAGGCTGTTATGCAAACTAGACATTGAGAAAGCCTTTGATCATGTGAACTGGGATTTTCTTACTCTCTTGCTTGAGCGGTGTGGCTTCCCTGAGAAGTGGCGGCGCTGGATCTCTTTTTGTCTATCTATTGTCCGTTTTTCTATCCTTATTAATGGTACTTCCCATGGGTTCTTTGGAAGTCATAGGGGATTGCGGCAAGGCGATCTTTTGTCTCCCTTCTTATTTATTCTGGTTATGGAGGCATTCAGTAGAATGTTGGATAAGGCCGCCCTTCAAGGTCGCTTGTCAGGCTTCAATGCTGGAGCTTCGAATGCTAGATCTTTGTTGGTTTCTCATCTTCTTTTCGCTGATGATACTCTAGTTTTTTGTAATGCTAATATTGATCAAATGCTGATTCTCCGTATGGTGCTCATTTGGTTTAAGGCTGTGTCTGGCTTGAAAATCAACTTGGGTAAGTCTGAGCTGGTGGCTGTGGGGGCTGTTCATAACATGGAGATTTTGGTGGTTGTCTTAGGCTGCAATCAAGGGTCTCTCCCAATGAAATATTTGGGGCTTCCTTTGGGGGCAAAATTCAAAGATAAGTCCATCTGGAATCCAATTCTTGAGAAGATGGAAAGAAAATTAGCAGGCTGGAAAAAATTATACTTATCCAAGGGAGGAAGAGTTACTTTGATTAAAAGCACTCTCTCTAACCTTCCTACTTATTTTCTCTCTCTATTCCCTATTCCTTCCTCTGTGGCCAATCGTATTGCTAGGCTTCAGCGGGACTTTCTTTGGGGTGGCCTAGGAGATGAGCCCAAATTTCATCTGGTTGATTGGTCGTCGGTGTGTTCCCCGCTTTCCTCAGGTGGTTTAGGGATCAGGAATCTGAGAACTTTCAATTTTGCTCTTTTAGGGAAATGGCTATGGAGATTTGGGCAAGATAGGGATGCTCTTTGGCGTCAAGTGATAAAGGTCAAGTATGGTTGTGATTGGGGTGGTTGGTGTTCTAGCTCGTCCTCTGGTCCGTATGGTGTCAGCTTATGGAAAAATATTAGAAGGGGGTGGCACTCCTTATCTTGGTTCATTTTGTATGACATTGGAGATGGTTCAAAAGTGTTGTTTTGGCTTGACTGTTGGTGTAGGTCCTCTTCTCTCGTTGCCCGCTATCCTGAATTATATAGGTTAAGTTGTAGCAAAGAGGCAAGTGTGGCAGATCTTATGAGGTTCTCCAATGGAGTCCTCCATTGGGAGATTCAGTTTTGTAAGGAGGTGCACAATCGTGAAATGGAAGCATTCAAGAGCTTCATCCATTCCATTTATAGCACTCCTGTAAGGGGAACCGAGGAGGATAAGAGATATTGGCTGCCTTGTAGGAGAAAGGGGGTCACGGTTAGTGCTTACTACCATCTCCTTATTGGACATAATGAGCATTCTTTCCCTTGGAAAAGCATTTGGAAACAGAAGATTCCCTCTAGAGTGGCTTTTTTGTCTGGACCGCAGCCTTAGGGAAATGTTTGACTATTGACAATCTAAGGAAAAGAAAGGTTTGCATTTTGGATTGGTGTTATATGTGCAAGTGTAACAGTGAAAGTGTTAACCATCTTTTCCTTCATTGCCCGGTTGCTTCGGAGGTATGGGATATGGTATTTGGTTTATTTGGAGTTAGTTGGGTCATGCCTTCGTCTGTTGTTGGTCTCTTTGCTTGTTGGCAAGGTCACTTTGGTCGCCTCCGCAATGGATTTATTTGGAAGATTGTTCCTCCTTGCTTGATGTGGTGCATCTGGAAGGAAAGGAATAATAGATGCTTTGAAGACTCTAAGCGTGCTATACCCGACATCAAGCTTCTCTTTTTCCGAACCTTACTTGAATGGTTCTCTGTGTGGAGAAACCATTCTTTTTCTCTTTTGGATTTACTTGACTTTTGTAATTTTCGTTCTTGATTTGTTCTCCCTTGTATACTCCCTGTGTGCTTGGGTGACTCTTTTTTATTATCAATGAAGTCTTATTACTTATCAAAAAAAAAAAAGATATACACCCATCTTTTAGGTTGTCAATTCAGTACTTTTGCTCAAAACATCCTAATCAAATTGATTCATTGTTCTTAAGTCTAAACACATCAAATACTCCAGTCCTAAGCACGTACAAAATCTAATCAATAATGAAGAACATTCAAGGTGAAATTATCTTCAACTGTATTAAAGCGAAAGAAGAGTGATGTGGGGGAAGGACTTATCTTTTTTGAGGATCACTATTTTGAAACTTTTGACTGAACTCTCAACGCGTTCTAAAAAAATAAAAAATAAAAAAACTAGATTAAGATTGGTAAGGATCATAAAGAAACTCTCTATTTTAGAACATGGTAATCACGACTAAAATAAAATACTTCGGTTGAAAAGGGTTTTGAAGCAATATTGATATATATATATATATATATATATATATATATATAGGTAAACTACATATTTGTCCCTAACCTTTTAATATTGTGTCAAATTGGTTCCTGCTGTTAACTAATGGATGAAAAATGCTGACGTGACTAATGATAAAAATAAAATATCAAATGAGTACAATGTATGTTAAAGTGGTCACAAAACCATGGTACATGAAGTGAGAAAAGATACAACAAAAACTCACTACATCTCTCAAAGAACTCTTCCCCTAACTAGTCTATCTCAATGCTAGCTCTCCCCATAATATTATGACTACTCTCATATACAAAAGTACTCCCTCTTTTTTTCACGAATGACAAAGGGTAAATCACTGAGAGACAGTCATCTCATCATCATTGGAAGAGCTAGAAGCATCATCATCTCCACTGTTAGAAGACTCCTTAGTAGGCTCGGGTGAAGGAGAAGGAGCAAAACCACCAAGGAGAGACTGTCAACGAGTAATGTGACCAATCTTGGTGTTCATCTAACACATCTCATCAGAAAGATGGTCAAGACAACTATCAAAATCAGCATGCATGTGTTGAAGCTAATCCATGATGGCGGCCAGAAAGGCCTCTACTCTAAAAGAAGAAGATAGAGCAGATGAAGAAGATGGTCTAGTAGCATAGGCAGCATCTTTAGCAGCACAGAAAGCAACCTCCTCTTGTTGAGCAGGAGTAGACTCAACATGAGGCCGCTTGGCCTTGACAGCCAGCTATGCGTCACTCCTCCGTATAGACTCCTGATGAAGCGAGGGGAAGAAGGAATGGGGACGTGCAAGTTTGTGAGAATGTGTGTGATAGCCGAAGGAAAAATTAGCTTACCATGTGTGGCAGTGTCTCGATAGATATCTATCATAGATACTATCATATGTAAAGGAAAATCTATAGGAAGATCTTCTAAGAGAGAGAAAAGAAATCAAGCACGAGGCTCAGTGATAGTGTTATAATGTTACCGTGGAGTGAGTACAAAGGTCATCACCATATTAAGGATCCTTGGACCCTTAGCAAACTCAGTGATGGAGAAGTTCAGAGTTTCTCCAAACACCATGGCTTTCTCACAGAAACATGAGGCCAGCTCGTCTTGAGAGATAGTACGGAGATGAGAGTGACTAGGGTAGTTCGGATGAGCTACCCTAGGGACATGTAATACACCAAAAATGAGCTTCGGAGTAACTATGATACGTGTGCCTCTGACTACCTTAGTAAACTGAGGGACAAAGGTATCGATGGCATGTATGTTAGAATAGAACTCCTGTATAAACACATCGGGACACCTTGAGGGTTTCTTACAAAGAGATGCCCAACCCCGAGAGCTAAACGCACCGAGAAAAGGAGTGTCTGGAAAGTCAGACAGAATGATCTGATGTTTCGAATGAATCACCTAATCAGAGAAGTTCTCAACAAAGTCCTTTTGGGAGTCTGCATTACGGAACCTAACTCTATCAGGAATAGAGGGAAGAGAAGAAAAAGATGAAGAACCACGACGTGAGATCAGGTTCTTGGAAGGGATTGACTTTTTAGGTGCCACAGTCAGAAAATTATAGAAGGAGAGGGAAACAAAACAGAAACACAACAGAAAAGATGCTTCAGGAACAACAGAAAAGATGCTTTAGGAAATAAGGAAAAGAGAAATACAATGCATGGTAATGCATGAACATGTTACGTGGAAACCAAAATTTCATCATGGGTAAAAACCCAATCCAAACTATAGCACTCACAATTTACAATTAGTCACATAATCCTAGAATGCATGAAACATTGATATAATGATAAGAATGCAATGAATGAGCATGTGATAGCATATCAACAAAACCTAACCCAAAAAATTTATCAAAACCACAAAAACCCTAAATATCCCAACAAAAACAAAAACCTAGGTCTAAAATGCATGAAATGCATGAGAAGAGAAGAAAAGAAGGGATTTAGACCACTTACCAACAAATTCAAGCTTGAAATAGGGAGAAAATGTGAAGGGAGAAGGTTTTTGGTGAAAAAATAGGGTTTGGTTCTAGAGAGAAGAGAAAGAGTTCGAAGTGTTTAAGTTTGAAATGAACCGGGTCGAACCTCGTATATATATAGAAACAGGCATCTAGATAGATCGAAGATGTATCAAGGAGGTATCGAGAACAAAATCTCAATAGATTGAGGATGTATCGAGGCTAGATGTACCGAGGAGGTGTCAACGGCAAAACTACTTTGATAGATCAAGGAGGTACCAAGCCTCTATCAAGCTGATAGAGAGTCTAGAAAAATTCCTCGATGGATCGAGCTTTCTATCGAGAGATATCGAGAAAAGCCCAGAAAACCTCGATAAAAGAGACTTGTGTCGAGAGGTATCAAGAAGCTGTCGAGCTTTTATCGAGCTGTTGTTGAGATGCCAAAAACATGGTTTTTCAAGGAGGAAAAACACATGATGAAATCAAGCAAGATACATCATATTAACCATCAAAGAAGTATACTAAAGACTCAAACATAGCAACAACTCTAGATGCAAAGCAAGCCTAGAAACAACAACCTACTAAACAAGTCTAACCCATTTTGTTTTAAAAAACAAGTTACGACAAGTTAGTGAGAGTATACTATTACATGTATTCCTTATGATAGCCAAATCACATTGTACCTATACAATAGTATCAACAGTAGAAAAGTGTATGCGTGTTGTGTGTGTAACTTTGCAAGAAAGCATAAGTATCTCATCATATAAAGAGTAATGACATAAGAGAATCAAGAACATCCACATACAATCATAACTGTTTGATGGGAACCATCACCTTTAAGGTACATCATATAACTTCCACATCTCCTAGAAACACGCTTCCAACCATATTTGCATTTTGATTCTTTTTGCTTTTCAAGTTCTTTGCATATTTTTTCTTTTTAAGCATATCATGCATAGACATATAGGACAAAGAAAAGAAATACCCAATTATGTAATCCAAACATCATTTTCTTGTTGTGCAAGTGCTACACCTTACTAAGCACAACTTTTATTATTTGCACACAGATGTTTTATGATTGACGAGTTTTAGTGGTAAGATGGTTATTTATACCTTTTTCTTAAGATTTTGTAGCCCTTCCTATCAAAAAGAGTGATAAGGATATGAATGATAAAAAATTAACCAAATCATACAAATCATATAAAAGCTCACATTTTTTAGCTATGCATGAAGATGTTCATCTAAGCTGCAAGAGATACAAAGTTGAGAAACTTTGTTTCAAAGGCCATCCAAGATACACAAGAACTAGTATACATAAACACACTGTTTTCATTTTTGTTTTTCTTTGCTTTTTTCTTTTTTTTTTTCTATATTTTCCCTTTTTTATTATTATTTTTATTGAAACCAATAAACAAATCAAGCAAAACAAAAAACTAAAAAGTAATAAAAATAGACCGACTCAAAAAAAAAAAAAAAAAAAAAAAAACAAACAAACAAACAAACAAACAAACAAACAAACATGAAATGCAAGAAAAGGAATGAAATCAATTGAAGGATTCTTTTTCCTTCCAAACAAGAGACTTGGAGGAAGATGGAAGTTTTCCTATTCTAAGACCTCTGCATTGGTGAATAAGAAGGAGGATTAAACCCATTGAAGTTTGTCAAGAACATTACAGCCTTTAAGAGTTCCCCAAGAGGAGCCAAAGAGTTTTGAAGATGATTTTGACCTTCAAAAGATAACATATTGTTGCTTTGTTGTGTGGCAAGCCACTTATAGCAATTTGGACCGGTGTTTCTCGATGCTCCACCATGATGACATAAATGAGGTTTCTTTGGTTGAGACTTCTTATTAGTGGAGCGATGAGTGTTCTGCTTAGTCTCTTTAACAACCTAGGTGGTGCTCTCAAAATGAATTTTCCCTTATTTTTTTTAGTTTTGGGTTCAATTATCTCAAGTTTTACATTAGAAGCAGGAGAAACAAACACAAAATTATTCAAAGTACCAGAGGAAGTACTATAGGAAGAGAGAAAGTGATCATACCCGAGACCAGTTTTATCGGATGCAGCTTTTTGAAAATTTAGCATTTCATCTAGCTTAACACTTAAAGTCCTTTCCAATTGAGCTCTCACTTGAAACAGCTCAGCATCTAGTTTCTTAGTCTTCTCAACCAGGAAGTTGTTCTCAAACCGCAGTGCTCCAATGGTTTGATTTGCTTCATCAACTTTAGTGGAGAGTTCTTCTCATTCCAACTCCACTTCACTCAGCTTCCTTGTGCCTAGCCTATAAAGCTTTTCATACTTCTCAGAATTCTTGTACAGCTTTGAGTAGGCAGTATGGATGTCATCTTTTTCATCCATCTCTTCAAATTTGGACTCCATCAATTCCTCTTCCTCATCAACCAATTCTTCAAACTCTTTGGAAAAATCAATAGTGGCTGTGAAGGAACTGACTATCCCACCTTGATCACTATTCTCTGAGTCTGCTTCTAGTTCAGTATCACTCAAGGTGGCAGTTAGGGCTTTGCTTTTGTCAATTGACTTGAGATAGGTAGGACATTCTGGCTTTATGTGTCTGTACCCTTGACACCCATAGCATTTTGGACAAGTTGGAATGTTGCTGCTTTGTCCACCTTGTTTGGGTTCTCTTTTGAATTTCTCTTGAGATTTAGATAGAGAGAATCCAAACTATTTGCGATCCATGTCATTTGCTTTGACATTTGCATTCTTGATGAACTTGTTGAATTGTCTGGTAATGTAAGATTTGAACTTTATGTTCTCATCTTTAGACGATTTGTCTTCATCATCATTATTGGCTTTTAGAGCCATATTCTTGCTCTTGCTCCCCTTGCCAATCCTTACAAAACCTAATTCATAAGTTTGCAAATTTTCAATCAACTCCGTCAAAGGGATAGTGTAAATGTCCTGTGACTCTTCAATAGCAGTAATCTTAGTATGAAACTGCTCTAGAAGAGATCTGAGTATCTTCCTTACAATTTTCGACTCTAGAATCTGTTCACCCAAGTTGAAGGCGGAAGTCACTATTTCTTTAAGCTTGGCATTGAAATCATCAAACGCCTCATAGTCATCCATCCTTATTTCTTCAAAGCTTGTGGTAAGCCTTTGAAGCTTGGAGTCTTTTATAGTCTTACTACCTTCATAAGTGTTTTAAAGGATTTTCCATGCTTCGTTTGCACTTTCAGTGGATGAGATGAGATCTTCTTAAATTCCTCGTTAGTCACAACACTAAACAAGGCATTCAATGCTCTACTATTGAAATTTGCAGCTTTAATTGTGTCATCAACCCAAGACGCAGGTGGATTAGTAGGTTTGGTCCATCTAACCTCAACATCCACACACACTTTTTCATCTAAAGACTGCAAAAAAGCTCTTATACGTATCTTCCAGTATGCATAGTTAGTGTCATTAAATAAAGGAGGTATAATTAAAGATTGTCCACGATCCATAACAACTTGGGTCAATAGATCGCACATCAAAGACTAAAACCTAATCAAAGTGTGCCTACTCTGATACCACTTAGTGGGTTAAGATTGCTTGACCCTAGTTAGTTAATTCAATTATCCAAGTTGATTAATTAAATCAAATTACATGCAAATCGTGGAGACACCAATAGATCACCAAATAAACTAAATGCAGTGAAAATTAAATTGACATGGTGATTTATTGACAAATTGGGAAATCTTTTCGCAAGGCAAAAACATCATCAGGTAAATTTAAGGTCGTCACTCCCAAAAAACCACTAATCAATAATCAAACTGTTACAAGTATGGGAAATCTTATCACTACCCTAGCCTATACCAAATTACCAACCTACAATTGGACCTTTGCTCTAATACCCAATTGGACTTGATCTTGTAGTAGCCTTTTTTCCTTTATTGCACAAATCTCCAATCTGTGGCTAACTCCTTTGCACGAATCCTAATACTTGAATAACTCTAGCAACTTGAATGATTGTTGTTGGCTACAAATTTCTTCACTTCATCAATAATGAAGATCAAGAAGCACTTGGTTACAAAACCCTATGGTGTACAAACGCAGCAACTTCTTACAGAGAAAATTAAACTCTTAGTCTCTGTATCTGTGTGTGGTGGCTCTTAAAATAAGCCTTATATATGTCTAGGGTTGTGAGAAAAGAAACCCTAAAAAAATACATCAACTTGGGCCGAATTTTAGATCTGGAATTCTGAAATCATAATTCTCAATAGATCAAGCTTGTGTCGACCTTTTCCATTTAACCTCGATAGCAGTATCTGTCGAGCTTCTATCAAGACTTAATGAATTAGCTTTTCTTCACTTATTTCTTGGATAAATCTTCATGCCTTTAAAGATATCACTTGATATGTTTGAGCAACATATTTCTTAATACATTAAACCCAACTTAGATCTACCCAATTACAAGTATTGTCAAAGGATTAGCCAATTACATAGAAAATATGACCTTAACAAATCTTCAGTTGGATTACACTTTCATCTAATATTCTTTATGCTTGTAAGTTTTCAATATAATAAAAGACCATTAGCTATGTCTTAGTCACATTATAAACTTCAAGATTTTGTAGTTCAAAATTATACATAAAATATGAGTTTATGAATCAAATGGTAAACAATGTTTTATCGACACAAATTTGACTTACATGTTAATAATATATAAAACATGTAATATAGCAGTGGGGTTTTCAAAATAAGAATATAATAAAAGGTTATTACATAATGTAATATTACTTAAAGTTACATTAGTGTGGATATTTATAGCCTCAAATTATGATTTTTGGGGGGTTCCTGCAAAATTTTAAAATCTCTGTAAGGATTGGAGAATGGCCCCAAAGATTTTAGGGCAAACTTTTTGCTTTATGGAACTTTTTTCCGTTTGTTGCTTTGATTTTGTGTATGCGGCCTTTGAGGGAGCATACATATCCTTGGACACATTGCCAATATTTTTGCCCTGATTTAGAATGGACATATTTCACTCTTTGTTAATTTAAATTCGATTAAATTTGTGTCTGTTCTAAATCTTTAGATGTCTACTTTCCAATGAAACAAGTCTCACACAAAGTTTTGTTATGGTTGAAAAGATATTAGCAATTGAGTGAACAAATGCCATTTCAATGTTGCCTTTTATGTAATTTTGAACACATTTTAGTTGTGATTACTTCCAAACTACTGAGAGTACATCAATTATCCATGATTAACATTTGTCAAGCTCCTTATTGGGGTTGGGAACTTACGACTATTAACTGACAAAAAATGGTGTGTCTACACCATGTTCTTCTAAGATTCTTTCTCCTCTCCCTATATTGGATGATTATTTGGGCTAAAACTACCAAACCCTACTAGAAGTCCCTATATAGAAGGATATGAAATTATTTGTTTAGTAAGTATTAGATTTTCATTCAATAACAAACTATCCAAATAGACAAACAAGTCAAAATAGAAATTTGAGACAATTTACAACAAAGTCTACCTTTAGTTAAATTCTATCAAACAAATCTTTGTCACTAGAACTCTACCTTCATCCAAATAAGCACTAACCAATATGTGATGATAATTGATATCACAACTACAACTAAACAAGAGTCTGTCTATCTTGAAACAATGTCAAACCTGCAATGAACATCACTTTCATACTGTGATCTAACTTGAACAGTTGAACTCTAATACCAGTTTGAAGGAATTTGGGGGAAATGTGATTGCTTTCTCACCAACAAAAACTATGCATTAACGCATCTCTAATAGTTTCTTTAGATCCATTTTTCTCTCCATTTTGGAGAGTTAAGTGTGATGAGGCTCTTTTTTTATTTTGAGTTTAATGTAATTTTTTAATTTGAATTTATCTATTGTTAGTGAGGTTACACAAGAAGGGATTTTAAACTGCTAGATTTAGTGTTTGCTAGTTTTTAAGGGGGGGGAATAGAGTGTGCTAACTTTTGGGAAAAAAAAAATTCTCTGGTAGTTTTTTTTTTTTTTTTTGTGAATTTTGAATTTTGTTGAGTTACAATTTTAACCCTACTTTTTTATTTATTAAGATTAAGGATTATCTAATTAGATTTAGGGTATTTTTGACATTTTATGAAGTCATAATTAACCTTCTGAATCCTCTTACTATATATAGATTACAATTTTAACCCTACTTTTCTTTATTTTTTTTAAGATTAAAGATTATTTAATTAGATTATGGGTATTTTTGAAATTTTTCGAAAACATAACTAACTTTCTGAATCCTAGCCTCTTAATATATACAGATAAACCCAACTTTGATTGAAAGCTCACATTAAAAAAATTCAAAATTTTAAGATTTAAATTATCAAATACCCAACATGTACTGATGTACTAACCATTAAAAATAAAATCTAATGTTTCTCTAATTATCAATAGTAATCTAAACCCTGTAAAAAAAATAGTAATCTAATCAATTGTTCTTGAACAAGAACGCCTAGACTGCCAGAAGCCTTGTTTAATATGTATTTTGTGTGGTAATTGGTTACAACACACAGAGATTAGGGGTTTTTTTTTTTTTTTTGAGGAGATTCTAGCGGAGTTATAAATAAAAGGGTGCTACCGTCAATTTCACACTTTCTCTTTCAAACAGTAAATAATGATGTGGCAGCCTTCTTAAGGGTCACATAATATAAGCACATGATCTTACGTGGAATTAAATATGCCCTACCATAATATTCATAAACCTAATTGATGATGTCCGTGACGACCAATAACTAAGTGTGTCAAGTTTTGATCAAAGTGATCTATATTCACACATAAATGATTTCCCATACCTTTTCTCAAAAAAAAAAAAAAAGATTTTCCATACCACTTGTATACGAAAATTTAAAATAATTTTGACAATTCCATAACCGTGGATGTCAAAGAATTACTCATAGTAACTCTGTTTCTGAAGCCATGGTTCTACAACCAACTTTCCTATTCACAAATTCTAACTACACGTGGCACCAACTTACTCATCACAAGTTTTATTGGATTAAAGAACTGCATTCTAAAAGGTTCGGTGATAATCACTCTGCTAAAACTATCACTAGGTCCACTTCAGTGCGATTATCACTACTAACTTGGTTTTTAATAAATGAAAGTTAAAGCTTAAGATTTGGTTTTTTCTTTCAGATATCCAAAAGAAGAAACGAGAGAAATGGAAATGGAATTGATCAAGCCAGTTGTTGAAGAAATTGAAAAACAATTGATGGAGCAAATCAAACAACAGATTGGCTATCTGATTCACCTAAAAAGCAACATCAAGAATCTCGAAGGTAAATTTCAGAATCTGCTTAACAGGAGACGTGGGGTGCAATTAAAAATTGACGCAGCCAAATGGAACGGAGAGATAATTAACCCTGAGGTTCAGAGTTGGGTCATAAAGGTAGACAACATCGAAAAAGATGTGCAGAGATTCCTTGAAGAAGATGTCAAAGCCAATAAGATGTGTTTGGATGGATGGTGTCCCAATCTGAAGACACGTTATTCCTTGAGTAGGAAAGCAAAGAAGAAGACTCTGGAAATTGATGGGCTTCTAAGTGGTGCCCCAGTTGTTACTGAAGTGTCCCATCCTCCTCCTCCACCGGGAATGAGATCTTTATCCTTGAAAGGTATTATGGATTTAGAGTCAAGAACAAAAATGACGAAAGAAGTTTTAGAGGCACTAAGAGATGACAAGATCAACATGATTGCAATATGCGGTATGGGGGGGATTGGAAAAACAACAATGGCAAAAGTGGTCGAAAAAAGAGCAAAAGATGATGAGTTATTTGATGAAGTCGGGATGGCAGTGGTGTCCCAGACTCTAGACTTGAAAAAGATTCAAGGTCAAATTGCTGAGATGCTAGGACTGAAATTTGATGAAGAGTATCCACTTGCAAGAGCAGAGCGATTAAAAGCAAGACTAATGGGTAGTAAGAGTGTTCTTATAATATTGGATGATGTTTGGGATGCACTTGATTTAGAGGCTGTAGGAATTCCTTATGGAGGTCAACACAACAAATGCAAAATCTTGTTGACATCACGAAGTGGAGAAGCCTGCACTCAGATGAAAACTCAGAAGATTTTTCCAATCAAAGTCTTATCTGAAGAAGAAGCATGGAATCTTTTCAGGGAGATGGCAGGTAATTGTATAGATACTCTTGGTCTACATCCAATAGCAAAAGAGGTTGCAAAGGAATGTGGAGGTCTACCTGTTGCTATTGTAACTGTTGGAAGAGCTCTAGAAAACAAAAGTGAATTTGAGTGGAGAGCTGCACTTCAACAGCTTAAGAATTCTATCCCAAAAAATATTCCCGGTCTTGATTCAAAGGTGTATTCCAGCATAGAGCTTAGTTATAGTTACTTAAAAAGTGATGAAGCCAAGTCATGCTTTTTGTTATGTTGTTTATTTCCGGAAGATTATGATATTTTCATTGACTTTTTAGTGAGGTATGGGGTGGGACAAAGGTTGTTTGCAAAGATTGACACGGTGGCAGAAGCAAGAAATAGAGTCCATGCAATAGTTAAGAATCTCAAAAGATCATTTCTACTGTTGGATAGTGAGGAAGGAGAAATGTGTGTGAAAATGCATGATGTTGTACGGGATGTTGCAATATCAATTGCAGAAAATCAAGGTTTTCTGGTACGATGTAATGAAAAAATGGAAGAATGGCCAGAGAAAGATTTGTGCGAGCGTTATACTGCAATTTCGCTTCTATCCACAGAATTGGAAAGGCATCCCGATGGCTTGGAGTTTCCTAAACTTGAGCTTTTGCTGCTAGATTTTAAAAGCACTTCGCAGACGCTCCCACCCAATCTATTTAAAGGGATGAAAGGTTTAAAGGTTTTGACTCTGGTTGATATGTCCTTACCATCACTACCACAATCAATCAATGTCCTTCAAAACCTTCGGACCCTGCAATTTGTTCGTTGTGAGATAACAGATGCGTCAGCAATTGGAGAACTTAGGAAACTAGAAATTCTTAGCTTTTTGTGTTCTAAAATCAAGGAGCTGCCAGGAGAAATGAGAAATCTTAGTTATCTAAAGTTTTTAGAATTGGTAGAATGCAATGATCTTGAGCGAATTCCACCTAATCTCCTATCGAGTTTATCTCACCTAGAAGAGTTGTGCATGTTTAGAGTAAACCTTGTGGATTGGGAACCTATGGAAGGCAACAAAGAGGAAGAGGGAGCAAACGCAAGCCTTACTGAACTCATGTCTTTGTCCTATTTGGTGGTCTTAAAAATCCAAATACCAAATATTAAGGTCTTGCCAAAAGACTTAGCCTTCAAAAATGAAACGATAAAGTTTCAAATATTTTCAGGTGATAATAATGAAATTGATGACGATAATTTGAAGGAATCTTTTCATTGTTTATTTAAAAATAGTTTGGAACTTGCAAGTTGTGACGTAAGTGATATTGCGGAGAGCCAGATGCTTCTTCAACTTTTCAAGAAATCTGAAATTTTAAAGTTGAAAGAAATAAAAGATTTAAAAAACATTGTGTATGAGTTAGACAAAGAGGGTTTTCAATGCTTGAAGGTTCTAGAAGTTTGTGATAGTGATGATGTAGAATATGTAATGGATGCCACATCAGATCAGAATCCTCGTGCTGCCTTCCCTACCCTGGAGTCATTGGAACTGGCGGATTTGCCTAATTTAAAAGAGATATATCATAGCCAATTTCCAGAAAGATCCTTTAGTGGTATCCACTCACAGCTTGCTTGTTTTGGCAAACTAATATCAATTGAGCTCAACTCTTGCAATAGTTTGAAAAATGTGTTTTCATTATCCATAGCGAGAGGTTTGGTTCAACTCCAAAAGTTAGATATATGGCGTTGTGATGACATGGAAGAATGTTTTCACATGGAAGTAGAAGATGAGAAGGCACTAAATGATAAGATCATGTTTCCGCAATTAACGTCTATAGAGCTGCACTCTCTACCAAGACTCATTGGCTTTTGTACAAGCGTGGGTCCCGTTGAGCTTGTCCAACCATCCTTGAATCGAGAGGTATGTAAGATTCTCTTTCTGTGTCTGTAAAATATTACTATTATTTAATAAATTTTTGTATAGTTAACTTAAACCATTCAAAAGCTCGTTGTTTTATGTTTATCAAATTGATTTATCAATTTTTTAATATTTCGTTCTGGTCTGGATTTGATGCTAATAAAACTGAAAAAGTTGAACACTGATGCTTATAATAATTTGATGGATTCATCAGGTTGGAAGGATCGGCACTGATGAAGTGACCAATCTTGAAAAGCACAAGATGACAGACATTCAACAACATACTGGCCCCTTTCCTAAATCAACACCCATTATCTCTCATAAACTCTTCTCATCCAACACCATCTTGTGGGCACCGAATTTAGAAAATCTTGAATTGGTGGAAGCTGATGCACTAGAAGTGGTATTTGATCTTGAAGGACTGAAGGCCAACAAAGATCACGAGAGAATTGCAGTACTTGCTCAGTTGAAAACTTTAGAGGTAAAAAATTTATCTGAGTTGACATACGTGTGGAAGAAAGTTCCACTAGGAATTCAAGGCTTTCAAAAACTAACATCCATTGAAGTAAGTAAATGTGATCGTCTAAGATATTTATTCCCAACTTCTATTGCAAAACTACTTGTGGAACTTCAAAGCATTAAGATAGAAGAATGTGACGCAATCGAAAACATTGTTCAAAGAGATGGAGAAGAAGAGGCAACGGATATCGTCCTGTTCCCTAGAGTTAGTTCCTTGAAACTACAAATGCTGCCAAATATGATGAATCTCTGTACCAAAACTTATTCTTTTGAATGGTCATCCATTGAGGAGATTAGGTTGTATCATTGTCCCAAATTGAAAACAATTGTTTCAGAAATTCAGAGCCCAAGAAAGTCGAAGGAAATCAATAGGGAATTGGATTCAAGACCCAATGAGCAAGAACCTGGGTCCCCTTGTTTTCATTGGCGATGCCTTGAGTGTGTACCACGTCGCAAAAATTATGGTCTGATGGCTGTGTCAGACCAAGGCACCACCAATAAATCCCAAAGAAGCTACTCTGTGAAGGAAGAGGTACGTAAAAGTTCTAGATTTATGCACTTATCCTGGTGGACTATGGTCACCGATTGTCATATAGATATCCAATCAATCAATTGTTGGCCATAACCTTAACGCATTCAACACAATTAGATAATGAAAAGACATTGATTGCTTTTCTATTTATTAGTCATCCACTGAGCTGTTTATACTTTATACCATCTTTTTCTCTAAAAATATACAAATAATAATTGAAAAGAAATTATTATTTTACTTGTTTATCAGTACTTGATTTTTTTGTAGGGTACTTTGAGTAAGTCGAAGGATCCAAAAGTTAGTGATAGCGACAACCCCTCAGAGATATGGTCTTTTTTTCCATCTCATATAATTGAGTGCCTAAAGAATCTAGAATCTATTGTATTGGTTGATCTCCCTTCACCGGAAATTATATTTCAACTTGAGGAACTAAATGTTGAGGAAAGTCACATGGCACCAATACTTGATCAGTTAAGGAAATTGAATCTAAGTGATTTACCAAAACTGATGCACATATGGAAGAAGGGCCCAAAAAGGATCATGGGCTTTGGGAACTTGAGATTGTTAGATGTATGGGGATGTAACAGTCTAACATATTTGTTCTCACCATCGATAGCAAAATTGCTTGTGATGTTAGTGAAAATTGAAGTTAGTTATTGTGAGAAAATGGAAGAAATCCTTGCAAGAGCAGGAGAAGAAGAAAAAGAAAAGGACGTTTTGTTCGACAAAGTGAACTCGATCTTTCTTTATAATTTACCAAATCTGAAGTGTTTTTGCTCTGAAACTAATGCTTTAAAGTGGCCATCGCTGGAGAAAATAACGGTAGTTGGATGTCGTAGTTTAAGCACGTTTATTCCATCTAATCTAAACACACCTAAGCTAGAGGGAGTATACAATGCACTTTCAGAGGAAGAAATAATTAAGATTCATTTTAAACCTAAGCTAGAGGGAGTATACAATGCACCTTCATTGGAAGAAAAAGGAACGTGTCATTGGAAGGGAGACCTGAATGCCACCATAGAGCACATCTTCAAAGAAAAGGTATGGCACATTCTCACCACAAATATCTCACTAATGGGTGAATTTTAACAAAAGAGTATAAACCATCGCACCATATAATTTGCAAATACTTTAAGCTTTTATTAATTAGTAGAAAAATTAGACGCCAGTTTTATTAAAAAGAAAAAATAAAGAAAGAAAGAAAGGCAAAACACAATTTACATATACAAAAAATAAATGTCTTGAAGAACAATAACATTTTCACTTACGAACAAATATAGTAGTAACAATCATTTTTCCAATAGCAAATATTATGATTACTTAAATCACATATATATTTTATTCTTATAGGAAAAGCAGGTGAGCACAGCAAGAAGAGCAAATTGAGACTATTGAGGAGGATATGTGAATGCTGGCCAAGACATACAGTAGGTGAGCACATTACATTTTCTTATATCAGTTTAGTATTTAGTCAGTATTCAAAAATGCATAAAAATTAAAAACAGATACAACTCTTATATATATATATATATATATATAGACACACCATTTGAAACACACTTGTTAAGAACTATTTTCGTGATCAACAATCATCTACAGTTTGGTAGAATTAGAAATCACACATTGTTTAGAAAGATCACTTTTTCTTTTCTTTTATTTAAGAAAGAAAGATGCTAATTAGAAGTAGAACTAGTTGTATTATGTAGGCTTAATGCTAAAGTGATTCTCTATATGATTCAATTGCAATGATTTTCAAAATCTAGGTATGCGGTTTCTTTTGATCTACTACAATATCATATACTAATACCGTGATTTCCTAACCAATGTTTTCATAATTCAATGCATTGGTGGTGTTGTGGTACACATTGACTAAGACTCAAACAAGAATCACAACGAACACTATATAAGTTGTCTGCAAGCAAGCTTCTGACCATCCACTCAATCAAAAATTATTCAATTGCCCTTATGTTTATACTTATTATAACCAACTAAATCTCTTAACCATCCTCAGCACACTTGGGGAAAAAAAAAAAAAAGGCACAATCACAATGCAACTTGACTCTAATTATCAAGTTATTGGACAATTGAAACCAACCTATTTACCATACTCAGTTGGCATTCAAAAAAAGTATTTAATGAACAATGAGTCCAATGCATCTTGTTCAATATAAAGACATATATATTGTTAATTATTAGACAATTACTTGTGCACTAACTTCTTGTCAGCTAATAGTTTTCATTCTCATGTTTTGGCTTCTCTAAGACCTTTATATCCCCTTTTCGGGAGTATTTTAATGATAGTTCTATAAAATATAAAAAAACATATTTGGTATAACATAATATTGTTAATTTTGCTCTAATTTTATACTTATATTATAAGAACAAAACATCACATTCTAGAAATTAAGTTAAAATCTTTAAAAGAGTATACTAATCAAAATCATTATAGTTTAAGCTTCCATTTTCCTCATCATATATAGAAGTATAAAAGTGATGAAAATAGTCTTATTTAACTCACTATAAATCTAATTTCTCAATTACATTTATATAACAGGTTATATCAACTACATGATGTTCAACCTCAAGTTAGTAAGAGAATATGATGCGGGGATATATGAAGAAGGAAGCAGCTTCACAAAACTTATAAGAAGCACATCTAAAGCTATGCTCATTCCCAACAAGGCATTATATTGTTTTCTTTTTGTGCCTTTTATTGTTTTCTTTTTGTTATATAACTAGCCAGATCTATCTTATACTGTTTGTATATGTAATCTGAGAGCACCATTGTGTGATAAACTCTTGTTGTTTTTGTCTATGTTCAATCTTTTATCCATAACTCCAGATTTGAAAAACTTGTGTGTTTATTAGCTCTACATATGCTCAAGTAAATACACTCATATTCATACTAATTTATCTTCTTGATAATGTGATAGTTACTACGTTTCTTTGAACTAAAAACAAGTTGTATTAAATAGGATCAATATTTTACATTCCTCTTTTTTCTGTTATGCCCAGGGACAGAGCCACTGTTGGACTGGGGGGGCCATGACCCCCCCCCCCCCCCCCCCCCCCCACAAATTTAAAAAAAAAAATATATATATATATATATATATATATTGTGTACTAATTTTAGTATTTTATAAAATAAAATTACATTTTACTACCCTTAAACAATATCATTGATTCTTTTAAAAGTAATGTTATACTCACAAACTTTTTTACACACTTTTTTAATAGCAAATTTTTATTGGTTCGCATATGAACCCACTACTCACATCATTTTTTTACCTACTAATAACCACTTATTATCTCAGGGATTTATAAAAAGTTTGTAACAACATTTTCCACATTTTAGTGACCATAAAAAAAATTAGGTAAAAACACCATTTTGGTCATTACATTTTGAAGTCACCGTCAATTTAGTCCCTACATTTTGGTAGTAATAAATTTGGTCCCTGTTATTTTTAATTTGTACCCAATTTGGTCCTTACTATTAACTCACTAACGGAAAATGCTTACATGACAAACAGTTTGCATTGTTGGCAAACATGTAGTTAAAATAATAACATAAAATCAAATTATTAAATATTAAAAAAGCCACATAAGCATTTCAATAATAAAAAATAAAAAAGGCCAGGAAAAATAAGGAAAATTAATTTATAAAAAGACCATCAAATTCTTTTATTTTATTTTGTATTCTTGCACTTTCTTATTTACCAAACACAATGTCCAGTGGCACAGCAATTTGAAACAAATTGCCAGAAATCAAACGCTAATCACAAAACTATCAAAACCACTTGGACCATCAACACAAAAATTACCGAAGGCTAAACCCACCAAAAATTGTAACCTCTTAAATACCACAGATTTGTTTTACTGTTTCTAATCCAACAACAGATTTAACACTGTAAGGCCTAGACGGAAATCCATCCCAAAACCCAGAATGCCCACTGATGGTAGCAACGTTGGGATAGGGTGGGAGTTGGGAGATGGGGATGTGGGTGTGGTGATGGAGGTAGTGTTTTGGCATTTGATGAACACCATGGTTTGTTTGATTTGATTTGAGTTGAATTGAAAGTGCTGTGTTTGGTAGCTGAGAAAGAGCAAAAATACAAAAATAAAATAAAATAAAAGAAGAAATTGATGTTTTCTTTTTTCATAATTCATTTTCCTTGTATTTTTCTTTCAATTAGTGTTGTCAAGATTTCTATTTCTTCCAATCAAAAAATTAAAAAGATTTCTATTTCTAACATAGCGCGTTTTTTTTTTTTTCATTTAAAATGCTTGTTTAGCTTTTTTTTAAATGTTTAATTATTTAATATAATATTATTATTCTAGCCACATGTGCGCTAATATTGCAAACCATTTGTCACATAAGCATTTTCCATTAGTGAGTTAACGGTAAGGACCAAATTGGATACAAACTAAAAATAACAAGGACCAAATTGACTGCTACCATAATGTAGGGACTAAATTAACTGACTTCAAAATATAATGACCAAAACAGTATCTTCGCCAAAAAATTATAGATTTAAAATCTAAAACAAAATATACAAGCCCAAAAAAAAAAAAACTCAATAACAAAAATTACTAAGAGTAAAACTAAAAAATATTAAGTCTAATCAACCAATTTTATCCAAAATAAACAATCATATCCTTTAAAAAATTCTAAACAAAAAAAACTTTGTTCTTACCGACCGAAGAAGAAGGAAAAAAAAAAAAAAAACTCAAACGGTTAAAATAATGGCAAAATAAGAGGTTGAAACCACCGCACAAAACCAAGAGTAAACCACCACCCCCCCCCCCCCCCCCCTAACTCAGTTCTAGCTCCGTTATGCCTTTCATATATTTCCATGCCCAGACTTTTAGGCTCTCTTTTCCTCTTTGTTCTAGCTCCGTTATGCCTTTCATATATTTCCATGCCCAGACTTTTAGGCTCTCTTTTCCACTTTTTTTGACACACTGAAAATGGTTATGCCTTTCATATATTTCCATGCCCAGACTTTTAGGCTCTCTTTTCCTCTTTTTTTGACACACTGAAAATAGTATTATTGGGGATTTACATACAAGTCCTTTTTTCTTCTCTAACTAATTTAAGCCAGAGTAAAAAACCAACAGAATGTGGTTGTAAGTTGTAACATAAGCTATTGTACATTTCTTTATACAGTAAAGCATTAAATCAATTTGATGAAACCCAACTATAGCCAAACTTCCCAGCACATTTCAGCTTACAAAAATGACTTTCCACTAAAACCAAACGATACAACCAACCTACGAAATTATCATTGCCAATGAAATTGTGCACAGCAACATATTTACATGTTGAATATGAATAAAGAAAATCCAAACACCAAAAAAAAAAAAAAAAGGAACTCCTTCACCAATATATAATCTGATTCTGGTATACAAATCGATTACTGTAACCTACATTACAAATACTATCCTATTTTCCTTCCTGGTTCTATTAAACAGCTAACATAATCAGATTATCGGATCTATAGTTTAAACATAAGAAATGAGAATAACCGACCTAGGTAAACATATGTGACACTAGAAGTGCAGATGGAGACAATATCAACAACAAAGAGATCTGCAACTTTCAATTTGATGATCAATGTGACTAATGCATGACAACCCAATCCCAAATGAATTTAGGGTTGAAGATCGACAGCAAATCCACTGAATGGTGAATCATATGACTGATCCTTTATGAACTCTATGCTTAATGATCATTTGATAGGATGGGTTGAGTCAGTCTTCAAAAGAACTTCATCAGGACAATTTTGTGCTTCTCATTCCCGTGGCCGCGCAAGCCAGAGGGAACTGAGGGCTCGAAGACGAGAGAAATAGTCATTTATTGCAAGAAGCGCACGAGCTGATTGCCTGGTTGTCAATATACGGTGCATTTGTTGCAGTGTTTGTTGACGCAAATTATCAGCCTGGTAATTTTCAAAAAAGGGAAAGAAGCCAAAGTTATGTACAAGTTGCATCAAAACTAGCACTAAGCCTTTTAAATGTTTGATTTGCTTCACCTAGCAAGAGGACAGAGTTTGCAGAAATTAAAAATAACAATAATAATAATAGTAAGTTAATGAAAAGTAATCAGACTCTTTTCATTTTTGCAGACTCCCCCCACCCTCCATAAAAATTCCCAAGCAAGATTAAATGCATAATGTTTTGAAGAACATATACAAATACAACATTTACATGAAGGATTTGGTTTAGTCCTCATGTTCCAAATACCTGAAAACATACCAAAGTATTCAATCATTCAGAAAGCGTAGATCTGGGAACACTAATCCTAATGCTATGGAAACACAAACTGGCTAATTATGGACAAGGAACATAAATTAAAATTTTATAATTGTGCGAGGCCTACAGTCCTCAAAACAATTAGACTTACAGATTTCCAACAATTTTACTGAAAATATCAAAGTAGCTAAAGCATTTTAGAGCAATGCCAAGAAGCAATTTTCTACCATATGTAAGGATTATCCTACCACTTCAAATCTAGCTTGCTTTAAGAATGAGTTTCATTTCATTATCTTTCCTTCCTAGCAATGAGTGCATGAACCATACTGGGAAAAAAATAAGTGTGATCAAACCATAATAGAAAATTACCTGGCGAAGGAAACCCTCAAGTGTTCCAAGCTTTCCCATGGCCATGGCCATTTGACCCATATAGTTTGCCACGTTCCCAGATGATCCTGATGGGCCAGGTGAGCCATTGGCCAATGTCTCAGCCAGGGATTGTTGCAATGCCTCCATGCCTTGTGACAGAGCATCTTCAGCCTGCTGGGATGACTGTTGCAAGTTGTAGATGCCTACCAATTGTTGCTCAGTTAAAGGCTCCAATTGATTCACAAGAAGCTGCACCATTGCCAATTCAGTCAAAAAAAGTTACAAAATGAATTTTTAAATATAAAGTAAAAATAAGTAGTGCCAAGATAGAAACAAGGTGTTAAATATTTTAATTTTGACATGTTAAACCAGAATGTCCCAAAAGTGTTTTTTTTTTGTCACATCATCTACAATACATCCTTTCCGAAAATGCATGATGAAGAAGAAAGACAATGTTGAAATCAGAACGGCAAAATGATAAGAAAATCAGAAGGATTACTAGAAACATATGAAAGTAGATGATATAGTCCTTACTTCCATGTTGAATATCTTGGACATGCACATATACACCCATGTAGGTTTTCATGTCTCCAACTTAACACAATCAAGGATAAACAAATTGGGTGGAGCAAAACAAAAAATAAAAAGAGGGAAGGGGGGGGGGGGGGGGGGGGTTTAGGTATCTGTAGACATCCTTCTTTATATATGTATGTGTGTGTGTCTAGTGCATCTTCCCCAATGAATGCCATATATGTTAGAAAAATGATTAAGTGACTAGATTCATTATTTACTTAGTTTAAACTTTTGGGATAGGTGGTAGTGTGTCATACTATAACAGCAGGAGGTCCTAAGTTTGAACCTTGTTTTCACTCTACCTCCCATTTAAAAGTTAAAAGTCCCACATATAGGCCCTACTTATTAAGTGAAAATATGGACCCACATGTGAGATGGAGTGTTACAATAATAATTTAACTAATTAAATTCATCATTTCCTAATAGCTTAAGTTTTTTAGATAAGTGGAAGTTTATCAATATTTATGGTGAAGAAATGTCAAGTAGATGTCTCATACACAATTAGAGATTAGATCATTCAACTCTAGATTGAATATTGTTAGATTCTAGCAATTAATTGCTCAGTAATAGTGCACCATCACAAATTAGGTCCCAATATGCTCCTCCCACCATGCTCCTTCCAATAGCTAGGCTTGTAGACAAAAAAGAGAATTTAAAATTGTAAAGCAATTCTATCAGCCTTCTACACTCCAAGTTCAAATTATTACTCCATCCATCCCCTATTGTTGGTCTTGTTTTCCATTTTGGGATGTCCCAAAATTTTTTCCTGTTTCAAAGCCATTAATTTACCAAGTTTCCTATTATGCTCCTACCAAGCACAAGCACTTTAAACAAGTTTTTTTTTTTTTTTTTTTTTTTTTGAGAACTTTGTTTGAGGGTAAATTTGGAAACTTCTATCTTTTTAATTAAGAGACAAGACAATAAATAATGTACTCCAAAAAAGTTGGATTTTCTAAACACGACCAACAATTTGGGACAGAGGTAGTATTTTTTTTTTTTCAATTTCTTTTAACCTGTTAGAAAAAGCAAAATATAGCATTGAGCCTTTGATGCTATGTTAGAAAAAGTAGAGACCTAAATCTTATATCATGTTAGAATAAGAAACAAATTAGGTTAAGAAGAAAGAATACAAGGAATTAACGCAATTCAACCTTAGAGACCTACATCCACAGCAAAAAGGCCCAAAATGACTACATAATTATTACTGAGCTCTATGGTTTTTTAGAAGAGGTAAGTACTTTCAAATCTATGGTCTTCGCTCATGATTATTGCCCTTTATCTTCATGTTTTTTTGGTGTAAACGGGGTTCAAACCCCAAATCTCTTATTCAATGATAAAAGGTTTTATCACTTGAGATAACTGAAACCCACTATTACTGAGCTCTATGTGTTACAATGAACCCATTGAATAATATATATAGTAGGCTAAGTTTAGGACTAGCCCTTGGGTTACAATGAACTTGGACAAGGATTAGGATTACAAGTAGGGTCAAGATTCCTAGTACAATGAACTTGGACTAGGATTATACAATGAACCTTGACAAGAATAATATATTGGGCTTTAACTTTTATATCTTCATTGTCTCACTTCAAACTCAATGCGAAAGCTTCAAGACAACTTGTTTAGAAGTTTCGATACAAATTGAGTTTGGAAGGAAGGTGTGGTACCTATTGGGAGAGCAAGTTGCTGGGATAGTATCCAAAATCAAACAATAAAAGAGACCTTTAGTATCCTATCAGAAAGCGCTACATGACTTTAATCATATCCATATGCCTCCAATACAAAAATAGAAATTTCTTACCTATAAAAAAAATGAAATTTCTTGAGTTACAAAGCGCTCTCAAAGCTTCAAGCTGAATTTCCATTTGCACACAATAGTTACACTGTTTTTTCACAACAGGAGGACAAGAGTTTATTTATCTATTATTTAACTACCTTCATTTGCACGTCTCCATCCTGGCTTTAACATAACACTTTTATTACTTGCAGGTGTTCTTTGTGGATTGTCTTTTATGTTTTATGAATTCAACTAAAAAGTATATTTTTTTGTTTTTCTTTTCTTATTTCTGCTACAGTATGGACATATCATTAAACTAGTCAGTAACTCATGCAATGCACAAAAAAGTAACAATATTTTTTTTCTTTTTCTTTTTTTAATCTAAATATGAAATTTGATAATTATGATAGTTTTTTTTTTTTTAATATGGAAATACATATCTCAATATTAGGTATTTATTATCATAGTGTTTATATAGAACTATATATTCTAACATTTATAGAATATATAATATGACAAGATTTTAGTGGAGAGTTTAAATATATAATTAATTCAATTAAAAATATATACATGAGAATTATGACGTGTAAAATTGTGAGACCTCAAAAGTTTATATGGAAAAATATAAAAGGTCAACAAAAAGTAAAGTGTCTTTAGTTTTTTATAATATATTATAGATTATAGATTCTTAAGCTATCGTAGGATAAAACACTAAAGAAAATTGCAATAAAGAAACAAAGAGAAGGTAAAAAACCTAGGAGTTGGCACCTTGGGTAAGCAACATATTTGACTCTTCAATAGACTGAATTAAACCAGCTACACATGATTCAAATATGTCACCCCTGCTATTTACAATGTGTTACTCTTGCTCCACAAATTTTGAAGCAATAGTTGTTGGCACTTGAACTTCTCTTTCAACACGGACACGTCTTTAAAAGCATTTGCTAGATTTGCTAAGGTTGGCTCTATAGCAAACTGTCCTAGAGTAGGTAGGCTTAAGACCAGAGGCTGTGCGACCAATCATATTGTGCTACTCATTGTTTGTTTCCCATACCTTAGACTGTCTCTCAAACTAGAAAAATCATCCTGATGAGATTGTGATAGATATTTCTTCCAATAGTATTGAGCTAGATATTCCTCTTTGATTTTTTTTCTTCATTTCTTTCCACTCAATAATGGCAGGCTTGTACAATATAAGACGAAGGTTCTCACTATTTTTTTATTAATACATAGCTCTACCGATGAGTTTCATCTTGGCAAACCTTATCTAATAAACCTTCTTGTTTAAAGAATTGGTCTATATCATGTAACCAAATGTTGAAAATCCATGGGTCTTGATAACCACCAAACATAGGTGCCTCTAATATCACCATGATTCAGTAGAATAAAATTTTAATAAATAATTGAAACAAGAACTTAGACTTCAAGAACAAGTGAACAACGCTACAGACTTGCTCATAGTTTTAAAAACCAGAAACCGGGACCAAATACAGTTCTTTGACCGTACTGGTTTTTAAGACCATGGACTCGCTAATGCAGTGCATGGCTTGCACTTCACAAGTTACTGGCTTTGTATTGTCTAAATACCCAGGAAGAGCCCCTGTTTAACTTCGTGGGTCAGACCACATGTCGATTGGGCCTATACTCCAAAATTCAAACCATATGGCTTCAGGCCTTCAAAAAATCTCTTTTTTCTCTTCTTTTACTGACAATTAAAGGAAGCTTGCAAATCAATAAGATTGGTCAGTAGTTGTCCCAATAGATTGGTGTGAGGCTCTCAATTCTCAGACCAAGCACAAGTCAGGACTCTGTCTAATGACATTGTGCAAGGGGGAAGGCTTCCGACAGGTCGCAACTACTCAGCGTGGCTAGCAGTCACGATAGCACATCCTAGCCTTGATTTTTCCAACAAGCTTTTGTCAGAAATGCTTGGCTCAAAGACTAAAGGAGGGACAGCATCATAAGATTTCTGATTGAACCACTGGTGTGATTACACTTTTGCAAAACTTGACATTGTTGATTATGTGGACAAACAGCCAATCGAATATGTAGCAGCATTCCTGTTTTATCTTTTCTGAATATAAAACTAGAGGCAAAAGAGTAAACTGTATGTAGACCTATATATATATCAGTAATATGTTATACGTTAGGGTTATATCTAGTCAAAATGTACCATTAATGAATTTTCAATAGCAGATATATCTGAATCCTTATCAGACTGAAACGACTACCATTACTGATATCAAACCAATAGCGATTCATACAAGATAAATCTTCTAATTGATAACTAGGCCAAAAAATGTTTGGAGTTGAGACCAAGCAAGATAGAAAACCTACGAGTCAACACCTAAGGTTGATTGGAGGAAACACTAGACCATTTAAAAGAATTCTCAAGGAAATTTTACTAATAAAGCCAAACTGTAAACTTTGGAGTACAATAGTGTGATTATATAGATTACTATAACTTAACTAAATCCAATTGACTTATAGAAACCCAATTATCGAATTACAAAATATGACTTCAACTCTAAGAAATTATACAAAATACTAATAAGCTAATTAATAAGAAGAACTAATATAAGAGCCAACTTACCAATAAAAAACAATTGAATTCTAAAAGTAAATAAAACTAAGTTAAAAGATAAAATCCCACATCATGAGCTCACACATTAACATAAATATGCTTTATATTCTTATGTACAACCTAATGATCTTCCAATTCATATTTGCCTGCAGTTCAGAACATCAAGTTTTATACTTATATAGTTCTTATTTCTACCAAAAATGACTTAAATTCTCAAGCTGAGAAATGAATGGTCTTTGGACCAATATGGCATCTCTTGTCCCCTAAAGTGGTGGAGCGATATCAGTTCCAATCCCATGAAGGAATGTCAGTCCTATTGTGTGTTTGTGTGAAGCTTAGAAACCACTTGTGCTATCCAAATAATACATACAGCATTACATCAATTGCGCACACAAGCAATGCTCAGTTATTTTTTAAGAAAACATAGTTGTGTCAAACATATTCTTCTCCCACTTTATCACATTACAATGCTACAGAAAACATGATAATTGTGTCAAACATATTCTTCTCCCACTTTATCACATTATCAATTACAACAGATGAGGACATAGAAATTATGAAAAGGAAACTGACCTTGAGGAGTTCAGATGACCGGAAGCCACCAATCCACATAAAACACCGCTCTGCTGGAGTCTTCCACATTCCTGATAATATGTGGAAAACATCAGCCTTTGCTGCAATTCCTTTCAGCCTGAAAATGTCATCAAAGTGTGCTGTAACATTGTCAACTATAGTGCGAAGCTCCGTGTCGCCAGCATGTGAGTTGACTGCAGCCCTGAGCTCACTTATATGCCTGTTATGCTCCTCAAGCCACCGTGCATACTCTACATCAAATGCCAAGGCACCTATAGAAACACGCAATCAAGAAGACAATTTTTAACCATAAAAAATCTGCTTCATGGAACTATAATCTGAGCTTCTTCTTTTTTATAATTACCGCACCATAAAGTTCTTAGTCAGAAAAGCCAATGCAAACAAATAATTAACAAAATAAAATTCCATAACCACCACCCAACCCTAGATACTGTTTATGTGCACCTTAGTGAAAGCCAGAAAATGCTGAAGGATACTTGCCTTCGGGCACAAACTTGTCAGTACATACCTCCTCATTGGAATTTATGCATATGGAAAGAGCCAGTAACAGTTTGTAGGTGGGCCTGTTCAAGTTGGGTCCAAGAACACAACCCATCTTACATACCTTTTTTTAGAGACCATCTTATATACTAGATTTTGATATCTAACCACAATTTAAAATTTTACATCGAAGTTAATAATTACACAAAACATGTAACATAACCATTATTATTAATAAAGAGCAACAAGAATTATATTCCAAGTCATTTGACTCAAATCACAAAATGCATTTATTATAAAAAGAGAGAAATTTGGGACTCTATTCTTATCGCCCATAAATGTGTATATAGTAGACTAACATCTAGTATTCCAAAATATTATGTAAATTGGACCTTGGAGAAGCATACAACCATGTCAAGTTAGAAGTTTCTTATACATGTTGGAATGATGTAGTTTTTGGGCCCAAGGGAGAAGATGGATCTACTTTAGCATTTATTATTAGATTCTCTATTCTTGTTGATGGTAGTCCTAGTGGATTCTTTGCCAGTTTACAAAGCCAACATCAAGGAGATCCTTTTATGTGTGATTTTAATGGATGCCTTCCTTAAAATTTGAGGTTAATTACATTTTACCACTTCACATTTGATTCGTTTTCATATTGGCCTATAAAGTTTCAAAATTTTCAGTTTGACCCTCCACATTTAATGTAATTTTCTATTTTCACCTTGGCAATTCATGAAAATGAAAATTTTGAAACATAAAAAATGAAAACAGCCCCCAAATTGACGAGCCAAAAGTGTTCTTTAGTCTTATATTAATGGGTTATTGGCATCATGGGGAGGGGTGGTGATGCAAGAAACACAAGGAGATTTTTATTTTAATTTATTCTTATTTATCTTTGCCAGTCAAATGTATTTTTATGTTTTAGGTCCTAGAAGTTTATTAGGATATTAGTATTTGGAAGCAAGGTTATTTTTGTAATACAGCAATTTCGCCAATTAGAATTAGGGTTTAGTTTTGCCTATATAAGCAAACTATTGTACTCCTCTTGGAGATAGTTATGTTTCAAGGGATTAAAAAAAAATGGTCCTTTGGTCTTTTGGGTCTGGTGCTGACTCCAGTTCCACCCTAGATGTTGACTCCTACTGATTTTCTTGCTTGGTGCTAACTCCAAGCTAGGCCTAAGTGCTGACTCCTAGGTCATACCCCTTTATTTTTATGTTATTTAATTTTGTTCTGATTGTTCTGCGTCATTTTTGGTTACAGAGATTCAGTCCACTTGCAGCAGTACCGTAGGTACGTAAAGTGTAAGAGCCAAACTTCAAGGTGCTCCATTTATCTCTAGGACATGACACTATATGCGTTAGAGCCAAACTTCAGCCCCATGTAGAACCTTTTTTTAATGAATCAGCCCCATATAGACCTAAACCAAAAACCTACATCAAAGCTTAATAAAAACAAGGAATGGATAATAAAAAGACACATGTGCTACCATTAGATCAAAGACAGCAAGCAAATAGAGATGGCCATGATTTGGAAAGCATTTAGCATTACTTACCCCCAAAAACTAAGTATCTAGCATTAAAAGTTCATAATTTAAAGCCCGAAGCCCAAAACAAAACTAGAAATTGAAAAAACAACTAATGTAGAGAATTAATTGGACTATTCTCTAAAAAACTGACCTAAACATTACACATAAAATGTTTTTCCATGATTCAATGATCATAAAGGATTCATAAGATCAATTCAAGTTAAATTAACTAATTATAAAAACTTTAACAACTAAGCTTTCTCTATTTTGTACCTTTGTTTGCAGGAGAAATAGTCACTATATATGCCAGAAAAAGAGTTCAGATTCAAAGAGACTGCAGTTGAGCAACCCATGAAGGTCATGAAAGAAAGATGATGTAGGACGAGATGGAAAAATAGAGATAAAGGGAAAAAGATAATGAAAAAAGGAAAAAACCTACACTTCACCATCTAGAATCTGCCTAAAAACCCTAGGCATCACCACCAAACAAAGAGAAAACATTCTCAAATCATAAAAATTCTTTTCAGATTGTACCGCTTTCACAATTACAAAAGCCACAATTTTAATAGGGCTAAATTCTAATCATGCCACAAGTAAAACCCATAATATCCTCAATAACAAAAAAGATCAAATTTAATATATATATATATATGCTCGATAATGTAGGGAACTATTGGTAAAACCTACAGGCAACTGACCCCACCTGCCAAAACCAATTACCAGGCAACCTAGGGCCATTCACCCGACTGGTTAAGGGGGAAAAAAACTAATTCAAAATCAGACCAAATTCAAAATTCAAATTCAAAAAATAAAAAATTAGTTAAAAATTCAAAAATAAAATCTGAAATAATAAATACTGAATTTATTTTGGTGCTTCTTGCATCAAAAGACAAACACAATGACATCGAGATGGATGTTTAGAGAATTTTCCTGGGACAGAATTAGTTCTCCAACTTTCAGCCTTTGGAGTGCACCCCAATTAGGTCCAACATAAATGAATCTACATGTCAAGTTGATTTCAAATAGGCAAGCCAGCAAACTATTAGATTTAAATAAAAAAAATTTAAAAAAAAAAAAAAGAAGGTCCAATGCAGGTTTGAGTTGTCATGTAGTTTAGCAAAGAAACATGAATGAGCTACAAAAACACCTTGGCATGTTTAAAACCCTTGATGGGTTAAGGTAAGCAACCCAATTGAGGTGTCCACATCAAATTGTACATTGAGCTTGCCTGCGCAACTAAGAATTTAAGCTAATTTTATCATAAAACTCAGTAACTCGCATATTTCAGCTACAACCACATGGTTACATTTTTAAGGACCTTAACGCGCAAAATAATAAGAATATGATTCTAAAGTTTTTAGAGACATTAATTCGGTGATCAATTTTCCAAATCCAGACACACAATCCATAAAGAATCAAAAGGAAAAAGAAGTTTAGATACCATTTCCGCTCATTGAATGGGATTGGTCTCCTGAGCTTGAAATGAATATGCCCTTGAAGAAAAAATATTATTAGAAACATAAGAACAATGTCCCAAGCCATCACGTTGAAATGTCAAAAGGATAAAAGGAGTACTACACTTAATTGAGGATAACATTGTCAAACCTGCTGGCGGGCTCGCTGGAGCTCTTGCTCTAGTTGAGTTAGCTTTAGGCGGCTACTCTCAAGTTGTTGCACATATGCCTAAAAATTTAAGTAAAAACAAGTTGTTGCATCTTATACACAAACTATTATAAAATGAAGCAGCTTGCATTCCAGCATATGCAGCAATTATACTTGAAAGCACAGCAACATAACAATGACAACAATGTTCATGAAGAGAAATGAATGGAAGACACTAAAGGGCCTACTTTTTTCCTTAATCGGCTTTTTCTGGCAGCTTCACGATTTTGAGCAAGCCGGCGTAAAGTCTGCAAAATTTTGATTTGAAATTTTCTAAATATATATTGTTTATATCATATTGATCTGAAATTATCTGAATATACACTGTTTAAATCATATTACCTTTTGATCCCCTGATTTCTCTTTTGATTTGTCACTGGAATCAGAAGCTGCAACAGCAGCCAATTGACCCCTTTCATGCTGCACAAAGACAAGGAAGGCACAAACTTAAAGTCACTGCCAAAGAGCAGCCAAGCTTTCCAATGAAAAAGAGAGTTCTTACATGCAAATTTCCTATCTTTTCAAAAGCAAAGATAATTCTCATTAAAGAATTATTATCATATGGATCTAATGAAATGGCATGTTACTTTTTGGCATCAATTTACTACATAGCAGCATTACTACAAGGTATTTATAGATGACATGATCTACAGAAAGCTGAATAAGATGAATAAACAATGAAAGAGACATCACCCTTTGATTCTTGTCATCCGTGTCGTCTGTTGAGGTATCAGTCCTGGGGCTTGCTTCTGCCATCGTGGACTCCCCCCAGTTCTCACGATGGCCACCAGATGTAGAAACTAGATTTGATTGTGATTCTTTTTGTAGTGATAAAGTCTGAGACCCCACAATAGCAGCAGATAGATTTATATCTGAAGATGCAAGTGACTAAATTCCACAATGCAGGAGAAAGGAGAATAGAAAAACAAGTGCTTAGTATTAATTTTATTGAACTCGAAGCAAGAAACTGTTACGGAAATTGAAATAATTACCTTATTTAAAGTGGCAAATTGAACTTCTGTACCTAGGGTCTGGCTACTTGACTTCATCTGGTTATATAGGGGATCTAAAAGCCAATAAAATTATCAAATAGGAAGAGAAGATGGTTAAGAAGCATGTGACATTCAACATGAGAGATATGCATCCTAACATTATATAAATCACGTTAGTATATTTCACAAACAACCTTTAAGATTCATAATACAAACTATTACATGCATGACCAAATTGCAATCCAAGCAACTCATAAACCATGGAACAGTATTTTCTGTGATTGTACTTCCTGAAATTATGCCTTTTCAAGCTCATACTTCCGGGGAAGTCTAAGAAAAGATGATTAAGAAAGATTTATGCAGAAGGTCAAAATGAATCCTTAAGGAAATATTTCTGAGCAGAGGTCAAAATAATTACAAATGAATTGATCCACAATAATCATCCTACAACACCAGGATATAAGATCATGGCAATTTGTGGACATGATTATTGGGTTAAGTACATAGTTATGAGGAAAAGCATCAGGCAATTTATATCTATAAGCTTATTTACAACAGTCAATATTGACATTTTAGGACAATACATGAATTTCTCATGCTACATGGAAAATAAAGGAGAGATTGGAAACAATGCTTTCTACTAAAGACTTTAGTAAGGCATATTTGTTATGCACTTATTCAAGTTAAAGCAAAAAAAAAGGATGAAAAGAAAAAAAACATTGTATGAGTGGTAATTGAAAGAACCACAACAAAATTAATCTAATTTGGTCAAAGATTGAATTTTAGCCACATACTTCTACTTAGGTCAACTGCATCCTCTATGCGAAATCCAAGTGATTGCTCAAAAGTTCCAAATTCTGAAATTCGAGAAGAACCAATGGCGTTTCCTTCTGTGCCACTGAAAGCAACAAGATCATCAAACCACCCATAATAACAAGGAAAAAAAAAATAAGAACCATAAAAAGTAATATAATCCATATTCCCTAGCCAGGTACTAAAAGCTAAAAGTATGCTAAGAATTCAACAAATCCATCCGCAAAGATACACATCCATATAAAGCCTCTATACGTTCAAAGCAAAATTGAACTTTCAAAGTCTCATAAAATCACCACAGTATAGACAATTACTACTGAATGATTACTAATGACTCAATTCATCAATCTTGATATGCTAATCCTTATCGACCAAATATTTGATCACATTTTCAATATCCTATTATACCCAAATTAAGAAATGAACTTCCAAATTTTAAACTCATACTAATTTGTAGAAGACAAATTGTGAAAAGGAAATAATCTGGAAAGGAAAATGTACACCTACATGAATAGTGAGACAACACCTTAGCACTAGGATGATCTGATAAAACACATAAACTATGATAGTTGATTGAAATAGTTGTGTTCATAGACTACAGAAATAATCAAATTTAGCAAATTTTACTCTATTTTTTCCCTGTTCACATATAATCACACAACCATTGATTGAAATCCCCACACTTTTTCAATCATCATCCCCACACTTTTAACTTATCAAAAAAAATCCCCACACTTTTCCCCACATTTTTTATTAATTTGAAATAAAACATAATCCTACACTATCAGAAAACATTCCCACAAGTCTCTTAAGGCATCATTAGAAATAATAACAGTAAAACAAAACTTCATAATCTTATATTTTAATCTGTTTCTCATCTGAAAAAAATAAAATAAAAGAGGGAACTCATCACAACAAAACCAAATAGCAGAATGGCAATAATGGAGCATTGTCACCTCATATCCCATTTAATAACGTAATCAAAAATCTAATTCTAAATTTCTTTTTCTTCTCCTATACTTCCTCAGCAACATATTTTCTAAATCTCAGCAGCAAACAAGAATTTCTCTAATTAATCAACCAAAGTTACATTATAGTAGCAAAATCCATTTCATCACCAGAATCAAAACAAAGCTTGTAAACTATCCCAGAAACTAGTATATATAAAAAAAATAATAATAATTTTTAAAAAAAAAAATCAAGAACTAAGATGAGGCATTAAAAACCAATTAAACTTTACGGCCAATGAAATTTAACAGTAAAATTCAAATCAGAGGTGTGTACTAACAAAGAGAAACAGAAGGAAATTTACAGGGAATTAGACGTGGGTATAGCAGGAACGAAGCTCGGCATCCCGGTCACAACTTTATTAGCATCTTCTGTTCCAATCTTCACTGTTCTACTACCCATGAATCACCATCACCATGATCATCAAATTCACCACCTTATCCCCCTCAAAACAAAACCCAAAAATCTTAAACCCCTTTACAAAATCAAACTAACCAGGAACTCCAAAATCACAGACTACAGTACAAGTAGCTTCTCAAGCCAAGTCAAACTACCACTTCATCACCTTCTATTCCATACCATAAGAGCAAAGATGCAACTTTTACCAAACAAATACAAGCTAAAACTCAAACCCCAAATCCAAAATCGAACCCACCAACCAACAGAATCAACCCGCAAACCTTAAAATTCACAAACTAAAAGTACAACAAAAGACCCTCTAAAACTTAACAACCCCTTCCAGCACCAAATTCACCAAAACCACCACAAACTGCATAGAAAAAACAAAAACTTGAAGCAAAACTAACACTAACCCAACACATAAACCAAAAGACCCAGTGCTTGAAACACCAATTTATCACTGTTTGAGCAACACCCAGAAGCTGAAAATGTGAGAGGAGCCCAAAAGAAAACTGAAAACCCTAACCAGTGAGCCTTTCTTGCAGATAAATACTACTCTAATAACTTACTTTGACTTTTTGATCGTATACTCAAGAATACAGTATTTTATACAACAACCTCTCTCTCTCTCATATTTCAAACAGACCCACCTTGAGTTTTGAGCTTTTTCATTTTTTTAGTATTCTTTTTTTTTTTTTTTTTTGGGTAAGAGAGAGAATGGAACTATGGAACTTAGAAGAAGAAGCGTGACGTTCAGACCATTCCAATCTAACTTCATCTGTCCTTTTCCTCTGTCTACTTTTTCCCTTTTTTCAAAGCCACCAGTTTTTTTGTATTTGTATATACTTTTCTACTCTCATTGTGGTGTGGTGTTTTTTTTTTTTTTTCCTTTTACTGCTTTGCAAAAATGTATGTACCTTTCTCTTCTGTCCGATACTTTGGTACATATCAGAACTTTCCCTCTCAAGTTTGTCATAATGTCATTGAGTACCCCTCTTTCACTTCCCTGTGACTGGTCTCCTTCTGCAAGCTTTTTATCTCCCAATCATCTGTTTCAGTGTTAGAATTGTAATTGTCTTTGTTGGCCCGCGAATATACACCGAATAATGTTAAAGTTACAAATTATTTTATAATTTTTTATAAATTGGTAATATATCTATATCCACATCAGCTATTTTAATACTAATTACAAAATTCCAGTTAATTTATTATATCCATTCAAGTTTTAGAAAATTGTAATTGTCTTTAGTATTTTGGAAACATTATGGCCCCATAAGTATACACCGAGTAATGTTAGAACTAAAAATTATTTTATAATTTTTTTACAAACTAGTCATATGGTAATGTGATGTCCACATCAGTATAAATAATTCCCTTTTTCATAGACATATGAATTATGAGTCATGCAATAGAAAGAAATTCTTTTGATTTTTTATAATAATTTTTTAGGCAACTTTAATTTTAAGTTTTAAAACAATATTAAACTAACAAACACTCAAAAGTATAATACTTCAATGGAACTGAAACAAGCTAGTCTTTGAGAAATACTCCATAACTCCACCCAAATCTAGATCAATAAATCAATAAAGCCTCTAATTCCCACCATGTTGTTTGGCTCTCTGCTACTCCCACACTCATAGCTTCTTGGTCACCTCCACCCCAAGACTGGATAAAGATTAATTTTAATTTTCCTTCATAGATCAAGCATCTTTCATCTTTGTAGTCAATAAGGGCTCCCAAGGCTCGATCCTATCCATTACCTCTGAAAAAAGTCTTCTTGTCCCCCTCTACTTAAGCTATCCTTCTTGCCATCTCTGCTATCGCCTATAAGGGAGGATAGGTCCTCATGTTTAAGGAGACACCGAGTAGTGATCAAGGCTCTTAACAATCCTTCTACGCTCTTAGGTTGGGATTTTCAGGTTATCATCATCGATACTCTTTCTAATGTTTTTATATGAGGATGTAATTTTCTCTTTTTGTCTCACGTCCATAGTAGAAACTAAATTAAAATAATTTTTCATAAGATTTAAAATACGACCATAAAAGGGGTGGGAAGAAAAAGAGGATGAGAATTTTATATTCCTCCAAACATACAAAGAAAATTAAAGGGAATATTAATGAGATTTAAAATACATGGATAAGTAAACAACCAATTTTGTCTTAATTAATTATTTTAATTTCTTATATAGGGGTGTTATTATACTTTTTTTTTTCTTCTTTCATGGCACAAGGGAAAGCATAATTTTATATTCAATTATCCATTTTTCTCTCAGTTTTATCAAAAATTTATAATAGAAATTGACCTTATTTTTGTATATAAATAAAAAATGTGAGTGCATTAAGAGTTTTGCTACTCAATTGGAAATGTGAGTGAGATCGATTGTGAATATCCTATACAGGAGTGATAAAACTCATCTACTTATTAAGAAGTCAAAATCTTAAGTACTTTTTTTTTTTGATGAATATAACTAATAGAAAATGGTCATGTCTTGTGCACATGACTACTTTACTATAACAAAAATATTTATAAAATAATACGTGTACAACATATAATCATTTCTGTTTTAATATCTTAAGTACCTAGATGAAAATTAATCCCTCATTTAATTTTATTTTTCTTCTTCCCTTTTTGATAGATCCCTCTTGTAAATTGAATCATAGTATGATCTCAATCACATCTAGAACCCCAATATAATTGCCCCTTAATCGGAACAGATATCATATCATCATCATGTCCTATACTCATTGACTTGGTATATTTTCCTTCTTTTTCACTTTCTACTATATATATATATATATATATGTATACCAAATTAATCTTTTTAAACCATCATACATTTTTCTATTTTTTCTCTTTATCCTTTTTAAACCATCATACATTTTTCTATTTTTTCTCTTTATCCGTATAATAGAGTTTCATTTCTACGTCCCCACTAGGCACTAGCAGTGCAATAACATGTCAATTATTCCAAAGACTCTCTTTTATTGACCCTTTTTTTAAATTGTAAACAAAGTCATTCAAAGGCACAAACTAGTCAACTTCTTTGGGTTTGGGGGTAGGTGAGGACAGGGGGCAAACTACAATTTCAATGAAATTACCACTCATTTTTTATATTCTAAAAAGTCTTAAGGGCCATCCTTGATATTTTCAAACTTTCTCTTTTTTCTCACATAAAAAAATTAATAAAATATTTCCGCAAATGGATCGGTTACAGACAGTGAATCACAGTGATACAACAAAAACCGAGCCCTTCAAAAAATAAGCCCTTTGAGTCTTTAAATTTACAATATGACCACTACGCCGTGATCCTTTTGTCTGATTAGGAACAATGGCAGTTCTGTGATTTTGACCAACTTGAGGGTTCTTACAGTGGCATGGGAACCCGTGAGGTTAGTTATGTAAAATTATATCGTCATTGAGCCAATAGCAGTCTTTTATATTGCCGCGCCGCCCGCAAAGAAGCGTACAGAACTTCTTTTAAAGAACTAAATGACTATTATGCCCTTAAGAGTAAAAGTCAAAATTGATAACTTTGGATCAAAGATATGGCCCCCATTTCATATTCGATATTTACTACCAGCTCCCTACACGTGATGCTTGTTGAAAATTGCAATAGAAAATGGTATATATGTATATATATATATATATATATATATATTAAGGTGTGGGTTGGTTAACATGATCCATCAATGATCAAAAAAAGAAAAAAAAATTATTTATCAATGAATGGTATGCATCCAATTTAATACCAAAAAATAAATCTATTATTAATATTTTTTATGATTTAATTTTTACAATAAATTGAGAAACTGGATTTGAATCCTGATTTTTTTTTCCTTTTAATGACAATGTCATTAAATTACAAAACTTATAATAAAATATATTAATCTTGTGAGCTAATGATAAAAAGCAATTAACATCAAATAAATGAAATTCATATGATTATATTTTATTAATTAAAGAATGTTAAGCCAATTGAGAAAGTACTAGGAGTTCTTTTTATTTTTTGAAGAGAGAGAGAGCTGTTGTTTTGAAATTGTTGTTCCCGAGAACAATAATTAATAAATAAATTGAATTTCTTAACAGTCAACATGTCTTATTAATTATTAAAATTTACATTAATTAGAATTTACTTAAAAATAGAGAATAGTGAAGAGATGTTATCTTGATGATGCTTTAATGTAATATCGTAACATAAGAATAATTTCCATTAGTTCGTGAATTTTTTTAGATGACAGAGTTGAGACGTGAACTATGTCAGTGTCTTGACTCTTGAGACAATACACACCGTTCATGAGTTTTCTAGTGTAGTAGACTAAAAGCATTGTGTCCATTGCTCTCGAAATATAACAACCTAGCCACCTTGCTAATTATCCTTACAAGCCTACATAGTTTATAGGATATAAAGTTCTCATATAGTACTTTCTCATTACCCAAAAATAGTGTAGTAGGAATATATATATATATATATATCTTTTTATAACCTTTCCTTTTATCGCACATATATATTAGAAGTGGGAAAATTCATCAGAAGCATTGTGGTGAAAATTGATTTAATCACATCAACAATATTTTGGCAATGACTAGAACGAAATTGAATACTAATCAAAGCTTGGCAATTAATAATTAGTTTAATATATCATTAGCCACCAATGTTTAGTAAAAAGCTAGATAAGTTATTCCCAAACAAACACTTTATGTGTTAACTTATGATTAATATATAAATTGACAGCACATACTCAAATGCTTGTAATAAACTCACGTGAATAGTAGACTAAAAGCATTGTGCCCGTTGCTTTCGAAATATAACAATCCAGCCACCTTGCTAATTATCCTTACAAGCCTACATAGTTTGTAGGATATAAAGTTCTCAGATAGTACTTTCTCATTACCCAAAAATAGTGTAGTAGGAATATATATATATATATATATATATCTTTTTATAACCCTTCCTTTTACTACACATATATAATAGAAGTGGGAAAATTCATCAGAAGCATTGTGGTGAAAATTGATTTAATCACATCAACAATATTTTGGCAACGGTTAGCACAAAATTGAATACTATTCAAAGCTTGGCAATTAATGATTAGTTTAATATATCATTAGTCACCAATGTTTAGTTAAAAGTTAGATAAATTATTTTCAAATAAAAACTTTATGTTTTAACTTATGATTAATATATAAACTGATAATACATACTCAAATGCTTGTAATAAACTCACGTGAAAGTGTTGAAATCTTATTACGAGTTCACACGTTAAAAAAAAAAAAGGGTATGAAAATGGTAATAGATACGTAGGCTGACTGCTACTTTTAGGTAGGGTGAGTTTTGAAAAAAAAGAAAAAAACAAAGAGGAAGAGTAAGGATTCTCTCCGGTCATTAAAGTGTTTGAATGGTTAAGGATCAATCATGAAAAGACATGTGAACAAATTATTTATTGAGGCACATCTTTTTTTATGGTCAATTCTCAATGATTTTCGTTGTATGATTGAAGGGTTTCAATTGCTCATGACCAACTTTAGCCAATTAATTATGTATGTTTTAACTTTAAAAAAAAAAAAAAAAAAAGGCCAAGCTTATTATGGCTAATTAGAGAAAATTTTGTCTGTCTAAAAAGATTAGGTACGAACATATCGAGCTGTTGTGATCATCTTGAATAAATTTATATATGATAACTATATTAACTTTTTTTTTTATGAACTAAAGGTAACTATATAAACATAATTTATACCTCAGTCACATCACACTCAACATAAAATTTCCAATAACAAGGCAGGTGGCACTCATCTTTCTTGGCAGGAACTATTGTTTAGAGGCCTTGTGTTAAAAAAAATTCTCCCTGTCTCTCTTTGAACAGGTCATGGAGCCCAATTTCTTGTCCCATGTGATAGAGGGAGTCCTCTTTTCCTTTATTTATTTAAGTCTTCCCAATTGGTAATTATATTTAGATTAGAGTGCGATTTTGTTTCTTAAATTATATGTTAGAATATGAATTCATCAATAAAATATCGATTGTTTCAATTTAGCACTTGAAGCTAAACACACCTCAATTTAATTCTTATTTTTTATTAACATAATTATTCTACTAAATAATTGCTACCCTTTTCATGCATTGACGTCTATATAATATATTGACATAAAATATGATATCATATTATTTATTAGTCTTTCAAAATTGAAAAATATATAAATCTAATATTTTCAAAAATAATAGATAAATTGAAAACATTATTGTTAATAACATTATTGTTAATAGATATAATGTGGTTTTTAATTAGCCTCACTAGTAAAATCTCTTGTAGTGGAATAAAAGATTTTGGATTCGATCTCACGTTTGCACCAAAAACTTATTAATGTTTTAGTCTAATGATAAAGAGCATCATAAGTTAATAATCATCTCTCAAAAAAAGAAAAAAAATGTTAACTAATGAAGCAAGCCTTTTTTTTTTTTTTGGTTGTTGAGAGAAATCTAATGTAGCATGCTAATTGCAAATATTTAAAAAATATTTATATAGAAAGTGTTTTTGCATAAGTAATTGTTGTCCAAGTAATAAATTTAGAGCAAGTTAAGAATTATATCGAAGTGCTTTCTTTATTAAAAAAAAAACTTTAAATTTAAATTAAATTAAATTAATAAATAGTTTTTTGGGTCAATGTTCAATGCTTAAGTGCAAGCACGTTCCCTCAAAAAGAAAAAAAGAAAAAAAAGAAGTGCAAGTACTTTTTTTTTTAGTACTTGAGTTGCGTCCAATGCAAAGGATATGTACATCATGTTCACCTTCCTCTCCTGGTCGTTATCAACGAAGCTCACGTCTAATTTCTCACACTGTTCAATCTTTGGAAAGGTCATATATAGTAGTATGAAGGCACTAAATACAGAAGAGACGTGAATTTCATTGTTCTTTCTTCTGATTAAGCACTGTATAGTCTGTATAAGTATAGTAAAATATGTGAAAGAATAAAACTCATGCTGGTTGGGTGTAACAATTAGCATTATTGGGTCTTTTCATAGCCACTAAACCTTCATTGATATAAATATATATATAAGTTAGAAGAAAGCCATTTCGAATTGAAGTGTGGTGGCCCCTTGGCATCACAAATGCATGAATTTCAACATCTAAATGATACTCAGCTTTGGAACTTTTTTTTTTTAATTTTAAATTTTATAAATTCGTTTTCTTTATTTGTGAGAAAAATGTTAGGTAAAATGACCTATTTGGTCATTCAACTATGCACCTAAGTTTAATTTGGTCCATGAACTATCAATTGACTCAATTTAATCTCTCTTAACTTTTAAAATATGATTAATTTAAAAAAGGAGATTTGCTACAACCTTGTTTGCAGCAACTGCTGCATACAACTATCTAAAGTAAGGTGACAGCCAAAGAAAGACAACCCCTCTTCTGCTACTGGAAATGAAGAATACCACAATTGTTGGATATCCTCTAATTTCAATCAATGCTCCCTTTCAGTTGGGTTTGATTCCCTTATAAGGTTATAATTTCTCATTTTTTGAATACTTGGTGGCTTAGCTAAGTTTCCTTAGAATGAGATCTCCTACTTGGAACTTTTTTGCAATGAGTTAGGTCTTATGGTATCTGGCTACTCTCTGCTGGTAGGCAACTACATGAAGGGATGACTTTCGATGGGTGAACAAGTTGTCTCTATGCCAGTGCCAAGCTACCATATCATTGTTTTCTTTTGAGGTGCCACATCAGCACCTTGCTCATCTCCTAGATTGTTGTTTTTTGTTTTTTGTTTTTTTTGTTTTTTTTTTGTTTTTGTTTTTTTTTTTTTTTGGCTTAGATATTTGTATTGTTATGTTTTAAGAACTTTAGAACTTGGTTTTGGATGTTTTTATAAGTTCTTATTTAAGCCCAAAGTGCAATATACGAAATAAAAGATGAAAAAAAAAAAAAAAAAAAAAACCATGTGATTTGGGTTAGAAAAATTGACCCTCCATCCTATTAATTTGTATTATTAATCCCGAAAATTTAAGAATTGTCTCAGTTGTCATGTCATGTCATGTGCACATGACTATTTTACTATATAAAAAATATTTTAAAAATAATATGTGCACAACATATAATCATTTTTTAATATTAATTAAAATTAACAGAATTGTGAAAGAGGGATTAATTTTAGACAATTATTAAACCTTAGAGTATTCTCATCAAAGTTTTTAAAATGCTAAAAAACTATATTTTAGCAACACAAACCACAAAAACATCTACATCATTGATGTTAAATTTTAAAATTTTAACATCCAAGTTACAGTAAATTGTCATCTTTGGCAATTCATTGTAGCAAGAAACTTAAAAAAAATTAATTAATTTTTTATTCCATTCTCTCTCTTATCCTATTAAATAATATTTATTTCTATTTCTTGTTAAATATCTCTATTTCCTATCTTCTTCTCCATTCACCACACCAAACTGAAACAAAATACTTCATAAACTGGAAAGCCAAAACCCCACCATATTATCCAAACTGAAATCTTAAACCATCTGTAAAAGGTTATATCTCACCATTGACAACTCTATTGTGTGCTTAACCACAAAAATTTTCAAACTTTGATTGTCATATTTTGCATCTCCCTTTCTGCTAAAATTTGTCATTATTAGATCTGCATGTGTCCTCTGGCTCAAACTCTCTCAAAAAATTGTGTGTTTGTGCTAAATGGTTTTGGGTTGTGGTGTGGTTTGTCGTGGTGTGGTGGTAGTAGTAGTTGATTTTAGGTCATGGGTTTGGTGTGTTGTGGTGGTGGTAGATTTTGGGCCACGGTGGTAATGGTGGGCAATGGTGGATTTTTTTTTTTCTTCCTTCGGGTGGTGGCTTGTGATTGTGATGGTGGTTGTTGTGGCTTATGGTGTTGGTTTATTGTAATGGGGTTTGTGGTAGGTTGTTGATGATGGAGGTGGTTGTTGTTTTGGTTGTGGTTTTTTTTTTTTTTTTTTGTTTTTTGCGGTGGCTTGTGATTCCCACGGTGATGTGGTGAAAGTGGATGGTGGTTGTTGTGGGTGGTGGTGGCTAGTTGCTATGAATTTTTTGTTGGAAAGTTTTATTTTATTTTAATAAGTTGTTTATATTATTTTAATGAAAAGAATGTAAAAATAGAAGTTTTGATGTTGGATGTATTGTAAAATAAGTTGTTAAAATAGATAAATTGACTTTTTGGGATGCTAAAAGCTAATTTTTTAAAGCTTTGATGTGAATGCTCTTAAGGGTCAATAGTATAAAATTGATCACACATTAAATTAGTTTGCAACTAACACAAACCCAGGGAGTATTTTTGCATTTTGCCTTTGATTTAAAAAACAAAAATTGCTCTTAATTTAATATAGGTTATGGTTTGATCAAATTTTGTTTTTTATGTGTATATATATATTAAGTGGGGTCAATAACGCGTGACAATTGGAAAATGGTTCTAGTAGTCTAAAAGTTGGTTTCTTCAAAAGGATAGTCGGACCCAGAAATTCTGCACAACCAGACAATGTATTGTGGCTACTTTTGCACTTTAATTCCTTTCAAAATCAAATCCCAAGAAAGCGACAAAAACAATGGGTGGTTAAAATATGGAAATAATCAAATGAATCAAACATGAAAGGAGAACACGTGGTGGAGCTGGAGTGGTAAGAAGAAAGAGTATGCATAAGTTGGCCTTTTATATATATATATATATATATATATGTTCAGGTGTCTTTAATGGTGAATTAAAAGTTCTGTTTGTAGAAAACTAGGTTGGTGTAATGAATATCAAGTATGTATGGAAAATGAAAGTTTTTTGAAAGGAAATAAGACTAATTAACTAGATGAATTAGGGTAGATGGTTGTTGTTACTTGTTAGTAGCATTCGATAATTTTTGTTCCTCTATTTTAGTTCTACGTATAGCTCTATGGCATTTATAGAGGATCTATAGAAGGTTGCTTGTTTTGCTTAACCTCTTTGCCTCAATGGAGTGTGTGCCACAACTAGCTTTTTGACATTTAATGGTGTCGAACCACACCAAGTAACTATAGAGAAAAATATCTTGAGATGGTTTCAAGATACTGGTCGGAAATTTTGAACTCAGAATGTCGTAAATCTCATGAGTTATTGAGAACTATACCTTTGAGTTGTGCTTGAGTGTGCCATTGTACTACAACTAAATTTGTCTAGCCATTACTTACAAGGGCTTCCCAATTCCAACGTGGATTGGAACCATGTTTTTTTTTTTGGGGTTGTAGTAAAGGATTTTTCAGTTCTACGATAGTCATAGTCAGTTGAGCACTTGAGCTGAAACTTTACATGTAATCAAATGGATAATGGGTCCAAGAATTTGAGAGGCTTTGAGCCATCGCTCTTAGTCTAAAATAGTCCATACAGTTTGTGGCCCATGTCCCATAGTCCATCACAATGCTCCCTTCATTCGTGGGTTGTGGCCCATTGTGTTCCTATAGTTGGGAGCAAAATGACTTTCTGTCTCCGGTTCATATCTGGCTTTGGCAATCACAATGAGAGATATTACCGTTAACAACATTTTTCACAACAAATTCTAAGTGACAAATTATTATTGATAATTGTTATTGGGTAAAAAGGTAATTGTTCAAATTAGAATCAATACCAACTTATCGCCTTTAATTTTATTGTAAAAATGTTATAAATATAACATTTCTCAATCTCAATTCATGCGTACCATATGAAAGTTCGTAAACCCAAAATATGAGCTTGATTAAATATCAGTGCCAACAATATTTAATTGGACTTTTTAAGTCCATAAGTAAAAGGTGACTTTTCATGATTTTTTTTTTCTTCTAAAGATAGATTATTCTATAAGTGAAATAGCATTATTTGGAAGTTTGATGACATTTCCTCCTCTATAAAAACGAAAAAAGTTTAGTTGGTGCTTGCGTATTAAAAAACCTCACAAAAAAGAAGAAAAAAAAAAAGGTTGGATACATCCATCATTAATGGCTAGATGGGATAGAGAAATTTGGAAGAAAAGGAAAAGAAAAGAGGGAGAGAGGAGTGAGGAGTGAGGAGTGAGGACACATCAGTCGATTGGATTTGGATGTAGAAGAACAAGAAGGGAGGGAAAGCAACCCACTTTTACAGTCCACCCAAAACTGGGCCAACTCTCCCTCTTAGGATGGGTCGATTTTATTTCAGCCTAATTTTATTTCTTGCTGGGTTTTTTTTCGAGATTGGGCTTAACAGATGAAGGCCCATCCTAGCTTGACCCGTTTAATTAATTGTATTTCACCTAGAATTAATGACTCTGTTGAAAAGAGAGAGAGACAAAATTGGGATGATATCCCTCCATTTAAATCCTATAATTTCCTTCAAGTTTTAGTAAGTTTTTTTTTTTTTTTTTTTTTTTTTTAAATGTCAATTTTTAGTAAATTTTAATTAAATGTTTGACAAAAATATTTATTTGATTAATTAATGATGGTTCTGACTTGTCCAATTTGAGTAACTCTAACAATTTCAAAGGTCATGAGCTTACGACGGTTTTCAATTGCATTCCTAAGATTTTTCTTTTTAAATGATGGCTAATAATAATAATAATAATAATAATAATAATAATTGTAGGGGCAAGGCCCAAAATAGTATATTGGGCCTTGGGCATTATTTGAAGACATTAAACGGTCCAAGGAGAAACAAATAATTATTAGAGGTCCCAACATAGAATTTCATGTGTAAAGGACACATGGAAGAATGTCCGAGGAGGGACTCCTCCTTGGATATGGATAGCACAGCTTGAGATTGTGTCCCAAGAGTTGGAGGGATCTTCCAAGAAGCTCCAAAAATGAAGTCGTGTCTCATGAACATAGAAGAAGGAAAGAAACACAAAAGTATCTAAGGAAAAGCTGCTACCATCGCATTAAATGCACCGTAACCACTTTTCTGGCCGCATTTATGTGGAGAAGACATTTGAACAGTGTTGTCTTAGCTATCACAACTCACAAAAAGTTAGGAGAGGTGTCCGATAAGACAGGTACTCAAGTGATATTTCAAACGATCGACAAGTGTAGGGTTAAGATGATCCAGAGAAAGCTATATAATGGGAGGAATCCTCTATGAGAAGGGGATCAGAGAAATTCTAGAGGGGACACTGTAGCAATCTAATTTGTAATTATACTCGGTCATAACTGATTTATATGAATGTGAAGCTCCTCGGACTGGGAACCTATTCCTATTTGTGTCTGAAGTTTAATTCAAATTGTCATTGAACTCATAATAACCGTTGTCCAAATTCATTAAAGCCCAGTTTTCCAACCCACTCTTTACAAATTTATTGTCTTGGGCTCATTGGACCAACATACCCCCTATTTTGGGTTTGGACTGCAAATAGGAACCTTTCAATAATAATAATAAAAAGAAGAAAGGGTAAAATATTAAAAGCTTGTTACGTGGAAGACTTGATTAAGAAGTGGTGCATGAACTATTAAAGTTCAACTCTTAGTGAGATTTGGATTTTGAAATGGTGAAGCAATATATCTTCAAAGTCTGCTTATTTTTTTTCTCTCTATCTATAATGAATCCCAGTTCTTGTACAAGTTTGTTCTCTATATCTTGGTCTTCTTAGTTGAGGACAGTCCGGAATGAATTTCTTTGAAGTTAATTATAAGTTATAATGAGCGTTGGATCCAATTATGAATCGAGATAATTTGTTGCTTGCCATGTATATGTATAATAAATTGCATGCAAATGCAATGGGAACATGTATATGCTTTGACATATAACATAATGAACATGTATATGCTTTGACATATAACATAATCGATCGAATCATTAAAAAAACAGCAATTTTTGACTAAGAAAGTTTTAAGGTTTCAGAATGATTCGTCCGTCAATATCCTAAGTTGCTGTGCTGTTATGTCTTGTCTGATTGCAATTTCCATATGTACAATTTGACTGTAATTACTATTCCTCTACATGTGCTATAGCTGTGGTTTTCAATAATAGTGCAGTGCAAACCAAACCATTTTCTCATTATTCTTGACATATATTTCATATGCTACAAGCTAATCTTTTTCCCTCTAGATTTGTATATGTGAGTGCGATTAGAAATGGCGGTTTTACATACGTTTGCTGACAAAATAGATCATTGGTTTAGCCCCATCAAACAAGCATATCCTCCTGGTTTTCTTAATCATGGTCTGTTGATTACAAGAAACCCACTGGCATGATTATCTTGACCAATGGTGATAATGTCTTGGAGCTAAATGGATTTTGAGTAGACATCAAACTTATTCATTGTCATATTTGCTTTTCTAATTTGATTACCACCTCTTTTTTTCTTTTTTTGAAATCATAATTTTGCCAGGGCTCCTACCCTGCAAACCTTAGCTGCTAGAGAAATTAATCGAATGCTGCTCGGAGGGGGGTAACTACAGAATTTTGGACCATTGGGGCTGTAATAACTAGCTAGTAATTGCATAGTTAAATCTCACAGATATATAGGACCATTTAGAAGACCATGCAGTTGAATAAAGTGATGAATTAACTAATAGCCAAATGGTTTATCAAAAAAAAAAAAAAAAAAACTAATAGCCAAACTCTTTTTTTTTTTTTTTGGATGTCCAGGTGAATTGTTTACATAAATTAGTGATTGTTAGGTCTATGTACGTGAAATAATAATAAAGGACAAAACTTAGTTACAGTACTTTAGATTCTCCTTTTAAGATTTTGTCATATGGATACTTATCTAAAAAATATACTTCTATTACATGAGAAAAAATCCATATGGTAGAATTTTAAAATAAGAACCTAAAAAATAGCACCTAAGTAATGTACCTAAGCCTTGCCCAATAATAAAAATAGTGAGCTGTTAATATAACATAATTCAGCCAAAGACTTAGGGGTCATTTGGTAACTTTATTCTAGTAATGTTGTTTGTATTTTTTGAAAATACGTGTAGGTGAAAAAGTATATAGAAATACGTGTAATATTATTTAAAAACTAAAAAGTGTTGCTTAAAATGCCATACCAAATGGCCCCTTATTCTTTTTGGATTAAATAATGTTCTTATATGTTATATTAATTACTTAATTGAAAACTCTCTAAATTGTTATCTCCCAAATAAGTGGGTATCAAAGCTCATGGTGGTGGTGTGTCCATGTGTGGCAAAGTAGGCTCCATGGAGGTTATGGATTGCTAGAACACAATAACAATTCTTCTCTCTCATATTGGCTTACACTTGTCTCTTTAATTTCATTATTCAATGTTAAGAATAGTTTACGTATTATTATTGTAAGAACTAAAAAATTTAGCAACCCAAGCCCACTTAGAACAATGGGTTTGTACAGTTCAATGATGGCCCAAATCAATAGATTTGTAAGAAAGGAAATCAAACAACAAGAGAGGACCTTGCTCGAGGATGGAAATAAGGAAGAAAGACGTAATATTATAGAATATGTGAGCAAATGTCTAAGTACAAGACTGCCTGAGGAAGCCAATGATACACAGAAAAATACACTGCTCACTCTCTTCTCTCAATGTTCTTCTTGTTACTTTTTTATTTTTTATATTTGTGTCTGATCTCCCTTTTCTATGAAAACCATCTTTTTCTTATATACTCCCTCCTCTTCACATCTTAACCCTCCATCTCTACCTAACAAATTTCTCCTAGCAACACCTGTCCCTTTAAATATCTGGGGAAGGTGGTAGAAAGAGTTGCTTAGCTGTGAATTATACTGTTCATATCACTTCCTCATCAATGCAGCTGATAAAACTGTTGCTCACCATTTAATGCGGAAGCAACATACTACTTTTTGCTGGAAACTTCCCCTACTGCTCTTGATTCTTTTTCTTTAGCCAATCCTTCCCACCTGAAGCTCTTAAGAACCTTTTGCCTCTTCTCCTCTTATCCTCAGGTAACCTCCCTCTTCGGACATGTAATGCCCCAATATCCACTCTACAATTCTACAATCCTTTTCTCGATCTTCGGGCTCCCACAATTATTATTATTATTATTAATGCCATTGTATTGAGACTTGATTGTTGTTCGTTGTTGTGTTTTATTTTATTTATTTATTGATACATTACTTATAGCCCTCTAAACAAAAGCAATTTACATGCCCTTCTCTAGGCTGCAATTTTTTTTAATTAGATTTTTTTCCCCAATAATAGTCTGTGTAGTGTATGATTCTTGTACAATTTAACCTAATTTTCATCCCTAAGGCACCATACATTTTTCATGATACTATTACGTACGATTTACAATGATAAGTATGTGAACTCTCATTGTAGTTTTGCCACGGGTTTTTGCCAAAAGAAAGGACAAGGAGTTGATTTTCTAATATCCCTCATGGAATTCGAAAAGATAGTATGTGATACAATAATGGTTTGTACTTTTCACGGTAAAAAATGTACAAAATTTTCTTGTAAGAAATAAAAACAGGTATATAGTTCTATGGTTATATGAAACATAGGCAAGAAATTATATATGCTTTTAAATTCTATTTGAGATTTTTAGAACAATGCTGATCAACTAGAAGAATTGTATCCGTGTAGATGAATTACATGCATGTTCTTTGTGTTAACCGGATGATATAGCAACCACATTAGTTTTTAATTACCTGAATCCAAAACTAAGCTATTTACAAATCTATAAGTCTAATGACACAATAATTTTTATTACACTTTTCATAATTGCTAATGTGATAAAATGTGATTTATACCTAATAAAAACAATATTAATGGTAATTTCAACACTAATCAACTAAACAAGCTGTGAAATTTAGGGTCTGTTTGGTGAGTGAGTTCAAACTCACATTTTCACATTTTCACATTTTAAACAACATTACATATATTTCTACACACTTTTTCATCTACACGTATTTCAAAAAACTATAAACAACAATTCTCAAACTATTATGCTAAACACCCCTTAATGTTGTCTTTGGCATTGTTGTTTACAAATTAATATACAATTTTTTCACATATGCAAAACAATTTGTCATGAAGGACATTGCAGCATAGTGACGGACAAATGATGTACGAAGATATTTATTGATATTTATTTGCACATAGTTTGTGAGCATAGCTTATCTTCGTTTTTGAATGAATTTTCCTTTTTACCAAAAAAAAAAAATTATCTTCGTTTCTCTTGTCAAATCACAGTTGTCAAATCTGTATTTACTTTTCCATGTTAGCAACAAAACAAGCTTGCAATGCAGTACACATAAATAGCTAGCATCATTTAATGTGAAATAGATAATGTCAAGTGCCCATATTTTGTAATTTAGCGGGAGTCTTTCAAAATTTATTGAGCTACTTTTTCCATTGTACATATGGACCATGCTAATAGTGGAACACAGTGCAAATAGTAGGGTAACATATCGCACTAGATCTGGAAGAAAGGAAACCCTGTTTGCCTTCTTAAAGGACTGGTGAAAAGTGAAAAGATTATTTGAGCAGGAAAGGAAAAGGATAAGGAAAAATTAGGCTATTTTACAAGTAGGGTCCGCATATGTATTTGTTTATATTGAATTTTATAATACAGTGAATTGACTTTTTATTGGAATTGAGTCATTTTTAATTTAGAGGATATTTATTTATTTATTAGTTTGTAATTTCATATATATGCATAAATACATTTAAAGATATATAAT